>CM060908.1:1088523995-1091023995 GCA_030737815.1 Allium fistulosum
CCCTCCTGCTCCGTGGCGACATCGCTCCTTGGAGTTGACTCGGGACCAGGATGACCTACAAGGTTTCGTGAAATGTTAGATTACGACCGTTGTTCGCCGAGAACAACAACTTTTTAGGTTAGATAGGGCTCAAGGTAGTACCAGCATCCGGTTGGCTTTCGGTGGTCATAGGAGTACTCCCTTCAATGATTGGGGATAACGTGTGTATGCCGAGTCCAGGCTTCTCCGAGTCTTAACCGACGTGTTGCTCGAGAGGTTGAGAAGATGAGGTCCCAGCCGGTTGAATGGGAGAAGGACCCTAGGGCTCAGTGCCGGATGACCCAACGATATCTTCATTTTCCTTAGGCGGTGTGGGAACTCTACCGAATTAAAGCTTTGCGACAGCCAAGTCAGATGGCTAATTTCCTCGGAGCACTTCCTGCGCGAGTGCCCCTTCGTCAAGCTCTGCCACCCCCAACTCCACTTTCTTGATCTTGATGAGAGTATCCCAAGCTTCAACAAGCGACTCAAGATAGCCTTCGCCCAAGAAAGTTAAGTCACGGTGGAGGAGAACCCTTGCATTATATTCAGCAATGAGTGGATTAAATAAGCACTTGATTTCCTCCCTATCGGACTCAGTCGCTGCCTCGATTCGGGAGTCAGCTTCCGCGAGTGCTGCTTTCTTGCCCTCTTCGCGAGCGGATTCTTTCAACGCTTTAATTTGGGAGAGTTACTCGTCGAGCTTTGCCTTTAATTTTCTCGTTTTGACGATCTCCTCACAATATTTATGTGACTCCTCTTGAGCCTCAACTTTCTCCTCCCTCTCCTGAGATAGCAGTTTTTCCAACTCCTCCACGCGGTGTGCTAAAATATCTTTCTCCTTTTGTAAGGAGTCTTTTTCCAAAGCTAAAGTGCCGCTACGTTGGAGTGCACTATCCAGTTACTTTTTATGCGAAGCCTCCAAGTGACTGACTACCTCAGCCATCTCCTTCACATTCTTCTTCGCCTCATCGAGTTGCGGTTTAAAGGCAAGCAGCTTAGTATCCTGGAACTTAATAATTTCTTTGTCATGGATGGCCTCTAGCTTGAGGCAATCAATCTCGTGTTGGCGTTCGATGGAAACCTCGGAGACTTTTTCGACTAAACGAATGAATGCTTCGTGTTATACATACACGTTGTTCACACAAGCCAATGAGTTCCTTTTTGTGGTTCCAGGGATAGGATGTATGGTCAGGAGGAATTTTAGCCCGTCGAAGCAAATCTTTGGAAATGTAGCTTTGAGCTCGGCTAGTTTCTCCACCGTAGTCGAGTCGTAAGCAGGAACCGGGGGGATTTGTTTCGATGAAATCAGCGTTTTTTACGGTGCTCATGGGACTGCCTAGTGCTTAAGGAGCCGGAATGCTGATCGCGAGGAGCGTCATATTGAGAGCCTCGATGTATGGGCTTATCTCCACCGCATGCATGAGGATTAGTGGGATCTCTTTGACGCGAAGTGTGTCCTTGAGATTTCCTTTTGGAGGATGAGGATGATTCTTGAGAATGGTAATCTCTCTCCTGTCCTTCATCTCTCTCTCAGCATCTTCCAGACTCAGAATCTCGACTTGAATGATGGAAGATAGAAGAGCTACGAAGGCGATCGAAACCATGTGAATAATACATTACACCTGTAAAAGGATCAAACGAGAACATATTAGTAGTTGCTATGTCAAAAGTAAAGTGTACATGAATGGTGGGGTGTAAGTGCTTGTGTGTGTCCTAGTGCATCCCCCCAACGGACCAGTGACGTTTACTTTACTCATAGGAGTTCTTTCTCCTTGATTGGGAGGTTGCCTGCCTTCGCCGCTTCTTGTGGGAGAGTTAAGCCCTTCGACGTCAAGAGTGGCGAAGTCGTAATTCAACAAATCGCCCGGAATAGAGATGTCAGAAAGTCCCTTCAACGAGCTCTCCATTTGTTAAGAAGATGAAATCTTTTCGATTGGAGTTATGACGAATTTTGGGGTCTCCCCGGTTTCCTTTTCTTAATTCTATGCGTCAAACCTTTTCTTTTTTTCAGGGAAGATTGCGATTGGCTTGTATGTGGCGCATCGGCTGCTGGCGCTTATCCAAGGCCTACATCTTCGTTTTTTATCCCTGCGTCTTCTGTTTCCTTTATCCACCCTTCTTCAGTGCCTTCTTGGATTCCCTCAGCAAGGGGCACCGTGGGGTCGTCTCATTCTCTCCTCTTGGTGATAGCCTTCGGGATCGCTCTACTCCCTTGGAGACCAATTCTACGGCCGTCCTCTAATAGCCCGAATAGTGAGAGCAGTTCGTCGGTGACGAGAAGTTTGATCTCTGTATCCTCCATCGATGTAGCATGGATAGCCGCAACTGCCCTGGAATATTTAAAGCCTTTGGGCCGACAACGAGTACCTGGAAGAGTTGAAAGAATTTGTGTGATTAAGAAAAAAAGACGTGATTTGAGTCCTTGAATTAAGGGCAGAGACGGGGATAGTACTTACGTCCTTCCAACCACCTTCTCGCGAAGCCGGGAGGACATCGCACGTAGAACCATTCTTTCTTGAACAGGGAGAGCTTATTCCATGCACCCATTAGGACTTGATATTTGGGCAGTGGCTCAAGAAAGATGTATGAAGGACTATCGGCTCGTCTTTTGAAGTTATAAATATACCGGATATCCTCGGGAGTTGGCGGGCGGAATAGAACACTCATGAAAAGCAGGAAAGTGCCGTGGATAAAGGCGTAGCTGTTGGGGTGCAATTGAGTGGGAGCGATTCCCATATACTTCAGCACTTCATGAATAAAGGAGTTGAAAGGTGGCACACACCCGGCCCAGCACATGAACTTATTACATTCGGTGTACCTGGCTAAGGGAAAATGAGGCTTGTCTTGCCTTAATGGAACCAGGACATCTTCAAAAGGAACCCCGTGAATAAAGCACAATCGACGAAGAGCCACTTCGCTGATTTTTGAAGCCTGTGAATTGGCCGGATTATTCAAGACAATGGCATCATCCACAGCATCGGGAGCTGGGTCTATAACCTCTGCAGGAAGAGTTAGGATATCGGAAAAAATGTCTGACTGTGGGCCAGATGTCTCCACCACATCTCTTTGTTGGCTTGGTTCGGGCTTATTGGACAAAGTAGCGGAGCTCGATTTTCTATCTGATCTAGAAGACATCGCGGGAGAATGCTTTGTATAACTTGATATCTGTATTAGCTATACTCAATAGACAATCAATAATTAGAAATAATAATCCATCCCCCCGTGCTGTTTGTGAACTAGTGCAATAGAATTGAAATAAATATGAACAGTTTAAGATCAGAAAAGCGAGAGAGTAAAACGTCAAAGTATGAGGTTTCATCCGAAGAGACCGTCATCGCTGACCATCTCGGACAACGTGAAAGGTGATCGGTGACAAAAGCTTTAAGTTCAGATGTTGACATTTAGAATTATGAAGTTTCGTTGTTCGAGTATGTTAGGTAGGTTTTATGCTTAACTTGGAATGGGATTTGTTCGTTCAAGTTTGAGTCCATCAATTCGTATATGCCAATCATGTTGTTATTAGTCACATTATGCTTGGGCAAGGAAGTATTCAGTCATATGCTTGAATAATTCGAGTTAAAGAAGTTTTAACTTGTCAACACCGATCCCAGCCAACTATGCCGACCCCTACATGTAATCTCATAGTCGATCCCTCGTTTCTAAGTATAATACCGATCCCTACCCCTATACCGATTCTCCAACTCATATGCCGACCCTTTCCTCTCTATCCCTGGACTAAACTGATCCCTCCTAACACTCAACGCACTACACTGATCCCTCTCTTTAATCCTAACTCTGCCGATCCCATCTCCTATCTCGTCATCACTGAACTCTTATTTGACATAACGCGTACCGATCCCTAAACCTACACCGACCCTATTTCCTATGCTTCCTATGTCGAACCCTTGCCCAGCCACAACACTCAAGCCTACACCGAGCTCTCTCCAACCAACGCCACCTCATGCCAAAACCTCTTCTTATACCTTCTCCTCCTCTCTCTTTCTCCATCGTCTTCTCCTCCTCCTCTCTCGCGCTTCTCGATGAAAACCCTATGTGCCTACGCGACTCTCGAACTAGCTCGAATTCGAAGGAAACGACCCAGCAATTCAAAGTGAAATAAAGGTTCATACCTATATGGTTATTTCAGGTTGAGTAAGGTAAACGTTGGGTTTCGTGATTGAGGATTGATAGGAGTTATTATGGAGAGGGAGCTCAAATGCGTGTTCAGTTTTGAAGGAGTCGAGTTTATTGGAAGGGGAGCTTGCTGTTATGGTAGCAGTGGTTCAGCAAAGGAGAAGCTTGGTGGTTTGGGGAGGAAGTAAAACTTAGAGAAAATGGAAGTGAAGGAGAAGAGAAATAAAAGTATGGGTTTTTATATGAGAGAGAAGGGGGAATATGAACCGGTCTGTTCCAAGAGAACCGATTATCATGGTTGAAGGGGGTCGGCCATTGTGTATGCCGACCCCAACCTACATGGATCCATAGAGGGATCGGCATACCAAATTCCAACCCCTCTTAAAAAAGAAATCAAATGAAAATAAAAAAGAAGAGAAGAGAGAGGGAAAGAAAAGATAAAATAATAAAATGATAATGTATGTTGTAAACAAAGATGGGAAGAGGAAATACACTTAAAAGTGGATGTTCATGAGACGGAGAAGAATTTGTGAACTCGACCTTCTGAGAGGTTAAGTCGGGAGAAACCTGAAGGCTTCATATAACTAGGCTTGTACATTCGAATGGGACAAGACTTCGTCGAAAATTGATAAGGAACAACGGTCAACCAACGACTTGAACAAGCTTGCCTCTAGGAACCTGGATTTTTCTCTGATTCAAAGTGCATCGTGTTATTCACAAGACGCACTTTGGGGGGCAAATGTTACCTGGTGCCTTAGCCCGGCTACACAAAGGTAATTACAGAGATCAGAATTGACTATTGATGGAAGAATGGCCACGAGACGATATCTACATGACCAGAGTGTGGTTTCCAAGCAGCCATGTCTAGCCTTGGGTTAATAAGGTCGACGGATGAAACAAGATGCCAGGATTATGATGATAAGTAGGAGTCGGAATTCATGGTTGATGAATTAGGGAATACGTGGCATTCATGGGGTTGGCAAATCAGGTGGGCTCCATCGGGTCAGCATTGCATGTGATGGAGCTCAGGTCGGCATGGAACATATTGTAGAGCTTAGGTCGGCATAGAAAGAAGGATGTGGTCGAGTCGGCATGGAACTTATTGTAGAGCTCAGGTCGGCATTGCATGAAACAGAGCTTGGGTCAGCATTCCATGTGATAGGGCTCGGTTCGGCAAAGGATGTAACATAGTCCACCTCGGTTCGGCACAATGTGTACGGACTCATCGGGTCGGCATAACATGCTTGGGTCGGCATTACAAGTGGAATGGATGAGTTCGACATGGGATATGTGGTGGACCGGGTCGGCACAAAGCGTAGCAACGTTAGGGTGGGCAGTGAGTGTGAAGATCATCGGGTCGACATAAGGTGTAAAGGTCATCGAATCGGCATACTTGAAAAAACAATTATTACCAATCGGTCCTAAATGGTCGATTTTTCCATTGAAGATCCAAAGGTTGAAGACTTAAGTAGCTATGAAGAAATATTGAAGAGATGTACTAGCAAAACCGTTCAACACCAACTAAAACCGATTGGCATCGGACGGTTGAACTGTTGGAATATGTCAGTCTTGACTCGTTCTACGTGGCTGGAACTTTGGATTTAACTGTTTACTTATTCAAATTTGTTCTGTCAACTATAGTGGAGGAATTTGCCTATAAATAGACAACCTTCGTCAACTAAAAGGGGATATTTTGGACTCCCTCTCTTGACTTAACTTTTGAATAACCTAAGATCTAACTGTTGTATTTCGAGATTCCGTTGTAAATTGAGTGTACTAGAAATGAGAAATTGACTCAAAACAACTAAGTAGATGTACCGCTATCGTAATATTGTCTCTTCTTTATTTATCTTTGATTCCTTGCCTTTTCCATCTATTATTGCATTTTTATCAATGTGGGGTATTAGCCCGAAAAAAGACTAAGAATCATCTTTAAATCTAGGAAGTGAGACATGAAAACATCGAAGAATCGTAAATGAGGCTAAGTCTTCTACAAACTTTCTTTCTTTTGTTGATTTCTGACTCTAGGTACTTTGATTTATACAAAATTATTTTGCAATCTTGCAACATAAGTCCAAATCTGACTTGAGTGGTTACTCTGCAATTTTGAAATTGTTTTGAGTTTATTTCTGGTCATGTATGCCAAGCAACAATAACAATAGATGTATCGATTAGATTTGTTCAAAGGTCACTAGCTTCATGATTTGTTGTTATGAATTCCATGATGCTGTAACAACCCACTCCCCAAAGGGCCTAAATTTTCACTAAATCAAAAACCCAATTCCCCTAAGGTATGGATCATTGGTGTTTGGTATCTTGCAAATGGAAAAATCATATCAAAGCACTATCGATATAAACTCATAGTGGAATAGTAAAGTTTAATAAAACATAAGATTACTGACCAAGGCTGATACTTTTAATCTTTAATATCCTTGGTGGTATCGAGCATGCATTACGATATATGTCATTCCATCGTTCTCGCCTTGCACCAATACCTATCCCTCTAAAGCATCATGTGGGTTGTAACGAGGAGGATGTGAAAACAATGTTCTAGTAATTGGTAAATTATGCACTTTATACATAACACTAGTTTATATATGTCGATTTTCTTCCATTACATGTAATGTCTTTTGTTTTTATTTAGTCGTCTTTACTTCATATACACGTATGATATGTCTCATTTACCCTAGGTAGATAATAACCACATACGTATATATAAAAGTACCACAGATCCCCTTTGGACAAAGATACTTTCCCCGCTAATACCTGTAACCCAGCACCTCATCAGGATCCATCTTCAATGCAATATCACTTCCTCATTGTCATGCATACCAAGGAACTCCCGTAGTGCCAAATAACGGCATCACAATTGTTTATTCGTATTCTATTCGTTTTTGAAAGACCTCCACAAAAGGTTATCTAGCATTACCTCCTAATAACAAACAAACTAGCAAAAAACTATGAGCGGTGTATGTCCTAAATGGGATCTACACTAGTAGGAGATGTAGTCTGTTTAGGCATAGCCCCATCTTTCTGCTGACCACTCAAGACCGTTGACAATCTCGGTCTATGTAAACAGCTCTTACTCCTCGTATATGGTACCAATCACATTGTCATAGCACCAAGCCTAGCTTACCATCTCATTTGGATTGCCTAATGCAATCAAGGAAATGTTCGTTTGATTATTTCAAACATACCCTTAAAAGGTTGAAGCAGACTCTACTTGTCCTTTGACACTTCGACCAGGGCAAATGATCCCAACTTGGGTACTCCCTTCAACTATACGCGAATGTATAATGCCATAAATCCTATGGTTGGATATGTCTCACATCAGTATAATGTATACACGATTGTTGGTTACCCCTTATGGTGGGCAAACTTCTGTTGTATAATATTACTGACCTTGCTTTCCAATCGATTTTAATGACTGTGTCATTCTTATTTAATCTAAGCTATTTGCTACATTCAATAGTTCACGCTAGTTATAAATGCATATTTAAGGTTATATATTCATACTTATTTATTTATTACACCTCCAATGTCAATTTACTGCTTACTTTGAACTTAAAAGATTTAAATACTTTTACTGTTACTTTTAATTCAATAGATTTATCATCTTTTACTACTTACTACTACTTGATATTATTAAGTATATCCTACCGTTCCCCTTTTTAACTATTACTATCTTCCTTGGATTATTATAATCTTCTTACTTATTCATTTCGTTGTATTACATATACTTTATTGCCTATTTTTTATTTTCTAACTTATCTTTATTGCATATATTCATTTTATAATCTGATTATTACTGTTATTTCTAGGGATTTTTTCATTTTAATATGTTGGAATTACATTTTCTCCAAAAGGAAACTTTAACATTGTAAACTTCTGTAACTTATCTAAAATGGATTTGTGTTATGTTTGAAATTACAAGGAATTGTCCTTTTGTTTTTATTGAAATAAATAGTACAAAATAGGGTAAATATCACTATTTTATACATCTCTTTCTTTTAGACATATTCCCTGTTACTTCAAACAATATGCCTTTATTTACAATTATAAAACTGGATAATTTATAAAAATTTACATTGCAACATACCTAACTCCAACAAATTAAAATACTACTTAAATATCAGTCAAATTTATAAAAACCTCCATTTTACATTTACTAACTTATGCCATTTTAATCCATGAATCTAAAATTTCTATTCGGTCTTGTTAATCAAGGGACAACCACTTACACTTTAATTTTTTAGATTCAAGTATATGCAAATTCAAGTTAATAGTTCAAAGAATATGTAGGCACGGTTTCCAGTTTCATTACGCATATAATTAAGCCTACAACTCTAAATAATTATATCCAAGCATACATGGAACAGATTTACAATGAAATTGTACGCCCCTAATTTTTGTATAAAATTATTAATGGAATTTAATTAGATAAATAAAATAATATGATGTGTTGTGATGAGATAAGGAGAATGAGATTTGTTAACTAATTTAGGTCATGCCTTAAGTGATCAATTACAAAGAATGTGTTAAACATACAATAGAATGGAATTAATGAGAGGGATATAATGGGAATAATTCGTTACTTCATTCCCTAAACTCTTCCTCTCTTATTCATTCTTATTTCATTTTCTAAACTATAAACAAAACTAAAAGAAGGGGCCAACCATTACATAGAGGAAAAGAAGGAGAAACCTAAGGGATTCAAAGGTAAAAGCTTAGGGAAATTAATCAACATCAAAACTAAATCTCTCTTATCCAATCTATGGTGAATAATAGTATCCATCTCATTTGTTTATGTTTTTTTTCATACCTATGTTTGATTTATGAATTGATTGTGATAATATGTCATACTTGGTTTGATGGTATCATTATTAGATTAAATGATAGATTATTGGAATTTTGTGGAAATTGTTTTAGTGGGTTTTAAAGGCAAAAACCTAGTTTTTGATCTTCAATTGACTTGAAATTTGAATATGTTGTGTAGAACATTATTTTGGAGATGGGTTTTCAATTTCATATTTTTAGAGTCCATATGAATATTTTATGAATTTCTTAAGAGGAAAAAGGTATATATTTTGGGTTTTAATTATTAAAAATAATTAATTTGGTATTTTGATCTTGAAATTTTTATATACGAAAGAAGAAGGAAATTCTGATTTTATAGAAAATTGTTTAGTTAATATAAAATATTTTTGTTAGAAGGGTTTGTAAAGATATTTGAGAAGGTGGAATGTGATATGCCAGCAATTTTTGAAAAGAAAAATGAAAAGTAATTTTATTATCCAATGAAAATTCGACATGGGGCAATCATTTGTAGAAAGTTTTAACTTCAAAAAGAAATAAATCAGTTTTTTAAATTATTTTGAGAATACCATCAGCATATATATTTAGAGTTTCGATACCCCCATTTCGATAATTAAAGGGTTGGAACATGTGATAGCTATTCGATAATTATGTGATGTATCTTTTGTCTTAGGGGTTCGATACCTTGTATAGTTGAAACTCAAAATCTAATTTTTTTGATAGGGCTCAACAACCCCATGGTTTAAAGACTCGGTATCTTCTTTATTCTTAAAACTCGACATCCACAAGTTTTATGGGCTCGGCACCCTCAAGCATGGCGGGCCAATGACCCTAAGTGTTTTAGAGGCTAGGTACCTCAAAGACTTTAAGAACTCGACACCCCATGTATTATAGAAACTCGATATCTTTAGTATAGATATACGATTACTATGTTTTAGCAGCTTGGTAGCCGTATGTTTTACAAACTCGATAACCATGTTTTAGAGGCTCGATGGCCTTATGTTTTATAAATGAAACAACTATATTTATAGGCTCGACAACTTTATGTTTTATGAATTTAATGGCTATGTTTATAGGCTCAATAGCCATGTTTTCTAAAGGCACGATAGGCTTATGTTTTGCAAATCTAAAAGCACTGTTTAGAGGCTCGAAAGCCCGTGTTTTCTAAAGGTTTGACATCCATGTTTTGATAGCAAATGTTTGAAGAAGTTATGTAAAGAAAATAGTGCTTTACACAATATTTTTGCTGAGTATGTTGGCTATGTATCATCATTTCTAAAGATAAATGTTTTCAAGGAAAATAAATAGTTTTTAGCCCAATTTATATGGATTTTGCCAAAGAAAATTATTACGTAAACATAAGTGATTTATCTATGGATGTGGCTATTGATTGAACATATTTTGATGAACGATGTTATATGTTATTATTATCATTTAATCAGTTAAATTTGCATATTTTATCATTGTCATACTCACATCTGCATTACCCATAATTGCACCTTGGGATTTAGAAACAGAATTGCCAGTTAGGTTGTTCCACTAGTGAATATGCTCAGACTAAACTTCGGAGTGAGTAGAATTGCATACAGGAGATCAAATATATCACTTGTGTTAGGATGCCCTGAACTGATCAAAGAAATATGACTTATGAATTTAAGACCATATAAGATTAGTGCGGGACTGTTGTAGGGTTGCGCCCTATGCTTCAGCCGTTAGCCTCCGGTTTGTAAAGGTCCGTGATTCCAGTGCATAGGGCTTTGCCAGTAGTGAGACTAAAAGGATGTTTACGCACATAAAGGAACTCATAACTCTATATGCCTATAGAAAAAGGTTATTGGTTGGCTTCCAAAACCATTAGGTTCATAGTGACCATAGGAAAACTATGATTGGGATAGACAATCCAGTTTCCTTCTAATCGTATATGAAGATCTCCTAACTATATTTGGAGATTTTGGTATATCTGGTTAAGTTTCGATACGAGTCAGCCAGATAGGTTATTGGTTGTCCTGCAAAACCATTAGGTTCATAGTGACCCTAGGAAAACTATAATTCGAGGCAGGTAGTCCTTTTTTTAGGATGGGTAAACTTCGGGAATCCACAACCCTATAACGACAGATTAATCAGACTTACCCATGTTGTATGCAAGCATGCATAGGATTATATCATATTTATTTTAACCAGAGTGGTTGCAGGTGCATGAATTACATTAAGATTGACATATTTTGATAAGATACTAGTAAGAGAAAAACTCATTCCGTTTTACGACGTGGTCTCGCTGGATATTTGTTTTTGGTTCGAGATGGTATTATTATTCACACTAGACTTTCTGTCAGACCCAAAGTTTTTGTTTTTCCCCTTAAACTCTCGGGTACTCATTTGAGTGGGCCGGGAGTAAGGTTTTCAGGTTAGCCGAATAAGCTTTCAGAGACATGCAGGAGGCATGCTAATATTAGAAGTTTATTTCCGATGTGTTGTTAAAGTCTGTGATTTCTATGAATGGATGTAATGACATAATTTATAACTATCAACTAGACTCTGATTATCCAAGGAGGAAACTTCATAAGTCGCTCTTGGAGTATATTTGTAATTATTGTATTTTCTCTGAACATGGAATCAATGGAATTATACAATGAGATTATGTAATAAATGTGAAAATTATTAATGAAATGTGTTTTGAAATTTTTATATTCATGTGCTCTTGATGTTATAGGCACGGTTAACTGATCTTATTTTGTCATCAGGAATTAATATTATGGATGACTACAGCATTCATAGTGCTTAGTGTCGGGCCTTACAATGAGGGATGTTACAGAAATAAATCCAATATTATATAAAATACATAATTTCTCACTTGCCATTTAAGCTTTCCAAATCTCTAGATCTAGATCATGTTATTTATGTTTTACTCCATTTTTCCTCCTAACAGAATATATACCGCAAGAATATACATATGTATTAGAAATTTAGATCTGATAAGAGATTTGAATCTAACTTAGATTTGAACTTATAATTATAATTTACTTTAGCTTTGATGATTCGATTTGATCCTATTCTTCTTCTCTATTATCCTTCGTTATTCTCCAATTGTATATACATATATAGATTATAGTTTTATTTAGATTTAAGAATTTGTAGAGAGAAAAAAATGGCAGAGCTTTGCCGTGCTTTAGAAAATATGAGAAGAAAGTGAGGATTAGGCCTGTATTTATAGGAGTTCGAATCAATGCCAGCGTTAGATTATTCTACTTTAAATTCGGGACGTTCGGCCTAGGTTCAATCCACAACCACTAGTTGACTACCGATCAACTGCTATTCCCCCACCGGTCGATAGCTAGTGATTGACCAGTCCAAGTTAGGGTTCGACCGATTGGTTCGATTACGTTAATTAATTATTTGATGTCTTGTTCAGTGATTTAATTCCTTATACGACCAATCGAGATAGTTTTTTCTGCTTTGTTTAACTTTAAACTTGTTAAGTAACTATTAGTATTAATTAACGTTAATTAGTTTTTATTTATTTCCTCTAATTACATATATAATTATTTCCGCTTCGAAATATTCAAACGTTAATAACTTTTTCATTTGAACTCCGATCGGTAAACTTTATATATGGAAATTGATCAAAAAATTACTACGAATCCAACGATGCAAGTTTCGTAGCCAATTTGGAAATTTTCATTTTTGGCTTTACTAATTATTAATTAATTTCTTTCAAATTTATTTTTCGTTAAATTTACGGGGTGTTAGAGATGTCATTTATATTATTATGTTATATGTGATGTAGCCCTAGATACTACTTAATTAAGTTCAGTAATGCATTAGAGTCCTCGCATATAAAAAAAATGATGAGCAGCTTCTTCCTTTGTGTTGCACAATTTACAAGCTGTAGAATCATTTATGGACCATTTACTTACTTTGTCCAAAGTGTTTAATCTACTCATCATGATGAAATGAACATAGTTAAACATTTTTAGGGGGTATATTCTATTCCGTATATTATGATACCAGTTCAAAGAGTGTCTGTAACGACCTGTATTTTTAACTAAATTATTAAATTTAATATAATTATTGAACAAAAATGGTTAGAAATAAAAACTTAATGTTTTATTTATGCAATTTATTTAATATGAACTAGAATAAAATTTGAAATAACCAATTTTGAAGATTTAGGCAATAACAAGTATTGAAATAAAATTCTACATATTGAATGTGTTTATAATCAATAGCAAGAATTGAATAATAATATTGAATTACTGTAAAATGGAAGTGATTGTTATTATTTGAATTCGTTTTAAAAGTTAAACTTTATAAGTTAAATAACTTATATTTAAAAATACGGTGATTTATTGGATAATTAAATTGTTTAAATTCAATGTTGAAAATTATACAAATAACTGAATCTTGAATTTAATGTGAACGAAAATGAATTCGGAAGGTGATTTAAATTTTATTTAAACAAGAATGAAGATTGTTAACTTTTAAAATTGAATTTAAAAGTGATTAAAGTGATTTTAGGAAATTACTTTTTTTAATTAACGAGTAAAAATAGCCTTTTTGGGCACTTCCTTGGATTTCGACGAAACCAGTTTCATCGGATCCGTAATAGTGAATTATTATAGGATTTCAAGTTTCGTAGCGATCGGACTTCATTTGGCCGTGCGAGCTCGAAACGCATAGAAATCAATTAAAGGAATTTAATTAAAATAATTTGATTTGAAAAGCTATCTTCTGAATATAATGGAATTGGCTCCCAATACATATTCCATTGTGTTCGAAATATGGGTATAAAATATAGAGCACCAAGCGGCATGCTTCGTTTGGAGTTCGAAAAATTTCACCGATGAATAGTGCCGTGAGAATTTTCTATAAATAGCCCTCCATTTGTGTTCTTTTTCCTAAACCCTAGATTAAAATTTCAGCCGCCACTCCCAAAACCCTCCATCCAACGGCCGTCAATCATCGAAGGTACTAGGGGCCATATCAAGCGAAGTTGTCAACTGGAAAAATGTTCGGGGTGGCAAGGCGAGCACATCCACCGGTTGGATCGAGGCGAGGCGGTTTGAGGTGGCGGAAAAATCTTCCCGTTCGCTGCTGTGTTGGGTTCGGGTTCGCGAGCGTTCGCATGCGCACGAGGTGGTTGCAGGCGTGGCGGTGACTGCGGGTGAGGGGAGGCGCGACGGTTGGCGTTCGACGAGGCTCTGGTGGCGATCGACGTCGGTTAAAAAAACAGAAGAAGAAAGCCGCGAGGGAAACGCGGGCTCGATCCTGGGAAAGAATCGCGTCGACCTGGGATGCATGAGCGGGAAAAGGAGGAAGCGCTGTGAGGTTTTGTTTTTATTTATTTAATTTTTGTTAATTACATTTTAAGTATATCGTTATATAAATAAATTCGTAACATTTCCATGCGAGATCTAATTGGTTTAATATTAAGTTGACTTCCATTCGATTCATTCAAATTCCAATTTATTAGCTTTTAATGAATTAATACTTACATCCATTATTCCATATCAATTTACTTACATTTGACTGATTAACATTCAATCCATTAGTTCAATTCAATTGCTAATTCATTTTACAAATGAAGTTGAATCTCCTTTATATAACTCAAGTTCACATCCATTTAATTCACTTTATTATTTTACTTCGACACTAAAATCAACTTCATTTAACATCACTTAAGTTATATTCCATTTCAAATTTCCACTTACATTTGTTTTCACTATACAACTTAAGCCCATTTCTAATTTATTTTAAATTCAATTTCATTTAACTTTTCCTTAAAGTCAAATTCATTACTTAATCAAAATCAAATTTTATTTTTCTTAACAAAACTTGTTTAACCATTTCTTTTACAATTGGTTTTGCTTACATTCACTTATTTTATAAGTTATACAACTTATTTATTTAATCTTTCATATTACAATCACTTATCTAATCCAATTCAAATCTGATTTAATTTATTTAACTTTACCAAAGCTGAATTTATTATCTCATATTATAAGTTCAAAACTCATTTTACTTATATTCATCAATTTCAACTTGGATTCTTAATTTCAAATTTATTTATCACAACAAAACTTTAATTTTTTTTAATTTACTATGGTAGCAAATCCATCACACAGAAACTCGAAAATGATACTGATGATGCTGCAGTCATCACCCTTATTATTTCCCAGTAACAGTAGTGAATTCAGTGCTTAATATCCTTTTAAAATATCCTTTTATTTATAAATCACATTTATAAATCTTTTTCTCATATAATTTCACTATTTTACTTTACTTATACAAGATTATTTCAAAATTGTAAATCATCTTAATTATAATTCCATACTTAATAATTCATTTTCTTATATATTTCATTCTTTTACAATTGTTGTTTTTATTTAGATTATTCAAACAACTTTTATTAACTCATATATATTCTTACATTTTCAACAACCAAACAATTCAATTTTATATACACTTTAACAATTCTGAAAGAATTATTTCCTTTATATGTAAAATATAATCAAGGTAAAATTATTTCATTTACCCAATTTAAAATGATACTGTGTCGGTTCATCTTATTTAAGAGTTTAGAAACCCCTATTGATACAGTTAGCTAGACTGCACCGACCAGAATCTATAAACAATCAACCGATAAGTCAACATAATACAAAACAATTTCATATTCATAAACAAATACGTGCTCATATCTATTATTACACTCACACTCATTCTAGAGTACTACTGACTCTATTTCTAATGAGTAACACCCAACAGAGCCAAAGTTGTCGCTTAACCATATGCTCTGATACCACATGTAACATCTCGAGATTTTCGACTTTTGAAAATCGACATTAATACGTCCACTGTATCAATTGCCGAGCAATCGAATGCCGGAAAACCGAATTGTTATGGTTAAAAAAGAAGAGGTAGAAGAAGACGGAAAGAAAGAAAGAAGAAACAATAGAAACAATATCAGAACCTCACATATCGCAGCGGAACAACTTATAATAGATAAACGAATAATCTTTTAAAACAAAGAACTATATCAGTTTGTACATTACATCATCAAAGTCAATATACATACAATACATCAATGGACAGTTATACAATCTTGTCCTCATACAGAATACACAGCGGAATAATAATATCATATACAAGTGATACGCCTCGCCATCCAGCTCGCCACTGAGCTCCATAGCCTCCTGAAATCCAAAATGACCTGATAACCTAACTCTAGGCTGCCCATGTGGAAAATGATGGGCAACCAGAGTTTAGAAAGAGAACAATAAACTCCAGGTCAGTCATGGGAGTGGTGTGAGAACTTAAAACAGTTTATCTTTAAAACAAACAACAAAAGAATTTTCAACATTGAAATCCGCAAGGTTTTTTGGAAAATGAAACTACCATAAGACCTCCCACCACACACACAATGCAATCGCAGACTTGGAGGAGATTTCTTCTTATGATAGTCAAATATGCTTACTACGCAAGAAAAACTCTTTTGATATTATTGCTAGTGCATAGTGTGAAAATTCTTTCAAAAATACAATATTAATCTTAGCCAGCATAGGTACCATTATATTATGCCTGCTATAGCTGCCGCCTGAGGAAACAGGTTATACAAATTGCAATCGTAAAGGGCTCGTATTGTTTCTTTGGATTTTCCAACGAATTATCAGGCTAAGGAACTTCCTACTGCCACATGGGTACGCCTCTGGCGGGACGTCCCGAGAACTAACTAGCTCTCTGCCAACACAAGGCTGGGTTACCTCTTACACTAGGTAACTACTACACGAATATGCCACCCCCCGGTCCTTTGGGACCTTTATCCGAGGCGCCTCAACAAAACAACAATCACACAGTAAATGAGATTGGAGTAACCACATAGGTTAAATACCAGGGCTCCATACCTGATACCACCCTTTTCTAGAAGGAAATGACATACCCTAAAGGGAGCGACCCTCATAACCTTGCCACATCATTCCTGTTTTGACCATTTCCGAGGTGTGAGGTCCGAAGAGGTCTCGTCCACAAAGCTACGCTTTTTCACAAAGCCATGCTTTGATCAACAAATGATCAATAAATAATCATCACACAGCAACACTCAGCATGCCACATTACCAAATTGGGAGTATATCGCTGATAACCTTCAACTACATAACCTCTGAGCTCGTACGTCTCAGAGAAGGGTGTTAAGCTAAGAGAATAAATTCTCCGCCACCAACAGAAATGTATTTGAAAGAAATCAGCTTTATATCTTAAATTGTAATGTCAGACATGTAACAATACAAGTCTATTCCGGGTTCGAACAGAACCGAAGGCACTTCCAAAGAAGCCCTTGCAATCCGGGTATTCACAATCCCGATCGAACTTCCCAACACAAAGGAAATATCTATACCGTAGCTAACGGTGCAGAGACAATCGATAGGTCATCCTATCATTTTCACAAATACCCGGTCTTCACCACCAGTCTTCAATGTGATCCATATCGTCGTATCACTTATTCGGAATGGGTTATATGACACAAAGGTCCTTTCCCGGCTAAACCGAATAGTGAGCACAATATTTCAAAACATATGGATATTGGGATTTCAATTAAGTCACAACTTATTACCCAAACCCTTTCTTTCAAATGGTTTAAACAAATTACCATTTCAAATCTTTAAACAAAAAGATTTACTTCATAAAGTTTACCCAGTTTCACAAAGATTCATTCACAGATTCCCAAATCATTTCCCATTTCAATTGGATTAACTCATTAAATATTTAAATTAAGATTTTTTTACTTATATCTTTCAAAACTATTCACAATTCAAGTCTTTTATAATATAAAAGATACACCATTTGAAATACGCCTTTATTTCAAAACAAGATTTAATCATCGTCACAAAGGTTAATTCATAGTTTTTCCAAACTATTCACAATTTCATTTCAACTTGAAATGTTTCGATAAAAATTGGAAATTTTTTCACTTTATGAAAGCTATTATTATTTGAAAACAGATAGTTTTTGTTTTGGGAAAAACTGGTTACAATTACACAGGTTAAAGCCATCCAAGTACAAATCTTGGATTTAAATTTAAATTTCCAAAACCATATTTTAAATGGTTAAAAAAACCCATATAAACACCTTTTATAACTTGTACAATCTTTTAAACCAAAATTCCCCAAATTATTGAATTCAATTACAAGTATTGAATTCAAAATTTAAATCAAAAGATTTAAATTCCAATTTTTATTAAGTTATTTAAAATAACTCTTATTTTTGAATCTCATTTTCAAAAAAAATCAATTCCAATTCCAAAACTATTTTTTGACTCAAAAATTCAATCTTTAGAATTGTTAAAAAATCTGTGACTTAACTGATTTCCACGTGAAATCCACATTTGTGTGTGTATTGTGTAGTCCAAGGGTCTAACACAATAGTGCAACAACATTCAACCATCACAGATCAAATATAACAATATAATTGATAAGTGGTATAAACTATAACGCTTATCTTTCATTAACAGATCATATATATATATATATATATATATATATATATATATATCATAGATAAACAAATTACATATCACAACACAAATCAGGATATATCACAAAGCATCACATATCAGAGATATCAAACAATTCAACATCCAATATAATCCAAACATCCATAAGTAGGATTAATTTAATTATCTGATAAATTTAAAGTCAGATAAATTTCTATGTATAAATTTTTGCTAGTTATGGTAAATTAAAAAAAATCAATTAATTTCAAATTGATTTTCAAATTTATTTCAAAACACCAAATCAAATTTTCAACGAATTTCCAAATTATTTCCTTTTTAAAATAAATTTCTTTATCTCTTCAAATCTATTTAAAAATCCAAATTTTTAAATAAATTCTTCAACTTATAAATAATATTATCAAAAATCCCTTTACTAAGCCCTTTTCCCATAATTTGAAATTTTTTCAATATGGTTCAGAAATAAATCTTTATCTTTTTAAAACTCCTTTTAAATTTATCCAATTCTCAAAAATAAGTTTTAAAATAAACTTTCAACTTGAATTTTTAAAAATCCAAATTTTTTATTTATTTTCGGTATCTAACGATACCAAAAACATATTCGGCTAAACCGTAGCCTTCAACAATTTCAATCATAAAAATAATCACACGAAGATTATAAATAATCAACACACAACATATAAAATAATTTCAAATGTTTGAGGAATCCAGTTGGATCCCTCCAACCTGTTTCCCTGCATCCACAGATGTTAGCACAATACCAATTCCACTTCGAGGTGGAATATCGCGGTATATGGGATTTATAAATATTATCTGCTATTATGCGGTGCAATAGGGTCTCATCCGCTATATAATGCGGGAAATCAACTCCAAATACATATATAATACTAATTCCACTTCAAAGTGGAATATCGCGGTATATGTTTATAATATAATAACCTCTGCTTAATATGCGGCGTATAAGGTCTATTTCAATTCAACAAATGACAACCATCAATCCAAACACACAATCAACCAATTTTTTAAATTTAACTATTTAAAATTTAAATCAAACCAAATTCGATTGAGTGAGTAGTTCTCACCTTGAGTTTCCGACACAATTGCAGTGTTTTATTTCGAATGAAATTAAACGAACGTTTAATTTTACCCAAAATTATCATTGGCTCCAATCGACTCCAAACTAGCTCCATAATGTAGTGTTCGTCAAAACGAACCCAACACAAGTCGTTTCGTCAGTTTTCGACCTTGTACCAAAAAGTTATGAAGTTTTTAAAGTTTGAACGAATTTATAATATAATAATTTCAATTTCTATTTTAATTTCCAAACCCTGAAATCAAATCTGGCCGCATGTTTGATAAGATGAGATCATGACCGTGTGTTGTATCTTCTTTCCCCAGGCTTATCTCGTTCGAACAAAACCCACGGCCGCAAATTTACTTCGAATTTTCGCCCAACCTTCGACTAATTTGAAGATGATCAAAGGCCGCCGTTTGAACGCCCTAGCTCTCCTCTACCAACGTCGTGAAGGACGTGCCACTCGGTGCCTCCTATGCCAAGAAAACTGCACGTAAACCCTAGGCGAACGCGGCCTTCTAGCTCTCTCCACGTCGCGCCATTTCCAATCTCGACCGTTAGATAGCTAGTACTCGTTGAGCTCTTCATTTTTGTAGTTGAGCGTTTTGGCTAATGGTTTAAGGATAGTGAGAGATCGGAGGGAGAAATTTCGAGCTTCCATGGCCGTTCGTGATATTAGTGGCGGCCAGCCCTAGTTCTCTAGGATTTGATGAAAATTGGAGATGTTGAGGTCCTTATATAGAAAATTGACAAAAACACTATTCATCCGAAATTTTCCGAACTCCAAACCAAGCGTGCCGGCTGGCGTTTCTAAGGTTTTACCCACGTTCCGAACACAATGGAACGTGTTTTGGGAGCTAATTCGGTCATATGTGCGAGTTACGGAATTAAACGATCAAATTTAAATTAAATCGGTTAAAACGATTTCTATGCGTTTTGGATCGCCCTGGACAAACCGTAAATCCGATTGACACGAAATTTGAAACCTTACAATAATATAACATTACGGATCTGATGAAACTAGTTTCGTCGAAATCCAAGACTGTTTTAAAAATGACTATTTTTACTAGTCAATTAAATATTAAAATAATCAATTATAACAATTTAACTTTTAATTTAATTTCAAAAGTTCTCTAACATCATTTTAACTCCAATATGATTTAATACAACTTTAAAAATCATTTTCATTCACCTTAAACCCAATTTTCCAATTATTTCTGGAATTTCAAATATTAAATTATCCAATTAAATCTCTATATTCGAACCTAAATTTATTCGACTTACAAATCTTACTTGTTAATATTTAAAAATCAATTAAATATTCGAATTTCAAATGACAGTAATTCTGGGTCGTTACACTCACGAAGTACTAAAACATTTCTGATGTTCGTTAAATTGATATCATGAAGTAATTTAATTTTATTGACTTTTATTTAGTAATTTAATTGACATATGAATTGACTGTTAGAAATTAAAATTAACAGTTAAATTGAAATTGGAATTAAATTGCTAGTAAAACTCTTGATTATTGATAACTAGTTAACTGTCATGACTTATTGGCTGATTTGGATGTTGTTTGTGATGGATGTCTATTGACTGATGTATCAGATGATTTAGGTGTTTATTTATTTTATATATCCTTGTTAACACCCTATATATTTGACAGTATATAAATTGTTATTTGAATTATTTCGAATAAATTAAGAAATAGGTTGAAATGACATATACCTATGACTTTTATTGTGGATCGAAATGATATATATCCATCCCTGAAATTAAAATCGAAATGACTAATCACTTGGCCATAGGATATAAAATTATATATGGACACCGGATTGGTTAAATTAAATGGTTTTAAAATTTTGGATTTGAAATTATTTAAACGATATCATTTTAAAGAAATAAAGGAATCAAATTTATATGAATTGAATTATTTCTAATTCAAACTTTGAAAGGTTGAAATCAAAATTGGAAAAGAAATTATTTTGAAATGTGAAGTAAAATCAACAGATGACTTGAATTAAGAAATTGAAATTATTTTAAAGGTTGGAACTTTTATTAGAACTTCGAATTTATCTAAGTGAAAATGGTATAAATGGATATTTCAAAATTTGAGCTCGAAATGGAATTAACTTAAAGATTTGAATCTTAAATTGAATATTGAAGTTTAATTTGATTTAAGTGATTTAAATCGGTATTTTGAAATCGAACTCAGAATTGATATAAATTAAAATGGTTTAAAAATAGAACCGAACTGAAATTTAAACCATTGAATTGAATCGTTGAATTGGATTTGAAGTTAAAAATGAACGTTTCGAAATTGAAATTAATTCGAATTGAAATCGAAATCGAAGTTGATTTGGATTAAAGTGGAAATTGAAATTGATTTGAATTGAAATCGAAATTGAGTCGATTTGAATTGAATTGAGATTGAAGATGATTTGAATTGAAAATTTTGGAATTGAACTAGTTTGACTTTGAAACTATTTTCAAATAAATTATTTTAATATAAACTGTTTAAAATCTATCTTTTTAAATATTCAAATTATTTTGATTTTCTAAGCTATTTTACTATATAAACCATTTTCAATACTCAAACTATTTTATATTAAACTATTTTAACTTTTAAACTATTTAAAACTATTCAGACTAAAAATTCAAACCGGTTAAGGTTAGAATGTTTATATTTAAATCGTGGATTTAAATGCGAATTGGGTTAAAATGAAGTTATAACCTAAATGGAAATTCGAAACGATTTTGGAAATGAAATTTAGATATTGAGGCGAAAATGATTTTTGAAGTGAAATAGCATATTTGAAGTAAATATGAAATTTTGAAATAAATGATATTTTGATATCAAGTATGAATCGTTTTCGAAATGTAAAAGTAATAACCGGTGTGTAAAATGACGTTTGGTTGTTAAAGAGACCGAGGCCTCTTACTGGCGTACTCTCTATCAATATTGGAACCACTTTAACAACTGTGTATGCGGAGGAGACTCCAGAATGAAGTGGTTGGATTTGGTGTACGTTTTCTGGATTAGAAGAGAGAGAACGATGATGGATAGACCCAGCACCTATGCCAATTTGAAATGACTAAAACATGACGGCTTGACCGGGCCAAGCGGGCTAGGTACCCCTAGCGGACATCCATTCTTCGATTTTCTTCTTGGACTTGATCCATACTATTACTTTTGATGTTGGTTTAGATTGGTGCACCTTGATTTGGGATGACCTCCCTTTGACTCGATATGGGATGGATGGATGCGGTGGGCGATCGTGGCTATGATGCGTTACCACCAGCCCTGCGACCCGAACTGGTAGTACCTACCTTGGGCATTGCCTCACGTTCCTTGTCATACTTTTATTTCTATACGAGAACACTACGAGTTTGGTTTAGTGTTGTCGTATCACGGCGCATCCGTATCCCCAGACGTGCTACTGCGGCGTTATATGCAAATTGTACGACAATGCTTAAAAACGCGTTAAGGGGGATTAATGCTAAGCCTTAACGCTAAGAAAAATATTTATTTTACCGATTAGACATTACATATATAGTGTATTCTACTATATATAAATATTTTGACGGATCCTTAAGAGATGGAAAATCCCGTAATATCTCTTGAATTATTGCACGCACGTCATACACTGGATATGATATGTAAAACCCCGTAAACATCTCTGATGCTATTACACCCTGTTATATGTGATATTGATTTGACTCACATAAGGATATTTTAGTCCTAACTCGAGTGTTTTGTCTTTTCATTATGCTCGGGTCAGCCTTGCATTTTTAGCGCATTGAAGATTATTCTAGAGGACGAAGACGAAGACGAAGATTTGGTATATTATTATTACTAGTATTAATGCGGCATCATGTTGTTCTGCTGCATTACTTTATTATTCTATTGTATATATAACTCTCATAAATGTTATATAAATTATAATCAAATGTATAGTATAAACAGCTTCATGAACTGCTTATTTGATTATTATATTTTGTCATTCTGCTGCGAGATTCTGTATTTGTTTTCTTCTTTTCTTATTCATCTTAATTAACCCCATTGATTATATGTGTTTCATATTGTTTGAGTTAGACATGTGTGGATTATTGTCGATTTAAACCTTCCAAAATGTGGGTCGTGATAGTTGGTATCGGAGTTTTGGTTTAGTTATAACCTTAGCTTTGTGGGGTTTGACTCATTAGAGATAGGGTAGTAATACCCTAGAATGAGTTTGTTTGAGTGTTTGTATATATATAAGAGCGCATACTTGTTAGGGTTATAAAATGCTTTATATTGTGTTTACTTATCCGTTGAGTTGTTCATGAATTCTGGTCGATGCGTGGGACGCAATGTTATCAATAGGGGTTTCTAAACACTTAAATGAGGCAAGTCGACATAATATTATTTTAAAAGTGGGTAAATGAAATAATTTTACCTAAATTATATTATATATATAAGATGATAATTTTCATAAACTGGTATGATTATTAATGAATTTTGTTTGTTAGGAGATGATAATATTTAGTTATCATCGATTATTGATTGAATTAAACTAAAAACGAATACTTTGTGAACTTTATTTCATGAAACGTTCGATAATTAAATCAAATTGAAATCTAGCTATAATAAGAATTGTTTGAAATAAAAAAGATGTAAATTAACGAAATGTTTTTATAATAAGGTAATGGAATTGTATAAGTATATTTATAATATAACTTATAAATAAAAAGGATTTAAAAGCTGAGAATTTTAAAATTTAAATCCCGTTGCTTTCAAAATTGTTTTCAAAGCCTTCAAAATTAATAATAATATTATTTGAAAGTGTTTTGACTAGAAATATATTTTGAAAGAAATAAAAGCATTGAAATCGCTTTAGTCGCTGGAAAATAATTCAGGGGATGACTACAACATCGCCAGTATTCATTTTCGGGTTTCTGAGTGAGAATTGGTACCAAAATAAATTTATTTCCGGTTAAAATAAGTTTTGATTGTGAAAATATTCCAAGTAAGATTTGATAAATATATGAAAATAGTTTTTGAACTTATAAATTGAAAATAGTATAGATAAAAAAAAGTTTATAACTTATAAATTTGAACAGGAAAATAAAACCGGATTTTAAAATGGTTGAACATTTTGGTTAAGCAAACAAAAGAAATTTTGAATTTGAGATATGAAATAAAAGAATTAACCTAAGAAATGTTAAATAAATTGAGTTAGTGAAATAAAGTAAATAAAATGAAGTTTAACTCAAGAAAGCTTAAATGGAAGTGAATTGTTTTTGAAATGAATTAGATAAAATAATGATATGAAATTTTAAGTGAATAAGTTTGTATAACTTATAGATTTGAGTAATATTAAGCTAAAAACAAAATTTAAATTTGTTGAATGTGAATGATAAGAGAAGAAAAGAAAATTTAACTTAAGTTAAATAAACTAAGTAATTGATTAAATGAAATAAAGTTTAACTTAATAAAGGTTAAATGAATTGAATTGGTTTTGAATTGAACTAGATGAATTAGTAAAGTGAATTAATTCCACTTAAGCAATAAAATGAATTAATAGAATGAATATGAACTTGAGTTATAAAATGAAATGCAATTTGAGTTGTGAAAGGAATTGAATGTGAATAAATGAGTGTAAGTAAAATTAGTGTGAGTAATTGAATTTGATTTAAAGTGGATGTAAATAAATTGAATGCAAGTGGAGTGAGTTTTAATAAATTAAATGATAACTAATTGAATATAAAATAATTTGATGAAATGAATTATAAGATGAAAGTTAACTTAAGAAAAATTGAATGAAATTGATTGTGATAAAAAGAATTTTTTTATTAATATGAATTTGAGTTATAAAATAAAATTTACTTACGTAAAGTTAATGATATGAATTAATGAAATGAATTAATGAAGTAAATCAATGAATCAATATGAACTTAAGTTATGAAGTCATAATAAACACGAGTTGCATTATATAAAAATGTTTATAATAAACTTAAATAGTTTTATGAAATGGTTATAAATGATATTAGTATTTAAGAGAATATACTAAGTAGTAATGAAATAATATTTAACTTAAATAAGATTAAATGAAATGATTTTATAAAATGGTCCATAAATGAATTTATATGGAATGTGTTAACATAAAGTGAAATAATTGAATTTGAATAAATTGAATGTGAATGAAATAGATGTGAACAAATTAAAAGTAAACCAATATAATGTTAATAAAAATTGGATGCTAATAATAAATGAATCTTAATAAGAAATGAAGTGTATAAATTAACTATGGATATTGGATAATGTAAATTGATATAGCAATGAATTAATTGGATGAATATTAATGGTTGAATGGTTTTTTTGTTGCAAACCATTATGATTACTGCTTTTGATTGCATATGATGGTTATGGTTGTGTATTAGTGCTTGTGCTTATGATTTGGATTCATAATTCATGTTATATAGTTCTATTAAACTCGTACATGCTTCTATATCCTTTATATGCAACTAATATTCTAAATTGAGTTGAGATAGGTACATACGAAGACCGTTTGAACGTATAAGCGAATTTGATTACATACCGTACTTTTATATACCGTACTTTTATATTTTTTCCTACGGGATGCCTCATCATTGGGATGAGATATATATTTGGTATATTTGTGATATATATCTATATCGTAAATTTTTACGATTGAACCGCGCAAAGGAGACGCTGCCGAAATTTTCCGTAAGTTCGGGTGTTAGAAATTTTTTGAGATTTTAAAATTTTATAACTTGTTTTTATAAGTAAGTTGTAATTTCCGTAAAACCGATATCAGAGCGGCATAGCGAAAGCATAGTAAAGGTTTTCTAATAAGATTTTAATGTTTTATATGTTGATTATTTTGAGTAAAATATATCGTATGTTAGATTCCTTACTTAACCCCCTTTCGAGGATGAAAAGTTTTGAGTGGGGGAGAATGCAACGATCCGTATTTTTAACTATTTTAAATTATTAAATTTAACAAAATTATTGAACAAAAATGGTTAGAAATAAAAATTTAATGTTTTATTTATGCAATTTATTTAATATGAACTTGAATAAAATTTGAAATAACCTATTTCAAAGATTTAGGCATAACAGGTATTGAAATGAAATTCTATGTATTGAATGTGTTTATAATCAATAGCAAGAATTGAATAATAATATTGAGTTACTGTAAAATGGAAGTGGTTGTTTTATTATTCGAATTCATTTTAAAAGTTAAATTTTATAAATTAAATAACTTATATTTAAAAATATGGTGATTTATTGGATAATTTAATTGTTTAAATTTAATATTGACAATTATTTAAATAATTGAATCTTGAATTTAATGTGAATGAAATGATTTTAGAAGTTGATTTAAATTTTATTTAACCGAGAATGAAGACTGTTAACTTTTAAATTGAATTTAAAAGCGATAAAATTGATTTTGGGAAATTACTGTTTTAATTAACGAGTAAAATAGCCTTTTTGGATACTGCCTCGGATTTCGACGAAACTAGTTTCATCGGATCTGTAATAGTGAATTATTATAGAATTTCAAGTTTCGTAGCGATCGGACTTATCGTTTTGTCGTGCGAGCTTGAAACACGTAGAAATCAATTAATAGAATTTAATTAAAATAATTTGATTTGAAAAGCTATCTTTTGAATATGATGGAACTGGCTTCTGATACATATTCCATTGTGTTCGGAATATGGGTATAATATATAGAATGCCAAGCGGCATGTTTCGTTTGAAGTTCGAAAAATTTCACAAATGAATAGTACCGTGAGAATTTTCTATAAATAGCCCTCCATTTATGTTCTTTTTCCTAAACCCTACATTAAAATTTTAGCCGCCACTCCAAAACCCTCCATCCAACGGCCATCAATCATCAAAGCCACTAGGGGCCATATCAGGCGAAGTTGTCAACCGGAAAAATGTTCGGGGTGGCGAGGCGAGATCATCCACCGGTTGGATCGAGGCGAGGCGGTTCAAGGTGGCAAAAAAATCTTCCCGTTTGCTACTGTGTTGGGTTCGGGTTCGCGAGCGTTCACGTGCGTGCGAGGTGGTTGTAGGCGTGGCGGCGGCTGCGGGCGAGGGGGAGCACGACGATCGGCGTTCGGCGAGGCTCTGGTGGCGATCGACGTCAGTTAAAAAAATAAGAAGAAAGTCGCAAGGGAAACGCAAGCTCGAGCTAGGAAAGAATCGCGTCGACCTGGGATATATGAGCGGAAAAAGGAGGAAGCGCTGTGAGGTTTTATTTGTTTTTAATTTATTTTTTGTTAATTACATTTTAAGTATATCGTTTTATTAATAAATTCATAACTTTTCCATGCAAGGTCCGATTCGAGCGAAACAAGTCGCGTTGCAATTGTATTGACGAAGGCTATGGCATGGAATCGAATTGGAATTTATTTGAATCTGGAAAAAATTTCAGTTTCAAATAAAAGTGAGTGTTTTTAAAACACTCACGAAGTATTAAAATATTTCTGATGTTCATTAAATTGATATCATGAAGTAATTTAATTTTATTGACTATTGTTTGGTAATTTAATTGACATTTAAAATTGACATATGAATTGACTATTAGAAATTAAAATTGAAAGTTAAATTGAAATTTGAATAAAATTGCTAGTTAAACTCCTGATTATTGATAACTAGTTAATGTCATGACTTATTGGGTGATTTCGATGTTGTTTGTGATGGATGTCTATTGATTAATATATCGGATGATTTGGGTGTTTATTTTATATATCCCTGTTATCACCCTGTATATTTGACAGTATATAAACTGTTTTTTGAATTATTTTGAATAAATTAAGAAATAGGTTGAAATGATATATACCTATGACATTTATTTTGGATCGAAATGATTTATATCCAACCTTGAAATTAAAATCGAAATGACTAATCACTTGGCCATAGGATAGAAAATTATATACGGACACCGGATTTGTTAAATTAAATGGTTTTAAAATTTTGGATTTGAAATTATTTAAATGATATTATTTTAAAGAAATAAAGGAATCAAATTTATATGAATTGAATTATTTCTAATTCGAGCATTGAAAGGTTGAAATCAAAATTTGAAAAGAAATTGTATTAAGAATTTATTTTGAAATGTGAAGTAAAATCGACAAATGACTTGAATTAAGAAATTGAAATTGTTTTGAAGGTTGGAACTTTTACTAGAACTTCGAATTTATCTAAGTAAAAGTGGTATAAATGGATATTTCAAAATTTGAGCTCGAAATGGAATTAACTTAAATATTTGAACCTTAAATTGAATATTGAAGTTTAATTTGATTTAAGTGATTTAAATCGGTATTTTTAAATCGAACTCAAAATTGATATAAATTAAAATGGTTTAAAAATAGAATTGAATTGAAATTTAAACGATTGAGGTGAATTGTTGAATCAGATTTGAAGTTAAAAATGAACGTTTCGAAATTGAAATTAATTCAAATGAAATCGAAATCGAAGTTGATTTGGATTAAAGTGGAAATTGAAATTGATTTGAATTGAAATCGAAATTGAGTCGATTTGAATTGAATTGAGATTGAAGATGATTTGAATTGAAAGATTTGGAATTGAACTAGTTTGACTTTGAAACTATTTTCAAATAAATTATTTTAATATAAACTGTTTAAAATCTATCTTTTTAAATATTCAAATATTTTGATTTTCTAAGCTATTTTACTATATAAACCATTTTCAATACTCAAACTATTTTAACTTCTAAACTATTTAAAACTATTCGGTCTAAAAATTCAAAATGGTCAAGGTTGGAATGTTTATATTTAAATCGTGGATTTAAATGCGAATTGGGTTAAAATGAAGTTATAACTTAAATGGAAATTCGAAATGATTTTGGAAGTGAAATTTAGATATTGAGGCGAAAATGAATTTTGAAGTGAAATAGCATATTTGAAGTAAATATGATATTTTGAAATGAATGATATTTTGAAGCGAATATGATATTTTGATATCAAGTATGAATCGTTTTAGAAATATAAAAGTAACAACCGGTGTGTAAAACGATGTTTGGTTGTTAAAGAGATCGAGGCCTCTTATTGGCATATACTATGTCAATATTGGAATCACTTTAACAACTGTGTACGCGGAGGAGACTCCAGAATGAAGTGGTTGGCTTTGGTGTATGTTTGCTGGATCTGAAGAGAGAGAACGATGATGGATAGACCCCGACACTTGTGCCAATTTGAAATGACTAAAACAGGACGGCTTATCCGGGCCAAGCGGGCTAGTTACCCCTAGCGGACATATGTTCTTCGATTTTTTTCTTGGACTTGGTCCATACTATTACTTTTGATGTTGGTTTAGATTGGTGCACCTTGATTTGGGATGACCTCCCTTTGACTCGATAAGGGATGGTTGGACGCGGTGGGCGATAGTGGCTACGATGCATTACCACCAGCCCTACGACATGAACTGGTAGTATCCTACCTTGGGCATTGCCTCGCGTGCCTTGTCATACTTTTATCCCAATACGAGACTGGTACGAGTTTTTTTAGTGTTGTCGTATCACGGCACATCCCTATCCCCCGACGTGCTACTGGGGCGTTATACGCAAACTGTACGACAATGCTTAAAAATGCATTAAGGGGGATTAATATAAAGCCTTAACGCTAAGAAAAATATTTATTTTACTGATTAGACATTACATATATAGCGTATTCTACTATATATAAATATTTTGACAATGCAAGGATAAAATATCTAGGGTAAGATAATAAAATCTCCTAATCATAACCTGTTCATATCTCACAATGCAAGGATAAAATATAATAATCAATCACATATATAAAACATGAGAGATGGTAATAATTAAAATGAATCACATAATCAGAGGGCAATAGGTTCACCAATGTGATATACACGGATCAAAGAGTTTATATATCAAATGATAAACCCGGAACTATCATTAAAAAATAAAGCACTAATAATGCTTTATAGTGCTGCACAATGGAATAGTAATAAGGTCGAAAATATAAGTGTACATGAACCCCAACCCCCTGCTCATCCATTGAACAAATCTATGTTTTAATCTCATATATGCTATCTAGTCTACACATTTAAGAGTACCCGAGATAATTAGGACCAAAACATAAAATCTTGCGTCAAACAACAGCCTAGTATGAACAATAAACAATTTCAATATATTATAAAAGCCGATATAGTAAAACAAAGGTATTGGGTATGAAGAATCATACATGACTTGTCCCTACATCTAACAATTTAGCACATAACACTATATATGCTGCATTATTATCATCATCATATGGGTATACTATACCAAGTAACATCGGGTGTCAGGGTACATATCCCAATTGTACCAATGTCACGAGACATCCATCAAAATCACACAACAATCACATTAACCATAGCAACATAACAAATATATAGTAAATACAAAACAAAAATCATCACCAAGGTCTCACTTCACCCCAACCACCATAAAGGCCTTACATCACCACCAAGATGATCTCGGATATATAACAACTTGTACGATCATTACCAAGGTCGATAACACACTACATTGCAATTGGATTCAGTGTTCGATCACATAACTATTCCATATGTACTATCATCACCAAGGCAGGATGGACCATCCCCAAGATATAGGGTACACATGTGAATTGCAACGACCGATATTCTTAATACATTTCTATGTATCGATCGGTTGTAGAAATATTATTTTTATACTTAATTGATTTCTAAATAAGTTATTACTCTGGGAAGCATTGAGTTTTGACGTTCTTGACTACTAGGAATTTTAGTAGACAAATTTACCCCAAAAAACTTGTGAGGCCTATAACTTTTGATAACAACCGAATTAGTGTTTCTCTTTCTGTAGAGCAGCCATAATAGCTTTTTGGACTTATCGTTTAGGTGATATGGCTATTTGAAGTTCATACAATTTTTGGATAGTTAATAGGTGACTAGTGAGATTTGGGTTAAGCCCAAAGGTCCATTCGGGTTAGGCTTAAAGGGCCTAATGGACAACTCCTTATTCATTTCACACTTTCAAAAAATAGTTAACAACCACCGTTAATCTTCTCCAAGTGAACAAGAAACCTTTTTGCTTACTTTGATTAGCCAAGTCAAGTGATTAGAGGGTAATTAGTGAAGGAATTAGTTAAGAGATCATTATTTGCTGTTAGGCGCATTGAGATTCATGGCTTCTACTATTCATTTTGGATTCATCTCAATTTGTGTGTATTTGGACCCATTAGTGAGTGATGATTGTCTCTCACTTTACAATAGAGGTTAATATGGTATTAAAATATGTTTGAAAATGATTTTTAGAATTAAATATGTGATTTTGATCAAATCTAAACTTATATATAGTTTCAAAATTAAATGAAATGGAGTAGATCTAGAAAAATGTTTGCATGTTCTTATTAATAGGAATTTTCATGCTTGTGACTTGTAATTAATTGTATGACGATTGGATTGTGTATATGATGCTTGTATTGTCATTATGACCATGATATGTTGTTTGTTTGGTAGTTTTGTTGCCTAGGATAGAACATAGGGAATCAATATGAAATTTAGAGACTCCATCGATTTAGAGCGTTTGGAGTTGAACCTACACAAACGATTTAGATGAGGAGTTAAGGCATTTGGAGTAGAGATAAAACCAACTCGGGAAATGCCAAAACAAAGCTAAGCATTTTTGAAAGATCGATCGTACCCGACCAATCATGCTCGACCCATAAGAATCGATCGATCCAAAGTGCTCAAATGGACTTGCGATCGATATGAGGTGTTATAAATATAAGGAAATGCAAAAGAATGGTCTGCATGTGGTTTGGGGTAGAAACATTGAAGTTATGGCTCGAGGAGTGATGGATCGGTTATGGAGCTTTGCGATGTAGACTCCGAGCCTTGAAGAAAGAAACTTCGCGATTTTGGATGGGATACTTTAGGGCAAGATAGGAGGAGCATGGAATGAAGTGGGGGCTTGATAGACTTAGCCAAAATGTGCTAAATCATGACCCAAACGTGGGTCAGATATGACCCATGGGTAACGACTCATGTCGGATTAGCAAATTTTGGACATGGGTTCTTGGAGTTTTGATGTAGGGAGAAAGGAGAATTACTTTGGGGTATCTAGGCTGGCACTTCTGGACCAGGGTCCAAGAACTTTGGGCTAGAAGAGTCACCATCGAACGATCATAAGGACATGGCCAAATGAACTTGTAACAACCCTCTCCGAAATGGACCTAATTTTCGACCCAACAAAAGCCAATCAAACTATAAGTCCATTCCAGAGTTGGCTATTTGTTGGTAAAATAAACAATAAATAGAGTTACCTATCTATGCTTTTAAGATCTCACAATGAAAGGGATAAAATATAATAACATAATATGTACTCATTTCACATATTTCAAATCTTATAAATACAACATTCTAAATATCCATAATACAATGTTTCAAAATAGAACATCATCAAATCTAAAATCCAGGTACATCAGAATAAATAAAAACATAGATAAATAAATATTGGCACAAGCACTACACCAGAAAATACTTTTGGTAGCGTTGAAAAAACGCTACCATAACTTATGGTAGCGTTTTAGAGAACGCTGCTATACGACATGCAACTAAAAGTCTAAAACTTTTTGTTGCGTTGTAGTAAACGCTACCAAAAGTCACTTTTAAATGCAACTATAGGTATTTTCTGTAGGATTTAAAAAACGCTACCAAAAGTCACTTTTAAATGCAGCTATAGGTTTTTTCTGTAGGGTTAAAAAAACGCTGCCATAAGTCTTCATTTTTTGGTTGCATTTTTTGTTTATATGTTTTTTTTGATTTTCAGTAGCGTTTTTAAAATGCAACTGTATAATTTTTATATTAGTTTACATTTGTTTCTGTAGCATTTCTGAAACGCTACTAAAAGTTATTGGTTGTTTGATAGCATATTTTAAATGCTACTATTTACAGTTGATGGTTTATACCATTTCCAGCAATCGCTTATATACTATTCATATTAAAACGAACGATCAATCGCATAATTTTCATATATTCAAACAAACAATTAAATCACATAATTAGCATATACAAACAATCAATCATATGATCATCATATTCAAATAATTGCAAAAACATACTAATCTCACAATTAAATATAATATCCATAATCAATTCGATAGTAGTTTTTCAACAAAATAAGTCACATACTACAAGCATTCACAGACAAGTTTCCACAAATGGTACTAACATAACAGAGCTGGGTATAAGAAAAGCACCATAGAAGTGGAGCCTCTTCGCTTCTCTAAGTCTCGCTTAGAAGAACTAGGACTGGCTGTCATGGCTTCTCTTGCTCTTCTGCTAAGTCTACCATCGACAGATATTCTCTGGTACCAAGAAAAAAACCTAGAATTTGAACAGCTATAGAAGGAAATAGTACAAATACACTAAACTTAAAAGTCAAAGTTAAATAATTTATGAAAACAAATTTTTCTGTTCATTGTAGCACCACACATGATCGTGAATAAGACATAATAAGGGGAAGATGCGTTTTGAAATTTAGTACACAAGCCTAACTATTGTCTCATGGTTTTCCAAAACAATCAAAATAGATACCACAATTTAAACATATGGATAATGACTCATGCAAACAGAACAAACAAAAAACAGAACTAATATCATGCTTGAATACTTAGTTCAGAAGTCCATAGCAAGAACAAATGGGGGAATCGAATACATCTCCTAGAAAAGTGTAGAGTTGAGAACAAGATGAGAGCATGTTTTAATAAATAAAAAGCAATTATAAATATTGGTGTTGTATTTGGAAACGTTTTGGATTTTTTGTCAAGGTGTTAGGAGAGATTGGATTCTATTGCTCATTTCAACAAACATATAAAGTATGTATAAAAAATGATATAATTTTCTTTATTAAAAATGCGTTCTAATCTAAATTTTACATGTTCCTATCATAGAATATGTTTGTATGTATTTAAAACATGTTCTCAATTACTTAAAAACCACATTACTATCGATTTCCAAGTAAACAACACTAGAAAGAGACTTGCTAAGAAATGTCGGTTTTCTACAAGGTTTAAGAAATCAAGTATACTTCATGACTCATAATGAAGAGATATAATTCAATAAATACCACAGTGTGGTTCTAAATTTGCTTATTTTCCCCTAACACTATAATTTATAAGCAATAATAGAAGAGGGTTTTCATGTTATCCCCTAAAAGACCTAAATGACACCATTTTAATTAAGCCACGACAGATGAGAAAGAAATTAATTAGACAGGAAAACGATGAGTAAATTCTCCTGGACAGGAGAAGAGCATATGTAATACTTAACCCATGCATTTACAAAATCAGGCAAACCTTAATTAAAACATATAAAAGTGACCGTGGACAACTTACCAATCAACCGAAGTTACAACTAGCACTTGGAACAAGAACATTCTCATCAAACTAGAACCCAGTCTGCCCAGCATCATCTCCTGATGGCATGGCCTCATCGTCTTCCTCCAACCAAAAGATTTCTAGAATCTTCACGGCTTTCTCATAAATTTCAGCATCATCGTAGCTCTAAAGATTCTCAATCTCTTCCTAACCTTCATTTTCATCAATTATTTGAGCATAAAGATTCACATTTCCTGTAGCAACTTTCTCTGCTTCTCCAACCCCTAGAATGTTCTCAAGTCCTTCAAGGCATACAATGATGATCCTAGGATCTGGACATAAGAGGAGGTCGCACAATGGTTTTATGCAACCTTGACCTACTAAAGCTCGGTACCTTATCAAATTGATATACCCCATAAAAGAAAGATCAGTTGAAAGCATTCATGCAAAAACATAAATAAACAGTATCCATGATAATTCTTACCACAAAAGGGTTTCGGACTGATGTTAAGATATCTCATTCGGCCAATATGCTTTCAACAGCATTTTTGCAAATCATGTCTTCTTTTTTAAGAACCTGCATAGAAATTTTATAGATGTGAGTGGAATGGATAAACTAATTGCACAAGCTATCAGTATGGCAGTGGAATGCAATCGAAAAAGTATCATTCAATAAGCAGGCTGAAAGTAACATCAACTGCATCACACAACTGGAGATATTTCTCACTAAAATATTAAACAAAATAAATTCTAATCAAGAAACGAGAAAACAAAGTACCCGATGATATTTTACTTGGAGCAATTTCATGCCATCACAACGTGAACCGCATCAAATTCTTAGCAAAATTGATAGAGGGTCTTTCTTTAAATAAGTTTGAATGTCAAATAAATTTACCTCTGCATTTTAAATAATGGCTTCTGTTGCATATTCTTTCTTTTACCCTAATAAATGTGCAAGATCTTGTGCTCTGGCCTTTGCTTTAATTATATCCAAGAACCCTGAATAATTTGTAAAACCCAGTGATGAATAAAGTTTCTCATGATGTAGATTGCCACTGATCATATTTTATTTGCTTTAAACGTAGAAAACATTAAGTTTGACAATTTCAAGAAAATGGTTAGAAAATTTTCTTGAGCCAACCAATTATTCACAGTAATAGCGTTCTTACAATTAGAAGCAAAAGCAGTAACATAATAAACGAAGAATGAACATGCATTTACTGTAACATTATAAAACATGGAGTGGTTATTCTGTCACGTTAGTTGTTGTTGACTGAACAAACGCTCTTGCCTTAAATGTAGGAAGTTCTGATAACATTTACTGCACTTTACATTTGCTATTTTTGAAGTACAAGAATTTCTGAACCATTTAATGTAGCATTGACTATTGCAATAGCTAGTTAACAGGAACATCCTTTCTATGTACTCGTATTTGCCTTAGTACTCGAATTCTTAACTACCCAACTCAAGGTTTTTCATTAATACTCTAGCAAGTTGTGTAAGTAAGTTCTTGATCATTTATGTGCTTTTAGTATAAATGCTTTCAGAATACTTGATTTGAATCACCTATTCTGATTGAAAATAAAAACAGAAGCATTGATTTAATTAACCATTAAATCTTAGGTCCAAGGATTCAAAAACTTTATATGAATCTTGTTTTGTTTCAATCAGATTAACTGATCATATCCTTGAAGTATGGATTAATCGTCTAGAAGAAGATAAATCGGGGATTAGTCATAACTACGCATTCTTAATAAATTTACTTACTTTTAATGAAATTTCAGGCATTATACTTTTGATAAAATCAGGAATTATTCGTTATTGTAAAATGTATTAAAACAAATGAAAGAAAGAATATATATATATAGACACACTGTAAAACAACCATGTATTGAATCGTTGGAAAATTATGGATTTTGTACATGCAATATTCAATTTTTCATTGAAATTTTATGGTTTTCAAACATGGTGAAATATAACGTATCGTAGTAATTATATGATAAAAAACAATTTTTATATGTTTATGCAAACAACCAACTCTGGAAAGACTTAAACGGACCTAGTTGGATCAAACAGGGTTCGGTTGACCCATATGAATCTGGACGCATTCAGTAAGGCCTAACCCGACCTAGGCAAGCTTAGGTGATGTTTAGGCAGGTTCAGGGACCATCTAAGCAGTCTGGCCGTCCAGAACGTTCGCCTAGAGTCTAGACCTCTAGGTACGCACTACTTACGCGGCCGCCTAATTCTATTTTAAAAAAAAGTGAATTGGCTTCTAAAAATGGAACGGTTATGGCTTGTTTGGTTTCTTTTTGCATTTTGTATTTTGCATTTTCAACATTTATAACAAAATATGAGGATAGCGGAAGATGTATTTAAAATTTTAGAATCATTACGGCGATAATGAAGGAACGATGTAGGGGAGGGAGGGATGGGGGAAAAGATGAATTGTTTTTCATTTTTTATTATTTCTCAAAACATGAGGAATAAGACAAATTTGTTTTCTACCTCATTATATGTTAGTTTCATTTTCTAAATTAGTTGTTTTCGAAAAATACATGTGTGTTGGACGAACACACAAAACTAAAAATGACAAAGCAAATAGGATCTTAAATTTTCTATTATTCTTGGAAAAAAATGCATTATTTTCGAAAACAATTAATCAGTTTAAAACTTTAAAGGAATCTAAAAGGCAGCAGCCCACATTTTTTTAGCCTAGGTCTTTTATTACATGAGAATAAACAGAGACATACACTTCTCCGAGGTAGTTGAAGGAACAATAAACATCACCTTACACACAGAGACAAAACCATAAACAACATCAAAATTGGCCGCCAGTAAAAGTCTGACCAAACGATCAGTTGGATGGAGCCACGTCGTAAGAGCACACCGTCTTTCCATCGCTGCTGGTGACCTTAAAAGAGAGGCCCTGCCCATCGAGGTAAGAGTTGCTTTGCCAATTTTGCCCCCAGTTCCTCGACATCTGCTCCCAGTTCCCGTTCCTCGAACCTCTGATGGACACAGACTGCACGTCCCCTGCCCCACCGACATTGGTGACGAGCACCAAATTGAAGTAGGAATGTCCATTTAATGTGAACCGCATCTGTACACTGTGAGCATGTCCAAGAAGATTAATATTTTTACTCCAACGAGCCAGCTAGAAGTCTACTGGAAACACTGTGTGTGAAGCTTGATATAAACTGCTTTGATATGCTCATGTACTTTATAGGTTTTTCTCATTTGTCCCTTGAGTAAAATGTATTTAGGAAAATATACTAAGCATCGTTTTCACCACTGAAACTTTTCAGGCAAAAACTGCTGCATAAAGCAATCCACCACTAAAGTTTCTGGTTGCATGAGCCGCAAGCTACGTCCACAAAGAATGTAGTGTATATGTCTCAAAGTGAGCAACAGATGAAACTTACGTAAATTTTACATTGATCTTGTTTTTTAATACCAAATCTGATGCTATGTTCTGATCAATTTTAAATGTTTTCATGATCAGAGTAACGTTATAATCCCTGAATGTTTTTCTAACATACCAAGCATATGGAATCTTCAATATAAAAGATGATTAATATTTAATATCTGTAAGTGTCGATTATTTCTACCAGTATTAAACAGAACAAAACCGTATGGATAAAGTAACGATATTTATAACCATGTTAACAATTTCAAGGAATGGGAATAGATAATATCTAGGTTTGGAAGCCAATTTCTTAAAAGTTGCACATTTGAACATCCATTTTTTAATTTCATTGTTTTTTAGACTATCCTAGGAAAATAGTAGTACAAGCATACATAAATAAGGTAAAACATATATTACTTACTTATTTGAGCTTCCAGACTTCTGCACACCTGATTTCAAAAATCTAAAATGGCCAACGACTCATTTGAAAAATGGAGTAACAAAGAAAAATAAATGAAAATGAACTAACAATATATAGAGTTATACACACCTATTGCTAAACATCTCCAAAGAACCAGAAATCACAATGCGAGCATTGTTCCTAGCTTGCGAATTATGAACAGTGCATTTTTAGCATAGAAAAATACCACAAATATAATAAAATCAAAATATAAGCCTATGAATATTGGCTGTGTTGTACAGTCAACTATACTAACATGACACCATTGTCGTAAAACCTACTAAGAGTCCACTATAGTCCTATTATAAAGCTGATTATAGTATATTATATAAGTCAAGGAAATTTAATAGTTAGAAGTTGTTTAAATGCAGTAAACAAATTTAACAGTTAGATGTATATTATATAATATAACATATACTTTATTATATATCCTTTGAACAGCCTATACTGTACATGTTTTATCTGAATACATAATCATGACTGCTTTAGGGGAAGAAACACCAGTTGACTGCAAAACTGTTGGGTATGACTTTAGGACAAGAAACACTAGTCAATGTTAATGAGTCAAGATGATACAATTGAAATGAAAGTGGCTGAATTCTCAAATGAAACGAAATTATAAACTGTCACATGTGAAAGCAGGCGCCTGGTTTCATAAAGGAAGGTCCAAAATTAAATGAGGTGAGGGTGCATGATTCAGGAAGAAAACACGAAACCTGTAGCAATATAATATTGTACTTTTGTGGTGAATCAAAGCAAGTGTACCAATTAAACATGATTTAATATTGAAACTTCAATGCAAATTCTAGAATTATGTGTTTATCTACCATATCTAAAACGAAAAATTCCCAATGTTCTATCTCAAATAGATTTAGAAAAAGATTCAGCATTTATTCAATTTAAATGATTATTTTGCAAATTTTTACTAACCGATGATATGCTACATTTGTCAAATTGATTTTAAAATTTTAAAAAAAACTTGCCAAGTCATTTTGACAATAAAATATCTAAAAATTAGAGAATTAATCAAATTTAATGTTATAAATAAGCAAGATTAAATTAATGCTTAATTCCTTACTAAAATCTGCTTAAAATATTACATATTTGAATCTGCACGTATGAGAAAAAGATAATTATAGACAAGGCATTGCTTTTAAATTTACTGTTTTGACATTAACAGGCATACCACACTGATCAAAACAAATCTTAGTGTCAATGCATGTAATTTTATTATTATTTATTTTTTGAATCAAAGGACGGGACCAATCCTAGCCTATAAATATATTTATAACATCAACGACAAGTATACAAGTAACTAGATTACAAATTATTAACCAGCCAAGATAACATACAAACATTGACTATAATAGCCAAGACAACTTATAAATATATATCAGCCACGCATTTCATCAAACACCAAACATTCATGTTTAATAATGTATGAATTAGAAATCAAATGAATATACTATACATGTAACATCTCATCCATCAAATAATGTATGAATTACAAATCAAATGAGTATACTGAAACTAGGTTTTCTTGTAGTGTTATATATGTGCTATATATTCCACATAATGCTCTTGATGTTATATTTTAATTTGGCAGCATACCCGTAAATCTTTTGTACCATATCATCACCTTACTTTTAATGCTTACATAACATCGGTTTATTAATTATGAGACAAAAAATCATTTGAAAGGTCTATATGATTACCATTTATAATACGAAATAGATATGCACAAGACTGTCGTAGACTAAATCCATGCCATAAAAAACCTATTCAAGAATTAAAGCAACATGTCTTCCATTCATTTATACAAATAAACCTTTTGCACTTGTATAACGCATAGGCTTACATAACATTAAATCTGAAAGGGCTTCCAACCAGAGCATCAAATTTAACAAAAAAAGAAGAGAAAAACAATATATATAATTAACAATAAAAATAAGAATCCAAAGAAACATTATTCTAACATCAACAAAAAAGAAAAATACATTAAAAAAACATAGACCTTGCTACCTTCAATTGGAAATTGGAAAAGCTGAATCCCATTAGATTGAACAGACTTACCATTTGCTTCAAAATTCTCCTACAGAAGCAAATCCCTAATGAACCCAAAATGAAGTCAATAATTTACCGTTGGATTTTAAGGATTGGGAGGTGGTGGAATCATCGTCACATTTTAGGGTTAGCGTGATTCCTCGATCCACCATGGCGAATTTGGGCCATATAATCAGCATCAAAATATTTTAGGGTTTGGGAGATGGTGGAATCAATGTCAATTTGGTGGCGGAACCAGTAAGTAGAGTGATTAAGGAGTGGAGCGACGAGGAAACAAGATTTTAAGGAAACGATTTAAGGAGCGAGGTGGAACTATGTTTTAGAAGTAGAGAGATATTGAGAACGATATTTTTGTGTAATAGTAGAGCGCGTTAAAATGAAAAATAGGCGGGCCTGTAAAAAATTTAGCAGCGTTCAAACTAAATAAAATATACTGAAAACACAATATAGTAGCACTTAGCTTTTAAACGCTACCAATAAATGCAACTAAAAGCAGATTTTCTTGTAGTGAAGTCTTCACTGCCTTCTTCACAATCTTCATCAGCAGCGTTCCCCTAGCCTATGGGTTGTAATGAGGAGGGACTCAGAACAATAAATGTTTGGTGAATAAAAATCTTAAGTCTTACCATAATAGTATTTAGGCGGTATCATTTAAATGAATATTATCTTATGCATCCTATACTTTAACCTACTGAGCATGCCTCTAACTGTAAACCAAAGGCTCTTCCAGTCCAGCTCCATATCCAACTATAGGCTAATGGTTGTTTCCAGTCTAACCTTGTAACTATAACGTAGGTGTAATGCAACTATGCGATCTAACGACCCACCTCCGTCAACCATGTCCTGATGATGCGAGAGAAAGTACCTAAGCCACTTAATACCTCTTTAATGAAAAATAGGTAGACTCCGACCATTTAATACATGTATCCTAGGCAGATCCTCGTCATTTAATACTAGACCCAAGATGGACCCATCTCTGATACATCCTAGCTGATATCGTAAGAAATCTTATAAGGTAACTTAATACTTCTTTAATGGGGAAGAGGTAGACCCCCCAATAGCCATTTAATATCGTCCACCCAACTTCTTATTGCGGACTCGGATTTGGTTTCTTGATCAGAAACCGTCATTCTCCTTGCATAGCCATATACAATGATAGAGAATTTCCAGAATCAATCAAAAATCCATATCTAGGGTTCGCCGTCAAAAATCGAGTGAAAAATCCCAACTCAGATCGATATGACTATCTCGAAATTATGTGCTCGAATCTGGATCAAATCATTTTGCAAATAAAATAATATATGTACACTTACGTATTCATTTCTAATTGATTAATATTTATATCAATTTCTTTCTATTCACATTTATTTCAATTTCCATTCACTTATTCACACTTTCCCTTTCTCACAACTTTCAGTTTAATCTTCATTCAAACACTAACTTAGTATATTTCCAATACCAAATTTACTCAAGAATTCTACCAGTTACTTTCCTAAGTTCGATATAAATATTTTACACAACCTCTTATATTGGTTTCAACTTCATCACTTGGTTTATATCCATTTTTACTCAAAAATAAATTTCACTTCCATTTAAATTCAATTTGTTTTCCAAGTCTCTAAACATTGAGTTTATCAATCGTCTCTCAAACTACTTTTAGTTCACCAATTACTTTAATTAGTTTCATCTACTAATTTATTTCAAAATCTCAATAACTTTATTACATTCAACATAATTCAGGCTAAACATCATTTGAAGAGGGAAAAAAAGAGAGGGAAATGGAAAAGTATATGCGTTGTAATTTGATTTTTATTTTATTTTATTTCTTTCTTCTGTTCTTTTGTTTTGGAATGGGATGATATAGGGGGAAAAGCTGTGTTACAAATGATGATGTCGGGCTAAAACATGGGGTAAAATGTGGGCTGGTAGTGATGGGTAAGGCAGTGTGGTTAAATCGAGGAGAATATATAATTTAAAATTCAAAATATATAGATATTTAATTCCGAACCCCGATCGAGGTGTATCACCTGGCATTTCTAATGTTATACCCCTATTCCGAACGTAATGGAATAAGTTTCGAGACCTAATTCGATCGTATGCAGAAGATAGCTTTTTGAACCCAATTATAATATTAAACTTTCAATATTAATCTCAACGCGTTTCTATCTCGTACGACCAAACGGTGCATCTGATTGCCACAAAATTTGAAATTCGATAATAATACACTATTACGGATCCAATGGAACTGGTTTCGTCGAATTTTGAGACTGTGCCCCGGATCGCTATTTTAACTCGTCGATTAAATCAACGATTTAAAAAAATGTCGAAATCACTTGAAATTCCAGTTTTAAAAACTTCTAACTCAATTCTAATTCAAATAGAATTTATATTCATATTGGAAATCGTTTTGATTCATATTTAATTCAAATTTTAATCATTCGCACTAATTCTGTATTACGTCAAATCGCCATATTTGAGATTTAAACTTATTTCTCGAATTCAACCATAATTCCATAATCAAAATCAATTTATATTTCAAATCCAACATTTAAGAACATTTAAATATTCAAAATCAAACGATGGAAAATCCGGGTCGTTACATTCCTCCCCCCTTAAAAGAATTTCGTCCCCGAAATTGCCAAGATAGGAAAAATGCTCCAAACCCATTATTTTTTCAAAAACTCACTTAGTCAAAACTTGATGTTTCACTTTTCTAAATCTTTTAGTTCCATACAAAACATTTAGTTTCCATTTCGAAACCAAAATCCTTTATTTCAATTATAATTCAAAATCAAAGGTTAACAAAAACTTCCCAAAAAATTTCAAAATTTTTCTCACACCCTAAATTTTCGAATTTTTTTGGCAGAGTCTCCCTTTTACGGAGAGCCTTTTGCAATATGACAAATATGATAAAAAGATATACATCGGCTCTCATGGCCGGAAAACGCAATATAACAATATTTTCATTTTTCGTGCGCTAAATTTGTAAGCGTACCTTATTTTAGCGTTATTAAGCGAGCTCGCTCAATTTATATGCAATTGCATAACCAAAATCTAGCCAAATATTCTTCTTGTACCTGTACTTACTCAATTAAAACACTTAAGTTCCAAAAACATGCAATTTAATAACATTTCATTTATTTAACCGGTTAAACATGTCATTTGCATAAACCAAACATGTTATACATGAATGTACAAACCATTTTATAAACAAAACATGTTACGACATGTGTATTAGAATGTACATGCAAATACAAGGTTCCAACATCAAATTATTTACTTCCAGTTTGATCCATAAATCATTTATTTAAATTATAATTGGTTCGCATACAACTCACTTGAATTCAAATCATAATCTTCCATTCGATTATTTACTTTCAATCGATTTATATACCATTTCATTCAATTAGAAAGATTCACAACCAAATTTACTTGCATCCATTTTATATTACACTTAATATATTCATATTCATTTCAAATGGATTCTAAACCAATTTATTCACTCTCCATCTGTTTGCATAATTTTTGTTACTTATGTTTATGTCGAATGATAGTCCAATCCATGCTATTTGGTGATATTCAATAAAATAACCATTTCAGTTTATAGTTATTTTAAACTGATTCCAAATCAATTTATCAACTTTTTATTAATCCACATTCAATTTATTCACAAAATCTTGTTTTCTCAATTTTATATTCAACAACCAACCAATCAATGCCAATTTATTTATGAATCATCTCATAAATTAGTTACTTAAGTTGAATTCCATTCTTATTAACAATATTCCCACCCATATTCAATTTACACTTAAATTGAATTCATTTATAACTTAAATCATCACCGTTTCAGTCCATTTCTATTTTATTCGACAACATTTCAAAATATACCTAATTCGCTTACATTTAAGTCGAATTCCATTGATAACTCAAGTTCCATTTCCAATATTCAATACTAACTAATTCATCTAATTAGTCACTTCCATTTTCCATTCCACAATTAGATTTTTATTTCAAAAATAACTTCATTTAGTTAGTTGGAGTATAAATCCATTTTATGATTCAAATTTGGATTTCCATTTCAAAGTTTAAGCTTACTTTCCCTTAATTCATTCCAGATTACCTTCAATTTGATTTCCATACTCAAGTCTATATTCATTTTATTAAGCTATTACAAATTCAAATCCAATTCCATTTAACACATCCTGAATTCACTTTAATTTCCTTCACTTGAGTTAAGTTCATTTCAGGAATCATTCCATAAAAATTATTTCTTAAGTCTTATTATAAACATTTTATACCATTACTTAAGTTTATATATATAACTTTAAAACTTAAGTTCATATTCACCTTAATCATTCAATATTTCCAATTCAAATTCAATTCACTAATTAATTTATCTAATTAGTTCACTTTATTACTATCAATTCCACTCCATTTTTGGATCAAATCTAATTTTCATTAAACTTAACTTGAGTTAATCTCATTTATAATTCAATCATAGCTTTGCTCATTTCAATCAATTACTTTAAAACTAGGTTTTATTTCAAATTATTCTAAAATCATATATAACTCCTTTTTGTAACCCAAATCATCCTTTTGAATTTTTAAATCAACTTTGGTTTTACCAAAACAAATTCCTTTCAGGATTTCTAAAATCAAACTTTTTATCAACAATTCCAAACAAATAATCAAGGTAGCGATCTGTCACTTAGAAACTCGAAAATGAAGACTGATGATGCGGCTGTCATCACTAGAATTATTTTCCAGCGGCTGTAGTGAGTTCAGTGCTATATCACTTCCAAAATTCATTTAAAACATTTTCTATTCAAATACATTTCCACAATAATATTACCATTTTTTATTTCAAAACACTTGGAAATCATTTTCGAAATTTCCGGGATTTAAATTTCCAAATTCTGATTTGAATCAAATTTCAGTTTTAACTTATTTGTATAATTCATACTTATACCTTTTAATTTGGTTATATATGACCATTCCAATTTATAATCTTGTTTTGATTATAATAATAACAACCAAACACATCAATATACTATAATAATTTCAAAAAAATTATTTCTTTTATATCAAAATGTAATTTGGGTAAAATTATTTCATTTACCCATTTTAAAACAATACTATGTCGATTTAACTTGTTTAGAGTTTAGAAACCCCTATCAATATAGTTGTCCAGGCCGTACTGACCAGAATTCATAAACACTCAACTGATAAGTCAACACAATATAAAACAATTTATATTCACTAACAAATACGCGCTCATATCTATAATATACTCAGACTCATTCTAGGGTACTACTGACCCTATCTCTAATGAGTAATCCCCACCAAAGCCAAGGTTCTCGCTTAACCTTCAGCTTTGATACTAACTGTAACTAACCGGGATTTTCGACCCTCGAAAATCGACCTCAATACGTTCACTATATAGCATGTCGAGCAATCGAGTGTCAGAAATACCGATTTGCTAGGGGTAAAGAAAAGGAAGAGATAGAAGAATAGAAGAAACAATAACACAGGTCTCACAATCGTAGCGGAAAAATATATATTAAATAATAACAGATCTTTATACAAAAGAATCTGTAACTGTTAATATACATACCATCATCAGAGTACAATAATCAACAAATCAATCTGGACAGTTATAATAACTTGTCCTCACAAGTGCTGAATATACAACATACACACAACGGAATATAATCAAGTACGTGGAATACGCCTAAGACTCCTACAGCTCGTATCCTGAGCTCCATAGAATCCTAACCTGAATCTGTAATACTCGATCTGACCCGAGCATTATTATAAAATAACACCCGAGTCAGTCTGGAAAACCAGCATGAGAAAACACACTCAATTTGAATTATTACTGTTATCAAAATCCTTTGAAAAACAAAGGTATCTCGTAAGACCACGCCACATAAAAATACTACGGTTTTTTACCTTACGATAACCAAAACCCTTTATATCAAAATCATCCAATATTATAATAGTGTCTATAGAAAATAAACTATAAAATAGCTGAAATGCTTGCATCTCACGTTTCAGCATAGTTGGGCACATCTAAAACCATACAGGCTCGTAGTGGATATTGGATTCCATACAATGACGGGGCTACTGGGGTACCGCCCGCCATAGTACACCTCTAGAAAAATGTGCCGAGATCGAACCTATCGATCCCTACTAACACAAGACCAGCCTACCCCTTACTGGATAATACCGAATACGATCACCACTAATGGGCCCCAAAACGCATACAAATGAAAGTGATGATATATGTCCACTCTAGATGAGTGATGATCATACCTTAATGGGAGCGACCCACATAGCCTTGCTGCATCTCCTCTGTTTTAGTCATTCTCGGTTGATGAGGCTTGAGGCTACGTTTTACCTTTAGAATAGCATTCATTCTTGGAATGCTAACACTACCTTCTAGGCAACGATGCAAGGATAACATTCATCCATACAAGTTGTTCTGGGTCTGAACAAACCGAATCTACGAGATCATCATCTTCATTGTCTTCACGATATCACAATTCGTAACGCACAAATTGATCGATGGTTTTCGGATAATTAAATCTGATCCCTGTCTCTTCGAAACGATTAACGAATTTGGCCAGATTTGATGGTCGGTTATTTAACTATTAAATTACACATATAAACAGTCACTATGCCCATATTTTAAATCTTTCAAAACATTTACTTCAAAATATCTTTACAAAGATATCTATTCAAATCTCTTCCAGTAATTCAGTACTTGAAAACAGTTCCACATACTTATATCCATAACATGATATTTTCAATCATATCTTACTTCAACACTTAGTGAAATATTTCCAAATTCAATTTATAATCCATTACTTAGAAAAATATCTATATATAAATCCTTCGTCGTTAAAAATCTCCAAAACCTTTCATTTCAACGCTTAGGAAAATATTATAAGTCTATTTTCCAAAATCATTTCTAATATCAATACTTATAAAATATTTCATAACTTATCTCCTAAATTTCCGGAATTTTTAATAAATTCCTTTTACCATTTCCAAAACCGATTATACTCACTTATAATCTCGTCTAACCATTTATAACTTCTTTTATGAATTTAAATTCATTTTCGAAGTTCTTGTATCTAACCATTTTGGAAATTTCTTAAGTTTCCAGAATTTCATTATAAGATTTCTCTTATAAAATCACATCTGTTAAATAAAACCTGGTTTACAAATCTCGAGAGTGTTTATAAATAAATTTCAATCACTTTCCAAAACTCTATATATATAAAATAAGTATTTTTAAAGAATAGTAATTTATTTTCAAAACACATATTAAATTATTATTAAATATCAAAACACCTTTTAGTAACAACAATATCTAATTTCCATTTCATCTATAAATAAAATCGATTCACACAGCTTATTATAAAAAATAGAATTTATAAACTAATATAAATATTTGTATAACCAACTTCCCAAAATATTCCAATATTAAAATAGTTTTAAACTACATAGTTTAATAAATAAAAGTCCTTTTTAAAAAAAAAAACTTAACTTTTCTATAAAGTTTAACATAACCATTTTACATTTATAAACCTCTCTCGATTTATCACAAATCGATTTTCATTATCGATTTCACAATTATTTCCAAATTCCAAAACAAGATTCACTATTCCTTTCTAAACTGATTTCCCATATCTCATTTTAAATTCACACGGTGAATTTACATTCCCAATTTATCAAATGATAATCATTACACTTTATTTATAAACATCTTTTATAAATTTTATAAACTCATTTCCAGTCCATAATAGATTTATATTAACAACTCCAAATCGATTTCTACTTAAAATCCCATTTACAAATCTATTTCCCAATAAATTCCAATTGTTTCTCAATTCGTTTAAAATTCCGATTTCAACTTCTTTGCCATATTTTTGAGAAATACTACTTAAAATTCATTATACAAATTCTTTATCGATTATTTAAATTCTTTATCTCCAACTCTTCCGGAAATAGTTAAGTAAAAATCCCAAATCCAATCATTAATTCTATTCAAATCCATTTCCTCTTAAAATTACCAAAATTCAATATAAATATTCCATTTCCAAAAATGCTTTTGGATTTCCTTTTTAAAATTTAAAAATATTATTTATGGTATTTATAGATCAAAAATTAAGGCCAATGCTACTATAACATCCAATCAATCAAATCACATAACAATCCATAATAGATTATTCAATTACATCATATATCACTATATATAAAAAAACAATCGATATATTTGAGGAATCCCATCGGATCCCTCCAACATGTTTCCCCGCATCCACAGATGTTATATAACATAAAATACCAATCCCGCTTCGACGCAGGATATCGCGGTAATATAGGGTAATCCGCTATTATGTGGGCGCATAGTGTCTCATCCGCTCCAATCGACGGGAAATATATCCAACTACTAATATATATATATAATATAACATTCAACTGATAATAATATATCAATTCATCTAATCATCCAATAATTAATTTTAATTATTATAAATTAAATACAGTTGTGACGCCCCACCTCTATACTCACGCTAGCTAAGGACACTACTGGGTAATGCCATCGACTAGCACGAAGAATAAGGCTGTTGAGGAGCGACCATCTGTGTAATTGCTTTGTGCGAGCACCGATATGTCAGATAATATAACTTACATTTCATTTCAAGAGGAAATCCGACATATCAAATACAAACTCAAAGCTACCACACAGTGGCTATGTGGACTTCGGAAACAAATATAGAAATAAACATAACACAAATCAGTCACAGATATTCATATCACAAAGGCGGAAACAGATATGAATATAACACATACAAGTGTACATCAAAATAGTGGTCAAACTAGATCCACTACAACACAAAAGAATTGGTACAAGTGCTAGACAAAAGAATAAGTATACAACAAGGAGTCTCTATCTCAAATTATACTAACAAAACTACTATGCTAAAGTAGTTAGCCAAAAGTCGGGTGAAGGACCCTGATAAGAAGTCAAGCAGGAGCACCTAAAATACCTCGGTCTGACCCGAGTATTATTTAAGAAGAAAATAATAAACGGATCAGTCTAGCTATAAATATCAGATAAAAATGAGATAGGATAAGAGATATCACAAAAACGTATGATAACAATAATGCCATACTGTAACAAGTATACATCAGAAAACAATAAAAATCATACAATATCTCAAATATTCTCAAACACCAAAAAGAATGTCATATTCTTTAAATAATTCACCAAAACACAGATGTTGACAAAACATATCAATGCCAATCCACGGAAATTGGTGAAACACAAATTTTAGAAATCATCAACCAGAAATCCAGAAAACACAAAAGGGGGAAGGCCTATCACAAATGGGAGCATGAAAACTCACCAACACGTGTATCACAAACAGAATGATATCCCATGGTCGCTAACCATAAAGTCGGTGCAACGACATAGTGCAATAACGGTACGCCCGATGAACCCGAAACTCAAATATTTCGGAACAACGACGTAGTGCAATAACGGTACGCCCGATGAACCCGAAACTCAAATAATTCGAAACAACGACGTAGTGCAATAACGGTACGCCCGATGAACCCGAAACTCAAATAATTCGAAACAACGACGTAGTGCAATAACGGTACGCCCGATGAACCCGAAACTCAAATAATTCGGAACAACGACGTAGTGCAATAACGGTACGCCCGATGAACCGAACTCCATAAAGCCCGTAGGTCGCTAGCCTATAAAAATGAGATGAAGCTCAATAAAACGGGGTACAGTCCCCCACGTGGACAAAGAGACATCGCACATCGCTAGTCTAAACCATAAAATGATCATCATCGATCATCAAGAAGTGTCAATTACACTAAGCTAGTAAATAAATGAGTTTATCTTCATGTCCCATAACCACTGGCTTAACTTAAATATTTACGAACAAATTATAGATCTCCACTCAAAAATTGTCATAAGAGTTTCAATCGAACAAGTCTAAGAATTAACCGACAAAGTAAACGCAAGCATTTCATACCACTTGTTTTGCTAAGTCGTTTAATTGGATATCTCGAACGAATGAGGTAAAGGTTTGTATATACTAATAGATTGGAAAATAGTTTTGAAAACAAGCTTCATATTTAAAATAGTATTGAAATCATTTTTGGGAAAGTGTTTAAATATTTACTACTAGTATATAAACCTTTGTATTTTAAAGTGACAAACCATAGAAATGATTGTAGAAACAATCAATCATCCAAAATTCACATTCAAAGACGTGAATTAAATCCAAAGAAATCAATACCAAATCCATCAAAATGGATATTCCCAAAAATCCCGAAAAAGGAGTCATCAAGGTCGATAAAAGTGATAACAACTAATCGGAGCAACTAAAATCGATAAACAATGGAAATTCAATCAAGAAAAGCCTAAACAGGCAAAAATACACAGTTCCAAACGTCTGGGGGTTAATCCAGACGTCTGGATTTAGGTTCTGGAAATTCCAAAAAAAACCTTCCAGACGTTTGGTTAGGCAAACCAGACGCCTGAAACCTTTTCAGATGTCTGAACCAAAATATCACATGTCTGAATTTAGGTTCTGTCTTTTTATTAAAATTCTGCGTGCATATATATTTGCTCCAGGTCCAAACCAGACGTCTGGACTTGGTCACCAGACGTCTGGTCACCTGGTCTGGGCAACAATTTGCCTAGGCCAAAGTGGCCAAAACGTATCGGGAGCGATCAAACGAGCAACGACGACTAAGGATTTACGCCAAGCGACAACCCAGCCTTAAAGGCTCTTCGATACACCCCAAATATCAATGTTCAAACATCCATAGTAGGATTTTCATAAAGTTGGACCAAAACACCAAAATTTGGAAAATTCACCAAATCAATTCAAATCAAAAGCAAATGAATATGCACAAATGTTAGGAATTCATACCTAACAATAATGATAGCTATAGACGTAGATGTGAGTTAAAGAACTCACCTTTAAAACTCAAAAACACGAATGAGAAGCTTTAAAACAAAGGAAAGGCCAATTCCTCTTCAACTTCAACTCAAGAAGCTCCAATCTAAGCTAATAAGCAAATATTTCCTAAGTTAGGTTATAGGAAATTTCTGAAATTGGAAAGAGATTGAGATGGAGAAGAAGAAGAGGATGCTTACCTAAGCTTCTCTTTGATTTTGGAGCTAGAACTTGAATTTGCAAAGGAAACTAGGGCTTAGGATTTTAGTTTCCAATCTCTTACCCCATTTTTACTAAAGCATGAAGTGTTAAGAAAATAATAGAATGAATGAAGAGGAGAGGGGGTGGAGTTAGGATATAAGATGACTTGGGTTAGTGGGCTGAAACCCAAACCCAAGCCCAAAGCCCTAAGTGAAAATATCAAAATTCTACTCAACTCCAAACATATCGATGTTTATACTCAAAAAGGTCGCAAACACCATTTTGGACTCAATGGAAGTGGTCTCGAGTTCTAATTCGACTGTTTGCAAAAAGTAACATTTCGGACCTTTATCCGATTAACGATGCTATATTTAAATAAAACGTTTAAATATACAATCGTGAAATATGCGGGTTGTTACAGACTCCCCTCCTTAAAGAAATTGCGTCCTCGCAATAATTAAGAGGAAAATAAAAAGTAACAACCATAAAAGCATATCAACACAAAAGAAGAAATTTTGAAATGAGAAGTTCACCTTAAGGAGCACGAGAGAGTAAGTCCGAATGTGTTCGCTCGATGAATTCTCAAGATTCGTAAGAGAAATTCTTAGGATTTGAGGACCATTGAACTTTCACAAGAAGAACATCTTTATTTCGAAGGTGTTTAACCTTCGAAGTAATGATACGAATAGAATGTTGCTCATAAGTCAAATTTGGTGAAACTTTAATTTCCTCAATAATACCGGGCTCAAGATTAGAATCGGAATCCCTAAGGCATTTCCGTAGTTGAGAGACGTGGAATACGTCATGAATAGCAGAAAATTGAGTCGGTAATAAAAAGCGATAAGTCACGGAACCAATACGTTCGGTGATGGGAAATGGACTAACATATCGAGGTGCTAACTTTCCCGATCGACTGAAACGCACAACACCCCTCATAGGTGAAACACAAATGAATACCAATAAAATTTGGACCTAAAACCAGCTTCTCACCGGCTTCAAGCCAACATGAAGGAAATCGGCATGGCCTTCCGTAGAGTGCCTCGAAAGGTGCCATACCAGTAATAGATGGGAAGCTATTATAGGAAGAAAACTCAAGAAGAGAAATATGATCTTCCCAACTTCCACCAAAATCAAGAACACATGCACGAAGGAGATCTTCAAGAGTTTAATTCACACGCTTTATTTGTCCATCGGATTGAGGATGATAAGCGGTGCTAGAATTAAGCTTTGTTCCCAAAGCTTTTGAAGACCTTACCAAAAATCCACTAGTAAAATAATGTATCACGATCGCTAATAATAGAAGTAGAAACTCCATGCAATTTAATTTGACATAGAGTTTAGCCAAAAGAGGTATGGTCCAAAAGAGAAGGATGAGCCTCAAGGCTACACAAAACAAGAGATGAACATGAATTGGATTCACGACCTCGAATCTCACAAGTGGGCAAAGTCTCGAGGTCATTCCATTCGAATATCATCATAGAAACAACCGCTTGTTGCTTACGACTAAGGGCATCGGCAACTCGATTGCCCTTTTCCAGAAGTACAAAGAATATCAAGATCATAAGATGCAAGGAACTCGAGCCAACGTTGTTGACGCAAATTAAGTTCCTTTTGAGAAAGTAAATACTTCAAAGATTTATGATCGGTGTAGAGAACAAATTTTCTCTTCCAAAACATAATGGCGCCAAATTCTAAGAGCGAAAACAATGGCCGCGAGCACTAGATCATGAATGGCATATCTAGTCTCGACAAGCTTTAATTGTCACGAAGCATATGTGATAACACATTCCCTTTGCAAGAGAATGACACCCAAACCAATACGACTAGCATCGGTACAAACCATAAAGTCTTGGTTCCCCTCGGGAATCGCAAGAATAAAAGCATCGGAAAAGAGTTCTTTTAAATGATCCTCTTTCCCGAAAAGCTAAGACATTCAAAATTATAATTAACTTTTATATTCATCTTTTTAGAAAATTTACTTTTTTTACAAGTCAATTTACTGTGTCTGACTGTCTCATCATAGCGTTTAGGAGATTCCTATCGATAACGTTGATCAAGCGCATCGACCAGAATTCTTAAAGCACTTAATGGGCAAAATAACACAAAATCATCTTCTATATGATAAACATGCCTCTTATAAAATTTACAAATATTCTTTGCTTGTTTTAAGAACAAAATCCAATCATACTTATAAATATCTTATTAAAAGGATTTGCAAATTTTAAATTGTTGTTTTCATCTATAATCAATAAATACAAGGATAAACTCATCGAGATATTCGTTGAATACTCGATTCACAAGATGGATGAAATAAGGTATAAGATTCATCAAACCGAATGACATAACGAACCACTCATAAGAATCATAACGAGTATGGAATGCGATAAGTGGAATGCTACCCTCCGCAACTCGTAGCTGATAAAAACCGGTGGCAAGGTCGAGCTGAAAAGACCTTAGCACCACACAATAGATTGCTTAGGTGATAATCCTAAGACAAGCTCAAATATACCGGAAAATTCACAAATTACTTGAATGAGAGAAATAATATTCTCCTCGTCATGTAGGTTTAAAGAATAAAATGATGTCACCGAATTGGAAATCGAAATCATTAAGAACCATAGAAATCTACTTAACAGATTGAGGATGTCGAAGATATATAGTCCGCTCAAGACATAGGATGTGGGCTTAATAATGGTCAAGCCAATCCTTTCCCAAAAATCAATTTCGAAGCCTAAGTAACGCATAACATGCAAAACGGCTCGAAAAGAATAATCACATAAAATAATCTCGACATTTTCACAAAGTAAACTAAGTGTTGCGGATCCACCAATCGGATTCGCAATTCTCAGTGAAGTCATTAAGCCCATAATATTTAAAGAAAAATATCAAGTTCTTTTGATATAAAAGAGTGGGATGCACCCGTATCAAAAAGAACTCGAACAAGATAATCACAAAACAAATATCGTCAAGGATAGAATGAGAAATACCTTGACCAAGAGAGGTGTCACTAGGGGCTTGCACAATATATAGCTTTCCCTCTCTCTTGTTTGGAAGTTTGGGGCATGAAGGTAAAAGATGTCCCGAACCTTTGCAATAACGACAAGAAAAATGTTTCGGACACTCATTTGCATAGTGGTCCGTAGAACCACAATTGTAGCATCGTCCACGACTAAAGGTAGGAGACCTTGCTATCGAAGTTTCTTGCTTCCCTTTCTTGTTGGGATTAGGGCCTTTGAACTTAATAGGCCTCTTCATGTTATTGTTGAAGTTCTGTTCGGCACGCACAACTTCAACATCACTTTTTCTATCGGCCTCTTCAAGCCGAAGAGCGATATCTACAAGCTGATCGAAAGAAACTTCCAGTTTCATAAGTAAAGGCTTTTTGAGGTTCTTATTCAACCCATAAACAAATCTCTGATTTTTCTTCAATGGAGTATTAATATATTCGACCCCATATTTAGAGAGAGATTCAAAAGATGCGACGTAGTCGGTCATAGAAGATTCACCTTGAACAAGGTCAATAAAGCGTCGGGCTAAAGTTACTTTTTCAGCCTCCGGCACAAACTTCAATTCGAATCTTTCCTGGAATTGCTACCAAGTAAGATCCGCTTCAATAATTTCCGAAATTAAAAGCTCATACCAATCTAATGCTCTTTCTTGGAGCATGCTAGAAGCCACTTGGACTCGAAGTGAATCAATAAGATCCATGCGGGAAAAGATGCGATCGAATGATCTAAGCCAAGCTTGGATTTCTATAATGCTTTCGAATCCCTTGAATGGCCTTCCACCCAAAGCGGTATAATCACTACACAAGCGTGCAAACCCGGATTTAGGATGAGTTGGCATTGGAACGGGTCCGACAGCTTGGGCATTGTTCACAAGATCTAAAAGTTGCTGAGCAGACATAAATACTCCGTCCTGAGGAGTAGCACTGGATTGACCAGCGCTGGGACAGCCTGGTCTAACCATTTCTCTTCTTTAAGAAAGAAAGAAGAGAAAAAAGGTTATTCACAGAATGAATATCAAACAAACTTGATTGATAAAACAAGGCATCATAAAAAGAAATAGGATAGAACGGTACGAAGACTCGAATTAAATCCTATGGCACGATTCCTAAGGAAGACTTAGGACAATGATCCTTGCTAGATTATTCTACATTGTTCCGAAGTTTGGCTCTGATACTAAGCTATGACGCCCCACCTCTATACTCACGCTAGCCAAGGACACTACTGGGTAATGCCGTCGACTAGCACGAAGAATAAGGCTGTTGAGGAGCGACCATCTGTGTAATTGCTTTGTGCGAGCACCAATATGTCAGATAATATATCTTACATTTCATTTCAAGTGGAAATCGTATGCAGAAGATAACATTTTGAACTCAATTATAATATTAAATTTTCAATATTAATCTCAACGCGTTTCTATCTTGTACGACCAAACGGTGCATCTGATCGCCATGAAATTTGAAATCCGATAATAATACACTATTATGAATCCAATGGAACTATTTTCGTCGAATTCTTAGACTGTACCCCGGATCGCTATTTTAACGCGTCGATTAAATCGACGATTTCAAAAAATGTTGAAATCGTTTGAAATTCCAGTTTTAAAAACTTACTAACTCAATTCTAATTCAAATAGAATTTACATTGGAAATCGTTTTGATTTACATTTAATTCAAATTTCAATCATTCGCACTATTTCCATATTACGTCAAATCGCCATATTTGAGATTTAAACTTATTTATCGAATTCAACCATAATTCCATAATCAAAATCAATTTATATTTCAAATCCAACATTTAAGAATATTTAAATATTCAAAATCAAACGACGGAAAATCTGGGTCGTTACACACATACTCGTTCGTTGTCCAACTCTGCATATACCACATTCATACACCATAAATTCCAAGTTACGTGCCCGTATGTGATTCATATGTCTATTGATTACTTTAAAGCCACATATACTATATTCCAACCTCAACACTATCATCCATCTATACACTCAAACAGCAGCCATACAAGCCAAGTCATCACCATAGAGCCGCTAGAATACACCACGTAAAAAGTCGGATCTTTGCATGTCGAATTGGCTTTCATAAACACCAAATACCCAAATATGGGTCATCCACCGATGGACCGATGTGCACCCACCGGTGCACCGATGCACGTCCCAAATACGCATTTTTCACTATTTTATATGTTTTTTATTTCCAAATTTTTGATTATTTACTTCAGATGATTCTACATCATATATATGCATTGTCTATTAGGTTTCTAAGATCCTAACACATCCATATACATTAAATTGAGTTTCTACAAGGTTTTGATTTAAATTTGTTAACAATTAGGGTTTTCTGATATTTTCTCAAGAACATGATACATATATTTATTTCTTAGGTTTGTATATCATTTTTTATACAAATTTAACAACATAATTTAATCCTAGGTTAGTCTTAAAGCATCCTATATCAATATCTTAGCATTATACAAGAATTAGAGAACCCATACTCAGCCGTTCAAGCCAAAAAAACCCGAATTCACTCCGTGTTCGGAATTTCCAGAAATTAAATCCTTTGATTTAGCCTTCGATTCTTACTCTAGATGATAGAGAGCTTTGCTACGATTGCAACGCTATTCGTTTCGTAAATTTTCGTCGAGAATTAGGGATTTAGTGTTTGGTTGATTGGAGAAGGAAGAAGATGATTGTAGCATTTCAGAAAAATTAAAAAGAAACGAGAAATAAAATTGTATGTAGTTTTTAACACTGATTTAGGAGGGAAATTGAACAGTAGTTACATTTTTAAATTCAAATTTCGAATCCGACCCAAATCAGCCCGAACCGGCCCGTTGCCCACGCATGGTTCCAACCCACCCCATTAAATCTCCAATATCTCATTCATACGATGTCTGATTTAAACAAATGAATACTCTATCTTGGCTAAAAAAATGAGAGCTATGTATTGGTGTGACTTCTGTCAGCAAATCCAACTATCTGTAAAAATTACCATTCTTCTCATCTATTGAAATTTACCAAAATACCCTCAATTTAATTTCACATTTATTGTTCATTAATTATTAATTATTACTTAAGTTCGATATAAAAATTTCAAGTTATTACAATAAAAAACACATAGTAAACACCCAATAATAACCATCACCAAGATCTCACTTCATCCCAACCATCACCAAGGCCTCACATCACCACCAAGGTTCTCTTGGATATATCATAATTCGTACAACCATCACCATGGTCGATGACACACCACGTTACAATTAGATTCCGTGTTTGATCACATACCTATCCCATAAGTACTACCATCACAAAGGTAGGCTAGACAATCACCAAAGTCCAGGGTACACATGTGAGCATCCTTACATGCCCGTGTCCTATGAAACACACATCACATTCAAAGTTATCAACGATCTCTTCAGCACATGACTCGATACCAGAACACACCACCCCCACCACATTACTTCACATCATCGAACGTGCCTCCTTAGACCCTTGCCAAGTCCACTTGCACTTCTCACCCAAAGTACTCAACCAAAACGATTCACACCATCGATACATCGAAATTCAGAACATTTCTAGACGCTCATCTCCAGTCATGGGGCCATCATCACCGAGTCCTGAAGTCACCAAGTCAAAGCATGACGTCATTGCTTCACTTACAAATTCGACTGTCGCAAGGCCAAAACTCTCAAACCAGATCTCAAAAATGAGTACACGATCGATCATGGCAGGATCCTTGAGCTCCCATGTTCAAAAACCTAAAATATGGCCCCATAAATTATGGTCGGTACTGACCACTTTGGTGTGGTCGTCACCGACCACTTTGGTCTTGTACTTAGCCAAAATTGGTCTAGTACTAACCAAAACCTCTCGGGCCCCTCCTAAAGCCTGAAGCAGCAGCTTCCCTAGTCTATAACAAATGCGTCGCCACCCCGAAGTCAACTAATGCACATTTAAAACCTCTCGGGTTAGAAGAACCTCTTGGCAGTCTCATCTTCGACCTTTCTTCCCGAATTTCCTTCACATATACCCTTAAATTCAACACCTCGTGACTAGTTTTAGCATAATCACCAACCACAATCTCTCTCCACCGACCAATAAACCACCGACCATAATTCAAATTGCCAAAACTCCACCATTTTAACTCCAAACATCATGTAAACAAAAGTATCGGTTTCCTAGGCCACCACCTGCTCTCCATTTCAGTCAAATCACGTTGTGAACCCTTTAGCTTATCGATCCACTCAAGAACAAACCGATCATCCAAGGCATTGAAATGAAACAACATATGTCTAAACAAGCAATTTCAGTCAGAACATCACATACATACATCATACCAATGAAAACAAATAACATATAACGATTTACATTACTTAGGTCTAGTCATACAAATAAATGACAAACAGTATGATAAAATACTCAAGAATGGATTAAAATCAATATCTTATCTTTTTAACATGTTTTAATATCATTATTAGGTTTATATCAACAACGAAATTGTGTTTAAAGTTTGGAATCGTTTAAAAATCACATTTTTTAACACCGATGACAATTAAAGTGAGAGTTATAAATTACTCCCTTAGATTACCAAATACACAAATCCTGAGATAAAGTCAACACAACTGCCAGAGACACGAACTCCTATGCAGCAATCTCTAGATGCAATGCTTAGTCTCACTAATTACTCTCCTATTTATCTGATTTGGCCAATTAAAACAAGGATGAATGTTGCTTTTGATTGTTATGGTAACAGTAAAATTTTCATAATCATAGCATTATCAGTTATTTGGTTACTATTTTCAAAGAAAGCTGGTGTAACAGTATATCGACATATTTACCATTTCTAATGGTAAAATATTGGATTACTTTTCTGATAATCAACGATTATTTACCAGACTATTTATAATATATGGATATATTTGTAATATGTTTAATTACAGGCATTAAGCAAACAAATGATCAGATTTAGTTAAAAAACTTAGTTCAAATAAATACATTTATATTTTTTTCTCATTGACGTCTTTCATCATATGACATGATAAAATGTTTGATGAAGCATCATTAATGTAAAAATACATTAATCTTTTTACTTTTTGGAGAAACAAAAATCTGCCGTTATCAATGCAACGACTATAAGTCTATGGATACACTGGTCTTGGTCTTGAATATATTAACAAATCCATAACCGTACCATTAAGCAATTTGAGTCTACATAAAAATTGCACGATGACAATATTTAAAATGTTAACGACAACCATCAACCATGACCTTTACCCAAATGTTGCTTTATCTATCATTAATATTTATTTACAAAAAATTTCCCATCTCCTAGAAAAAATTTCGTTGGTTTCAACTCAAAACGGGTTGGGATCTGCATAGAAAGCTTAAGTGGCCACCATACTAGTTTGGCCTTGCTCCATCTACGGAGTCAATTGTCTAAACTTACACTTTATCGACGTGCAATGCAGTTTACGCTTTGCGTGCACAGAGGTAAAAGCAGTATCGATTTTTAAACATACAAACAAATTCCAATAAAGATATTTCGCTTTTATAATGTTGCCGAATCTGTTTCTATCTTCTCCACTACTGATATTTTGGTTATGCAAATTGCCTGGCAACTCGGTCCTATATAAATATGCCAAGTAGTAAATAAATAGGTTTTAATAGCAGTATGATTGGACTTCCTCTTCCCATTCAACCTCACTTTTCAATGGATGATGTTAACGGGCAGGTGGTCGACGTTTATCATTTGTACAATTACATATACATACATATATACATACATACATACATATATATATATAATTGTAATAAATTCTGCAATACAAAATTTGTGCAAATTTATGATAGGGAAAAAATGGCGGTGCAAGGTATTCATAATGAAAGCTGTTAGTAATATAAGTCAACTACGTAGAGTGGGGCCAAATGTGATATCGGTGTGTCAACGGAATAACTATTGTTTCATGTAACAACGTACACGTGCTCGTTCACATAATCACGTGTACCATCCATCATATTTATTCAACTTCACAACCAGCAGGAGCCTGATATTTATACATTATTGCATTTGCAATTATGCCAAAATAAAACGGTGAAAATAAATAAAATACGTTCAAAGAAATAATTTTCAAATTAAGCGCTGCTTTTCTAATCAAAAAATACAATTATTCTTCTTTTTTAACTTAAGGGCTTTGATGATTGAAAGAAGGGAATATAAATAAATAAATGAAAAGTCAGTTTAACAGAGTATTATTAATTTATGAGTCAAGAGCAATAAGGAGTTAAATGTACATTTTGACTAACTTTAAGAAGAAGAAAAACCGTTAAGAAGAAAATAAATAAACCTAGTATTATTAAGGTTTGAAAGCACACCCGACCCTGGCCCAAGGTCATGAAGATGGTGGACTAGGGCCTTCGAATTTCCAAGGGGCCTCGTAGTTCATTCATAAGAGCTTGTGTAGACAGCAATATATACTAATTTAATATTTTAATATATCCATCATTTACCAATTTTAGAATTTAGTTTTAGGCCGTAGGAATTTTTTTTTTATTTCAAACTTTAGAATACCTTCCAAACTCATTACAAAATTTAATTTGGTTTTCATATGTCACGATTTGTGCTTGTACAATATTAAAGCGGACAATCACAGGTTTATGTTTATGCACTTTAAAAGTGCATGTTTCTTTTTAAATGTGTACTTTTCCAAATTGAAATTTGTGAAACTACAAAATGATACATACTGAAAACAAAGCATGTTTTGTAATAAGTTTGAATATTGGCCAGTGTGAAAGTAAAAATTGTCCTTTAAAAGCTTTTTTTATTTATTATGTATAAATGGACCAATATAGTAGCTCACTGCATTGACTATATCCTTTTCTTTGTTAGTTTCCTCAAGGCTATTTGTTTATGCATGATTAGCGCTTAAAATCTTTGTAAATGATAAGTTCTCCAATTTTGACTAACATGACGACTGCGTTTGTTATATTATTTTTTTGGTATTAAAAACCAAGCGAGAAAAGGTCAGTTGCTTAGCAGATGCATATTGGTTAGGGAGAAAAGGATATAATGAACAACTTTCAACAAAAATGACTATTTATAGCAGTCCATACGTAGTCACTGTATAAACACAATAACGGTTAATGCATGCTGTTACTGTATACGTACAAAGTGAATTTTATAATTAGATATACCTATTTTTCCACTAATCAATTTGTTTTTGTTCATATTCTCATGGTTCAATGCTTTTCCAATTGCTAGGCCGATGGCTACATTGTATACCTATTTGTACATGTGAATACTGAATACCACCACATTGTAGCCTTTTATAGTTCATACAAAGCAGATTCCTACATGAACAATTTAGAGCGTACTAGGATTAAAGCCATTCAACAGATACATAATAGTTAGTTTAAAAGTGCAGACTAAATATTAATCATTTGGACGACGATTATTTCAAGTTGGGAATTTTTGATAATTCATGGATTTTGAATAAAAGTTAAATGTTTTTTAGTGTCAATTAATATAAACTGAAAATTTTGAAATTTGGATGTGTTTAACAGTAGAAAAGAAGACAAGATCGTTTAACATTAACATATTAAGACTAATACATAAAGTTGAAACTTAAATAATGTCTAACAATTGCATATATGAATGTTTAGAATCTTATATGAAACAGTAAAGCTTGTCTACACAGTGTTCTAGACGAATCGTTGGATGAGAAGTTTCGTCTAGCGTCTAAGGGGCTTAGACAAAGGATTTTTAAAAATAGCTATTTATTGATTGCTTTAAGACAATATTATCTAAAAAGAACTAGGCTGAGAATATTTCAATATTTTCGTTTCTCCCCTGTTATAGTATTATATTTAGGCTGAAATAACATTTCAAATGTAACCTTTAATGCTTGTTCGTTTTCTTCTTCTTTCCCCTATTCTTTTAATAATTTAACATTTAATAATTTAACAGATTCTGTTTATATGAACTTCGGCTGAGTCGTGTACCTTGTCACTGTTTTGAAGACGTTTCGGCATTTCTGCTCAGAGGGGCAAGTAGTTAAACAAACGCCGCCGCCTCTAGGATAAAACAGCCTCTCTTTGTTTGGTTTTAGTCTCGATCCGTCTGCACAAACGGATTTGATTCAGTTGTAGGAGTGAGCGTTCGGTCGGTTTTGAGTTAAAAATGTCAAATCGAATTAAAACCGAAAAAAATCAAAACCGAACCAACCCGAATTAATTTCGCTTAATTCGGTCGGTAACCGATTTAACCGAACTAAGAAAGCAATTAAGGGAATTTATTATATATTTATATAAACTATTTTGAGTGTTTATTTTAAGTTTATAAGAAAAATTAACCTATTTTTAGTAGATAAGGTTTGTTTTTTTATTACTAAACCAATTGTTAAGAGTATTACAATGCCGTGAATTTGGATAATATAATAAAAGCTCGGTTAATTCGGTTAAACCGATAACCAAAATATAATTATTTTACAAACCGATATAGTTCATAACCGAACCGAACCGACCGAAATGAACAGGTTTGGTCGGTTAATTCGGTTCTAACCGAATATTGCTCACCTCCATTCAGTTGCACTAAAAAATACTGCTCGGCTTTTGATTTTTGAAGAAAAAATTGTTTCGTGAGAAGACGAACGGCTTGTAGAAAATAAAAATATCGTTCTGCTTTTGATTTCGTCAATCAACTAATTAAAATAGACGGAATACCAAGTCGAACGTATTACTGAGTCGTGGGGTGATGTTGGCAAAAAAATCGGATCTGAAGTTTTACCGTTTCAAATAAAATAACGGTCAGAAAACGTTTAATAATTCCATCCAAAAATATAAGTGCTACACCACAACAAGCCCGAGCCTGGCCCGGATCGAGTCGGTCGGTCGACGCACGCGTGTGGTGGTCAATCATGGTCTCTCTCCTCACAAAAGAGCATCGTTGGACGTCCAAAGAACCCAATTTAGCTTCTAAAAATCAAATATAAATATTTGATTCTTTCCTATAGTCCTACAATGTGGGACTATTCACATAGGAGCCGACACTTATTAATTTTTTAATAATTCATTTGAAATTTTAAAACATTTCCAACTATCCTCCACTTGAATTTTTTAATTTTTTTTCAAGCAGCTTCTGAAAACATAAGATTGTGCATAAACAAAAGTGTCTTTCGACTTGAACCATTGCATAGTGGATAAGATTCAGTTTTTACTAGAGTGACACGTAGTCTTGAACTCTATTCCTGACATCAAACCACACATGTTATCCGGGTTTTAACCCAACAGGATCCAGCAGAATACGGAACAATCACATCACATCAAAATGGCGTAGAACTTAATCAGAAAAGATAAGGCAATGAATTAACAAGGGCCAAGCTATACGACTAAGACGACGACTGGGATCAACGAAGCCGAGAGATCAGCATTCTGTTTAGTTCAATCGGCAGCTAAACGCAAACAGCTAGAGAATTGCCATCGAAGCGAAATAGCAATGATAAAAGTCTATGAAAACATCTCCAATTTCAGAACCTAGGATAGTCCGTAGTGGCCGGATCATCAGCAATCCATGCACTTCTTCAAAACCTCGAACGAGCAAGTTATGGAATACGAAGAAAGGAGGCGGGATTCGGTTGGCGAAAAAAACTAAGTCTATGGGTCGCCAGCGATCCATGGACCATGGGTCGCCAGCGACCCACGGTGTTGGCTTATTTCGCCGACCATAATCTCCTAAGTCGCCTGCAGTCCTTCTGCGAGCTGGTGATGGCAGGCCTGGCCTAGAAACCCTCCAACCTCTATAAATACCGTGCCACTTGCAACACAAAAAAGGGCTTTTCCGGACTGATTGCTAAAGCTCTGCCGGAAACATTCTTCTCCCTCTGCCTTCCTCACAACAATCTCTAAAGGAATTCACTGTGATTCTCCAATGGATTCCAACTCCGGGGATCTAATCTATTGAGAGATAATCAAAGTCTTGTAGTCAAACACGTCTTGTAACAGCAATCGGTCTATAAGAAAAATATAAAGTGGATGTAGGCTTCATTAACAGCCGAACCGAACCACTATAAAAATTCTCTGTCTTCTTTCTTTTACTGTTCTTTTCTTATATCTGTGATATGTGATATTGCTCTGTCAGAACAGGGCTGACGCTTTCAAACTCAAATTAGGGTGTTGATCCATTTTTTGGGTTAACATTTTGGTGCTTTCACCGAGAACCTTAAACGAGATCTGAAAAATTGAAGTTTGAATCCGAGATTCAAAGAAAAACAAAGAGGCCTAACACTAGATCTAAAACTAGAGCAAGTCAACCAGAGCTTAGGGCCAGCCAGAGTATCCTCAAATTCCCATCAACCCAGCTGTGTGATTAGAGAGGAGATGGAAAGGATGATGAAAGAGATGCAGGATGGACCCTTAGCTAGACAACAGAAGATGATGGACGGATTCTTTTAGAGGATGGAGCTGCAAGGGATGCTAGATCTGCAGGGAATAGGAATCAAACTCCAGGGAACAATGCAAGAATTGCCGGATTTGGATTTGAGCAAGGTGGAGCCTTGCCCCCACGCCCAGAGCAACCGACACATGGGGGCAGCGTTGGAATCAACACGGGAGTCAATGCCAATGCCGGAGCGACTGTTGAAACACCGGGGACTGGTGGCACGGGAGCTGATCCGAATACTAAAATGCGGCCGATATAAGGATATGTACCAAAACTTCCTCGAAGGAATGGAGGAATGAATGAAGCTAGAGTTGCAAATCAGAACATAGGTATGTTGCCGGAAGATTCCATCACGGGATACCTCCAACGGGGCAGAGGGCAAAGTATTGCTTTAGGACAAAGACCTTCATTGGACGGTGAGAACAGAGTTGCTGTGTAACATCCCACCTTTTTGTATGCTTAAGCAGACACACATGCCAACTTAAACCATACAGAAGGGTGGATTGTTATCGGGTAAATAAGAAAAAGTGGAGAAATAAAAGAATAAAATAGAATCTTGCAGCGGAACGATAAAATATAATAATCAAATAACAGTTCATGCAGCTGTTTTACAAAAACATTTGATTATACTTATACAATACATATCAGAGTTACACATACCAGAGAATGATAATTATGCAACGGAATACAATTGTGTGGTGGAATCACTACAACAAAAAGTGTCTTTTATAGCGGCATATAGCCGCTATTAATGACAACCATAGCGGTTTCATAAGCGCTGTATATCGACATGTTATAAAAAACTGTTGAATATTTATAACACAAAATATGCCGCTATGGTTGAGCTTAGTTTTATAACGCAAATTCGCCGCTATGGTACGTTAATTCAATAGCTCATTATAGCCGCTATAATACAGCTAAATCTCAACGGAACTTGAAATCTTTATAATACCATTTTGCCGCTATAAAATATTTATTCAATAGCTCATTATAGCCGCTATAATACAGCTAAATCTCAACGGAACTAGAAATCTTTATAACACCATTTTGCCGCTATAAAATATTTATTCAATAGCGGTCATTTCACGCTATTAAATCAACGTGTTATAGTATTGATAAATTCTTTTACAGCTCATATATGCCGCTATAAAAATCGTAGATACACTTTTCAAGAGCTATGCCTATATATTACATTTTAATAATAGCAATCAAACTAAATCTTCATAAACGAATAAAGATTATAATCAACAAATATAACACAAGAGCATGCTCAGAAAGAAATGTGATATATTTTTCAATACAGTGTACAAACATTACAGAGTACAAACATTAAAGCAATCCTTCCAAATATTACAGAGTACAAACATTACAGAGTTCCAACATGCAAGATCTGATCTAGTTGCGTACTAAGGACCTTGCTTCCTTCCAAATAAGCCTGCGAAGTTAACACAAAGAAACAGAAAATGTTAAAACAAGTGCATGCTCAGATAGAAATGTGATATATATTTTTCATTACAGTGTACAAACATTAAAGCAAGTGCATGAACTGCATGAACTAGAAACTACAATTGATTATTTCTACTGACCACAACTCCTTGCATTTTCTCAGCCACTACCCACTACTGCCATTCCTCACACTCCACTACTTATATCCTTCACTGTCATTCAACTGCAGTTCCTCCAAACCATTACTTCTACCTTCCACACATTCAACTTGCACAGTTATCCAAACCCACCTAACAAAGATCCACAACAAACCCCTTCACTTGCCACTGTCAATACTTGCTTTTGAGTTTCAATTCATCCACCAGAGCAACTACTATCACCAGAGCAAATCACCACATCATTACATTCGAAACTCTACCCACCCATTTCTGCCTGAATCTTTGCCTTCTGGTTCACTGCGACAATACAACAACTTACTTGCGTGACCATACTCTATCTGCTCCGATCTGCTGCTAGCATTAACATTACAGAGAGTGCCTTCAACAAACTCCACCTCTCTCTGATCAACTCAACATCTCCACCGAAATACAAATTGTCACATACTCCCCGTCGTCATTCATCACATATTATCTACAATACTGCTGCTCATCAGAACCTCCTTGCCAATAACCAAACTTCACAGTCTGACCTTAACATACACTACACTTCCTCCTACCTACAACACTACATACAATTTTGTTCATATCTTCCCATACAACTCTCGGCCATACCACGACATCAATACAACATACTTCTAGTAGCATTGCCTCAAAGCTTACCGAGCTACGACAGCCTCTTCACAAAGAAAAAGAAAAAAAAGCTACTGACCAAAAACAAAGAAAATCAACCTACTTCTACATACAAAACAGTAGCATTCTCCTCGACCTCGACAGCACCACTTCATTTCTGATACAACTTGCTTACATAAACATAACATATACCCCAGTTCACCATGCCACCACTCCACGTCTACATACATCACACTCCTTGCCTCGACCTGCCTTTTGCAACTACTACAACCGTTTCAACAAACATTCCCAATACCCATACACTTCTCCCTCTGTCAACTGTCAGCCAGATCCATTATATCACAGAACCACCAAAAATCAGAAACCACCCATCTCCACTTCAAACATTCACTACCACACTTCTTCCTCCGTCAAACAATCATACAAGTTCAATTTCATCCACTCAGTCATCATTAACTTCCATCATTTGCCTGCCATCAATCCACATCAACAGCTCCTCCTTGCTCAACTACAACTCCACCATTTCACCTTATTCACTACACTCACAGTCATCTCTCTCTTACAAACACTCCGCACATACCACACTACTTCGACATTCACATCAGACAACATTCATCACTTCAATAAAATCAGACTACCACTACAATACCATAGCAAAACTGTTGTCAGACTGTTTTCCTAATGTCCCACTACAATAACAAGTTCATCCATTTCATCATCGACCTCACATCGACTTTCCATACCAACCTGCATCCAAATCGAATCCTCTCCTGCAATCACCTCACTCTCTACTACCGAAGTCATCCATCCACCCCCAGTACTTCACCTCCATGCTCCTCACTGTCATCAAAAATCTCACTGCTGTCACTCACCACATATAATACCACTTCTCCTTCAACTGATCACCAGAGCATCAGTCCCCTATCAAACACCACCATCCCACTTCTCCTCAAACCGAAAGTCAACCAATACATCAATTCACCTTATCGGTTAATTGCTTCATCACCATAAACATCGACTTCACCCACTTCACCTCCAACACCGTATTCATCCCCGAACCCAATCTTCGAACACCCAAATTGGAGAGCAACTCCAACATCGAGCATCTCCAGTCTACATCACCCCTCACTACAGCCCGAAGCCCCATTCCTTGCTCTACCAATCAATCACTACATACATTCAACTGTATCATCTCTACCTCATCCCTGAACTCCAAACAGACAACTACAAACAAACCACTACAACTGGTACTCCACCAACCAGAATTTAAAGCTAATAACTAAATGTAACAACAACAAAAAAATGAACGGTAAAGACTTACTCAAAATTCATTCCATTACGACGTGCGTAGCAGGCCAAGCTATAACAGAAGAGAGGGCATCTTCCATGTATTGTAATTCGGATGTTTGCCTCCATAGCTCTACCGCTGGCTCTTTTACGGTCATTATCCAAACTTTAACTGCACTATGTCCTAGTGGTTTGAAATGTACCCTTGCATTTGGATCGGTTGACTCCACCCATCCTAAAGCAACTACTTTCCCATTTCTCGATAAATCCATTAACTTGCATTTATTGTTTGTTCTTGAATTTGCAGTCTGTAAGTTGAAAAAGGAAAAAAATAATGAAGTTGCTAATCATTAAAAAATAGAAACACACAATAAAAATCAAGTACCATAAATGTTTTCACCACATCCATAGGCGAAATAGGAGCTGTAGTGTCAACCATCTCAACAACTACTTGCGATTCAGGCCATGCAACCTTCTTACCAACAGCATCCGCAATTCGGATCAAACCAGGGGCTGGTCTCCACAAAAAAGCTTCTGGATTTAGTGGATCATCTATCCAAACAATCATAGCTGATGGCCCAAGAGGAACATCATTAACAATTTCCTCTGAGATGCTCGAATGTAATCGTCCTAAAGCCACTAATTGCTTGCTCCCTCCCCAATCAAAAATCTTGCATTTGCATTCTAAGCTGCTATTTCTACTCTATTAGAGGTAAAAATATTTATTTAGTAAATAATGTATATAATAAAATTGCATGTTCATTGTGAAGAATTTTTTTTACCTTATTCTCTTCTCCTTTAATGTGATCGGTTGAATTTAAAACAACTCTATTCTTCGGCCACGCCACAGTATTATCCTTTGCTTCCCCAATAAGTGTGAAAGAAGGTGTAGGCCTCTATAGAAAAGCATCAAGCTTGATTGGACAGTCAACTAAAACTATCATCGCATCCGGCCCTAAAGGAACATCATTGACAATCTCGTTTGGATCGTCTGACACGAATCTTCCTTCAGCAACGATCTCTTCATTCCCTCGCCAATCCAATAAATCACACTTCTTCATATTTTTATCAAAGTTTCACTACATTTAAACATAGGAAAATTATGTTACTAATTGAATAAAAAGTTAAAATACAAAGATGTGAAACCAATAAAAAAAATTACTTGAGGTTTGTCTACTTCTGTCCCACTGTGTCTACTTCTGTCCCACTTCTGTCAAAATAAAAAAACATGTCATTTTGTAAGTCTGGTAATGCAAACTATTAGCGTGTTCAAGTATGCAAGTATTCAAGTGTATAATGGTTGAAGTGTGCAACTGTTCAAGTGACTGTATGCAAGTGTTCAAGTGTGTATGCAAGTGTTCAAGTGTGCAAGCAATTAGTGATCAAAATGTAATGATAATTCTTACCTGATTTTTCTCTAGTTGTAGAAATCTATTCTCTAAGTTCAACAATTTATTTTCAAGTTGCAGTGTATGCTTATCCTTAACTTCCGATAAAGCTGCTCTACTAAGACTCATTCCTCTTCCCATCGCTCTAAGTCGACCCGATCTTTCTTGCCCTAGCACTTGTGCAAGTGCATCTCCTCTATAATTAATTGGCGAGCTCGATTGTGAAACACTTTCAATTTGTTTAATCTTTTCCTACAAAACATGATTAATTTCATATTATTGCAGTTTAAATTAAAACGTAGTATTTAAATTAAAATAGGAAACACACTAAGAAGCTTGCAAATTTATTTTAGCTTGGATTAAATTTGGTGATTGATTTATTTTTTGGGTTGGATGCAGAATGTTCTAGCAGATGCATAATTTTACACTTGATTTGGCAACATGCCAAAACCAACAGAAATATATGAGATGCAACATGCCAAAACCAACAGAAATATATGAGATGCATTCAGATGATTAGTCGACTGAGTTTAAGCTAAATTAGCATGAGAATTTAGTAAAAATATGACATGCTCAAAACATTTTTGCAAACAAGGGAGCCAATTCTGTGTATATCACAAATCAACAATATTTTTAATTCAGACATAAACAATAATTCTGTGTATATCACAAATCAACAACATTCTGTTGGTTTATTCTGTGTACGCAATTTTATGGAGGCCCCAAATATAATGTGTCTGCTCTCATTCAGAATTCTGAATGGTGCCTCAACAGCAGTAGTTTGCTTCATTATATTAAGTAGGAAATATAACCTATAAAAATTAAGGAGAATTTGGAGGAAGACACTTAGTGGTGGAAGCATCACAGTAAAGGCGAATTCATTTTTAAAAGTACTTGGAATAGTATCAGGCCTACTGCTTCAAAATTCTACTGGGCAAAACATATATGGAACAACAAATGTTCACGGAAAATGTCTACGTGCTCATATTTTGCTATGCTAAACCATTTTCCAACAAAATGCAATCAACTTAAATGAACAAAGACACATGTACTAAGTGGTTTTGTGTGATGAAGGTGAGGAGGACATCAACCGACTATTTTAAAAGAGCAATCCAACTTCCAGAGGCTTTAACGATGATTTCCAGAAGATAATTCAATATATTACAGTATCTCCTACCAAAAGGAAAATAACATTGTCTATTGTGGATGCATCGATCACAAGTACAATTTCGAATTATATTGCAAGGGAGGAATAGTAGAGTTCACAATCAGCATAGGGTTCCAGCATGTACCATAAGTATTTGAAAAGTATGAACTCACTATAGCATCTGCAGCAATCAAATTCACCGTTTCACCATTTTTCTTAGTGCGAGATTTGATCCAAACTTCACTTCTAGGGACAGAAGAGCGATCACCACTTTCGCTTTTCTACATTCAAAAGAACACCAAACAACAAATTTCATTAACTTAAAAGTTTTCATAAATATTGCAGTAAATAAAACTACTATTTTCTTACCAAATCTTCAGCCAGTCGAGCCATTCCTCTACGACTGCATGTGTGTGGCAACTGCCTCTGTCTAATAGCTTTGTTCTTCTCGCTCAAAGCCTAAAATAAGAATCATTTCAATAAATGTAAGAAAGAAAGAAATTTGTTAGTGAACTCAGATTTTGTAAATGAAGTTTCGTATGTAATGATTTCATAGGGCAAAAGATTTCGAAGGACAAAAGGTTTTGAAAGCATATAGGTCTGCCAGGTTTTAATATTATCAAGTTTCACATACGTTGAGCTTCAAACAGGGTATTATTAGTCTCCAAAATATATCTGCCCCTAAAGTATGTAACTATAAGCATGAATTCCTAAAATATAAATTTTATATGTTTAAGGCCTTAGAGACAGTTTTTTATACAAATTTCTGGTTTTTTTTGAGGTATGAGTATCATATGAAGGAAATTTTGGAGTAATCATTGAACTCATAACAAAGTTCATATTTTTACAGCTTTGAATATAAACGAGTATTTTATACACAGTGGTTATAAATATATCAAATTTTAAATACAAAATTTAGTATGCATATTAATTTTGTGTTAGAATTCCTTAATTTTGGTTTTGAAGGTTTCGAATATATGGGTATGAAAGATTTACTATATGTCTAAACGTCATATCGCTTGATTTCAGATTTACTATACACTAGTTTTAACAATGTCTAGTATATGTAATTTGATACGTACAAATGCCAGTCATCTACTTTTGATTTTGAAAACTGTAAATATGCCATGACTTCAAATGCATACAGAATATTGTATTTTCATTTGATATGTACACTAGTTTTAATATTTTTTATCTACATCATTCTTTAATATGTATTTAAAGACTGAAATTTCTCATATCTTGAATTCCGAACTTGTTTTCAACTTAATAAACTTCTTCCACTCAATCATACATTTAATGTTAGATGGTTTCAACTGAAGTCTTTCTTCCATAGACTTTGCTTGTACCAACTGCCGAACTAATCTACATTTTGATGCCCGCCAAATACCACTCATTTGTTGAAAAACTACTGTTTTATGCCAATTTAAATCCAATTTAAACCTTGCATGCGACAATCAAAATTCGGCGTTAAGTGTTTGAGGTAAGCAATCAATATAAGATTTAATCTTAAAGCAAAAGATTGCTTAGTGCTCAGTTAGGGGGTTGGAGTTGTAGGAAAGCAAGCCAGTCTCAGGTCTGAAGTGGGTTCATTGCAAGTCATGTTTAGTTCATTCCAAGCCAGTCTTAGGTATGAAGTGGGTTAATGATTCAGACAAAATAAGTATTCATTTACTTCTAGGGTATGCTGGTTTCTAATGGAACTATTCTATGCTATGTTGTGAGTTATAACTGCTGAGCATCTAATTAATCTTCCTTACCTATTTAAAGGATCCATGCAATGCAAATGTAGGATGCTTGGCTCATGTTGTAATTGATTTATTTATTTACTTCAGATCATTTTTTAGGTTCATATTACTATTTCTTTTGTTGTTTGTTTATATATGTACTTCTATTAGCTAAATAAGACTGAATACTATATGTCTAATCCAGAGCCATGACTATACATACATATACACACACATACTGCTTTTTTGATATGGAAAAGAATTTTAGAGGGACTCGAAACAAAATACAACCGTTAAGGGGATAATTCATATCGTATATCTATCACTAGCAAATAAGTAGGAATTACAAACCTCATAAGCAAATAAAACTGGAAATCTACTCAAATATGCCTTCACAATCTTCTCTAGCATAGCTAACATTCTCCACGGAATCAATATCCATGTCGGTTTCTTCACAATCTTTCCTAACAAAGCTAACTTCCATAACAGGATCATCTGTCTCTAATTCATGATAACCTCTTGGTGGTGCTTTCATTACAACATACCAATTAGAGTGATCATTCTCTCTTGAATAAAAAACTTGTTTTGCTTGAGATGCAAGGATGTATGGATCTTTTACAAATGAAGATTGATTTTGTTGTAAATTGACAAGAGTGAATCCGTCTTCGACCTTCACTCCATTTCCTATATTTGCCCACTAACACTTAAATACATGAATATAAAAAACATGATAGTCTAGCAAGATTATGTCCGTCACTACCCCATAATAAGTGACCACATCAACTCTTTGAGAAATATCTTTTGCACTTGCCCTACACATGGTAGTTGCATCATAAGTAACTCCGTAGTTTTGGGTTTCTCTTTCAACGTCTTTTGTATGAAAACGATGTCCGTTAATTATATATCCTTTGTAGGACAATGCATTACTATTTGGGCCAAAGGCAATCCATTTTAGTATTTCATCACTTGTGGATTGAATAGGTATCTGCAAACAAATCATTTTACATAAATTTTGAAGAAAAAAGAAATCTTTTTTGTCAATGGAAGGATAAATTAAAATTAAACTAACCTTCTTTTTAATCCAATCTGAGAAATTATCTGTATGTTTTTTCCACAGCAATGTCGCATTTTTTTCCATACGCTTATCAAAATTTTGTAACTCCTCCAAATGCATACTGGTGTTTAAATAATTTTACCCAAGTTATATTGAACATCAAAATTTTATTATAAAGGTATAAACAAAATATAATATGTACTTACTCTAAATATGGTTCCACCACAGCCATATTCATTAGCACGGCCAAATGAGCAATATCTTTTTCATTCGATGACAATGTAATTGTCTTCGGTTTTAAAATTGGACGTCCTTCGAGTATCACATTGTTTTCATAATCTTCATTTCGGACTTCTTTCTCCTCCATTTGTACTTTCCTTTGTAGAAATTCACTAAAAAATCGCATTGATTCTTCCGCAAGATAAGATTCTGCAATACACCCTTCAGGTCGTGCATAATTTCGTATATAATCTTTAAGTGTTTTCATATACCTTTCAAAAGGGTACATCCAACGAAAATGAACCGGACCACACAATTGCGCTTCTCTTCCAAGATGAATTGTCAAATGTATCATTATATCAAAAAAGGAAGGTGGAAAATATCTTTCGAATCCACACAAAATTTCAATAATCTCATAATTAAGTTGTTGCAACATCTCTCTTTCAAGAACACGTTGACATATTTTATTGAAAAACGAACATAAACGAATTATTAGTGTTCTAACTTTCTTTGGTAATAAACCTCTAACCGCAACAGATAACAATTGTTGCATTAGGACATGATAATCATGCGACTTCAACCCACTGACTTTGCAATCTTCTAATGATACAAATCTTTTGAAATTTGAGCAATAACCATCAGGACCTTTAAAATCATGTAACCTCTTACAAAATTTTTTTTTTGGACAATGACAACGTATATGGAGCCGGTGGTAGATATGTTCTATTCCCACGAGGTTGTGCATAAAGACTTTTTCGAATCCCCCAATCCTCCAAATCCTTCCTAGAATTAATTCCATCTTTCGATTTATTGTCATGCAACATCGTGCTTAGTAGGCTTTCAGCGACGTTTTTCTCAACATGCATCACATCTAAATTATGTCGCAAGGAAAGTTCCTACAAATATCAATAATACAACAATTTATTAACTTTTATATTGTTAGGTAAATGAAAGAAAATATAATTTTAATACTAACCTCCCAATATGGCAAATCAAAGAAGATTGATCTTTTTTTCCACCTTATTAGCTCTTTTTTTCTATCATCTTCTTTAGTGTGAGTAATCTTCCTCTTTTTTACTTTTTATCTTCTTACTCAACTCCGTCTTTAGCTTCTTCTTACTCATCTTTCTTATTTTTTCTTCATTCTTATCTTTTCCAAAAACATTTGGAAAACCATTCAAAATAGCAGAAATATTTCTTCCCGTTAGAATTCTAGGTCTATTACCGTCCTCTACAGTGTTATCAAACCAAGTTTTTTGTTTCCTCCGTGGATGTGAAGGATCTAGAAACCTTCTATGTCCCATGTAAACACTTTTCCGACAATGATTCAACCACCGATGATGAGTGTTAACACCGCATAATGGACAAGCTTTTTCGCCTTTTACACAACATCCTGCAAGATTTTCATAGGCTGGAAAGTCATTTATTGTCCATAGTAAAATTGCTCTTAAATTAAAAACCGATTAACTGAATGCATCATATATATCAATTCCATTATTCCATAAATAATTTAAGTATTCTACCAAAGGCGCCAAGTATACATCAATATCATTTCCAGGTTGCTTTGGACCAGGAATTATTAATGTTAGCATAATATTTTTTTTTTCATACATAACATAGGCGAGAGATTATATGTCACAAGCATTACTGGACAACAACTATGTTTGGAGCTCATCGAGGCAAATGGATTGACACCATCTGTAGCAAGACCAAGTGTGAGATTGCGTGGATCAGATGAAAATGCTTTCCACCTCTCGTCCACTGCATTCCATGTTACCGAATCTACAGGATGTCGCATTTTTCCATCACTGCTTTTATTGTTAAAATGCCACCTTAGATCTTCTGCCATCTTTTGAGATCTATACATTCTCCTAAATCTAGGAATGATTGGAAAATACCTCAACACTTTAGCTGGAACACCACGTATAATCTCCTTAGTGCCCTCGTTTATCTTCAATCTCGAAGAGTTACATTTCGGACAACTTTCTAAATCTTGAAACTCTTTTCTAAAAAGACAACAATCATTCTTACAAGCATGAATCTTTTCAAAACCCATGTCAAATACTTTAAGAAATTTTTTTACATCATACAAATTCTTAGGAAGTACATTATTCACCGGCAGCAACAACTGTAGTACGTTCAAAAGCTTATCAAAACCAGTATCAGATAATCCAACCTCACATTTAAGATTATACAAAGCAGTGATGGCGGATAGTTTAGTTTGACCTACACAATCAGGATATAAGGGGGTTTCTACATCCTCTAAATTCTTAAGTAAATCATCCTCACGTTTTCGAACATCCTCGTCTTCTTTAACATTAGTAAAAAAAGTATGATTCAAAAAATCTTCATCTTCAAAATGAATAGCTTTAAGTAGATCAAATGTATTGTCCAACTTCATGTCTACGCCCATATTTAATTGTTCGCCATGATGATACCACTTAGTACTACTCTTATACGTAGGATCCATCCCCCTTATAATTAAATGTTCAACGATAATATCATCATGTTGTCGACTAAGATTTCGGCAATCTAAACAAGGACATAAAAGCTTCTCTACATTTCTTATATTTCTCTTTGCAGCTTCTATGAAACATCTTGCCCCTTGCGAGTACTCCTTGGAAGTTCTATAATGAAAAAAGTTCAACATAATAGTTGAGTTTAACATCAAATATTTTTGTTTTATGAAATTAAACATGGTTGAGAATATTGAATTATCTACTTACCTATGTAAATGAACCCAATCTTTTTCCATTAGCATATAATTAAGGATACACACGGGAAGAAAGAGTGCTCAAGCACCAAAGCTAAAGAGAAAAAAGATTGCCTCTGATTTCAGAAAATAGTCTATTCAATTTAATTATGTTATTTGTAATTAAATTCAACCACTAATATTTTATCAATATTTTATATTTTGTCAAATGCGTCAATATTTTACACTAATGTGTTTTATTCGTTAATACGAATCTAACGTCAAAGATCTCAAGTTAAACGAACTTCGTATGAATGATTTATACTTTTTCAAAGTTAGACTAAACTAATTAACTAGTTAGTAAACTAAATTTCTTAACATAATAAAAATATCTATACTCGTACTCTCACCCAAGGCCAACGGCCCATGCAAACAAACCTGCACCTGAGAACAATGCGAACAAAACAAACTCCTTGCTCACGTGCAATTGAACATATTGCCAAAGATCTAAGTTGCAAATTCCATGTTGTGAATAGTAACCCAAAATCCCACTTTTGCATGCAGCCTGCACCTATTTCTCTATCTCACCCAAAGGTCTAAGGCTGTAGAGCATGAATAGGCGAATGGCTGTCAATGGTGATCTGGATTTGTACGGTGTAAAGAGTCGAAGCCAGAACTGGTCGAAGTTGAACTTTATTGTATTGGTTGTCAATGGTGATCTGGATTTACCATTTACATTCATTTCAATATCAGAATTATTCTGTCTAATAAACACTGCATAAGAGATTACGACCAATACATAGATTTTAGAACTATAATTATTTAGAACAGCCACAGTTCAACCTTGAATCTACGCTTACTTGAGCTATTCTGTTCTGCTTTTTGATATTTATGAAGTCATATAATCATAAGCATGCACTTGGTGTGTATGCAAACACAGCAAAATTAGCTGTTATGAAATGATCGATTGAGATACATACCAATGATAATAGGTTTATTGTGAGAACGAATATTAGTACGAAATAGATTAGTGAAGAATTCATGATGATTAAGGGGATATGACCACCTACAGGTACAAGAAGGTAGTTGAATTTGGTTATTCGTTGACTTAACTGATAGGGATAATTATTCCGACTGTGAACAAATCAAACTTCATTCCTTTACATTCTGCTCTGCCAAGGCATCGACCTTCGACTTTGAACAAATCAGAACCTTCTGGTCTTTGCACTCAACCACCCCAACCTGCAATTGAACTCCGCCACAACTCAAATTGAAACCTCTTCCATTTGAAAATTTCAATCACCATTCAACCCTGCTGTAATTGTATATACCCATTCATTTCCAAGCTAATTACAACATCAAACAGTCCTACAAACATTCAACATCCTGCTACTTTCAACATCAAACACACTGCATTTTCAAGCATCAATTATACCACAATCAACAGTCAACAGTCCTACAAGCAGAGCATCACCCCAATCCACGTCTGCTAAACAACAAACTTACACTTCAACAAAACTTCTCTGCCATCTTCCTCGTACCATCCACCACACCATTCTCCTCTGACCACATCACTACATCTATACTACCTACTTCACCTTCAAACTCTTCAACTCACGACACTACCACACAATCAAACACCTAACCATCCCTGCCTATCAACCATGTCATAGCTGATAGGAGGTACAATTACAGGACGAGGTTTGTATTGTTTTTAGGCTTTCATAAAACATGTCTATCAGTAAAACACTAGAAACAAAAACACTAACATAATAATGCCATTGAGCACATGCCATACTAGCTAGTAAAAACACTAAATAATAAAAACCCAAAGTCACTGTGCCTACCAACTCCAGCTAGAAAATGGATCTATGTTTATCTACGCACTAGCTTTGAAACATGCCATTAAGCAGATGTCGTACTTATAGCTTGGATGGTACAACCTATGATGTACTTATATACATTATGATTAAAGTCTCATAAATAAAGTTCGAACATGTATTATGCTTGAAAACTGTTCAAACTTGATAAGCTAAAAAACAGAGGACAAACGGCTATAATAAAATTAAGAATCAGCAATAGTGATTTTAACCTTAATACTAGGTTCGATATCAATAAAAGTGATATCATTTACCATAATAAAATATACCAAGATTAAAAATAAAACATAGAAAGTAAAATATATAGGACAAAAACAATATCTTTAAGAGCTCTTGCAGTATTATAGAAAATTATGAATTTCTTAAACCTTGAATTCAAACTCAACAAACTGGTTCAACTAACAATCATTTAGTTAACAAACTGGTTCAATTATTGAAATATGAATTATGAATTCCTTAAACCTTGAATTCAAACTCAACAAATAGGTTCAATTATGAATTCAAACTCAACAAACTGGTTCAACTAACAATCGTATGAACAAAGAAGAATCAATTAGTTCGGAGATTGATGAAGAGCAAAATCGATTATAAGTCAACACGTTTAATAATATACCTTCAAGTTTGTTCCAGAGCGAAATAGAAGTCTGAAATTGGAGATTAGGGTTGTTGACGTCGTTGACTTCTCAAGTGCTAAGCGAAGGAGACGAAATGGAGATGGAAATAGAGTAGAACGTGGATTAGGGCTTTCTTTGTTTTGGGAGGGAGACGAAAAGTGTTAAGCGAGGGAAACGAAATGGTTAAGTGTTTTTGGAGGCAGTCGAAAATTTTGGGACCAGCGTTACATAGCTACAGTACAAATTAAACAAGTATAAAACAAATCAAAAAGCTAAATAATAACGCTTAGAATAAATGCGCTATTAAATTGCGTTATCAATAACATATATTCTTGTAGTGAATATTTAACAAATAGTAATAATAAAATCTTCGTCTTCGTCCTTCAGGAATAGGGCCTTCAAATCTTAAAATGCTCAGGCTGACCCGAGCGAATTGAAAAGACAAAACACTCGAGTCAGAACTAAAAGATCTTATGTAAGTTAAATCAATGATAAATATATGAGTGGAATGGCGTCAGAGATGTTTATGGGATTTGACATCTCCTATCCAGTGTCTAGCGTGAGTGCAGTAACTTAAGAGATGCTCGGGATTCACATCCCCTAAGGATCCGTTAAACTATTTACTATGTAGTAATATTCGCTATTATAATAATGTTTAATATAAAATAAATATACTTTTAAATAGCATTAAGGCTTTACATTTTCCACCTTAACACGTAATAGTCCCAGTAGTCTATCCAGTATTAGCATACTCCCAAAATGGGGGCTACCCTCGATACTCCACAGGCTACGGGAGAAATCACAACTCGTAGTAAAGCTCGATATGGTAGGTGACACGGCACAATTAGGGAATGCCAAGGTAGATATACCAATTACGCACACGGACTGATGGAACGCATAGCAGCCACTACCGCTCCACCTAGAACAACACTCCCAAATCGAAGGGTGGCCACCAAAAATCACAAAGTAATAGAATAGAGTCGAAGAAGTGCGTCCGATAAGAGGTGCTACCTCACTGGTCTGAGATCACTCCTGTTTTAGCCACCTTATGCCAACTCACGGGAGTTGGGTCCACGTATATACCTTAGGATCGTCGCCACCATCCTACTTCATTCTGGAAACTCCACCGCGTACACAGTTGTCAAAGTGGTTTTTGGTATCGACAGAGAGTATGTCCATATCCGATCCCGGTCTCTTTAACAACCAAACGTTATTATAACATCGTGGTCATTTAAAAATATATATATACTTTTAAAAACACAATCATTTCCCTTTCAAAACATATTCTTTATTTCAAAATAGTATATACTTCAAATACCAAAATATTATTGCCATTTCAAACCATATCCTTTACTTCAAAATAGTATATACTTTAAAACCAAAATATTATTGCCATTCAAAACCAACTCAATAATATCATTTCCATTTCCAAAACAATTCAATAATATCTTATATAAATAAAACCCAATTTCCAATCACTAATCTTTCTTTAATTTATATAAACTTGAAATATTCTTTTAAATCATCTTAAACCCAAACCACATTTTGAAGTCATATTCTAAATTTTCAATTTCAATAGGTTTCCAATCAATATATTCACAGATAATTCTTAAATAAATTCCATTTCAAATAAATTCATTTTCAAACCATATTACTTTCAAAGTTATAACAATTTCGAAAACCAATACTTTGAAAACAATAATACCTTAATTTCAATAAAACATTTCAATTTTGATATATTTCAAGTCTTTAAATATTCCAAAATTCCCAACCAAATCTGATAATCTTATATATACCTTAATTCAATTTACTATTATTTATTTTAGAAATATTTATTTAATAAATTCAATATCACTTAAATAAAGCTCAAACTTGAAATATTCGTAAATCAAACTTAAAACATCATCAAGTTATACATAGCTTAAATTTTAGAATTTAACCATATATAAAATAATATTTATATAATATCAAAATTTAATATTTATTAAACCGTATATTTCTTTCCAAACAATAGAAAATCACTTTAAAATATGTTATATATAGACCACGGTGCCTGTATAAAATTTTCTATCCTATGGTCAAGTGATACGGATATTTATCATTTCAATCCATAATTTAAAAATAAATGTTTACGGTTAGATATCATTTCAAACCGCAATCCCGAATGAAATTAAAATGCATAATAACTTGCAGTTTATACAATATAAAATATAGCATCCATTCATCCAAATATCAATAAACAACCATTTATTACAATCATCATCCAATTTAAACAAAACATCAATATAAAGCATATAAAATATAACAGGCATCAACAAATAGTTTATATTCAATAAAAATTAATAACTGTTCAACTGGCAGTTTATATGCAATAATAAATAAATTAAACTGGCAAATTATATGCAATAATAAAATTAAATAACAATTAAATTTAACTAAATGCTATCTAACTGAGATGATGATTAAATATATGCCCAAACAATCATAGATAAATTTTAAATCACATCAAAATTTAATTTAACAAACATAAGAAATCTTAGAAGTTGTGAGTGGGTTAAAACACTCACCTTTTGAATTTAAATCCAATTTAAATTCAAAAATTTGACAGTCTCCAAATTCGTCCAAATTAGCGTCAAAGTGTCAGAATTTCACTACGATCCTAACAAAAGAAACCGCGTGTGAATAGGAGTTCGTACGAGGAAGATACGCGTGTTTGAATGATTTGAAATCAAAATTAAAAAAAAAACAACGAACCAATTTCGGCTATACAGAAACTCAAATCCAAGAACGAACTGCAGATCTGAGATGCGTACAACAAGAGCTTCGATATAAAAATTCTCTAAATTTTCTGAGGAGTTTGAATTTTCAGTTTTGGATTTGATTTGGGAATGGATCCGGAAATATAGAATTTTGTCTGCCATTGAGGAAGACGAGGAATAAAATGAATTTATGTACAGACAAATGAGAATTAGGGAGGCTAGGGTTTATAGTAGGATATTTATAGAGAAAGTGAAATAGAATGGATTTAAAGCTATTTCATTAATTTTTCTCATATTATTTTTATTTCAGAAAATGTAATAATTAATTTCATTAATATACATTAAAGTACAATTAATCCCAATTGACTCCCCTATTAATTATTAACCCAAATAAACGGGTAACTTGTAATGAATTCATTGACCAATTTATTAGGTAATATTCAAATTGTTACGTATTACTTCCCTAGTTAAACTTTTGAATTGATTCTCCAATTCCCAAATTTATATTAACGTAACTTTTCTTTTAGATTTATAGCAATGATTTCCAATTCAATTGAATGAATTAAATATATATGTATACTCATAAAAATTTGTGGTCACACCCTTAATCACTTTTTTATAAGCCTATTATTTCCACTCCTATAATCATCATTTATTATATATATATATATATATATTAATTAATTAATTCAACATTTAAGTTCGTTTTCCTCTATCAAATTTATTACCCAGTATACCTTTACTCTATTCCAACAAATTGGAATTCCATTCCATTACTATAAACAATCATTTTCCTATTCACACTTTATTTTTAACCCACAATCATTTCGTTTATTACCTTACAATATGTTTACGTTTCTATAAATTTCCATTCACACTTGTTATTTTATATCACAATCATTAAGGTACGTTTTCATCAACACAACCTTTATGAATACTTATCAACCTACATCATCTTAATTACATTAATTTATGTTTTATCTCATTATACGTAATGCGTACATTAAATAAATTCATATTTTCATCCATTTCCGTATATAAATTTTGCAACCAATTTATAACATTTACATTCATTCTTCTTATTTTAATTAATTACCAAATATTCATGTTTACATTCAATTATAACTTAGAAATCTTAACCATCTTTTCATGTAATTCTAACTAAATCCACTTTACTACATATTATTCTATCAATTTATATACATTTGAATTTATTTCCCAAATGTACTAAATCCCATCTATTAAAATTTTACAATAGTTGCAATTTAATTGGTATTGCACTAAATAGGTCACTTATCAACTGCCATTAACATTTCTACCTTATTTTTACATTCAGTTACAATTAATCAACATATTATTCCATCGGTAAGTTAAATGCCTACTTTTATTTACTTATCCTTTAAATTTATACCCAAATGCGACAAATTTACACTTTCCATTATCATATAAATTTGAATTCCCTTCTAGTTAATAATTTTTTATTGGTAAATCACAAATTCAACATTCTCATTTGTTCTTATATTAAACTAAAACCAAGTATGTAAATTTACGCTATTTCCATTAATTGCAATTTCATTTTAAATTGTTAATTTTAATTACACTGTTACAATTAGTTTCTAACATTGATTGTATTTGTTTCTATTATATATCGTTTATAGCTAAGCCATAATATTTGAATTTCAATTAAATTGTAACGTTCATTCAAGTTGTTAAATAATAACTTGCATTAACACGTTCCTAAATTTACAATCAATTACCGTTTCCAAGGTTTCATTACATTAAACAAATTAATACTTTCCTTTACTTCTCATATACAATTACATCCGGGTAAAATCCTTTCACTACTTCCATTCAAGTTTCAATTTCTTGCAATAACCCATTTATTATAAATTTGCATACCAAAAAAAAAATTAGGTTCCAATAAATAGGATTTATTCAATTCAACCTTTTTGAATTAGGTCTATTTTAATAAATAAAATATTTCATAGGTTAATTCTTATTAATATACATTAAGGTTCCTTTACTCTAATTGATTTCCAACGAAATAAACAGGCAACCTTACAATACACTAAGGTTTATTATTTCCGACAAATTATCATAGTTGCCTACATAATGTTTACTTTACTATTATACACAAACGTTACTATTTTCATATGTCAAATCTTTATGCAATGGCCATATTATAATTACATTTATTATAACATTTATAACTTAAATGTTTGCCTTAGGTTTTCTTACATTAATAAGCCTTTATTTATTACAATATCAAATGTTACCATTTATTTCCCAATACCAATTCCATTCACAAATTATATAGGTAACTTATAGTAATTGTTTACATGCCAAGGTTACACTTAAGTTAATCCAGCTTCACCCAATTATTATAATTATATACAAATCCTTTAATTTACACCACTTTTATACTTATTTACTTATTTTAAATTTTATACACAAGTGCACAATTCACGCTATTTCACTTTTATTTATTTTACTTCAATTGTCAACAATTGGTTGCTACAATTCATTCTTAAACTTTTATTTCGATATAAATTATAAAATTTTATTTCTTTCAAAATTAAATTACAAAATTAAATTAACCAAATTTATCCATCAAAATTTATAGGTCGTTACACTCTCCTCCACTCAAAACTTTTCGTCCCCAAAAAGGAAAAGAAGGGAAAGAAGGATTAAGGAATCAATATATCATACTAAATTATTAAATTTATAAACAAATAGGTTTTTACCAAATTAATTAATAAAATATACCAATTTATAACCATTAAATCTTTTTATACTCAAATTAATAAAGTTTGGAAAACATTTTTCAAAATATTTCTAAGTCCAAAATTTACGGAATTTTTTTTGGCAGAGTCCCCTTTGTACGGAGAGGCTCGGGGAAAAATATAATATAAATATAACAATATATAACATATAATTTCAAAATAATATATATCCCGGCACGGGAAAATGATATAATAGCGCTATAAAACGTAACCCGAAAACGTACCTATTTGTCGGGCAATAACGCTCAAATTATGAAACCAAAAGTAGTAGCAATTGCTTCCATATCCTGTATTTCACTTATATAATCCAAAAGAGTTAATAATTATATAAAATGAAATATTTAGCGTTGTTTCAATTAATAACAATCAATACCACAAAAATCACCTGCAACAAGGCATACAACCATCACATAGAATCAACACAAAACAATCATTCATTTATATCAAACAAAACAAACAGTTGTTTGGGTTCAACCTTCAAATTGTACTGTATGAAAAATAACTACTAAGTGTACCCTTCACTCAACAGTCTTAGGCGAACTAAATAGATTATTCGTTCATCCCAACAATATTAAAGTATCCTTGCCCAAACAACCATAAACCAAACAAACAACAAATCCAAACAATAAACTAAGTTTATTCTTGTCAATTTCATTTCATACTATTGTTGTTTGACTTCTTTTTTTTTCATTTATTTGCAGTATTCATCTTCCGGCTTATCTATACTATATTATTATTAGTGAGTTAAATTTGAAGCTCACACAGGCCTTCTTGAATTTTGGCAACCGAACCGTCTCTGTAATTTTCTTCCTCTGCGCTGTCTTTTTTTATCCTTCCCTTTCCTCCTGCTAAACCTTCCGTTCCTCAATCAGTAATTTCCTCCTTCCAATTTCCTCCATCCGAAATCGACCGATTCCTCTTACGCTTATCTTCTCTTCCAACGTGGACCCTTTTCTTCTATTCCGCGTATCCCTTTCTTCTGTTCTTCCTCCCGCTTTCCTCTCTGCTCTCAAACCCTAAGGCTAAAACGATTTGATTTGCACCCAACGCATCCTCGCACGACTACTGTGCTATGATTCAATGACAACGTTTACCCTGCCTATCTTTAAGCTTCTTCCCTTGCGTCTGTGAAGCCATACCTCTCAGATAAACTCGCAAAATGATGGGGGCGGATATAGATTGAGCCTGATAAAACATGACTGCGGTTAATCTCTACTAACGCGATGAAGCCTTCCCCTGTTATCTATCCTTTTGCATATTCCCCCTCCGGTCTCCTACCGATTTAGGTAATCTTCACTCCTATAGCTCAGTTTTTTTTTGGATTTACAGAAGTATTACAGATTTAATTGCTTAATTCGTTCAGTTTGCATATTCCTTCGTTGCCTACTTCAACTCATACTGATTTAGTTGCTTAATCATTCATCCTATCACTGTTGCATTATTCGTCTTTCAACCTTTGCGTTTCAGGTATCATTATCCTTACCAGGTATATTTTTAATTATATCTTATCGATGATTTAAGATTTGGTAATGATTTCGGTTGGTTTAAGATTCTAGGCGTTTCATTTGTTGAATAATGATTTAACATTTGGTTGCACCTGTGAGATCTGTTATATTACTAAGGATTTAACCGATTAGCTAACTGTTCTCTTCTATGTGAGTGGTGTCTCATGTTAATTTATGTTGGTTTTGGGTTTTGATCTTTTAGTTTAGTGACTCTTCCTACTAGGGCATGCAACAACAAATATTATGCTTCACAATTTAAACAATTAGAATCTACTCATGTAACAACTAATGAAAAACTATATACCTACTGTCCAACCTTTAATTTCTTTTATTTGTTTTTGGTTTACCAATTAACAAAATAATACACAGAACATTGAACCAAACTGCCAAGTGTCCAGTAGACGATTTTTTACCACTTCTGTAGTTGCATTTTACACATCAATGCTAACAATATTTATAGTTGTGTACTGATCTTTTAATTACCAGTTTTGGATTTTTATTGTAAGACATGTATGATACTCAGTAGCTGTTTGAATTTCGAAATTAAACTAGGGGATATAATTTACTAACAAATGCCTAGCACTATACAAATTATTGTTCCGAGCCTGTAACATAAAGTAAAAATATGCCCTTTTCAAATGCTTTCTGTTGAATTATTATAACTGAAAAAAACCAAGAAAGTTCATTATCAGCGCTAGCTTCTTTAGTACTGACCTATTGCACAGTAATTTAACCTTCTCCCTGTGGCAATGTAATGGCTTTTGACTACACTACATGAAACTCCATAGAGTAAAGTATAAGAGAAAACATATTTAGTATATCACAACATGCTCAACTCTCTATTTTTGTTGGGAATCTGGTTTAGCCATTACAACTATATTTTTACCATAATTATAGTTTCATTCTATTTTTAAAGTGCAAAAAGATATTGATGATCAAAAGTAGTTCGCATAAATAGTGTACATCGGCACTTCTCTTATCATTACTAATGTAATAGAGATGTTATATGTCAACATACACATATTCATTTGCTTATGGAGCTATCGTTACATGTTATTTTGGCCTATGAAGGTAGTTGAATATAAGATTTTATTGCCTCCTTTCTCAGGCATTATGTAAGCAAAAAATCATTTAACTGAAGTGTGGAAGCAAATAGGTAAAAAAAAGTATCGATGGACAGTTTCCGCTTTCCGAGTTGAAGTTGGCAACCACCATCAGTTGAGTCGGGCTGTCTGCTCTAATTTGGGATCAATATCAAATAATATTAAACTTTCATATTTTACTCATGTTTACATAACGTGAGTGCAGCCGATTCTCCTACGGTACGACATAGTGATCGTTCATGTTTGCATCAAAATGAAGGTATTTTGGTGCTTTATATATGCACTTTTGTATTTTCAATTGCCCATTGATTCAATTTAACGCATCAAACTTTTTCCAATAGAAAAATGGTTGGATCGTAGGAGGAGAAGATTGGGTGTGCATAAAAGAGCCATATACTCCTGTGAAATTTAGTTGAACGAAACTTGGGGTTTTTTTATTTTGTTTACGGTAGTGGGTTCAAAATATGTCCATGTAACACCATTTCTAGAACATAGGCAACAATTTACTAACATTGCTATGCACATAACTTATGTACTTACATTTCTGTTCGCAGCTACTAACATGCAATTTCCTGACAGCCTAAAAATGAGATGACCAATGGTATTGAACAAATAAGGGAAAAAGAAGACATCTAACACACCAACTACCCGAGAAATATGTGCACAAATGTGAAAGCCACACTTAAATTCAATATCCCTATGAATCACTTATATTCCACCTGCAACTATTACTAACTATTGGTGCATCATGTAACAGATATGGGATATACTATGCAGAGCAGTGAGGTTCGAATTGGCAAAAAAAGAGTATGAGAGCTATGTACCTTACCACAATAATCAGCTATGGAATTGTAATGATAAGGTAATTAAACCACCTTGATTTATAACCACTAAAATAAATTATAAATACACTATAGAAAAACAAAAGTACTGTCAATCTTCATACAACTTAGCACAATGTATCATGTAATATCTCACTGACGATCTTTTCTTCAATGGACAGGTTACTACTATTTTTACCAACTCCAGTTCATGCATCTACATTGACACCGAAAGCTTCTGCAATGTAGTGTCCACGTTTGAATTTACGACAAGCTATAATGTTATCTTACCCGATGTGAGTCCTTTCTGTTATATTAATAGTTATAATAATATGACTTTTGTTTTCCTTTTCCCCTATAAATATTACACTCTACTGCGTACTTCCACATGCCTTTTGCCATAAAAATAATGTAAGTAAATTGGTTACATGTTGTTTTGCTATGTTGAGTCAGAATACATGATTGAGTAGACTAGCACGTAGCGGTCCAGTGTTTTCCATCATTTAAATTCCACATCAAACGCTAAATTGCTATACATATGATTTTCCTATACCCTAAACTATCTCTCACCTCTATTAAAGTTTATTAAAAAGATGAATGCTAGCTTACATTATGTTTTAGTATGCAAGCATAGAAAGGTTTTAGATGGAGATAAATTTTGTTTAGCACCCAAATTTGTGCAGATGTATACTTTTGGCTTTAAGGTAAGTTTATTTGTTTGCTTCATCATTTGATGCTATCCTTCATTATTTTTTACCAATTCATATATTTCTTTGTACAGCTTCATTATTGGTTACTGACTCACATATACAACAATTTATTATAAAGCATGTGACTTATAAACTACAGCTAAAGATTAACATATATGATTATCAAAGGATCAAGAAGTTGTATGCATATTTTGAATTATAGTTTATTTCAAACATAAATCCTATATTTTATAAAATTGGAACAATGTTGGTTGGTTTTTAGCAATATGGTTTTGATCAGAATTAATCTCAAAATCTCCGCTACACCCGTTGTAGTTTTGTGTATTTGGCTTGAATGCGCATGTGCTTTTGTAGTTGACCCTCTTTCTCCTCCCCTTTCGGTTCTTTTTCCCAAAACTTCATAATGAAGTGACAGTAAAATAAAATAGAAAGTTTGATTACTATTTAGTATATGATATAACAGCTAGAAATATGCCATTTTTAGTTTACTTTGTTCTCATTTAAACGGCGTGTCTTGCAACAAAGCACAATGGTTTATAGGGTTTATTTCCAAGTTGTAACTGAGACCGCATGAGAAATGGTGATTTTTTTCATTGAAATTTATGGAAATGGTGATACTCATTGGTAGGTATTACATGACCTCCTTTTCCTTTAAAGCTCTTCACAACCTTGATAATGAAGTTATCAAAAAAATATAGGTTAAGATATTCAAGTAGATAATACATCCAATCTTAGTTATAGGATGAAAATTAGTGAACATAAATCAGTGTCTAAATAAAAAAACTGCTGAGAATATTGTTTTTAAATTTCATCGCCATGTTATTTTGTCTAATACCTTTTTATGTCTTAAAGAAACAAAATGCATAATTTTGATAGTAAATCAATTGGTTGTTGTGATATTTAATGGTTTATAGAAGTTGTGCTAAAAGGAATCTAATATAGTAGGTTTGAGGATTATGGATCTATGTACCAAAGATAGTTTGAGGATTAATTTTGCGATTTGTGTAGACAAAATAATAGCCTATCAATTAACCAAAAGATTGAGTGACAGCTATCCAAGTGCAAGACATTCGGGTCTATTACATCAGCTATTACAATTTCCAGGCAACTTGAGGATTCAATGCTATAAATCAAGGTACTGTAGAACCATTTGTATTTAAAAAGTATATGTTATGACAGGTGGCTTTCAAGTTTTAATACGCAAGTAAATGGATTGTAAGTGTGGTCTTCCTTATGAATGGCAAGTATACAAGTACTTTTATTAAATTTTATTTATTGATCATCATAGCTACAAAGCTAAACTACATGAATATGATATATTCACAACTTCGTGTATGTGTTAGTTCCAACCAGTTAGATAAATATTATAAATCGAACATGATCTAATAGAAAGAATCCCAATATTACAATATTTTTATATACACTGTAAGGAAATATTGAGATAAGTATAGTCATCCAGTTGAATAATTGCATAGAAACATTTGTATATATTGAGCAATTGATTTCAAGTGAAGATATATGCAATGAATATATAAAGAATAAATAAAATAGTATAATCAGAATAGTAGAACTAAAAGGCATAGACAAGTGGATTGAGTCAGACTTATATACTTAACTTTGAAAAAACAACTAGGAACTTCCTATCAATACTAAAAATCAGATTCAGGTAATATTCCTCCTTTCCGTAACCTAAATTTTAGAGATTTAATTTGTATCTTACGATTATCTGGTCCAGTGCTTATTTAAAATTCATTTTCCCTTAATTCTTTGAAGATTTAGATATATTCTATTATTTTCAAGTTAAAGGGGATAATTGTGTTTTGTTCTGCATGGAGTCTGATCCTCATTCACAGTTAATTTAATCGAAAAACTATATAAACACGTGTAAACGGTAAACTCTTGAATTTATTAAACACTTTGGCCAGTATGTTTCATTACTCTACGCTTATTATTATTTTGTATTATTTTCAATATTAGTTGTTGAGTTTCTTTCTTGAACACATCATTTACAAATATCTATATATTAGTTTGTGTGCCAAATTCAATTTTTATATCTTGAGTTCTAATGTATGAAATTATTAGTTCTTTGGTATTTTGATAAATTTAAAATAATATGGAACTCGAGGAGTCACATACAGAGGCAACTGGCAACACTTCAATTTTAATATTTCATGCTCAGATTCAACTTTAGTTGGCATTTTCGAGTATTATACTCCCTAAGTTTAGTGGCCTTTATGTTTACTATGCATTAATTTTTATACTGCTCTGTTTGGTACAATGCTTATACAGAGTTGGATAGTTTGTAATTGTGTTTTGTTTGTATACTTTTAAGTGATAAAGGAATCCAATGAGTCAAGTTTTAAATTGAAATCATCAAATTCTATGTTGTTGTGTGTGTGTTTCTCTTCTTATTAGATGATGATAATCTATACTATTATATTATTAGTGAGTTCAGTTTCAAGCTCACAGAAGCCTCCTTGAATTTTGGCAACCGAACAGTCTCCAAATCTATACTATCTATGCATACTATTATTACTCGGTTTTATCTCTGTAGCGCAGAAGTCCCCTGCTTTTATTTCACCCTCAAACGTTGCACGTTTAATTCTTCTTTTTGTATACGGCTCTATCCTTCACATCAATTCACTTCCAAACCCTAGGTATTCAAGTTCCCCCGATTTGAGCCTTTTACCCACCGAGTTGATCTCTCCTCCTACCAGCGTTGCCAATCCCTTCGAATTCGATTTTTCGGCCAATCGGCTGACAACTGTCTTCGCAGCACCATCTCTGTCCCTTTTCCTCCTCCTAACGTCGGCAGGTATTCGCCTTCTCCGACCATCAGAATAGTTGTTCGTATGACATCGTCGACAAGTTGTCTTCGACCGTGCCAATTCTTATTCTCCTGTAAGTACTTCTTACTTTTTCCAATCATAAACTTATTCCCACTAACTTAGATCTGCTCAAGTTAAGTAAACTGTATTATCCTCTTTAACTCTATTGATTAATAATAATTGTAGCTTAGATCTGCAGTTCCAATGAATGGAGAGATGTTCATACTGGAAGAGTGGTTCCAGGGTTTGATCAATTTGCTGCTCTGTAATATTTATCGTGGGGGGATGCTTTTCTCCAACAAGATGAGTACTCGACGGTTTAAAACAGGTATAACGTTATTTATGTTAGCTTGTGCTTTTACTTCATTATGCACAAGATTGCAATTGGGTGAATTTTAGTGTTGTAGACTGATTATGTAAGGCACTAATTGATATTGATACTGCCAACTTTTTGTCTCGCTTCTATTTTATGAAAATTGTTGAGTTTATTGATGGTACAACCTTTTGAACTAGCTGTTTATAATGATTAGCAATTAATTTGTGGTTACTGCTATTGTCCTACAATTGACTGCACAATTGATTTGGATTCTAGGGTTTGAGTTTGGATTTGAATATTTTAATTCATTAAACTGCATTTTTATATATACATAACATTTTCTGCAGATCAATAAACTTATTTTCCATTTGTAGAATATGTATTCAAATGACTTATTTACTACAGTAAGTAATTTCATAGCTGATGTCCTAAATGGGCAGCTCAGTTGATTTGGATTATAGGGTTTGATTTTGGATTATAGGATTTGATTTTTTTTAAATTCATTAAACTATAGTTTTACATAAATAATTTTATTTTGGAGATCATTATACGTATTTTCCATTTGTACATTACGTATTCGAATGACTTATTTACTATAGTAAAAGGCTAATAGCAAAGTCGATAGTCACAGATGCCGTAATTTAGTTTTAGTTTTTAGTCGCATATGTTAAATCTATGAAGTCATTTATACTTACGTGAAAATTTTAGTCTATATTTGTTCTAGAATTAACCGAAGAGAACTGGATTATTATTTTCACCTAACTTAAATATATATAAAATCCATAATGCCTTATATCCACCGTCCACTTTGGGGATAATTTGCCTTTCAGTTCGTGATGTTTATGTTCGCTTAGAAATGTATTTTTCCTTACGTTGGCATACAAGGAAACAACTTCAGGTGAATAATTTGTATAAGTCATGTTTTCCCTATAATATTTCATGAATACTTTTACAAACTTCTTTTAACAATCTATAATCGGCACAACTGCAAAGATAGGGAAGAATGTGGTTATTGCAAATTCAGTTTGCACAGAATTGAAGTTCGATATTAGGATGAAGAAAACCGAAGTATTACAAGAAAAATGCATTTTACATTTTCACCGCATTATCACATATCCAGTTGTTTCTGCCCACTTTTGATATGCTTATTCGGGTTTCTGTTGAAATTTGCTATATGTATATGAAACAATAGCTTCTACGATGTGTCTAGCTTTCAACGTTTGGCCGTGGTATATAGCAGCCTAAGTTAGCTCAACAATAGAGTTCCAAAAAGTATTTAACTTTGTTTGTTGTTCAAGACTTCAACCCACCTGTTACTCAGACAAAGGCATATAATATATTATACCATCACTTATTTTTGGACTTTATTTGAGTTCACTATATTAATATACAGTTATGCTCTTCCCGATTATATTAACTGAAGTATTTTACTTTTATTATTTTTCAGTTCAATATATTATACCATACATATCTTGTTATTTCTGCAGGTAGCTCTTGCTATTTTGGGAAGGAGTCACATCAAATAAAGCCAACGAGTAACCTTCATCTGCATTTTACCAACCTGAATTGTACTGAGTTATAATATAATTTTACTTACTTTTGCTGATTCATCATTTAAAAGAACCTTTGTACCAATATTTTCTGACCGGTTATTGCTGCCATTGGTTGAAATTTGTTGGTTTCCTTCATTGTTGTTTTGAAAACTTTCATATACTTTCACGTGTAAAACATCTTGAGATGGTCAAGTTAAAAAAAGTCTTTGTGCTTGATTTTATATTTGTTGATGTCTTTGTAAAGTTGTCATGTGATATTTTTTTACTTTTTGGTTGAACAGACAGTCTTATTCAGTGATATTGCCTACAACAAATATTTTTAGTTAGTTTATATTCAACAAAAGTAACCGGATTTACAAATCCACAATCCTATAATACTGCTGTAATTAGTGCTCAAATTTAGTTTGATAAACACATATTTCCTCAGATTTTACACATGAACTTTGATTTGATCGATAGTTACTAAAACAACATTAAGTTATAAGAAGCTAAACAGTAAATTTAACAGCAAATATGTAATGGATTGTTTCATAATGATAAATATTTCATGACAATAACTTATGAAAGCAAAACTATTCCAAATTGTGAAAATGTACAATTCACGAATAAAGAGTATCCAGCTTCAGGTTCAAATTAATAAATAATAAAAATGCATTATCTATTAACCTCTAGGCGTTTACTGCATATCTTTACTTTGCACACAGATTGTTATAAATTATGTTAACGCCATATTAATTTGTCCTACATAAGGTTAAATGTTGATAGGTGAAAGACATATATTTTGATGAAAATAAAAGACGATATTATATAGCATTACCTCAATTTTTATCATAAAAAAATTTCTGTATTTTTTTCAAGAATCCGTGTGCGAAGCACGGGTTCACACTAGTTTTATTAATAAATAGCTTCAATCATTTACTTACGTTTATTATCTTTCATTTATACTACTTAATTTCATTTAGTAGTCTTTTCAATCACACTAAAGATTACAGTATTACAACATCAAATTCTTATTTATTAAGGGATTTCATTAATTACTTTCATTACTTACAATTTATTACTTGTATAATATCTATTTCATTTCTTATTAACATTTCAACTTTTAATATTTGGTAAGTTATAAATATGCCTTTTAAGAATGTAATTGAAAGTTATACGAGTTTCCTCAATTCTCTTAATTAATTTAATGTTCAATAATTATATCTTTTATTTCATAGGTTAAAATTTCAAATTTCATTTAATACCATTTATAACCTATCATTCAATCTCTTATTTCCTTTAGAGGTTTCACTTTATTAATTACCTACGTTCCAATTCACTACACTGATTGAAACTATTAATTAACGGAAACTAAAGAACTAAATACCGGATTTTATTTAAAAATCATTTTAAAATAATAGATAGATGTATATACTTGCAACATATGTCTCTAATTATTTTTAAAACAATTTAAAATTTATATTTGTTTATCAAAATAAATCTGCAGTAAAACTACTACAACGGTCTTCCCACTTCGAAACTCGAAAATGAATGTCGATGATGCGTGCACTCATCACCGAAATTATTTTCCAGCGATAGAGAGGGGAGTACAGAACTTATCTCTTTCCAAAATTTTCTTTAAAACAATTCTTTCAAATTATGTTGAAATATTTATATCAAAAAATACTTCTAAATAATATTATTATTATATTCCAAAATTATTCGAAAAAAATTTCCAAAAACCCGGAACTTAAGTTCTAAATTTCCAATTTTCACTTATTTTATCTTAAATCTTATTTCAACTATTATTTATAAATTTCATTACCTAACAACCAATCTATTGCAACCAAATATATATCTTTTATAAAATATTTTACTTTATATATAGAAAATATAATAGGCAAAATTATTTCATTCACCTATATTAAAACAAATATTATGTCGGTCTGTCCTATTAAGTGTTTAGAAATCCCTATTGATGTCATAGCGTCCCATGCACCAACCAGAATTTATAAATACAAAACGGAACAGATTAACACAATATTAAAAACTTTTTATAACACTAACAAATACGCTCTCTCATATATTTACACTCAGCGACTCCCATAGGGTATTACTACCCTATTAATAAAGAGTAAGACCCCACAAAGCTAATGTTTATCGCTAAACCAAAGCTCTGATACCAACTGTAACATCCCATCTTTTTGTATGCTTAAGCAGACACACGTGCCAACTTAAACCATACAGAAGGGTGGATTGTTATGGGGTAAATAAGAAAAAGTGGAGAAATAAAAGAACAAAATAGAATCTTGCAGCGGAACGATAAAATATAATAATCAAATAACAGTTCATGAAGCTGTTTTACAAAAATATTTGATTATACTTATACAATACATATCAGAGTTACACATACCAAAGAATGATAATTATGCAGCGGAATACAATGGTGTGGTGGAATATATAACAAATAGTAATAATAAAATCTTCGTCTTCGTCCTTCAGGAATAGGGCCTTCAAATCCTGAAATGCTCAGGCTGACCCGAGCGAATTGAAAAGACAAAACACTCGAGTCAGAACTAAAAGATCTTGTGTAAGTTAAATCAATGATAAATATATGAGTGGAATGGCGTCAGAGATGTTTACGGGATTTGACATCTCCTATCCAGTGTCTAGCGTGAGTGCAGTAACTTAAGAGATGCTCGGGATTCACATCCCCTAAGGATCCGTTAAACTATTTACTATGTAGTAATATTCGCTATTATAATAATGTTTAATATAAAATAAACATACTTTTAAATAGCATTAAGGATTTACATTTTCCACCTTAACACGTAATAGTCCCAGTAGTCTATCCAGTATTAGCATACTCCCAAAATGGGGGCTACCCTCGATACTCCACAGGCTACGGGAGAAATCACAACTCGTAGTAAAGCTCGATATGGTAGGTGACACGACACAACTAGGCAATGCCAAGGTAGATATACCAATTACACACACGGACTGATGGAACGCATAGCAGCCACTACCGCTCCACCTCGAACAACACTCCCAAATCGAAGGGTGGCCACCAAAAATCACAAAGTAATAGAATAGAATCGAAAAAGTGCGTCCGATAAGAGGTGCTACCTCACTGGTCCGAGATCGCTCCTGTTTTAGCCACCTTATGCCAACTCACGGGAGTTGAGTCCACGTATATACCTTAGGATCGTTGCCACCATCCTACTTCATTCTTGAAACTCCACCGCGTACACAGTTGTCAAAGTGGTTTTCGGTATCGACAGAGAGTATGTCCATATCCGATCCCGGTCTCTTTAACAACCAAACGTTATTATAACATCGTGGTCATTTAAAAATATATATATATATATACTTTTAAAAACACAATCATTTCCCTTTCAAAACATATTCTTTATTTCAAAATAGTATATACTTCAAAGACCAAAATATTATTGCCATTTCAAACCATATCCTTTACTTCAAAATAGTATATACTTTAAAACCAAAATATTATTGCCATTCAAAACCAACTCAATAATATCATTTCCATTCCCAAAAAATTCAATAATATCTTATATAAATAAAACCCAATTTCCAATCACTAATCTTTCTTTAATTTATATAAACTTGAAATATTCTTTTAAATCATCTTAAACCCAAACCACATTTTGAAGTCATATTCTAAATTTTCAATTTCAATAGGTTTCCAATCAATATATTCACAGATAATTCTTAAATAAATTCAATTTCAAATAAATTCATTTTCAAACCATATTACTTTCAAAGTTATAACAATTTCGAAAACCAATACTTTGAAAACAATAATACCTTAATTTCAATAAAACATTTCAATTTTGATATATTTCAAGTCTTTAAATATTCCAAAATTCCCAACCAAATCTGATAATCTTATATAGAGGAAATTAGTTTAAAGGAAAAAGTTTAATAAAATTTAATTTTAACGGACATTAAAATTAAACTTTGGTCTGAAGGACAAGCGCCAAAAATTGTATTTCGTTCGTACTTCTGTAGTTTCATTTCTTCTGCAAACAATATTTCTGTAGTTTCATTTCTTCTGTAAACAAAATTTCTTCTTCATCAAACAATGGCAACCCAAACCAAAATCAATTTTCTTCCTCAAACTGATTTAAAAGCGCAATCGACTTCAGAATCTATCGATCGACGTAAATCAAAATATTTCAATAAATCCTGAACAAATAAACGATGAACCTACGATTTCAAAAAGTAGGGTTTCCAATGCTATGCGTACAACAGTAAAGAGAAGGCGAAAAACTACTTCATCAACGTCTGTTGATTCGGATTTGATTGACGAAGATACAAAGAGGACGAAAAAACCTAGGGCATGTAAAACTATGAATGAAGACGAAAGGAAGAAACAATAGCTTACTGATGAAAACGTCAACAGAAAAAGAAAAACAAAGGTAAAACAACTGATTATTTGATTTGTTATTGAATGATAGATCAATGTATCATTTGATTTGTTGCATGTATAATATTGATGGTAAAAAATAATTAGATGGATACTTTTTTAATGATAGTTCAGTATATCATTTGATTTGCATGTGTAATATTGAAATATGAAATGATGGATGAACATAGCATTCAGTCTTTGACAGATGTTAGACAATGATAAGATGAATATTTATAGAATGATAGAAATATATAGCATTGAAAAAAATGTTGGAGAAACATATCATGATAGAATGATAGTTGAATATATCATTTTATTTACAGTATTTGCTAGTATAGTATGATAAATGATAGTTCAATATATCATTTGATTTACTGTTTTTGAATGTTATAGAATGATAGTTCAATATATCATTTGATTTACTGTTTTTGAATGTTATAGAATGATAGTTCAATATATCATTTGATTTACTGTTTTGATGGTAATAGAATGATAGTTCAATATATCATATGATTTACTGTTTTAGATGGTTATAGAATGATAGTTCAATATATCATTTGATTTACTGTTTTTGAATGTTATAGAATGATAGTTCAATATATCATTTGATTTACTGTTTTTGATGGTTATAGAATGATAGTTCAATATATCATATGATTTACTGTTTTAGATGGTTATAGAATGATAGTTCAATATATCATTTGATTTACTGTTTTTGAATGTTATAGAATGATAGTTCAATATATCATTTGATTTACTGTTTTTGATGGTTATAGAATGATAGTTCAATATATCATTTGATTTACTGTTTTTGATGGTTATAGAATGATAGTTCAATATATCATTTGATTTACTGTTTTTGAATGTTATAGAATGATATTTCAATATATCATTTGATTTACTGTTTTTGATGGTTATAGAATGATAGTTCAATATATCATTTGATTTACTGTTTTTGATGGTTATAAAATGATAGTTCAATATATCATTTGATTTGTATGCATCATATTAAAATATAATATGATAGATGAACATATGATAGACAAACATAACATTCAATATTTCGACTTTAGAAGCATACAGTGAAAAAAAGAAATGATAGACAAATATAGCATTTGAAAAAAGAATGATAGATGTATATATCATTAGTAAATTATGCTTTCATAGTTGAAAAAATTGATAGATAAAAATAAGAAAGCATTGAAAAAATGAGACATAAAAATAATATTATAGTTTGTTAAATACCGAATTATTCATTCACAGTTTTTGTACAGGGATCAAAAGGTAAAACATTGGAGAAAGCAAAAAAAACTGAAGGAAAAAAACCAAAGAAAGTATCTCAGAAACAAATTCAGTATAGATGTAGCTTACTGCCAATGATAAAAATTTTCAAGAAAATTAAGGAAAAAGGAGGTTATCTTATAGACCAATTAAATTATTTAAAACAAACACCGTTCGAAAAATTCATGCTAGTGTTTTTTAAAGAAATTTTATCCATACCTGCTTTTACAAAATCATCTACAACCTTAGATGATATAATAGAAACATTTTCTATCAATGATGAAGCTTTTAAAGTAGGGAATAATTTTTTAAAAATCAAACCTGAAGATATTGCAATTATCTTTAGCTTACCTTTGTTTGGAGTAAATATTTTTCCAGTACCGAAAATGAGTTTACAAATACTCCCAGACAATTGCAAAGATTTTGTACTGAGAAACTTTGGAAAAATAGAGCACATAACAAAGGATCTTACAATTTCTAAGATAAATAATGTGCTAGAAACACAACAATTTCAACATGAAAATGATTTTCCAAAATTGCTTATAATTCTTGCAATGATAACCTTCTTCTTTCCTGATAACCAAAGATACTTACCATGGGGATATATTCCCTATATCCTAGACCAAAACAAAATGAATTCAGTATCTTGGCCAGTTTCAATTCATCATTCACTGATTAGAGCTTTGACAACTTTCAAAACAAAGCCAAGAAACATGCCAGGTTGTTCCATGCTCCCTATTGTAAGTACAGCAATCTAACTTTATGTTCATGCATCTATCTGTATAAATTAAATTATACACATTATATGTTTTAACAAGTAATATTTTATTTGTAGTTTTTCCTATGTGAGCATGTGAATTTGATACCTCCATTAGCAACATACTGTTCAAACTTACCTAGATTTGGGAGGTGGAATGTTGCAAGCTTGAAAAAGGTGATCTCAAGAGAAGCATTGATGAACATGGACAGTAGAAAGGTATTATTTATCACACTACTATAACAAATATATAATGATAGATAAATATATCATAACATAGTGTATATCAACAGCTGTCATTTTGTTATTATATCATAACACTAGTATAATTAAAGAATGATAGTCAGATATAGCATCACATGAAAAATGACAACTATATATAAAATTAGTTCATCCTTGTATGTTACCCGATTCATTACTATTTATGTTATTACATAGATTTTTGTTGAAATAAGAAATCTGACTGAAGATGAAAAAGCACTTCTTCAACAAAAAAGCCAACAAAAATTTGTCCAGCTGGATAATAATGAGAATATTGGGATGCACAAAATAGAAAATGTGGAAGAGACATCAAAAGACCAAGTTGAGACAATGCAGCAGTACATCATACAGTTGGAAAATAAATTGAAGAAAAGTGAAAAAGAATTAGAAAAGGAAAAACATAAAAGAATACAAGCAGAAGGCATTGTCATACAATTGAAAAAGGAAATCAAGATTTTAAGATCAAAAGAAAAAGTAGAAATAGAACCACCATCATTTGATCTCAAAATAACTCAGGAAATTGAAAAGATGCGGAAAGAGAAAGAACAACAGGATCAAAACAAACCTTCAGAGGCAACAGAAAAATCACCAGCAGTGCATGAAAAAACGCAGAAGAAACCAAGCTCTTTAGTTTTGAGGGTTAAAAAGCGCCAACGAAGGAGTAAAATTGATTCTGATTGCCAATATGAAATTGTGTGCAGAAAAACAAAGAAAAATGTTGACAATGAAAACCAAAAGCAACAATTTGAAACCAAGGAAGGTCAGAAAGAAAATACAAATGAACAGAAGCAAGAGGAACAAAATGAAGAATCAGATTATGAACATGAATCTGAAACTGAAACAGATGAACAAGTCAGAACAACTGATAATGAAGAAATTATTGATGTTGATGGATACTCGCAATCAAGTAAAACCTACAAGAGTAAGGATATCACAAAAAGCAGTATTCTACAATTATTGAATGAAGAACAGCAAAACAAAATTCTTACTTTCTTCAACTTTAACAAAAATGAGAAGTAAGAATTCTAATATTTTTTATTTCATTATATTTGTTACTAAATAAAATTGAAGGAAAATATAGTTATCAATTATTAATTTTCAATTACAGCACTGTAGCATATGAAAAAGATGAAGGACACAAAGGAGGAATCACAATAGTTAAATCTATGCTGGAAGCTGTTCTGTTCGAGGGGGTTACAGATGGACAGGTATGCATCAAATTAAAATTATGATAACTGTCTAGGATGAGAGAATGAGTAATAAAACTAGCATTCATAGTTTTTTAAGTGCATATAAGTGTATAGAATGAGAGAATGATAGTTAAAACTAGCATTCAAATTTCAAACTGCATATAAATGTATTGAATGAAAGAATGGGAGTTAAAAATAACATTGATATTTGTAAACCACATATAAATATATAGAATGTCCAAGATGACTGATTAAATGATCATTTGCATTTTTCAACGCATACAATGTAGTAAACATATAAATGAAAATGAATACTAGCATTAATATTCCTGATCCAAAATAAATTAATTATCCCATGAAACTTACAACCTTTGTTGTTTGGTTTAACAGATTATTGATTGGTTTTATTACAATCAAGAAATGTATGAACACAGTTACTACTTCACCACAATGATGATGGTATGTATAATCTTTTTAATATAAATGTTAAAAATTAATATAAAGTATTCTAATACATATAAATGTGCAGAATGCTTTAACACATGACCAGCAAACTGTGATCAAAGACATAGTTATACCAACAGTAGATGTCATTGTCAAAGATGAATTTACAGAGAAAATTTTCTTCCCTCTACATTACGCAAACCATTGGAGCTTGTTGATGCTAAATTATGAAACAATGCAGTGGAGTCATTATGATTCAACAAAACCAAAAAATAGATCAACAAGGACTTCAAACCCCAGCTACAACCAAGCCTTCGTTCTTGTAAGAAAAGTATATTTTTGAAATCACTCTAACATTAATATACAGCACTAATTTTACTTCTTGCAGAAAGACAAAATTGAATTGATATTCAAGACAAAATGGGCAGAATTAGGAATACTGAACAAAGAATTTCACAAACCTAAAATGCTGCAGCCAAAAAGTCCACCACAGGATTCAGATTCGTAAGTAAATAATTTCATTTCTTCTCTTGTTTAAACTATCATTTCTATTTTTAAATTGCAGAAGAATGCATGAAATATGCAAAATGATAATTAAAACTAGCATTGCTAATTAACAGTTCATTGATCTGCACTTATTGAACAAAAAGATAATGTATAAGCATGCACATTCCACACACAACAATGTTGTCTCTATGAATGCATTGATTAATATTGTGATCGAAATATAAAGCTATGTTTTAGAATTCTGGAGTAAAAATAGCAATATTATTTTAGAATTAGGTTTTACTGTAATATGAACTAACATTTGTATATTTGAAACAGACTTGATTGTGCGTTCTTTGTCATGGTAAACATGAAAAAACTGGACAAGGATGAGGTACCAGAAAAATATCCAAAGGAAATGCTTAAAAACCTAAGAGCTGTAGTGGTGTATAGCATACTCAATGATCCACAATATAGTTGGTCACTGGAGAAACTCTGCAAAGATTCTACATAAAAAAAGCTGTTGCATTATAACTTCGAAAAACTTTAGATATATTTGAACTCTTCGAGAAACTCTGCAAAGAGTCTGATATGGAGTCTAAGATGGAATCTGAGATGGAGTCTGAGATGAAGTTTTATATGTTTTCCAGTAATTGAATTTTGTTCTCAGTGTATAAACTGTGTAGATGAATTTGAACTTCTTAATTTGAATTTGATTTGATAATAGTTGTCTAATTTCAATGCATGAACTACAATGTATAAACTATCAATATACTCAAGTGTCATTTTTATTTGTTTTATATGCTTTTATTGTATTTCTGATGTACCAAATGATGTTTTATACTGAAATGCTAGATAGAACTAGCATTATGCGAAAATACATTTCTCAGCGATTGAACAGTGATCAATAATGTGTGAATTTATCCATATCGAATTTTTATATCATTTCCAATGTTTCAACTCCATTTCAAATATGTTGGCTATTGTTTACACTGTAATGCTACTTATAACTAGCATTAAACTGAAATGATAAACATATATAGGCAATTATGGATATGGTAAGTGCTGGGGTAGAAACATGGAGATAGTGGTTTTATTGTAATGAAGATATCTCATTTACAAATAACAGAAGATATCTCATTTACAAACTGAAATGATAAACAGATATAGGCAAATATGGATATGTTATTTTCTGAAACAGAGAGATGCAGTTTGCATAATGAAGATATCTCATTTACAAATTACTATTAATTATTTTTTACAACTGCTGTTTTTAACAATAACAGAAGATATTCAGATGCAGCGTAGAAGAAATATGGGAACAGATGTTCCACAATTTCATATAAACAATACATCATCATACTGAAAAATCATTACAAAACCACTAAAATAATCTAACCAAGTAATCATATAAACAGTATATCATCATCATCAAATCCTTCATTCTTGCTCAAAAGCTTACTCAGTTGTATACAATGAAAGATGATTGATTTCAATGACAGAACACTGAATACTAATTATAATTAAATGCTAGTTACAACTAGCATTCAATTGAAATGATAAGTACATATAACATTGAATACAATATCAATACCAAAATGCAGAGGAACAGCAGATATCACAAATTTTAAAAAAAATAACCAAAACATATCACATTTTATTTTCTAATGATTTCACAATGTCTAACTGCATTTTTCTATAAGCTTTAGCAGCTGTAAACTTAAAAAACTTCTCAATTGCAGTAACAAAACACATAGATTTTATTAAATTTTTGAAGAACCAAGACAATTCCTTTTGTTGTGGCCAACTTTATTACACTGACTGCATCTGTTTCTTTTACTTTGAGAATATCCAAATCCACCATGCCTCTTTGTAGATGATCTTCCAGCACCACGAATTTCTTTAGGAGGCCTAATCAAAACATTATTTTCAGCAACAATTGGCTTATCCAAATCTGGAATTGGATTGATAGCATTAGCATATGAAGATCTGAAAGCAGTAACAGTGAAATAGTCCTCCACAAAATCATAAACTGATAATATACACTTGTTAATGCACTTAATTGCATGAGCACATGGAAAACTAGTAACTCTCCATTGATTACAAGAGCATAAACGATTTTTAAGATCAACAACCTGTGACTTAGGAGATTTAACTTCAAACACAAATTCCGAAGACTTAAAAACTTCCCAACCAAAGCCATCTTCTACTAACTTTGACAAACGTTCCTCCATAACAGGACAAAGATATGTTGGCCATAGACAACATTCCTCTCTTCGTCTCGCCATTTGCTCCATAACTTTCACACGAATACCATCCAAACAAGAAGTTATAGGCATAACTCTATTTTCCAAAATCCAGGAGTTGAAACTTTCTGCAACATTAGAAGAATACTCACCATAACGCTTTCCTTGAAAAAACAAATCTGCCCAATGGTCAAACGGTTTATCTCTTAAAAAAATTTCTGCAGATATACCCCCAATATCTTTAAATTTAGAAAGATATCGCTCAAAATCATACACATTAGAAGCTCTAGCACAAAGTTTAAACAACTCTATAATAGATGAATTACCTTTACCCGCCTTGACAACAGTACCAATATTCTGTTCCATGTGAAGTAAACAATAGCTATGATATGAAGAAGGAAATATTTTGGGAACACCTAAAACAAGACCCCATTGACGATCAGACATAAAAACTAAAGGCCGATCTTCATTAAGCATTCCTTTCAGATGGGATAAAAACCAAGACCAATTAGATTCATTTTCATGCGAAACAATACCCATAGCAAGAGGAAAGAAACCTACAAAATAAATAATTAAGGACAGCTCAGTAATGAGAAACATGGATTATATTAAACATCAAAACCATTATTAAAGGTTAATAATTTCTGTTATACACAGTTAAAGTAAATTCAAAATGATATATGAATATAGCATACGTTATTTAAAAGTCTTTTAGGTACTGCGGCATAAAATTTTATTTCATGTTTTTGTAAACATTTCTACCATAAACATTTGTACTATAACCAGGTCAATCATTTAATAAAATAAAGCCAACAATTCTTGTGTAAACATGGCTGCATTATAATTATGAACAACTTTGAACAATGATAGTTTAATATATCATCACTAGAAAAACAAATGAGTAAATAAAAAAAACTAAAATGAAACTCATACCTTGATTACCATTTTTAGCAGTAGCAGCTAACAAAACACCCGGTCTTCCCTTCAAAGCAGCTGCGTCTAAAAATATTAATGGCCGACAATGTTTAAATCCAAGTAGACAAGCACCAAAACCAATACAAACTCTCTCAAACTGATCAGTTGAACCATTAACTTCCAGGGCCACATAACTACCAGGATTATACTTTTGCAACGCTTCTAAATACCAATGTAAATCATTATATGACATAGCATCATCGCCATATATTTCTTTCAAAGCCAATTATTTTCCGCTATAAGCATTATAATATGAAAGAGTAAAATTGTAATCTCTTCTAAATTCCTTCATTATATCTGTTGGCTTCTTCATAGGAGCATCTCGAATTTGATCAACAATCAAAGATTTAACAAATCTACTTGAAATATTAACTTTATTAACATCTCTAAGACCGCCTCCACACGAATGAGCAAAATTGTAAGTTCTAATAAAAAACCGAGAGAGTAGACCGGGATCCGAAGAAGCATTAAGATAAAACTTACAACCATCCTTCAACCAAGAGCAATTAACCGATATTCTATCTGGAGAATTTCTTATAAAAATCAAATCATAACCATTTTTTATTTGATATGCCATTAAAAACTCCCGAAAATCCTCAGCTCCATTAAAACAAAAACCAAGAAAATCCACAATAGTTTTTTGACAACCTTTCTTCAACATATCTTTCAAATAATAAGAAGAATCAGCATGTGAATCACTATTTGAACCAGAAGTACTACCAATTGAAGAGCTTTGAACACTTGCATTGCCTAAACCACAGCCAGCAATATCAGCTTCCTTAACACAATCATTTTGCTTAACAGTAAACTTAAAATATTGACTCTTCTTGAAAATTAAAAAACACACAATACTGATCAAATCTGAATCAGTATCAATGATTATATTCTTATTCTCAAGAACATAAGATATCTCAATAGAAAATGGACTTAGATGTGGCCAAACTTCACAGATTTTAGTCTTAACACCAAACAAAGAGGAGCCCGTCGTGAGATGACAAGAATAGCAATTCCCATTATGTTCAAAAATAACTAGCAAACTTTTTGATTCATCATCATATATATCAGTACTGCAAAAGAAATTAAAAAAACAGTTAACAAACTTACTTAATATTATGACAGAGCAACAACAGAAAATGTTAAATTAACATAGCATAACAAATCAAAATGATAATTAAGACATAAATAAGAGAAATATAAATCAATTAAAAAGCAGATGATAAATGAACAAAGCACAAGCAAATTACAACAAAATATGAATACAACAGCAAAAAATGCTATATAAATATAGCATAACGAAAAAAACTACATATGAAATTCACTCGTAAGATAGATGAACAGTAAAATTGTAAAACCTTAAACTATACTGAAGAAACAGAATAATACACAATAAAATCTTAAACTATACTGAAGAAACAGAATAATACACAATAAAATCTTACCTTGCCATTGAAACAAATCCAAAATAGGAACTGAAATCTGGAAGAAGACAATCTATACAACGTACAAAAACAAAAATAATAATTACTAATCGAACGATATTTTATCAGAGAAAGATAAAAAGAATATCGAAACAAATAAAAGTAATATACCTGAATGTAACGAAATTGTAAAGATCCAGAGCACGATGAAGATCGACGATGAAAAAACACGACGAAGATGAATGACAATCGAGAAGATCGAATACAAAACGCGTCCTTGAATCGAGAAGATCGACGAACAAAGATCAGTAATATCAAAAAGAAGGTGGAGAAGAAACACAAAGAAAAATTTAAATTTTATAGAAGTTTGTCCTTAGAAAGAAAAAAGTAAGCCCGCGTCCTTTAGACGAAAAAAAAGCATGCGCGTCCGTAGGCCCAAAAACAGAAATAAAAACTTCCTTCAGCCCATTTTCCTGTCTTATATATACCTTAATTCAATTTACTATTATTTAGTTTAGAAATATTTATTTAATATATTCAATATCACTTAAATAAAGCTCAAACTTGAAATATTCGTAAATCAAACTTAGAACATCATCAAGTTATACATAGCTTAAATTTTAGAATTTAACCATATATAAAATAATATTTATATAATATCAAAATTTAATATTTATTAAACCGTATATTTCTTTCCAAACAATAGAAAATCACTTTAAAATATTTTATATATAGACCACGGTGCCTGTATAAAATTTTCTATCCTATGGTCAAGTGATACGGATATTTATAATTTCAATCCATAATTTAAAAATAAAAGTTTACGGTTATATATCATTTCAAACCGCAACCCCAAATGAAATTAAAATGCATAATAACTTGCAGTTTATACAATATAAAATATAGCATCCATTCATCCAAATATCAATAAACAACCATTTATTACAATCATCATCCAATTTAAACAAAACATCAATATAAAGCATATAAAATATAACAAGCATCAACAAATAGTTTATATTCAATAAAAATTAATAACTGTTCAACTGGCAGTTTATATGCAATAATAAATAAATTAAACTGGCAAATTATATGCAATAATAAAATTAAATAACAATTAAATTTAACTAAATGCTATCTAACTGAGATGATGATTAAATATATGCCCAAACAATCATAGATAAATTTTAAATCACATCAAAATTTAATTTAACAAACATGAGAAATCTTAGAAGTTGTGAGTGAGTTAAAACACTCACCTTTTGAATTTAAATTGAATTTAAATCCAATTTAAATTCAAAAATTTGACAGTCTCCAAATTCGTCCAAACTAGCGTCAAAGTGTCAGAAATTTAACTACGATCCTAACAAAAGAAACCGCGTGTGAATAGGAGTTCATATGAGGAAGATACGCGTGTTTGAATGATTTGAAATCAAAATTAAAAAAAAACAACGAACCAATTTCGGCTATACGGAAACTCAAATCCAAGAACGAACTGCAGATCTGAGATGCGTACACCAAGAGCTTCGATATAAAAATTCTCTGAATTTTCTGAGGAGTTTGAATTTTCAGTTTTGGATTTGATTTGGGATTGGATCCGAAAATATAGAATTTTGTCTGCCATTGAGGAAGAGGAGGAATAAAATGAATTTATGTACAGACAAATGAGAATTAGGGAGGCTAGGGTTTATAGTAGGATATTTATAGAGAAAGTGAAATAGAATGGATTTAAAGCTATTTCATTAATTTTTCTCATATTATTTTTATTTCAAAAAATGTAATAATTAATTTCATTAATATACATTAAAGTACAATTAATCCCAATTGATTCCCCTATTAATTATTAACCCGAATAAACGGGTAACTTGTAATGAATTCATTGACCAATTTATTAGGTAATATTCAAATTGTTACGTATTACTTCCCTAGTTAAACTTTTGAATTGATTCTCCAATTCCCAAATTTATATTAACGTAACTTTTCTTTTAGATTTATAGCAATGATTTCCAACTCAATTGAATGAATTAAATATATATGTATACTCATAAAAATTTGTGGTCACACCCTTAATCACTTTTTTATAAGCCTATTATTTCCACTCCTATAATCATCATTATTATATATATATATATATATTAATTAATTAATTAATTCAACATTTAAGTTCGTTTTCCACTATCAAATTTATTACCCACTATACCTTTACTCTATTCCAACAAATTGGAATTCCATTCCATTACTATAAACAATCATTTTCCTATTCACACTTTATTTTTAACCCACAATCATTTCGTTTATTACCTTACAATATGTTTACGTTTCTATAAATTTCCATTCACACTTGTTAATTTATATCACAATCATTAAAGTACGTTTTCATCAACACAACCTTTATGAATACTTATCAACCTACATCATCTTAATTACATTAATTTATGTTTTATCTCATTATACGTAATGCATACATTAAATAAATTCATATTTTCATCCACTTTCGTATATAAATTTTGCAACCAATTTATAACATTTACATTCATTCTTCTTATTTTAATTAATTACCAAATATTCATGTTTACATTCAATTATAACTTAGAAATCTTAACCATCTTTTCATGTAATTCTAACTAAATCCACTTTACTACATATTATTCTATCAATTTATATACATTTGAATTTATTTCCCAAATGTACTAAATCCCATCTATTAAAATTTTACAATAGTTGCAATTTAATTGGTATTGCACTAAATAGGTCACTTATCAACTGCCATTAACATTTCTACCTTATTTTTACATTCAGTTACAATTAATCAATGTATTATTCCATCGGTAAGTTAAATGCCTACTTTTATTTACTTATCCTTTAAATTTATACCCAAATGCGACAAATTTACACTTTCCATTATCATATAAATTTGAATTCCCTTCTAGTTAATAATTTTTTATTGGTAAATCACAAATTCAACATTCTCATTTGTTCTTATATTAAACTAAAACCAAGTATGTAGATTTACGCTATTTCCATTAATTGCAATTTCATTTTAAATTGTTAATTTTAATTACACTGTTACAATTAGTTTCTAACATTGATTGTATTTGTTTCTATTATATATCGTTCAGCCATAATATTTGAATTTCAATTAAACTGTAACGTTCATTCAAGTTCGTTAAATAATAACTTGCATTAACACGTTCTTAAATTTTCAATCAATTACCGTTTCCAAGGTTTCATTACATTAAACAAATTAATACTTTCCTTTACTTCTCATATACAATTACATCCGGGTAAAATCCTTTCACTACTTCCATTCAAGTTTCAATTTCTTGCAATAACCCATTTATTATAAATTTGCATACCAAAAAAAAAATTAGGTTCCAATAAATAGGATTTATTCAATTCAACCTTTTTGAATTAGGTCTATTTTAATAAATAAAATATTTCATAGGTTAATTCTTATTAATATATATTAAGGTTCCTTTACTCTAATTGATTTCCAACGAAATAAACAGGTAACCTTACAATACACTAAGGTTTATTATTTCCAACAAATTATCATAGTTGCCTACATAATGTTTACTTTACTATTATACACAAACGTTACTATTTTCATATGTCAAATCTTTATGCAATGGCCATATTATAATTACATTTATGATAACATTTATAACTTAAATGTTTGCCTTAGGTTTTCTTACATTAATAAGCCTTTATTTATTACAATATCAAATGTTACCATTTATTTCCCAATACCAATTCCATTCACAAATTATATAGGTAACTTATAGTAATTGTTTACATGCCAAGGTTACACTTAAGTTAATCCAGCTTCACCCAATTATTATAAATTATATACAAATCCTTTAATTTACACCACTTTTATACTTATTTACTTATTTTAAATTTTATACACAAGTGCACAATTCACGCTATTTCACTTTTATTGATTTTACTTCAATTGTCAACAATTGGTTGCTACAATTCATTCTTAAACTTTTATTTCGATATAAATTATAAAATTTTATTTCTTTCTAAATTAAATTACAAAATTAAATTAACCAAATTTATCCATCAAAATTTACAGGTCGTTACATGCTGAATTGGTACAAAGATTCATCAAAGGAGGCTCCCTAGATCAGGGTCTGGAAGATGTGAACAGAAAATCATTTACTACTAATATCCGGAACACGAGAAACCCTCCAGATTTCAAGCTTCCGACATTGGAAATGTACGACGGGAAGACAGTCCCGATGATTCATATGATGCGATACATCCAACATATGGAGGTGTCGGGTGCTTCTGAGGAAGTAATGTGGCGATGCTTCCCCTTATACTTAACAGATTTGGCTGCAATGTGATTCAGAGAATTGGAAAATGGATCCATAAGCACGTGGACCGACTTAGTGAGCAGATTCTTGAGACAGTTCAGGGTTCATTTCTCACAACCAAGGAATGTACTTACGCTCTCAAACGTAAAAAAAGGCCTGGAGAGTCCTTGAGAAGCTATTTAACAAGATTCAATGCGGTGGTAGCCGCGGTGGACAAACCAGACCCATCGTTTATCCTAATGGCAGCAGTATCTGAAGTCGCGAATAAGAATTATTTCAAAGCCGCATTGAAAAGGGACCTACCGATGGATCTTGTAGAATTCTATTACGAAGCTGAGAGGTACCTGCGTCAGGAAGATGCCGAGGACAAGGATGAGGATATGGATGCTGAAATAAATTCCGTCGAAGGCGGAGGACCGTCTGGAGCTGGAATTGGAAAAGACAAAGGGAAGAGGAAAGCCGATGACAACATCAAAGACCCAAAACGACAAAGAAACGAGCAAATATTCTCCTCATACACCAACCTGACTGAAATCCCGAAGAGGATATACTTGAATACGAGGGGGCAGAACCTCTAATGAAGGCTGCCTCGGAGGGAACCCATTGATCGAGAGAAAAGATCTGAATTTTTTTGCATCTTCTATGAGTTGAATGGGCATGAGACGAACGAGTGTCGACACCTTTGCGGTCTGATAGAAGAACTGGTCCGGAACAACCAGCTTCCACAATATGTGAGGAACAAAACGGCGGTGGAATTGCAGGGACAACCGCCATCCGTTGCAAATGCATCAAGAAACGCCCAGGGACAAGCGCCAAGAAAAATTATCCCATGATCAGGGTAAACAGGAGTTGGATTCGATTCCAATGCTTTGTTTTATCATTTATTTTCCCGCACTTTTCTTTTGGTTTGTAGACAAGAATAATCGAAGGTCACTTACACGTGTACGGGATCCCGAATGGTCCCTAGGCACGCTTTGAGTCGAATACCTGAGAGAACTTAGGACAACAATCATCAAAGGCCGCTTACACGTGTATGAGATCCCGAACGGTTCTTAGGCACGTTCTGAGTCGGAGGCCTGAGATGAACATTTAGGATTCCTGCTTGTTTAATTTCTGTTTATTTATTTTGATTTGAATATTTGAATTTTGATAATTGATATTGATCGCCTTAGAGTCCCACCACGGGACCGGAGTGCAAGGTACAAGTTCCCTTGCCAGAGAGCTAGTGGATGGACTTGTACGATATTGATCGCCTTAGAGTCCCACTACGGGACCAGAGTGCAAGAAGTAAGTCCCCTTACCGGAGAGTGAGCGGATGGGCTTACTTAATCCCCCTTGACTTAACAAACAAACGATCCGGAGAGATCGTCCCCTTAACTTAAAACATTAAACAATCCAGATAGATAGCGCATTAAACCAAACATTTTACGATCCAGAGAGATTGCACATTAAACTAAACATTAAACGATCCAGAAAGATCACACATTAAACTTACTTAAGCGGTCCAGAAAGATCAGACCTTAAAACAGACTTGAAAAAAATGGATCTGAATGCCTTATAAATAGAACAAAACGGATAAATCCTGGATGAGCACAGGATGACTTCGATATATGATGTGATACGATGTGATTTTGGTATATGTTGTGACGTGATGTGATTTTGAGATGTAATGTGATTTTGATATATGATGTAAAAACTCTGAATGGAAAGCAAAAATTGATAGTGATGAAAATCCCGAATGAACGCGGGATGATTAGAGATGTGTAATGTAATTAGAGACATGTGATGTAATAACCCAGAATGAAATTGGAATGACTGTGATGTATAGATTACACTTAGGCAGAGTCTAGAGTCTTAGGCTATAACAGGTTTGGAATGACTTGTGACTGGCAAGAGAATCTGAAGGAACTGAACGGTTCACCAAGACTAAAGCTCAACAACCGAAGACTCGTTGTCATGACTTGTTCTAAAGCAAAGCACACCTTTAATTCAAAAGGCGTACTTTGGGAGGCCAATGTTATCCGGGTTTTTAACCCAACATGATCCAGCAGAATACGGAACAATCTCATCACATCAAAATGGCGTAGAACTTAATTAGAAAAGCTAATGCAAGGAATTAACAAGGGCCAATCTATACGACTGGGATCAGCAAAGCCGAGAGATCGACATTCTTTTTAGTTCAATCGGCAGCTCAACGCAAATAGCTAGAGAATTGCCATCGAAGCGAAGTAGCAACGATAAAAGTTTATGAAATAATCTCCAATTTTAGAACCCAGGATAGTCCGCTGTAGCTGGATCGTCAGCAACCCATGCACTTCTTTAAAATCTCGAACAAGCAAGTTATGGAATATGAAGAAAGGAGGCGGGATTCGGTCGGCGAAATAAACTAAGTCTTTGGGTCGCTAGCGACCCATGGACCACGGATCGCCAGCGACCCAAACACCATGGGTCGCCGGCGACCCATGGTGTTGGCTCATTTCGCCGACCAGAATCTTCTAAGTCGCATGTAGTCCTTATGTGAGCTGGTGATGGCAGGCCTGGTCCAGAAACCCTCCAACCTCTATAAATATCATGCCACCTGCAACACAAAAAAGGGCTTCTCCGGACTGATTGATGAAGCTCTACTGGAAACATTCTTCACCCTCTGCCTCCCTCACAACAATCTCCAAAGGAAAATTCACTGAGATTCCCCAATGGATTCCAACTCCGGGGATCTAATATATTGAGAGATAATCAAAGTCCTGTAGTCAAACACGTCTTGTAACAGCTATCAGTCTATAAGGAAAATATAAAGTAGACGTAGGATTCATTAACAACCGAACCACTATAAAAATCTGTCTTCTTTGTTTTACTGCTCTTTTCTTATATCTGCGATCTGTGATATTGCTCTGTCAGAACATGGCTGGTGCTTTCAAACCCAAACCAGGGTGTTCATCCATTTTTTGGGTTAATAACATACAATCTTTCTAGAGTGCAATCAAATAAGCCCGTGCATTTATGGCCATGTATGTCTATCCCAGTTTAGTGAATGTTATAAGAATTTTGCCTAAAATTCCATAGAAACGGCAACATTTTCACATCCACGTAGGCGAGTCTATCAAGAGTACTCCTGAAGGTAGGTACTCCACTCTATATAGAGTATAGATCTCATTAAGAGTTTTGCTCTAATCACTTCAGGAATACATGCTTCAAAATATATAAAAATAGCATGTTCAACTCATATCACTTCACAACTTGTTCTTACCCATTGAACCTAGTTCTTGGGATCTCCAGTCATTAGGTCGGGTTACCATTGTGTGTGACTCAACAATCTGAGGGCAATAGTCCCATTCTTTTAGAGGTTCTAAGAACTTTCTCTCTGGCTAGTCCTTTCGTCAAAGGATTGAATAAATTCTCATCACTGCGTATGTGATACACTCTAACAGATCCTAAAGAGAGTAGCTCTCTAACAGTGCTGTGCTTACGACATATATGTCGTCTCTTACCGTTGTAATAACGGTTCTGTACTTTTGCGATAGCCGCGGTACTATCACAATGGATCAACACAGCTGGTATCGGTTTTTCCCATATAGGAATCTCAACTAGAAGATTTCTTAAGTAATCTGGTTCTTAACTAGCTGTGGCTAGTGCTATCATCTCAGACTCCATAGTGGACTGAGCCAAAATAATATGTTTCTTAAATTTCCAAGAAACAGCTCCACCAGCAATGCTAAATATATAGCCACTGGTTGCTTTCGAATCATCACATAAAGTATTCCAGTCTGCATCGGAGTATCCTTTAAGGACAGCTGGAAACTTTTCATACTGTAACCCAAGATTCATAGTTTGTTTTAGGTATCTCATGACCATTTCGATAGCATGCCGGTGCTTTATACTAGGTCTACTAGTAAACATGCATAATAATCCCACGACATAAACAATGTTGGGTCTAGTACAATCAGTAGCATACCGAAGGCTGCCAATGATGCTCGCATAATCAGACTGTTTTACACCTTCACTAGTGTTCTTAAATAGTTTTACACTAAGATCATATGGTGTACATGAAGGTTTACAGTCAAAGTAATTGTATTTCTTTAGTATCTTCTCATTGTAATGAGATTGATCCAAAGAAATTCCCTTTTCCGACCTAGTAATCTTAATTTCAAGGATTACACTCGCTTCGCCTAAATCTTTCATATCGAAGTTGGCACTTAACAAAGATTTGACATTATTTATAGCATGAATGTTTGACCCAAATATAAGTAGATCATCTACATACAGACAAATAATAGTGCAAATGTCATTCTCGGGTTTATAGTAAATACATTTATCACTTTCATTAACTTTAAAACCATGTGAGATTATATTAAGTTATCAAATTTTTCATGCCATTGCTTAGGTGCTTGTTTTAAACCATATAATGATTTATCTAATTTGCAAACTTTATGTTCTTGACCATGAATTACAAAGCCTTCAGGTTGGTCCATATAAATTTCCTCTTCTAATTCACCATTTTAAAAAGCAGTTTTAACATCCATTTGGTGTACTATTAAATTATGAATAGATGCTAGTGAAATTAGTATTCGAATGGATGTAATTTTAGTTACCGATGAAAAAGTGTCAAAAAAATCTACAGTTTCTCTTTAAGTTCTTGGAGGTTTTAATTTCTTAGGTTTTAATTATATTTATCAACTATTCCATTAGGTTTTAATTTCTTTTTAAGTGCCCATTTACAGCCTATAGACTTACAACCAGGTGGTAAATCTACTAAGTGCCAAGTCTTATTGGATTGCAAAGAATCCATCTCATCATTTATAGCATTTTGCCAAAAATCGACATCTAAAGAAGATAAGGCTTCTTGGAGGTTTAAAGGATCCTCCTCTATAGTAAAAGTGCAAAAATCTAAACCATAATCTTTTGTAATCTTGCTCTTTTACTTCTTTTAGGTTCGTTTTCAGAAAATTCATTATGTTCTGTTCTAAAATGTATGGTGTTACTTGATGTAACCTCACTACTCCTCAATTTAAAAAGAAATCTCAATTCATAAAAATCAACATCATTAAATTCTATTATATTGTGTGTATTCAGATTATAAAATCTATATGCTTCGCTATTAATAGCATAGCCAATAAATACACATTCATATGCTCTACTTGCTAATTTTATTCTCTTGGGTCAAGTATACGAACATATGCTAAACATCCCCAAGTTCTAAAATAAGACACATTTGGTTTATAATTTCTTAAGATTTCAAAAGGTGAAAATTTTCTTTTTGACTTAGGGATCTTATTCAAAACATAACACATGGTCAATAAGATTTTCCTCCACCAATGTGATGATGCACCGGAATTAAGTAAAATAGCAACTACTAATTCAGTTAATATTCTAGTGTTCCTTTCAGCTTTAACATTCATTTCAGGTGAATATGGTGCGGTTCTTTCATGTATTATTCCATGTGAGTTGTAAAAGTCAATAAACAAACTTGATTCATATTCAGTTCCTCTATCACTACGCAATCTTTTAACTTTCTTATTAGACTGATTTTCAATTTCAGTTATAAAAGCTATAAACATCTCAAATGCATCACTTTTATTTTTCATAAGGTATACATAAGTAAAATCAGAGCAATCATCAATGAAAGTGATAAAGTAGCGGTGTCCATTTCTAGTCAGAGTGTCATCAAGCTCACATATGTTAGAATGAAAGGTTCTGATTCTCTAATTACATATTTATGTGGGGTTTTACTTATTTTTGCTTGACTACAAAAATCACATTTTTCAAAATCATTTACATATTAAGGGATTTAACCTAAGCTACTCGTGTTCTTTATTATTCGTTTATTAACATGACAGTCTAGAGTGTCATATATTAAAATCACATAACATATAAGCAGAAACATACATTTTATTACATTCAACATTCAATTTAAATATGTCATCAGTTGCACAACCCCTACCCACAAACATACCATTCATAGTGATGGTGTACATATCAGCAATAGTCTGTGTAAAGCCAGCCTTATTAAGAAGATAACCCGAAACAAGATTCTTTCTCATCTTTGGAGTGTGCATGACGTCTTTCAGAATGCCGGTCTTTCCAAAGGTAAACTTCAGCTCTATGCTTCCAATCCCAGCAATAATAGTGGTGTGAGAGTCTTCCAATAGCACTTTCTTATCCTCAGTCTCTGTGTATGTTTTGAACATAGCATGGTCATAGCAGACATGACATGTAGCGCCAGTATCTATCCACCAACCCTTTGATCCGCCAACAAGGTGAATCTCATCAGAAATCATAGCCGTAAGAGGCTCCTCAGTTAGGTTAGCCTGCGGTGCAGAGCTTGGCCTGTTTTGATACTTGTGTGCCATATGACCTGATTTTCCACAGTTGTAATAAAGAAACAACTGTCCAGAGTCATTCTTTTGGGGTGGTTTATATTGACCTCTATGGTTTCCTTGCGAATTCTATTTGTTGCGGTTCTGATTAAGCTTGCGATTCTGATTTTTAAAGCTTTTGAGATTCGGTTTCAGAACTGTAGCTTTCTTAGTGTTGCTTGAAACAGCAAGCACTTCTTCCTTCATATCATGTTTATGAGATTCCTTCTCAATTCGGAGATGGGTTATTAGACTTTCTAATGAAAATTCCTTAGTTTTATGTCTAAGATTATTCTTAAAATCCTTCCAACTTAGAGGTAACTTATCAATCAAAACTGCCACTTGAAGCTGTTCATCTAAACTCATACCTTCGGAGATGATCTCATGAGCTATTTTCTGAAGCTGATGAGACTACATCTCTACTGACCTGTCATCTATCATCTGTCATCTAGTATTTCAGGTAGTGGCTGACGGCAAACTTCTTTACTCCTTCTTCCCCCATATCATACTTTTTCTACAGCGATGTCCAAATCTCCCTTGCTGTTTTGTCAAAGCTATAGTAGTCATAGAGATCGTCGCTGAGTCCGTTGAGAATGAAGTTCTTGCACAAGTAATCCTGCTATGTCCAGATCTGCAACTCCTTCGAATTCTCTGTCCAGGCTGTCAGCTGATCTGCGTCTGCTTCGTCGAGTCTGTCTGGCCGCTGCGGTTTATTTGTTGTTAGCACAGCGGCCGCCTTCCTCATTGTCAGAAAGAACATCATCTTCTGCCTCCAGCGCTTGAAATGGAGGCCGTCGAACCTGAAGGGAGCATCAGACACCATAGGGACCTGGAACAGCGATGCGGGGGCAGCGGCATCCAAATCTACAGTAGAAGTCATCGTTGCTGGCGTCGTCTTCAATTGTTGTAAACAGATGAACTTCGGCTGAGTCGTGTACTCTGTCACTGTCTTGAAGACGTTTCGGCGTTCCGCTCAGGGGTTCAAGCAGTCAAACAAATGCCGCCGCCTCTAGGATAAAACAGCTTCTCTTTGTTTGGTTTTTAGTGTCGATCTGTTTGCACAAACGGATTCGATTCAGTTGCACTAAAAAATACTGCTCGGCTTTTGATTTTTGAAGAAAAATGGTTTCGTGGAGAAGAGGAATGACTAGCAGAAAATAAAAATGTTGTTCTGCTTTTGATTTCGTCTGTCAACTGCAAAAAAATCGAATCTGAAGTTTTACCGTTTCAAATAAAATAACGGTCAAAAAACGTTTAATAATTCCGTCCATCGGTGCACGTGTGTGGTGGTCAAGCATGATCTCATTCTTCATAAAAGAGCATAATTGGGTGTCCAAATGGCTCAATTTAGCTTTTAAGAATCAAATATAAATACTTATTCTTTTCTACCGTTCTACATTGTGAAACTATTCACATAGGAGTCAACACTTATTCATTTTTAATAATTCAGTTAGAAATTTTAAAACATTTCCAACAGATTCTACCACTAAAACAATTGCAGTAGATGGTAAGATTAGTTTCAAGGCAAGTAGAATATTCTTTGTTAAAACTTTGTAAATAGCGTCACAAATGTGAAATGTGTTGAGTTATGACTAACTGACTTTTAAGGCGCAATGAGTTCCGAGAAGTTAGTACTGCGGTCCCACTACGAAAATCAATTATAAATTATCTAACCGTAATGACAACAATATCGAATTTATATCCTTATTACAACAAATCCGATAGACTTTTTGTATACTTCAGGAAATTCTAATAATAAGAGAGGAAGTGTGTAAAAGTTCCAAAATTATTTTGTTTCAAAAGACACTAGGCAATTTTTTTATAGGTCTGAACGGTTATATTTCGACTGTTTGTAAACTTTCATGATAGCCCGATGCTTGCAGTCGAAATTAATATCACTTAATAACCAATAAGCAAGAAATGAATCGATGCAAAAGAGTGGTAGATAATCTATTTGTTCAACCACCTTCAAATTCGATCCCATAATAAGTATGCCCGTTCAGCTAGTAGTTGAAAATGACAATGATCAAAAGGTTTAGGGTCCGTTTGGTTTGCTGTTTTTAATTTTGTGTTTTCGTTTAAACAAAAATGTGCATTTCTTATGCATTGTTGGAAAACACACAATTTTAAAAAATGAAATTAACATAGAAAATAGAAAACAAATTTATTTGATTTTTCGTGTTTTGAGATATAACAAAAGGACGGAAAACAATTCCTCTCCTCCATTTCCCGTCCATCGTTGTAATGGCTAAGAATTGTAAAAAATTTCTTATGTTTTCTTGTATTTTGTAGTTTATGTTGAAAACACAAAACATAAAACTCAAAACGAAACCAAACGGACCCTTAATATTTTAAATTTGTTATTTCTGACTTCCGTTTTTCTTCCTTGACAACTACAATTTGTATATTTATTTGTCTAAACATGAATATCAAGTTCTCCAATTTTGACTACCACGACAACTACATCTATACGATTACTTTTTGGTATTAAAAACCAAGTGAGGAAAAGTCAAATTGCTTAGCAGATGCATATTGCAGAAGTATCCGTGAAAACGAAAAACTGAGTTTGAGCAGCCTTTTCTCTTCAAACATATCGATCAAACAGAACAAATGTATTTCTGTTATATACATCATCGAACCTGTAATTACACCTTTTTCTACCCTATACATTGTTAATCAAACGCCTTTCACCTTTTACTTCCTTCAAAAACCAAACCATTTCCAACTCCTCCATCACCATCATCAACGCATACCGACAGCGGAACAGGACTGCGATCATCTTCATCGCTGCTGACCTCACCAACTTCATTATCACTGCTACAACTCAAAAACACCTCACTCCCACTATCATCGATCAACACCTGAACATGAGGAGCAACCATAGAAGAAGAGGCTGAAGCACCCCTCTCCTCCTCCTCCTCGACATCGATCACGAGCTCATACCCACGATCGTTCCCCGATCCCTCTTCACTGTTCTCCTCATCACTCTGTGTTATCCTTCTGTACAAACTATCATCCTCCACGTCGTAAAAATTTCCAGTCCGAACCTCCTGGGCAAGCGCGCAGCCCCAGCAAAACATCCACCGAACATAGTCCGTCAGCCCGGCCGAGCCCAAACACCACCTGCTCTCCGGCAGCCCGAACCTCTTCCTCATCTCTATCCTCCAAAATCCACCATACAACAACCCACACACGCACAACACAACCCCCACACACCACATCACCTCATCAATCATCTCGTTCCGTATCTTCAACGCCGTGTTACTAAACACCCAAAACGGAACCACACACAGTAGCAAAAACGTAAACAGGTGCAGGTACATGTTACCGAACCCGAGCCTCTCCATGTTCCACCCGAACACGCAGCACGTGCAGAAGCAGGACAGGCAACCGACCGTCACGTCGTCGGAGCAGTCCGTCAGCCCACCCACCCACTCCGGCTGGCCTACCATGATCAGCCCGGTCCTCAAACTCTGCACCGTCTCATAGTACTCCCCTGCCGAGTCTATGGGCTCGAGCCCGTACTCCCGTCCGAGCGGGCTGTACAGGGTGTACGCCCCGGCGAAGACCGGAGCAATGATGCCAAGGGCAAAGAACACGGTCTCTGGGTACTCCGGCCTGTCAGATTCAGCGTACCCCCAGTACAGGCCGCAGAGGGCGTACTGGGCCAGGCAGGTTAAATGCAGTAAGAAGATGACTACGAACATGTGGGCCCACTCGTGGGGACGGTAGGAGTAGTTCTTGCAGTAGGTCTTGCGGAGCTCGGTGACGTCCTCCGAGCTCCAGCGTAGAAGCATGTACGTGTGGTAGAAAATGATGGGATGCTGGTAGATGCTCATCATCGTGAATAGGGCGTTCAGGACCTGGTTGCAGATCTCGATCCAGTAGTTCCGGACTTCTTTGGAAGGGAAAGTGGAGTTCAGGGCGCCGAGGAAGAGAAGGCCGAGGAAGGCGCCGGAGACGGCTACGCAGAGGAGCCAAAGGACAAGGGCGATGTTCATGGGGTGGCAGAGCCATTCTTTGGAGATTATGAGGATCCAAGTCCAGTTTATCTTCCGGAAGAATCGGATGTGGAAGCGGCGGCGGATGCCGGCTGGAGAAGGGACGGAGAGGGAGACCTGTTCTCTTTTGTTGACGGTTCTGCGGAAGACGGCGAGAGGGGAAGTTAGGCGGAGTTTTCTGAACCAGTTTCTAGAAGGTTTTGCTTTTAGGAAGTCGAGAAGTCTTGGGGTTGCAGTATGAGTTTGTGTTGATTTGGTTCTCAGAGATGGGATTTTGAGTTTTAATTGCTTGAATTTGGAAAGCTTTGGAGCTGGATTTGATGCTTCTGTTGTTCCTTCTTTGGAGTCCATTTTTGAACAAGGGATGTTCTCCTACAGAAGCTGAAATTAGACAAATTATATAAGAGAGCCAGATGAGTTGAATATTGGTTATCGATCGTTTTCAGCAGTTTTCTATATCTGTGAAGAGGTAGTAATATATTAATATTGGATGAATGACTTTGGCATTTTCTGTTATGTGGGGGTATAAAACCAAGTCAAGCGTATGTATGAATAGAAAAACAAAGACATATCATAAAGCTGAAGAGTTGATTTAGTCAATGGAAGACATTCAAAGAAGAAAAGTCCAAGGAAGAAAATGGTCGTACTGATTACAATTTAGTTGAAGTAATACCAAAGCCAATGCCCAATTATGTTTATAGCCAAGTACATTCCTTTTTTTTTTTGCAAAAATAAAACACTGTGTCAATAGTGTAAGCTATAACTTATCCTCTAAACATACCTACACGTCTTCACTGTCGGTTTTAACTCCTACTTGTTACTCCATAACTTTTATGTATACCTGAGGTCAATTTGTGATGATGCAACAATAAACAATACTTCTTTTCTAGCATTTTCAGCTGCAACAACAAATAAAAACTAATACCACCACACAACAGAAATCAACCGACGTTGGTTTATTCAGCTAATTGCATTAAAAACATAAATAGTGTAATTCTTAAAAGAAAATTTGATTTCTCTTTCAATTTTTTTAATGTACTTTTAATATATTTTGAAGAAATCAATTTTTTATTTTGAGCAATTTTAGTTTCTTTTTAATTTTTTTATCATTTGTTATTGGTTCGAATTTTAAACTTTTTTATGGAATATTTCGACAAACTCCTTTCTTTTTTCTTTTTGACAAATTTGAAGTTTCAAATAAAATAAAAGTTTTCTCTCAAGTTTAAACAATTATCACAAGGAGCTCAATAATTAAGCTCTTGAATGGTCGAAGCTTGCTTGAGTACAACTCTGGGAGAAAGACAAACGATTGAGAAGGATCTAGCTCTCGAACGAACTAGGACACGAGTAGAAGCTTTTTAATAAGGGCGCACAACTTACTTCCAACAATTTTTGATTGTTTTCATCGAGGTCCATGGTTTTGACAGAATGAATTAATTTTGAATTAGATGCCCTATGGCCAAAAATTACTTGAAAATACTTATCAAACCAATCGATAAAAATGTTTCTTTTATCATAGTCTATCAAAACGAACTATATAGCCTTGCTAAAATATTTAACGGCTGGTTTGATAACCCAAAAACAATTAAATAGCAATTACTTAAAATAATGAAGCTTTTTTGAGTTGTCTACACTAGGCTTGACGTTCTTTTAGAGCGACAATTTTAATGTTTCTAGAAAAACAAAAAATCTCTAGAACAAAGTCTAAAAAACTAACCACTTGAGCTAACGGTCCTTACTAATGCAAAATAGTTTTCAAATAAAATGCAAACTTGCTAAAAAATCGCTTGGATCCTGTTTATGCTTCATAATGTTTTTCTCGTATTAATCGTTCTAATTTAAATTTAATTTATTCATTCCAAAATATGTCAAATCACATTTTATTTTTCAAAAAGAAAGATTACTTCATTTTAAGATAGTGTGCTTGTAATGGCCCGTATCTTCGTTCCCTTTGAGTAGACAATAAATCACACATGTCCAACTCAAATTGAACGAAAATACGAATCTTTAGGGATTAATCAAGAAAAATAAGAAAATAAAAAGAAAACAAACACAGAATCTCGCAGCGGAACGATAAAATATAATAATCAAATAAACATCATGAAGCTGTTTACTATACATTTAATTATAATCTATACAACAATTATTAGAGTTATATATATATACATCAGGGATAAATAAATAATGCAACAGACAACATGATGCAGAAGTATTAATAGTAATAATATATCAAATCTTCGTCTTCGTCCTCCAGAATAAATCTTCAATAAGTTGAAAAACTCAAGGCTGACCCGAGCGTAATGAAAAGAGAAAACACTCGAGTCAGGACTAAAATATTCTTATGTGAGTCCAATCGATATCGCATATAACATGAGTGTCATGGCATCAGAGATGCTTACGGGTTTGCACATTCCTATCCAGTGTATAACGTGCGTGCAATAACTCAAGAGATGTTACGAGATTTTCCATCTCTTAAGAATCCGTCAAAATATTTATATGTAGTAGAATACGCTACATATATAATGTCTAATCAATAAAATAAATATTTTTCTTAGCGTTAAGGTTTTACATTAATCTCCCTTAATGCGTTTTTAAGTATCGTCGTACAGTTTGCATATAAAACACCAGTTAAACGGTCGGTGGATAGGGATGCGCCGTGACACGACAATACTAAACCAAAATCGTATGGATCTCGTATAGGGATAAAAGTATGACAATGCACGTTAGGAAATGCCCAAGGTAGGATACTACCAGTTTACCCTTCCTGGCTGGTGGTAACACATCATAGCCATGATCGCCCACCGCGTCCAACACTCCCATAAAATCGGAGGGTGCGCACCAATCAATCACAATGTAAATGATGGTAATACGAAGAAGTGTGTCCACTCGGGGTAGCTAACCCACTTGGCCGGCACGATGCCTGCTTTAGTCATTTCAAATTGGCACAAGTGCCAAGCTAAATCCATCATCCTTCTATTTCTTCAAATCCAGCAAACGACGCCAAATCCAACCACTTCGTTCTGGACCATCACTCCACGTACACAGTTGTTAAAGTTGTTCGGGTATCGATAGAGAGTGTGCCCATATCCGACCCCGGTCTCTTTAAAAACCAAACGTCGTTTTACACATCGGTTGGTACTTTTACATTTCAAAGACAGTTCATACTTGATATCAAAATATCATATTTGTTTCAAAATCAAATCCATTTCGAAACCATCACATTTACTCAAAATATACTATTTCAATTCAAAATCATGTTCGTCTTAATATCTCGATTTCGATTCCAAAATTGTTTCGAATTTCAATTTGGGTTATAACTTCATTTAACCCAATTCGTTTTTAAATCCATGGTTTAAATATAACAATTCCTACCTTAACCAGTTTGAATTTTAGAAAAATAGTTTGAAAATTTTAAATTGTTTAAAATAGTTTAATAGAAAATAGTTTGAGTATTAAAATGGTTTATATAGTAAAATAATTTGGAAAATCAAAATAATTTGAATATTTAAAGAATATAGATTTTAAACAGTTTATACTAAATAGTTCATTTGAAAAATAGTTTCAAAGTCAAGCTGATTCAATTTCCAAATCTTCCCAATTCAAATCAATCCAATTTCCATTTCCATTTATCGATTCAATTTCGATTTCAATTCGAATTAACTTCGATTTCAGTTCATATTCAAATCAATTTCAAATTCGATTCCAAATTAATTCAATTTTGATCTCAATTCCAATTAATTCAATTCAATTTCAATTTGAATTTATTTCAATTCAATTCTCAATTTTAAACCATTTCGATTTATATAAATCCGAGTCCGATTTTCAAAAATATCGATTAAAATCACTGAATTCAAATTAAACTTCAATCTTCGAATTAAGATTCAAAACATAAAACAAATTCCATCCTTGAGTCCAAATCTATATATCCAATTAAATTTACCTTTACTTAGCCATAATTCAATGTTCGAATGAAATTTCCAATCTTTTAAAACAAATCAATTTTTGAAATTCAAATCATATCTCTATTATAATTTCAAAATCTCAACTTCAAGTATTTAAACAATTTCTTTTAACCAAAATTAATTTTCAACATTTCAAACTCGAATTCGTGATTAATTCAAATTTCATAAATTCGATTTTCATTTCTTTAAATCAAAATCATTAAATAATTTCAAAACCAAGACTTTTAAAGTTATTTAATTTAACCAATCCGGTGTCCGTATATAATTTTCTATCATATGGTCAAGTGATCAGTTATTTCAATTTAATTTCAGGGATGGATGTATATCATTTCAATCCAAAATAAATGTCATAGGTATATATCATTTCAACCTATTTCTTAATTTATTCGAAATTCAATTTACAGTTTTATGTACTGTAAATAATTTTCAGGGTGATAACAAGATATATAAAATAAATTAACATATAATCATCCAAATATCAACCAATTGGAATCCATCAAAATCAATCATACAAACAGACAATATAATTCACAACATAGTTATCAATATCAGATAATTTATTGGTAATTCAATTCCAATTTCAAATTTGACTGTCAATTTTAATTTTTAACAATTAATTCAAATGACAATTTAGAGTACAATTTATCAAACAACAATCAATAAATTCATATCACTTCATAATTTCAAATTTAACTGGCATAAAAATATTCTAGTACTTATGAGCGTTATAAAACACTCACCTTGAGTTTTCAATTTTAAATCAAATCGAACGACGTTCGATTTAACCTAAAATTTTAGTTAGCTCCGATCGTCACCAAATCAGTTCCAGAACGTAGTACTCGTCGCAACGATTCCGTTGCCGCTTGTTTTGTCCAATTTCGACCTCGTATGAGAGAGATATACAATTTTAAAGATTGCACGATTTTTATATAATATAATTTATACACTTTTTTTATTTATTTTAACCTTTGCTAAATTAGGGCCGTAGATCTTAGCTTCATCAAATCCAGGCCGCGAATTAGCTTTCTTCCTATCGTTCGTTCCCAGAGGAAGTCGCACGCTAACGAACCCAAAGTTCGCCTCCTTCTCTCGATGCCGCACCCTCCTACGCTCTTCGAAACGACGATCGGAAACTACCAAATTGAAGCCCACGTCGCTGCGCACCATCGCCCAAAGCCCTAAAGAACTCGACATCCTCCTCGTCCAGAAAAGCATGCACAAACGCCAGGGCTTCACGGCCAAAATTCAGGCGATCTACCACACAAAACCCCATCACAGCCGTTGATACCCTAGATCTCACTGTCCTAGACAATATTCGTTAAGAAGCCTGGGCCAGAAAGTCGATGGATTGCGAGATATAGGAGGAGGAAGATCAGAGCTTCCTGGCCGTTTAAATGATCAAAGGCGACGGCAGAATGAAACCCTAGGGTTGTCCAAACATGAAGGGTATGGCCCTCTATTTATAGGCAACGTCCTAAAACCCTATTCACCCAAAATAATTTCGGACCCCAAACGAAGCGTGCCGCCAGACGTTTATAATGTTATACCTCTATTCCAAACGCAGTAACAATTTTTGAGGCCTAATTCGATCGTATGGAGAAGATAGCTTTTTGGACCAAATTATTATATTGAATTTTTGATATTAAATTCAACGTGTTTTTATCCCGTACGACCAAACGATAACTCCAAACGCTACAAAATTTGAAATCCGATAATAACACACTATTACGGATCCAATGAAACTGGTTTCGTCGAATTCCAAGACTGTGCCCCGAATCGCTATTTTTACTCGTCAATTTAAACTAATTATTTTTAAAATCGAGTAAATTACTTTTGAATTCAATTTAAAAGTTCTATTACCTTCATTCTTATGAATATAAATTTAATAAGCCTTTAAACTATATTTTTCCAAATAAAAATCCAAGATTTAAAATATTATCATGATTTCAATTATTTAATTCAACAATTAAATTATCAATAAATCATTATATTTGAAATTCAACCTATCAAATCGATAAAATTTTACTTTCCAATATTTAAAATCAACTAAATAAACAATTTCAAATAACCCAAAATTCTGGGTCGTTACAGTATTACTATTGACATTCAAGAAAATGCTTTTGGCAACAATTAAAATTTATTACCTATCAATCTTTTCCATGTGCTTATTGCCCTGAAATCTATTTTTTTCATTCATCCAACAATCGTTGCCTCTTCATCTCCCTCGGAAAAACTCATTTATACTTTCTCAAAACATCATTAAAAAACAAAAATTTCAAACCTTAAAGAAAAAACAATTTTTTTCTTCTTTCTAATAGATGAAGTCAAGTGAAGTTTTAGTGTATGATCCTAATTCCGATGAACAAAATGATGTTAGTTTACTTTTTATTTCTTAAATTCTATTTTTCTTCTACGTATTCATTTTAGATTTGTTGATTATGGTTTCTATGATTGTTATTTTAAAATGGGTTTAATAATCTCGTCGTTAACACAAATAGCAAGGATAAAAAGTTTGATGATGTTGTGATTGAAATCTCAATGGAAGCTATTTAATTGTAATGTTTTATCATTCTCTATGCCATTTTTTCCCTTATATTTTTTTTTCATTTTTTTGGTTGTTAGATGAGGGTACCAATCATAATAAAATTGAGATCACTTGTCGTTCCAAATAAAAAATGTTTGATAGTGAAAATATGGAAGAAGACAACCGATCAAATGCTTTAAAATGCAAGCGAGTTGATTTGACAAGTCATTTTTTAAATGATCAAATAATATTTACTAAAAACTTCATCATCCCAAACACAATCCAAAAAATAAATTTTATTATTTATGTTTGTGTATGTTATATGACTTTTGTTGTGTTTTGAAAAAAATTAATTTGGTTTAGAGAACGGGAGGCATAAAACCGGTGTTCTTTGTTAACTTAAATAGAATAATAATTGGTGTTAAGAAACGGGGAATCACTTTGTATGGTGGTCTTTAGTTTTAGGAGTCGAAAACATTTTTCTAGGTGTCAATAGTAGTAGAATGAGTCTTTTCTTAATACGTAATTTGCTCTCTCCACCGTTTGATAAAAAGAAATAATGCTAAGAGTTTAAGCAAACTGTCTCCCAAGATATAACGTAGCCCGAGAATTGGAACTTCTTGATCAGCTGTGGATCGCACAACCGAAGTTTGATCCCAACTATCTTCTGAATGATTGCAGTGACAAGAGTGTCATAACCTACAGTATTACGAACTCAATATAGTTTTTAGAAATGGAATAAAACAGAGAGAGGAGAGAAGAAGAAAGTCGAAAATTCCCGAGTAAGAATTCATTTATTGTTTTGGACAGCAAGCCTATTTATAAGGAATGAACAGTTATGTCTGCCACTGTTTGTTCCAACGGTCATGTCCTTTTGCTCCAACGTCATGCACTTCAACAGTCATAACTATTCACTTCAACGGGCATAACTGTTCATTTCAACGGTCATAATTTTTCGTTTAAAAAGGCATCTTTTTTAGCTTTTCCCGCTCTTAACATTCCTTTGAATTTTCAGATTTGAATTATTTCAGTCATTTTATGGGGCTAAAAAACCACGGTTTGATTCATAAGTTCGATCCATTAATTATTTGGACCCAACCTTGAGTCCGGGCCGACTGACGGCTTGTGCGAGCGTGTGTTAAGTTGCATGGCCTCTTTCATGAATACAAGAGAAAACATTTGGATACCAAGGAGGTTAACCTTTCTTTTGTAAGCCTTGTCTTTAAACAATTACAAAATTTTGGAGATGTGAGACTATTCCCACTTATTACCCTTCTTTCTTTAAAACAAAATAACCCATGCAAAATTTATTAAAAAAATTAACAACCCCCACAAATTTTAATAAACTTTCGCTTGTCGATTGTTGTAGGAAAACACGTGCATGCTCATAGACGTTTTTGGACTTGAACCTATACATAATGATAATCTATCAAATCACATCATCATGGACTGGTTAACTAAACATCGAACAGTCAATCATACATGACGTACCAGATGTGTTTCACACACACGTTTTCTAAATCTTCGAGCATTATGAATATGCTGACAAGTGAACTTTGGCCTTGTATTTATATCACGGTTTCACGAAATGCCTTTAGAGATTAAGATCCAGTCTCATAGAAGATGACACCACCTTCGTGCATTCATATAGGTAGGTTTATCAGAAGTGCTCTATAATATGCACTTCAACATTATCCATGTTGTAAACCTATTAAGTACTAAGCTGCAAAACCTTCACCATTTCATTATATGTATCAAGCACTTTACCTTGGAATGGAACAAAATATTAGCTGTTCAAACTAATATCATAGTGCTTCCAGTCGTATCATATGAAGTACTTTTAGCCATTGAACTCAGGATAATGAATCTCATTATGTTGAGTTGAGTTTGCACCATTAACGATTGCCTTCTATTGGCTTTAAATTCATTTTCATTTACGTCTTCGAAACCTAGTCCCTTACAAGTTCTTTAATAAATGGATCCGTCAGATTTTGGCTAAATTTTGCAAAATCTACGGTAATTATCCCATCAATAATTAGTTTCATAAAGACATGGTGCCTTGGACCAATGCGTTTAGATTTTCCATTATAGACCTGATTATAGGCTCGTGATAATGTTGCTTGATTATAACAGTGCACAGATACTAGAGACACCGATTTCGGCCATTTAGGAATTTCCAGTATTTAATTTCTTAGCCATTTTGTTTCTTTGCTAAAAGCAGTGAATGCTATAAATTTAGCAAACATGTTTGAAATCAGCAATACGTGTTTGTTTCTTAGAGGCCTAGATACCGCTCCCCCTACCAAGAGTGAATATCCACCCACTAGTTGATTTATGATCTTCATTATTACTGTTCCAACTAACGTCCGTGTATTCTTATATTACATTTGGATACCCATTGTATAAAATATAATATTTCATGGTTCCTTTTTAAGTATTTTAAAATCATTTGAGCTGCAATTCAATGAACATGAATAGGGTTACTGGTATATCCGCTTGCCTTGCCAACTAAATAAGCAATGTCTGGTTTGATGCATGTCATGACATGCATTAAACTCCCAATAACTCTAGCATGTTATAATTGATTTATCGATCTTATCGGTTTATAATATAACTGCATATTTGGGTCAAACAGAGGGTATACCAATTTGCAATCGAAGTGATTGAACATTTTCAATATTTTCTCAATATAATGAGATTGTAACAGTGGACTCCTTATTCATTTTCATGATTCTTATTCTTAGAATCACTTCTGCGACACTCATGTCCTTCATGTCAAAACATGAAGATAGAAACTATTTAGTTTCTTCGAACTCGAAGTATCGATATGTAACATGTCATCTACACAAAAACATATAGTTACACCTTTTCTAGCATGAAACTTGTTATAGACACAACTATCTAATTCACAAATCCTAAAACCATTAGATATTATAGTTTTATCAGACTTTTCTTGCCACTGTGTTAGTGCTTATTTAAGTCCATAAAGCGATTTGACAAGCTTGCATACCTTACACTCTTGCCCGGGCATGAAAAAACATTCTGATTATGTCTCTTCAGGTTCACCCTTTAGAAATGCAGTCTTAACTTTCATTTGATGAATTTTAAAATTATAAATAGATGTTAATGCAATTAATGTCTTAATAGTTGAAATCTTAGCTGCATGTGCATAAACATCAAAATAGTCTAACCCTTCCTTTTGTGTAAATCATTTGGTAACTAATCTAGCTTTAATCTTTTCTAGTATTCCGTCCGCTTTTAGCTTTTTTAAAATATCCATTTACATTATATTGGTTTAGAATTCGGAAGGTAAGTATTCTAATTTACATGTTTGATTTCCCATAATAAAATCCATTTCATCGTTTATGGCTTTTACCAAAAGGATGAATCATGAGACTTCATTATCTCATTATATGTTAAAGAATCAGATTCAATGCTTGTAAAAAACATGATGCAACGCTGAGTAGCATCCATTGATCCTTCAACTAAATGAGTGATAAAAACTGGTATAAAAGACTTTTCTATTCAAATTGTTTTGCTTCTCCTGAGAGATCCATCAATTTAATCATTATTTATTTCAGTGTTCTCCACTAATTCATGAGTTGGTAGATATACCTCCATCATTTCAGGAATAGATGCATACCTTCATCGTTTCATCAATAGATTGATTAGATGAAATGGGAATTATTTTTATCGAACATCGCATTTCTTGATTCTATTACAATATTTACCTCTACCAAGTCATTAGATTCTGTGACCAGAAACTTATAACCCTTGCTATGCTGAGCATATCCTATAAAGATACAATCAATACCTTCTTTTCCTAATTTCCTGATTTTGGATTTAGATAATCTGACAATTTCCTTACAACTCCAAACTTTGTAGTAGTCTAGGTTTGGCTTTTTTCCTTTCTAAAGTTAATATAGAACGACTTTGGTTTTCTTATGAGGTACTATGTTTAATATATAATATGCAAATAAAAATGCTTTACCCCAAAAACTAGTGTTAAGACCAGAATTACTCGACATTGCATTAACCATTTTAGTGAGTGTATTTGATTTTTCTTTTCGGCTACTCCATCCTATCATGGTGCATATGCAATGAAGGTCTTATGGATTATACCTATGGATTCAAAAAGGTAGAAAAGTGATATACACCGTCTCAATCAAATCAAAATGTCTTAATTTTAAAATCACATCGAGTTTTCACTTTATTTTTATAAATCATATATGAATTTAACACTCCTCTTTAACGTGCAAAAGATAGACATGGCAACATTTAGAGTCATCATCTATAAATAAAATATTCCGTTCCTCCTCTAATAGGAGCACTGTACATATCACATACAATAGATCTGTCAATAGATACTTTAAGATGCAGATAGTGAGGAAACTGGATCAGTCGAAAGTGGTTGAAATAAGTAGATTAAAAAAATAATTTCGGATCTATTGGGCCTATTAAGTCTAAAAGATTATTAGATCCAATTTAATAATGTTTTAAATAAAATCATATTTTATTTAGTTTGGTTAGAAAAGAATTTTAAATTTAATTTAAATTTGTATGTGATATAATGAATGTTTCAAATACATTCATGTGTTTGAATGGTAAGAGCAATATATATGCAGTACATATACATGTTAATAAACATGTAAAAGTTTAGAGAGAAAAACCTATGTTTCTTTCTCTTAACACAAATAACTAAGTATGGGAAGATGTGACTATAAATGTAGAGATATAAACTTTTCATCTCTCTCTTTAATTAGATTAATTGGCATATTAAATGACATTTATTACAGAATTCACACATGCCTTTGTTGTTCAAAATTTTGACTAATATATATGTATATATGTATGTGTGTGTATATGTATGTGTATACATACGTATATATGTATGTATGTATGTATATGTATATACAAAAACTGTAATATATTAACAAATTATTTTACTAATAAACAAAAATTAACTTATATATGTAGCAAGGCAATCAATGAATTAAAATATGCATTTATGAAGAAGAAAAGATGGAGGAATTTCCTCATTCCTTTACTCATTCATTCAATGTCATTTCAAATTAGTAATTAAACTCTTAAACATATATGAAAATAAATTAATTTTGACGATTCTCATATTTTAAAATATGTAGTTAACAAATATGAATCAAGTCTCAACTTAGGAACGATTCTAAAGTTAAACTTGTGATTTTACACAAAAGTATATTGTTTAAACTCTGAATTAAAATAACATACATGCATATGTATACATATATATAATTAATAGCAAACTATGTTCTAAAATTAAAATAACAAATGTATATATAAAGCTTGTGATGTAACATGTGTTAGGATTTAAGGTTAACAAATAAAAAGGCTGACATTAAATTCAGAAGGATTTAAACGTTTATGATATTTTATACAAAAGTCCACTTAAGGTTTTCTTAACAACTTTCAAACAAAAAGTATACAACAATAATAAAAATTATATTCAAACAACAATCATATAAACTTATATTCAGTTTCTAAATGATTTCAAATCTACAAGATATGTAATTTATTTGAGTTGAAACAAAATAAAATCGTATCAGTAAATTTAAAATTAGGTTTCAATCAAAATAGTTTTTTTTGTTAAATAAATAGTTTCTAAACAAAAACAAAAGAGACAACTTAAGCATATATAAATTCGTAGTAAATTTCCAGATCTAAACTATATGAACATCATGAACAACTAATTAAGTAAATTGTAATATGTCATAGCTCTAACGTTAAGAAGATAAACATGTAATCGAAAGGGGATAGAACGAAATGGATCTAAATTAAATTGAAATTATGAACATATATTATTACAGAAGACTTGACAAAATGGGATTTAGTATAAGTTAAATAGATAAACTTATATTCGGATGTGATATACAGAAGATCTAAATCATATAAATAAAATGAATATAAGAATAAATAAAACTAAAATTTTACCTTAAGATGTAGCCAAAGAAACACATCTTGAATGATGATACCTCCTCAGATCTTAAAGATCCACACTTAATCCTTACAAGAGATGGATGAACCGCTCATATTTCATTTTGTTTGATGCTTTTATTTATTTATTTATTTGGAGTTGTTTTGGTTTGGAAGGGAAGATGATCGTTTCAACCATGGTTGGAAAGGAGGAGAAAAAATGAACGAAGGAAAGAAATGAAATGTAGGTTGTGTTCTATGCTCTGAATTGAACGAAGACATTGCACATCTATATTTTAAATGCAAATTCTAGGCTATCGTGTAGAAGTGGTGCCGCAACAAACTCAGTTGGCCAGTACCATCTATCGAACAACTTGAGCTTCATACAAAAGTCGAGAAAGTAGGTAACAATTTTACTAATATAAGTGGTGATATTGCTAAATTAGTTCTTTCGACTCTGTCTGGAATTCATGGTGAGAACGCAACTCCAAATTTTTTAAAGGAATTCACAACTCAGAGCAAAACCTGTGTAAAATGATTAAAGAACTATTGGCAATCAGAATGTGAAAATCTAAACATGTGAACCATAAGAGCATCTCCAACGGCTTAAGAGGATAATATTCAGTCCCTAGACCTTTATTAAATAAGCGCCCTTTGCTAGGCTCTTATTGAATAGGCACCCAAGGACTGGACGCCTATTAAATAAGCATCCAAAATTCAACTTTATGTACTTCCCCCTTTATGCTCACGTGCCATTCACTTTTGCTATTCAATACAACACTTGACATTCACTTTTGCTATGCTGTACATTAAATCTGCACTACCACAGTTACTTCGTGTAGTAAATTTAATATCATGGACGCCTATTAAATATACGTCTAGCACTAGATGCCCATTAAATAGGCGCCCCGATCAATTCAGAATACTGAATTGGCCGCTGAAGATTACCATTAATATTAAGGGTAGTCGTTGCTATCGAAGGGTTGGGCTGTAGGAGGTCGAGCTGGGAATTTAAAGTTTGCAGTGGATTTGAATTTTGGCTTAGGCTGTACCGGTTTGGTTTGTTGTAGCTTGGTGGTTGTTTATAGTCGGGAGTGTTTTTGATGTGTATTTGTACATAAACTTGGTTTTCTTCTTTACATTCTAAAGAAAGTTTGAATCTAGCTCAAAAAAAATTCCATTCTTTTAATTAACACTTCCCTAATTAATTATCTTATTTTTCTCTCCACTCCTCTCCCTTCACATGGTAATGTCAAATTATTTGCCATCAAATACATAAAATTTCTATAAATCCCTTCCTGCAACTATGTTTTATTTGAACTCTTTTTAAAAATACACCTATATTGTATATCGATACATACAAATATAACTTTTATATATACATTCAAATAATTACAAACAACTCCCAAACATCAAATAAATCAAATATTAATTAATATTTCTCAAATATTGATCAATTTAATTAACTTATAACATTTTATAAATTAATTAAATCATGTGGTTTTTCGAAGCATTCACCATTACAGTTGTGCGACTCAAATGTGTAAATTCAATCAGTAATTAATATCGAATATCAACGTTTACATGTTACCTTAGCTAATGGTGTGACATTTTGACTGAATCTATCACTTACACATCTTTTCAGTAAAATCTCATTTTACTATCATAAGCGGTAGCTGGAAGTAACAATTATTTACACCAATTCTATTCGTCAAAACTATACCACATTATGACTTATGAAATTTGTTTTAGTAAAAACTCCAACATGGTCCACATTCAACTTTGTAATTTCAAATACAAAATTCTTGGTTCAGTAATAACAATTATCATTAACCTTACTATTCTGGTCAAAGACTTTGATTTTGAGCTGACTGCAGTTACTGTGATACTAACTCCATATAACTAAGGAGATGAATTCTCTATTGAATAGTATTTCACTTCCAATGCTTCAACCCATACCCAACTATAGCCGTTCGATGGACGTCATGCCACGATTTAATTATAATCAAAGTGGAATGTCCACATTGAAGTTCCACGGTATTATCAAGCCGAGGAAATTGTGTAACATCGTCACTTCGAGATTGTTTATTTGACCTTAGTTATATTAACCAACAGAGAACTCTCAAGTGAGTCATTCCATAGTTATCCAATAACTATCAGTATATAACCCCTTAGTGTCCCCAGCAGCCATGAGTAATACACTGCCCAACATTTGGAAAGCGTTACGTACTCTAATCTCAACGGATGTATTGATATCCAGTCTTGACACATCTTGACTAGGAATATTTAAAACGGTTGGTTTAATTTATTGTGATAAATAACTCATAATTACAACATATTGTAACTATTATCACAAAACATACCATTTATGGAATTTCTATATAAAAAGCACTTTTAATTAAATAAATAATTAATATAACACATTATATCAAATATATAATAGAAAGAAAACACATTTTATTTTGAACAAGATTGGCTATCGAGTTAGATATATGTAACAAGTTACATAATTGCCTCTAGGGCATACCTCTGACTCTATCAGATAATGCCATATCCACATTCGTATTCAAAACTATTTTCGAATATTAGATATCTACATCCGCTGATATGGATAAATATCGAATAATTATCTTACTCGCTTACGACCGATAAATCAGAAAACATAAAATGAATTTTTTTGTTTCACTTATTTTTTTCAATCTCATTGACTATATAAGGGTGAAAAATAAACAAATATGATGATAATAAATAGTTTTGAGCAGTTAATATGCATTAAATGAATATAATATAAACCTCTAACTTAATAAAACAGTTAATACATATCTTTTATTATACTAAAATACGCATAATATGAACTGTAATCTTGACAAAATTCGAATAGATATTTTCGGATCTGGATCCCTTCGTATCGCATCCATGTCCGTTTTTCCGGACATTGGATATTCATTCGCTTTTCGATTATGAATGTGGAAGGATTTCTATTTTTTGGGTATATTGACAGACTTACACATACATCACTATGAATCAGTTGTAGTAACCTAGTGTTATTAACAAATTTTAATCAAAATTATTTTCTAATTATTTTTGTCGTAGAGCATACTCTACAAAGATCATTAAAGCTATCATCATGTTTAACGAAATCATATCATGCATGCTTCTAGTACAAACATGTCCTAATCTATTATGTCACTGAGAAAATGAATCAACGATGATATAAGCAGAAGAATCGGTTTTGTTTATATTCAATTTAAACATATCGTCACACATGCAGCTTTTTCCTACAAACTCACCGTCTTTGCTTAGCATATACTTATTGGACTCAAATACTTGTTTGAAATCACTCATTTAACAGACTGTAAGACACAAGGTTCTTCAAACTTCAGATGCATAAAATACATTATTCAAAATCAGAATTTTTCCAAAAGTGAACTCCAAGTCTACTATCCCCTTCCACTTCCTCTTGACCACTGCTTTGGTTGAGTTTCCCCAGTAGAAATAATTTTCATCCTTAGTTGGTTCGAGTTTCTTAATAGACTCTTGTCGTTGCATATATGCTTAATAGCACCAGGGTCGATTCATCAAGAATTTTCCCTTTCGATCGTGTTGAGTTCAAAACTTACAACCACGAAATTCTCCTTCGATAATTGTTGTTTCTTTTTAAAACAAAAATCCCTTTTAAAGTAACCTCGCTTTCTGCAAATGAAACGGTCATTCACTTTCTTAGCCTTCTTGTTATGGAAGTTCTTGTTATTTTGATATTCCCTCTTTTGATCAAAAGAGTTTTTCTAGCCTTATTAGCATCTTTTTCCTTCATCACGTGGACCTTTGAATACACTGTCGCTTCGGAGTTTTCCTTCTGCCTTAGATGTAATTGCAGGCAAAGAAGGAAGATTTTGTGAGACCTTGCTTGGTAAATGGGTCGATTATTCGGGACGTTCTGTCATTGTCATCGGTCCTTCACTTTCATTACATCAACATGGATTACCTTGAAAAATAGCAGTAGAGCTTTTTCAAATATTTGTAATTCGTGGTCTAATTAGATAACATATTGTTTCTAACATCGGGATTGCGAAAAGTGAAATTCGGAAAAAAGAACCGAGTTTATGGAAAATAGTTCAAGAAGTTATGCAGAGGCATCCTGTATTGTTGAATAGAGCACATTTGTTCTTCAATCTGTGGATATTATACAAGATTGTTCCGACTCATTTCCTCCTTTTTATATTTAAGAATTTTCCTTTGATCTTTCTAAGAAGAAAGAAATTTGTCTATTAAGGACGAAACTTTGATTTCTTCCTCCATATTCATATTATGCTGATTAAAATGGTTTAAGATGTGTATAATATAGTTGAACTGCACTACTACTAGTATAGCATCAGTCATTTTATAATTAAAAAAATTTAGTAGCAAGAAATTTCTTACTGGTTGCATCCTCGTTAGATACTTAGCCTCCAATGCATCCAATTTGCAGTTGGCTTATTGTATTACATATTAAACAGTCTATCTGACATAATGTTGCAAAGGTGCCCTTTGCATATATAGTCATCCTTTCCAATTTTACTCGGGCTTTGTCTGCGCCATAATTTCGTCGTCACTCTCTTCTGGTTTAGGCCTCATCGGCACGTATATAGCTTTCAATCCCATCAATAAGAAATGCACCTTTTTCTGTCAGCGAACGAAATTGACTCCGTCAAACGTCTCTAGTTTAGTGAAATTTGAAGCAAACTCTTTCCAACTGTACGGTATCATTGTTACTGAATCGCATCTTAAGATTGTTAGTGGTATTTCTAGTGGCAATTTTGGACAGTGTGTTCACTTTTAAGTTTGTTAATGTTTGCTCCAAGACAGACAAAACAGTGCTCTTCTTAAGATGCAATTGGTCATCTCCATCGTTTGATAAAACGAATGGATGCGTAGAGTTTAGGCAACCGTCTCCTAAGATATGATGGAGCCCGAGTACTGGAACTCTCTGATCAGCTACGGTCACACAACCAAAGTCTGATCCCAACTATCTTCTGAATGATTATAGTGACAAGAGTGTTGAGATCGTAATCTGTAGTATTACGAACTTGATGTAGTTTTTAGAAATGGAATAAAACAGAGAACAAAGAGAAGGAGAAAGTTGGAAGTTTCTAAGTAAGAACATGTTTTTCGTTTTGAGCAACAAGTTTATTTATAGACAACGAATAGTTACGTCGGCTATTGCTTGTTCCAATTGTCATGTTCGTACACCCTAACGGTCATAACCGTTTCTTTCAACGATCATAGTTTTTCATTTAAATATACGTCCATTGAATTTTCCCCCACCCTTAACAGTCCTTCGAGTGGAGTTTGATTTATGAATAAAAATATATATTATATGGAGCCCAAATTTTACAGTGGCGTGCATGTTAAGTTGCATGGTCTCCCTCCTTAACACAAGAAAAAAATATTTGGATGTTCAAAAAGTCCAACATTTCTCTTGTAAACCTTGTAAGTAAACAAATACAATTACAAAATTTCGGAATTGTGCCACTATTCCCACTTCCTACTCTTGTTTCTTTCTCTTTCTCTATAACAAAATAACTCACACACAATTTATTAAAAAAATTCCAAAAAAAAAAAAAACTCAAATGACTCCTTAGAACAGATAAAACCTCGATCTTGAGCAAAAATTTCGGATTATTATCAACTAACGGATCTAAAATGCAAGACATATGCATTCTCCCTATGGGGGTATACTGAAGCAAACAAAGATCAATTATCAATTTCATTGACAAAACTGTAATAATTTTATTATTAATAGAGGAGTAGTGCATACCGGGGGCAAGAAGATAGGGGCGATAAAAGCGATGATAGCGATAGCGAGCATCAAAAGGATTAAAGATGGCAAAAACTGCAAGCAACATGACTAACAAAAGCAATAACAACATCTAAGAGAAGAGAAAGTGCAGTTTGTAAGGGTGAAAGCAGCCGTGGAGACCAGAGGTGGACAAACTTGGGTTAGAAAAGAGGATAATAATCGGTCCCAAATTCTATCTGCATTTCTATAGTTGATTTAGCTTAAAATATCATTGTTTATGCTTATATGTCTGTGAATTCAACATGCCAAGGTAATATTTCAGGAGCCATATAGAACAGAGTAACAACATACATGTAAATATTTGAAGAAAAGCGGTTTAGGAAAAAATACATCTCAATATTGTTCAAATAAAAGGTGATACCTCTTCTTTGTAGTTTACAAAACGAGTAGGGAAGGTTTTTGCTGATCAAATCAGGGATTTTAACAAGTCCTTTTTCCAGTCAACCAGTATATTTGCTGGATTACAATCCCTGTTTCAAACCCTTGAAAACTTGTGAAGCGATGAATGGCTAACACAGTGTTCAACTACTTTACACAACAGATACATGATGATTTGAAACACAAATGTTCTTCAATATAACATTTAAAATATACAGTTCATCTTGAATACCAAAACCAAAATGCTAATCTTACCATAATTTTTGTGGTAAGTTAATATCACATAAAGAGAGAGTCGTGTAAAGACCGTGGGTGTGTTCTCTCTTTCTGGTATTGAATTGCCACATAAATTGCAGTAAGTGTACGATGCTTCACAATACAAGGAAAAAAAAACATATGATGATTAGTACATGAAGTTAAAAACTTGCTGAGTAATAAAACATAAGGGAGAATTAATTTAAAGGACAAAGATTTGTATATTTTTTTCCTCAAGGACACGACCTCAATATTTTTACCACAAGGACAAACATTCTCCTAAAAATTATTCACAAGGACAAACATTTTTCAAAATTATTCATAAGGACAACAAAACTGCTACCGAGCTAAAAACTGATATCTAAAAACTGCTACCGATAACTACAAACTGATACCAAAAAATTGCTATCAATAACTAAAAACTGATACCTAAAGAAAGTTGTCCTTCAGGATAAAATATTGAAGATCTGTCATTGAGGCTAAAATGCTGAGATATTTTGTCCTTCAGAATAATTTCCTGTAAAACATAATATACCTGAATAGTATTGCAAATACGGTATGCAATTGAAAATGCTCCATCAAATCCATATCCACATGCTCAACACCATAAACTTTTCCATTTTTCCATTCATCATAGGTATATCTATAGATAAACATCAGTAATCAGTTTCTTGAAGATACTAATTCAGGCATCTACACAGAAAATATACAAATGATAACTTCTATTATATATAATAATTACTCAAAAAAATGATGTGCGTCTAACAGCACAACATATGAATATAAAATAGGTTTCACTGAACATAAAACACTCGTGGATGTTAATCCTCACTCTAACTCTAAAATAATAAACACTTAACTCACAAACCATCATCAATAAATACAGAAACGATATAATAATTATTCAAAACAGAAAATAACTCAAAATCTACATTCAGCCGGTTGGAAGCAAAAACGAACAGTTCAAATTGTAACCAATTTGTTTTAGTAAGACATCATTAAAATAAATAAAAACATAAAATCCAAGACACTAGCTATAATAATACTATTAGCACCTAAAATTTGATCCAAAATTTAATAAGATCCAATATTGCATTCAGTTTCATTCATGCCTGTTTGCTTGTTACTACTCTCTACTGTACCCAGTTGTGTTTGCAAAAGACCATGAACCCAACAGTGGTGCATAAGTATTTTTTTGGTTTGATGTCCCAAGGTTTGATTTATCCAGTCATATAACACATACATGAAACAAAATTTGATAGCAAAATCAGAGATTGCTTAGGGTCTGATATCTTTTGAGTGTGGTATTTCTCTTTTAAGTGGGTGTTAGTAATTATATCACAACATAAATGATTGAATTTTAACATATGTTGTTAAATAAAAAAGATTCTGTATATGTAACTATGTAAGATACTCATCCGGACATGGTCCAATTTCTATATCTATAGGATATATGGTTTCATTATAGGTTGCATGTTCATAGCTTGAATGACATAACACATCTTTAGATTTTGTTACCCACAGCACATCTACAATGTTTGCAATTTCACCGCTATTTGTACATAAGAGTGAAACTAAGCTTGTCAATGAATACCCGAACAATATGAAATCTGTTTGCATCCATATCAAAAAACGGATAAATATCTAATATCTAGATAAAGTGATAAAAATGCGGATATGGAGGCTTTTGCATCCGAAAAGTATCCATCCGGTTTTTATTCAAAAACTTATTTTATATTATGTGTATTTTAGCATGATGATATGTATTTATTGTTTTATTAAGTTTAGTTTAAATTTTATACACTCAATAAATACAACTGTTCAAAAATATTTGTTATCATCAATTTGTATATTTTTCCGTACAATCATAATCAATATTTTTGAGAAAAAAATTGATGTAAGACCAAAATTTTCTATTTATAATTTTTGATTTATCAATCGTCGGCAAATATAATAAATATCAGATATTCGTCCATATTTATGGATGCAGATATGTGATATCTGAAAATAATTCAGATGCAAATATGATACTGTCTGCATCTGAAATTATTTATTGACGGACTTAAGTGAAACTTAACATTAGAGTTCGATATAGTATAAGCAAAAAAGTGTTTGGAAAACCATAGTGCAATCGTTTGATAAGTTAGAACTTAAGTTGATGAATGCTAAAAGTGGGATTCATACTTCGAAATGCATCGCAATGCAATCAATCTATTTTGAAGGGTAAACATATAATAAGCATGCATTGCAACAATGTTGTTAAGCTGGAAAGGTCTAACTTCCAAATATAATAGAAGAAGTAAAATGATACTTGTGCAAGAGGTAGCCCACATGGACAAGTATGCTAATATGAATTTTGTACGTCCTTGATAACAATTCACAAATCTAAATTTGACCTAAGCGGCCAAGGAACTCTCAAGTAAATCTTTTACAAATGCTTTGAATTACAAATGAAATTGTGTGAGAAGATTTAGCAAAAAGCTCCATATTTATAGTAAACGTACACCATTGGATGTTTGACACGTGGCATGCATCAATTTTGGATGGTTATGATTGGATGATGACGTGGCACTTCGCCACAAGTGGCATTCTTGAGATAGTCTTTTATTTCACTACTACTTTTCCATTTTGCTAATGTAGCATAAACTGTCCAATAAAGCACTGACACATGCACAAGTTTTGTACCCCGATAGAATTTCAGTTTTACTTCCCCAATAGCACTTTGTTAATACAACGATCTTGTCACTTTAATAGCTCTTATCCATACAATAGCTTATATGCTCGATAGCATCTCTTCTTACCGACTTGATAGCTTCACTGCTTATAGATTCGATATCTACTCTTTTTATAGACTTGATAGCACTACTTTTATAAACTCAATAGCTCCTCAGCTTATAGATTCGATAGTTTCTCGTTTTATAGACTCGATAGCTTCTCTGCTCGTAGATTCGATAGCTTCTCATTTTATAGACTCGATAGCTTCTCTACTTGTAGATTCGATAGCTTCTCCTTGTGTAGACTCAATAGCATCTTCTTTTATAAACACGATCGTATCATCTTACATAAACTCGATAGCTTCTTCTTTTATAAACCCGATAGCTTCTCTGTTTATGGATTCGATAGCTTATCATTTTATAGACTTCATAACTTTACTTTTATAGATACGAAAGCTTCTTCTTTTATAGACTCGATTGCTTCTTTTATAAACTCAATAGATTCTTCTTTTATAAACACAATAGCTTCTCTGCTTATAGATATGATATATTCTTATCCATATGATAGCTTATAGAGCCGATGGCATCATATCTTATAAACCTGATAGCTTCTATCTTATGCACACTGTAGCATTTCCTGTCATAGACTCGATTGCATTCTATAATCCACCATAGCCTTTTGTTAATCTCTGTTGGTTTGATAGCTTCTCAACCACTTTTTTAAGCCATAACTATCATTTCCTTGCTTCATGAAAATTGGGTATAACAAATGTAATAAACATGAATATTTTAAAATATATACCCATAAAAAAACTTCATTACAAAATTAGGTTTGGTTTTCATCATATTACAATTTGGACGTACTTATTTTTAAAGTCTCCATGCCATGTGCAAATTGTTTATAAAAATAATTGTACATGCTCCCTTTTAAAGTTCGCATCTACAAATTTCTAAAAACCGGACTTATATAACCTTGCAATAATATTTGTACAATAGTTTTTTTGATGAGCCTACATATAAAATTTATCCGATAAAATAATAATTTAGAGAACATACGTCGTGGTTAATATTGCTAACCGTTGTTATCCCGCCTTTTGGCAAGGCCGTGATACCATAGAGCTGGCTTAATGGATTTGCGATCATCAAGGCAGGAAGCCCGATGAGATGATTGTCAGGTTTAAAGATCAGTTATAAGCAAGACTGTGGATGATAGTCAAGCGGATTCAAGCAAGTAACATTCAAGAAATAGCTAAGTATGGATTTGCACCTCCCCTAGACGGGAGATCGGATCGGATCAATATGGCTAGAAACATATCAGATCAGATTACTATGGTTATGGATCACTCGAATTGGCAGTTCAACTTAACGATGATCGCTCAATATCTCAACAAACACCGGGAGAACGACGCAGACGACTACGGAAACACGAAGAAGGAGCATATGGGGACCCACCATGGGGATCGCTGACCCCCTATTCACCATCTGAAGTGATTGGGGCCAACCCTCTAGAAGGCCCAAATGGGCCCCATTTTTGGCGAGCAGATCCGCCTTGGTCTTGGTCTTCTGCACGCGGATTTTCAGCTGGATATTTGTCCGCCTTCTCCTACAAATACCAGACCATTGGCTCAAGGAAAGAGATCTTCTTTCTAGCTCTCTTCATCTTCTTCCCTAAGCTGTACTCCGTCATTTTGATTCTTGAATTTCACGCATTATAACTGTAATCAGCAGTATAAATACGAAGGGAAACTTTTGAAGTGTACGTAGGCCGGTGTACGCCGAACTACTATAAAATCTCGTGTTCATTTTTATTTCTTACCGTTTTAATTTATTGTTCTTCGTATTTTATTCTCTACTTTCCTGTTTGGATATTGGATACTGAATCTGCGGTGTTATCATATTAGTTGAGTGTTGTGACTAATTTTAATACAAACATTTTTGGTATCGGAACCAGATTACTTGCACTTGTAGATTTGTGAACGATTTGGAGCTTGAATTTGGATCAATGGTAAGACAATCTACAAAGAAAACACCTATAGATAGGAGTCATCATGGAGGAAGTTAGGAAGCATCCTCTGGAGCTGGAACTAATCAACCCTCCATCTACATCACTAGGAACAAGATAGAGACTATGATGAATTCTATGCAGGAGCGGATGATGAGGAGATGAAGCAGAATTTCCTCAGGCAAATTGGACAAATTGGAGGACAAAACCAAGGATTTGGAGTAGTTGGCATCTAGATCAAGGAATTGGAGCTGCAGGAGCTACAAGAAATCAGAACCAGGAGCATGGAGTCGAAGCCAATAGGAAAGAGGATAAAATGGACCAACCGGGGCAGTCCCTGGCCAACAAGGAGGGATCGACATTGATCATCCAAGGCTTGGGGGCATGCCCCCGGGTTAAGCTAGTATGGCTGCTGGTGCGGATGTCGTTCGATCGACGGTTGATGCAGGACCTGCAGCCGAGGATCGGAACGTGGAAGAATATACTCTGGAGTACCATTTTGGAGTTAGGGGAAGGCTGATAATATGGATTGGAGATCACCTATGGATGAGAACGAAAGGATGGTTGAGCTGGTACAATGTATAATGAAAGGTGGATTGCCCAATATGAGTTTGGAAGATGTCAATCAGAGTCTGTTCATTCTGAATATCAGACAAGCTAGGAACCCACCGAAGTTCAAACAACCAACACTGGAGGTGTATGACGACGGTCAGACCCTATGGTACACTTGATGAGGTATATCCGGCACATGGAAGTGCTAGGGGTATCGGAGGAGGTCGTGACAAGATGTTTTCCACTTTACTTGACGGAGTTAGCTGCACTATGGTTTAGGCAGCTGGAGAATGGTTCGATCACGATATGGAGCGAGTTGGTAGATCGGTTCATGAGGCAGTTTAGGGTCCACATTTCAAGACTCAATAGTGTAATAACGTTGGCAACACTAAAGCAAATGGCTGGAGAGTCTTTGAGGAGTTTCTTGACACGTTTTAATGCGGCAGTTGCTTCGGTGGATTGGCCGGATCCATCGTGGCAGTATCCGGGATTACCGACGATACAGATTTCAAGGTTGCATTGAACCGAGATCCACCAATGGATCTCAGCGAATTTTTCCATGAAGCGGATAGGTTCCTGCGGCAGGAGGATGCACGAGCCGACAAATAGGAAGTAAATGCTATGAGAAGTGTAGGACCGCCTGGAGAAGGGTCTAGAAAGGATAAGGGTAAACGAAAAATGGATGATGGTTATGATGGATCAAAAAGGAAAAGGAAGGAACGGGAGTCGAAATTCTCATCTTATCGGATTTGATGGAAAGCTTAGAACGAATTTACCTGGACACAAGGGGACAACTCCCCTATCGAAAACCAACGAGGAGGGATCCTACGGAACGAGAATAGAGGTCCGGAAAGTATTGCCTATTCTACAAACTGGATGGACATACTACGAATGAATGCAGACACTTACGGGATATGGTTGAGGAACATGTCAGGGAAGGCAGGCTATCGCAGTATGTAAGGACTCAGGTTGCGGCGGTGGAACAGGAGCGGCCACCGTCCACGTCAAATGAAAATGGCCTTGCATCGAGTCACAGATGGTCATCTCTTGATCGAGATGGCATGAACCTAATAATGATAAACTCCACCATAAAATGACTAAGTCACCTACACATGTACGGGATCGAGGTCGATCCCTAGGCATACTCTGAAATGATGATGAACCACCATGCCTGGAGAGTTAATGTTTAGTTTTCCTAGTTTTTTCTGGTTTTTTCTGGTTTTTTGGTTGTTTGAAACTCAAATTTAATGAATGGATCTTAAAACACTTAAATCTGCATTAATGCGATGAACAAAACAGGTCACGGTTGTCCCGACCGAAGAAACGAATCAATAACTGCAAAGTGTGAGTCCCTTCTTTGAAGAGTGATAGGATGGACTCGTACGTCATGGACTAAGCCCTCGATTGGAGAGTCGAGGCTGGAGAAAGGAAGTTGGTACGGAATTGATCGCTTTATGTTCCTGACCGAAGAGTTAGGGACCGGAGTGCAAGAAGTGAGTTGCTTCGTCAGAGAGTGACATGATCGACTTACTTATCGTTGTTCCCCCTTTCGCCGAAGAGCGACTGGATAAGGTCTAGCAAGGGTCCGGAGAGACCATGATTGGCCTAGAAAGGCCAGGACATCGCTTTATGTTCAAAAACACTGAACCAGAGTGCAGGAAGTAACGCCGCTTCGCAGAAGAGCGACATGATCGGCTTACTTGTCGTTCCCCCTTCACCGGAGAGTGACAGGATGAGGTCCAACAAGAGCGGGAGAGGCTATGATCGTTCCAGGAGGATTAAGACATCGCTATATGCCCCCAAAAGGGACGGAGTGCAGGGAGTGAGTCGCTTCGTCGAAGAGCGACATGATCGACTCACTCATCGTTAATCCCCTCGTCGGAGAGCAAATGGATCGGGCTTAGCAAGGATCCGGGAGGAACATCGATCGGTCCGGAGAAACCATAAACTTGGATAACGATCCAAAGAGATCGCAAATTGGCTTGCTGACTTCTAGAATTTCAAATGGTATGGATTTGGATATCGACCCAGAGAGGTCACGGACTTAGACATTGACCCGGAGAGGTCATTGATTTAGATAATGATCCGGTGAGATCGAGGCTTTGAATTTGGCAAACGATCCGATGAGATTGTGGATTTAGTTAATGGCTTTGGATGGATATTGATTCGGCTAAGGATTTGGAATGGTTTCAGAATTGGCTATCGACTCGGAACAGTCGTGGATAACGGCAATTTGGTTTGGCAAAGGATTGGTTTCTAGATTAGAAATTGGCTATCGATAAATTATGGACTCCAAGGCTCTGATATCATGGAGTTGGTTAAATGGATTTGCGAACATCAAGGTAGAAAGTCCGAAGAGATGATTATCACGTTCAGAGATAAGTTATAAGCAAGGATATGGATGATAGTCAAGCGGATTCACGCAAGTAGCATCCAAGAAATAGCCAAGCATGGATTTGCACTTCCCCTAGGCAGGGGATCAGATCGGATCAATATGGTTAGGAACGGATCAGATCGGATCACTATGGCTATGAATCACTCGGATTGACAGTTCAACTCAACGATGATCGCTCAATATCTCAACAAACACTGGAGAACTACGCAAATGACTACGGAAACACGAAGAGGGAGCATAGGGGAACCCACCATGGGGATCGCCGACCCCTTATCCACCATCTGAAGGGACCGGGGCCGATCCCTCTAGGAGGCTCAGATGGGCTCCATTTTTGGTGAGCGGGTCCGTCTTGGCCTTGATCTTCTGCACACAGATTTTCAACTGGATATTTGTCTGGCTTCTCTTATAAATATCGTATTATTGGCTCAAGGAAATGGATATTTTTTCTGGTTTTCTTCATCTTCTTTTCTCGACCATACTCCGCCATTTTGATTCTTGAATTTCACTGATTGTAACTGTAATCGGCAGTATAAATAAAAATGAAAACTTTTAAAGTGGACGTAGGCCAGAGTACGTCGAACCAAGGTTATCAAAATGAGATTCGAATCGTAAATCGAAAAGTTCAAATTTTAAATCGAAACGAGATTTAAATTGTGAATCGTATATTCAAAAGACGCATATTTTGAGGTTCGTACACGCTTTGAAATTGATTTTGAGTTCTGACGCAGCGGATTACTCAAAACAATGTAGATCGATGAAAGTAGCAGTCGGTGGATTGATGAATACTGCGATGCCTGAATTCGTTGATCCGGAGATACCGAATTCTAGCTATCTCTGACTTGTTGATCCGAAGATACCGGGAAAGAGATCTACGATTCTTCAACGTTGATCTTGCGCACAAGATACCGTGAATCGGCTTCAACAAACGAAGATTCGAGCGCACTCGAATAACGTAAGTGGAGATAGGAGACTTCACTCGACTACCAATTAGAAGAAAGCACAAAGCAATCAAAATGGAAATTTTATTCAAAAATCAACAACCATTACAAATGACCCAACATGCCTATTTATAGGCTTACAACTCACACGTCAAACAGAAAAAAATCACAACTCTTAGGTCGTATACGACCTAGTACAACTCACGCGATTTAAGAAAAAATTACAAAACAATACAGTACACGCCTTAAAATTAGGTCGTTCACGACCTATGCAACTCACGCGACCTAAAAACCATAATCAGCGACTTAGTTTTTCACGCGCCTCAAAACAACAACGACCTAAAGAAATTGCCGCGACTTAAAATAAGGTCGTTCGCGACCTAACATCCTTCACGCGACCTATCATTCTTCTTGCGAGCTAAGAAAAGTTCGGCAGCGACATATAAAGGAAGTTTCGCGACCTAGGGCTTTGGCACGCTGGAGGCTTTGCGACTTAACGGAATCGTTGCTCGCTCGCGACTTAGAGGTGTTGTAGGTCGCTCGCGACTTAGAGATGCGGTAGGTCGCTCGCGACCTGAGGCAAAGTTAAGTCGTTCAATCGAATTCGCGACCTTGAGATTAGGTCGTACGCGACCTATGGAGGCGGAGTTAGGTCGTTACATCGAAGGATTAGGTCGTAGACTGGTGGATTTGGGGTTTAGGTCGTGGTCGCGGTATGAAATTGGCGATAGGTCGTTGATGTGCGCGATCTGGGTGGTTTCATCACCGATCTCGCGACCTAGTATAGGTCGGTCGCGCCTTATCAAGGTAAGCTCTTCATCATCCTCCCCTTGTTGGAAGGAATTCGTCCTCGAATTCACACTCTTGTCATCTTCGGCAAATTCCTCTCCATAATACGGAATTAAGTGTTTGACATTGAAAACATCAGAAGTATGAACATTTTCTGGCAACTTTAACCGATACGCATTATCATTGATCTTCTTTAAGATTTCTACTGGTCCAATCTTTCGAGCTTTCAATTTGTTATAAGTTCCAACCGGAAAACGATCTTTCGTCAAAACCGCGTAAACAAAATCACCTTCTTTGAAGACTACACTTCTTCGTTTCTTATCCGCCATTTGTTTATACTTCTCATTTGCTTTTTCCAATCGTTCCTAAACGATTCTATGGCATTCCGTCAACCCATCAACAAATTCAGCAGCTCGTTTAACTGTCCTGTTCGGTTGTGGAACTACTGCCAAATCCAACGGTCCCCTGGGTAAATTTGAATATACAATCTGAAATGGACTGTAACCAGTGCTTCGATTAACAGCATGGTTATGAGCAAACTCTGTCTGACTCAACTTCATATCCCAACTCTTCAAATTGTCCTGCACAAGACATCGCAACAAATTTCCCAATGATCTATTCACAGCTTCAGTTTGTCCATCCGTCTGAGGATGATATGCACTACTAAATTTCAACTTCGTTCCCATCATCTTCCATAGACTCAACCAAAAGTGACTCAGAAATCGAGTATCTCGGTCAGAAACAATAGATTCGGGTAATCCATGTAAACGATAGATTTCTTTAAAGAATAACTGAGCAACACGGACTGCATCAGCGGTCTTTTTACAGGCTATAAAATGTGCCATTTTTGAAAACCTGTCCACCACAACATATATTGAATCATTTCCCCTCTGAGTTCAAGGCAAACCCAAAACAAAATCCATACTCACATCAACCCATGGTTTGGTAGGCACAGGTAACGGCATATATAACCCCGCATTCGTCGCTGTTCCTTTCGAAACCTGACAAATATGACACCTCTCTACAAATCTTTCGACCTCTTTCCTCATTGACGGCCAAAAATAAGATTGAGAAATTAACTGCAATGTACGGTCTCTTCCCACGTGGCCTTCTTCATGCAGTTCCTTCACAATCTTCATTCTCAAACTACAATCAGGTATGCACAATCGATTTCCTTTGAACAGAAAACCATTCACCATCACGAACTCATCCGTCTCCCCATTCTTGACTTTATCTACAAACTTCATAAAGTAAGGATCTTCAACAAATAATTCTGGTAGCACATCAAATCCAGTCACTTCGACTTTCATCGTAGTTAACAAATGATTCCTTCGACTCAAAGCATCAGCCACTCGATTCGTTACCCCTGACTTGTGTTTGACAACAAAAGTAAACTGTTGTAGATATGCGATCCATGATGCATGTCTCGCTAAAATTTTGTCCTGCCCTTGTAAATGCTTCAATGCTTCATGATCAGTGTAAAGAACAAACTCTTTCTGAAATAGATAATGTCTCCAGTGTTTAATAGCTTGCACAACAGCATAGAATTCCACATCATATGTACTGTATCTTATCTTTGCTCCTGATAACTTCTCGCTAAAGTATGCAATTGGACGCCTCTTCTGACTCAACACTCCTCCAATCCCAACCTTGGATGCATCAGTGTGTAGCTCAAACAACAACTGAAAATCAGGTAATACTAGAATTGGTGCAGATGTCAGCAACTTCTTGATCTTCCCAAAAGCATCCCCTGCTTCCTCTGTCCATGCAAACTGCTTACCCTTCATGCAATCCGTAACAGGTGTCATCACATTGCTAAAATGTGGAATAAATCTTCTGTAAAACGAAGCCAACCCGTGGAAACTACGAACATCCGTTATCGTCTTGGGCTGTGGCCAATCTCTAATTGCTTAGATTTTACTCTGGTCAACATGTATTCCTTCTTTCGACACAACATACCCCAAAAATAAAACACTCGTTACCATAAAAACACACTTCTTCGTAGCAGCGTAGAATTGTTCTTCCCGAAGGATAATTAGCACTTTCTTCAAATGCTGAATATGTTCTTCTGTACTAGCACTGTAGATCAGAATATCATCAAAGTAAACCACCACAAATTTCCCAATGTACGGCCTGAAAATTTGGTTCATCACCCTCATGAATGTACTTGTGCATTCGATAGACCAAACGGCATTACCAGCCATTCATACAATCCTTCCCTCGTCTTGAATGCTGTCTTCCATTCGTCCCCTGGTCTAATGCGAATCTGATGATAACCGCTCTTCAAGTCAATCTTGGAAAAGATTACAGGTCCACTGATTTGATCCAGTAAATCATCAAGCCTCGGCATCGGAAATCTGTATCTGACTGTGATCTTATTCAATGCTCTACTATCTGTGCACATTCTCCATGAACCATCCTTCTTCGGTACGAGTAATGCTGGTACATCACACGGACTCAAACTTTCCTGAACTCACCCTTGTTCCAGTAGTTCCTCCACCTGTCTCCTTAACTCTTCATGTTCCCTTGGACTCATCCGATAGTGTGGTCTATGAGGCAATGCAGCACCTGGCACCAAGTCAATCTGATGCTGTATGTCTCTAAGCGGTGGTAACTCTTTAGGCAACTCTTCTGAAAATACATCCTCAAATTCTTTCAATACTGACTTCGCTTCTTCTGGAATTTCAACCTCCTCACAGCTCTCACGCCCAATCAACAGGTATACTTCAGGCTCCTCTTCAACCTCCTTAACAAATTCCTTCAGAGATAATAAAGTTTTCAACTCTTCAATCTCCTCCAACTTACTCTCCTTCTGTTGTTGCTTCTTCGGAACTAGAGTAATCTTCGTCCCTTCAAATATGAAACTGTAACTGTTGGTACGCCCATCGTGTTGCACCGCCCTATCATATTGCCACGGTCTCTCCAGCAACAAATGACAGACATCCATATCTACCACATCACACCAAATTTCATCTTTATATTTCTTCCCAATTGAAAACTTCACACAAGCTCTACGTCCAACTTTCACTTCACCACCCTTCCTCAACCAAGCTAACTTGTACGGTTTAGGATGTTTCTCGGTTTTCAACTCCAACTTCTTCACCGCTTCTGTAGAGATAATATTATCACAACTCCCAGCATCAATAACAAATTTACAAACTCTCCCCAGAATAGTGCAGGTAGATTGAAAGATATTGTTCCTCAACCAACTACTTTCCTCCTCTTGCTTCGGTGTTAAACAACTTCTCCTCATCATTAACGTATAACCATCATCTCCAGACAACAATTCTTCCTCCTCAACTGGTAATTGATTAGTATCTTCAGCCTCCTCATCCTCAACCTCAGCAATCATTGCTCTCTTCTTTGGCTTTGGACACTCATTGCTTTTATGACCCAACTCCTGACAATTGTAACATTTGAAACCGTTGTTAACCTTTGCCTTCTCAACCTCCTTCACCACTGGTTTACTGACAGGTTTAGAAACATTAGAACTTCCACTAACACCCTTCACTTGATTATTGGAATTCGTAAACACACCACCTCCTCGTCGTCCCTGCTTCTCCCAAGCCAACGCTTTCTGATGTGCTTCCGCCACAGATCTTGGATCGAACATATTAACCATATCCTGAATCTGCATTCTCAATCCCCCAATGAATCTAGATGTCAGCTGCTCTTCCGTTTCCATAATGTCATTCCTCGCAATAAGCTGGTAAAACTCATCCGCGTAATCATTAACAGTCTTCGTGCCCTGCCTCAAGTTCTGCAAACGTTGATACATCAAAGATTGATAATTGTAAGGTAAGAACGTTGCTTTCATTAATTTCTTCATCTTTTCCCAAGATTCAACTTTTGACTTCCTCATTCGTTCACGTGTAAGTTTGGTTTGCTGCCACCATGCCAAAGCTCTACCCCTCAACCTTGTAGCAACCAACTTCACTCTACGATGTTCTGGAACTTCTTTGAAATCAAAAATTTCTTCAACATTAGCCAACCAATCCAAAAACTCCTCAGCTTGCATACCACCTTTGAATTCTGGAATTTCTGTCTTCATCCCAGATTCCCACTTGTGATCATACTCCGACTGATTCCTTCCTCGTCCACGTCCTCGTCCATGAACACTACCACCATCATACTCTTCTTCACAATCCGATGTATATCGATGTCGATCCTGACCACCAACATCTCTACCACCACCATTTCTTCCACCAACATTCCTACGATCTACATTCCTCCGATCTCGATCAGTCACATTTCTATCACGACTTCGATCATCAACATTTCTATCACAATCTCGATCCACGCTTCTATGATCAATATCAACACTTCTCTCCCGATTAGAATGTGGTGAAACTCTACTCCTTCCATGGCTCGATTCAGGTGAAACCCTTCTCTGATTTTGACTCATTTCAAGCATCATTCTCTCTAATCGACCAATCCCTTCAGTAAGCTTCTCATTGAAATTCTCGTTGATTCGTTGCTCCATTTCATCGGCCTCTTCTCTTCCGTACAAAGCATTAATATTGCGATGACGTTGAATTCGTCTTGGCGGCATGATTGAATACTTCCCAAACACTTCAACAAATTCACACTTCAAGTTTCAAACACCTTTCGAACTTTTGATCCAAAATGAAATGGATCGATAACTCCAACTTTGTTGCAAAACACGATGAACACAACTTCAACACTTCAAATTCTCGGCTCCAAGACTCGATTTAGCTATGATTGGCTAAAACAAGCTCTGATACCAAACTGACGCAGCGGATTACTCAAAACAATGTAGATCGATGAAAGTAGTAGTCGGTGGATTGATGAATACTGTGATGCCTGAATTCGTTGATCCGGAGATACCGAATTCTAGCTATCTCTGACTCGTTGATCCGAAGATACCGGGAAAGAGATCTACGATTCTTCAACGTTGATCTTGCGCACAAGATACCGTGAATCGGCTTCAACAAACGAAGATTCGAGCGCACTCGAATAACGTAAGTGGAGATAGGAGACTTCACTCGACTACCAATTAGAAGAAAGCACAAAGCAATCAAAATGGAAATTTTATTCAAAAATCAACAACCATTACAAATGACCCAACATGCCTATTTATAGGCTTACAACTCACACGTCAAACAGAAAAAAATCACAACTCTTAGGTCGTATACGACCTAGTACAACTCACGCGATTTAAGAAAAAATTACAAAACAATACAGTACACGCCTTAAAATTAGGTCGTTCACGACCTATGCAACTCACGCGACCTAAAAACCATAATCAGCGACTTAGTTTTTCACGCGCCTCAAAACAACAGCGACCTAAAGAAATTGCCGTGACTTAAAATAAGGTCGTTCGCGACCTAACATCCTTCACGCGACCTATCATTCTTCTTGCGAGCTAAGAAAAGTTCGGCAGCGACATATAAAGGAAGTTTCGCGACCTAGGGCTTTGGCACGCTGGAGGCTTTGCGACTTAACGGAATCGTTGCTCACTCGCGACTTAAAGGTGCTGTAGGTCGCTCGCGACTTAGATATGCGGTAGGTCGCTCGCGACCTGAGGCAGAGTTAGGTCGTTCAATCGAATTCGCGACCTTGAGATTAGGTCGTACGCGACCTATGGAGGCGGAGTTAGGTCGTTCCATCGAAGGATTAGGTCGTAGACTGGTGGATTTGGGGTTTAGGTCGTGGTCGCGGCATGAAATTGGCGATAGGTCGTTGATGTGCGCGATCTGGGTGGTTTCATCACCGATCTCGCGACCTAGTATAGGTCGGCCGCGCCTTATCAAGGTAAGCTCTTCATCAAGTTCCAACTTCTGTATTTATAACTAAAACTCAATTGTTTCTTTTGTTCCATTTTTATTTTGTTTAAATAACATAGAATTGGAATCATTGACCCAATATGTATATTAATATGTATTGAATGAATTTTTTCGAATGCAATTTTAACTAAGTTTGAATCGAAATGTAAATCGAATCGTAAAGGAAGAGATTCGATCTGAAACGGGATTTAAATCGTAGGATTTTAAGATTTTTGACAACAATGCGTCGAACCACTATAAAATCTCGTGTTTATTTCATTTCTTACTGTTTTAATTTACCATTTTTCATATTTTATTTTCTACTTCATTCTATTTGGATATTGGATATTGAATATGCGGTGTTATCATATTAGCTTACTCTAAATTTGACGAGGTAGTATTACCACCAAGATAGGGGAACAGGTTCACAAACAATAATACTCTCTTTATCACCAAAGTAGTCTTCCTAGAACCAGGAGGACTTAGCATTAAAATCATTAAATAATAATACATATACATTATTAAAATTCGAATGATTATTTTACTTGAGATCTAATTCATTTTGTGTGCAGCATGGCTGAACTCGTATCCTGACCAAATATAATTTGTGTCTAATTTTCTTCATAAAATAGAATTCATATCCTTTTCACACTATATGTATAGATAATAATTGGTTGTTTTTTTATAAAAAAAAATCCAACCATACCATAATACTCAAAATACATATATCTTATATAACAGCTATCAGATGATTGACCTTATCATCAAAAAAATCTAGATTCTATATGATGTACATTGAGTATGTATGTAAAGCCGTTTTGAATCATGTTCAAAATAGTTATAGATATTATATCATCCAGACTGTGATAATAATTTATTCTTGTTTGGCAGTATTTACACTTGATTGATGATTGAGTCTTCATCAATCATAAAGTTTGAATGACTTTAACTATGAGGTATATAACACTCACTATAAGAATAAATATCAAGAAAATATTATTTGTAGTTATTTATAAACTAATAATATCGTTATTAATAAGTATTCGACCTATAAAAGAACACATATTTATATCTGGTAACTTAACTAATAAGTCAAAACTATGATAATCATAATGTTTTGACATGCGCATATGCATTTATAAAATTAGTTTTCCCGGTTATGTTTTCAATGACAGGAACAACTTTGATGTCAGAGCCCAGTGAAATGAGTGCTGCAGAACTAACCGTTGGTTGGATACTAGTCGTAAAGTAATCAGTTTTATACTTAATTACCAGCACTTAACCGCTAATAGTTCTTTTTAGCGTACAAAACATAATGTTTATAAATGAAAACCTTTTCCTGCTTGAGCACCTTACATGCGTACATAAGATGTATCGAGAGGTCAAGATATTAAAAATGTGTATCAATATAAACAGCACAGATTCAGATTTTAGTTATTCAAATGTTGTTTGCCAATAGATACTGTCAAAATATACATTTTTTTTATTGCTTTAAAAAACGAACCATCTTATTTAAATGCAAACCTTGCAATACTGATGAAGCAAAAACATGCTGTATAGAGCCTGGTCATCTAAAGAAATGCTTTATATATGAATAGTTGCAATGAAATGAATCTGAAATCTGGACTAAATCATGGATGCATTAACACAGGTCAAATTCAAAAGAAATTACCATAGAAAATAGTTTCATAAATTCCTTCTAAGACCCAAAATGTGCAATGCATAGCCAAACCAAAATAAAAACTGCTGGGTAAAACACAATGTCTAAACTTATGCGGTAAAATACAATCTTGATGAAAAATAGGTGTGTAAGGTGCTTTTAACTTTTAAAGCAAGGAATGGTTAAACATCACCCATCTCTTCTCCACACCCAACTGCCATGCGAGAATCAGCGATGCTCTTGTTCACTTTGCATGAACACTTATGAAGTGATAGGTGGCGGCCACAAAATGATATGATGTGATCATTAGCATGTAGCCTTAAGATCAGGAGTTCAGCTACGTACAGGAAAATCAAAGCAAAATATGCAGCCATAAAAGATTGGAGGACATTGAAGACATGGATACTGATAAAGAGTAAAGGAGAAATTAAAATTGTATTATTCTCCGATCTGGAAATACAATCAGTACTGCCTTTTATACAAACAGCTGAGCTGTCACTTTATTGATAATAGAAAATAAAACTAATGCGATAAAATGTCCTATTTACAATCCAGTACAACAAATTCTATATTCTAACATCCCCCCTTCAAGATGGACTTGGCTGAGAAGACACAAGACCAATCTTAGAAGAAAGAAAACGATGTTGTTCAGCTCCAAGTGGCTTCGTCATTATATCTGCTAGCTGCAAACCTGATCTGACATAGTATAATTCAATGAGACCTTCTTCCACTCTTTCTCTGATGTAGTGGCAATCTGATTTGAGATGTTTTGTTCTTTCATGATAAATGGGATTTTCTGCAATATGTTGCGCTGCTTTGTTATCACAATACATTGGTATTGGCTTAGGAATCTGAACCTGTAAATCAGCTAATAAACCATCTAACCATACAAGTTCACCTGCACTATAGCTCATGCTTCTATACTCTGCTTCACATGAGCTTTTAGAAACTGTTTTCTGTTTCTTGGTTTTCCAAGAAATAAGAGAATCGCCAAGAAACATGCAATACCCTGATAAAGATCTTGCCGTAAACATACAATTTCCTCAGTCAGCATCACAATATGCATTCAACTTCAGAGAAGTATTTGCTGGATAAAATAGACCATAGTTGATAGTGCCCTTCAAATACTTCAAGATATCGATTGCTGCTGAAAAATGAGGAACTCTAGGACAAGATAGAAACTGACTAAGCTGTTGAAAAGAGTAAGAGATGTCAGGTCTTGTCATGTTCAAATAAAGAAGCTTACCAACAATACTTCTATAAATTTCAGGATCAGACATTATTTTTCCTTCATCAATGCTGAGTTTTAGACCTTTAGGAAGAGGGAATCCAACAATGCCACAATTTTCTAAATTTGTATCTCTTAACAAATCCAAAATATACTTTCTTTGGTTTAATAAAATCCCATCCTTTGATCTGGATACCTCAATACCAAGAAAATATTTGAGATGACCCAAATCTTTGATTGTAAAAGCTTTATGTAAAACTTGTTTCAATTCACAAATAAGCTGTACATTTGATCCTGTGATCAACAAATCATCCACATATGTTACAACAACAATAAAATCATCTCCTTGCTGCTTTGTGAACATAGAATAATCTTGCTTGGACTTCACAAATCCTAATCGAAAAAGCAGCTTGCATAATTCATAATTCCACTGCCTAGAGGCTTGCTTTAATCCATACAAAGACCTTTTGAGTTTACAAACCATCCCAGATTTTGCATTAAATCCAGGAGGTGGTAACATGTAAACCTCTTCATCAATATATCCATGAAGGAAAGCATTGTTAATATCACATTGGTGCAATTTCCAGTTGAACGCAACAGCAAGTGCAATTACAGTTCTTACAGTTGTAAATTTAGCAACTGGACTGAATGTATGTTTGAAATCCTTGCCTTTTATTTGTTTGTCCCCGCGAGCAACTAGTCTAGCTTTAAATCTCTCAACAGTTCCATCAGGTTTAAACTTAAGTTTGTAAACCCATTTACAAGCAATTGCTTGTTTACCAGGTGATAATAAAGTCATCTCCCAAGTTTGATTTTCTTCCAAAGCAGCAATCTCTTTATTCATTGCTTCAACCCATTTCAAATCATGTTTAGCTTGATTGTAAGAATTTGGTTCATGAGTGGATAACATTTTGGCTAGATTAGCTAAGGATTCTTTATCAAGATGAGACAAACTACTTTCAGTATACACATTGAAAGCAGTAGATTTTGAAAATTCAGATGCATTTTTTGATGTAGAAGAGTGTTTAGTGGGAAGAGTGACAACAAAATCTTTAAATTTATTTGGAAGAGAAGTATCCCTATTAGATTTTCTAAGAGGGACATGAATTGCATCAGGTATAGGAATAGAAGCAGAAGGAATATTTGTAGGAGAATAATCAGAAGATATTTGAGGTGATAATATTTGAGGTGAAGATATTTGAGGTGTAGGAGGAGAATTTGTATGAGAAGAAATGTCATTTGTAATAAAAGGAGAAGGTGATGAAGAGTTATCAGAAGATAAAGGATTGTATTGTTTGCTATCATCAGAAAATACAACAGGTTGAACGATAGGAAGAGAAGGAGAATCAGCAACAGGTTGAACGATAGGAAGAGAAGGAGAATCAGCTTCTCTAAAAGGAAACTTATCCTCTTTAAATAAAACATCCCTACTCAAAATGATTTTATGATTATCCAAGTCAAATAACTTGTACCCTTTCTGAGCATAAGGATATCCAATTAAAATACATTTTGTTGACTTAGGAGCAAATTTATCCTTTGTTTTTATTGCAGGATAACAAAGGCATCCAATAACTCTCAAATGGTCATAATCATATAGTTTTCCCATCAACATTTCATAAGGAGTTTTCCATTTTAGGATAGAACTGGGCATTAGATTCACAAGATATGTCGCAGACAACAAACAATCTCCCCAAAACTTTGTAGGCAAACCAGCATGGAGTTTTATAGCCCTAGCAGTCTCCATAAGATGTCTATGTTTTCTCTCAACCCTCCCATTCTGTTGAGGATTTCCAGGAATGGTTCTCTAATGTACTATCCCTTTTTGAGCAAATAAAACATGACAAGACTCTTGGATGATCTCAGTCCCATTATTACTTCTGATAACCTTAACCTTTGTTCCAAACTGTGTATCAACATAGGCTAGGAAAGCACTAATCACACTATATACTTGATATTTGTTCTAAATCAAGTGAGTCCAAGTAGTTCTAGTATGATCATCTAAAATTGTCAAGAAATATCTAGCACCAGAATAACAAGGAACTTTATAGGGACCTCATAGATCCATATGAACAAGATCAAATTTTTGAATAGCATGAGATACTGATAATGCAAATGGCAACTTATGATGTTTAGAAAACACACAAACTTCACAATGAAATCTACTTTTATTATGATCAGAATGTTTACAACATAGATGCATCATTTTTCCAGTTGAAACATGACCCAACCTAGCATGAAGAATATCAAAACTAAGAGTACTGACACTAGAATTTGCAACATGCTTATTTTTGAACAAAACATCATCAAGAACATTAGAAATTGAAACAACATTGGAAGATGATTCCCTGAATCTGTACAGACCAGCATGCCTTGTACCAGTGGCCTTGATTTGTTTAGTTATAGGGTCCTGAAAGAAACAAGAGTTTTGTTGAAACAAAGCAACAAGGTTGTCATGATCAAGCAATTTTCCAACAGAAAGCAAATTGTGTTTGAATTGAGGAATAAACAAGACATTTTTGAGATGTATTTGTGGTGTTATGGGCACTGTTCCAATTATTGACACCAACTTATAAGACCCATCGGGAAGACCTACTTTAATAGGATTTTTAAGAGTTTGTGTGAAACTAAACATGCTAATATGAGATGCCATATGATCTGATGCACCAGTATCTATTATCCCAGATTTTTCATGCATAAAATGATTATCGATTTTTGCATCTGAAGTAATTATACCTGCAAAATTGACTGCAGATTCATAAGAAGAGCTGTTATTCTTGTTCATCATCTTCAGAATCTCCTTGTAGATGGCTGAGACCATATTTGGATCAACTATTTGTGAATTTGAACAAGATGCACTAGAACCAGAAGCAGTTTGCTTACTGCAATCTCCAAAATTAAGAGGATCATTTAAAATACCATCTCCAAAGCTAACCTCATTGACATTCGCAGCCAACTTCTTCCCTTTGTTACCAGGATACCAGTCAGGATACCCGATTAGCTTGAAACATTGATCAATTGTATGACCTTTAGCCTTGCAATGATCACATATCTTATTTGCTTTGTCTGCCTTAAGCTTCTTAAAATCCTTCTTAACAATATCAACTCCATGTTTTAAGCCTCCTTTACTACTCATTAAAGCACTGACTTCAACAGAAGAATCAACAGAAAGACTGTTATGTTTCTCAATTTGTTGCAACTTGCAACATATAATAAGCTTTATTTGGAGTAGGTAAAGGATCAAGACTCAAAATATTTGTCTTAACAGTATCATATGCTCTATTTAGACCAGCCAACAACTGTATTAGTTTCAATCTTTGATCTGCCTCAACAATTTTTTTTAGAATGTCACAACTACATGATTTAAGCGCACCACATGTGCAATCAGGATACCCTTCAAGAACTTGAAGTTCATCCCAAACTCGTTTCATCTTGCCATAATAATCACTAATCGAACTATTATTTCGCTGAATCGAAGTAAGAGTGCGATGCAATTCAAAAATCTGAGGAACATTTGAAGTACCATACCTTTCCTTGATCTCAGACCAAAGATGATGTGAGGAATTGACAAACACAAAATCTTGTGCAATCGTCTTCTCCATTGAATTACAGATCCACGACATCACTAGGTAATCATTGCGAATCCATTTATGATAATCAGGAGACGTTGCATCTGGCTTCGTCAAGGTTCCATTAATGAATCCGACCTTGTTTCTGGCAATTAATGCCATTTTCACACTACGACTCCAGTTGATGTAGTTATTGCCATTGAAAGTGTAATTTGTCAGCGATTGAATTGGTAAATCATTTCCAGTAAGATAGTAAGGATCATTGAAATTGATTCCATTATTTATGTTACTTTGATGAGATGAACAATCCTCAGAAGTTATTTCAGGTATATTGAGAAGAAGTTAAGAACGAATTCTCCAAAAGAAATCGATCAAAGAATATGAAGAACGAATCAACAATTTCGGGATTTAGGAACAAGATACCATTGCTCTGATACCATGATAAAGAGTAAAGGAGAAATTAAAATTGTATTATTCTCCGATCTGGAAATACAATCAGTACTGCCTTTTATACAAACAGTTGAGCTGTCACTTTATTGATAATAGAAAATAAAACTAATGCGATAAAATGTCCTATTTACGATCCAGTACAACAAATTCTATATTCTAACAGATACAACATATAGAGTTAGCGGCAAACATTATGTAACGATTGTTTTATGCCATATTTTCTTTTAACTGGGTCTACATTTACCATAGAGGTAGAAGATAACTTACTTAGCTCAAGCTGGTTTAGCAACATTATTGGATGTATTCCTTGCAACAATCTTAGCTTCAACCTCACTCTTAATTTCAAAGGCAGACTCATCTTCTCCTCCCCCCTTGTCCTAACTGCACACCCAAAGTAATCAGCTTCCCAGCTTCGCTATCCTTATTTACATCTTCATGTTCCATGCGAACCTTTCTTCTGATTAAGACTATGTAGATGATCGATTGAAATGGTGTCTTCTCTAGCTTACTAATTGTTTTTGTTCCAATCATGCATGAATGCCCCAGCACTCTTTCTATTTCCGCCTTCACCGTTTCCGTCTCCATTTATACATCTACTTCTCAAAACAGCAGCTTCAAATCATTTGGGATCTTTGCTCCGGCATTCTGAAGGTTTTGAACTTCGGTCTTCATCGGTTTCTTGGAAAAAAATTTAGCGAAGGCAGACAAATAGTGTTTTAATTAGTGGTTTTGGAGTCATAACCCTTGCTCTTATCTTTCATTTTTCTTGCTGTTTCTTGACTAAAATGGGTAAAAACGGAAGCAGGGAATTCCGATTCGCTGGGCCCATTTAGGTCCGCTAATTTGCTAAGGCGGCCCCTCTCTTTTTCTTTTTTCTTTTTTCAAAAAATTTAAGGACTGATTACCCATTATTTGATTACCCATTATTTTTGTTTAAATATATATCTTGCGTGGTATCTGAAGGCACCACGCATGACAACTGCGTGGTGCCTCCAGGGCATTATGCAAGACAACTGCAGGGTACTTTGAATGCATCACGCAGAGCAACAACGTGCGAGGTATTTTTGGATTTTTTTAAAGGAGACGACTCAGCAAAATGATGAGTTTTTTCATTTCTTTTCAAAATTTGGTGGGCTATCGAGTACTAATAACGGTTCAAATAGAATCAGCCGTTCCAATTTAGTTTAATTCGTTAATTCTCAACTCATCAAAATTCAAAACAAAAAAACGACTTGTTCGGCTTGTTTTAATTTTCTTTTTTTAATCATATTTGATATTTGATAGGAGGAAGGAAATGGTTTAGGAAAATTTTCAAACAAAGGACGCAGAACAAAAATTTTAGATAGGACAAACCTCAAAACTCAAACGCGACCTATTTTTCTATAACGATGACGATAACACCTGCACAATAGGCGACAACAACAGTGCTATAGGCGACGACGATGGAATGGTCATCGATGGCGGCTTGTTGTGGATGACGATGTTTTTGAGGTACGAGAACCGAACTCAATATTGATCGCGAGATTCAATTTTTGATGGAGACTTTAAGGATGCCGATGATGGAGAAGGCAGCGGCGATTGGATGAAGGTGATGGTGGAGGAGGCGGCGTCGTTGCCAATCGTTTTTTTATTGAAATATAAACCAGTAATTATACACACATAGCATTTGCTGTAAATATAGTATTTTTGTTTTGTATTCATGCATATAGCATTACATTAGTATAATGCTAGTTTAGCATTTTATAAAATGTAGGATTGTATATCACTTTTTTTAGATAATGCTAATTTAGTTTAACATTTTTCATAATTTTTTTGATTGTGAACCTAGTAATGCTATATAAAATTAGAATTTTATGGTAATATAAACATAAAATGCATAAATGTTTTTTGTAATTATTATTTTTATTCTTTACGAGTGGTACGGCATACGCTTCGCGCGTGATAAAGGCACGTACTTCGTGTACGAATTGTTTTTTACAAATTATATATGTTTAGCTTCATCGAAAAATATGATTTGGACAAATATTTAATCGTATTTTTGCGTTGAAATGATATGCGATTAGTTTTAATTTTACTTTGTAAATTGAAACATCTAATTTTTTGTTAGTTTGAATTTTTATTTCTATTATTAATTAATAAAGAATGAATTTAATTTTATTAGTTTGAATTTTTACTTTGTTATTAATTAATAAAAAATGATTTTGGAAAAAAAATATTATTTGTTAGATCTTATTTTTAAGTGATATTAAGATTTTGATAATATCCATAGAGGGATGTTTTGAATTGGTAAAGAAAACTTATCCGTTAGATCCTATTTTTAAATGATATTAATATTTAATAATATTTGAAGAGGAGCATTTTTAATAGTTCACCTTAATACCAAAAAGTGTGACATCAAAGGTATTACAACTATTATTAAAGATATATGAATATAGCATTACATTGGCATAGTGTTATTTTAGTTTAGCATTTATACACTATATAAACGAGTACTAAGGCACGTCCGATGGACGTGCGTGGAAAAAATAGTGTGCAAACAAAAAAGCAATAGAAAATAAATTGATGATAAGACAATAGTTTTCAAAACTGACATGTAAATCATTTAAATATTAAAAAAATGATGTTTATTACACACAAAATATTTAAATTAGACATTAAGAGACATCATGGATCAACATTTCAGGGCCTGCTTGCCATTCAGTCTACAACCACAGCCTGCCTGCCGCAGTTCATCAATTTTCTTCAGTTCATTGCTTCATTCACTTCATGTCTTTCAATACTAATAATAGTAGCTTCTGTTCTTCAATGCTTTTAAGCCTGCCTTCACTTCAGAGAATGGTGCATACCCCAATCAGTTCTTGCTTGGCTTCATGTTGTCACCTATCCCACAGCGTTCTCTTTAGTTTGAAGCAAGTGTGATCGGTTCAGTTTCATTTATCATGCTATAGTCTTCTTCAACTTGCACGCCAATCACGCTGCTTCATCTTTTGCCGGTAATGCATGCCTGCCTTGAAGCTTACCTATCCTCTCATCATCGAAGCTTACCTTTTCACTCAACTGCAAAATGAAGCTTTACCTTTTCACTCATGTTGCACTATGAAGCCTACGTACATGTTGGCATATATTGGACATGAGTGAACGACTCTGCCTTTTCAATTTATCTTACCCATCTGTGTCAGTTACAATTCATCATGCCAGCACCTACATTTCTGCAGTGCTCATTACATAGTTCATGCAGACAAAGATCATTAAGTAGTTCTCTTTCTGCAACTTGGTTGCTTACGTGCACCATACTTTCTTATATGCAATCGCCAAGAGACATCATGGATACACAACATTAAACTCTATTATTTTCAACATAACAATTATATACCTTATGGTGACATTTCAAAGTGGGATAAGCCCATGACATTTATATGGACTGTGCAGTAGCAACTCCAAGGCAGATACACTTCTATTGTTTCCCTCGACATTTATAGATAGACCATGCAATAGCAGCTCCATGACAACATCAACATTACTTGCCTTTGGCCACCGTATTGAACTTTGTTTCCTTCCTTGGGAGTTCCAAACCTGAGATTCAAATTCTTATGTATAATAATTTCTAGTATCTACACATTTCTCATTCTCTTTCTTGAATGATAACAATTTTTCTATTATAACATGCTAACTTTGCGAGGTCAACTCCTGTTTCCACAAGAAAGCAGACTATATCTACATGGGTATATGGAAGTAGAATAAAGTGCAATAGAATTCTAGAAGACTGTAATCATAGGTAACATAGGAGAGGCTTACCATAACTCTTAGACTATTTCTATATGAGCACTTAAGTCCATAAGTAAAATCATATAGTCCTTTTAACGAAAATCTTATACTATAAAGCAAAACCTTGTTCAGGCTCGGTCAAAGTAAAGCTTTTTCTGAAGTTACAAAAGTATCCCTCCTTTATATCTAGGTCATGATTTCAGAAACTGTCTAGACAAGGCAGTTATGTCATTTCACTACTGTTAAAAGAACGACGTGGATAACTAAATATACAATGGAGTGGACATTACTAATGTTGAAATGTGAGAGTATTGACTACTTTTGTAATTTTTATTAAAATATTGATGAATTTCATAGCTACAGCATAAGTAATTTATATCTCGATTAATGATAATTTAATATTTGGAACCATTGGTACAGTTGTTTTTGCAAAACTAAAAATATCAAATTTATATAGTTAAGAAGATTGGCAAAAAATCTATAGTTGAAGTATATTCATTATTTAGATGCAAGTTAATCGAATAAGATAAAAAAAACTTAGGTACATAATAAATAAATTTGTCATTGTCAAAATGAAATTATAATCTTTAAAAGTTATAATACATATTTTGCATATTTTTGGATAAGCAAGCTCTAATATCTTCACTTATTCTGCAAAACACTGTATTTTGAGTTTGTTTTGTTTCAAAATATGAACATTTTGCCTGCATTATGTTCTGGGATCAGAAAAGAAAAGCAATCAGAAAGGAAATTGATGTATATACAATAGTTTTGGAACCTGACATGTAAATCATTTAAATAATAAGAAATGATGTTTGTTATATTCACTTAAAGTACAATTATATTCACTTAAGTAAATCTTTTAAATAATAAAAATCGGTGCAACAATGTGTGTGAACAAAAGAAATAGATATTTTGCTACACTCGCATGTTTGAGAGAGTAGAGCCTACAGTAGCAACTTTATGTTCACTTAAAGTTAAAAATGTTAGTTCTCTCATGTCTTTAAAGTGGCGCATTTGGACACACAACCATTTAATACACCTCTCTTTGAAAACAGCTTACACTCAAGCACAACTAAAGATAAGTTTCAAAATAAAAACTATTTTAATGTCACATAACTAATTCTATCATACAAAATAATTATAATAGTTATGGCTTAAAAGATTTTCATTGCAATAAATTACTTACTTCAAGATCTCAACATATGCATAAGTAGATGTAAAGTGTACTATATGTGTATAAGGTGTAAATAACAATGGAGATGACAATGATCATTATGTAACACATCTATAATAGTCTAAAAAATTAGTGTTTCAATTCAAATGTAGTCTTTTAACAGCAAAATGTCAGTGTTCAATGAAGAAAAAAAATGGACCAGTTTGGTAACTCATAATCAAAAGAAGTCATTCATCCACTCTTGAAATCATGTTCATGAAATAAACTATCAAAATTGTATCTTGGAGACTTGGATATCGGATGACATGACAAAATAATTTAATATCGGAACTATAAATAGTTATGGCTATTTAATAAATGATAATTTGATCTCATAATACAAAACAAATTAAGTAGTTCTTCCGAGCAATGACAATCTATCGATTTCATTTACCAAATTAACTAATAATAAGGCCAAATATGGATGCGTTATTTTTCCAGTTAATAATGTAAGAGAATATTACAAAAAAATGTGCTTATACTTTTTCATTTTCTTCTACTAACTTACGAATCTGAAAAAATTGAGTTTCAGTAAGTACACTTACTGAGTAGTATACAAATGTTGCAATAAAGCACATGTAGATGCAAGAACTAGTTGTTCTCATGTTAATACAGTATCCTTGTAAGATATATAAGTAAACCATAACATTAATATATATCAAACCAATAATATAAGTTGTAATATAACAGTTTAGTTAGAGAGTAATACATACCTGGATCACCTAATCGTTTTTTGTACAACAATGGTTGTCCAATACTTTTAGCCAATTCATCAGACAACTAGAGTGCAATATCTAAAACCTCCATTATAAGAGTGCAGGCATAGACCACAAAAAAGAAAAAATATGCATATAAATAGAATAATTGTTCAAAGTTCTAACAATCTACCATTGGTGAACTATGAAGCATCAGATTTAGTAAAATCATTTATCTACCTCTAATTCACTCAAAACCCAATTTATATGCCACAACCATCATGCCCCTCTGCCAATATCCAATTTCGACCAATGGAAGGTGCTGGTGGGTCTGGAGTTCTCGCCATGGCTGCAGAGGTAAGAAATTTGGAAGTTGAAGTCGGAATTTGTGATTTTGGAAGAAGCTTTGATGTGTGTATGTGCACAGATATATTTGTGCACAATAAAGCAAGCAGTTTACTCGAATAAGGTCAAGTGATGAATTTCCAAGAAAATCAAGAATTGACTGAAGCTAAGGTAGTTAATGGCATAGAAACAATAACTGGAGAAATTTGATATGCAGAAGTTGTTCACTCAATCAAGAACAGCCCCTCGAAATTAACCTGATGAAGCTATGACTCGAAGGAGTAGTAGGGGAATGGCAGAATTTTCTCGGGAAACAGACATGGTGAAATGTTTAGGCTGATACAGAAGATGGAATATTAGAAACAAAAAGAACAGATTCAAGAATTGCCTATTTCTAATTGAAATTGGACCAGATAATTTCTCTAAGATATTACAACTGAAATTGACAGAATTTATAACCGAAGTGTAATCCTAAAGGTTTAATAACAAGAATGGTAAGCTGATCAACTACAAATTGCTAATAACAGGTAAACTAAAAGACAAGATTTATCAACTGAAATGAAAAAATTGATATGAACAATAAAGTGCAGATTCAAGAACATCAATATAAATTGCAAGGAAATTAAAGCTGAATTAAGTACAAGAAACAAGAATTAAGATTGTAATTGCAGGTAGGCTGAATAAGAAGAACAGAAACTAAACTGGGATTAAAGCTACCAATGATTAAACTAAGTATCAGAATGCAAGAAAAGAAAAAAGATTAAAAGAAGTACAAACGGAAAATGAAGAATAGAGATCTACAACACATTAACAAATGAAAAAAAATGAGTTTATTGCTTCAATTTCTTCACCCTTAATAACAGGTACAATACTGCATATATATATGCAGTCTCATCCATAATGGACCCAGATTATACAACAGTCCCAATAATAGCCCAATTAACATACGAATCAAATATACAACAACATACAAAGATATTCAAAATACACTACATCACTCAATTGCCTCAGGTCTGGTAACAGTAAGTGTGCACGTGCACACCTGCACACATGCACAGCCAACAGTTCTTTATCCATATCATATTTTCATCTTCTCAGTCTCGCGCCACCTGTCTGCTGTCGATACTGATGAGGTTAGCTCTGATGAACCTCGTCCAATTGAAGTTTCTTCATTCATTTTTGCTGTTGAACTGTTGTTTCTTTCCACTAGCATCTCAAGTAAAGTTTGGTTGTTACATCTCCCTTCTCCTTCAAGAATGGACCTTGTCCCAAGGTCCAAGGTGGGAAACTTTCGAATAGTTGGCCAATAATCTTCCCATGTTGCTTCTTCTATTGGTTTGTCTTTCCATTTCACCAAGATTTGTACCACTGCATCATTGTTTCGAGGGATCATCCTCCTATCAAGTATAGCTTCTGGTTGTTCCACAATCTCCTCAGTAAAGCTAGGAGCATTTTCTTGTATTACAACATCATTTCCAAGTCTTTTCTTTAATTGAGAGACATGAAATACTGGATGTACCTTGGCTTCAGCTGGCATCTGTAGCTTGTACGCAACCTTTCCAATTTTCTCGAGTATCAAATATGGACCATAATATTTCGGAGCTAGCTTGTGAGTTCTCTGGGTTCTAGCAGTGATTTGTTTATATGGTTGAAGCTTTAAGTACACCCAATCTCCTTGATCAAATTCTCTTTCTGTTCTCCTGTTGTCTGCATACTTTTCATTCTACTCTGCGCAAGCTTTAAACTATCCTTTACGAATTCTATGATGATTTCTCTAGAGTAAAGTGCTTCCTCTACTTGCTCCACTTTGGCTGTGTAAGGCACATAGGACAATAAATTGGGGGGATTTACACCATACACTGCTTTATAAGGAGTTGTATTGGTAGGATTCTTCCAAGTAGTATTGTACCAATACTCTGCTACTGATAGCCACTTAATCCATTCCTGTGGCATATGAAGCATCTCAAATAGCTTTCTAGAATTTTGTTCACTACTTCGGTTTGGCCATCACTTTGTGGATGATAGGCAGTGCTCAACTTCAATGTGCAACCCTGCAATTTAAACAACTCCTGCCAAAACTTACTTGTAAAAATAGCATCCCTATCACTTACTATAGATTTGGGTAGACCATGCAGTTTGAAAACACCATCAAAGAATACAACAGCTACTTCCTTGGCTGTGAAGGGGTGACTCAGCGGAAAGAAGTGTGCATACTTACTCAATCTATCCACCACTACAAATATAACTATGTACTTGTGACTTTTTGGCAAGCAAGTAATAAAGTCCATGGAAATATCAACCCAAATCCTTTCTGGAATAGGCAGAGGTTGCAGAAGACCAGGAACTAATATGTTTTCTTCTTTATTTCTCTGACACTCATCACAAGTCTTCACGAAAGTCTCCGCATCTTTTTTCATTTTCTTCCAATAGAAAACCTGTTTAATTTTTTTCAGAGTATCCGTGATGCCTGAATGTCCCCCAGAGGAGTTGAATGATGTTCTTTTATCAGTGGCAATAACAGCTCCTGTATGTTATGATCTATCAACAATTTTCCTTTATGATATATCACTTCATCCACTACTTGATATTTGTCGTTAGGTGGTGTATGGCTTTGTAGCTGTAAAAACTGTTGCTTGTACCATGTTGACAAATGCAAGGTTTTTTTAAGCTCCTGGAACTAAGGCGCTTGTACTATGGTTATAGTTTGCAAGTGTAGATTAATGTTATGACCATGCTCCTCTTCTACTTCATCTCTCCTAGACAAAGCATCTACTATTACATTTTCTTTTCCACTTTTGTATTCAACTTTGTAATCAAAGCCATGCAACTTGGCTAACCACTTGTGTTGTAACCCAGTATGTAGCTTTTGTGTTAATAGGTATTTGAGGCTTTGATGGTCTGTTTTGATTACAAACTGTCTTCCTAATGAGTATTGGCTCCATTTCTTCGTGGCTATAATAATAGCTAGCAGCTCTTTTTCATAAGTGGACAAGGTTAAATTTTTTCCATGCAAAGCTTTACTCAAAAATGCAAGTGGTCTATTATTCTGAGACAACACAGCACCTACTCCATGTCCACTAGCATCACACTCCAGAATAAAAGGTAGGTTAAAGTCAGGCATAGCTAGAATAGTTGGATTAATCAAACACTGTTTCAACTGCTCAAAAGACTTTGATACTTCATTCCATTTAAAAGAATTTTTCTTCAACATCTCTGTCATAGGTTTGGCTATTATCCCATAGTTTTTTATGAACTTTCTGTAATATCTAGTGAGTCCTAAGAATCCTCTCAATGCTTTTAATGTTTGAGGTAGAGGCCAGTCTACTATAGCTTGAATTTTTGTGGGGTCAACCGCTAAGCCTTTTGAAGAAATCACATGCCCCAAGTACTCTAAAGCTTCTTTAGCAAAGCCACATTTTGATAGCTTGACTACTAATTTATTCTCCTACAAGACTTGGAAGGCTTTTTCAAGATGCTGTAGATGTTCAAACCATGTTTTGCTATATACTAATATATCATCGAAAAATACCAATATAAATCTCCTCGAATATGGTTTAAAGATATCATTCATCAAAGACTGGAATGTGGAAGGAGCATTAACTGGACCAAAAGGCATCATGAGAAATTCATAATGCCCATGATGAGTTCCGAAGGCAGTCTTGTGTATGTCTGGTTCATACATACGAATCTGATGATAGCCTGATCTTAAGTCAAGCTTAGAAAACCACTTGGATCCCTGAAGTTCATCAAAGAGGTCATCAATCAAGGGAATAGGAAATTTATCTTTTAAAGTATGAGAATTCAAGCTTCTGTAATCAACACATAATCTCCACGTGCCATCTTTCTTTTTAACCATTACAACAGGGGAAGAGTAAGAGCTACTACTAGGTCTGATAAGTCCTGTTTCTAGCATGTCCTCAATAATCTTCTCCAGTTCATTTTTCAGGTGGTAAGAATGTCGGTATGGTTTTATGCAAATGGGTTTGGTGTTAGGTTGGAGAGGGATTTTATGATCATGTGTTCTTTGAGGTGGAAAGGTAGGATGGTCAATGGTAATCTCAGGGAATTGGTTCAGTAGTTTAACAATTTCAGTTGGAATATTGGGGTCCAAATCAAGGTTCTGTAGCATGTGAAGGCATAACAACATGGTAGTTTGACCATGGGTACTCTCCTTATCCATAGTCTTTTTGTCAATCATTTTCACATCCTTTGGCTTAATTCCTTGCCACACATAAAGCTTGTTATCATATTGAAATTTCACTTGCAAGTGTTCCAGATTCAAAGTGATTTCACCCAGACTTCTCATCCATTGAGCACCAAGTACCACTTGACAGCCCTCTAAAGGCAATAGGAGTAAATCCACTGGCATTTTACACCCTTGGCACTTCAACAAAACATCTCTACAAATTCCCGATCCAGCCAATTTCTCCCCAATAGCTACTGTCACTTCATACACCTTAGACTTGTCAATTTTTAACTTCAGTTTTCTTGCCAATTCCTCATTAATAAAGCTATGAGTTGACCCTGAGTCAATCAAGATTTGCACTTGTTTCTTATTGATAACTCCTCTGACTTTGATGGTAGATAATGCTGGAATGCCACACATAGCTTGAAGTGTTATAGAGAGAGTCTCTTCCACTGCAGATTCATCTTCTGCTTCCCTAATCTCCTCAGTCACATTATCATCATTTGTTTCCTCATCTTTGAGTGTCATAACCCCTTCTAACACATATACTCGGGGAGTAGGACATTTATGATCCTTATGCCATCTTTGTTTGCAGCCATAACATAAGCCTTGCCTCCTCATCTCAACAATCTCAGCAGGAGTAAGACCCTTATTACAAGCCAAGTTCTCTAAGGTATTATTTCTCTCTTTAGGATTTGAGGTAGTTGGGTAGTTTGGAATAGGTTTGATGGGTGGAGTGGAAGCGGTCTGGTTATTTTTAGACAAAGATGGGTTACTGTTTTTATGGTCTTTCTTTACTTGCATATATTTACACTCAAACATCTTGGCTAAGGTTACAGCTTCTCTGAAATCCTGGGGTCTGGAAGTCAACACATCATATCGTATCTCCTCCTTCAATCCACCAATAAAACGGTCAAGCAAGAATTTGGGTGGTAAGGTTTCAATTACAGCCTGCAACTGCTCAAATCTACTCAGGTAAGCTTCGATAGTGGTATACTGTTTTAGCTTGGATAATGTTGCATATGGTCGCTCCATTTCCTCTGAATTAAATCTCACCAATATTTCTTCTTTAAACACAGGCCATAACTCAAAATTTTCTACTGTATTAGTGTACTAATGGTACCATTGTAGAGCTTCTTTCCTCAATGAAAATGAAGTGATTTCTACCCATTGACTCACATCAGTATGATGGAATCGAAAGTACTGCTCCACTTGTCTCAACCAATCAGTAACAGCCTTATCTTCGGTGAATATAGGAAAGTACAGTTTCATGGTAGGAATGTGTTGATGATAAGCCAGTGGGTAATTATGATTGGGGTATTCAGGAATAGGGTAATTGGGGTAGTAGTTTCTTGGTTGAGGAGGTGGTTCTTGTGGTCGTAGTGGAGGGTTCACCTGTGTATGAGTATTTCTTGGTGGAAGAAGGGGATTTCTTGGAGGTGGCATAGCAGGTCTGGATGGAGGAGCCATGTTTCTAGGAGGTGGATGAGGTACTAGAAGAACATGAGGAGTAATATACTGATAATATGGGTGAGGTTCACTTAGTTGCGGCGGCGGAGGTACAAAATTGGGATTAATGGGTGATGTGGTATTATTCATAGGAGGTGCGGCAGCAACTGGAGGAGAAGGTGGTGGTATGGATGTGGATGTCTGCTCTCGACGTTGTTGTCGTGCTAAAGCATTCAAAACATTATTAAATCCCTCAAACTTTTGCTGGAGATTAGTCAAGATTTCGTTAGTTTTACTGTTGAATTCATGTTATAACTGCCACTGTTGATCCGATTCTGGATCTGGGATTAGTTCTTGGTCATGGTTTCCTGGGTCGATAGGATCGATCTGAGGATTAGAATTAGGGTTCGTCTCAGCTGATGGCTCTGATACCAAATTGGAAGGTGCTGGTGGATCAGGAGTTCTTGCCATGGCTGTAGAGGTAAAAAATTTGGAAGTTGAAGTCGGAATTTGTGATTTTGGAAGAAGCTTTGATGTGTGTATGTGCACAGATATATTTGTGCACAATAAAGCAAGTAGTTTACTCAAATAAGGTCAAGTGATGAATTTCCAAGAAAATCAAGAATTGACTAAAGCTAAGGTAGTTAATGGCACAGAAACAATAACTGGAGAAATTTGATATGCAGAAGTTGTTCACTCAATCAAGAACAGCCCCTCGAAATTAGCATGATGAAGCTGTGATTCGAAGGAGTAGTAGGGGAATGGCAGAATTTTTTCGGGAAACAGACAGGGTGAAATGTTTAGGCTGATACAGAAGATGGAATATTAGAAACAAAAAGAACAGATTCAAGAATTGCCTATTTCTAATTGAAATTGGACCAGATAATTTCTCTAAGATATTACAAGTGAAATTGATAGAATTTATAACCGAAGTGTAATCCTAAAGGTTTAATAACAAGAATGGTAAACTGATCAACTACAAATTGCTAATAACAGGTAAACTAAAAGACAAGATTTATCAACTGAAATGAAAAAATTGATATAAACAATAAAGTGCAGATTCAAGAACATCAATATAAATTGCAAGAAAATTAAAGCTGAATTAAGTACAAGAAACAAGAATTAAGATTGCAATTGCAAGTAGGCTGAATAAGAAGAACAGAAACTAAACTGAGATTAAAGCTACCAATGATTAAACTAAGTATCAGAATGCAAGAAAAGAAAAAAGATTAAAAGAAGTACAAACTGGAAATGAATAATAGAGATCTACAACACAGTAACAAATGAAAAAAAATGAGTTTATTGCTTCAATTTCTTCACCCTCAATAACAGGTACAATACTGCATATATATATGCAGTCTCATCCATAATGGACCCAGATTATACAACAGTCCCAATAATAGCCCAATTAACATACGAATCAAATATACAACAACATACAAAGATATTCAAAATACATTGCATCACTCAATTGCCTCAGGTCTGGTAATAGTAAGTGTGCACGTGCACACCTGCACACATGCACAGCCAACAATTCTTTATCCATATCATATTTTCATCTTCTCAGTCTTGTGCCACCTGTCTGCACGTGCACACCTGCACACATGCACAACTGCTGTCTCTTTCCACTAGCATCTCAAGTAAAGTTTGGTTGTTACAACCAACTGCAAATTAACCGAGCCATCTAGTATCAGAGAATAACAATAAACATGATGTTTGCTCCAGGAAACTCATGTGGAACACAATTTTGACCTTATTTTTACAGAGCTGGAGCACGTGGATTCTCTAATAAAGTTTCGGTTGATTCTCTAATAAAGTTTAGTGATTTAGCAACATGGGTAAGAGGATTTGGTGGAAACTTTAGAAAGATAGAGGTGATAACATGACAGTTACGAACATGCTCGGAAGAAGGAACTGATAGAAGTATTATAATAATGGATGAGAACGTGTGATAACTAACCTCCGCTATTTTATCAAATGCTAAAAACCCATTTTTATAAGGTTTGCAATGTTAAATGGAAGGGGTATTTTCGGTAATACCAAAAGACTTCAGTTTGACTTGTTGACCAAAGTATTTTCTTTATATATAAGATGAATAACACGAATAATGCTAATTTAATATAACATTTGGTTTTTTATGATGTGTAAATGCTATTTGTCATCATCGTTTTTATTCTGTATATATTAGTACAGAATTACATTGGTATAGTACTAATTTAATTTAGCATTTACACACTGTATAAATAAATAACACAAATAATGCTATATTAATATAGCTTTTTTTCTTCTTTTTTTGCTGTGACGCATATATATATATATTGATTAGGGTTGCAATCATGCTAGTGGCTAAGATTTTGAATGTAGTTGTTGGTGGTTGTTTGAGTGATGTGGGATTTTGATTTGAGGTGGATCGACGGTAATAAGATGGAGCTTTGAGCGATGGCGACTTGTAGGAGGCTTGACGAGTTCTGAGGTGAAGCTATGGTGACAATGGCAAGGAATTGTAAATGGTGCGCGATGAGGTCGAGACACGCAATGGCGTGGGATAAAGTCGAGGCAGGCGGTGCAAAAAAACATTTTTCCTTTCGATTAAACTTTTGAAGCGGTGCAAAAAAACATTTTTCCTTTCGATTAAACTTTTGAAGCGGTGTACTGGATTCAAAAAAATTCTTCAATTTTGTCATTTTAACTAATTCACTCTCTGTAATATTACTTTTGTAGAGAACTCTTAAAACCGGTGTATATTAAACTACCAAGCATGTATTGATCGATTATAATAATACTTTATATATACCAATCAAAACCGTTACGATCATTAACGATCAAAACCAACACCCTCAAAACCCCTCATAAAACGGTACTATAAAACTCCTATGCGGACCCATAATTTTCCTATTTTAATATTTGTTCTTTGAAATTTTATACTAAGAGTGGCATTAAAGTGTGGTTATGTCGATAGTCATGCTCGCGTTTTGCTTGTTCACCCTATTAACCTCGCTCACAGCGAGCTTGATTACTACAGTAACCTCCCACCCACCAAACTTTGTTATCATAGTAACCTCGCTCATAGCAAGCATGGGTAACATAAAAACCACGTTTGTGTAGAGCACGGTTCTTGTAACATCCCCTATCTAGAAGCCCGAAGCTAAGCGCTACAAATGCTGCAGTCATCTATAATATTAACTTTCGGTGGCCAAATACGGTAATGTTAATGGTATCCATAATATCAGAAGCACTTGAATATGAAATAAAAACATCACATATTAAAAACATTTTTCTGATTATATTTCAAAACAACATTTCATATCCAAGTTACATAATCCCAAACGTTCCCCAAGTTCAGATCAAATATAATTATTATAAAATACACCAAGAACGACATATGAAGATGCCCCCTTAGATGACCAGAGTACTAAATAGTCATAACTGACTTAATACAACACAACAAAATCAAACAAAATAAAACAGCAACTCCTAAATAGCTATCCGCCAGCCACATGCTCATCTTCGGAAGCTTTATTCGCCAACCTACAAAAAACCTTAAAATCCTCAACCCTCAGTCTACTCAAATCAATTTTGAGTACCCGAGAGTTTAAGGAAAAAACATAAACTTCGAGTCAGACATAAAGCCTGGTGTGAATAATACTTTACATCTCGGATATTTGATATTAAGTGAGACCACGCTGCTTAGTGGAACGAGTTTCCCCTCACTAATATCCTTTTAAAACATATCTTTTGCAAATCATAATCCTGCAACCAAAACTGGTTAAAACCGTAAAGCATTATCATGTAAACATACATATCAGGTAACACATGGACTATCTGTCGTAACACTATAATTTTGTTTGGCTAACTACTAACGATTGGATGACTCCGGCCTACCGGACAATATAAACAATTAATCTAACATCTGTTAGATACTCCTCTTCTACACGATCTGTCGCTAACTTACTTTCTCCAGGTCAACTGATCCTAATGGTTTTGCGGGCTCATGAATAACCTACCTCTGTACAAATATATTCCCTTCTGTGTGTAACATCATTTTAGTCTTACTTGTGACAAAGCCCTATACACTGGAATTTTGGACTAAATTAGCTAGGGGTTAATAGCTAATGCATAGGGCGCGACCCTATACCAGTCCCATTTGGTATCCAAATATCTGAGACATTTTACTTAGGGTAATCTTCCCTTAAATTTTCCTTGAAAACCTTTTCTTTTTAAATTGATTTAAACCTTTAAATCATTATTTAAACAAGGAAAATAAATTCTATGCTTTACTCGAATCACCTTGTCATGTTATATATATACTTTACACAAATCTTTGTCGATGAAAACATTTTAAACCTTTGAAAGTACCTCTTTCGATCCCATTGAAAGTATCCCTTTCAAAATAAAGTAAACCCTTTATAACCTAGGCCGAAAGGCCAAAACGTTCCTTTCGAATCCATTCATATAAACCTTTTGAAACTGTTGAAAAACCTTTCCTTCGAAAGCCATAAAATCTTAGACATCCTATCTTTAAAACACTTAAACATTGCCTTTCGAAAATATTGGAAAACCTTTCCTTTCAAACCTTTCGAAACCATTTGGTTCTACCTTCAACAGAGTAAAAGGATCATAAAACATTTAAGTCGAAAGCACTCTTTCGAAAGCATTTCCTGAGTAAAGAAGTGATGGTATCGAAACCAACCTTCCAAAAGCAATGGAGAAGCGACTTGGGTTTTATAAAACAAAATAGCCCTTTCGAAGGCATCGCTTCGAAAGGTAGAAAGCGGCAGTAAAGGGGTTTCGACCCCGACGAAAACATTTACTTAAAAACAAAGGTGAAACCTCTTAGAAACCATTCCTTTAAAACCATTTGACCCAGTCGAAAGCTAACTAAGTCGAAAGCATCCCTTTCGAAAGCAAAGCAGGCGCATTTTTCATTTGAAAGCTAAGTAAGGTTTTGACCTCCTTCGGAACCCATTGTTTCGACTTCATACCTTCCGTCTTTATCCAATTTCCTACGTACCAAGACTTGATACCATGCGCATTGGTTTTGATGGTGATGGAAGCGGAACTACTAAGTTGGAACCCCAGGTGCCGAAAGTGGCGAAACTGGTAAAAAGCCTGTTTAAACTGAATTTTATCTTTTTAAAGTAATCTTTTCAACTAACCTGCCTTGTTGTTACAATATGATTGGTTGAAAATTTTCTTTCCCAAAAACACTACCAAAATTTTAGAATTAAACAATTTAAATAATTTACAAAATACCCCTTCTCCCTTTATAAATATATAAAACACTTAAGTCTAATACCTTAAATAATTTTATATATCTATTAAATCACTTAGGAAAATTATATAAAAATTTCAGAAAATCATTTTTAATATGTTTTCCAACATATATTAATTTCAGACCCAAAACATAAATAATTTAACCGTAAATTATTTTAAACCCAAATAATCATTTTCTTCACTAGAAAATTAATATTAAATCCACATTAATTCAGAAAATTATGAAAATTAAAACCCATCTCTAAAATATCATTTTTGATCTAAATATAAAATTTCAAGGCATTTGGATGTCATTTAATAGGGTTTTCACATCAAAACATATCATAAAACCTATATGAATAAGCAAAAATCATCAACAAGCATATATAATTTGGATAAACCTTAAAACCGAATAGAAAATATGAGATGTAGTCATTATTTACCTTAGCTTTGAGATTAAGGAGTTTGAGATTTGAATGGATTTGAATTTATTAACCTTCCTTCCTTTGATTTCTTTATCTTCTTCTTCTTTTAGCTTAATGGTGACCGGCCTCATTGTTTTTGTTTTAGATTATGAACTTATGAAATGAACGTGTAGAATGTACACGGCTTAGGGTTTAGGGTATAAGGATCTGCTTATTCCTATATTGCCCTTGTCTATTTCCTAACATTTTATTCCATTTACTTAGTTCATTTGTTTACATGGCACGACTACCCCTTATTAATCACAAATCTCAATCCCCTAAGCATTACATTATTTAATTTAATTTAGGTAATTAAATATCCTAAATAACGTTACTAAAAATTAGGGTCGTTACAGTTCTTTATATTATAAATTCAGGGGTATTTTAAGTTTAAATCGTGGAATGAGATAAATACCGAGGTGTGATGTTTTTTCAGGTGATGATAAAGGGTGAAAGGGAAATAAAATTATATCATGTAAGTGGTAATATGAAAAGATCGCGTAGATTAGGACAAGAGACAATCAGAGCATTAACAATGAGGATTAGGGTTTCACCCACAACTACACAAGAGATGAGCATTACCAACAGGAACAGGAGATCTCAATGGGCTCAATGCAATTAAATTTGGAAATTCATATGCATTTTGGGCTGCATTTTGAGAGGATAGTTTTTGAGAGGATAAATCTGATCACGTCTCATGTTGACACTTTTAGATATTAGCTGGATATTAACCCCTTAATATTTACCTTGCATCCTATTGTTTTACATAAAACCATCACATCCCATCCTTTTCTCTTCACACCCAAACCAATTCCATCAATATCTCATCTTTTGGTCAAACTTTTAGTGCTTTCATTAAGAGTTTTTTAAATTTAAATTCAATAATTTATGGCAAATTACTAAAATGCCCCTTTTTCATTTGAAATGTGAAATGTTTTCTAAAGTTCCAAAAATATATATCATGAAACGTTATTAAGCTTGTTTTCGAGATTTTTGATGCCAAAAAGGGAAACTTAAGGAAATGCCCTTCAGTATGATAACTTTTCACAAAATATAGTTTAGAAAAATCTAAATATTATAAAATAAAAGGTTAAAAAGAAATTTAATTAAAATGTTAATTTTAGAATTAAAATATGAAACTTTCATTTTTTTAAATGTGAAATTTTACAACTTGAAACAACTTTTAACCCTTAATAAATAATCTCTTGGATAATTCTATTAGAAAAAATAGGCTGCGACAACATTACGTGTTGGGTGCGTTTCCACCACCACCGAACCAAAGGGAAGAAGGCACCACCGAATCACTCACCGCTGAAACAACATATACCCGGACCAGAGCCACTGCCGAACCAACCATCACCGGACCAGAGCCACTGCCAAACCAACCATCACCGGACCAGAGCCACTGCCGAACCAACATATTCCCGGACCAGAGCCACTACCGAACCAACCATCACCGAACCAAAGCCACTCCAACCACCTCTGAACCAAGGCGTTGCCAAACCAACCTGGCCAGGCCAGATTGCACCAGCCCAGGTCCACCAGCAGCTATATACATCCAAGACCCCTACCCCCAGCCTCACTCTATAAATAGAGGGGTAGGGGTACAACAATGGGGGACAAGTTTGAGAGCTCAAGCACGGATAGAACTTTCAAACAACTTTCATATACTTGTATCAAAGCTTTGTACTTGTAATCTGAACAAGAAAGGAGAAATAATATATAAAGTGGACGTAGGCACATTCTGGCTGAACCACTATAAATCTGTGTGTCTTTTATAGTTTAGTCCTTGCTTTTTACATATTTGCATAAATTACCCAGACCACTAAAAACAACATAAAATCAACTAAATCACACGACTTGGAGGTGTTTGCCCATTTTTTGTGCAAACATTACGTATACCCTGTGACACCTATATAACCTGTGATAATTTTTTGAGCCTTGAGTATAACATACGATGATTTCTTGACCATTGGATATTACTTGCAACGACTTTATTTTCTTCACACACACACGATAAATCACAATAATCTTCCGAGCAATGCCAAGCATACACACCATCAACCATCAGATGTTGAGAATAATTGCAAGAATGAAAAGGGGACCTCGACGAACTAATCTAGCAAGATCTGATGCCACAGAGTAAACTTGGTGGTTGAAAGAAATCAAAACTCGTGAGGGATTTCATGAACAAACACATGATGATATGACATCCAAATTCCCTCCAACCAGAGCAAGTTGGGCCATGCGATTGACAACACTTATACATCTTTGCCTAACCTTCAACCAGTAAGTAGCCACATCCCCCAAAGGATTGCCATCGTTGAGAAAAGGCAAAAAACCAAATTTCATTTTTCAACTTTCAACCAAAATCTACACAGCTTGGGGTACTTTTGAGACGATCAACCTAATAAAGTTAAAGGCATACACTAGAGATAATTATGTAATTTGATTGTATAACTTGACTATTATAGCTAATATCGTTTAAAATGGAGTATACTTTTGGTTTTATTTTCTATTGCATATATTATTATATTGAGATATAATTAAAGTTTTAAGTACATTAAACATATACAAGCAAAAAATTCCTTAGGAGAAGTATTTAATTGATAGCAGTTAAATGCATTTATAATAATAAGTATTGAATCATATAAATAAATATTCTTCTTTAAATGTTCCTAGTCAAGATATATCGAGAATGTGACATTGATATATCCATTCAGACTAGTGTATGTAACACTCTTCATAAGATAGACGATGAATTACTCATGATTGTATGGGGTGCCTAGGTTACGTTTGTTTAATTATTTAGAGCAGAACACACTGAGAGGTTTCTATAGATTAAAAGTTAAATAGAAGATCCCATGTGATTATGTGCAATATTTTTTTGGCTTGAGAATACTATGAACCTTAAGTGTCTAAACTACACTTGAAGTGAAACACTATTCAAGAGAAGATTCATATCCTAGGGTAGAAGGTTAATATCATCATAATTATTAGTCAACGTAAAGTCAAAGTCTTTGGCCAGTGCAAATTGATTAAACGATAATTTTGTTTGGATTGAACCGTAAACTTTAATGTTGTTGAACCGTAAACGTTAATGTTGGACTCTTCAATTAAATATAGATATCGTTAGAGTTTTGACAATTGATCAAGCTCAAGATATCTAAGTGATATAGTGATTACGAAGAGAAAACATGCATAATATATCATTACACACGGGTGTATCTTAATAATTAAAAGTATAACTTTACGTAGAAGATATATAAGCAACTAAACTTGTGTCCATTACCGTGCTTCAAAAAAATCCATGCAGGCTTTAATATTAAAATGTTTAAATATTACTTAGATGAGTTCACACCTGAGGCATAACTTTCAACGTGCATCCGAAATTAACTCTAATAAAATAATTTATAAATGTTATAAATTATTATGGAAAAATTAATATAATTATTACATTGATTTAAATATTATTTTATTACTATGATTAGAGGTTTGAAAATTTATTTTATAAAACATATAATTATTATATATCAATTTAATTATTTATATAGGCTGAAAATAATATTTATTAAATAATGAATATTATATGGTAGCCAAATTATTAATATAGATTAATAGTTTGTGGGGTATCTATATTGATAATAAATAATGTTTTATTATTTAACCGGGTTGATGGACCTAATTAGTAAATAAAACCTTGTTTGTGAAAATGTATTAAGGAGGTTTTTTAGCATATCATGCCATAAATTGTTGAATTGGGTGCATTGGCAGTGGGGGTAAAAGAGTTAATTTCAAAAAAAATCTTTTATTAATTTGCACAATATCATATTTTGTGTCATATGAATAAAAGGTTCATACTAAATCATATCTAGTATTTGTTAATAAAATAGTTGGGGGTATATTTTCAATTTATTTATTTATATTTAAGACATTCATTTATTTGATATTATTTAATGATAATATTTTATTGTCAGTTTAATTAAAAATTTATTTATTAACTTGATTTTATGTAATAATATTTTAACAAGTTCGTACTCACAATATAGACATTATAACAATATTAAATGAGTTTATCCAACCTATGGGTAATATGGGAAATGTGTGCAATTAACAGTTGTAACTTACGGTTAACAATCATATAGAATAAGGTCATATGTCAATGATGTCGTCAAAGGAAATATATCTACACATGAAGGTATTGCATCTATAATAATACAAAACAAATATGTCAACAGACACATTTATTTTCAACCTTATAAAATTTTGATATTATTATGTATTCAATATTTGTCTATAGTCATTCATTTATATGTTTACATACACATGTGCTTTGAATGACAGCTAAGGCTATACAAGAATGATAAATTTTTCATTCATAAATTAAAATAAAAGCCTTTGATTACAGAAAAGAAGTGAGAAAGTGAATCATCACATTATTTAAATTAACAAAAGGCTAAGTAACACTTCATTTTCTTTCCTTTTTTTACTATGGAATTATGTGATAAAAATTATACGTATGCCTGTATAAGTTTACCTTCCTTTTTTTAGAAAAAACTATTTGGATTTTAAATTTTAAATTAAATTGTTAACCAGATTGAAGTGTTAAACTTACATTATAGATTTATGTATACAAATTGAATAAACAAAGCAAGAAGTTTTTCATTTATAAATGAAATAGAAACCTTTAGTTATGAGGACCTGAGAAGGTGAATAATCATATTATTTAATTTAGAAAAAGGATATGTAACAACTCGTTTGTCTTCATTGTTTGTGTTGTGCATAATTATGTGATAACAAATATGTTATACATATGTATGTATATAATATATGTGTATGTGTATGGATTTAATATTTCATGATAATATGTACATATGTAGTGTAACTGAATTTTACCTTCCCATTTTATAACAATCAATATATACATAAATTGAACAAAGTTAAGTTTCACTAAATTATATATCTATTTTTAACAAGGAAAAACCATCATAACAATACAGATACACACAAGTGTATGTTGATTAAAATAATTATATATATATGTATGTATGCATGTATGTATATAAATAAAGTAGGTTTGAAATAAATTTAAAGATTTTATTTTTAAATTGTCATGGATGGAATCAAAAAAGAAGAAGACAATGGGAGGATCTAACATTACATATGAATATACATACATACATACATATACACCCCCCTCCACACACAGTGACACACACACATATAGACACATACACTGCTCCTTGAATTCCAAATCCCTTATCCCTGAATGGATGTTGCAAGCCTCCCTTCTTGGCTTCACTGGTTTTTTTCTTTAGTTTGAGAGAGATGGAGGCTATGCTTTCTTTTCTTTTGTTTAGGGTTAAAGAGAAAGAAATCTATTTATAGGAATTTAAAGCCATGTATAACATATGACTTTCCATCTTCTAATCGACCATTGATTTTCCCATATTTCAAAACTCTTACCCCTTCTTCCCCATTGTATAGCCGACCTCCCCAAGTGGGTGCGTTTGGACTTCCAAACAATGGACCAAAATGATTTAATGCTTTAAATCATCTATTTAATTACTTTATCTAAGGCCGTTCATTAATTAAATTAATGTACAACGTTTATATGTAGTTCTAAATCATTTTCAGTCTTTAAATAAATAATTAGATGCCATCAAAAATTAATACAACATTTTTATTTAATTTAATTATTAATTTACAATGTTTATAAATTAATTTTACATTGGTCGAATTCAGAAATAACTAACAACTCGGCTGTATTGGATCTATAGTGTGAACTAGGTCCTCAGTCTATGTTTAAACAATTTAAATATTGAAGCTTTTATTACAGTATTGAGAACAAGTTCAATGCTTATATATCATTTAGGTAAAATCCAATTTCTAATCTGTAGTAAATGATATTTTATACGTGTATTCTTTTCATTATCACTGTATCAGTTAGATACTAGAGTTTGGTCTAAGGTCAAAAACTTTATCAATACCCGTATTTAATTGCGTATACCATTTTAAAGTCCTTGGTTCAATCCATAACAATTATCGATTAACTAATTTAATTTGGCCATATATTTTGACTACTAATTACGATGATACTAACCATCTACAACAAAGGAGAAGAATCCTCTATTGAGTAATGTTTCACTTCAACTAGTTCAAAGTGTACCCAATTATGGCTTTGACATGGTCGCCATGCCATATGCTTGACCATAACCAAAGTACAACTTACCTACTTAAGATCGACAGTACTCCCAAATCTAAAGATTACTGTACGTCATTACCATTAGATCTTCTATTTGACTTAGTTGTTTTAACATATAAAAGACTCTCGTCAAGTTGTTCTATGATTGCTCCAAAAAACAAGTACATAACCCCTTGGTATCCCCAATGGTCATGAGTAATTCATAGTCCATCACATGGAAAGCATTAGGTATACTAGTCTCAATGGATGTATCAATATCTTTTTTCTCGATACTTCTTTACTAATGAAATTTTAGAGTAAGTATTTGGATATCGATTCAATACTCATAGTTACGAACATATTCGTAACCGCAATCAATAAAATATTTCTCCTAAGGATTTTCTAATTATATACATTTAATGTATTAATTTATATTATATATATATGTATATAAAATAGTGCATATAAAAGAAAATAAACCAAAAGCCTACTTCATTTTGAATAAGATTCTCTTTAAAGAGTTAAGTTACGTAACAAATTATATAATTACCCATAGAGCACATCCATAACTCTATCAATCTCCCATTTGCACTTGGGACCAATTATAGTGCCTTATACCCATACCTTTAATTCGTCTAACTAAATTAGAGTGATAAGCAGCCTTAGTGAATGGATATGTGATATTATTATTTTGTATCTATCTTTTGATTATACTTCGATGTCGTTGATAAACTCTTTTATCGCATGTAAATTACGAAGAACGTATCTTGACCTCTTTTCAAGCAATTAGTTCTCTTTTCAACCTACATTGCATTATTGGTATCACTACACATTATTGGATTCTCAATAGTGAGAACGACCCCTAGCTCTCTCATAAATTTGCACATATATACTGCAGCGCTATTCAAGGTGATGTACTTAGCCTTTATTATTGAATTTGCCACAACATCTCGTTTGGAGCATTTCAAACTTAAAGCTCCTCAACTAATTGAAGATGAATCTAAGATTGACATACTATCCTCAATGTCACTTATGTAGTTCGAGCTTGAATACTTCTTTATAAGAAGTTTGCAAACAATCCTCCAATATTTCGTAAATACTCGAGAATACTCTTTACTACTATTTAGTGATTTTACCTCGGATTTGATATTCCCTTAGTACACCAAGTGTATAAGTAAGATCAAATATACTACATATAGTAGCATATATGATGATCTCTATTGCTGATGTATAAGAGATCAACATCATATATTCTGTATTAAACATTTTAATATGGTGTTTGTGCATATAGATTAGGAAAATCCTAACATCCTCTTATATAGAGTATAAGAGATGTCTCTTCCAAATCCTTCATCAAGGATTAAATAACCATATTTCAACTAATTTTAACATGGGTACATCATTAACAATCAGTGATATGATGTTTACTTATAGTATTAAAAATGATTTAGTACCTTCGATTTTCTTCCTTACAAAGAACACTTCTTTTGCATTTTGACTAAAACCAAATTATTTGATTTTCGTATCAAAATACCTGCTCAACCTTTAGATGCCTTTTAGAAACTTTTATTGTATTAGCTCTTAGATCATATCCAAAATTCCATAAGCCTTGTTTTCACTTTCACTCTCTTCGATACATTTTGGTTGTTGTGTGTAAAGTCTCTTCTAAATAATTTAGGAGTTCTATTTAACATCGATGCGCTAAAACATAAAGTCAAATCGTGCGATAATCGGGGAATAGAATTTGAAATGGACTTGAGCATGTTGAATAGAGAAACTATTCCGCTAATTTAACCATTTGAAACAGACGAGGTAATTTCCCATCTGCCTTGTTTTTTTACATTCCAACTTCATCAATCGTCTACTTGAAGACCCAATTATAGCCAGTAGATCATATCCTTTTGGGTATATTTTCCAAAATCATATTTTGCTAATGTACGCAAAATCTCTTTCAGATTTAAACCAGCATGCCATGTAGAAGTGTCTATAATCTCCATGGCTTATCGATAACCAAGAAGATTGTTACTATCAACAATTTATTTTATTAATATTGATAAGAAATTCATAGTTTCTCGTCAATGTGAAAGAATTGTTATTAGAAATTCTAATGAGTTGTGTTTGCTTTAGGCTTGGTTAAATCTCCTTCATCTATGCAATCTGTTTCTATGTTAAAATCTTGGATCGTATCCTCACACTACCATGAATTTTTCTAGAGAGAAATTCCATCAACAAGAAGGTGGAATGTGTTGAAATAACAATTTGATTATCAATGCAGTAGAATAAGCATTTTAAATATTTTATGAGCTGCCTACAGATTTACATAAAATAAATCTAGTTTTCTGTTTACGAAACTTACTTTCATAATGTAAATTAGACAACCATACATATCTTAAACTATTTAAGATTGTGTTTCCTTCCCAATTCATATCTTATATGAATTCGTAATCTCTACTTTAGATGAAATCAAAATTAACGTATGTGCTTACTCTTAAGTACATATCCTTGTAGAAAGAAGTAGCTTAACTTCGCTTATTATCAATCATATTTTGTCCAACAGATTTTGATTACACATTGATATATCATTATTTCGCACAAGGAGGAGTGACTTTGAGAGTGATTCTTTTTCACTTTTAGGTATTATTGGAACTCTTATCCAAGATACTTACCTATTCGATCAAATCAAATTATTTTCATTCTTTTGCATGTTCTTGTTTGCTACTTCCATTTTATATTCTATGAATTCTTATGTATCAAATACACATGTTCATATCTAAGAAATTTCAAATGTGAGTTTAATGAATTAAATGGATCTGCTTTTGGTATCATTAGACATTGGACTGTATACATCTATATGTGTCAATCCGAAGAGTTCATTAACTCTTTTGTCACTCCAATCAAATGGGTGCTTTGCCCTTAATCATTTGAGATATAACTCACAAGTACCATATAATTCATAATATATAACCAAAGAATTATTTCTCAATAATATGGCTTAGTATATAATTCCAAAATAATTGTTAAACATTTTAAATGCTTCGGCATTTTCCATAGCTATCACATCGCTATCGTCATGAAAAAAATACCATTATCGAAATGCCAAAAACATATTTATTATACAACTAATATTCATAATATTCATATAAATACAAAATTGTACCTACATTCGATCATAATTGAATATAGTTTTTACTTCATAAATAATATTTGACATATATGAAAGTAATCTTTCAAAACTTGATGTGTCTACTAGAAAATATCATATGGTATGCTTTCACAATTTCCATTGTTGCTATAACAACATTTAAAATACAAAGTTCTATTTAATCATTTACTATGGGTTGTTCATTTATTTTATTGTAACTAATTTATGGTTAAGAGTTTCAGGTCAAATATCTCACTCAATAATAGATCTTATAAGGAACAAATTTTCTATAAGAAAATACATTTGGAATATAAATCATATTTCTCGTTTCATATTAAAAATCTACAAATACATTAACCTTTTGCATTTTCGATATCTCTTCATGAAGTAAAACTGACCATCCACTCTCTTCAACCTAACTATGTCAATGTTATTACCATTATCAAACTTAAATTTCTCTTTCAGAAAGTTCGAATCGTTCAAAGAGAAACTCTTTACTTGAAGATTACACAAGATTTCTTTACAAAAATGCATTCGGTCGTTCTTAACATTTTTAGGCTATCGAATATGTTGCACTTAAGTAAATAGTTCGAAACTGATATTTATCGAAATCCTAGGTCTATCTTGTAGTTCTTAGTCCAATGTTGTCTCTAACACAATAAGATCTTTATAGTATTCAATGGTATTGAACACATGATCTTGCACTATGATTTACTTCCTTATTTCGAATGAAACATTTTCATCGAGATTTTGTATAATGCGAACGCAATCGTTCACTATACAACTTTTCTATGCGATCAGATATGGATCAAATATCTATACCCTTGTAGTGCTTTAGAGTTTAAAACTCATTGCATTCAATACATGGTCTTGGACAAATCAACACTTAAGTGACCAAGGCATGCAAGATTTTAATGGATATATATTTGGGCTCTTCCATGGGTTTCGTACCTACCGTATGCCTAAATATTTATTGGTAAGTATATTATTCATTTCTTCTTCGACCTTTTTCGTTTAATATATTTTTATTGATAATATTATATATGCAATTTTATTTTAGTAGATTATTATAATATCACATATGTTCTTATATTTATTAGACTGGTTTATTACATTTATCTAATAATGTTCCCATTAAATCCTACATCTCTTAAAAACCCTAAAAGAGATAACATAATTTCATAAATCCTTTCAATGGTTGTTAGGACCCGTTTACCATGTTACCTTCAAGGTGCTTAACAAATTGCAGTCCCTATAAAAGGTAAGTAACCCTTTATTAATTATATTTCATATATAACCCCTAATTAACTTTTACTATGCTCATAATTATCTATGACCTTGAGCGTACTCAACAAATTACAAAGTGCATTAGACACCCTACTCGTTTATTTCGCGATATCCGAAGGGGGGTTATTGTAACATTGAGGGTGCTCAATGAAGTTACATAACATTCTTACTTATGTGAGATAATATAAACATCACCTTAGATATTCTATTGCTTGAGTATGCTCAACAACCATAGGTATGTGAGGTACTTTATTTATATTATAAATGATAGAGAACATTATGACTTTAAATTTTTAATTCAAAATAATTTTATAGAGTATTCTCGAATATTTAAGGGCTTAAGGAGATGTCTATAACTCATGACGTCATATGTCTTTATATACATCCAATGCATACCCCCTTAAGTCTCATGGGTTTTATTTTAGTGGAAATTAGGGAGGCATCCCTATCATACTTTCATATTATAAAGTGGGTCCCTGTCAAAGTTTCATTGTAAAGCGGGTCCCTGTTTTTTGGAAACGAAGAAAAATTATTGCTGAAATGTCAGCACTTTTTATAAATAAGTGCTGATATTTCAACAACTATCTGTGTCAAAGTTTTATTGTAAAAACAAAGAAAATTTATTGCTGAAATGTCAGCAACTTTTATAAATAAGTGCTGATATTTCAGCAACTTTCATAAACTGTGTTCGCAGTGTACATAAATGTTGCTGAAATATCAGCAACTTTTATAAATAAGTGTTGATATTTCAGCAACTTTCATACACTATGTTCACAGTGTACAGAAATGTTACGGAAATGTCAGCAACTTTTATGAAATGTTGCATCATGCTCTGCAATAATCGTGAATAAAAAACAGGGACCTAATTTACACTGAAATTTAGTGAAGGACTTTTCGTGAATTTTGAAACTTAATAAGGACCTGTGCCAAAAGTACCCTTTATTTTATTTAACCTCCCTCTTTTCTTTATACATATAATAATATATACTATGATTTGCTATAACTTTTGTAGTTCATTATGTTATATATATATATATTCATTTTTATACTTTTATTAATTAAACATTTTAATTAATATTAAATATAACCTTTATATTTATATAAATTTAAAAATTACTAGTTATAATCTTATAAATATAATTTTAAAACAATTTTAAATTACAACCCTTATATATTTTAATTTAAAACAACTTTAAATTAATTATTTTGTAACCTTTACAAATTTAAGTTTGAATTTAAATAAAATTTAGTATTTTATAGCTCTTTATAAAAATTTATAATATTCAAATATGCTTATCTAAATCAACCTTAAGGCTTAAAATACTTTTGAGTCTGCCATAAGAGCATACCCTCAATAAGGACCGCTTCAACGAGATATATCAAGGCTAGAAGGGGGATGTTTTCAATTTATAAGAACATTGTAAACTAAGTAACCTTCTTGTTAGTTAAACATCTTTTCCTTAGACACCCATCTAGTTAGTTTTTTCAAAGGACCTCCCTATGTGTTTATTAATTACTCAAATAAACACAATATGGGATCTGATACCATTGTTGGATCATGTCCATTAGCAATGGGGGGTAAAATGATGATTTAAATTTTTTTTACTAATTTGCACAAGATCGTATTTCATAGTTATATAAATAATAAATTTATACTAAATCATATTTAGTATTATTAATAAAAGAGTTTGTAGTATATTTTCAATATATTAATTTGTATTTAATATATTCATTCATTTTTTATTTTTTAATGATAATATTTTGTTATTAATTTAATTTAAGTTTCATTTATTAATTTTTCAGTGATATATATATACACACACACACATTTGTGCTCTCCTCTACTTTTGAGGATCACACATTTCTCTCAAAAAAAGTTTCATTTATTAATTTAATTTTCTAATATTCGTGAAATTCGTATCCACGATATAAACATTGTAACAGTGTTAAAAGAGTTTATCTAACTTAGAGGTAATATGAGAACATATGTGTAATTAACCATTGTGATTTACGTTTAACAATCATATAGATTAAGGTCATATGACAATGATGTTGTCAAAGGAAATATTATTTATATATAATGGTAATTACATATATAATAATACAAAACATATGTTAATGGATAAATTTAATTTCAACCTTATATATGTTTGACATTATTATTTATTCGTTATAGATTTATAGTCATTCATTTATATATTTACACACACATGTGTTTTGAATAAAGACTAAGGCTGAGAAAACTTTCATTTATAAATGAAAAAAGCCTTTAATTATAGGAAGGAACTGAGAAACCGAATCAAGATATTATTTAATGTAACAAAATGCTATGTAACAACTCCATTGTCTTTTAATTGTTTTATTATAGAGTTATGTGATAAAATTATATATGTGTACGTATAGGTTTCCCCTTCATTTTTTTAAAACGGTTTAAATTTTAAAATTAAATTGTTAACCAAATTAAAGTGTTGCACTTGCATTATATTTGTATATGTATACAAACTGAATAAAACAAAGTGAGAAGTTTTTCATTCATAAATGAAAGTAAAAGCATTTAATTATGAGAAGGATGTGAGAAGGTGAATTGTCATATTGATTAATTTAACAAAAGGCCATATTACGACTCCTTTGTCTTTACACTGTTTGTGTTGTATATAGTTATGTGATAACACATATGTATATACGTACATACATATATACATTACAATGTATGTATACATGCATGCATGCATGTAACATATATGTATGTGTATGGATTTAATATTTAATAATAATATGTACATATGTACTATAATTGAATTTTGCCTTTCATTTTAATAACAATATATATATACACAATATGTATAGTGGAAATTAGCCATAAGGGCCTCTTTAGAAAGTAGAATTAGTTTCTAGGACACACAACTGAAATAATTACTTTCAAGGACAAAACGTAAAATAATTAGTTTCTAGGGCCTAAAAACCTATGAAATTATGTCCTTGAAAGTAATTGGACTGCTGATTTTGTCCTTAAAAGTAATTATTCTGCTGATTTTGGCCTTGAAAGTAATTTCTTTGAATGTGTGTCCTAGAAACTAATTGGATTGCATAGTTTGCCTTTCTGGTGAAATGCCCCGTATGTATATGTATATATATAATATATGTATATGTGTGTGTGTATATATAAGAAAAATGAGCGACCCTCTACTAATAGAGGAGAGCACTCATGTGATTTATTTCACACTTAAAGGAGCTGTCAACATGCCTGACCGGTAGTGATACCCTCCCGTACAATATGAAAAAATAGAAAATAAAAAGGGGGAGACCCTCTACTAATAGAGGAGAGCACTCATGTGATTTATTTCACACTTAAAGGAGCTGTCAACATGCCTGATCGGTAGTGATACCCTCCCGTACAATATGAAAAAATAGAAAATAAAAAGCCCCCAATCCTATGAAACTAAGGTCCATAATAAAAAACAACAGTAAAAAACCATAAAATGCAAAAAATGATCATATCCTCAAAATCAGCTGAGACCATCCAATCTAAAAACTATACCTATAGCTGCTAAGAAAAACTAATTTGAAAATTTTGTTAATTCTCTTTTTGGTAACTCTTTTTCTATACATAGTAAGATAGATAGGGTATTTGTTAATTCTCTATGGTTAGACAAATTTGAAAATTTTGGTATTATTTTTGGTAATCACTCATTGAGCGATCATACCCCTATATCAATTATGCTTCAAATTCAGAACTTTAGAAAGAGGAGAATACCTTTTAAATACAAGAACTCTTGGCATACATACTCTGATTATAACACAGTCATTACTGAAGCGATGGATTTCAATTTCTCTGGTTGCCCTTTGTATAAGCTGCTCTGCATGCTAAAAAAGGTGAAAAGTAATCTGAAAAATTGGTTATGTTCTAAACCTAACTTGCAACTAATGATTAATAATTTAAAAGATCATAATAACTATATATATAATCAATTAGTTAGCAATCCTCTGGATTTCAATCTCCTGCATATCTATACTAATGGTTATGATGCGTTGCATGAAATGATGAGAAGAATTGCCATTGATAATGATCAAAAAATGAAAATCAATTGGTTAATCAAAGGGGACAGGCCTACAAATTTCTTTTACAGTAAAGTTTCAGTGCCCAAACCTTGTCGAAGAAACAATTTTTCTATCAATTGTCAAGGAATATGGACATCGGCATCAGACAGGCTAGCCCAAGAAGCTATTACTTATTTCTCTGATTTGTTTCACTTGCCACAAGCCTCAAACCAATTTCCTTTCATTACTTGCAAAAAAATTCTTTCTGAAAATGCAAAAACCAATTTGTGTACTCCTTTTTCGATGGAAGAAATCAAGGAAGCGACGTTTCAGATTAACGACAACAGCTCCCCTGGTCCAGATGGTCTCAATTCTAAATTTTATAAAATCCATTGGAACAGCATCAAAATGGATATTTGGGAAGCTATGAATGGTATTCTTCTTTCTGGTAAATTCATTCGCGAAATTAATCATACTTTCATTTGCCTTATACCAAAAATTTCAGATGCTAAAAATATAGTTGACTTTCGTCCTATCTCTCTTTGTAATGTCACATACAAAATTCTAGCCAATTTGCTATGCAACAGAATGAAAGCATATATGAATGATTTAATCTCAATTAATCAGAATGCTTTCATCCCTAATAGAGCTATTTATGAAAATTCTTTACTTGCCTATGAAATGGTCAGAAGTTTTAATAGGAAAAACTCAAGCAATTTTTGTTTGAAAATTGATTTACACAAGGCTTATGACAAGATCAATAGAGAATTTATTCATCATATGCTGATATCCATGGGCTTTCCTATCAAATTTGCTAATATCATATATGAATGTATATCTACCCCTTCGTTTTCTATTTTGATTGATGGTTCCCCGCACGGTTTCATTAAAAGCACAAGAGGTCTAAGACAAGGGGACCCTCTCTCCCCTTACCTTTTTGCTATGGTCATGGAATTCCTCACCCTAAATTTGGACATAGCTTTTATTAAAGGCAATATCAGTCCAATTTATCAGATTGAGCCGATAATCACTCACCTTCTCTATGCTGATGACATATTAATTATGGCTAAGGCTAACATTAAAAATGCAGAAACCATTCATCATATTTTACAAGATATGAAAATTTTCTCAGGGCTTGAATTAAACACTGAAAAATCCAAAATTTTCTTCAGTAAAGGTGCCAAATGTAAACAGGAAATTGTTGATCTCATTAATTTCAAAATTGATAATCTGCCAATCATTTATTTAGGGGTCCCTCTTTCTAATAACTCTTTGAAATCTAGAGACTTTGGATGGCTTATTGACAAAATTAACAAAAAGTTCAATCATTGGCAAACCAGATTTCTTAATATAGCTGGAAGAGCAGAACTTATCAAAACTGTTATCCATCCATTGTTGCTTTTCTGGCTTCAAGTCTCCCAGTTTCCTACATCTGTTATTCAAAGGATAAATTCAATATGCTCAAACTTTTTGTGGAAATCCAAGTCACATAATATGAATTGGAATGATGTATGCAAAACCAAGAGTGAAGGTGGAATGGGTATCAGAAACATAGAGGACCTAGCTGTAGCTACTGCAACTAAGTTATTATGGAACTACCTTAATGGAAATTCTTTGTGGGCAAAATGGATGCATAATAGATATTGCAAAAAGAATAATTTTTGGACTATTAGCATAGATAACAATGCTTCCCATACTTGGAAAACCATTATTCGTGCTAGACAATGGTGTAAAGGTTACATAGACAGGAAAATTGTGGATGGTATGAATACTGACATGTGGTTTGACCCTTGGCTACAAGGGTATTCTCTAATTGACAATTATGGCTGGAACTGCATGAGAATTCATAATGGTTGTCATAAACAAGTTTCACTACTCATTTCAAGTAATAATTGGAAACAAAATTTTAATTTCATTCCCATGCAATCTCATAAGGATGTAAGGAAAATCCCCATTTATCACCATATGAATCAGGACCATTGGTGGTGGATTCCTAGCAATAAAGGGCAATTCACTTTGAAATCAGCATGGAATACTTTTAGAAACAAATATGCTGAACCTGACTGGACCAATTTTATTTGGGAAAAAGGATGTGCACCTAAAATGTCAATATGCTCCCTTCTTGCAATGCAAAACAGATTGAATACTAAAGACAGAATTAGCAAATGGTCCCCGAATATAGATCAAAAATGTGTTTTATGTGATAGCCACAACGAGGACAGAGACCATCTTCTTTTTCAATGCACATATTCGAAGAGTATATTAATGGAGATTCAACCCAAGCTTAGCATTACAGGTCATTCCAATTTTGAAATCTATTCTACTCTGAATGCTTTTAAAACAGCTCAGACACAAATGAAATCGTCCAATGCTAATATATTTAGCATCATCTTTTCTAATATTGTTTGGAACATTTGGTGTGAAAGGAATAACCGAGTTTTTAATGGAATCAATCAACCATTTGAACTAAGAATCAAGCATATTCTTCTAGACAGCAAACATCTTATTCAACAAAAAGTTCAATCTGGTGAATTAAGTACAGAAGAGAGACTTATCTTGGCGAATCTCAACATGTTGTCGGACTTCAACGACCACTTCCGACCTCCTTGAACTACTGCTGATTGATGCGTGATGAAAGTTTGCTGACGTCGCTCTTTTTCCCTTCAGTTGATTTCGTCAGTTGATTAATTTTCTTTGGAGAAATTTGACTTCTATCTGTGTTTTTGGGGCTTAGGTTTATTTCTCCTCATTGATGGGTAGCTTCTGAAGATATCTCGATTTGCTGGCTTGCCTTTTGGCTTTCCTTTTGTTTTGTTATTGTTTAATGTTTTTGTTTTTTTCTGGTGTCAGCTGCTCGTACGGATGGTTTTGAGAGTGTGTTCTGTTTAGTTTTTCTCCTCCATCTGTTTGACAGTTTGGTCCAGTATTTGTTCTTTTGTATTGTTAATATATGGAATTGATATGTACTCTTTTTCCTTACAAGGTACCCATATAGGTTAGGGGGGTTGTAAGGTTTTAATGAGGCATATCAAGGAAATATATGCTCTTCTTCTGTTCATTAATAAAAGTACCTTTTTTTCCAAAAAAAAGAAAAACTAAACCAAACATGCAAGATCAATACATATACGAAAAAATACATATTTATACACATATATATGTAAAATAAAATACTCTAATCTAATATTAAAAGAACAAAGAATAAAGACAATATGAATACCACTGAATAGAGCAACAAAAAAGACTCAATCTTATTACATAAAAAGAAACAAATAGAGGACATAGAACGAGACTAATAAATTAATAAAAACGAAGAATCGAAAGTTACTATACTAAGGTTATCCAAGGAAGTTAATTTATCTCTTTACTATTATTTCTACTATTTAAAATGATATTGTCCTTTAAAAACTCAATACGATCTTTTATTTTTTAAGAAACTTTTTAAAATTCAATTTTTTATTTAATTTATAACTAGGATTTGAAATACAATTAAAAATAAAAAGACAAATTTCATATATTAAAATATCCAAATCAATATTAATATTATTAAAAACACGTTGATTTCTTTCAAACCAAATATGCCAACATGTTACTGTGTAAATAGTGTCAAGTAAAAACCTGTTGTGACCCTTATAATAAAATATAAGATTACTCTAATATAATTCACAAGTAATATATCTGTAGTTTAAATTGAAATAAAAAATATTAAGAGTTTTTACTAGAATAAATCTAGTGATATTACATTTAAATTATAAGTGTATAATATTTTCCATTTTATTATTACAAAAATAACTTTTTTGTCATTAAAAATATTTTTCTTTTTTAAAAGCTCTATAGTATTCAATTTCCCATGTACAATTAACTACATATGCACTTTTGCTTTAGAGGAGCACTAACTTTCCATATGTATTTAAATATTTTCAATTTAATTTCCGAAAAGTTTATGAAATTATAAAATGAGCGAGATGAATATTTCTTACTCTTATCCCAACACAAAATTTTAATGTCTTTCCTATTATCTATATTATAAAACTCTAATTTGGCACACAATAATGCAAATTGTTTTAAAGTATTGCCCACCATCGTACGATTAAAACTAAATTCCTAAGGAAAATTTAAATTTGACCTATAAATTTTTGAAATTGCAAAAATATCATATAATTCCTGAAATTCCACTTTAAGTGGAATAACTGAAATCCAGCAATCATGCCAAAAAGAAGTATTATTCCAAAAATGAACAACATTATTGGTTCCTAGATTTTAAATATCAAAATTTTAATTTTATCGATTTCCAAAAATGAGATATATTGTTTAAATTATTGCTAGTATTGTGGTAAAAATTAAAAGTACCACTATACCGTTGATTCGAAATTAATTCTTTCCATTTCAAATTTTCGTTATTATCACTAAATTTACATAACCATTTACCTAATAAAGATATATTTAAGTTATGTAGATTTATAATTCCTAACACCCCTCATTTTTAGATCATTTCCCATTTAACAGGGCATTTTAAACTTTGGTTATCTCCACTCCATAAAAAATCTCTTCTGATTTTATCAATTTTATCGATTATCCATTTTGAAAAAAGATAAAACGATATTTAATAAATAGGTAATGCAGATAAAACCGTATTAATAAGAACTATCTTACCTGCTCTCGATAAGAATTTACCATTCCATTTGGACAATCTTTTATTAATTTGTTTTTGAAAAGGACACTTTATAAAAAAAACAAGGATCGTATACTTTCATGATATGCCTCATTAAAACCTGGCAACCCCCTAACCTAAATGGGTGCCTTGCCTGGAAAAAGAGTACATATCATGTCCATATATTAACAGTACAATAACACAAATGCCCGGAACCAAGTTGACTAATAGATGGAGGAGTAGAAACTAGTTGTCGACGCACTCAAAACCATCCATATGTGCAACTTGGGGGCCTAATTAAAAATCCTAAATATTCCATTGGGAATTTCATCGTTTTACAATTCAATGTGTATGTGATTTGGTTTTTTATATTATCTATGTCATTTGAAACCAATACTCAACTTTTATTGAAATTAATCTTTAAACCAGGTAATAATTCAGAACTATATAAAATGAATTTAAGAGCAATAATATATTTAGACAAATGAGATATAAAAATCGTAGGATCATCTGCGGACCGGAGAACAGAAATACCATTACTAGTGATCTCATTAGTGGCCACTTTTATAATTCTAGTAAATACATCAGCTGCTAAGTTAAACAGTAAAGGTGGCAATGGATCACCTTGTCTAAGACCACGTTTTGATTGAACTTTACTTCCTAGGATACCATTAAGCATAATACTTGAATTACTGATTTTAAGCAAGGACATAATCCATCCTACCCATCTAGAACTAAAACCCATAGCCCATAATAAATCCATAAGCAAAACCCAATCAATAAGCGCACAAGTAATATTATTTTTATAGCAATAATTAATATATTCTTGAACTACTGCCACAGCATCTGTGATATTTCTACCCGTAATAAATGATGTTTGTGTACTGTATTAATTCATTCATTTTAGTATTTAGTCTATTCGCCAAAATCTTAGAAATGATTTTAAAAGAACGTTTTAATAACGATATTGGTATGAAATCTTTTAATTGATTAGCACCTATTTCCTTATGCAATAAAATTACATTCGTGGAATTAAATCTACCTAATTATAACGAACTATTATAAAATTCATTGATTTTTTTTAATTCTCTTTTAAAACATTCCAAAAAGTTTCATAAAATAACATAGAAAAACCATCCGACTCGGAGCTTTATCATTAGGCATATCCTTAATAGCCTTTCAAATTTCCTCTTCCATAACTTGATAATCTAAACCTGCTAGATCAATCTTAGAATCTCCGGTGCATAACATATCCAAATTAGCACTAATTCTATGTCATTTTGTAGTTCTAAAAATTTCTTTATAATAATTGGTAAATTTATTGTTCAATTCTGTTTGGTCAAAAATTTCAATATTATTAATTAAAATAGAATTAATGATATTACTACGTTTCCTATTATTAGCCACTTTGTGAAAAAATTAAGTATTCATATCTCCCTTATCCATCCATTGTACCCTAGATCTTTGTTTTCATTTTACATCTTGTAAAATAATTTTATTTAATTCTTCTTTTAAATTTGAAAGCACATTTTTTTGAAATATTCAAATTCCTTAATTCTTCAATTTCATTTAAATTTAAATCATTTATTAATTTTCCTTCTTAATTCTAATATTACCAAAAACATCTTTACTCTATTTTTTGAGAAATAACCTTAAGTCTCTAAGTTTACCAACCCAAACTTTGACTATGTTTCTTAGAAATCTATAATTGTAGCGATTCATAAAAATCCATTTCTTTGTAAACTAAATCTTTAAAATTATTCTCTAACAACCACATCTTTTCAAATCCAAAAATTATATTTCCAATATTAGATTAGTACAGGATAAGATAATTAGGCAATGATCCGAATAAATATTCGAAAGACCCACAACCTTATAAGTAGGAAATTTGTCTTCAATTTCATTGCTAATAAAAAATCTATCTAAAAATGTGATCGAGGGATCTTTTCTAGTACCTAACCAAGTAAATTGTCTATTATTTAATTTTATCTTAATTAAGTTACAATTAATAATAAACTGGTCGAACTCCTCCATAGCAACAAAATCTCCATCCCTAGGGGATCTTCCTCCTAAAAATCTATTGACATTAAAATCACCCCCGTAACCTAAGGTTCTGAAGCAAGTGATCTAAACTCTAGACACTCATTCCATAGAACCCTCCGATCTATCTTTGAATTCGGCCCAAAAACATTTATAATATTTAATATAGAATCATCACTAATGTCAACACAAATCAAATGCATCGACCGATCTTTAATAATAGATTGTAATAATCTAACACAATGATCTTTCCAACGCATCATAAGTCTTCCTACACTACCCATAGCAGGAAGATAAGACCAATGATTTATATAAAGGCCCCGTTAACATCTATAAAACCTATAACCAGAGTGTTCTATTTTAGCAATAAAACAATGTCAATATTATTATCTCTAAAGAACGATCTAATTTTACTACATTTTTCTAAATCGTGGAAACCCCTAACGTTCCAATTGATGTATCTTATAGTCCAAATGATCTGACAAGCCTTACACGTAATATACTCGGTGTCAATCTGAATATCATCAAAAATAAAATCAGATTTTCTAGCTAAATATTGCATATCGCTTGTAGATAAAATACTCAAAGCAAAGAACTTTGTGTACCACCCAAAAAAAATCCATACCTGGGCTAGAGTTATTAAAAGCTCTAGTGGTTGCTCTACTAAAACGAGCACACCTCCTCACCAATCTAGAACCACTCGAGCAAGATCCAGTCTCTCTATGCACTGCTGAGTTAGACTCTCTTCTCCCCAAACTCGAATACTCAAACTCACTGTAGGGCACTCTACTGAGACACTCTCTTTTTCATCAAAAAACTGGAACAAGATTGAGGAACTCCACCTTTTTTTTTAACTATCTTTTTCGACCTCTGGATTAATGAAAGCTGAGTAGGCCCTACATTCTCAACCAATAAACAACATACAGAATTTTTATTAGCGTTAATAACAGAAGACTGATCCACAGCTTGATCTAAAAATACAATATCTTGCACCATTATTTTTCCTGTACTAGAATTCTCACCGCAACTATACAGATCCCATATGCAATCCTGAATTTGACCGATCCTAATATAACAAGCCATGCTCTGTACTATCCGTTTCAGCCACTCCTTCAAATCCATGCATATAATTAATTGTTTATTAATAATATACTCGGCCCTTGCCTTATCAATTTGCATAGTCTTCATAAAAACATGAGTTGATGTCCCTTTTTCATCCGTATAAACCGCAGTAAAATCAAACTGATTCATTCCTTCTTCCACATTAAAGCTTAAACACTCAATAGAACTACCCGATGTGTCAACATCTATTACTTTAACGATTGCAATATTGTTGTGCATTAAATTTAACCTTATTGAAGGAACTAATATGATATCTCTATGCACTTTTAAGACACTACGCATAGATATATCTCCATCATAGTAAAGATTATCGACCTTGTGCACGTAAAAAACTTCAACAGCCTTCTCATCCACCATATTAACATCTCCGCGCACATTAACAACATCAACAGCCTCTACTTCAATCCTATCAGCATCTCCATGTACATTAACAACATCAATACCATTAACAACCTTGCACATTGAATCATCCACCATATCAACATCTTCATCACTCTCTATGACTGTACAACCAAAACCCTGATCTGCAATCCAACCCGAATCATCCAGACCATTAAGACCCTCAAATCTATTAGAAGTGGTGATCACAAAGCTCGAATTGTTACAACTTTTTGCTATGTGTTTTCTGTTCTTGATAAAATCACAACTATAAAAAACTAGATTAATTTCCTGCACAATCTTGTCAGTTGTCACTGCCTGAAACCGACTCTTCTGTAACAGACTCTTCATGGCTATTGAAATTCAATATATGATTCATAACTATTGGGTATAAAGTAAAGAATCAACATGAGAGAGATCAGTAGTATTCGTCACCAATTTTTTAACCAAAGAATCACCAAATCCATCTGAACATTCACCATTCAATGTACACTTTGAAATTTTTTTATCTAAAGAATTGCCAACATTCGAAATAATTTCTGGATCCTCAAATTTCTTTTTATAATTCATTCAATATTAACTGAATTAATAGCATCAAAATGTTTAAAGAGATCCTCTAGCAAATTTATACCCTCGTTTCTTTGAATCCATAATTGATTGAGCAGAATACGCTTGAGTTTCATACATTTCAAAACAAAATTAAAATCATGATCAGAAATACTCAAATGCTTATTACTGCCTGAACCCGGACCATTCATTAACCTCAAGCAGTTGTTCTCCTTGTGGCTAAAAAATCCATATCTAAAACAACGAATTAGATCTTTACAATTCCTAGCAAAGTGCAAATCGTCCCCATACCTAAAACAAAAATTTGATTTCATTTTAGAACCAATCTAATTTTTGACAGAGGTTTTCGGTTAACACTTTGGGGATGAGATCCTTCTTTCAAGACTTGAGCGTACGAGCGAGATTTGAGAGTGGAGAGGAAGGATAAGGATCGACAACAAGAGGAACGAAATTGAAATTTCGTGAGGAAGAAAAGAGAGGAATAGAACTTCGCCATTATTTTTGTGTGTACATATGTATAATACAGGGAAACTTATACAAACATGCTACCGCAGCCCGGAAGTAGATCTGAACCAGCGGTCAAATCTATTCCGGATCTAATCACGAATTGCGGAAATACGAATCGATGAAACAAGATAAATTGATGAATTGATGATATTCGAATGTCCAAATCCGTTGATCTCTAGAGATACCGGATTCTAGCTATCTTCAACACGTTGATCGCGCACGATACCGCGTTAGAAGATCTACGATTCTTCGACGTTGATCTCGCGCACGAGATTCCATGAATCGGCTTCAAAATCGTTGATTCGAGCGCACTCGAATATCCGAAGATGGAGAAAGGAGATCACACTCAACTTCCAATTTTAAATGAGGCACAAATCTCTCACCAAATTTTATTCAAAAATCAACTCCTTTACAAATGACAACACACCCCTATTTATAGAAGATTACAACACACACAAACGACATAACATCGTACGACTTAACGACATAAGAAAAACGACATAAAAATTGCAACACAAACGACACATGACTTAACAAATGCGACATAAGCAAAAGCGACATAAGAACAAACGAGTTATAACTTCATACGATTTAACAATAATGCGACATACGCATCTTAGCGACTTAATGACTTAAGACAATGCGGCATAGTGGGAGCGACATAAGGAATGCGGCATAGCGACATAACATTCCTCAGCGACATAAGAACTTCAGCGACCTAGGCTTCGCGACATAAGAAACTCTGGAGCTCGCGACCTAAGCTGTCTGCTCGCGACCTATGCCTTCGCGACATTAGGATTCTCTCGTTTGCGACCTTCTCTCGTTCGCGACCTTCGCCGGAGCGACCTAGGGCTTTGCCACGACTTAAGGAAGAGCGACATAAGACTTCGTTCGACTTAAGGAGGAGGAGGAGCGACCTAAGCTCGTTCGCGAATTCTGGAGCGACATAAGAATCTCGCGACATAAGGCTGGAGCGACCTAGGGTTTCGCCGCGACTTAAGGAGGAATTCGCGACATAGGATCTGGTATGCGCTGCATCATCCTCCCCTGGTTGAAAAGAATTCGACCTCGAATTCACACTTTCCTCTTCTTCGACATGTTTATTCTCATGGTATGGAATCAAGTGTTTGACGTTGAAAACGTCGGCAGTATGGATATAATCCGGTAATCTTAACCGATAAACATTCTCGTTAATCTTCTTTACGATTTCCAAAGTGCCAATCTTTCTAGCAGCCAGTTTGTTGTAAGTAACAATAGGAAATCGATCCTTAGTCAATACTGCATATACAAAATCTCCTTCTTTGAACTCAACATTTCGTCGCTTAATATCCGCGGATTGCTTATATTTCTCATTCGTCTTAAGCAATCGTTCCTGCACAACCTTGTGGCACTCTTGCAATTCATTCACAAAATCACTAGCTCGTTTGATCACTCCTTTCTGCTGTGGCACTATAGATAAATCTAATGGTCCCTTAGGCATTGTTGAGTAAATGACCTGGAATGGACTGAACCCAGTGCTACGATTAACGGCATGGTTGTGTGCAAACTCAGCTTGACACAGCTTGGAATCCCAACTCTTCAAATTGTCATTCACGAGGCATCTCAATAGATTACCTAGGGATCTATTCACAACTTCTGTCTGTCCATCCGTCTGTGGATGATAAGCACTACTGAATTTCAGCTTTGTCCCGACCATTCTCCATAGACTCATCCAAAAATGACTCAGAAAACGAGTGTCTCTATCCGATACAATAGATTCAGGCAACCCATGAAGACGATAGATCTCTCTGAAATATAACTGTGCGACATTAACTGCATCTGCCGTCTTCTTGCATGCAACAAAATGTACCATTTTTGAAAACCGATCAACCACCACGTAGATAGAATCATTACCACGTTGCGTTCTCGGCAATCCCAATACAAAGTCCATACTAACATCCACCCATGGTTTAGTAGGTATAGGCAACGACATATATAAACCTGCATTTGTTGCGGACCCTTTTGAAACTTGACAAATATGGCACCTCTAAACGAACTTTTCAACCTCCTTCCTCATTGACGGCCAAAAATAAGACTTTGAGATCAACTGCATAGTACGGTCACGACCCACATGTCCTTCTTCATGTAATTCTTTGATGATTTTCATTCGCAGACTGCAATCTGGAATACACAACTGATTTCCTTTGAATAGAAAATCATCAACCAGCATATATCCATCCATGTTTCCCTACTTGACTTTGTCTAGGATCTTGGAAAAATATGAATCTGAAGTAAGCAAATCTGGAAGTAAGTCAAAACCCATCACTTCTACTCGCATGGAAGTTAGTAAATTATTCCTCCGACTCAATGCATCGGCGACGCGATTAGTTACTCCAGACTTGTGCTTTACGACGAATGTAAATTGCTGCAAATAAGCTATCCACGATGCATGCCTAGCTGCAATTTTATTCTGCCCTTGTAAATGTTTCAATGCTTCATGATCCGTATACAAAACAAATTCTTTGTGGAACAAGTAATGTCTCCAATGCTTCACGGCCTGCACAATAGCATAAAACTCCACATCATAAGTACTGTATCTCATCTTTGCTCCAGAAAGCTTTTCACTGAAATAGGCAATTGGACGACCCTTCTGACTTAACACTCCTCCAATTCCAACTTTGGATGCATTTGTATGTAACTCAAATAGTAACTGAAAATATGGTAACACTAGAATCGGTGCCGATGTTAAAAGTTCCTTGATCAGTTCAAAAGCAGATCCTGCCTCTTTCATCCATGAAAACTGTTTTCCTTTCATACAATCAGTAACAGGAGCCATCACACTACTAAAATGCGGTATAAATCTTCGATAAAATGAAGCTAACCCATGGAAACTTCTGACTTCTGTTATAGTTTTGGGCTGTGGCCAATTTATGATTGCGGCTACTTTACTCTGGTCCACTTGTATCCCTTCCTTGGACACGACATAACCCAGAAATAAAACACTCGGCGTCATGAACATGCATTTCTTCGTCGCTGCATAGAACTGTTCTTGACGAAGAATAGTTAACACCTTTCGCAAGTGTTGAACGTGCTCCTCTGTGCTAGCACTATATATCAAGATATCATCAAAGTAGACTACAACAAACTTCCCGATGTAAGGTCTGAAAATTTGATTCATCACCCTCATAAATGTACTTGGTGCATTAGATAGACCAAATGGCATGACCAGCCATTCATATAATCCTTCCCGACTCTTGAATGATGTCTTCCATTCATCACCTGGTCTTATGCGAATCTGATGATAACCACTCTTAAGGTCGATCTTAGAAAAGATTACAGACCCACTAAGTTGATCCAATAGATCATCAAGTCTTGGCATAGGAAATCTGCATCTGACAGTTATTTTGTTGAGTGCCCTGCTGTCTGTACACATTCTCCACGAACCATCTTTCTTTGGAACCAACAGAGCTGGTACAGCACAAGGACTGAGACTCTCTCGAACACGCCCTTGCTCAAGCAACTCCTCAACCTGTCTCCTCAACTCTTCATGCTCTTTCAGACTCATACGATAATGCGACCTATGCGGTAAAACAACACCTGGCACTAGATCAATTTGATGTTGTATGTCCCTTAGTGGCGGTAAATCCTTGGGTAATTCCGCAGGAAAGACATCTTCAAATTCATTTAACACCGGTCTAACCTCCGTAGGAATTTCAAGATCTTCACTTGTTTCATACCCAATCAACATAAACATTTCAGCACTATCTTCCACTTCTTTAACAAATTCTCTCGAAGATAATAGACTAGTTGGTTCCATTTTCTTCTCTGACTTGCTTTCACTTTGTTCACGCTTCTTAGGAACTAAGGTGATTTGAGTACCTTTGAACATGAAACTGTAGCTGTTGGTGCGACCATTATGTTGTACAGCTCTATCATATTGCCATGGTCTTCCCAATAGTAGATGACACACATCCATATTGACAACAGCACACCATATTTCATCTTTGTACTTCTTCCCAATAGAAAATGTAACAAATGCTCGTCTTCCCACTGTCACTTCTCCACCTTTCTTTAGCCATGCTAGTTTATAAGGTCTAGGGTGTTTTTCAGTCTTCAACCCTAACTTCTTGATGGCTTCTTCAGAAATAATGTTATCGCAGCTTCCCGCATCAATAACAAATCGACAAACCTTTTCCAAGATAGTACATGTAGACTGAAAGATATTGCTCCTCAGCCAACTAGAATCATCCTCATGCTTTGGCGGTAAACAAGACCTCCTCATCATCAAGTTACACCCTTCGTCTCCTGACACAACTTCTTCATCTTCATCAAACTTTGGTGGATGAGAATAATCAATTTCAGCTTCCACATCCTCATACTCACATTCCTCTGCAACTAATGTTCTCTTCTTTGGCTTTGTACATTCATTACTTTTATGGCCAAACTCCTGACAATTATAGCACTTGATACTGTTATCGACCTTTGCTTTAGCGGCTTCATTGACAATTGGTTTATTGACTGTCTTGGAAACATTTGCACTGCTACTAGCACCCTTATTCTGGTTGTTGGAACTCGTAAACACACCACCTCCTCGTCTCCCTTGTTTCTCCCAAGCTAGAGCTTTCTGATGTGCTTCAGCAACAAACATAGGATTAAACATATTAACCATGTCTTGAATTTGCATTCGTAACCCTCCAACATATCTAGCCGTTAGCTGTTCCTCAGTTTCCATAATATCATTCCTTGCAATCAATTGATAGAATTCATCTGCATAGTCATTCACTGTCTTCGTCCCTTGTCTCAAATTCTGCAAACGTTGATACATAAGAGATTGATAATTGTATGGCAAGAAAGTCGCTTTCATCATCTTTCTCATCTTCTCCCAAGTAACAACTTTTGATTTTCCCATTCTCTCCCGAGTTAGTTTAGTTTGTTGCCACCAAGCCATAGCTCTTCCCTTTAGTCTTGTAGCAACTAATTGGACTCTACGATTCTCAGGCACATCCTTGAATTCCAAAATTTCTTCAACATTCGACAACCAATCACGAAATTCTTCTGCTTGCATACCACCTTTGAATTCTGGAATTTCCATCTTTATACCTGACTCCCATTGACGATCATTTTCTGAATCTCGATACTGATTTCGCACTTGCCTTGATTTCGATAATGACTACTACCTCCATCACCATCTTCCTCAAAATCAGATGTATTTCGATATCGATCCTGACCATCGACATCCTTACGACCACGCATATCCCTTCTACCCTGTCTTTCAGCATTACGATATGGTTCATTTTCAAAACCACGTTGAGTTCTTCCCTCTTCATTTCGGTACCCATGGTGGTCTCGCATCGTTGAAACTGATGATTCTCTTCTATCTCGATAAGACTGGGGTGACATCCTCCTTTCTTCCGAAACCGATGGCGAAACCCTGTTTCCACCCTAGTTCGAAACTGGTGACGTTCTCCTTTGATTTTGATTCATGTCGATCATCAATTTCTCCTATTTTTCAATACCCTCATTGAACTTTTCATTGATACGCTGCTCCATCTGCTCAGCTTCTTGTCTTCTATATAAATCTTTAACATTTTGATAGCGGTTAGCACGTCTCGGAGGCATGATCAAATCTTCAACAAATTCAAACACAAACTTCACTTCGATCCAAAAAATCTTGAATCAAAACTCCCCAACTTGTTTGAAATCTCACGAACACCCAAATGAACAAACAACTCAATTCGAACTTCAAAAATTTCAAATCTCGAATCTTCACACCCAACGAACTTGGAAAAGTTCGTCTCCTTGCTCCGATACCAAAATGACGCAGCACGGAAGTAGATCTGAACCAACGGTCAAATCTATCCCAGATCTAATCACGAATTGCGGAAATACGAATCGATGAAACAAGATAAATTGATGAATTGATGATATCCGAATGCCCAAATCCGTTGATCTCTCGAGATACCGGATTCTAGCTATCTTCAACACGTTGATCGCGCATGATACCGCGTTAGAAGATCTACGATTCTTCGTCGTTGATCTCGCGCACGAGATTCCGTGAATCGGCTTCAAAATCGTTGATTCGAGCGCACTCGAATATCCGAAGATGGAGAAAGGAGATCACACTCAACTTCCAATTTTAAAAGAGGCACAAAGCTCTCAACAAATTTTATTCAAAAATCAACTCCTTTACAAATGACAACACACCCCTATTTATAGAAGATTACAACACACACAAACGACATAACATCATACGACTTAACGACATAAGAAAAACGACACAAAAATTGCAACACAAATGACACATGACTTAACAAATGCGATATAAGCAAAAGCAACATAAGAACAAACGAGTTACAACTTCATACGATTTAACAATAATGCGACATACGCATCTTAGTGACTTAACGACTTAAGACAATGCGGCATAGTGGGAGCGACATAAGGAATGCGACATAGCGACATAACATTCCTCAGCGACATAAGAACTTCAGCGACCTAGGCTTCGCGACATAAGAAACTCTGGAGCTCGCGACCTAAGCTGTCTGCTCGCGACCTATGCCTTCGCGACATTAGGATTCTCTCATTCGCGACCTTCGCTGGAGCGACCTAGGGCTTTGCCGCGACTTAAGGAGGAGCGACATAAGACTTCGTTCGACTTAAGGAGGAGGAGGAGCGACCTAAGCTCGTTCGCGAATTCTGGAGCGACATAAGAATCTCTCCACATAAGGCTGGAGCGACCTAGGGTTTCGCCGCGACTTAAGGAGGAATTCGCGACATAGGATCTGGTATGCGCTGCATCACATGCATATATATATATATATATATATATTATGTGTGTGTGTATATATATATACACACACACATAATATATATATATATATATATATTATGTATGCATGTATTATGTATGTCTATGCACACACATAGAAGTGTATGTTAATTAAAATAATTACATATATGTACATCTATATATATAAATAAAATAGGTTTGAAATCAAATTTAAAGGTATTTTTTAAAGTGTCAAGGCTGAAATCCAAAAGGGAGAAAAGGAAGATAAGAGAAAATAACATTACATATGAATGAATATATATAAACATGTACCTCTGATCCTGTCGGTTGTTGACATGTTGGTTGTTTGTAATATCCTCCTTGAATTTCAAATTCCATGTGCTTGAATTGAGGTTGCAAGTCTCCCTTCTTGGCTTCACCAAATTTTCTTTTAGTTTGAAAGAGGTGGAGGCTAGGTTTTCTTTTTGTTAGGGTTAGAGAGAAAGATGTCTATTTATAGGCATTTAGGGCCATGTATAACAAATGACTTTCCATCTTTCAACTAACCATTGATCTTCCCATATTTTAAAACTCTTATCTCTTCTTTCCCATTGTATGGCTGGCCTCCTCCATGTAAGTATGTTTAGACTTCCAAGCAATGGACGAAAATAGTTTGAAAATAGTTTAACGCTTTTAATCATCTATAATTACTTTATCTAAAGTTTTTCGTTAATTAAATTATCTTACAACATTAGCATTTAAAATAAATTTTCAGTTTTAAATAAATAAATAAATGAAACTTAGTATAGCATTTTTATTTGATTTTGTTATTTATAACATTTATACACATTGCTCAAATTTGAAATAACTAACAACTCAATTTTATTACCTCTATGGTGTCAACTTTGTTCTCAGTCTATATTTAAACAATTTAAGTTTTAAATCATGTACGGACTTTTCTAAAGTACAACATCGACCATAAGTACAACGCTTATAGATCATTTACGCGAAATCCAATTTCTAGTATATATTTAAGCTCACCTAGTAACGATATTTTATATATATGTTCTTTTATCATCACTATATCACTTAGATATCTAACATTTGGTTTAAGGTCAAAAACTCTATTAATGTCCATATTTAATTGCGTAGACCATTTTAAAGTATTTGGTTCAATCCGATAATAATTAGATTAACCGATTAACTTTAGATTGAGATTTTAATTTTAAGTCGACTGCTAATTATGGTGATACTAACCTTCTACACTGAAGGAGAAGAATCTTTTCTTCAGTAGTATCTCACTTAAAATAGTTCAATGTGTACCCAATTACGGACTCAACACAGTCTCCATGCCATGTGCTTGACCATAATATAAGTACAACCTACATATTTAAGACCAATAGTACTCTCAAATCTGAAGACAACTATACATTGTTATCATGATATCTTCTATTTTGACTTAATTGTTTTAATCTATAAAAGACTCATCGAGTCATTATGTGACTGTTCCAAAAAACCATAAGTATGTAACCACTTGGTGCTCCAACGATCATGAGTAATTCATCGTTCATCATACAAAGAGCGTTTCATACACTAGTCTCAACTGATGTATTAATATCCTTTTGCCGATCATCTCGACTAGAAATATTTAAGGAGTAAATATTTAGATATAGATTCAATATTCATAGTTATGGACACATTCATAATTGCGATCAATAAAATACTTCCTAAGAATTTTCTACTTATATATATTTAGTGTGTCAATTAACATTACTTATATCTCTATACAACAATACATGTAAAAGAAAATAAAATCAAAAGTTTATTTCAGTTCGAGCAAGATTCTCTTATAAGAGTCGAGTTGCGTAACAAATTACATAATTGCCTCTCTAATGCACATTATTAACTCTATTATAGATAGACCAAAGAGCCTCCATTCAGATATAGAATTACTTCACCATTTAGTTTAGACCAAAGAGCCTCCATTCAGATATAGAATTACTTCACCATTTAGTTTAGACCAAAGAGCCTCCATTCAGATATAGAATTACTTCACCATTTAGTTTACTTTAATTAATGGCTTTGCACACAATATACTAGATTGGAGAAGGAGTTCTCCGAAAGGAAAAAGATCAGTTGTAGAAGGAAATCGAAGAGGCAAAATAATTTGATGATCACAAATGCAATGGCGCACATAGTTTACTATCGAGGGCCAGACTAGAGTTTTTGATAGAGGGGCTCATCCTTAACATCGATGGTATGAACTGATAAATCTCAACCTGATGAGCATGACAGTGGTTAATAGAGGGCCTCCAATGACCTTTAGTGAGGTAAGAAATTAGATGAACATTGACGTGTGGTGCAGCGGCTAGGGCTAAAGGGAGAAGTTAAATTATTATAAAGGCTCTGTCACTTTATAAATTACACTTTTAACGCTTATACACTCAAACACCTATATCTTACACATACAAGCTTCATTTCTCATGCAACTTACTCCACTTAGTTCATATTTCAATTTTTGACATATTGAAATTGCTTAATAGTGAATGATATACGACACTGTGAATTTAACATCATAACATAAGTAACAGACATTAAATATTAAAGTTATTAATTTAAAAATAATATAATAGGATGTTATCAGCTTTGTACTTATCTTTGATATTCAAATTTTACAGAATAAATTTTATATGTTATAAAATATTACATTTAAATAAATGTTATTTAAATTAATGATTGAATTACTTTACTGAATATTGCAATTAGGTTCAATATTTGTACATTGAAATATATGTATGTAAAAGCAAATAAATATGAATTAATTAGACATATTTACATTACTCAAAAAAGGTTTTATAACCATAAAGGTCTCAAATTAAAATAATAAATATTAAGTATGATTTAATATTTATAGATTATCCATGATAACACTATAAAAGAACAAGTGCACAATGAATTATAATGGAATTTTTTGAGATTTGCCTCTTTTTCCTACTTCCCAATGCACCTGGTCTAGCATGACCACCATGGATGAGATACTCTCATCGAGATGAATATAAAAACATAATTGATTTGACAAATTACGTTATAGTTCAAAATTTGCAAACAGACAACCATGATTGGTCCTATCTACGTATCAAAATCCAAGCAGGGGTAGATTTTTTACAAAATAAGTATCATTGGAAAGGTCTTGGAAATGTATGAATAATTGAGAATATTGTTTGCTCATATTTTTCATACTTAAGATAAATTGATATTTAAAGCGTAATATGTATACATAATCCATCAAGGAACTGAAGATCCGAAATTCAAAATTCAACACAATCTAATGCATTGTAAAGTATAAAGCGAGATGAAGTCAATACCTGTTATTGATAAATTTTCGACGGTCTCAAAATTGACATACACCATGGAAAAATATATATAATTTAGAATGATGAAATTGGTGGAAACTGCATCCAAATCTAAATTACTATAACTAAGATATTGTAGTTTGATAGTGGATCATACATTTTTTCTAACGGGGCACACCTTGGAGAAGCCCTTCAAATATCCAGAAGATAAGACAATATAGTGTGTTTAGATATTCTAAATAATGATACAATATGATCGATTCCTACCGTATGCGAATCCAACTTGGTATGGAGAATTTATGGATAAATCGTCCATTTTCCCTAGTCTGCTCTAATGGATCCACTATAATCGATAAGTATCCACTGTAGATAATTACCTTAGATTATCATCAAAGGAAGTAACTGAGAGTATTGCAATATTTGTAAGGTAATACATAGTGAATGGTTAGTGTCTTATGAGAATACAATTTAAGATGTCATCATTTTCCCTTAGTTTGTTCCAATGGATCGATACCGATTGATAGGGATGGATCAGTACCGATCAATATGTATAGATAGGTACTAACTATAGCGATGATTGCTATCGATTAATAGAAATGGATAGGCACCAATCAATAGGGATGGATAGGTATCGATCAATAGAGATGGATTGTTATTGATCTATATAAGTAGAGTCAACATTTTACCTATTCTTCAACCATTTTTTTGCATCATGAATGGATGTGCTAATTTATAGGGATATTTAGAGCAAATCAAGGCCCAAAAGCTCCATCTACACCTATAATACATATGGACATCACCAGAAGAAGGAGTCGATTTCTTTACGCCAAAACTCTGCCAAAACCCCATTTCTTCACCAAACTCTATCAAAAACCTAACATACCAGATCTGAAAATCATTGTACCTCTTGTACTCCTAAACGAACCTCAATAATTAAAGGTCAAAGTGTACGTAGGCCCGATATTCACCAAACAACTATAAAAATTGTACCGTTCTTAACCTTTTCTCTACTTTTCTTCTCTATTTTGCATAGTTTATTGTGAGACCAATAGATATTACTTTTTTTAGTGTTATTTACTATTATTTATCGCAATTTATTGTGAGATTGATGATCGTCACTGACCTGATCCTCTAAAAAAGGAAAATTGTGAGTCCAAAATCACATCTAATGTCATGGATTGTTTAGGATATCGATATTTAGGGTGTTGAGACATTTTTGGACTAACATTTTTGGTGCTTTCACTAAGAACAGCTTGGATCTAATCCGCTAAAGATGAAGAAACCAACTACCAGGGAAACTATAATCGGAGCAAATCCAGTTAGAGCATGTGGCAGCCAAGAAGTGTCATCTTGTTCAAGCCAACCTTTGAACCTTATGACCAGAGATGAGTTTAAAGGAACGATGAAAAATACATGAACGATGCTATTAGCCTAATAACTTTTTCAATGAATGGAGTAGTTGGAGACCAAAGCTAAAGGAGGTCAAAAAACAGAAACAATGGACAATGGGATTGTGCGCATGAGATGGAGCCTTCAAGACAACCTACCCACAACTAACTTCATCGTCCGGTACCAATTGACCCTTAAGATTGATATCGATCCATCCAGACAGCCATACATGGTTGAGTCATAAAATTGACTAAGGAAGAGAACAAAGGAACAACTTTGGATCTATGGACTAGGATTTGAATGCAAACCTACAACTGCAAGAGGACGAGCTAGATGGTTGCCACATAGTCAATCCAAGAAACAGGGTGTTGGATAGAAATTTAGTCAATCTCAGAATTATGATTAAGAGTGATATTAGAAAAGGTTATTTGCTAATACAATGCTTGAAAATTTTTAAATGAGATAAAATGTGAGATAATGAATGTTAAAACAATCAAAGATGCGGTTTGGAATGGTTTTACCAAGAATGATCTATGTCCACTATGGTAATAACTTTTACAGTTTTAGGTTTTGAGTTACAATTGCTTGACTATAAACGATAATAATGACAGTAATAAATGAAAATTCGACCCCAGTGCAAGTACATTCAATGTTGTATTTATAGTTTCCAAAGCTGGTTCGGACGGTTCAGATTGATATGCCAATCCCAGAGTTTCCTTTAAGCCATTGATGGCATTAAATGATTCAGGTATAGGCTATCTAGGGTGCCAACTAGGCTGAATGGTCCAGATGACGGCCAGCTTCCAGACCGTACCAAAACATGCTGTTGTTAGATAAGGCAGCATAGGGATAAGAAATTATTGAACAACAATGTCATTGCCACGTGGATAGTGTAGGATGTAGAGTGGTTGATGCACAATGAAACTTTTATCAGATGAACAATATCATATACGCCAATCTTTTCGGTGGAACAATGTAGAGTCATTGCTTCTTTTTGCAGAGGAGAGCAGATGCATTAGGCAAAGTCATGCCGAGTCAGGACAGAACATGGGATACAGGGCGGGCATGCTTTTGGTATGTTTCGGGGAAATGAGGACTTAAGGGCTTAAAGAGGAGATTGGGAGTGTGGCGTTCATTATGCGGGCATGTACTCTTGGACGGCCAGCTCTCTTACTAAGAGCAATATCCGGTCGAGCCGCTGACTGAAGTTGTTTAGCCGCTAGGCGCTGTGGCCTTTTATGGGCTATACAAGTATATATGAAGATAATGGTTCAGACATCATGAGGACGAGGCAATATAAGCAAGATGAGAGCACCCGGAAACTAGTATGTGTTATCCCGCCTTTTGGCAAGGTCGTGACACCAAGAACTTGACTAGAAACCAATGACAGTTCGTCTTGGAGATCGGTTATATATAGGTTCACCATGGATACTGGTAGATTTTTCCCGAGTCCGGATCGAGCCAAAATTGATATGACATGACAAGAAAAGCTATAAAAGCCAACGTTCCAAATTTCAAGTCAATCGGAGTTCGTATGCTCAAGATATGATCGATGCAAGTTTGAATTTGTTGAAGGCTATCAAATTCGCATCGATGCTGTTCGCATCGATGCTGTTCGCATTGATGGATACGAATTGTAGCTGTTTTCCTTAACTTCCATCGATCATAACTCAAAATCTACAAGTCCAAATGCCACCAAATTTTCACAGGAGCTTGCGTACATCCTCAAGAAGCTTCATGATCGATCTCGACTCTATTGGACGAAAGTTCAATCGATACGAAATTCGTTCGTATCGATCATGGACCGAGTGCAAATCACATGGGATCGATCATGTAGGCCCACCCACGGAGAAAAGAGGTCTCTCGAGATCTGAGCGAGATATTTGCAGCCTACGCCTATAAATTGCAGCCCAGAACCTACAGAAAAGGGACTTTTTGGCTTCTCTACGCTGATACTATGCCGGAATCACCGTTAAATTTCAGTGTACTACTGTAACCTTTTGAAATCAGCGAATAAAGTTCAATAAACACCAATTATTTCATAGTAGACGTAGGCAATTCGCCGAACCACTCTAAATCCGTGTGTTTCTATGCATTTTCTTATCTATTTATTGGTGTGTTTGTTAGATCTGCTTCCTTTTCCATTTACCTTCTTCATTTTATCTCTTCAAACACATCCGAAGAGTGTTGTGCCCAATTTTGGTACAAACAATTTGGTGCTTTCACTGAGAAAACCCTCTTGCTCTATGGATCTACTACCGTCGTTGGATTGCAAAAATCTAAGGAGGAGATCCAGACCTATCGTCAAGTGGTTCCTTCTATTCTATTCAGATTGCTCCAGATCTAAGAGGAACTGCATTCATCAAGATTTTCGTATCCATATTTTCGTATCCATGAAAATATGGTGATTTTCGTATCCATATTTTCGTATCCATGAAAATATAGTGATTTTCGTATCCATATTTTCGTATCCAGAAAATATAGTGATTTTCGCATCCATGTTTTCGCACCCAGAAAATATGTCAACATTCGTATCGATCGAACTTCATATCGATCAGCTTTCGTATCGATCAGCTTTCGTATCGATCACTATTCGTATCGATCGGTTTTCGTATCGATCGAATTTCGTATCGATCGACTTTTCGTATCGATCACTTTTCGTATCGATCAACATTCGTATCGATCGACTTTCGTATCGATCAACATTCGTATCGATCGACTTTCGTATCGATCACTATTGGTATCGATCACTTTTCGTATCGATCGGTTTTCGTTTCGATCACTATTCGTATCGATCATTATTCGTATCAATCACTTTTCGTATCAATCGGTTTTCGTATCGATCAACTTCATATCGATCCAGCCGCGTGCATTTCGTATCGATCCTCAGGTACCACTTCGTATCGATTCAGCGGTGTGCATTTCGTATCGATACTCGAATACACTTCGTATCGATCTAGCTGCATCCAATTCGTATCGATCATCAGATACAACTTCGTATCGATCCAGCTGTGTGCCTTTCATATCGATCCAAGTGTCCACTTTTCGGATCGTTCAATTTCACCTACATTTGTATCGTTCAAACGTTGCTGAGAACGATACTAGATTTCAAAAAAAATAAAAATATTTTCGGGTACGACCCAAATTTCCTAAAAAGAGGCTCCTTCTACACCTATAATACATATGGACATCACCAGAAGAAGGAGTCGATTTCTTTACGCCAAAACTCTACCAAAACCCCATTTCTTCACCAAACTCTATCAAAAACCCAACATACCAGATCTGAAAATCAGTGTACCTCTTGTCATCCTAAACGAACCTCAATAATTAAAGGTCAAAGTGTACGTAGGCCCGATATTCGCCAAACAACTATAAAAATTGTATTGTTCTTAACCTTTTCTCTACTTTTCTTCTCTATTTTGGCATAGTTTATTGTGAGATCAATAGATATTACTTTTTTAGTGTTATTTACTATTATTTATCGCAATTTATTGTGAGATTGATGATCATCACTGACCTGATCCTCTAAAAAAGGAAGATTGTGAGTCCAAAATCATATCTAGTGTCATGGATTGTTTAGGATATCGATATTTAGGATGTTGAGCCATTTTTGAACTAACATTTTTGGTGCTTTCACTAGAACAGCTTGGATCTAATCCGCTAAAGATGAAGAAACCAACTACTAGGGAAACTATAATCATAGCAAATCCAGTTAGAGCATGTGGCAGCCAAGAAGTGTCATCTAGTTCAAGCCAACCTTTGAACCTTATGACCAGAGATGAGTTTAAAGGAACGATGACAAATATATGAACGATGCTATTAGCCTAATAGCTTTTTCAATGAATGGAGTGATAAAAGCCGAGTGGAGTAGTTGGAGACCAAGGCTAAAGGAGGTCAAAAAAACAAAAACAATGGACAATGGGATTGTGAGCATGAGATGGAGCCTTCAACACAACCTACCCACAACTAACTTTATCGTCCGGTACCAATCGACCCTTAAGATTGATATCGATCCATCTAGACAGCCATGCATGGTTGAGTCATAAAATTGACTAAGGAAGAGAACAAAGGAACAACTTTGGATCTATGGACTAGGATTTGAATGCAAACCTACAACTGCAAGAGGATGAGCTAGATGGTCGCCACATAGTCAATCCAAGAAACAAGGTGTTGGATAGAAATTTAGTCAATCTCAGAATTATGATTAAGGGTGATATTAGAAAAGGTTATTTGCTAATACCATGCTTGAAAATTTTAAAATGAGAGAAAATGTGAGATAATGAATGTTAAAACAATCAAAGATGCGATTTGGAATGGCTTTACCAAGAATGATCTATGTCCACTATGGTAATAACTTTTACAGTTTTAGGTTTTGAGTTACAATTGCTTGACTATAAATGATAATAATGACAGTAATAAATGAAAATTCAACCCCAGTGCAAGTACATTCAATGTTGTATTTATAGTTTCCAAAGCTGGTTCGGACGGTTCAGATTGATATGCCAATCCCTAAGTTTCCTCTAGGCCATTGATGGCATTAAACGATTCAGATATATGCTATCTAGGGTGCCAACTAGGCTGAATGGTCCAAATGACGGCCAGCTTCCAGACCGTACCAAAATATGCTGTTGTTAGATAAGGCAGCATAGGGATAAGAAATTGTTGAACAACAATGTCATTGCCATGTGGATAGTGTATGTAGAGTGGTTGATGCACAATGCAACTTTTATCAGATGAACAATATCATATATGCCAATCTTTTCGGTGGAACAATGTAGAGTCATTGCTTCTTTTTACAGGGGAGAGCAGATGCTTTAGGTAAAGTCATGCCGAGTCAGGACAGAACATGGGATACAGGGCGGGCATGCTTTTGGTATGTTTCGGGGCAATGAGGACTTAAGGGCCTAAAAAGGAGATTGGGAGTGTGGCTTTCATTATGCGGGCATGTACTCTTGGACGGCCAGCTCTCTTACTAAGAGCAATATCCGGTCGAGCCGCTGACTGAAGTTGTTTAGCCGCTAGGCGCTGTGGCCTTTTATGGGCTATACAAGTATATATGAAGATAATGGTTCAGACATCATGAGGACGAGGCAATATAAGCAAGATGAGACCAGCGGGAAACTAGTATGTGTTATCCCACCTTTTGGCAAGGCCGTGACACCAAGAACTTGACTAGAAACTAATGACAGTTCGTCTTGGAGATCGGTTATACATAGGTTCACCATGGTTCCAAATTTCAAGTCAATCGGAGTTCGTATTCTCAAGATATGATCGATGCAAGTTTTAATTTGTTGAAGGCTGTCAAATTCGCAACGATCTTGTTCGTATCGATCCTGTTCGTATTGATCCTGTTCGCATCGATCCTGTTCGCATCGATCCTGTTCGCATCGCTTCACTATTCACAATTATGGATACGAATTGTAGCTGTTTTCCTTAACTTGCATCGATTATAACTCAAAATCTACAAGTCCAAATGCCACCAAATTTTCATAGGAGCTTGCGTACATCCTCAAGAAGGTTCATGATCGATCTCGACTCGATTGGACGAAATTTCGATCGATACAAAATTCGTTCGTATCGATCACACCGAGTGCAAATCACATGGGATCGATCACGTGGGCCCACCCACGTGGGAGAAGAGGTCTCCCGAGATTTGAGCGAGATATTTGCAGCCTACGCCTATAAATAGCAGCCCAAAACCTACAGAAATGTGACTTTTTGGCTTCTCTACGCTGATACTATGCCGGAATCACCATTAAATTTCAGTTGTACTGTTGTAACCTTTTGTAATCAGCGAATAAATTTCAATAAACATCAGTCATTTCATAGTGGACGTAGGCAATTCGCCGAACCACTCTAAATCCGTGCGTTTATGTGCATTTTCTTATCTATTTATCGGTGTGTTTGTTAGATCTGCTTCTTTTTCCATTTACCTTCTTCATTTTATCTCTTCAAACACATCCGAAGAGTGTTGTGCCCAATTTTAGTACAAACAGTATGTCAACCTATTTATTTCTTGCAAGAAAAACGAGCAATATTTCCCCCCTAAATCGCTTGTACAGGAAAAGGCAGACTTGTCATTAATGCATTTAATGCAATCTGCACGTGTCATCTTCTTATTGGTTGTGGCAATTATGTTTTTAGGATTACTCAGATATGGTTCAGTGGCGTAACGGTTGATTTGATAAGGTAATCAATGTGACCTAGACCATTCAGATTGCTTCCCGCCCATTCAATTTAATTGCTTAGATCTAACACCAAAATTATATAACCCAAGGCCATCATTTCTCTTCATTTTTACTGAGAATTTTATTTCTTCTTCCATTAGCAATCTCTCAAAGCTCTCTCAACCTTTCTCTCGAGATATTCACCAGTTTTTTCAACTCTCTCTTTGATATAATCAGCAGGCGACCCTCTCTCTTTGCTCTACCATGTTTAATGGATATTCCATTCATATTTTTATGTTGGTAGTTGGGTTTGTTTTTTTGAACATCAATGTTGTTCTTCCTACTTTGCTCTTATTTATTTGCTTGAAATAAAAAATTGTGGGTTGAACGATCTCGTTAAGAATGGTAGTGATCGGTCAACATTGATCAATCGACATCGGAAGGTTCCCTTATCACCTGAAAAACTTAGATATATGTAAAAATTGGTTAAATTCCCCTCCTCTTTAGGTAGAAAGGAGATACTTTTTTACTTGTGTTGTAGATCTTGAACTGTGCATTATTTATTTAAAATTGTAAGTGACGTAGGATGCATGGCCTACTTAGGATGGTAATGAGATTTAAACGTGGAATGTGGTATATCGGTCGACCTTGTTCTCGCTGGATGTCTTTATGGGGCATGCCAGAATCTAGATCGGTTATGTCTATAATGTGGGTAAGCATGTCCCCGAGTCTAATTTACCCCAATGCTTTAGTCGGGATGGTTCACTAACTAGATTGTTTGATAATTTACATATAGCTAAAGTGAAGAAGTCTACTGATGATGCATCCACTAGCGGGTGAATTTTTGTGTGTGGCCCATCGAAGATTAAGGAAGGAAAAGATCACTTGCATAACTCTTTAGATTGATACAAAGCACTAGGGATTGAGCCTACATATCCAATGGTCACAGACATGCCCAACTAGCCCTCTAATAGTTACTTCACTTAGTCGCTCCCATATAAGCAGAGTAGGGCAAACTTCCTCTTCACCTTACTTTATTCAGTTCTTGAATGGCCATCGGATGACCCTTGCATAGCTCTCCCTTAACAACTACAGTCTCCAAGCCAAACTGTTTATTGTTTGCTATGACTTGGGAATCCCTGAACCCAACATGATCTTTATAAGATAGTATTCAAGTTATCAAGGCAGGCACTCGCCCTACTTGGCTTTTACTACCATCTCCAAGCTCCAGACCAACCGCCTCTATTTTACAGTCTTTTAGGCAAGGTAGTGGGATGCCAGAACCACTATTATTTTGTACCAATGACCATCAACCCTACCCTTTAGGTTCGGGCGTTCTAAGTACAAGGTATACTTTCCTTTGTCTTTTTAAATATGGGCTTGTTCCCTATTAGTTTGCTGAATTTTCTTTTATGCAGTGAACCCTACATGTATTGAAAAGGGCATGGTCGTCTACACTGATTACCACCAGCAGTTATCGAGGATAGATGATACAACCAAGAACCTACCCTTTATCTTATTGGGTCAGTTTGCTGGTCCCCAAACAGTCAATGAGGAAGAGGGAGGGTGCCCCTTCTGTTCCAAGGAGAAGGTCGGTGGCACCTACTAGGGTGGTAATTAGGGAAACCCCTAGATCGATTATAGTGGACATAGAGAAGGAGAAAGAGACTATCGAGGCTACCTCGAGGAGGGATATTGTCCCGAATCGTCAGGGAGAAGAAGGTGAGTTGGAGATGTATGATCCTTGGTTTTATGAGCACTTGGGGCAAGAGATGCAGGGGAATTTAGACAACTAGGAGGGTATAATGTCAGGGGCTATATTTTCCAAATGTTATTCCTTCTAGTTTTCCAACTACACAAGTACCCCTAAGACACCCAAAGAGGAGAAGACGGACAGGTGGACGGATGCCCCCAAACACGTCGTAGAATATTGACTCCTCTACCGAAGTTCCTCTTCCCCTTAGGTGCTCCCATTAACATGATAGACACATTGTGCCCTCAGTACACAAACTTCCGAAGGGGCACAACCTAGTAGTAGTGACATAGAGTCCCTATGGCCATCTTTGATTAGGATAAGGTGGGGTTCCAAATTTAGGGTAGATCAATCTAGTTTGTTCTATAGTCTATCCATTTTTATCATATGCTTTTCTGTTCTTATCAAAATTAACTAACACTTGCTTTAATTTTATCATTGTTGTGATTCAACTAAATTTCATTGTGCTGGTTAATTCTACCAATATTAGGGATGCCTTCTCTCATACCTATAGGAGCAACCTAAGGGCATAATCGACATGCAACAATAATCCACAACCTCCGCATTCTCATTAAGAGGGCTCCGCTTGGCACCACAACATCATTCAGCCCCCAGTTTTTGTTACAGTACTAACATAGCACCCGTGACATATACCCATCTAGGGTCACCGTCGGGTCAGACCCTTCTCACATTAAGAGGCGAAGGATCAGTAAGGAGCTAGAGAGCTCCAATAGGGGCCTACTTTTCGTTTCTCTAGGGAGGTGATGTAATACCCCATAAACTAAATGATAATTAATTAAAAGAAATTAATTTGGCTGCAAAACTTGCACGTTGTGTTCATGGTGATTTTTTGATAAATTTTCGTATAATAAGTTTATGATCGGAGTTCAAACGAAAACTTATTAACATTTGAATATTTTGAATTGGAAACAATTATATATGTAATTAAGGAAATAAATGTAATTAATTTACATTAATTAACGTTCACAGTTACTTAACTTTTAAGAAAGGTAAGCGTTAATCAGAACAGAAAGAAATTATCACGATTAAGTCTTATAAGGAATGAAATTAACAAAAAACCAGTTAACCATAACAATATAGATTAATTAACATATAAAAGCGATCATTCGACCCCTTTATTGGGACCGGTCGACTGGTGGCTATAGAGTGGTTGAGCGGTGTAGCTGGTGGTTGAAGATTGAACATACTCCGAATGACCCTGATTTAATATAGAATAATCTAATGGATGACATTGATTCAAACCTTTATAAACACGGACCAAACCTCTCACTTTTCTTCTCATATTCTCTGAAGCACGACGAAACTCTACCATTTTCTTTTCTTCATAAATTCTTAAATCTAAATAAAACTATAGTCTATATATGTTTATACAAATGGAGAATATTGGATAATAATTGAGAAAAGAATAGGATCGAATCGAATCGCAAAATAATGGTAAATTGTAAATCCGGATCTAAATTAATTTTAAATCTCTTTCCGAATTTAAATTTCCAATAAATATGAATATTTTTGTGATACATATTTTGATAGGAAGGAAAGAAGTCAAAGCAGGAGTAACAAAGTTTTGATTTGGAGATTTAGAAGCTTAAAGGTGAGTGAGAAATTATAAATTGTTATATAATATTGAATTTATATAGCTGTAAATCTGTTCCTGTATGCCTGAAAGTAATTTTGGAGTTGTAGGCTTAAATATATACATGTAATAAATTGATAAATCATGCTTACATATTCTGTGAATGATTAACTTTGATTTAATATTGCATATATTTGAATCTGAAAAGTAAGGGTAAAAGTAGTCCTTAAATTGATGGAATTGTGGAGTAATTCCAGGTTTGTTAATGAAACGATATATGTGGGTAATTGTGAATTGGAAGTTATTATAAATTGGAATGGGATTTAAGTTGTATTTTAGTTCATCGGAATGAAATGTGTTACAGTGTAAATTTCTATAAATTACCTAGTTTTATAAATAAATGCAACGTTTGAAATAACAAGAAATATGTCTAAAAGGAAAGATGTACAAAATAAGAATTTTAATTATATTTTTTACCGTTTATTTCAAAAAAATAACATAAAAGATAATTCTTCGTAATTTCAAATGTCACAAAAGTTCTCTTTTAGATAAGTTATGGAAATTTACGGTGTTAATAATTCATTTTGGAGGATGTAATTCCAATATATTAAAATGCAGAAATCCCTAAATATAACCAAAGTATTATAAGTAGAGATAATAACAGTAATTCAATTATAAATCTAACATATGAGATAAGTTAGAAAATAAACAATAAGCATTGAAGTATAACGAAATGAATAAGTAAGAAGATTATTGTAATCAAAGAAAGATAGAGTAGCTAAAAAGGAACAGTAGAATATTTAATGGTAGCAAGTGGAAATTAAGTAGTAAAAGGTGATTGACCTAGCTAAATAAGAAGCAAGCAGTAAATGATATTAAATTAGCACAAATGAAACAAGAAGCGAGTTGTGTAAAAATAATTGAATGCAATAGTCGAACATAAGAGGCGTAGTAATTAAATAAATTTATGTAGCCTCAAGTATGCATTTATGACTTGAGTGAATTATTGAATTTAGTCAGCAACTTAGATAAAATGACATAGTTATTACTATGGGTTGGAATGCGAGGTCAGTAGTGTTACACAACAAATGTCTGCCCACCATAAGGGGTTACCAGCAGTTGTGTAAACATTATAATAACGTGGGACCTATCAACTATAGGACCCATGAAATTATACGTTCATGTATAAATAGAGGGAATATCCAAAGTAGGATGGTTCGCCTCGATCGAAGTGCTAAAGGACAAGTAGAGTCTACTTCAACCTTTTAATGGGTACAAGTTAAATAACCAAGTGTAGGGTTGAGCATTTGATTAGTTCGGTTAGTTCGATGATGAAAATTGTCAAACCAAACTAAAACCAATGAAAATGAAAACCAAACGAAACCAATAGAACTAAGTTTGGTTGATTCGATTTGTTATTTAATTTAACCGAATTAAAAAATATTCATATTTTATGTTTGAAATATTCATTATACTTTAAGATAAAACATAAATATATTATTGAAGTATTCTCATGTTTTCTAATTGTAATTTTGACACATAAATGATAAATAAAATCTATTTACACTATTAAATTAATCTAAAAAAATCATTATAACATTAGTAAATTTGATAATATAATAAAAGTTCAGTTAATTTGGTTAAACCGATAACCGAACTAATTTTTTTACGGGCTGGTTATGAACTAATATCGTTTCAAAACCAAACCAAACCGACCAAAATAAAATGGTTTGGTTGGTATACTCGGTTTAACCAAAGATTGCTCACCCCTAACCAAGTGGGTATTTCCTAGATTGCATTAGGCAATCTAAATGGGATAGTGAGCATATGCTCGATGCTATGATAGTGAGGTTGGTATTGTTTATGAGGAGTAGGAGCTGTTCACATAGGTCGAAACTGTCATCGATATTGAGCGGTCAGTGAAAAGACAATGGTTAAGCCTAAACGAGCTGTATCTCCTACTAGTGTAAATCACGTTTAGGACCTACACCGCCTTACAGTTTTTTGTTTGTCGTTAGGAGGCAGGGCTAGATAACCTTTTAATGGCGGTCTTCCATAAACGAGATAGAATATGGCTAAATAATTGTAACACTGTTATTAGGTACTATGGGAGTTCCTTGGTATGCACGGCGACGAGAACATGATACTACGTTGACGATGGATCCTAATAATATGCTGGGTATGAATACTAGCGGGGAAAGTATCATGGTCCAAAGGGATATTGTGGTACTTATATATGTATACATGTATGTAGGTATTGTCTACCTCGGGTAGATGGGGCATATCGTATGCGTACGTGAAGTCAAGATGACTAAGTAAAACAATAAACTTAACATGTGATGGAAGGCAATCAGCATAAACCAATGTTATATATCAAATGTGTAATTTATCAGGCACCAGACGTTATTTGACCCCCTCCTCATTACAACCCAGAAAATAGATTTAAAGGGACATGAACTGGTACAAGGCAGGTATGGTGGAAGGATAGATTTTCTTATGCACGCTTGACGCTGACAAGGGCACTAGAGTTCAAAGGTGTCAGCTTTGATCGGTAATCATATGTTATATTATACTTTACTATTCCACTATGAGTTTATATAGATGGTGCTCTGATATTCTTTTGTTATTGCAAGATACCAAATACCAACGATCCATACTTTAGTGGACTTGGATTTTCGATATAGCGAAAATTCAAGCCTATTAAGGTACTGGTTGTTGCATTTGGTATCAGAGCTTAGGTTAATCGATCATAGGAACTAGGATACGTTGAGCGAACGTATTTGTATTTTTACCTATAATTATATATATTATACGCCAAACTCTACAAATTTCGAATATAGGAGTAGATGCAACCATATTCTAAAAAGATGGATAATAAGACTATGAGTTGGAACAATAGATGAAGTTGAAGATATATACCTATCTGAATTACCCCACAGGAAGTAGCTCATATTGGAAGGTGTTAACTTAAGAAGAGCACGAATGAGACATATAGACGGGCCCTTGAAGCTGGATAGTACTTGTCTTCCTTGTAGAGCACAGATTTCTCTAAAGTTATAGATCCCTACAGGATTGCCGATTGATGATGTACAGTAGGTCTAGATAAATGAGAAATTAGAATCTATATGTTGCAGATATTCAAAAGTAAGAATTAAAAAGTTCTCGAAGGAATGTGTGCGGTAATTACTCCAAGATGATAGTCGGATTTTTAATATATTCTGAAGGAAGACAGGTCAAAATATAAGTGGAAAAAAGGGAAAGTTAAAAACCCACTTTGCATCCGACCCCATATGAAAGAATTTGATAAAAGGTTTGGAAAAAATATATTTAAAATGATTTTAAAAGCGTTTATTTAAAAATAGAAAACTTTATTTTTGAAAAGTAAGTACATATTAGAGTATCTTTTTATATTTTTATATAAATAAGAATTTCTAGAAGAAACTGAAGTATGTTTAGAACAAAATTTTCATTTGAAAATAATAAAAATATATTTGTTTCGAAAGAAAAGTAGAGTGCATATATACCTCGTTGATTTTTCTTATAAAAAATTTTAAATTTTGAAATCCTTTTAGGGTAAATAATAGGAATTGGTACTGGTTTATAAATGGGTAAAAAAAAGAATGAAAAGGAGACAAGAACTCGAAAACAAAGTAGTAGGCCAACGTACTGCGATGGTTCAATAAAGAAGATAGTCAATTGAGAGAAAAGTTATATAAAGAAAAGCAATTTAAATAAGAGCAATTTAGGTAGAAAAAAGTTAAGTAGAGTAACATTATGAAATATAGAAATAATGTTAGAAATTTATATAAAATATTGTTAGTATTTAGAAACAATACAGGAAATTAAAAGAAAGAAAAATGGATAGTTTCCACAAATATGTGCATAATTGCACATAACTTTTTAGAAGTCCCCTTTATATCCTATTAGAACCGTCGCTAATAGTTGAAAGTGGAAGTAGCATAAGTATTAGGAAAATAATAGGATGAAAGTTGTCCCTGTCTACTCCAATTTTTAGTAGAAGTTATAAAGAATGTTCTATGAACACTGTAAAGTGCATTTTTTAGAAAATGGTTTGGTATAATAATTGGGTTTTTAAAGAGAAAACTTAATTGATGGTTTGAATTAAAAATCCCTTATTTCTAAAAAGTAAAATATTTGTTGTAAAATTAAACTGCTAACATTTTCTTTTGGACTTGATAATAAGCTAAATTTAGAAATCCAAAATTGTAGTTTTAAAAGATAAGACACCAAGTTATTTTTAAATTTAATAAAAAAGTTTCTAAGTTTGTAATTTAAAAAATAAAAGTTTTGGTATTAAGTACTTCATAATTGTGAAGTTCTAATTTTAGAGGAAAAAAGTGGCGAAAACCAAACCAAAATTTTAATTTTAGAGAAAAAATGTGGCCAAAAAGGTGGAGTAGATAGAGATGATTGCCTAGGTAAGAAAAGGGTAAAAGTTAGAGCTATGAATAAAATAACTATGAATGCTCATAAAGAAGCAATAAGGAATCCCCATGGATTACAAGGAATATTAGTACAAACCTAGGAATATTTAGTAAAACATGTGTGAAAGCCATAAGAAGAATTCATAAAAGGATGGGTAATAGTGTCAAGGTACACTCCTGTGAATTCTAGGATATACACGCATAAATAATTGGGCATAAGGGAAATAAATGCTAAAGTTTGAGAATATCAAGAGATTTTGGTTTCAAAGAGGATGGTAATATAATTGAAAAAAAATAATGAGATGGCAAACACACATAAAGGACATTGGTTGGCTCAGGATTAAAGAAGACAAAATGGAAGATAGGAAAGTTATTACGCTAGGTCAACTATTTTAAATTGTGCATAGTTTGTATTCCCTAGCCCACTCTAATGTGGAAATGCACATTTCAGCCTACAATTGGTTGTAGTAGTTAAAAGTAACGAATGGACCTTATTTATCAGAAGCCAAAAAGAAAAGTTAAGATATGTGGGTTATAGTAGAATGGCATGTTAGGAAGGCCTATTTAATTTAAGTAAGAAGTGAAAGGCCACAACGTCATTAATGCCAGTTGATGTTGAAGGATAGGTTCCAACAATTGTTTCTTTTAGGTTAGTTCGGTTGTGAGCATTAGTTGTTTCTATTATATAAAACGCGTATGATATTATGAGAAATGTTCCTTTTGAAAATTGGTTTTCTGGGTTGACCGCTATACTAATTGGAAAACTATATAAGTAAGGAAATTTCATTAGACACTTAACTAGTCAAAGTAAGACTGAAAGTTTATAAAACAAGTTAGGAAATTTTTTAGCTGCTAAAATAAAATAATGTTGAGTCCAAAAAGTCTTAAACTTTTGGGATGATAAATTTTGACGAGCGAATGATATAGAAGTTGTTGTGAAACCACGGGTCACTATCCTTACATCTCAAAAGCTGAAATTTATAAAGGAACTTTATGCTAATTGTTATTCTAAAATAAAGAAAAAGTGTTAGAAATTAGAAAATTTTACTGTGTAAAAGAAACGAGTCAATCATGGACATTAACCCGTTTGACTGAATCCCAATTGCATAGGATGTGGCTAAATCTGTTTTGAAAAGTAATAACAGTCAATTTTGAAAATTTTGTTCAAAAGTCTTTGATTTTAAATATAAAATGTTTTTGAAGAAAAAAAGTTTTAAGAACGTAAGTTTTATCTCAAAATTTTCCAACCATTTCAAAATTTTAATTGGAAAAGATTTTGAATGAAAAGGGGCATTCTCTAATTTTTGAAATGCCACATGCTTACCATACGGAACAAGTCGACGGGTTAGCAATGAATTTTACTGTGCCACAGAAGTGACAGTATGTAAAACATAGAGGGTAACAAGTAAAAGCTATTTTAGCCTTGGAATTTCAATTTGCATACCTTATTGATAGTAGAGAAAAAATGGTTTTCAAATAATTCCGATTTAAAATTTTAAAAAGTAATTTTTCTTATGTGAACCGTACATAGAAAAGTTGGAAACAATTGAGGGTAAAATAGAAGGTTCCAAGGTACAGTGGAAAGGGTACAAAAGAGAAGGATGGAACTATGGAATTCTCCATCTAAAACTCATTTCTGGCATAGGAATATAGGTTTAGAAAACTGGATTTTTCTAAATTTTGATGTTAGAACTGGTATGCTAGGATTTTGGATGGTCGGGACTGGATGCAAAAATTATTTGAACTGTACTTCTATTCGTAAAAGTGTGGGAAAATTTTGATGCAAAAAAAAAGATTTGAATTTTTAAAATTTCCATACATATGAAACTGCCAGTATATATAGGTTGTTTGCACCATATTTTCAAAACTGTTTTAAAGAATGCATACATATAAGAGGCATTAGTTTGGAATTATTCAGCATACATATCATATGTATTGTGAAACACCATGCACTTGTAAACGATTGACTGTAAAATTTATTACACACAAATTGATTGGATAGCTTAGAATTGTTGCACGTTATGTTATATGATTCAGTCCTTGAGGAATTTCGAGGGCGAAATTCTTTCAAGGGCGAGAATATAACACCCCATAAATTAAACGATAATTAATTAAAAAGAAACTATTTAATAATTAGTAATATAAAAAATGGAATATTCACAGACGTCAAAATCTGGCTAAGAAACTTGCACCGTTGCGCTCGTAGCAATTTTTTGATCAATTTTCATATATTGAGTTTTACGATCGGAGTTCAAATAAAAATGTTATTAACGTTTGAATATTTTGGGTCAGAAACAATTATATATATAATTAAGGAAATAAATGTAATTAATTGATGTTGATTAATGTTAATAGTTACTTAACGCTTAAGCAAGGTTAACGTTAACCGGAGCTAAAAGAAATTATTACGATTAAGTCGTATAAGGAATTAAACTGACCAAAAACTAATTAAGCATAACAGTATAGATTAATTAACATATGGCAACACTAGTCAACCCATTTATTGGAACCGACCGGTAGCTATAGAGCAGTCGACCGATGGTAGGCAGCAAGTGAAGATTGAATTTAGCCCTAACGACCCGGATTTAATATAAAATAATCTAATGGCTGGCATTGATTCGAACGCCTATAAATATGTGTCAAACCCCTCACTTTTTCTCTCATATTCTCTGAAGCACACTGAAGATCTACCATTTTCTTTTCTCCATAAATTCTTAAATCTAAATTAAACTATAGTTTATATACGTATGTACAAGTAGAGAATAGCGGAGAATAATAGAGAAGAAGAATAGGAATGAATCAAATCGCCAAAGCCAAGGTAAAATTATAAATCTAAATTAATTTCAAACCTCTTCTCAGATCTAAATTTCTAATGAATATATATATATTCTAGCAGTACATATTTTGGTAGGAAGGAAAGAGAGTCAAATGACAGTTCAGATTTGGAGATTTGGAAGCTTAAAGGAAAGTGAGAAATTGTATATTTTTATATAATATTAGATTCATATCATTGTAAATCTGTTCCTGTATGCCTGAAAGTAATTTTGGAGTTATAGGCTTAAATATATACATGTATTGAATTGATAAATCATGCCTACATATTCTGTGAATGATTAACTTTGATTTAATATTACATGTATTTGTATTTGGAAAGTAAGGATAAAAATAGTCCCAAAAGTAATGAAATTGTGTAGTAATTCCAGGTTTGTTGATTAAATGATATATGTGGTTAATTATTAATTGGAATGGGATTTAAGTCGTATTTTAGTTCATTGGAATGAAATGTGTTACAATGTAAATTTCTATAAAGTATCCAGTTTTATAAATATAAATAAAAATGTAGCGTTTGAAATAACAAGGAATATGCCTAAAAGAAAGAGATGTACAAAATAAGGATGTTTATCGTATATTGTATTGTCTATTTCAAAAAATAACATAAAATATAATTCCTTATAATTTTAAATGTAGCACAAGTTTCCTTTTATATAATTATGGAAATTTACCATGTTAATAACCTTTTGGAGGATGTAATTCCAACATATTCAAATGTAGAAATCCCTAAATATAACCGAAGTATTATAAGTAGAGATAATAACAATAATTCAATTATAAATCTAATATATGAGATAAGTTAGAAAATAAACAATAAGCTTTGAAGTACAATGAAATGAACAAGCAAGGAGATTACCGTAATTAAAGAAAGATAGAGCAGTTAAAAAGGAACAATATAATATATTTAATGGTAGCAAGTGGAAGTTAAGTGGTAAAAGGTGATTAACCTATTTAAATAATAAGTAAGCGGTAAATGATATTAAAATGACATAAATGAAACAAGAAGCGAGTTGCGTAAAAATAATCGAATGCAATAGTTGAACATAAGAGGTATAGTAATTAAATAAATTAATGTAGCCTCAAGTATATGTTTATAACGGATGCAAATTATTGGATTTAGTCAATAACTTAGATAAAATGACATAGTCATTATTATGGGTTGGAATGTAAGGTCGATAGTGTTACACAATAGAAGTCTGCCCACCGCAAGGGACTATAGTAGTTATTTATATATTATATTGATGTATGACATATCCAACTCGGACCTGTGGAATCATACGTTCGCGTATAGATGGAGGGAATATCCAAAGTAGGATGGTTCGCCCCGGTTGAAGTGTCAAAGGACAAGTTGAGTCTGCTTCAACCTTTTAAGGGGTACGAGTTAAGTAACCAAGTGGGTATTTCCTAAATTGCATTAGGCAATCTTAACGGGATGGTAAGCATAGGCTTAGCACTATAACAATGAGGTTGGTACCATATATAAGGAGTAGGAGTTGTTTTCATAGGTCAAGATCATCATTAATCCTGAGCGGTCAATGGAAAACAAAAGGTTACACCTAAATGGGCAACACCTCTTACTAGTGTAGACCATGTTTAGGACATACACCACCTCACAGTTGTTTGTTAGTTTGTTTGCTGTTAGGAGGCAAGGCTAGATAACCTTTTAATGAGGGTCATTCAAAAATGAGATACAATATGGCTAAATAGTTGTAATTCCATTATTATGCACTACGGGAGTTCCTTTGTATGCACGACGATGAGGACATGATACTGCGTTGACGATGGATCTTGACGAGGTGCTTAGTATGGATACTCGCGGGAAAAGTATCTTGGTCCAAAGGGGGACTGTGTGGTACTTATATATATATATATGTGTGTGTGTATATATATATATATATCTGTGCATGCATACGTATATGCTTATTGTCTACTTCAAGTAGATGGGGCGTATCGTATGCATACATGAAGTCAAGACGACTAAGTAAAACAATAGATAACATGTAATGGAAGACAACGGCATCAACTAGTGTTATGTATAAAGTGTGTAATTTACCAGGAACCAGAATGTTGTTCTGACCCTTCCTCATTACAACCCATATGATAGTTTTAGAGGGACAACTATTGGTACAAGGCGAGAATGGTGGAAGGACAAATTTCCTTATGTATGCTTGACTCTAGCAAGGGCACTAGAGTTCAAAGGTGTCAGCTTTGGTCAGTAATCTTATGTTTTATTATACTTTACTATTCCATCGTGAGTTTATATCAACAGTGCTCTGATTTGCTTTTGTTAGGATACAAATACCAATGATTCATACCGGTGGACTTGTATTTTCGATATAGCGAAAATTCAGGCCCATATGGTGCGGGTCATTTTATGTGAAGTTATTGAAGGCCCATATGAGCTAGTGGGGGCCACTAACTTTCTTTGGTTCAAGAGATGGATGTGACAGCTCTGCTTGGGTTGCTCGAGACTTTGGCTGGGATGACTTCAGAGGTCCTAGCCCATTCTGATCAGCCCTAGTTCGGGTGGACCAGCCATAGCCTGGAGTTAGTGCTAGAGGCTTACGTCCGAGAAGCTTTTTTGGTAAGGTTTTCTCACATGCATTTTTTCCCAATCTCCTTTTTTGTTTATTAACAACATTTCCCTCTGGAAGGTAGGTCCCATGCCCTTCAAATATGATATAAAGTGGTGGCACTGAAAAAGCACATGACAGAGAAGCTACTACGCAGCGCCTAGACTAAGAGAAGCCGATAGAGTTTGGGAGGTGGGCTATAGAGGTGAAGGTAGTAAGGGCCATTACAAAGACGACATGGACTGTTCTAGAGGTGACAAAAGAGTGAACAAATTGATGAGGTGGATCATAAGGAAAAGGCAGAAGCAAGCCGAGTAGCCGAGGATCCAAACGGAGGGCCGGGAGAAGGCGGTGGAGGACCTGAAGGCATCCAATACCAGTGTTGCATAACCTTCAAGCGCCATAAGGAGGAGAAAGCTAAATTTGAGGAGTGGAATGAGCAGATGAACAAGATGCTCAAGATCATCTTTGATGCCAACTATCATTTACCTTTGGTCATTCGCTTCCTCAATCCTTATCGGTATGTTGTAGTTTGAGGGAAAGTTGAGAGGAGATGGAAGCAATGGGTTGGGCCCTTCCCTGATTTTGTTGTAGGTTTAGATTGTCTCCTAATGGTTTCCTCCAACAACCCACCTCTACCCCTCGTTGTCGAGATCGAGAAATCAATGACCTTTGAGGATGATTGCCACATCATCAAGTGATGAATGTAGGTTAGGTTTTTATGTTTCTTCTTGAAAGGCGGCTAGAACACCTTGTTTTTGTAATGAACGTGATATTTCTTTTGTTGTATAAAACTTTAATGACTAGTTTATGCTGCCATATCATGTGTTTATTTCACTTTTCTGCTAGTATTTTTCATGCTTGCATGTCTGTTGTGTTTGTCTTTAAGCTATCTGCTTATGATTAGGCTTCCTTTTATTCTGTGTCGAGCGACATAGGTGGCCCTCGACATTGTTAAGCAAACACATAGACTTAGGTACTATTGCAAAACATAGAAAATAAGTAAAATGAAACATAATATAAGAAAATAAAGAACATACTTATCTTTTAGCTGAGATGATTTGTCTCCAGTTAGAATATGCATGCAGAAATTAGTTTGTGGCAAGGGATCCCTTATTGAACATTAATTCCTCAATTTGTAGATTCACTTATTGAGTGGTTATTGATGGGCCATCGATGTGTCGCTCCCGTATTACGATGCCCATACGATATTGCTATGTAGCAGTAGAGCTCGCATTTGTGATAAATGATATGTGCTCTTGATCTGGGTCATGTATGGCTATTTGGTTGTACATGCAGTAAGCATTTTTTAAAGGTAAGAAGCTCCTTCCCGTTGGTTGCATCTACAAGTTGGTAAAAGCATGATAGAGAAAAGTTGTCCTTATGACTGGCTTTTATAAGATCAGAGAAGTCAATGCAGGTTCTCTATGTCCTGTTTGGCTTTCGAATTAACACTGGGTTGGCTACCTATACTAGGTACTCATACTGTCGTATGTAGCCATTGCCGAGGAGCTTTTCTGCTTTCTCCTTTAATGCTTTATATCTTTCTAAGTTGTGGGGTCTTCTCTTTTAATTGATGCTATGAGCTTGTGGGTCAATATTAAGGGTGTGGTAGATAATGATGAAAGTGACCATCTATAGGATCGTGTAATATGGAATATATACTAAACTTATTTACTAGTGCAGAAAGTAATTATAAAATAAAATAACAGTAAAGTAAAATGACACCAAAGATTTTTATACTGGTTCGAACTTCCCGTTCCACGTCCTGTCCCAGACTCCTTCCGGAACTCAAAACTAGCAGCCCTCACTTAACCCGGAGGAATATGTTTACACCGCCTGAGAAACTGAACAGGACATCTACCACCTAAGCAACCGAACTAAACTTGACCGCCTGTGCAACCGAACAGGACTTGATTAAAAAGTAGATTGATTGTCTTAACCTTTTGTGTTCTTTTAACAACACAGATTTGTCAATTGCAGTACACCCCTCCTATAGTCTTTTCCTCAAGTATAATATGTGTAATTATGTGTATACGAAGATTAGGAAGATTTAGATTGCTTAAGAAATATAGAATTATATTCGTAAGCAATAGATATTTGAATATTGAAGAAAGCAATAAATTCAGAAAAGTTAATTCAAACAAAAGCAAGTAAGTGAAGTGATTTGATCTTGAAATTCATGCTTATTTATAGTAAGCAAAGTGTTACAACATCTGGTGAAAGGTTCCATCGAAGAGCAATGGATGTAACTCTCTGCGAAGAAGAAATCCATTCGTGAAAAGAAGTATCTGTTCATAGATATGACGGTTGAAACCAGGTCAGTCGACTGGTATATGAACTTCAGTCGACTGAATTTGAAATTATATACGTGTATACATATATGCACAGATTCAGTCGACTGACTGAGTGCATTCAGTTATCTGAGCTGTGCATTTTATAAAAAAATAATAGCACAGGTTCAGTCGACTGAGTATATGCATATAGTCGACTGAATTGAGTATTTTCTTAAAACCAGTTTGAAAATATATTTAAAAGTTAATTTCAAAAGATCGTGAACTACTTGAGTATATATGCGAGGGAGTGTGAACTACTTGAGGATAGATTTTAACATATATGAACACTAGACTTAGACTCTAAAATGAAATTTATATTTGATATATGATCTTCAAGTCTCGTTGCCTCTTTGAGTCTAGTCGCCTTCGTAGTTTGTAGTTGTAGATTTTGTCGAATATTCAATCATTTTTATGTCGTCTTGGTCGTCATGGCATGAATCAAAACCTGGGATCCAACATTCTCCCCCTTTTTGATTGATGGCAACTCTTTGTGATATATTGAAATATGAGCAAAATCTCGACAAAAATCCTTATATAACTCCCCCTGAATCCGAGACGAAATTTTTCTTAATCCTGCATGAAATTTGTTAGTACAACACTTCTTCTCCCCTTTGTCATCGATAAAAAGGAGAGATGTAATCTAAGAGCATATATATAGGCATAAAAAATATATAACAACATAAGAGCATATACACAATAACATAAGAGCATATATATAACATAGATCATCATATGAACATATGCACAACAATAGAAATTCACTTACACGACATAGAACAAATTAGATAAAGGACATACCATTTTTCAAATATTGAAAATAAGGCTAAGTAAGCTATTTACTCATCACCGTTCCCATCATCATCAGAGCTTTCCTCTCCCTCTTCATCATCTCCTTCGCTTTGTTCTTCATTCTCACTAGAGTCACCTTCTTGACCACCCACTTCTTCTCCCTCTTCTTCTCCTTTTGTCCTTCTTAGGAAGTTGACCAAGTGAACTGTGGTCATGAACACTTCCCTGGAGCCGTAGGCACATGGACGGACGTGGAGGAGGAGTGTCCACAAGATAGTACTTCCGAAATATTATTCAAGAACCCCTTAATGTGATTTAGCTTTAAGTTTACCTTAGTGACGGTTTTCTCGACACGAGATAGTCGCTTATCCAAAAGCTTTTGATTTCTAGAAACAATTTTTAAAGCATCTCGTGGTTGAGCTTGTGGTCCAATTTCTTGAATTTCATTGAATTCCCGTGAAGGTTGTGGTTGTGAAGAGGTTGTTGCTTCAACTTGGGAAGCTTGTTGTCTAGAAGAAGGTTAAGGTTGACCAGCCGCTTGGTTCTCTAGCCAATGTTCGAAAGTTATAATAGTATGACTTCGGTATTATTTTGGAAGTCCCATGAGGCTTAAAGTTTTGGTGTTTAGGGAACCAATTACGGAATAGTCTGAGTCGGGGAGAGTAACATCAAAATGATGAATAATTCTCATAATATAAGCGCCGTAGTGTATGGTTTTCATACGGCCTTGATTAAAAGCTAGAAATTCACCGAGAATTACCTTAGCCTAATTAACGGAACGTTGTCCCCAAATAGCATATAGCGAATGAAAACTGTGCCTATAAACTTTCTTGTAGCTACCGGTTTGGGGATTGATGGTGTGAGTTAGAGCTCGATGCATAATTCTAGCCTTGGGTCAAAGCGCTATTGCTTTGAGTTCCGTTAAGTCATCGGAGAGAAAAAGATGGCTAGTTCTATCTCGAGTATCCATGTTTACTTCAATGTCGCTTAATTCTTCTCCTTCAAAAGGGCATTGGAGAATCCTTCCTAGTCGAGGAAGAGGTAGAAAAATCTTCACTCCGCAAACGAGAGTTCATACACAATCGTTTGAATTTTGGATATTGTGGTGATCCAAGTTGAGGTTTACGTAGAAGAGCTTAATAAGAAGATGATTTATCTTTAAACTATTAGCATTGGAGTCAAGTAGAGATTCCAAACCACTTCTCCTAGCAAGGTCTTGGATTGCATAGGAAGAAAAATCAGGGTATTTGATGAAAGTGCCTTCGAAAATTCTTGAGTTTTTCATCTTGTCAAATCGTTGAAATGCTTTGTCATTGTGTAGCCAACCTCTAATCTGAGATTCAGATGGTCCAGCAGAGGAGGAGGAAGGTCTTGCTCTTTATGGAGGCATTTTGGATTAGGGTTTTGGTGTAGAAGGATATTTGAAATTGATGTAGAAATAGAGGGGTTTTTGGTGATGTAGATTTATAGAGAGTGAAAGGGTAGAGTAAATAATGAAAAGTTGTTTGATTTTTTGTTGAAATGTACATTTGCAGTAATATACCCGGTTTCTAGATTCAGTCGACTGGACATTCATCTTCAGTCGACTGAATTGGACTGGATACCTATTTAAAAATTATTGGAAGCAGATTCAGTTGACTGACCTTATGATTCAGTCAACTGAATTATTCCCCAGAATATTTAGTTTATATTTGGGGATTTCAGTCGACTGAATTGTTTAGTCAGTCGACTGAATTGCAGGAATTTTTTTATGTTTTTAACAGCAATCAGTCGACTGTTTGCAATGAACCAGTCGACCGATTTTCATTGACAAAACAGAAATGGCTTTATTATGCAAGAAATAAAGTATACAAACATATATTAAACGAAAATAAAATAGAAACAAGTAAAAGAAAGAGAATCATTTTGAGGATCCAAAAGACTTGGGAGTCATACATTCCTCCGGCTCTATTTTAGTACTTTCTTGTGCCGGTTGAATAGTAGAGCGATCCCATGAATTCGGTGAATAAGGTGGCCGCTGGGGAGATGGATGATGCACATAATTATCTGACGGAGGGGAACAACAAAATTTCAGAGCAAATTTCTCGAGTAGACTAAGTCTCCTGCCATGATTCTTCTGTTCATAGAACATCTCTCTTTGAATACTTAATGATTCTCGTTGATAATGATGTATATCATCTATTTGTTTAGCAATAGATGGAGAACCAAAACCAAGATTACTACAAACTCGCTTTGATTCAAGTGTATACCTAGTATGATAACCAGGAGGAACTATTGGAATAGGTTCGTAAATTAGAGTTGGAGTGGGTAGGTTAGTAGAGCCAGAACTTAGAGAAGAATAGTCTATTGAGGAATATTCTGATGTTTCTATTAAAGACATGATGTTGAGAGCTTGATAAATTACTTAAAGAATGATATGAAAAAAAACATAGCAAATGAAGGTTTATATAAGGCCTAAGTTTTTAGAAATAGAAATTAATTTAGTGGTAAAATTAATTACAACCATGAAAGAAATGATTGGTCAGAGGTAAAAACTAATGTAAGGTTGAAGTTTGAACTATGAAATAAAAAATATAAGGAGAGTTGAAATGTAGGTTCAGATGTTAAACATTATGTAGCATAATGGAAATGTATGAGACTTCTAGCTGTTAGACCAGAGATCGAGTCTTGCTAGCTCCATTTTTGAAAAATATTTTTATTTTATTTTTTGGAAACAAAAAATCTTAAATAAAATAAAGAAATTACTTATAAATCTTTTAACGATAAAATTCCTAGTTCTTTTCTTAATTTTATAAAATATTTTCATTTAATGGTTTTGTAAATATACCAGGAGCTGGTTTTTAGAAGACACAAATTCTAATCTGACTATATCCTTTTCAATATTATCACGAAGAAAATGGTGACGGATGTCAATGTATATTGTTCGTGAATGATTTACAGGATTTTTAGATCAAGATAAATAGTTGATTTAGATAAATTTATTCCAAAATCTTGAAGTGTTTGTTGCATGTAAATGACATGAGCACATGCTAAAGCAGTTGAAATATATTCTGCTTCACAAGTCGAGAGGGAAACAAAATTTTGTTTCTTGCTAAACCAAGATACAAGAGATTGTCCAATAAAGTGACAAATTCCACTCGTACTTTTTCTATCTGTCTGACACCCTCCAATATCAGCATCACTGTATGATACTAACTCGAAAGGACATTCTTTCGGATAGAAAAGTCCGAAATCTTTGGTTTTGCTTAGATAATGTAATATTCGTTTCACCGCCCGCATATGTGATTCTTTAGGATTTGCTTGAAATCGAGAACATAAAAAACACTCATCATTATGTCAGGTCTACTAGCAGTTAGATAAAGTAATGATCCAATTATACTTCGATATAATTTTTTGTCAACACTCTTGCCATCTTCATCTCTATCGAGATGTATTGTTGTACTCATTGGAGTTGGTTTGGCAGACGTATTTTCCATACCAAAGCATTTAATTAGATTATTACAATATTTTTCTTGATTAATAAAAATTCCATTATCTAATTGTTTAAACTGTAATCCAAGAAAATATGATAATTCTCCCATATATGACATTTCAAATTCTTTGGTCATTATGTTAGAAAATTCTTGACATAACTTATCATTTGTAAAACCAAAAATAATACCATCAACATAAATTTGAATAATTAAAATATCCTTTTTAGTTCGTTTAATAAAAAGAGTTTGATCAACCTTCCCAATTTCAAAACCAGAATCTATAAGATAGCTTTTAAGATGTTCATACCAAGCACGAGGTGCTTGTTTTAGACCGTATAAAGCTTTCTTCAGTTTATAGACATGGTCTGGAAATTTTTCATGTAAAAATAGAGGAGGTTTTTCAACATAAACATTTTCTTTTATATATCAATTTAAAAAAGAACTTTTAACATCCATTTGATAAAGTTTAAAATTATGAAAACATGCAAAGGCCAATAAGATACAAATTGCTTCTAGTCGAGCGACTGGAGAAAATGTTTCTTCATAGTCAATTCCTTCCTCTTGATTATATCCTTGTGCAACTAATCTAGCTTTATTCCTAGTTATATTTCCTTATTCATCTGCTTTATTTTTGAAGACCCACTTAGTACCGATGACTATTTGATCACTCGGTCTAGGAACTAATTCCCAAACTTCATTTCGTTCAAATTGGTTTAGCTCTTCTTGCATAGCTATAATCCAATAGTCATCAGTAGAGGATTCTTTAGCATTTTTAGGTTCAATATTAGAAAGGAATGCTACATAACTCATTTGATTGAGTTGATTTCTAGTTCTAACATGTGAATTAATTTCTCCTATGACATTTTCTACTAGGTGATCTCGTAAAATCCAGGGAGGAGATCTTAATCCATTTTCATTGTGGACAATGTTTTCATCTTCTTCAAAATTATGAATAATGTTTTCATCTTCTTCAAAATTATTTTGAGTAATCGTATTTGTGACGGTCTTAGTTATTATCTCATCATCCTCAAGATTCTTATTAAATTTAAAATTATCATCGAAGGAAACATGAAGTGTTTCTTTGATTGTTTAGTTCTTTTATTAAACTCGATAAGCCTTACTTCGTTCCGAATATCCTATGAAAATTCCTACATCGGATTTTGGATCGAATTTTCCAACCTGATCTTTTATGTTTAAAATAAAACATTTTGAACCAAAAACTTTAAAATATGAAATATTTGGTTTTCTTTCATGAAAACGTTCATATGAAGTGTGTTTCGTTAGTGGTCGAATGGAAACACGATTTAGAACATAACAAGCAGTTGCTACCGCTTCTACCCAAAAATGTTTTGGTAGAGTGCTTCCATTTAATAAAGTTCTTGCACATTCTTATAAGGTTCTATTTTTCCTTTCTACAACTCCATTTTGTTGTGGTGTTCTAGGAAAAGAAAAATTATGTTAAATTCTCTTTTTATTACAAAAATGTTCAAAAGCTTAATTTTCAAATTCACCTCCATGATCACTTCTAATGCTTTTAATTTTTAAATTTTTAAGTTTTTGAATTCTTTTAGCAAAAATTTTGAAATTTTCAAAAGTATCGCTTTTATTTTTCATAAAAATAGCCCAAGTATATCTTGAAAAATCATCTACTATAACAAATACATATTTGCTATGGTTTATCGATTGAACTTGAGTTGGGCCAAAAAGATCCAAATGCAATAGTTCAAGTGGTTGTAAAGTAGAAATATTTTTCTTTGATTTAAAGGACGATTTTGATAATTTACCTAATTGACAAGCATCACAAATATTGTTTACTTTAAAATTCATTTTTGGTAAACCTTTTACTAACTCATTTTTAGATAATTTGTTTATAGCTTTGAAATTAATATGACAATTGTGCCATAACAAAGGATCATTTTCTTTGGCCATTAGACACATATTAATGTTGTGATTTATATTCATATTTAATACATATGCATTTTTATCTCTAAAACCTTCAAAAATAATATTTTTATTTTGATCAAAAATTGCTGCACTTATCTTCAAAAAAAGATACATTGAATCCTTTGTCACACAGTTGGCTGATGCTAAGTAAATTGTGTTTTAAATTTTTAACTAGAAAAACATTTGTAATAAGAGGTAAATTAGATATACCGTTATTGCTCACATCACCTTTGCCGATGATGTATCCTTTGGAATTATCTTCAAAAGTGACAGAACCTCCATCTGAGTAGGTAATGTTTGTTAACATCTCTTTGTTTCTTGTCATGTGGTTTTGGCAACCACCGTCCAATATCCATTTTCCTCTCTTTTTAAGTGGTACCTGCAAAATATAGAATTAACATTGGTACCCACCTTTTTATTATGGTCCTAAAGAGTTAGGTCTTTGAAAACCAAACCCAAGAGGGTTCAGAATTCCTTTTAAAAATAATTTTTTATTTATTTTTGTGAACGGTTTCTATAAATGATTTTATATATTTATTTCTAATCAAAGAATTATTTGATTTAGGAATCCAAATGTTAATTGATTTAGAATAATTTGGAACTTTTGAGATTGATTTTACAATAGTATTATTAATCCTTTTGAAATTGTTATATAAAGAATTCTTTTTCTTTGGAATACTCTTTGAAACTTGCTTATATCCTAGTCTCCTTTTATTTGAAACTGTTCGAGAATTTTCTATAATTTTAGAAAGATTCTCTCTTCCTTTATTAAAATTAGAGACATTTTTAGTAATATCATCTAATTTTTTTTAAGGCTAGAAATATCTAATTCCAATATTTTAATATTAGCTTTTAGATCATGATTTTCAACTAAGAGAGCATCATTCTTTTCTTTCTGAGTTTCTATTTCTTGAATTAACATAGAGAGTTGAGATGTTGTATTAGAACAAGATTCTTAAGAAGTTTCAAGTTCTTATTCTAAAATTTCTTTCTCATCTCTTAACATATCTACCTCAATTTCAGTTCTATTCAATTTTTCAAAAGTTTCTTTATATTTTCTTTTGATGTTTCTTAGTTTGTAAAGTAATTCGGAATTTATTTCCATTAAATCATCAAAATTTAAGTCACTCACCTCGTTATTTGTGGCCATAAAACAGACGTTGGCTTGTTCAGAATCGTTGTCTGTGTCACTGTCTGATGACGAAGATGATTCTGAATCATCCCGTGTAACAGAGAAGGCTTTCTTTTTGAATCTGTCTTTCTTGTTCTTAAATTTGTCTCTCTTTCGATCAGGACAGTCTTTCTAGATATGCCCTTTCTTATGACATTCATAACATTCTAGAGCAACAGACGACGGCTAGTTGTTGTTATTATTACTACTGAAGCTGTTCTTGTTGTTTCTGAATTTGTTGCTCTTTCTGAATTTCAATTTTTTTTTGAAATTCTTAGCAATAAACGCCATATCTATCTAAATCTGATTCATCCTTTTCTGCTTGGAATGCTATATTCTTCTTATCTTGTGCCTGTACTTGTTTTGCCTAGAGATTGACTTCATACGACATTAGATTTCCTATCAACTCTTCTGGTTTAATGGTTGAAATGTCGTTAGATTCTTCGATCGCTAAGACCTTTCGTTCCCACTCATCCGTTAAAGAGTTGAAATTTTTTGAAACAATATCAAAGTTTGTATATTCTTCTCCTAATGCTAAAAGAGAATGATATATGTCTAGGAATCTAGAGTACATTTCATTTATTGTTTCATCTTGCTTCATTTTGAAATTCTGAAACTGATTCTTGAGCATAGAAATCTTACTCTGCTTTACTTTGTTAGTACCTTCATGTGTAATTTCAAGTGTATGCCAAATTTCATAAGTAGCGTACACCTGCTAACTCTATTAAACTCATTTTTGTCTAATGCACAATATAACATATTCATGGCTTTAGCATTTGCAGTAGCATCTAGTTTTTCTGTGTTAGACCATTGTGAATATTCAGTAGTAGGTATATGATATTCTGCTTGAGTAACATTCCAGGTTTCATAACTATTAGCTTGCATAAAAATTCTCATTCTAGTAGACCAATAGTTATAGTTCAATCCGTTAAATAATGGTGGTCGTGCAGTAGATTGACCTCCAAAAAAACTTGTGCTAGTGTTGTGTTCCATATTACTAAAATATCAAATAACCGTGTTACGGTTATAAGACGACTAGGCTCCGATACCAAATGAAAGTGACTATGCTATAGGATCATGTAATATGGAATATATACTAAACTTATCAACTAGTGTGGAAAGTAATTATAAAATAAAATAACAGTAAAGTAAAATGACACCAGAGATTTTTATACTGGTTTGAACTTCCCGTTCTACATCCAGTCCCAGACTCCTTCTGGAATTCAAAACTAGCAGCCCCCACTTAACCCGGAGGAATAGTATTACACTGCCTGAGCAACTGAACAAGACTTCTACCACTTGAGCAACCGAACAGGACTTGACCACCTGAGCAACCGAACAGGACTTGATTACAAAGTAGATTGATTGTCTTGGTCTTTTGTGTTCTTTTAACAACACGAATTTGTCAACTGCAGTACACCCTTCCTATAATCGTTTCCTTAAGTATAATATGTGTAATTGTGTGTATACGAAGATTAGGAAGATTTAGATTGATTAAGAAATGTAGAATTATATTCGTAAGCAATAGATATTTGAATACTCAAGAGAGCAATAAATTCATAAATGTTAATTTAAATAAAAGCAAGAAAGTGAAGTGATTTGATCTTGAAATTCATGCTTATTTATAGTAAGCAAAGAGTTACAACATCTGGTGAAAGTTTCTATTGAACAGTAATGGATGTAACTCTCTGCAAAGAAGAAATCCATTCGTGAAAAGAAGTGTCTGTTCATAAATATGACAGTTGAAACCAGGTCAGTCGACTGGTATATGAACTTCAGTCGACTGAATTTGAAATTATATACGTGCATACATATATGCATAGATTCAGTCGACTGACCGAGTGCATTCAGTCGACTGAGCTATGCATTTTATAAAAAAACAATATGCACAGGTTCAATCAACTGAGTAAATGCATACAGTCGACTGAACTGAGTATTTTCTTAAAACCAGTTTGGAAATATATTGAAAAGTTAATTTCAAAATATCATGAACTACTTGAGTATATATGCGAAGGAGTGCGAACTACTTGAGGATAGATTTTAACATATATGAACACTAGACTTAGACTCTAAAAAGTAATTTATAGTTGATATATAATCATCGAGTCTTGTTACCTCTTTGAGTCTAGTCGCCTTCGTAGTTTGTAGTAGTAGATTTTGTCGAATATTTAATCATTTTAATGTCGTCTTGATCGTCGCGGCATGAATCAAAACCTGAGATCCAACAAATGAAGGGCTCTATGCCTATGATGATAACATTCCCCCAAGAAAACACGTCCCTACATTACTTCAATATATGTATCAGCCCATCCCTAACTTTCGATTCGAACTCCATGCCGATCTGGACGATCTTGCAAGGGTGATAATTATCCATCTTTACGGTCTCAAGTGGAATGGTAGGTGTTTGCGCCAAACTTGGTCACAAAACCCAAATGTTGTGAAAGCACCAGTGTATGAATACAAATCAACAAATATTCAAACACAAATCTCAGATTCAAGCAAACATAATATCACAATTCAGAAATAGTGCACAGAAACACGAGATTTATAGTGGTTCGACTATCTCTGGCCTACGTCCACTTCAAAGGTTTTCTTTTATTGATGTTCTTCGCTGATTATAGTTGATTACAGCGGATTACAATGGATTATATCTTTGTTCTTTGAGTACAATGGTAGTAGTGAAGTGCAAAGTAGAGTCTGGTAGAGTCTGGGTGCTTCAGAATCCAGATGCCCTTTTCTAAACGACCTGGGGCTCTATTTATAGGTGTAGGAGGCTGATATTTCGCCTTAAATTAAAGAGACTACTTCTGGCACGTGTGGGGGCCCATGCGCCAGCGTCTAGAAAATCTGGGCCCGCTTCGGGATCGATTCGAACTCCATTCGAATCGATCAAGAATTCATCTGATGGAGCTGAAATTTGGTGAGAACATTCTTCAACATGTATGTAAGCTTCTGTGAAAATTTCATAGCATTTGGACTTGTAGATCATGAGATATGATCGATTCGAAATAGTGTTTTCTCGGCTGATCGTCTCGTTCGAATCGATTGGTTCGTATCCATCTCTTCGAATCGATCGCCTGCACGTTCTCTCATGGTGATGTGGCGCGCAATCTTCGGGTCGATCCACTTTTCACTCCGGTTTGATCGAGTCGACTCCATGATTCTCGCCTTGCTTGTATCGAAGAATAACACGTCATCCATTCTTGTTGACTCGATGGATGTGAATGTGTCTTTGCTCATGGATTCGATCAGAGGACTCCAAGCATATGTTGCAGCCATTCGATGGATACGAAGGTCAAGTATTTGATGGATACGAAGGGTCGTCTTATGATGGATTCGAAGGACGATTGTCTGATGGATTCGAACTATTGCTCGCCGATGGGTGCAAACTAGATGGAGTCGAACTGAGGCATGAGGATGGATACGAAGTTGCTGCCGCTCTGATTGATACGTGGCCGATGGATACGAACAGAGGTCCCTCCGATGGATTCGAATAGAGGCTCCGCCTATGGATTCGAACAAGGGTTATGGATACGAAAACAAGGCTATTCTCTTCCAACTTGCATCGATCATAACTTGAGCATACAAACCCAGATTGACTTGAAATTTGAAACCTTGGCTTTCCTGAATTTGCTTGACGTGTCTTATCAATTGTAGCCCGATCCGGACTCGGAAAAAATTCATTGATGTCCATGACGTACTTGCGATGTAACTGATTTCCAGGACGGTTTGTCATTGATTTCTAGTCAGTTTCTTGGTGTCACGGCCTTGCCAAAAGGCGGGATAACACTTGCCCCCCAAAACATGCCTTGCGATAGGAAGGTGTGTTTTGTAATGCCATAAGCTGGATGTTCATATCCTGTTGATGACCTGCAAAGAAATTGATAGTTTTATTTGACCATAAATGACGATCGTTTGCGACTGTATGTTATTTGAGGTAATATGGGACCTTTCGAGGTCGGATACTGTTCGCGGAAATAACGAAATGGGATCGTTCGTGGTCGGATGCCGTTCACGGCAAATAAAAGAAGGGGACCGTTCGCGGTCGGATACCGTTCGCGGCAAATAAAGAAATGGTACCGTTCGCGGTCGGATGTCGTTCTACACGAGTTGTGACCGTTCACGATAGGGTGTCGTTCTAGACGAATTATGATGGATTGTGACCGTTCGTGGTCGTATGGTGCACGAGATAAAATGTGATCGTTCGCGATCAGATGCTGCACGAGGCAGGATGTGATCGTTCGCGATCGAATGTCATACTGGGTGAATTGTGACCGTTCGTGGTCGGGTGCCGCACGAGGCAGAGTGTGATCGTTCGCGATCGAATGTTACACTAGATGAAGTGTGATCGTTCGCGGTCGGGTGCCGTACGAGGCATATTGTGACCGTTCAAGGTTGGGTGCCGTTCGAGGCTAATGGTGACCGTTCGAGGTCGGGTGCCGGTCGAGGCTAATGGTGACCGTTCGAGGTCGGGTGCCGCACGAGGCTAATGGTGACCGTTCGAGGTCGGGTGCCATTCAAGGCGAATGAGTGTGCCCGGGGGGGACTTAGTATTATCAATACCAGGTTCACATTCGGGTGAATTTCTGAATCAGCGATCGTGGCGGTTCGTCGCCATATAGGGTGTGCTTGTGGACCGTTCGCGATCCAAAGCATACACGAGTAACTTCTTCTACAGAATTGCAAATATCAAATTAACGCTCACATGAATTCCATAACAGAAATGTCCAAACAAGCAAAGTCTAAATGGACAAATCAACATAAAACAAAAGCAAAGAAAGGATGTCAAAGTGTAAATTCTCACTACGAGACGGTCAATAATCATTCAGAGCATGCCTGCGGATCGTTCGCGATCTCATACATGTGTAAATGGTGTGATGGTGTTAGTGAGAAGTTTACGACTTGTTCATCGTTATTTAAATCAATTGATAACCATACGGTGCCCCGGCTCGGGGTTACCCCTAGCTGATGTAGATGGTGGCCGCTCTGGTTCCACCGTTGGAGCTCGCCTTCTCACATACTGAAGTAGCCTACCGTTTCTGATATGCCCTTCTACCTCATCCTTCAGGTGCCTACAGTCATTTGTGCTATGACCGTTCAGCTCGTGGAATAAGCAATATTTGTCTAACTTTCTCTCGTCGGTAGTCGGATCCCGCCGCATTGGTCTACGATAGGCAACTTGCTCTCGGGTGTCTTGGTAGATTAGCTCCAAACCCTCGTTCAGTTCTGAACAGGTGGCAAATCGTGGCTCCCTCCGTTGCCGCTTTAACCTGTCATCATTCTCTTCAGCCTTTCGCTTCCCTTTACCAGTCTCTGCACCTTTTCCAGGTGAATTACCGCCTCTAACTGCGTAAACATCGATTTCTTCTTCTCTCTCCGTACGAGCATCCTCTAATCGCAAAAACTTTTCGGCTTCATGATAAAACTCTCCCAAGTCCGTAGGTGGATCCTTAGTTAGTGAATTCTTGAACTCCGTGCCATCAGATATTCCAGATACAGCTGCCATTATGACCATAGATGGATCTGGTCGATCTACTGATGCTGCTGCCGCATTAAATCGCATCAGAAAAGTCTTCAAAGATTCCCCGGCCTTTTGTTTTAGAGTCGCCAAACTCATCACGTTCTTGGGTCTCGAAATATGAACCCTGAATTGTCTCATAAACCTTTCCGTCAAATTTGTCCAAGTCCCAATAGAGCCACTTTCCAGTTGTCTAAACCATAGCGCTGCAATGTCCGTCAAATACAATGGAAAGCACCGGGCCATGACTTCCTGTGATGCCCCTAGCACTTCCATGTGCCTCATATACTTCGTTAGATGGACCGCTGGATCCGTCCGCCCATCATACATTTCCACCGATGGTAGCTTGAAGTCTGGTGGATTCCTGGCCTGCCTGATCATAGGAGTAAAGGGACTCCTATGTACATCCTCCAGATCTCTATTGACTAGTCCGCCTCTCATGGCCCGTTTGACCATCTCTGCCAACTTGTCGTTGTCGTCAGTCTGTGATCTTTGAGTGTTACCTTCGTTCTGCCCCCCTGGCTGAGCGTTCATCCCTCTTTTGCCACCAGGTTGCTCGGATGTCCCTGAATCCCTTCCCGGGATTGGATCAACATGCTCTAAGTGTGTGCCCCCCAGCTCCGGCGCTGCGCCAGATGGTCCTGCTCCGTTTTGGACTCCGGTTGCTCCTTGATTTTGCGCTCCAAGTTGTCCAATCTGTTGAAGCAAATTCTGGATCATTTCCTCCTGGCTCTTCATCATTGTCTCCATCTCATCCCTGGTGATGAAGATCGATGCTTGGTTTGCCCCCAAGGAAGCCTCTTGACTTCCTTCATGCTGAATTTGCTCTGGCCTTTGTCTTTTACTAGTTTGCCTTGTCATATCTTCTCAGATCTGAGCTCTTAAGTCTTCAAATTCAATTTTTAAATGATAGAACCCCTAAATTAGCGTTCTCAGTGGAAGCACCAAAGTGTTTGCGCCAAAATTGGTCACAAACCCCAAATGTCGTGAAAGCACCAGTGTATGAATACTAATCAACAAATATTTAAACACAAATCTCAAATTCAAGCAAACAGAATATCACAATTCAGAAATAGTGAACAGAAACACGAGATTTATAGTGGTTCGGCTATCTTCGGCCTACGTCCACTTCAAAGGTTTTCTTTTATTGATGTTCTTCGCTAATTACAGTTGATTACAGTGGATTACAATGGATTATATCTCTGTTCTTTGAGTACAATGGTAGTAGTGAAGTGCAAAGTAGAGTCTGGTAGAGTCTGGGCGCTTCAGAATCCAGATCCCCTTTTCTGAATGACCTGGGGCTCTATTTATAGGTGTAGGAGGCTGATATTTCGCCTAAAATTAGGGAGACTACTTCTGGCACATGTGGGGGCCCATGCGCCCGCGTTCAGAAATTATGGGCCCGCTTCGGGATCGATTCGAACTCCATTTGAATCGATCAAGAATTCATCTGATGGAGCTGAAATTTGGTGAGAACATTCTTCAACATGTATGTAAGCTTCTATGAAAATTTCATAGCATTTGGACTTGTAGATCGTGAGATATCATCGATTCGAAATAGTGTTTTCTCGGCTGATCGTCTGGTTCGAATCGATCGGTTCATATCCATCTCTTCGAATCGATCGCCTGCACGTGCTCTCATGGTGATGTGGTGCGCAATCTTCGGGTCGATCCACTTTTCACTCCGGTTTGATCGAGTCGACTCCATGATTCTCGCCTTGCTTGTATCGAAGAATAACACGTCATCCATTCTTATTGACTCGATGGATGCGAATGTGTCTTTGCTCATGGATTCGATCAGAGGACTCCAAGCATATGTTGTAGCCATTCGATGGATATGAAGGTCAAGTATTTGATGGATATGAAGGGTCGTCTTCTGATGGATTCGAAGGACGGTTGTCTGATGGATTCGAACTATTGCTCGCCGATGGGTGCGAACTAGATGGAGTCGAACTGAGGCATGAGGATGGATACGAAGTTGCCGCCGCTCTGATTGATACGTGGCCGATGGATACGAACAGAGGTCCCTCCGATGGATTCGAATAGAGGCTCTGCCTATGGATTCGAACAAGGGTTATGGATACGAAAACAAGGCTATTCTCTTCCAACTTGCATCGATCATAACTTGAGCATACGAACCCAGATTGACTTGAAATTTGAAACCTTGGCTTTCATGAATTTGCTTGACGTGTCTTATCAATTGTAGCCTGATCCAGACTCGGACAAAATTCATTGATGTCCATGACGTACTTGCGATGTAACTGATTTCCAGGACGGATTGTCATTGATTTCTAGTCAGTTTCTTGGTGTCACGGCCTTGCCAAAAGGCGGGATAACACTTGCCCCCCAAAACATGCCTTGCGATAGGAAGGTGTGTTTTGTAATGCCATAAGCTGGATGTTCATATCCTGTTGATGACCTGCAAAGAAATTGATAGTTTTATCTGACCACAAATGACGATCGTTTGCAACCGTATGTCATTTGAGGTAATATGAGACCTTTCGAGGTCGGATACCGTTCGCGGTAAATAATGAAATGGGATCGTTCGTGGTCGGATGCCGTTCGCGGCAAATAAAAGAAGGGGACCGTTCGCGGCAAATAAAGAAATGGGACCGTTCGCGGTCGGATGTCATTCTAAACGAGTTGTGACCGTTCGCGATCGGGTGTCATTCTAGACGAATTATGATGGATTGTGATCGTTCGTGGTCGTATGGTGCACGAGATAAAATGTGATCGTTCGCGATCAGATGCTGCACGAGGCAGGATGTGATCGTTCGCGATCGAATGTCATACTGGGTGAATTGTGACCATTCGTGGTCGGGTGCCGCACGAGGCAGAGTGTGATCGTTCGCGATCGAATGTTACACTAGATGAAGTGTGATCGTTCGCGGTCGGGTGCCGTACGAGGCAGATTGTGACCGTTCGAGGTCGGGTGCCGTTCGAGGCTAATTGTGACCGTTCGAGGTCGGGTGCCGGTCGAGGCTAATGGTGACCGTTCGAGGTCGGGTGCCGCACGAGGCTAATGGTGACCGTTCGAGGTCGGGTGCCATTCAAGGCGAATGAGTGTGCCCGGGGGGGGGGGGGACTTAGTATTATCAATACCAGGTTCACATTCGGGTGAATTTCTGAATCAGCGATCGTGGCTATTCGTCGCCATATAGGGTGTGCTTGTGGACCTTTCGCGATCCAAAGCATACGAGAGTAACTTCTTCTACAGAATTGCAAATATCAAATTAACGCTCACATGAATTCCATAACAGAAATGTCCAAACAAGCAAAGTCTAAATGTACAAATCAACATAAAACAAAAGCAAAGCAAGGATGTCAAAGTGTAAATTCTCACTACGAGACGGTCAATAATCATTCAGAGCATGCCTGCGGATCGTTCGCGATCTCATACATGTGTAAATGGTGTGATGGTGTTAGTGAGAAGTTTACGACTTGTTCATCGTTATTTAAATCAATTGATAACCATACGGTGCCCCGGCTCGGGGTTACCCCTAGCTGATGTAGATGGTGGCCGCTCTGGTTCCACCGTTGGAGCTCGCCTTCTCACATACTGAAGTAGCCTACCGTTTCTGATATGCCCTTCTACCTCATCCTTCAGGTGCCTACAGTCATTTGTGCTATGACCGTTCAGGTCGTGGAATAAGCAATATTTGTCTAACTTTCTCTCGGCGGTAGTTGGATCCCGCCGCATTGGTCTACGATAGGCAACTTGCTCTCGGGTGTCTTGGTAGATTCGCTCCAAAACCTCGTTCAGTTCTGAATAGGTGGCAAATTGTGGCTCCCTCCGTTGCCGCTTTAACCTGTCATCATTCTCTTCAGCCTTTCGCTTCCCTTTACCAGTCTCTGCACCTTTTCCAGGTGAATTACCACCTCTAACTGCGTAAACATCGATTTCTTCTTCTCTCTCCGTACGAGCATCCTCTAATCGCAAAAACTTTTCGGCTTCATGATAAAACTCTCCCAAGTTCGTAGGTGGATCCTTAGTTAGTGAATTCTTGAACTCCGTGCCATCAGATATTCCAGATACAGCTGCCATCATGACCATAGATGGATCTGGTCGATCTACTGATGCTGCTGCCGCATTAAATCGCATCAGAAAAGTCCTCAAAGATTCCCCGGCCTTTTGTTTTAGAGTCGCCAAACTCATCACGTTCTTGGGTCTCGAAATATGAACCCTGAATTGTCTCATAAACCTTTCCGTCAAATTTGTCCAAGTCCCAATAGAGCCACTTTTCAGTTGTCTAAACTATAGCGCTGCAATGTCCGTCAAATACAATGGAAAGCACCGGGCCATGACTTCATGTGATGCCCCTAGCACTTCCATGTGCCTCATATACTTCGTTAGATGGACCGCTGGATCCGTCCGCCCATCATACATTTCCACCGATGGTAGCTTGAAGTCTGGTGGATTCCTGGCCTGCCTGATCATAGGAGTAAAGGGACTCCTATGTACATCCTCCAGATCTCTATTGACTAGTCCGCCTCTCATGGCCCGTCTGACCATCTCTGCCAACTTGTCGTTGTCGTCAGTCTGTGATCTTTGAGTGTTACCTTTGTTCTGCCCCCCTGGCTGAGCGTTCATCCCTCTTTTGCCACCAGGTTGCTCGGATGTCCCTGAATCTCTTCCCGGGATTGGATCAATATGTTCTAAGTGTGTGCCCCCAGCTTCGGCGCTGTGCCGGATGGTCCTGCTCCGTTTTGGACTCTGGTTGCTCCTTGATTTTGCGCTCCAAGTTGTCCAATCTGTTGAAGCAAATTCTGGATCATTTCCTCCTGGCTCTTCATCATTGTCTCCATCTCATCCCTGGTGATGAAGATCGATGCTTGGTTTGCCCCCGAGGAAGGCTCTTGACTTCCTTCACGCTAAATTTGCTCTGGCCTTTGTCTTTTACTAGTTTGCCTTGTCATATCTTCTCATATCTGAGCTTTTAAGTCTTCAAATTCAATTTTTAAATGATAGAACCCCTGAATTAGCGTTCTCAGTGGAAGCACCAAAGTGTTTGCGCCAAAATTGGTCACAAACCCCAAATGTCGTGAAAGCACCAGTGTATGAATACAAATCAACAAATATTTAAACACAAATCTCAGATTCAAGCAAACAGAATATCACAATTCAGAAATAGTGAACAGAAACACGAGATTTATAGTGGTTCGGCTATCTCCGGCCTACGTCCACTTCAAAGGTTTTCTTTTATTGATGTTCTTCGGTGATTACAGTTGATTACAGTGGATTACAATGGATTATATCTCTGTTCTTTGAGTACAATGGTAGTAGTGAAGTGCAAAGTAGAGTCTGGTATAGTCTGGGAGCTTCAGAATCCAGATCCCCTTTTCTGAATGACCTGGGGCTCTATTTATAGGTGTAGGAGGCTGATATTTCGCCTAAAATTAGGAAGACTACTTCTGGCACATGTAGGGGCCCATGCGCCCGCGTCCAGAAAATCTGGGCCCGCTTCGGGATCGATTCGAACTCCATTTGAATCGATCAAGAATTCATCTGATGGAGCTGAAATTTGGTGAGAACATTCTTCAACATGTATGTAAACTTCTGTGAAAATTTCATAGCATTTGGACTTGTAGATCGTGAGATATCATCGATTCGAAATAGTGTTTTCTCGGCTGATCATCTCCTTCAAATCGATCGGTTCATATCCATCTCTTCGAATCGATCGCCTGCACGTGCTCTCATGGTGATGTGGCGCGCAATCTTCGGGTCGATCCACTTTTCACTCTGGGTTGATCGAGTCGACTCCATGATTCTCGCCTTGCTTGTATCGAAGAATAACACGTCATCCATTCTTGTTGACTCGATGGATGCGAATGTGTCTTTGCTCATGGATTCGATCAGAGGACTCCAAGCATATGTTGCAGCCATTCGATGGATATGAAGGTCAAGTATTTGATGGATACGAAGGGTCGTCTTCTGATGGATTCGAAGGACGGTTGTCTGATGGATTCGAACTATTGCTCGCCGATGGGTGCGAACTAGATGGAGTCGAACTGAGGCATGAGGATGGATACGAAGTTGCCGCCGCTCTGATTGATACGTGGCCGATGGATACGAACAGAGGTCCCTTCGATGGATTCGAAAAGAGGCTCCGCCTATGGATTCGAACAAGGGTTATGGATACGAAAACAAGGCTATTCTCTTCCAACTTGCATCGATCATAACTTGAGCATATGAAACCAGATTGATTTGAAATTTGAAACCTTGGCTTTCATGAATTTGCTTGACGTGTCTTATCAATTGTAGCCCGATCCGGACTCGGACAAAATTCATTGATGTCCATGACGTACTTGCGATGTAACTGATTTCCAGGACGGATTGTCATTGATTTCTAGTCAGTTTCTTGGTGTCACGGCCTTGCCAAAAGGCGGGATAACACTTGCCCCCCAAAACATGCCTTGCGATAGGAAGGTGTGTTTTGTAATGCCATAAGCTGGATGTTCATATCCTGTTGATGACCTGCAAAGAAATTGATAGTTTTATCTGACCACAAATGACGATCGTTTGCGACCGTATGTCATTTGAGGTAATATGGGACCTTTCGAGGTCGGATACCGTTCGCGGTAAATAACGAAATGGGATCGTTCATGGTCGGATGCCGTTCGCGGCAAATAAAAGAAGGGGACCGTTCGCGGTCGGATACCGTTCGCGACAAATAAAGAAATGGGACCGTTCGCGGTCGGATGTCGTTCTAGACGAGTTGTGACCGTTCGCGATCGGGTGTCGTTCTAGACGAGTTATGATGGATTATGACCGTTCGTGGTCGTATGGTGCACGAGATAAAATGTGATCGTTCGCAATCAGATGCTGCACGAGGCAGGATGTGATCGTTCGCGATCGAATGTCATACTGGGTGAATTGTGACCGTTCGTGGTCGGGTGCCGCACGAGGCAGAGTGTGATCGTTCGCGATCGAATGTTACACTAGATGAAGTGTGATCGTTCGCGGTCGGGTGCCGTACGAGGCAGATTGTGACCATTCGAGGTCGGGTGCCGTTCGAGGCTAATGGTGACCGTCTGAGGTCGGGTGCCGGTCGAGGCTAATGGTGATCGTTCGAGGTCGGGTGCCGCACGAGGCTAATGGTGACCGTTCGAGGTCGGGTGCCATTCAAGGCGAATGAGTGTGCCCGGGGGGGGGGACTTAGTATTATCAATACCAGGTTCACATTCGGGTGAATTTCTGAATCAGCGATCATGGCGGTTCGTCGCCATATAGGGTGTGCTTGTGGACCGTTCGCGATCCAAAGCATACGCGAGTAACTTCTTCTACAGAATTGCAAATATCAAATTAACGCCCACATGAATTCCATAACAGAAATGTCCAAACAAGCAAAGTCTAAATGGACAAATCAACATAAAACAAAAGCAAAGCAAGGATGTCAAAGTGTAAATTCTCACTACGAGACGGTCAATAATCATTCAGAGCATGCCTGCGGATCGTTCGCGATCTCATACATGTGTAAATGGTGTGATGGTGTTAGTGAGAAGTTTACGACTTGTTCATCGTTATTTAAATCAATTGATAACCATACGGTGCCCCGGCTCGGGGTTACCCCTAGCTGATGTAGATGGTGGCCGCTCTGGTTCCACCGTTGGAGCTCGCCTTCTCACATACTGAAGTAGCCTACCGTTTCTGATATGCCCTTCTACCTCATCCTTCAGGTGCCTACAGTCATTTGTGCTATGACCGTTCAGCTCGTGGAATAAGCAATATTTGTCTAACTTTCTCTCGTCGGTAGTCGGATCCCGCTGCATTGGTCTACGATAGGCAACTTGCTCTCGGGTGTCTTGGTAGATTCGCTCCAAACCCTCGTTCAGTTCTGAATAGGTGGCAAATCGCGGCTCCCTCCGTTGCCGCTTTAACCTGTCATCATTCTCTTCAGCCTTTCGCTTCCCTTTACCAGTCTCTGCACCTTTTCCAGGTGAATTACCGCCTCTAACTGCGTAAACATCGATTTCTTCTTCTCTCTCCGTACTATCATCCTCTAATTGCAAAAACTTTTCGGCTTCATGATAAAACTCTCCCAAGTCCGTAGGTGGATCCTTAGTTAGTGAATTCTTGAACTCCGTGCCATCAGATATTCCAAATACAGCTGCCATCATGACCATAGATGGATCTGGTCGATCTACTGATGCTGCTGCCGCATTAAATCGCGTCAGAAAACTCCTCAAAGATTCCCCGGCCTTTTGTTTTAGAGTCGCCAAACTCATCACGTTCTTGGGTCTCGAAATATGAACCCTGAATTGTCTCATAAACCTTTCTGTTAAATTTGTCCAAGTCCCAATGGAGCCACTTTCCAGTTGTCTAAACCATAGCGCTGCAATGTCCGTCAAATACAATGGAAAGCACCGGGCCATGACTTCCTGTGATGCCCCTAGCACTTCCATGTGCCTCATATACTTCGTTAGATGGACCGTTGGATCCGTCCGCCCATCATACATTTCCACCGATGGTAGCTTGAAGTCTGGTGGATTCCTGGCCTGCCTGATCATAGGAGTAAAGGGACTCCTATGTACATCCTCCAGATCTCTATTGACTAGTCCGCCTCTCATGGCCCGTCTGACCATCTCTGCCAACTTGTCGTTGTCGTCAGTCTGTGATCTTTGAGTGTTACCTTCGTTCTGCCCCCCTGGCTGAGCGTTCATCCCTCTATTGCCACCAGGTTGCTCGGATGTCCCTGAATCTCTTCCCGGGATTAAATCAACATGCTCTAAGTGTGTGCCCCCTAGCTCCGGCGCTGCGCCATATGGTCCTGCTCCATTTTGGACTCCGGTTGCTCCTTGATTTTGCGCTCCAAGTTGTCCAATCTGTTGAAGCAAATTCTGGATCATTTCCTCCTGGCTCTTCATCATTGTCTCCATCTCATCCCTGGTGATGAAGATCGATGCTTGGTTTGCCCCCGAGGAAGCCTCTTGACTTCCGTCATGCTGACTTTGCTCTGGCCTTTGTCTTTTACTAGTTTGCCTTGTCATATCTTCTCAGATTTGAGCTCTTAAGTCTTCAAATTCAATTTTTAAATGATAGAACCCCTGAATTAGCGTTCTCAGTGGAAGCACCAAAGTGTTTGCGCCAAAATTGGTCACAAACCCCAAATGTCGTGAAAGCACCAGTGTATGAATACAAATCAACAAATATTTAAACACAAATCTCAGATTCAAGCAAACAGAATATCACAATTCAGAAATAATGAACAGAAACACGATATTTATAGTGGTTCGGCTATCTCCGGCCTACGTCCACTTCAAAGGTTTTCTTTTATTGATGTTCTTCGCTGATTACAGTTGATTATAGTGGATTACAATGGATTATATCTCTGTTCTTTGAGTACAATGGTAGTAGTGAAGTGCAAAGTAGAGTCTGGTAGAGTCTGGGCGCTTCAGAATCCAGATCCCCTTTTCTGAATGACCTGGGGCTCTATTTATAGGTGTAGGAGGCTGATATTTCACCTAAAATTAGGGAGACTACTTCTGGCACATGTGGGGGCCCATGCGCCCGCGTCCAGAAAATCTGGGCCCGCTTCGGGATCGATTCGAACTCCATTTGAATCGATCAAGAATTCATCTGATGGAGCTGAAATTTGGTGAGAACATTCTTCAACATGTATGTAAGCTTCTATGAAAATTTCATAGCATTTGGACTTGTAGATCGTGAGATATCATCGATTCGAAATAGTGTTTTCTCGGCTGATCGTCTCGTTCGAATCGATCGGTTCATATCCATCTCTTCGAATCGATCGCCTGCACGTGCTCTCATGGTGATGTGGCGCGCAATCTTCGGGTCGATCCACTTTTCACTCCGGTTTGATCGAGTCGACTCCATGATTCTCGCCTTGCTTGTATCGAAGAATAACACGTCATCCATTCTTGTTGACTCGATGGATGCGAATGTGTCTTTGCTCATGGATTCGATCAGAGGACTCCAAGCATATGTTGCAGCCATTCGATGGATATGAAGGTCAAGTATTTGATGGATACGAAGGGTCGTCTTCTGATGGATTCGAAGGACGGTTGTCTGATGGATTCGAACTATTGCTCGCCGATGGGTGCGAACTAGATGGAGTCGAACTGAGGCATGAGGATGGATACGAAGTTGCCGCCGCTCTGATTGATACGTGGCCGATGGATACGAACAGAGGTCCCTCCGATGGATTCGAATAGAGGCTTCGCCTATGGATTCGAACAAGGGTTATGGATACGAAAACAAGGCTATTCTCTTCCAACTTGCATCGATCATAACTTGAGCATACGAACCCAGATTGACTTGAAATTTGAAACCTTGGCTTTCATGAATTTGCTTGACGTGTCTTTTTAATTGTAGCCCGATCCGGACTCGGACAAAATTCATTGATGTCCATGACGTACTTGCGATGTAACTGATTTCCAGGACAGATTGTCATTGATTTCTAGTCAGTTTCTTGGTGTCACGGCCTTGCCAAAAGGCGGGATAATAGTAGGACCACCATCTATGATTATATCCCCATGCATGGGTGAAGTGGGTCATCATCATTATCTTATATGTTTATTTCTAGGTCACATCAATCCAAATGCATGGATCATGCATTCAATAAGGTCATCGACCGAGATAGATATCTATATACGAACCTAGGAGCTTTGGCTACCCTCTTCTTTCATAGATGAGTCTACCAGTATTGCAATGGATGGAATTGTTGTGCCGGCTCCCTTGCTCGCAAGTGTAGCTAAAATTGTTTATTCTAGGTTGCTATGAGTCCTCTTGTCTTATCAGAGCTAGCCACTAAGAGTCGATCCCTACTATTCCTGCCCCTAGCATGAATGGGAGCATTATACAGCTCTTACATTCTCTCAGGCTTGAGGAAAGATATGGTTGCTTTCTCAACTACTACTATGTTGTGGGCAGTCACGACATGAATGGGAACGTTGCATGGCTTTAGTATTCCCGTGGGTTGACCACCGTTGGGTGTAATTGATTTTTGTTGTAGCATAAGGACTCCACGGCGAGTCGTTGAATCTTATACCACTCCTTTATGGGGGAACTTCATGGAGAATCACTGATATGACATGACTGCATTTAGGTCTGCCAGCACCAGTCTACCTATTAAGATGTTATAAGCAGACAAACAATCTACTACTATAAAGTTTACTAAAACCTTTGCAAAGTAGGGTTCCTCGCCCAAGGCAACTATTTGTGAAATTGATCCCATAGGAATAATCCCGACACTTATGAATCCATAGATGGGTATGGAATATGGCATGAAGCTCAATGGTGGGAGTTTCATTTGATTAAAAACATTCCTGAACATTATATTAACAAAGCTACCCCCATCGATGAAGACCCGATGTGCTTTGGTATTGGATACGTCAACTGATATGACTATAGGGTCATGGTAGGGGTAGTCGACTCCCCCTTTGTCTTTGGCCAAAAAGAGGATTTTTGCTTCATCTTCTTCTATTTTGGAGCCTTTACGGCCCAAAGCTCGATTGAGTAAACCTAGTTATATGTAGCAAGCTCCCTCCTGTATCAGGCATGTGTTCCCTGCTACTTCTGACCACATTACAGCTGCTACAAATTAACAATATTTTGGTTTTGATTGTGGCCAAGGTTTTAAATCTCGCTCATCTCGGCCGAGATCTCGGCCGAGATCTCGTTTTCAAGGCTGGGCGATTCGAAACAACTAATTTCGTTTGAATCTCGTCTGACTTAAATCTCGGACGAGATTTCAGTATCTCGTCCGGTATCTCGGACGAGATTTAACAGCGAGATATCGGTCGAATTTTTGAATTTTGGAAAAAATCAACTCTTTTTCCGTATTGGGCTAGCTCATCCTTTACCTTAATTTAAGCCTTCTTAATTGTACATTTTTTAACCCTTATTTCTTATATAAATCTCATTTAATCTTCGTCTCTTATTTTACGGCAGTGACGAGTGTAAGAAGATGATAAAATCTACATCGATTATGGTAAGTATTTCACTTTATGATTTTCATTTAGGTTTCTGATCCAAATTAATTTACATCCGATTTCATTTTTCTTTTTTCGACACTTTCTTGAGTTTTTTTCCTAACCCTATTTTTTTTGCGGCTATAAATTTTGGGCTTCACTTATTTAACTTTATGTTCTAAATGGATTCCCAATTTGATTTCATTTAGTCTTTGCTGCTATAATTTTTTTCCTCAAGGCTTATTTTTAAGCAATAAAGGAATTCTCTTTCATCTATTAATTTCATTTGATGATTACATGTTCATTCGTACATCATTTTTTTGCTTTTTTTTATAGTATTACTAAATGTTTGAAATTGTTTGTACTATGTATGCTATTTTCTACGTTTGTTTGAAATATCTATGCTATTAGTTGCTTAATGAGATTTTGTTTGCTAATAATTAAATACTAAAATCAGACATAGAATATCTTAATTCTACTTGTAGAATTTTGTATTTGAAGTTATAAAATTAAGATTTCCCTTGCAACACTATAAATCATAAAAGGTAGAAATGAGACATTATATTGTGTAGGAAAGTTAAGTGAATGATCAAACAAAGTAAAGGTGCATATGTTATGGTTTGTTTCTTGTCTACTTTATCTTATATGATATTATATTGAACATTATTCATGAAATCTAGTTATTTGTTTATTTTACATGATACAAGTGATATTTTTCCATACTAAATTACTAATGATAAGCGTGTGATATATTCAAGGTAAGTGCATAGTGTTTTCCTTAAGGTAGTGACTAGTATTATAAATTTACGTGTATGAAAACTAATTTTTGACATGACATATACTCCGAGATAACTCCGAAATGAATTTTAGAAACCGAGACGTAAATCCGAGACGGACGACCGAGATGCACTCATCTCGTTCGAGATCTCACCCGATACGAGATAAGCTATCTAAATTCTTCGAGACGAGACGTGACCGAAATCCGAGATTTAAAACCTTGATTGTGGCTACATTGTTTTCGCTGGACCACTAAGGTTAGGAAAAGGGTTTTACCTAACATTTCTTTGTTCATACAGTTGTCTTATATACTGCATAAGTGCACCTTCATGGATCAACTGATTTATATGTCCTTTTGGTAGCGACACTTATTTGTGGAGTAGCCATTAAATTGATCGAAGTCTCAGTATTTTTCATAACCTCAAGGCTCTTTCTTCCGCCCTGATCAGGCGGGAGGAAGCCTTTGGTAGGCTGTGCGATCCTAGGTAGCGACTGAGATGGTTTCCATATCAAAAGTTAATAAGATGTAACTGGTGTACCTGGGTTTGAATCGAGAATCATCCTCGGTGCACTTCAAGCTACTTTGTTATCAGCTGTTCTTTATGTGAAGACCCTCCTGTCATGAGTTGGCCGTGTTGACCCTCTTGCCTTCCTCATCACTATCGGGTAAGTTGGCCTCTTCCACTTGCATGATGCCATTATTTCTTTGGAAGAAGTCGGTCATGGATGTAGGGGCTGCTTTTGTAATTCCTTCCACATCTCAAACCAGTGCGTCACCCTAGAGCAAATGGTGACCACCAAGCTATTTTTGTTTGCTCCTCTTGGATGGGTTAATTCTTTATTGAAGCAGTTGACATAGAAGTAGAGTGACTCATTTGACCCTTGCCTTATATTGCATAGCTCACTTGCCATCATAATCCCAGTTCATTAGTGAAGATGCAATTCTTAAAATCTATGCATAATTGGGCTAAGGAGTGAATGCTTCCCGCTTAAAGATGCAAAAATTAGCATGAGGTCGGTCTAGTCAAGGTGGAGGGATAGGAGGCACTTTGCACTACCAAAGAGCTGACCAGCTCGGATTATGAAGTTGAAAGCTGAGACGTGGTCGAAGGGGCCAGCACTTCTACCGTATATATTGATGGGAGGTAGAAAATACCTTCGTTGAATGTATGTTCCCGTAAGTTCTTCAGAAAAGGGTTTTCCATTATCATCATTGGACAAACCCTCATCATCATTGTTTCTAGTCTAGATCTTTAACATTTGTTATCACAAAGATGCCATTTCTTTACATAGTTCTCCAAACCCCCTCCCCTCATAATGCACGTGGGATTGGCCTCTCATCGAGGAAGGACACCTTTGACGTCTCATGGGTGAAGGAGATCGATGAAACTGATATGGCAGTGGGGTATGGTAACAACGAACATGGGTGGGTAGGTAACCTCTTGTTCCTTTCGACATATGGTGACCTAGAATGCTAAGCCCGCCTTTCATGAGATCTGGGTCTAAGGACCTCCCTTTAAGGTCAGGAGTGAACTGAGAGCTCTTTTTGCTCCTAGGTATTGGATCATCCATCACCAATCTGATGATCAAAATGCAAGTCATGCCCTCTATCTATTACCCAATGGCAATCAAATGCATGATGCCTTTCTACGAGTGAGTGATAGGCTACCTGAGCTCCTTGGTGTAGTGTTGGTTTAGGTATGAGGACGTCATGAGCAAAGTCTTATTCATGTGTAGCAGACAGATCTCTATTATAGGTGGGCAATACCAACAGCGGTTTCAACACAACCCTCACATAAGCATCATGCATTATGTTGAAGATGTCGGGGACAGTAGGCTAGATGGGGGTCCATCTGCCACTATTAGGATAATCGGGCCGTAGTGGACAATGTCCCAAGCATCCGTCAAATCATGGGAAATCTTCCCAATACTAGTTAGATCGTTAACTAGGCTCAACCATGCATCATTGTTGACACCCAATATGGGATAGACGATGCTGGATCTAGTCGCACCATTGGTGTTATGGCCATTTGAGTTATCGGCCTAATTATCCCTATTATTTTTCATGCTTTAATTTTTTTAGTAGAGTAGAGTTTGAGAAAAGTGATGAAAGTAGAGAGCATATCAGGGAGACCCATCTTTCAACGCCAAAATTTTGACTAGAAATTTAGTCATTTCTAGTCAACCTTGGAATTGTGATTAAGAGTGATATTAACAAAGATTACTCACTAACATTATGATTAACAAAATTTAAATTAAAGACAATATGAGATAATGAATGTTAAAACAAGCAATGAAACACACGATTTAGAGAAATTCAAGAAAGAATTATCTACATTCATTATGGCAATAACTTTGGTAGCTTTGAGTTTTGAATTATAATTGCTTGGATATAAGATAAAATGAGAGCAATAAATGAAAATTTGATCCCTGTACAAGTGCATTCAATTTTGTATATATAGCAGCTAAAATCTAGTTCGGACGGCCCCAATTGATATGCCAATCCCTAAGTTTCATCTCATCTATTGACGGGTTTGAAAGATTCGAATGCAGGTCATCTAGGATGCCAACTAGGCTGAATTGTCTAGATGACGGCCAGTTGGCGAACCGTCCAAAAGCATGATGCTTTCAAACTGAGGCGACATGGGGAGAAAGAGTTGTTGAACAGTAATGCCATTGCTATGTGGACAGTGAGGGTATGGAGTGGTTTTTGCATAGTGCAGCTTTATCAAATGAACAGTGTTGTATATGCCAATGTTTCAGTGGAATAGTGCAGAGTCGTTGCTTCTTTTTGTAGAGGTGGCCAAGTGCTTTAGGAAAAGGCCGGTAGAGTCAGTAGAAAATAAGGGATATGGGGCGGGTAGACCTCAAAATGTTGCGAGGTGGTAAGGACTTAAGGGCTTGGAGAGGAGAGTAGGAGAGTGGCCTTCATTATGTGGGCAAGTACTCTTGGAAAGGCGGCTATCTTACTGAGAGCAATATTTGGTCGAGCCACTGTCTGAAGTTGTACAGTTGTTGAGCGCTGTGATCTATTATGTGGTACAAAGGTATTTATGAACATAATGGGCCAGGCGTTGCGAGACCGAAACCATGTGAGCAAGACGAGAGCACTAGAAAACTAGCGAGCCGGCTTGTCTACCGCTTTACAAGAAAAACAAGAAAAATAAGGGCATATTGAAGCTTATGACCAAAGATGTGTCGAACCCTAAGGATTTCAACTGAACTAAGATTGCATAGCTGAGATGATACAATAGGCACTTAGTAGAGGAGGTTAGATAAAAATTTAGAGGATGTGAATCAAAACCCATTCACCCTAAACATTTAATATGTAAGGAGCCTACCTGATTTAAAAATGCATACATTAGATCCATATGAAGGGAGAACTAATCATACGTAGAGATAATGTAACGCATGTGACTATTAGGATCTACAAAGGAAGTAATGGGTCGTTGCCTTCCATTATGCTTAACTGATTTAGTTGTCGTGTGGTTTTTCCGACTTATAGTGGACCATTTTCACATCGACCGAGTTATTTAAGAAATTAATGAGCCAATTTAGGGTTCATATTGTTCGACAAGGAGCATGATGTCGCTGTCAAATGGGAAACAGAGAGAAGGAATCTTGCAAAGTTTTTAAGCAGGTTTAACATGGCAACCGATGTTGTTCACAAACTAGGTACATCATTATTTCTTATGGCGATTATTGCAAGAGTTGATAATCAAACCAATTTCGGGAAGGCATTGGCGAGGGATCAGCCAATAGATTTAAAATATTTCTATTATTAAGTTGAAAAGTATCGATGTCAGGAAGATGTGGATGTAGAAATAGACGAATTCAATACTATTGAGAATGGAGGATCATCCAAGGTAGGTTCTGTAAAGGACAAAGGAAAGAGAAAAGGCGATGATAATTTTGGAGCTCCAAAGCATCCGAGGAAGTAGTCGAAGTTTTCCACTTACCCAACTTATCCGGGACTCCAAAAAGGATTAACCTAACTAAAGACAAGTCCAGTATAAAAAACTCCTAGGAGAGATCCCACGGGATGGGAGGGGTGGACTAGGAAATTCCATTTATTTCATGAGCTAAATGGACAAGAGGCAAATGTCTGCAGGCACTTGCAAGGTCAGATAGAGGAACATGCTCGGAGCAACCAATTGCAACAATATTTAAGGAATCCAATGATTATAGGACAAATTGCAGTGGTGCTGCACAACAACCCACTATAATGGAAGACAATTGTAATAAAGGATATGAACCTGATATAGTAATCCCGTGATCATGATTAATTAAAACTAGGTTTGTTTTTTCATTTTAGTTTGTTTTTGCTTTAAATAAACTATAAAGGTTTACTCTCGGACTATCTACACACGAGCATAGTATTTATCTACCCATATATATGCTTTGAGTTTAATCCTAGGTACCCTTGATTGAACTACTAGTTTGAGCTTCCTTTTGATACTATAGATTTAGATACAATAATTTCTCTAAATAATCTATTGATTGGTATTAGTTTAGGTTCATTGGTTATGGACTCAGTGAGACATGATATTTGATATGAATTTGATTCTAATATTTATAAGGAATATTAATTGAGGTAGATTATCCCTTGTATTTCACATGGAAACCATTAGGTTACAGCTCCCCCGATTGAAGAAGCCGGGAGATGAACCTGAAATTCAAGTCCCCTTCCTGGGAGTGGGTTACATGATAGTAAGTCCCTTCATTAGAGAGTGAGTGGATGGACTTGCCTGAAAAATTGAGTACCCTTACAGAGAGTGAGTGGACAGACTCAATGTAGATTTACAATTATTTTGTCCAAAGAGGTTAAAACTTGATGTCAAGGTATAACACGTTCTGATTTGGAATGACTTGATTATTATTATTATTAAATGACATATGTATTAATTCCTTAATCTAGTTGGACTTACTTATAATGGGATACTAGGAGATGGTAGACGATTTATAAGTAATGCTTCAACTAGGGGCAATATGCTAACATGCAACACTGATACTTGATATACGGTTACTTATTAGTAATACTTTGATCTGGTCGGACTTGCTTGTAATGGGATGTTAGGAGTACCAACTGATTTGTAAGCAGTGCTCTAATTAGGGGCAAAACAAGAACCCTACACACTGACACATGATTTATAGTGCATGATAGTAAGATATATGATTTATGTATGATATATTAACCCTTAGGGAACACGAGATGATGATGATTTATGAATAACATTAAGGAAAAATTTGAGTCCTTGACCTCCCTTCAATTTGCAAGTGAATCTGAGAGAACTGGATGATTTACCACATCTGATTTTGATAGATGATCTAAGAACACTACCAACAATTTGCTAGTACTGATGCATGTTCTTGATCAAAGCATGGTTTAGGAACAAGTGTTACCGACAAAATTTCCATAATCTCGAAGTTGACTTAAACTAGTGTCAAAACGTTTGTAATGAAAAGTGATGAACACTGGTCAAAATAGCAACCAAATCCAAGTTATTGTGACTAAGATATCGTAATATAAAGATGGACCATCCATTTTTTCTAATTGGGTCCACCTTGGAGAATCCTCTTAAATATTCAGAAGATAAGGAAATAGAGTATGTTGTGACGTTCTATATACAATATGATTGATTCAAACAATGTGCGAATATGACTTGATATGAAGTCATGGATCGATTGTCCATTTTCTTCCTAGTCCGTTCTGATGGATCAACCCCAATCGATAAGTATGCCACCATGGATAAATCTTAGATGATTGTCAAATGAAGTAATTTTCTAACATGATACAAGATGAATTGTTCAAGTCTTGAGATAATCCAACTTAAGACAAAGAGGTTATGCATCGATCATCTTTTATCTCCCTAGTCTATTTTGATGGATCGATATCGATCGATAGGATGGATCGGTACCGATTGATAGGGATGGATTGGTACCGATCAACAGGAATTGATAGGTATAGATTGATTGGGATAAATAATTGATGATCGATAGCAATAAACTGCTACCAATCGATAAGGATGGATAGACACGATCGATAGGGTTGCATAGGTACCGATCGATAGGGATGGATCAATACCAATCCATACAAGTTAAGTCAACATTTTGCCTATTCTTCCCATTTTCTGTGCATCTTAAATGGATATTGGATATTTCTTGGACTAGGATATTTTGAGCAAATCAAGGCCAAAAGAGCTCCTTCTATGCCTATAAATACATAAGGACATCACCGGAAAAGAGGTCAATTCCTTTACGCCAGAACTTTGCTAAAGTCCAATTTCTTCACCGACTTCAATCGAAAACCCAACATATTAGATCTACAAATCATTGTACCTCTTGTTATTTGTGATAACAAGAGTGAAACTTAATTTTAAGCTGAGCACCCGTTTTGATGTCTTGAGGTATCAAACCTAGGACCCCTAAAACCATAATCTAGATATCTTACCACTTGAGCCAGTGATCCTTAACATTGTACCTCTTGTTATTGTGATTGAACCTCAATAATAAAGATCAAAGTGGACGTAGGTAGATGTTTGCCGAACCACTATAAAAATCATGTTCTTATCTTTTTCACTGCTTTTCTTCTCTACTTTGCACAATTTATCGTGAGATCGATAAATATTGCTTTTTTAGCATTTATCCACTATTGTCAATTAATAATAAGTTATCAAATCATCATTGATCCAATCCTTTAAAAGGGAATATCCATAAGAATGCTTGGAAGATCCACAAGAATGTGAGTCAAATATCACATTTAGTCACTTAAATTCTTTTAGGTATCGATATTTAAGGGTGTTGAGTCAATTTTTGGACCAACAATATCGAAAACTCGTACAACAACCCATATTTTATGTATCGAAGGATCGTAAAATATTATTTTTAAATTCATATAAGGTCGTATGACTCTATAATTTTGGGAAATGCCTATTAGAGACATTTTCTATATTTTGAATTTTTCAAGACGGTTTTACCCCTAAAAACTTGTATTGTAAATAACTTTTGATAACGGCCTAATTATCACTAAAGACTAATTCCATTGGAATGATATGATGGTTTCCCTTTACGTAGAGTGATCATAATAACGATTTGGAATCTCTAGTTAGGAGATATGCCTGTTTGAAGATTAACAATTTTCGGATGAGCTTAGTCGGTAATTAGTGAGTTTGGAGGCAAGCCCACTAAACCATTCCGGGTTCAGACAGTATATATGGCTAAACCATCATCCCCAAATCACTTTTACACCTTCTCCCTTAGACCTAAGCCTCTATTAACTATTCATCTACCCAAAACCTTCTCATTTCTCCTCCAAATCAAGTCTAAATCATAGATTAGAGTTAGATTAATAAGAGGATTCATTAGAGATCATTAGATCTACATTTTAGAGAAGAGGACAACTCAAATTTTTTGTTCATATTTGGATTTACATCGATTTGCATGTAAAACTTGGATTTATGATGTTTTGGTGAGTGATTTATCATCTCCCACCTTACTATATATGTATCTTTAGGTTTTGATATATTTTAAACTCATTTTTAAAGTCAAATTAAAGTTTTAAAATTGTTTTCAATATCAAACCTATAGAAAAACGAATTTTAGAATGTTTAAAGCACTTTAATCATGTTGTTTTGGAGTATGGTTGCCTTTTTATGTGATAGGCTACATTAAGGATGCAATTATACGATGATTTGCTATGTTTTGATATGTATTTGGATGGAATGTGATTGTGCCTGTGTTGTGTTTGAATAAATGCTTGTATGGTTGAAACACTCATTGGAGTGACTTAGGGTTAGGAACCATGAAATTGGACTTCGACGGATAGGCTCGAGAATGTTAAGAGTTGTATCGATGTATACAGAAGGTACACGAGTCGAAGAACAAAGCGTAGCGATGAAATCGAAGAAAAATTAGAGTTTGTTGAAATCATAGCATTTCTGTTCAATGCTTGGAGTCCTACCTGGAATTCTTGTGGGTCGGCTTGGAGTCAGGTCGGTGGCCGACCAAGTTTCTTGGGTCGGTGATTGCTTGGAGTCGTACCAGGAGTTTTTGTGGGTCAGCTTGGAGTCAGGTTGATGGCTGACCAAGTTTCACAGGTTGGTGGTTGCTTGGAGTCGTACTTGGAGTTTTTGTGGGTCAGCTTGGTGTCAGGTTGTTGGCCGACCAAGTTTCACCGCTCGGTGGTTACTTGGTGTCCAGGGGTATTTGCTTGTTGTCAGACCTATGTAAGACTTTATGTTCAGTTTTGTTATGCTGCTTGGAGTCACGAAAGGGGTTGCTTAAAGTTTGGCTCGGGTATAGCCGAACCGAAAATGAAAGTTGGAGATTTTTGTCGTGGCACAACAATACTTTGGGGATTTCTTCGTGGCATATTCTGAGGTTCTTGGGGGTGATATAAGTGAAGTAGGCGACTCCAAACAACTCGGGATGACCTTAGATCTTATGTGGCGATTAGCAAGATGATGGCATGGCGCTTCGACATAATGACGTCGACGATGACGACTACTTCGGAACCTTGGTATAATGGCTCTACGACTTACAATGGGTGTCTAGAAGTGTTTCGAATATGATGACTTAACGATGGAAGTCGTGACGATGATCCACAAGGGAAAGTTTAACGTTGGGGGCTCGCGAGTAGGATTTGCGATTGTGTCCTACTGTGGAAATAGCCGTGATGGAATAACGATCGAGTTCCATTATGGAGATGCATGCAAAAGGGATCATTGATAACTCATGGGCTTCTAGTGTGCTCGTAAAGAAGGGGTGTGTAGGGACGCCCACCTAGATTTGCGATTGTGTCTGGATCTTGCAATAGTAGATTACCCTGGGATTTGAGATTGTGGGCCTAGTTCCTAGCCTTTAGGAGTGGCATGGATTCGAGCACCAATGAAGCCTGGATTACGATTGGGTCCTAGTTTGCAATTGTGCCATACGAGTTATCATATATCCAACGCACACGAGTGATGGTGACGGTTGTTTGATGGATGCTATGTTTTCTACGGTTATTATTACTCTAGGGTGTCACACGATGTAGGCATTTTTGACTATATACCTAGACACTAGACACTGTACTTCGATTGTAGTACACGTATATGGCTTTGATGGTAGATTAGCATATATCGATTGTTATGTGCTAACTCTTTGGGTACAGGGACATGTTAGGTATGATTCTACATATCCTATGTCCATGTTTACTACATACACTTTTTATAGTATTTTTAAGTTTAATAATATTTATTACCTTTTATGTTTTGAATTATTTTTGATTTGTAATTTTCAAACATCGATAATTTCTTCGTTTGAACTCTGATCGCAAAGCTTTATATATGAAAGTTGCTCAGAAGATCGTCATGAACACAATGATGCAAGTTTCGTGGCTAAATTCTGACATCTGTTAATTTTATGGTGTGTTACATTCTCTCATTTAAAAGAATTTCATTCTCGAAATTCCTAAAGGACAGATATTCTAATGCGCACTCTAAAACCATGTTGTACAACTAAGTTATCCACATAATCATCTACTCAACAAAAGTGCAATGTGATTATGCATGCAACATATCTGTTGGTGAGCTCAATCATAGCGTGAATGCAAGATCTAACATATAGACATGTTTGCAAACAATCTAAATATGAATAAAATTTTATACGAGTGCAAAAATAATAGGAGAAAGTGGAAACCATCCCCTCCGTCTAATCAAGCAACAACAATGCAAGAAAAACCTATATGACACTAAATCCAGAGGGAGAAAATTTACCAGAGAAAAGCTCTCGGTAAGAAGCCTTCATCTTCTCTTCTGTTTCCCAGGTGCTTTCCATGGGATTATCTCCCTATTGTACTCGAACAAGCCTAATTTTTTTTGTTACGAAGCTTCCTAACTCCATGCCTTGCTATGTGTGCAGTGGCATGGAGTGCTATCGGCTTCATATCTATATCAGCTAACTAATTAGGTTCTACTATGGTGGCTATGTAGTGCAAACACCTCCTAAGGTGCGATACATTGAAAACATTATGGACTCCAACCAACTTAGCTGGAAGCTCTAACCAATATGCAAGTCTCCCCACTCTCTCCAAATTGGGAAAGGTCCAACAAAACTTGGTGCCAACCTCCCCGAGGTTCCAAATCTCGTAACCTTCCTAAGAGGAAAACCTTAACAAATACCATGTCCCCAACTGAGAATTCTAACTCTTTCCTTCTTCCGTCAACATAGGGTTTTTATCGGTCATGAGCGGTCTTCATTTGCCACCTGATTAACTCAAGCTTCTCCGTGGTATCACATATCAAATCTGATCCAAGTAGAATTTTGTTGGTATTCTCCCACTAGCAATTAGCTAATTTGCATGGCCCCCTATAAGGCTTCAAAGGGTGCCATACCTATCATCGCCAGATAACTGTTATTATAAGTGAATTCTGCTAAAGATAATTGTTGCTTCCAATGTCCTCTAAAATCCATGATGCAAGCACTCAGTAAATCCTCTAAGATCATGTTCGCCCTTTTCATCTATCCATTGGTTTGAGAGTGGTAAGCAGTGCTAAGATTCAGTGTCATCCCTAAACCTGATTGCAAATTCTTCCAAAACTCACTAGTAAATAAGGGGTCTCGCTGACAATTGTAACTGGAATTCTATGTAATTGGACTGCTTCCTTGATGTAAGTCCGTGCTAGAGGTGCTGCAATCCTATTACTCATTATTAGAATAAAGTAGGCACTTTTTGTGAGCCTATCCAATATCACCTAAATAGCTTCATTGCCTCTTTGACTTCTAGGCAAACCATCTATAAAATCTACCGATATGTGTTCCTACTTCTAAGCTGGAACCTCCAACAGTAATAACAGACTTTCGAGCTTCCCTTATTCAGCTTTGATTCAATAACATATCAAAAACCTTACTACATATTCCGCCGCTTGCCTCTTTATTCCCGGTCAATATAAAATCCGCTTCATGTCTCTATACAACTTATCTCCGTCGGGATGAATAGTCATCCTAAATCAATGGCACTTATTCAGTGCTTCCTCGAGATCATCCTCCACCACTGGAACACATAAGCATCCATCTCTCCTTAGCCATCCTCTTTCATCGACCGAATACCTGCCGTTATGGGGGAAATACTCTCCCTACTCATCTTGGCTAAAATATCAACTATTGTCGCATCCTTCTTCTACTCTTGACCAATGCAGTTCATCAATGTTGGCCTTACTTCCATTACTGCCAGATATCCTAGAGTGAACTCTGATGGTTGTTGGAAATTGAAATTTGAGAGGAACTCCAACCATGTCCACTCATATATAACACTTTGAGTGGCACACCTCCAACCAAAGGCATTAGCAACAACATTCCCTTTTCCAGGGGTGTAATGAATCTTAAAGTCATATGATGCTATGAACTCCATCCACTTTTGCTGCCTAAGGTTCAAATCCTTTTGAGAAAATAGGTATTTAAGATACTTATGATCAGTAAATAGCTCAAATCTTTCTCCCAATAGATAATGCCTCCACATCTTCAATGTAAATACGATAGCCACTTATTTCTAAATCATGAGAGGGATACCTCTTCTCATGGTCTTTCAACTGCCTGCTTGCATAGGCTACCACCTTGCCTACTTGCATAAGAATAGCTTCTAATCCTGCATCACATACATCGATGTAAACACTGAAAGGAATTGATCCATCCAGGATCGTTAGTACAGGTGCACTGGTTAATAGCTCTTTCATCTTCTCGAAGGCTTCCATGCATTTCTCATCCCATGCGAAGATTAAGTTTTTCTTGCTTGGCAAGTCAATGGTACTGCTATCTTTGTGATGTCTTTAATGAACTTCTTATAGTAACCTGCCAAACAAAGAAAACTCCTAACTTCTATATCACTCTTTGGAATCTTCCAGCCTTGAATAGCTGCTACCTTTTCAGGGTCAATAGAACCCCTTCTCGAAGACAATGTGATCGAGAAGCCTTACCTCTTTTCTCCAGAAATGATACTTTGAGATTAGTTGGTGCCTTCTTAAGGTCTCTAGTACTTTCCTTAAGTGGTTTTCATGTTCACCTTCACTTTTTTAGAATACTAGAATATCATCCACAAATACAACAATGAACTTGTTCAGCTGCCCCCTAAAGACTCTACTCATCAATTCTACAAAGTATGCATGGGCATTTGTCAACCCAAAAGGCATTACTTGCCATTCGTACAATCCATCTAGAGTGCAAAAAGCGATCTTCTCCTTGCTACCTTTGGTCACTCTCAATTGGTGGAATCCAGCGACCAAGTCTAACTGAGAAAAGATTTTGGCTTGAACAAGTTGGTCAACTAAGTCATTCAAGGGATGCCAATTCTTCTTAGTCAGCTTTTGAGTGCACAGTAATCGACGCATAGCATTAAAGAGCCATCGGCCTTGGTGGCAAAGGCAGTCAATGCTCCCCATTTTGAAGTACTATGGCGAATAAACTTCTTCTATAATAGCTTCAAAATTTTCTTATTTAGTTCTCTTTTTTTGGGGGGGCCATATGCCTCAACTGCAGTGCGACTGGTCTAGCATCTTTCTTCAAATCAATCTTGAACCTTATTTGTCTTCGGGCTGCAAGACCAAAGACTTCTTCGAAAACATCTAGAAATTCCTACACTATGGGTACAGACAAGAGCTCATCTTATGATAGGCTAAGAGAGTACAAATATCTCAACATAGCAGAGCCTTAGGGCATGCATTAAACATCTTTATTTCGCCCTCGACAACTTCTCAACCATACAATCCTCCTATCACAATCTAAGACAAACCCATCATAAGATAACCAATCCATTTCCAAGATAAGACCGTACCCCTTAAAACCCAGAACATGTGCATTGCACATAAAGTTTGTATTACAATATCCACAACAAGGTCTTTGCAAATCATAGAAAGATGTGTCGACCCTCCAACCAGATTCGACACAACTATAAGTCAGTGACAAGTTGGGTTTCTAATTCTAAGACTTTAACTATATTTCTGGCCATGAATGGATGTGATGCTCCTGAATCAAATAGGGTACAAATAGTATTCTCAAAATACTTGTTATCCATGGTAGCTTTTCCTTTGTCCTTGGGAGGAGGTTTGGTGAAGGCATGTATAACTTCAATGGCGTAAGCCTGCACAAGCTGTCCCTTTTTGGCTACTTTTGGACACTGGTTCTTGAAGTACCTTCCTTTGTGCAATTATACCACCTCATATTGAACTTCTCTCTCATCAAGCTCACCCTATAATCCTTAGCAACATGTCCCTTCTTTTGGCATCTATGGCATGTCAGGCATCCCTTCTTGAATTTTCCTTTGGCCTTCTTACCTTTCTAGAACTCTCCTTTCTTTGTTCCATCTTGATTATCGGACTGCCTTACTTCCTCCTTTTTTTTTCTTTACCAATTATCTGAAGCAGGGACATTTTGACATTTTGACTAGTGTCTCATATGTGGCGCCTACGAGAACTTGAGTTAAGAGTAGTTCCCTTAAAGGAGAATTTATGCACTTTAGAAATTTTCTCACCTTCTTTAGTTGGGTGTCAACCGAACTCATCCCAAATTTGGCCAACTCTATGAACTTGCTAACATACTCCTTTATGTTGGAGTCCCTCTATTTCAAATGGATGAATTTCTTCGATTGTAGATTCACTTCTACATCGGACATGAATCGCAAGTCGAAGCGAGCCTTAAATTCAATCGAAGTTATGCCCTACTCGGTGTTCTCCGCTGTCACCATGGTCCAACAATTCAGTGCCTCCCTTTTCATGTGCCATGCAGCTAACTTCCTCCTAACCTGTTTTTAGCTCTAGTTCTTTGAATATGCAATCACAATCATCAATCCAAGCTTTTGTTTCTACAAATTCGTCCAAACCTAATAATACTCGTCCACCTATACTCTGAGAATCCTTACAGAGCCTATGGAAGCCTAGTGGATGAAATGCTAGTACAACGGGCATGGCGATTGGCGCCACTGGTGGAGCTTGCTAAATATACCCGAAACTAAGCTGCATACTCAGTATGATAGGTATCTCCTGGTTGGTGTGGTTCCCGGCCTAGGAACCGTTGTTTTCAGCCATTATCACTATCTGTGGGTTTGATTTTTTGAATTAGTCATGACTTACTACGATAGTATTACTTGCTGAATTAAGAATTTTCCTAGGGTGTTTGCATATGCCCATATATGTATACTTATATATATATAGTGCGGTTTTGAAAAATATTTTAAAAAATAACAAATACGCATTCTTGCCTATTCCTATTCCCACTGATCGGGTATTCTGGCTTTGATATCAAATGTAACAACCCTCTCCGAAACGGGCCTAATTTTCGACTCAATAAAATCTCATTGAACCTTAGGTCCATTCCTTTGCTAGTTGTTGGTTGGTATAATTGATTAAATAAGACGATGTGCAGAGCTATCTATCTATGCTTTTAGAGTCTCACGGTGAAATGAGTAAAATATAATAATCAAATAAGTACCTATTTCATAATGTCGAACTCTCAAAAATAAAATGTATTAATAACACATAAACCAAGTTAATACATTGTTTGGGTACATCAAAAACATAAATAGATAATTAATATTATCATCAGGTCTTCGAATCTCCTGCTTCACACTCATCGTCAAATCTGACCTATAGGGTGCAATGAGGAAGGGGTCAGAACAACAATGTCCAGTGAACTAAAATCTTAAGTTTTGCAGTCATAATATATGGGAAGTAAGCATTCAGATAAGTACTGTCTTACGTATTTACTATATTTCTCCACGTATATCTCCAACAATGAGCTAGTGGTCCAATGAACCTACTCCATGATTATAAAAGTGGGTGCAATGCTACTATGGATTATATTGGGTTTATCAACCCATCTCCTATCCAATAATATCCTAACGACGCGAGAAGAAGTACTTGGGCCACTCAATACCCTTTAAATAGGGAAATAGGCAGACCCTCCAACCATTTAATACCTAACTCCAGGTGAACCCCTCCTGATACTCCTTAACCAACATCGTACAAAATCACTTATAGGCCACTTAATACTTCTTAGATAGGGAAAGGGTCGACCCCGGTGGTCATTTAATACCTCAACCCCGAAGCGGACCACTCCTGAAAGGTTTTCACTAACGCATGTAAAAGATAATCCCGACCATTTAATACTTCATAAATATGAAGAGGCATTTAATACCTCAACTTTGAAGTAGGCACATCCCGGGATATCTGTTCTTATGACCCGTAACCCCAATGTGACGTCCCACGTTAGTCTAACTATTTTTAGGTGCCGATAGCAAGATCAGCTGGGCAACTTACCCTATAAAGTTGAGCCTAACCATGCATCCACCGTGGATACTTATTATAAGCGATGTCCCACATCAATTACTAAAGTCACATCGCCGGTAGCCATATTAGCTGGGCAGACTTCTGTGTGCTTTCAAATGATCTCGCATCCCTATGACTTAGCCATATTTCCTTCTCTGACATTTAATATCGAACTATTCCACTATATATATATATAACATATATACATAATGTATATACACCTTACCCATATTTATATATTAATGGCCCTATAAGGAAAAATTCTTGTTTTGCCTTTATTTATGGATTAACTTCCACAATTGTCCCTAACTCATTTTATTAGATTGATTGTTAATTGCTGTTTATTTGTCGATTTCTTTATTTAATGTCTTAATTATTATATAAGTTAAGATTTACAATTAAAATTGTTAATTTCAAATTTTAAAAGAAATGTTATTTTTTTATGACTAATATTCAATCATGCTTATTAGTTTTATGCATATTCAGATAATTCGTCTGTTTCTTATTCAGGGTGTTATATTATGTTAATGTACACAACTATAATTATTATACAAGTTCCAATTTACTACAACAACCACATAAAAGGCAATATCATAAATAAATTAGCTATACAAAAAAGACTGGTATACATATTCAAAATGGAATATAAAATATACAATTCATTTTATGTTAATATAGTAGAATTATGGTCCTTCTTTCCAAAGAAGCAGATTTACAATACAATTCTTTTATATTCCATTCAACTTTTAAATGAATAGCATTGAAATGACAAACTAAACATACTTATTTTAATTGTCGAAATAGGTGGTGCAAACTACAGATAAGTGGAAAAATCTTTTTTTTGCACACCTCTTTCTATTTCCTTTTTCTGGAATTATTTGTCATTAAAATCACAAACTGGAAAGTGGAATCAAATAGAATATAATTATTTATTTTGTAACTATCAATGAATCCAATTATACCATATTAATATAAACAGTGATGATTCCAAACAATTCAAGATTTACATATTATTGGAAGAACTTGAGGTTTAGGTTGATAAATTTTTGCATACAAAATCTCCCAAGGCATAGTGCAAACCCAAACATCAAACTGCACAATATACTATTATGGAAAATTAAGATTTCCCCTCACAAATAATTCCTAATGAATCTCCTTGGATTTGCTTCATGCAATGGGCTTATCTCTTCCTTCAATTTATCCTCTATTTATTATATAACATATAACCGATTTACTTATATGTATTAGTTTTAGAATTTATGGATTAGGGAAGACATACACACACGCATATATTTATTACCTTTCTCTTTGGCTTGCTTCTTTCAAATCTTCTCCTAATCCTTGAAGATATATATATATATATATTTCTTTTTTATTTTGAGTTAAAGAGATATTTTTATGGAGGAAGAGAATTGGAAGAGTGTCGTTTCTGGCTTTAGATTTGTATGAAAAGAATGAGGGGGATAGCCTCTTATTTATAGTTGCTTGGATGCCCTAGGACCGTCGGATCGAGAATCTTTTAATAATTTTATATCCTTGCCATTCATGCAACTTAAAACCCTAGCCATCGAAGCAAGAAAGGCGACCGACCCAAATAGGTGGTGGATCAGTGGTGGTCCCAACTGCTAGCTATTCGTTACGTTAGTATTTGCACCGATTCTCTGCTTCGAGGCTTTTGAGTGGGAATGTTACCCATGCTGCATCTGCCTTTTCTATGGAGAAAACAGTTTGATTCATTCTAAGGTGAAGGGTGTCTTGATTTAGCTGACTAATGATTGATCTCGTGGAGATTTTGGAGCCCTGTACGAAGGATGAAGACTTGGATGATTTTGAAGTGACCGACTCAAAGATTTTGCAACAGATCTTTTTCCCAGGATGTCGGTGTTTGAAAGATGGATAATCTTCATCTAACTGTCAGTCTGATTATATGCATCATTCGACATAACGTCATCCCTAAGACGGGAAGTTACGACCGAATTTATCCCATGGTGTGTATGACCACCTATGTTAGTACTGGCGGCATCGCCGTCAATTAGATCCGCACCCTTTTGATTCGATTTGTTATTAGTACTCCACATAGTCACTTTTCGTATTTTTGCCTCTCCACTCTCACCTTTAGATAATACGGGTGAAACTCCATGGAGAGGCAACTTAATGGAAAGTTCCTTCTGCCAACATTAGATCCTTCCTTAGGAAGATGGCATTTCCGAAGCCGTCAGCAATAGTAGCAGCGCCAGCGGCATGAGGGGAAAAGGTGCATAGCCACCATGCTACGACCATTCAAGGGTCGCAGTAATGGATCAAGCTCCAACCACGGAGCAAGGCATATCGTAGTCTGTAGGCATTATTTTATGATTTATAATGTTGTTGTCTTTTCCCTTCCAGCATTTATTCTTTTCTTTTAGGTTGTTTGAATTTTAACTGTTACTTGTCTCTTATAAACGGCACATACAATATTATGAGTACCTATTTATTTACCGTGTTATTGTTTCTAGTTATCTAAACTGCTCCTATATATGCATAGTACAGAAGCAGTATAAGTATGGGAATCTGATAAAGACACTTGACTAACAGTAAATGCAATATAAGACTGAAAGCTTAGATAGTTGGAAATTTTAGCAAAGGATATGATAAAGTTGTTTTGATATCATGGGTCATTGCTCATGTTCCTTAAATGATAAATTTTTTGAATAATAGATGCGATGACATTTTTAAATAAAATGTTAAGTTTTTGGGTAAAGGTTGTAGAATTTTGGATTTTGGTTTATGCTTTTAGCAGATAACCGACTTTCGACTACGTTAAATTGTGGCTTGATTTATCAAAAATTTTGTGAAAGAAAATATTTTATAAAGTTTCCCCTTGATTTGAAAATTTCTCTTTTAAGAAAAAGGAAGAAGAAAGAAAAAGTTGTTTTTCAGTTTTTTTGACTCTTAAGTTATTTGTAGAGTTTTTGTTCAAAATTTTATTTCAAGGGAAAATGTTCGTCTAAATATTTTGGGATTTTATTTTCCAAATGACGTACAAATTTGAAAAGTGAGAAAGATTTTTGTGAAATCTTTGATTTTGAAGGCCATATGCTAGGCGTAGGGAAGGCAAGTAGGGTTAGAATTTGCAATTTAGGGGTGCATTAGGATCGATGATGCGATAAATGCAAGAGACAACAAGGAAAAAGCTGTTTTAGCCTTGGAATTTCTATTTTCGTACATTGTCGACGATGCGCGCAAGTATGTTTTTAGACTTAATTCCGTTTTAGAGCTTGAAAATAAGCCTTCTTATGTAATTCATACATGGAAAATTTGGAGTAAGTCTGGGATAGCAAGGAAATTTCCATTGTACTTCAGGAATAGGAAGATTATAGTGTGAAAAGAATGTTAAATTCTCCGCCTAAATTCTTTTTCTGGCATAGGAGTACAATTTAGGAAGCGATTTTTCGATGCATTAGATTATTGGATGGTAGGAACTGGATGAAAAATTGGTTACTTCATACTTCTACTAGTAGGAGTATGGGGGTTTTGGTCGTAAAGATTTTTCAAAAAGCCGCATATTTATTGAACCGCTAGTGTATATGTAGGTTGTTTGCATCATGTTTTCAAAAGAAATGCATTCATATAGGAGGATCTGATTTAGAATCGATCTGCATGCATATTTTATTTATGGTGATATAGTAATACATTATGCTTTTATGAACGTTTGATTGCAAAATTTGTTGTACAGTCAATGGTTGTGTAGTTTAGGATAATTAGGAGACAAAACCATGACTTAGTCATTGGTGAAATTTTAGGAAAAAATTCTTTTCAAGGGGAAGAATGTACCACCCTGTAATTTGGCGTTAGTTATCTAATTAATTTGTTAATTAATTTAGTCCCAAAAATGTAATTTGTGCAAACAATAGAATTTTACCACTAAACTTGCACTATTGCGTTCGTGGCAAAATTCTGAGCAAATTTCATATTTGGAGTTTTGCGATCGGAGTCAAAATGAAGATGTTACAGACGAAAAACGAATTCGAAACAAAAAAAAGGAAAATTAACAATTTTAATTAATTATTTGGGACCGATAGGTCGACCTGCATATTGGAACGTTCGACCAAGGGCAATCGATCGCTTCATATGTGGCGGCTCCAGTAAACCTAGGCCATGTACGACCCGGATTTAATATATTTCGATTTAACGGTTCTAGTTGATTCTATAGCACATAAATTCAGGCCTAGCTCTCCTTTCTCTTCTCATATTTTTCTGGAGGCAGTAGCTAAGCTCTGCCATTTCTTCTTCTCACTTTCTTTCTAAATTATAAAAATAAAATATTTGTATTATATTCATACAAATCGAGAAGAATAGAAATCTAATAAAAAGGAGATGAGAAGAGAATCAACTATACGTGTATTTGAGGTAATATATATATATATATATATATATATATATATATATATATTTGTATCTATTTTCTCTCCCAGTCCCAAATCTCTTCTCAAATCCGAAATTCTAATATATATATATATACCTTTTTTTATAAATATCTTTTAGATTAAAAAGGATTTGGAGATGAATCAAAGATTCTACTTTAGGTCCGGAGATTTGGATTGCTTTTAAAAGGTGGGTGAGAAAATTTGTAGATTTTATAATATAAAATTATGTCGTTGGTGTTTATTTGATTTTTATGCCTAACTAGATAATTGTATATCAGTTGTAGGCAACAAGTTGAATATAATTTAAATATAATAAATATCGCCTACATATTCATGTTTATGAATTGATTTAGAATTGTTTACAACCTGATCTAGAAATCAGTCCCAAAAGTATGAATTTATAATATTGATTTGAATGAAATTTATTCCAGACCTATAATAGGTTGTATAATAATGTTATAAATTTGGATTATTACCCTAATTTTGTTGGATGTAAACTTTTCTATGTTTGGAATTATTGGAATTTAGATCTTTTTAATATTTGTAAATTAGTTTGATTTCTTTCCTTTTTAGAAAAATACAATGTTTGATCTAACAAGGAATAGATGTAGATAGAAAGAGAAAGAGATGTGTAAAGTATGAATCCATTGTAGTTTACATTGTCTATTCCAGTAATAAAAAGAAATGATTATTCATTGTAATTTCAAACAATGTAATCTTTTAAAGTTAAATCTTTTGTTTTGGGCTACTATATGGAAATTATAGTGGGTAATCTTTTTAGATATGATTCCAATAATCGAATATGGAAAAATATATTCTAGTGAAGATAAATAACTAGAACATATTTGATAAAAGGAGATGTTTGTAAGTAATTTATTGTGCTTATAATAATTAAACTTAGCTAATAAAGATGCTTGTATGTAATATTCGTGTTTAGGATAATTATAGGAAAGGAGTTTAAAAGATTGTAACTCTAATAATTGAAAAATAAATTGTAATAAACATGGGAGTTGAAATAATTTGATAAGGTAAATAGATTAACGAGACTAATAAAAATGGAATAGATATAATTTGAAATTAGTAATCATACATAAATGTCTTATGAATGGTCTGTTAGGATTTTGTGGATAAATTGACATTTATGAGCTGAAACACCCCACACTCCTTAGTATACCCAAAAAGGGCACACCAAAAGATGTGGCACGGTGTAGATATAGCTAAAACTTTATAGAGACTAAGATTCACAAGACAAAATAAATAAAACAGCGGAAACATTTAAAACAATAACTTATTTATAAATTAAACTTCATAAAATAAGTCATAACCAAAATAAGTCTCAAAATACCAAATACATATGTCTTATGAAAAACACCATCTTAGTCACAATATTAGAGTACATAAATAAAACCATCCCTCTCAACAGTACCAGTACATCCAAACTAAAATAAAAAGAAAACTAGAACAGAAGAAGAAGAATACATGAAGAATCTCCAAGAATGTCACTCCTGCGAAGCTAAAAGCCTACCGCCCCTGTCTCTGCTGGCCTATGGGGGAAAAGGAGAAAATAGAGAAGTGGATCAGACAAAAAGTCTGGTGAATGAAAGTAATTACTAGTATTCTTCAGCAAGGTAAAGATAATAGACTTTGCAACAGTTCTAGTATAAAAGGAAATAAAAAAAAGATAAAGCTGGAATAAAATACGGTTTAACTATTTGCTTTGCTTAGATAGTTCAATTAGATTGTTTGCACTTGTCTCAGATAACTGCTTTGATTAGGCTGAATTCCTAATCCTACTTTAATTAGGCTGAAGTCCTAATTCTACCCTTTGATTGGCCTTCTATCTCTGTTGTGCATGCTGCGGACTAGTCCCATCCTGTTGGACCCTACACAAAAGACACCTACTTCTGTGGACTAGACCCATCCTGTTGGTCCCTACGCAAAAGTCACCTACTTAGCGCTTGGAACTCAATAACGACTTATCAACCTACACTGAGGCCGCACGCTCAACCACCACTAGGCTCGCGCTATCTGTTGCTCCCTCTTTTGACCTCTTATTTACCATAGCTCCAACATAAGCGTGCCCTAGCCTCACCTCTGCTATTGTGAGACCACCTGTGTCTGACTGAAGGGAATGTTGTTGGTATGGGTCCTAACAAACAAAATCTAGTTGCACCTCTTGTTCAAATCCCCTAATTTGAGCTTCTATTTACTGACCACTTATTTACCATCACTTCAGCATAAGCGTGTCCCTAAGGGGAATGCTATCGGTATGGGTTTTACTACTATCTTTGCTTATTAACTTAAGTATAAGTTCTAAAATAAGTCTCTATATCTGTAAAGAAGTACCCTGTTGGGCCTACAATACCGATCTTCTATATCTGTAAAGCACTAGCCCATTGGGCCTACAATACAGATCTTCTATATCTTGCTTATTAACTTAATCCATGATCTTAGTTTATTAAAATAAGTCTCTTTTGTTATTTCTGCTTTATTTGCTTATTAACTTAATTTAAGTCTTAAAATAAGCCTTTTCTGTTATCTCTAATTATAACCTGCGTGTTATAATTCTGCTTATTTACTTAACCCAAGGTCTAAGAATAAATATAAGCTACTTCTGCTATTTCTTCTATTTCTCTTTTTAGTTATAATTACATGTTATAACTATGCTTGCAAATATCTTAAATTTGCCTATTTCAGTCTAAGTCCAATATATTACAGTCTTTCTTACATCTCGTTTTCTGTAAATTCAGTGTTCTTATATTTTAGTCCATATTAATGAATTATTTTCTTCTTTTTATTCCATTCGCGTAAAAAGGGAATTAAAAAGAAACTGACATTTACAGAAGAAATCCCAACATAGAATAGATGTAAATAAAACGTAAATAATAGTAAATAACTATAAATACCGTAAATAACTGTAAATAATTGGGAAAGCTATAATTAACAGTAAATAATTACAAATGACTGAAATAGAATAGCTAAAAGAAAATAGACTGGGAAAACAAGTCTAAAATTTACTTAAAATAAACTGTAACTAAACTTGCATAAAGGTTATCCCAAAAATCGTAGAAAAACTACAACTATTGGAAACCCTATTATTTTAAATTACTTAAAAATCTAAAATAATTACTTAAACACTCACCTGTGGTCCTTATCTCTTTTCCTTGGCATTCCCGGATCCACTTGTAGGGTATAAAATATTTTAATTAAAAAGATCTTCTCCTTGGAAAAATATTCCTTTTAGGGTCCAACCTGAGGCAATGAACCCAGATGTAGAAAATCTGAATGAGAAAAATAGCTAGGCCTAGGGTCTTATTTATAGTGTCACTTGTGGATCTCAGACTGTTGGATTTGAGGATTAAATCTGGTGCAACCATGTCATAGGCAAACTGGGAACCATTGGATGGAAGCACAGACGCACAGGATTGAATAAAAATCGAAAAATATGTCATCGGTTAAAACAAGAAAGAACCAACGTTAAAAGCTATTATTATATGTGAATTCCACTAAAGAAAGATGCTCCTTCTAAGTTCCTCCAAAATCAAGAATACACATCCTTAACCACGTGCGTCTTACTATCTTACTAATATCACCTTACTATTCTTCTATAGTTTACACACATGAGGCAACACTCCTAGGTTCTCACTAGTGTCTTATACACTTTATGGAAAATTCTATTATTACTTCTAAAAGTAATCACTTCTATCTCCTACATAGCCTTACCCATTTCCATCACACCTAGGAAATGATTTCTATCTACTCCACATTTAAGAGTTTGGTTTGGTATTTATCATTTTATTTCAAAAACTAAGGCTTCTAAATTTTTAAAACATGAAATCCCAAATTTTTTTGCCTATAAAAGTGTTATTTTCAAGTTTCTATTAAATTCAAAGATGCTTGGTTACTTAACATTTTATCTTTCTAGACTCGCAACCTTACAGCTTTTTTTGAATTTACATTATTCCCCAAACCTAGAGGGGAAAACTTACAAATCCTAAGTTCAAAACTTACTCCTTCTTTTCTTTTAAAGACCTTTACAGCTTTCTATAAAAACTTGGATTTTTAAATTTAACTGTTACTAAGTTTTTCACTTCCAAAAACTTCTTTACTTTTTCCACCAAACCATTTTTCTTTAAAATACCTTTAAAATGTCCTTACGTGTTTCAGAGCATCTTCTTTTTTCACCTAATGATTTTATACCTTAACGTATTGGAACTACTTTCTCTTATGAGAAATTATTAATGCTAAAACCTTCTACGAATCCTTTAAAAGAGGACTTCATGTTTATGTGAAATTACACGAAACTTATTTTATATTTCTCGAAATAGCCTATACAAAATATGGTGCTTCCCATACCTTGTACATCTCTTTCACGTATTCCTTATAACTTGCACAAAACATTTTTATTTGCGATTTGGTTTCATAGAAAATTTTATCATTATTCATTTCATTCCAATAGATTAAAATATGTTTAATCCATATTCTCTTAAAATAGGCAATTTCTATGAAATTTAACAATTTCCTAATATTTAACTTACACTTTTCTTTTCAGGAAAACTCATTATCAAAACTGTTTTAATATATCCATAACTAGAAAACATTTTCTTATACTTATTTAAATAATAAGTGTACTTACAAACCACGTTTTATTATACTTAGAAATTATTTTCAAAATGCATTTTTATTTGGGTCAAAACAGATGTTGCATAAAACACCGTTACTACAACCCAAAAATACTAGTTTATTGATTTAATTAAAATAAATACTAATAAATCTCGCATACTATGTAAAAACATTTTCCTTGGGAGTCACCTACTATAACAATAGTGTTATAGTCTATGCTCCCCTTATTTTTCACGACAACATCTATTACAACAATAAATGTTGTAACTTATGTTTCCGATACTTAATACACTCTACGTTTTTATATTTAAAATCTTTGTTTACCTACAAAGAAACTAGCGAGCTATATATGCTCTATAATTCTTCCAAAAGAATTTCACTTTTAACAAAATCATATAAAAACCAATTTAAATCTCATACCACTTTTTTTCTTTCTAATACCCAATATTTACTTTCTCAAAAATATTGACAATTATATTTTTCAACTTTTCAATTCTAACAATTTCATTTTATTGGGCTAAACATAAAGTGGATTTTCTTCTTACTACCCTAGTAGTACCCTTCCTAAACTTTGGTAATCTCATTTCCTTACTAAAGTCTTTTGTTCCTATTCCTCTTATCTGAAACAATTATAATTTTTGCAATTATCTACACATGGGCTTTCTAACTGAATCTATTGTACGTCTCCAATCTTTGCCTAACACTCTTTGGATTTCCACAATCCGAACCTAAATGTACAAAACCGTTTCTTAAACTCTTTCCATGTGTTGACCTTCTCTACACCCTAAGAAACAAACTTCCTTAAGCCAAAAGTGACACTTCAAGAATTTTGCCTTCCACTGATGAATGTGAAGTGTACAAAGAACCTCCTCTAGATGAATAGCATGCTCTTCCATACTCTTGGAAAACACCAAAATGCCATCCACGAACTCTACTATAAACTTTTTTAGGACATCTCGAAAAATACGGCTTCATCAAACCTACAAAATACGCTGGGGCATTGGTCAGCCCAAAAGGCATAACCAACTACTCAAAGAATCCATCGGGTGTCCTAAATGTTGTCTTATCGATGTTATCGTCAGCGACTCTACGTTGATGAAATCCAATGGCTAAATCAAGCTGAGAAAATACCGAAGAGCCAAATAACTGATCGAAAAGATCATCTATCCTAGGAAGTGGGTAACAGTTCTTATTTTTTAGCTTATTCAACTCTCTCTACAGTCTACGCAAAGTCGAAGGGAACCATCCACCTTTGTAATGAAGACGACTGGCGCTCCCCACTCAGGTATGCTCCGTCTGATGAAGCCTTTCTCCAATAGCTCACGAATCTGCTTACTTAATTCCTTGCTCTCCCTAGGTGCTATGTGTCTCACGGGTAATGCCATTGGCTTATCATTTTCATTAAGATAGATCCTAAAGTCGATCTCTCTCTCTTGGGGGGTAGTCCCTTAACCTCCTAAAAAATGTCTGGGAAATCTCTAACGACTGGAACGAAATCTAGCTCTCCTAGTGATGAATCAAGGGAATAAAGAAGCTCAACATGACTGACCCCTGTGGGTCGCAAGAAACCATGAGAGTCCTACCGCTGCATGTCTCTAGTCTAACGACTCTCCTCTCGCAGTCTAATATAGCTCCATAAGTGGATAGCCAATCCATCCCCAAAATCATCTCATACCCTAAGAATCCCAATGCATAGGCGTCACAATCAAACTCTACGCCTAGGAAATTTTTTTTAAACCCCTACAAATCATAGACAAATGTACCGATCCTCCTATGGAGTTTGAAACAACTATGGGGTCTACTACTAAGGAGATATCTAAGTGCAAACAATCTACCAATGAAAGAGTCCGAATTGGAAAAATCCAAAATAGAGATCAAATCTTCTACAAAGACTTTCCTACCTCGATTAGGTCCACTACTAGAAGGTGCTGCATCCAAAGCCTATACTCACGCTGTAGGTTCGCCTGCTCTCTGCCCCATCCTAAGAAGACAAGATCTACTAAGGTGACCAAGATGCCTACAGTTGAAACACCTCCCCTTCATCATTTTATTCTTACAGTCCTTTGCATAATGACCAACCAACCCACAGCTATGACATCCCCCGCTTTTCTTGATCCTCTCTGAGGTCCTCCTTCTTTCCTCCTGTCCTTTTCCTTCTTGCTCTTCCACCATGGCTTTTTAGAGCTTTTTAACTTAAGAACCTCTTTAAGCTCTCCTTTTAGCTGCCAAGATGCAGGCTAAACTCTCTGTCGGTCCTCCAAATCTAACAGCTTAAACCTTCGCTCCATATCCTCCAACCTAGCTTGTGTCTTCTCGAAATCCTTTGTTCAAGAAAACGTTCTACCTCCTAGACTAGCAAAGTCCTTGCATAGCTTAGAAAAATTGGACGCTTTCCCTTGCACCTCTGGTACCGTAGCTCTATGGAACCAGTCAGCCATACTATGCAAAGAAAAGAGAATTTAGGCTCGAAGGAATCGAAATAAGGTTGAACTTGACTTTGAGGGGATTTTTATAAAAACTCTCTTTTATACTTGAAAAACTATTTCTATAGTAAGAGTTTCTTTCTGAAAAAATACTTCTAGTTTGAAGATATGCTACTTTTAAAAAATAGATTACTTTGGAAAAATACTTTATTTTTAAAATAATTTTTTAGGAATCCTGTAACCTTAGGCTCTGATACCAAATGAAACACCCCACACCCCTTAGTATACCCAAAAAGGGCACACTAAAAGATGTGGTGCGTTGTAGGTATAACTAAAACTTTACAGAGAATAATATTCATAAGACAAAATAAATAAAATAACGGAAACATTTAAAACAATAACTTATTTATAAATAAAACTTCATAAAATAAGTCATAACCAAAATAAGTCTCAAAATACCAAATACATGTCTTATGAAAAACACCATCTCAGTCACAATATTAGAGTACATAAATAAAACCATCCCTCTCAACAGTACCAGTACATCCAAACTAAAATAAAAACAAACTGGAACAGAAGAAGAAGAATACATGAAGAATCTCCAAGAATGTCACTCCTGGGAAGCTGAAAGCCTACCGCCCTTGTCTTTGCTAGCCTTTGGAGGAAAAGGGGAAAATAGAGGAGTGGGTCAGACTAAAAGTCTGGTGAATGAAAGTAATTACTAGTATTCTTCAGCAAGGTAAAGATAATAAACTTTGCAACAGTTCTAGTATAAAAGGAAATAAAAGAAAAGATAAAGCTGGAATAAAATACGATTTAACTGTTTGCTTTGCTTAGATAGTTCGATTAGATTGTTTGCACTTGTCTCAGATAACTGCTTTGATTAGGCTGAATTCCTAATCCTACTTTAATTAGGCTGAAGTCTGTAATGACCCGCCTTTCACTCCACAGAAAGACGTATCATTATTAATAAAGAAAGGGATAGAAAAGAGAAAAGATAGAAAAGAAAGAACTAAACAATACCAGAATCTCACAACGGAACGAATAAAATATATTAATCACATAGTTATCACATAATATACAATATCTATCAGAGTTACACAGCTTATACATCACAATACATTAGACAGTTATAAAAGTCTGTCTATTATACAACTCAAATACATCACAGAGATACAGACACAGTGGAAACATTATATCTACACGCTGAAGCCTCCTGCTCCAAATCTCCTCCAGAATTCGTCAAAGCTAACCTGAATCCCTTGGCTACTCATAAAATTTTGAGTACCCAAGAGTTTAATAAAACAAAAAATAAACTCCGGGTTAGACATGGGTCTGGTGTGAGTAAACGGGTTAAAGTTGCTTAACTTTGAAAATCATTTGAAAAGAAAGGTATCTCGTAAGACTTCCCACACATAAACACGGAAATTTTTTTACCTTACGATAACCAAAACTTTTGATAGGAAATCCAGTGATATTATAATAGGGTCTAGGGTTTTCAAGTAAAATACAGAAATAGCTGGAATGCTTACATCTCACGTTCCAACATAGTTGGGCACAATCAAAACGTACGACACTTATTGAAGATTGGATTCCATAAAATGGCAGGGCTACTGGGGTACCGCCCATCACAGTACGGGGCCTAGATCACCGTACCGAGGATCACTTCCAATCCCCTGCAACACAAGGCCGGAACCATCCCTTACTGGATAATCCCGAACAAGACAACCCCGCGGTTGGGATCAGCAACTGCCCACTAAGCCGAATAAAAAGGGACCTCTAGATAGAGGAAAATCTCATCCTACTTGAGCGCGACCCACTTAGCCTTGCTGCACCTCCCCTGTTTTAGCCATTCCCGGTTGATGAGGCTTGAGGCTACAATTACCTTTTAAGAATACATCTCTTAGAATGCTCATCGTCCTCCAATGACGATGTTATGAAAGCATTCAATCCATACTAGTTCGTTCCGGGTTCGAACGAAACCGAAGGCACTATCTCGCTACACTAATTTTGGAATCACCCTCAGAGTTAACGACAATAGCCCTTGCACTCTGAATCTTCATCTCGACTACACTTGAGATTCACGACCTATCGTTTAATTTGGATCGATGTGGTTTTCGGATATCCAAATTTGGAAATCCGATCCCGTTCTCATCGAAATCCAAAACGTTTCTTAAAGGTCAAGTTGTTTAAAGGTTTAAACAATTCAATTAATATTCATAATAACATATTCACACAGGTAGATGATTCACATTATCATAGATAGATAATCCATATTATCACTATTCAACCAATGCATCTCATATCACATATCATATATCAGAGATATCAAAAATCCAAGGCATTCAACACCATTTAATCATAAGCAAGATTAATTAGTCACACCATCTCTAATTAATTTAATTAACCACTAATGAATTAAATTAATTACTTCAATTACTTTTAAATCCTGCTTAATTAATATTAATTAATTACAAACCAATTAATTAATCATCCTTTAATTATCCATCTTAATTAATCATCATTGATTAATTATTCTTTAATTACATTAAGTAATTAGCCTTTAATTAATTACACAAATTAATTATCCTTAAATAAATCTTATTAATTAACCTTTGATTACTATTAATTAACTAACTATAATTAATTACATTGACCCTTAATTAATTACATTAATTAATTATTCTATAATCACTTATATTGATTAGTTATCCTTTAATTAATCACATTAATCAACCTTTAATTACTTTCATTAATTACATTAATTACATTTAATAATTAATCTTGAATTAATCACATTCATTAATCAACCTTAATTAATCACATACAGTAATTAACTATCCTTTAATTACTTACATTAATTAATTAACATCTTAATTAATTAATTCCTTTAATTAATTACACCAAGTAATTATACTTATTAATTACATTAAGTAATTATACTTAATCAATTTCATAAGTGATTATTCTTAATTAATTAAACCAATTAATTTTCTTAAATTAATTATTCATTAATCCCTAGTTAATGATCCTTAAATTAATTACATTCATTAACTTCCCATTAATTACTTCATTAAGTTATTATCTTTTAATTAACCACAACCTTAAATAATTTAAAGATAATTTCTTTATCTTTATTAAATACTTAATTACATCATTAGACTTCATTTGAAAAACATTTAGGAACTAATTACATAATTAACCTAGTATATAATTATATAACCAAAACAATTTTAAAACAATTTAACTTTAAAATTAATCTTTTGAAAACTGGTATAAGAACTTGTTTTAAATAAATTACTTTGGAACTTTGGTTTATATTTCTTTGAAACATATTTATTTTAAATACTCTTTAAAATTTAGTATCAAAGTTTACTTTCAAACGCTTTTAAAACGTGATCAAATTATTTACTAAAAACTTAGTAAAGCATTCACTTTGTTTCCAAAATTTGTTTCACAATTTCTTTTATTTTCATTTGCATTAAAAACTTCATTTCTTATTGCCTTTTGAAAACCAGATACATATTTTCTTTAAGTTTTAAAACCCGGTAATGTTTTCCTTCAAATTAAAACCGGACCATCCTCTCAAATACTCGAGCCAACTACGATTCTTCCCGAGCAAACTTCGATACACTCACGACCCATCACTACTTCGAGTCAATCATGCAAACGACTCGAGAAAACTCGAGTAAAACCCGAGCCACAACTTCTTCCCAAAGCTAACACTACCCAGACCCAACAAAGTGCACCGTGCACGTTGAACTTCCGCGACTCCAACCAACTTCCCGGCCTCCAACATGTCAACAACGACTTCGCCATCCTCCTCGTCGTCCCAGTTCAACAATTCCGTCAACTAATCGAAAAATGAGCACAAAGTCAAAACTAGAACCTAACCACTTCGATCGGAAACCACCCTCGCTGTCGATCTCGACCACGAGATTCCCCGCCAACATCACCAAATCTTCGTCATGACTTCCAGCACCTTTTCCCCCCTTCGCGATCATGACCGGTGCGCCACCGTCGCCACATTCGCCTTGAATATATCGGCTATCATATCGTCAGGGAAAACCCTACTTTGTCAAACTCCGATCACTACGGCCATTAATAAATTCCAACAATATTTTCTAGAGATCATCACCCCTAAAGCTACCCTCGACAGCGATCCCGAGCTTCGAATCGTCTTTGATCGCCGACAATCAACAAAATACCCAAAACTATACAACTAAGCATATCTCGATTTATATAACACTAAAAATCATGATTTTAGTGTCTAAATTCATCGTTTTCTAAGGCCAATCTAGTTCTTAAATCCAATTCAGAAATTAAGATGATGGATTTTTAAGTCATATTTGGATCATCTTTGTATATTTATATTTCTGTAAAAATTTCTAAATGTAAAATCTTTAAACTATTTTTAAAATTGATATTACACTGTAATGATCATCTTTCACTCAAAGATCAAGGTTTGAATCTGATTGTAGAGGGAGATATGAATTTTCAAATAAAAATGAAGCTTGAGAAATCAACAGAGAAGTGTATTTATGTATATATATTCGCAGAGACATTCACATCTATATACAGAGCAACTCAGTCACATTCCAGAAAACATTCATGCAAACATAAATTCAATATTTTCATATAGATTTGTCATATGAGGTTGATTAAAACTGTTTTTAAAGGGAAAAAGGTTTACTCACCAAAAATGAAACTGAGACTAGGCTTTCAGGCTTAATCTGGAACTGCTGTATTCAATTTGATCTACCGTTATTTTGATCAGCACTTGTTTGTTGATTAGAAAAGTTGTTGAGATGATCTTTACAGCTTGATGTTGTTGAATTTGAACTGTGCTTAGTTTGTTTTGATTTCAGTTTTCTTTTTTTGAATTTGATTTCCAGATTTTAGTTTTAGGAAGAAAAGAGAAAGATGTTTTGAACTGAAAAATAAGAATAGCCCAATTTCTCTAAAACATCTATATTATACTTAAAATTCAATTTCAAGAAAACAAGCCACTTGTATTTTTCATGTATTCATTTACTCACAAGTGTCCATATGTGTTTAATTATTTTACAAATGTTTAAATGTTTTTATAATTATCTTACAAGTGTTTAAAACCCATTATTTAATTACATTCTTATGTTTTATATTAATAGGTTAATGTCTTTATTAATTTATGTATATTTATATATTCAAATTACATTTATGCAAGCTAAAATTAAAAAGAAAGAATTATTTAAAACCAAAGAAATAAACCTTTAATTAAATCTTATTTAAACTTAAGCTAAAATATAATTTAAAACAAATAAACATTTTATAAATATTATCTTTGTTGTGTAAGGAATATAAAGTTTAACTTTTAAATAGTTTTATGAAAGTTTTTATATTAAATTCAATCATAACTTCCAAATTACAATATATACATACATATACATTATAATTTGAAAACATATCATTTATTAAAACCAAAGACTACCTATATACAATATATATATTATAAATGGAATATATTTTTATTAGCTTTGAAAGATAAAATGTTTCCAATTAAATATTATTAGCTTTTGAAAGCATAAATTTGTAAATTTAATGATTATAAAAGAAAATTATCAAGCCAATTTAATTATTAATAAAGATTATTAAATTGATATTGCCCAAAATTCCGGGTCATCACAAAGTCCTAATTCTACCCTTTGATCGGCCTTCTATCTCTGCTGTGCCTACTGCGGACTAGTCCCATCCCGTTTGACCCTACACAAAAGACACCTACTTCTGCGGACTAGACCCATCCTGTTGGTCCCTATGCAAAAGTCACCTACTTAGCGCTTGGAACTCAATAACGACTTATCAACCTGCACTGAGGCCGCATGCTCGACCACCACTAGGTTCGCGCTATCTATTGCTCCCTCTTTTGACCTCTTATTTACCATAGCTCCAGCATAAGCGTGCCCTAGCCTCACCTCTGCTTTTGTGAGACCACCAGTGTCTGACTGAAGGGAATGCTGTCGGTACAGGTCCTAATAAACAAAATCTAGTTGCGCCCCTTGCCCAAATCCCCTGATTTGAGCTTATATTTACTGACCACTTATTTACCATCACTTTAGCATAAGCGTATCCCCAAGGGGAATGTTGCCGGTACGGGTCTTACTACTATCTTTGCTTATTAACTTAAGTATAAGTTCTAAATTAAGTCTCTATATCTGTAAAGGACTACCCAGTTGGGCCTACAATACCAATCTTCTGTATCTGTAAAGGACTACCTCGTTGGGCCTACAATACAGATCTTCTATATCTTGCTTATTAACTTAATCCAAGATCTAAGTTTATTAAAATAAGCCTCTTCTATTATTTCTGCTTATTAACTTAATTTTAGTCTTAAAACAAGCCTTTTCTATTATCTCTAATTATAACATGTGTGTTATAATTCTGCTTATTCACTTAACCCAAGGTCTAAGTATAAATATAAGCTACTTTTGCTATTTCTTCTATTTTCTCTTTTTAGTTATAATTACATGTTATAACTATGCTTGCAAATATCTTAAATTTGCCTATTTCAGTCTAAGTCCAATTTATTACAGTCTTTCTTATTTTACATCCCATTTTCTATAAATTCAGTGTTCTTATATTTTAGTCCATATTAACGAATTATTTTCTTCTATTTATTCCATTTGCGTAAAAAGGGAATTAAAAAGAAATTGACATTTACAGAAGAAATCCCAACATAGAATAGATGTAAATAAAACGTAAATAACAGTAAATAACTGCAAATACCATAAATAACTGTAAATAATTGGGAAAGAATTAACAGTAAATAATTACAAATAACTGAAATGGAATAGCTAAAAGAAAATAAACTGGGAAAACAAGTCTGAAATTTACTTAAAATAAACTTGCATAAAGGTTATCCCAAAAATCGGAGAAAAACTACAACTATTGCAAACCCTATTATTTTAAATTACTTAAAAATCTAAAATAATTACTTAAACACTCACCTTTGGTCCTTAGCTCTTTTCCTTGGCCTTCCCGGATCCACTTGTAGGGTATAAAATATTTTAATTAAAAAGATCTTCTCCTTGGAAAATATTCCTTTTAGGGTCCAGCCTCAAGCAATGAACCCAGATGGAGAAAATCTGAATGAGAAAAATAGCTAGGCCAAGGTCTTATTTATAGTGTCACTTGTGGATCTCAGACCGTTGTATTTGAGGATTAAATCTGGTGCAACCACGTTATAGGCTCGTTGGGAACCGTTGTATGGAAGCACGGACGCACAAGATTGGATAAAAATCGAAAAATACGTCATCGGTTAAAACTGGAAAGAACTAACGTGAAGAATGCAGGCGAGTCGACCGCTAGGTCGACCTTTGATCAAGGTAGTTTGACCTATCCATTGGGGGGGGGTGGGGTCGACCTGCCCTGTTATATTATATTTTTTCTTTGTTTTCTTGTTTCTAGTGTATCTCCTTCGTTTTAGCTCGGATTTTAACAATCTATATATGGAAATTGACCAGAAAATTACCACAGACATAATGGTTCAACTCCCGTGGCTCAATTCTGATAATTTTACAAAGTTATTTTATTATTTAATTAATTCGTTAATTAATCACTATAACTTAAATTCCGGGTTGTTACATGAGCATTAAAGGGGGATTTATGTGCAGATAAGTATTTAAGGTAAATCTTATTTCCTTATGTAAAAAGGGAATTAGTAAGATAAGTCCATTGTCTACCTATGATTATTCAATTAAAGACTTAGGATGGTTAATTGGACTTAGTTGATTAGTAATGCGAGGCCAGTAAAGTCACTCGATGGAAAACTGCCCTTCAATTTGAGGCTACTAGCAGTCGGACGCACTTACGACTGATATGAGACATCACTAATCCTAGGATCCATGACGACATGAGAGATTGAGAATGCTTTCTTAATTGGAAATTATTAAATGGTCCAAATTTGGTATTAGGAGCGATGAGGTATATCTCCGTAGGGATTCGCTTCTTGTTTGAGGTATTAAGTGGCTGTAGGGTCCACCTCTCTCCTAAATGGAAGAATTAAGTAACCTAGTGAGATTCCAAATAAATACGGATGTCTCAAATAGGTTCACTTCAGTGTTGAGGTATTAGGTGGCTGTAGGGCCCGCCTCCCTACCGAAAGAAGTAACCAATGAGATTCCATATTTACACTTAAGAGTGATATGGATATCTCGAGAAGGGTTCGCTTTAGGTTTGGGGTAATAAGTGACTATAGGGTCCGCTTCATTCCTATAAAGGAAGTATTAAGTAGCCCAATGAGTTATTAATGAGTTATTAAGTGGCTTGGATACAATCTCTCATATTTCTAAGGCCGTAATAACGATAATACCAATGAGGACTCCGCCTGGGGATAAGTATTAAGTGATGGAGTCCTGCCTAGAACATCGGTATTAAATGGTTAGAAATCCGCCTAGTCCTTTTTAAAGGTATTAAATGGTGTGGGTACTATTTATTACATGGCTACGATTTTATCGATGATATATGCGGTAATAGTTGGGCATTAAATGTTGGAAGCCTTAAATAGTGGTTAGAGGTCTTTGTAGCTAGGACCCACCGACCATTGATAACATTGTTTGGAAACCACCTTGGGAATAGGTCTTAAATGAAGGGGTCTACCTTAATTTAGGTCTTAAATGACGGGGTCTACCTTGATTGAAGTCTTAAACGGCAGAGTCTGCCTTTTTTTTAAAGTATTATAGAAGCCCGCTTCATATTTTAAAGCATTAAGTGGAAAATAGGTTTAAAAGTATTAGGTGGTGGATAAGGCTTCATCGGTATTTTGTACCTTAGGAAGGGTAGGTAAGTAATCATGTGTGCGATGCAAGGTTAGATTAGAATTGCCAACCTTAATGGATGTAGCTATTAAATGGAAACCAATCTGTATAAATTTATGCTATAGACAGTTTATAGATTTTCCAATCACCGGAATGTTGTTCTAACCCCCTCCCCATTACAACCCACATGATAGATTTAGAGGAATAGGTCACTGGAGCTGGATGTGCTTGTTGTTGGAGAAGTATCTTTTTTTCACATGCTCGATGCTGACGTGACAATCTACTATCCAAGGAGTACCATTAATTCCTATGTAGTGGTCATAGTTAGTATCTTATCCAATTATTGTTTCCGCTGTTAGTTTAGATTTCTATCAATCTCTGATAATGCTCATGCTTATTTGCAAGTGTCAAATCTAACGATTTGTTCTTTAATGGACTTGAGTTTCAATTTTCATCAAAATTTAGGCCCATTGAGGTATGGGTTGTTACAATCCAGACAGATGATAGGTTAGTTTACTCTGATTGATGTTGTATATTACAGTTTTCTTTTGTAAAGATCTGTTGTATATTATATATTACTCGTCACAATGTGAGTTTTTGTTTTATCTTTTTTTCACCCCAATAATCTATCTTTCCATCACATGAATACCGTTGGATATATTCGTGTCGACATTTGAGGGCCGAAAAGACAGGTCATTACGTTAATGATGCTAACCTTAGTTTCTTTACAAAAGCTTTAGGATATGACTGGGATAATGTTCATAATAATGACGTGGGAGAGAAAGGAAGAATCTCTCTTCTATGGAATAAGGTAGTGTGGAAGGTGCAAGTAGTTAACAAAGATGACCAACAAATCACCATCAAAGTTATTAATTCAGTGGTCTAACTTTGCACATTACTTGTGTATATGCTAGCAATCTAGCTTCTTACAGACTTAATTTATGGCAAAAATAAAAAGTTTAGCTGCTAACATAGTCGGGCCTTGGATTGTTATGGGAGATTTCAATTCAGTGTTGAAAGCAAATGAAAAAAGGTGGACTTACCTTGAGAGTTTCCCAATTAGCTGAATTTAACAATTGTGTTGTTACTGCTAGACTTGTTGAACCGATCCACATGGGGTTGAAATATATATGGAGAAGTGGCGAATGCAAGAAGAAAATATGATAACTTTATAGAGTTCTAACAAATGTTAAATATATAAATATCTTTTCGAATATAAAAGTTACTATCCTACCAAATCCACTAGTGATCAAGTCCTCTTCTCATTACTTTAACTGATAAAGAAAATAATAAAAAGGGGACCCTTTCAGATATGCTAATGAGTGGCATCTACTCAAAGGATATAACAGTATAGCGAATTTTGACATGTGTGAACAAGTGGAGGGCTCTCATATGTTTCAATTTATGCATATGCTTAGAAATATGAAATGCAGACTAAAAGAATTGAACAGATGTAAGCCTAAGGAGTTTGACCTTATTAACAATTTGCAAAACAAGTGTAAAGAGCTGCTGCACAAAATAGACAACAATCCTCATGAGGACAACTGTTGGCAAGATTATTACCATACTCAAAGTTCATTCCAAGAAGCACTCCAAATTAAAGCAATCGAACAAAAACAAAAGGATAAAGAGAAGTGGATAACCGAGGAAGATGAATGCACTAAATTTTTTATAATAAAATGTATATCAGGAAAAATTCTAATAACTTTCAATGTTTTGATCAGGATGGCAACTTAAACTATGACGGTGCAAAACTTAAAGATAAAGCAATCAAATACATCATAGAGATGTACAATGGTCAATGCATGATAAACTTACCTCATACTTAATGCAGAAGGGTTGTGAATTCCAAGGGCCGTAGGTTGCTATGCAGTAGGGTGACTAAAAGAGAAGTTTTGGAATCCTCGAGTTCCATCGATATCGATTCCAACCTAGGGCCAAATGGCCTAGGTTCTAAATTCTTCAGCGTACATTAGGTTGACTTGGAAAATAAGATTATTTCAGCTATACAGGAGTCACAGGTAAAATTTTGATATAAATAAATCACACTTTCATATGTTTAATCCCAAAGAAAGATAAGCCGGAGCGATTTGAAGATTACAGACCAATTACCTGTCGAAATGTCACATATAAATTCTAAGTAACGTCATCCATAATAGAATGAAGAAGATCTTACTAGACATTATAGCTGAATTTCAAAGTGCATTCATTAAAGGGAGGAGCTTTTTTGAAAAATCACTTATGGCACATGAGTTGATTAGAAATTTTAACAAGAAATGTGCAAACAAATTTTTCCTTAAAGTGGACTTCCATAAAGCATATGATAATATAAATAAATATTTTATTCTTCACATGCTTAACTGCTTAGCTGTATGGGGTTCCCAATGAAATTTGTAGAGCTAATTACTGACTGTATTACCACACCTTCTTTTTCTATTCTGGTGAATGGTATTCCCAAAGATTTCATTAGCGGTAACAGAGGCATTAGGCAAGGACATCCTTTATCTCCATACTTGTTTGATGTAGCCATGGAATATTTCACGCTCCAAATTGAAATAGCTAGCCGCAATATGCTATTCCAGACTATTCACGGTATCCAACCTAGTGTTATCCACCTCTTATACGCAGAGGACTTGATCATTTTTTATAAAATCAAGTTGTAAAGCTGCAGTTGCTATTAAGACGATCTTCAAAGTTTGGAGGAAAAGGTGGGAATAAAAATGAATGAACTTAAGACTAAGTGTTATTTTGATAAATTTTGCAAAGAGAATAGTGAAGTGCTTATATTTTGAATGTTAAAGAGGGTTAACTCGCAATTAAATACTTAGGGGTTCCCCTTTCTTCCAAAAAGATTACCGAAGAGTGTATTGAATTGATCTCAAAAATTCAAGACAAATTACAAGGCTGGAGTTCTAAACTCTTGTCATTTGTAGGGAGGATAGAATTAGTTTATACTATCATTCAAGCTAAAGTCAATTTTTGGCTCCTAACATTCCAACTTCTTCATGCATCAATAGAAAAAACTGAAAAAGTTTGTGTAGACTTTATATGGAAAGGGTGTTTGCATAAAATTAAATACGAAGACTTATATAGACCTAAGGCAGAAAGTGGTGTTGGTTTACGAAGGTTGAAGGACATGCACAATGTATTTACTCTAAAAAAGGCTGGGAAAGTTATCAATTCGAAGGGACTCTGGGCTAGATGGATGAGGTATAGGTATATCTGAGGAAATTTCTAGCACATAGCTATAGATAATAAAGCATCTGCTACTTGGAATGAAATCATGCGCATAAGGAATAAATTTGCAACCTATTGCACTATGGAAATTGATACTGGAAATTAAATGAATTTGTAAAGAGATCTGTGGATACAGGGTGAATCTCTTTTAGAAAAATTAGGGTGGGACACATATTCTGCATATGGATTCCAAAATCAAATAGTAGAAAATCTAATTCAAGACATGAAATGGAAATGTGATATGCTTCCTAGATCAAAAACAACAAACTGACTATATTCTTTATATATTTACTGGAAGAGAATTAGATCTATGTACTTAGTCAGCTACCGAAGGTGACTTTTCTACAAAAACTGCTTAGGAAGAGGTTCATCGAAAAGAACAAAAAAACACTGGAATAAAATAATTTGGGACAAGGTCAATTGCCCAAAAATGGCGTTAACTTCGTACAAAGTAACGATGGGACGACTTCCAACTAAATATAGGCTAATCAAATGTGGGATTTCACAGTCGGAAACGTATGTGTTATGCAATATTCATCAAGAAAGTCATTCGCACTTATTATTTGAGTGTGAATTCTTGCATGAAATATGAAAACACTATAAATCGACGGCTAAAATCACAAACCCATAATCAAAATTACAGTATATAGTTAATTATCCGGTCAGTAGGAGGCAAGGCAAAGATTTGGAAGCTAAAATGGGAAAGGTTGCCTTGATAGTGGCTGTATGGAGCATTTGGAAGGAACATAGTAGAAGAATATTCCAGAACATAGCATGCAACAAGAAGGAAGTGAGAAAATTAGCACAGTTAGACATGCAGTTAGTTTCAAAGAGAATAAGTCGAAAGCTTACCACTCAAAAGGGATGAGCAGGAGGCGAGCTTCGAGAAGTGGATTCGTTGCGGACCGAGGAAGGAACCCTAAGTACGTCATATCAGTTCCATCCACCATGAAGAGCTCGAAGGAAGAATAAGAGTATTTAATTTTCAATCTGAAAAGTATATGTAAAGTTGGAATATTTATGTTACTCGTACTTTCATTTGGAGATATTTTGTTGTATGCGGTCATGGGCTGAGCAAATTGGGTATAGTATGAGCTGAATAAATTTTTACCCAATTAAAAAATGTATTTATATATGTTGTATATATGTATTTATATAAACCAATATTAATGACACGATCTAGAATTTTGAATTGTTCGTATTTAAATATCTGAATTATTTATATATTTGAATCTTGGATTAAATGTAATAAAAGCGATTTAATAACCTTGTTAACCCACTTTTTAGTAATAACTAATGATGATAAACTTATTTTTTAAAAGTGTTTAAAAAATATACAGTTCGAAGGAATATAGATAAAATGACCGAAAATAGTTTTTATCGACAAACAGCTTTTTTCTCAATGGAAGTTGTTCAAAAAATTTTGTGCTTGTCTAATTAATAAATGTTTAGGTAATGAGCAACTAAAAGTATTTTTTTCAAAATTAATTAAAGCTTCTAGAAGGATTAAGAAAAAAAAGATATTTTGATGAACGACGTTTTATGTTTTATTTTAAAATGATGAGGTAGAAAGTTGCACATGTGAAAAGCATGAGAAGGGGGGCCAGGGCCGGCCACAAGAGGAGGGTAAAGAAGGGGACTAAGGGTCCATTTACACATCACAAATTCAAAAGCTTAAAATAAAATAGAAATAACAAAAATGGTAGAAGTGGATTAGCATTAATCAACTTTGTTCTTTGCTATTCTTTTTCTAATTAGTTCAAATCTTCTCCAAACTTCATCAAACTTTCACCATACCTTATAACACCTTTGGAAAAATGAATCTAAAGTTAAGAGTGGAAGAAATAAAGAGGAATGGGGTTTTCGTTTTGGGCCGTGAGCATTGAAGTTGAGGGGAAGGTGTTACCTTGGTTTGCATGTGCTAAAGCTTAGATCTTTTGGTGTTTGGAGATGGCAGGAAGCGTTCTTAAGTTTGTGCATGATTGAGCTTATGTTTGGCTTAGATTTAAGTGAGTTTACTCACTATCTTGTATGTATATATTGTGTATGTATATAAAGTGAAAGTGGCATTAACTAATTAAAGTTATAAACTTTGGAACCCTCTTGCTTTTGAAAGCAAATGACAACTTTGTACTGTATAACATCACAATTATTACCTTTTATAACATGGTGCATGGCCTTCACTTGATGTTTAAATGGTTATTTGGATAGTGTGTTGAATTTGGAATGGATACAGAATGTTCCGTATAGCGAGAGTCGCTATAAGTGCACTTTGAATCCCCATATGTTTAAACTTGTTCAATGTGATTATCTGGGAATATATTGTGATATAATATGTTATGGTCGTTCTCTACATATACTTTAATGTATGGGTCAGCAAGGAATTGGTTTGGAAGGTTAAAGAAATTGTGAATGAAACTGCGAAAGTTAGAAGCAAAAATATCACTATGGATGCACTTTGAAAATGCCTTGTGTTCTGCAATTTTTAAAGTCAACTTTGAAAGACATCCAATGGTTTTCGTTGCATTTTTAAAAAGTTTTATAAGAGTACTTATTATTGGAAAAATATTGAAGTTTAATTCATTAACTAACTTGTGAAAAAGTTGCAAAAAGTTACAGCGAGAAGAAGGTCGTTATACAGGCACTTTGAAATGCCTTGTTTTTTGGAATTTTTATAAATAAATTAAAAGACACCCATAGGGATTTATTTCAATTTTTAATAATGATTATATGGGCACTTATTAATGGAAAAAATTTGGATCTTAAAAGATTTTATTACTGATCGAAAAAGGTGGCTAAAGTTAGAGCGGAAAGGTGGTTGTAAATGCACTTTGAAATATAGCTTGTTTCTAGCATTTTTATAATTAAATTGAGTAATATTAATAGGGGTACCTCTCTATGGTTTTTAAGTGCCCTAAGTGTAGTACTTACTATAAAATTTCAAGTCTAAAACCATTTGTTTAAGTGGTGAAAACCGGCCATAAATATCAAGCATTTTCATGTTGATTCTATGCCTAGAACTTTAGATAGCATTTACAAATGCAGTCTTTGGGCATATTGCATTGTTTTGTTAAAATGTGACGTTTTGACTAGTTTTTCTTGATTTAAATGGTTTATCAATTATTTTCTTTATGGAATATTTTTATGGAAGTTCTAATAAAATGGATTTGCGTATGAAAAAAAAATTAAAAGTTTAAATATATTTTAATAATTATTTATGAATTTTTAAAGTAAAGTGTTGTAAAATATAAAACATTCTTTTGTTGATTTTTATCAAAATTTTAAATTAGTTATTTTTATGTTATAATTTACATAGATGTTTAAAACCAATTAATAAGCACTTTAAGGTGTTTTTATGTATATATAAGTTTAGAAAAGTAAGTGAAGTATTTTATAAAAGGATAAATATTTTTGGATTATAACACTTATGTTAAAACAAATGATTTTGGGAAGTTAAATAAAAGTATATTCTCTTTTTAGTAAGTATACTTAGATCTTTATGAAGAATGTTTTAAAGATAATTATAAGTGGAATGGTTTTGGGATGGTGGTGACAATGTTTAAGTAACATTTGTCTGAAACCCTTTTTAGATAAATTTATGAATGTTCTTAGATCTTTAAAATGGATATTTTAAAGAAAATAATGAGTATGAAATCTTTTGAAAAAAGATAGAAAAAGCAAAGGTTTAAAGTAAGAAACCTTATTGAATATTTGTTAATATACTTATACCATCTGAGATGAGTATATGAATACTTTTTGAAGTATTGAAAAGTGTACAAATAAATAGTAAAATAGTAGAACACATGGACATACCTTTTATAAAGGTTTTTTAAACATATATACAAGTAGAGAAAGGAAGTGAATAGAAGCATCGCATATTCATACAGCTTGAGATCCCTCGGGGGAGGATTCATTTTTCTGAATCGTCTCTTGCTTTTAGGTCAGACATATACGAGATCCTAGGGGAGAAATCCTATATATAGTTCACTTACTTTAGAAGGAAGTAGTAATTGATAAATGAAATTTTATTAGATAAAATAAGTTTTACTAAAAAAAGTTGTTTTAATTAATAAAAGAATTAATTAAACAAAAAGCGGATTATAAGTTACTTATGTGAATAAATTGTGCTTTGTGTGGCTTGATCATGCTTTATGTGTTTACTCGTTTATGGAAAGTATTTAGTCATGTATTTAGCACTAAAGCCTATAAAGTAGACCTATCTCTCTATGAGAGTTAAGAATGAGTTGTCTAGGTAGGACTTTGATGCAACCAGTGCTCTAACCTACCTGGCTTCACTCTTGATCGAGGGATAATATAAGTTGAGAAGGTCGGAAATGTGAATAGTATTCGAGACTTAGTTTCTATATGCGGACATTGTCATTGTTGTTATATTTGACCAAAAGAACTTAGGAATTATATAGAAGAAACATGAGGGTTATATGGTAATATTATCTTCGGTGATGTTGTATTGTACATGTAAATTTGTCTTGCTCTTCTAGGACAAATGATAAGGAAATCCATTCGGATAGGAGATGATCTCGATCCTTATGTATTGTCTGTTTATTTCTGAAAGAACTGGGGTTAAGTTGATCGAAAATATATCGATTGGTTTTGGAACGTCCACTTAGCGAGGGACTGTACTTAAATGAGATGACTCAAAATCGTAACCACTTTAAAACAAGATATGTAATCTGTATGTTGGAATCTGTGTGGAGATTCAAAATTTATTCCTGATGCTTGAATCCATGTAGAGATTCATGATCTGTTCGAGATACTAGAATCCATATAAGGATTCATGAACTATTCTAGATGATGGAATCTAGAGAGAGGTTCGAGCTTCGTTCGAGTGATGATGACTCATGTGTTGAGATATTGAGCGTGAACTCAACATCGAAAATGGCTAAAGGCTGAGTAGGTTGCATAACCTGGAGTTTAACTAACCCAAGATGGGATATATCAACCCATATCTAGAGATGCTGTCAATATTGCTTGGGTAGTTGATGATAATTAGTTCCACGTGGTTCATACTATGTTTGGCTATGGGCCAATTGTATTTTCCTTATGGTATATTTTACCTAGAGATATACGATACTTGGAAGGTAAGTTTTGATCCTTGTCCATGGATATCCACTTCAGTTTACTGGAGGTGTCTGTGGGGGAAAAATCCTTATGCGAATGTGACTTGGCGGTTTTAGTTGTACTTTAATATTGTTGTATCGTGAGATGCAAGTGGCATAGTTATTTTATGATTTATATTCTACAAACTAGACATTTCTATTATATCACCTTATATACTTATTAGATGGTTCTTTTGAGGGATATCTATTATGGTATTTTGTGTGTTCTCAAAAGTACTATTATATGTTGATCGCATATTTCTTGAGTTCCTCACACTAGACTTATGTTTGACTCATGGTTTTATATTTCCCTTATTTCCATGGGTGCTCTTTCGAGTAGTCTGGGAAAGACAGGTTTTTGTTGACATTCTTTGGAGCTCGAGGAGATGAGCTGGATGCTTTTACCTACTATAGTATTCTTATTTCTGCCGCGTTACTATTATGTATATATATTAGAGTTTGTGGGGACAAGCTGTTATAACTGTCCAGGCTGATGATAGTATTTAAAATTGTACTCTGAATTATTGTGTATCTTAGAGTGATAGTTTTTAATGTCTTTTGATATTATGATCTATCTGCTGTGAGATTCTGATATTGTGTCCCTTCTTTCTTGTTCCATTTCATTTTATTTTTATTTTATCCTAACAATTTGTATTTCCAGCACTTGAGTGCTCAGTACGTGAATACCATAGATGTATTAATGTCGACGGTCAGGGGGTTAAAAAGGTGGGTCGTAACAGCTAGTATCAACCTGTAGGTTAGGCGAGAACCTTGGCTTTGGTTGGGTATGACTCATTAAGGGATAGGGTAATGGAATGCCCTAACATGAGTTGAGTGTATTATATATATGAGACCATATTTGTATTTGTTATAAATGTATATCTTAAAGGTAATTGCAACTACGAAAATTAAAGATCTTATATAAGGTAATTCATATAAGTATGAATTGTTAAAGTATAGTTTAATTAATGTAAGGATTAATGATGTTCATTCGTTATCCCTCATTAATTAGTTTAGCCATGCTCGATCAGTTTATGAGAATTGCCATCCTTTGTAGAATGATTTAACATGCTTGACCAATTTATTAGCATTATTATCATTTGCAGAATTATCTAGCTTAATATTGCTTAGCCATTTTACGAGCATTATCATCATTTATTGATTGATTAGTCATGCTCGACCAGTTTATAAGCATTGAATATTGTTTGTTGATTGTTGATTTGTGCTTGATCGGTTTATGATTAGTTTTACCTTTTCATTACATGGGTTAGGTAGAGAGTATTTTTAGATGAAACGAAGACCTTGTGAATTTAATTTTACTGTTTGACTATAAGACGTATGGTGACAATGTTGGGTTAGAAGTTAAATTTAGTAAAAGATGTTTACTATAATCTAAGGAAAGATATGGTATTTTGTAAATAAATGTTTGTGAAAATATTTTATATAAGAAAGTGATTCTATATAAGTATGGTTTATAAGTATAGTTAATAAAAAGGATTTAAACTGATATTTTGAGAACTTAAATTCCGATGTCTTTGAAAATGTTTTTCAAGATTTTAGAATATAATAGTTGTATTATTTGAAAGCAAATATTTGGGAAATTGGTTTATGAAATTGAGATCATGATATGTAGTAATATTTGCGAAGTATTTGATACTGCTTTGAAATAATTTTGGGTAAGTCCCAAAGTATGATTTGAGTGTAATGAACTCACTTCTGTCGCTTGAAAATAATTCTGGTGATGACTGCAACATCATCCATATTCATTTTCGGGATTCAAAGTGGGGGATGCTACAGAGTAGTTTTGGTAGAAATAGATTTTGATTTAAACCTGAAAGTATGATTTGATATACACAAGGTATATGTATATATTATTATTTCAAAATGATTAGGAATAAAACCCTGGTGTTTAGTTCTAAAGTTTTTCTTTAAAAGAGTTTGATATGAAGTTTATTGAAGAAATGTTTTATATGTATGCTATGATGGGTACCCAAGTGGTAGTGGCATAACCCAAATAGTGAAGAAACCTTTTCCTTGTTTCTCTTTCAGTAAAGCGTGTCTAATAAATAAGTGAAACTTTGCTAAGTTATTTTATGGACACATATATCATATGCATTAGGAAAGTGTTGTATGTGCATCATGTTATGATATGTTATTTGGTAGTTTTCATTTGTCAAAATGAAATGGAATTTCGGCAATTTTGGACAGTTGGAAACTTCTGAATCGTTATAGAACTTGAAGCTAAGTGTTTTTATGAAAATATAAATGTTGATTTTTTGTAACTCTTGAATTGAGAAGGTAGTAAATTAAAACAAGTTTAAATTTGTCGAACATCCTTATTAAGTAAGATGATTTTGATGTTTCGTATATACTCTTAGGATGTAGTGGAGTATATATGAGTATGAACTTAAGTTATAAAATGTTTATAAACTTGAAATTTTATTTTTATGAAATGGTTCATAAATGATTTTAGTATTAAATGGCATATTGTTTGTATAAATAAATGTGATTAAAAGGAAATTGGTATAGTTAAGAAACCAATAGGATAAAATGCGTAAGTTGTACGTAGATCATTTTATTTGCACGACTGTTCTTAATCTAGAAATCGAGTACATGATTTCGAGGTGGATTACATCGGTCTGTACTCGATTCTTGACAGCGAATACTTGATACAGATTCTTGGTATGATCCTAGGTTTTTCTATCATAATAGATGGCTATGTAAGGGGAACATAGTTATCCAATCAATGAACCTGATCAGAGTCTGCCCTAGAGAGGTTAAGTGATCTATACTAGTTTGAAAGTGAGATTTATGTGATTGAGCAAGTGATCAGATCAGATATTGCATACAGATGGTTCATGTGCAATGTACAGGCTTTATTATGTCTGTATACCATGTTTTATTGGCTTATGGAGAGTTCGAGGGAATGACTCTTAGATTTGTTCTGAGGTGAATTAGTAATCGACTAAGTAATAACTTGAGGCTATTCAGCGTAATGTACGCTTAGTAGATTGTTTATCATCCTTGTGCGAAGAGATGGTTTTCAAACCCAAACAGACCATGAGTTATGTTTGCTAGTAATTGTGGGTACTGTTTAGCATTGCTATCTAATTGTTTCTTTTTGTTGCTTGTGTAGGAATTTCTAGGATGAAATGTTTTAAGTTGGGGAGAATGTAACGATCCGAAATTCGAACACTTCATATTTAAATAAGTATAGGAGAGTGTAACAATCCAGAATCTTAGATTAATTGTGATAAATTGATTTTAGAACCTTGTTAACTCCCTTTTTCGTAATAACCAATGATGGTAAACTTGTTTTTGAAAAGTGTTTACAAAAATATATAGTTTGAAAGATTATCGATAAAATGATTGAAAATCGTTTTATCAATAAACAGCTTTTTTCTCAATGGAAGTTGTTCGAACTTTTTATGCTTGCCTAATTAATCAATGTTTACATAACTAGCAACTAACATATTTTGTGTCAAATTAATTAAAGCTTCTAGAAGGATTAAGAAAAAAAAACTTTGATGAATAATGTTTTGGATATTTATTTGAACATGGTGGGTGGAAAGTTGCACATGTGAAAATCATGAGAAAGGGGGTCTTGGCTGGCCATAAGAGGAAGGTAAAGGAGGGGGCTAAGTGTCCATTTACACTTTACAAATTCAAAAGCTTAAAATAAAATAAAAGGAGAAAAAATGGTAGTAGTGGATAGACTAATCCACTCCATTCTTCACTAATCTTTTTCTACTTAGTTCAAATCTTCTCCAAACTTCATCAAACTTTCACCATTGCCTTACAACACCTTAGGAAGTATGGATCTAAAGTTAAAAGTGAAAGAAGTGATGAGGAATGGGGTTTATATTTTGGGCTGTGAGCATTGAGGTTAAGGGAGAGGTGTTACCTTAGTTTGAATGTGCTAAACTTGGATCTTTTGGTGTTTGAAGATGGTAGGAAGTGTTCTTGGGTTGTGTGTGATTGAGCTTATGTCTGGCTTGGATCTAAGTGAATTTACTTGCTATCTTATATGTATATATTGTGTGTGTATATATGTATGTATAAATATAAAGTTAAAATGATATAACTAATTAAATCTATAAACTTTGGACTCCTCTTACTTTTGAAAGCATATGACAGCTTTATTTGTATAACATCACTCCTATTACCTTCTATAAAATGTGGCATGGCCTTAACTTGATGTTTAAATGGTTGTTTGAATTGTGTATTGAATTTGGAATGGATATGGAAAGGTCCGCATAGCGATAGTCGCTATAAGTGCACTTTGAATCCCTGTATGTATAAAATTATTTTATGTTATTATTTGAGAATATATTATGATATAATATATTTTGGTTGTTCTTTACACATATTTTGGCATATGGGGCAGCAAGGAATTGTTTGGAAAGCTATAGAAATATGAATGAAAGTTAGAAGCGAAAAGGTCGCTATGGATGCACTTTGAAAATGCTCCGTGCTCAATGAATTTTTAAGTCAACTTTAAAAGGCATCCTAGGGTCTCCTTTGCATTTTTAATAAGTACTATAAGAGTACTTATTACTGGAAAAATAATGAAGTTTAAATCATTCATTAACGTGTGAAATAAAGTTACAAAAAGTTATAGCGAGAAGAAGATCGCTATATGAGCACTTTGAAATACCTTGTTTTTGAGAATTTATATAAATAAATTGAAAGAATCCTTAAGGATTTCTTTGCATTTTTAATAATTACTGTATAAGTACTTATTATTGGAAAAAATTGGAATTTGAAAGATTTTATAACTTGTCGAACAAGGTGGCTCATGTTATAACAAAAGGATGGATGTAAATGCACTTTGAAATATAACTTGTTTCAGAAATTTTTATAATTAAACTGGAAAACATTATTAGGGGTTTATTTCCATAGTTTTAAGTAACCTAAGTGTAGTACTTACTATAAAAATTTCAAATGTAAAATCATTTGTTTAAGTGGTGAAAACTGGCTAAGATCAAGCATTTTCATGTTAATTCTATGCCTAGACTTTAGATAGTATTTATAAATGATGTCTTTGGGCATGTTGCATTGTTTTGTTAAAATGCGACATTTTGACTAGTTTTTTGTGATTTAAATGGTTTATTAATTATTTTCTTTATGGAATATTTTTATGGAATTTTTAATAAAATGGATTTGAGTATGAAATAAAACAATAAAAGTATAAATATACTTTGAATAATTATTTATCAATTTTTAAAGTAAACTGTTGTAAAATAATGCTTTTGTTGATTTTTTTCAAATTTATAAAATAGTTATTTTTATGTAATATTTTACGCAGATATTTAAAACCCATTAATAAGTATTTTAAAGGTGTTTTTATGTATATATAAGTTCATAAAAGTAAGTGAAGTATTTAATAAAAGAATAAGTGGTTTAGGATTATAACACTTATGTTATAATAAATGGTTTTGGAAAGTTAAATAAAAGTATATTATCTTGTTAATAAATATACTTAGATCTTTTAGAATGGTTTTAGGTCAGTAGTAACAACGTTTAAGTGACATATGTCTTAAACAATTTTTAAATAGATTTGCGAATTTACTTAGATCTTTAAAATGGATATTTTAAAGAAAATAACAAGTATGAAATACTTTGGGAAAAGATAGAAAAGGTAAAGGTTTAAACTAAGAAATCATATTAAAGATTTGTGAATACACATGTAGCATTTGAGATAAGTATATGAATACATTTTGAAGTATTGAAAAGAGTGCAAATCAATAGTGAAATAGTATAATACATGTATATATCTTTTATAAAGTTATTTTAAACATATATACAGGTAGAAAAAGGAAGTGAATAGGAGCACCACATATTCATAAGGTTTGAGATCACCTAAGGAGCACTCATTCGCCTAAATCATCTCTTGCTTTTAAGAGTTTGTATACGAGATCCCCTAGTGAGGACTCCAATATACAGTTTGCTTACTTCTAAAGGAAGTAGTAATCGATAGACAAAGTTTTATTAGATAAAAGAAGTTTTACTAATAAAAGACATTTTAATTAATAAATGAATTGATTAAACAAAAGGGGATCAGAAGTCTCTTATGTTACTAAATCGTGCTTTGTGTGACTTGATTTTTCTTTATGTGTTTACTCATTTATGGAAAGTATCTAGTCATGTACTTAGCACTAAAAGCTGATAAAGTAGACTTGCCTATCAATGAGATTTAAGAATGAAGTGTCTAGCCAGGGCTTTGATACAACTAGTGCTTAGACCTACTTGGCTTCACTCTTGACGATGGGATACTATAAGTTGAGAAAGTCGAAAACGTGATAAGTATATGAGACTTAGTTTCCATATGCGATCATTCTCATTGTTGTTGAAGTTGACCAAGATAGCTTAGGAAATATCTAAAAGAATCACAAGGGTTATACAGTGTAGATATCTTTGGTGATGCTATATTGTACGTATAAAATCGTCTTGCTCTTCAAGGATAAATGATAAGAAAATCTATTTGGATAGGGGATGATCTCTACCCTTATGTATTGTTTGTTTAATTCTGAAAGAACCAAGGTTAAGTTGACCGAGAATAAATCGACTGGTTTTGGAGCATTCAGTAAACATGAGAGTGTATTTATATGAGATGACTCGAAACCGTAACCATTTCAAAACTAGATACGTGGTATGTGTGTTGGTATCTATATAGAGATTCGAGATCTATTTGAGATACTTAAATCCATGTAGAGATTCATGTTCTATTCAAGATACTGGAATCCATGTGAGGATTCATGACCGTTCAAGATGCTTGAATCCAGAGAGAGATTCAAATCATGTGTTGAGATGCTGAGCATAACTTCGATATCGAAAATGGCTAAAGACAGAGTAGGTTGCATAACCTGGGTTTAGCTAACCCACGACGGGGTATATCAACTCCATATCTAGAGATGCTTTCGATGTTGCTTGGGGAGTTGATGATACTTGGTTTAACATGGTTTATACTATGTTAAGGCGTGGACCGGTTGTATTTTCCTTATGGTATATTTTATCTAGAGATATACGACGCTAGGAAAGTAACTTCTGATCCTTGTGCATGTAGATCCGCTTCAGTTTACTGGAGGAGTCTCCATGGAAAATCCTTATACGAACGTACCTTAGTGGTTTTAATTGTACTTCAATATTATCGTGAGATGCAAGCGGCATAGCTATTTTTGGTTATATTCTACACTCTAGACATTATCTATTATATCATCTTATATATTTATTAGATGGGGTTCTTTTAAGGGGATAACTGTTATGGTATTCTATGCGGTCTCAATAGTACCGTTATATGTTGATTACATATTTCTTGAGTTTCTCACACCTGACTTATGTCTGACTCATAGTTTTATATTTTCCTTATTTCCATGGGTACTCTTTTAAGTATTCTGGGAAAGGTGGGTTTTCGTTGACATTCTTTGGAGCTCGAGGAGACGACCTGGACGCTTTCACCTAACGTAGTATTCTTATTTCTGCTTCATTACTATTACATATATATATATATATTAGAATTTGTGAGGACATGCTGTTATAAATGTCTAAGCCGATGATAGTATTTAGAATTGTAACTCTAAAATGTTGTGCATCTTAGAGTGACAATTTGTACTATATTTTGATATTATATGTTATCGGTCCCTTGTGAAATTCTGATGTTATGTTTCTTCTTTCTTGTTCTATTTCCTTTTTTTTATTTTACCCCTACAACCTGTCTTTTTGGCACTTTGGCGCTCAGCATGTGAATACCATGGATATATTAGTGTCGACATTTGAGGGTCGAAAAGGCGGGTCGTTACAATTAATTAAGCCGAAAATAATTATGTACATTATATATAACACACGCACACAATTTTCCTAGTAATATATAGTTATATTACTTACCAAATATATATGGATATGGTGAAAATTATTAACATATATGTAGTTATAAATCCCTAATAACATTAACTAGAAACCAAATTATCCATGTAAATCTAAGGAAGAACGAAGAGATATACTTGTTAGTCAAAATTAGAAGCGATTTAAGTAAAGATTAAAAGAATAGAAATTTTAAATGGAAGAAGGATTTTTCAAAGCAAGAAGTAGAAGAAAGAAGGAAGGGAATGTGTAATTATAGATAGATTTTTGGAAAAGGTTACACTCGTAGATATATATATCTGATATAATTCAATGGATGTGAAAGCGAAGAATGCCAAGGGTCATATTATTCTTTTCGCAAAAGGTGGAAAATATTTTAAAATACAAGTCATTTAATTTTAAATGAATGGTTAACAAAAAGAGTTCCCCTTAAGATAAAGCTTAAAGAAAACTCTTTTAAGTCTAAATGTTACTCTAAATTTAGGTAAAAGTGCTATCAAAAACAAAGATTTTGTTATCAAAAGTACGAATTAAGTGTAATGTAGAATGTTATCAGAAACATAGGGTTGAAAGTTATTTTGCATATGTATTGGAAGCCATCGAAAGTATGAGTTTAAAGCCATTGAAGATATGAGCAAAGTGCTGCCGAAAACATGGGTTAAGCCATCGGAAGAATGAGGCAAAGAACTATCAGAAACAAAGATTTAGTTATTGAAAGAATGAAGTAAAGAGCTATTGGAAGTGTAAAGTCAAATGCTATCGAAAATAAGAAAGTAGGGAGCTATTGGAAATAATAATAGAGCTAACGAGAGTATGGATTAATTAAAAGCTATTGAAATATGAAGTTGTGCTATCAAAAAGATGAAAGTTTAGTTATCAAAAATATAGCTTTCGAATATCAAAAATATATGCACTACCTCATGTCCCAAGCTCATTGGTCCACTTCAATCATATCAGTGGGGCCCATAGAGGTTTCGGTAACTTTTAGAAGAAATCATTTTAATGTAACAAGTGTTACCACCAGAGCGTGTCGCATCATCAACAAGATAGGGAATTTCTATCGCCTAATTGCCACATATCAAAGCTCCAACTAGGAGCAAATTAGAGCCATTAGTCATGTTCAAACATACAACGATTAAGAAAATACTATAAATATCAGATTACCATGACATAAGAAAGTGTTCTTCTATAAATTCCTCTTCTCTTACAAATTATTTGTACTCTTATGTAAGTTTCAAAACTCAAAGATATCTCTATTAGATTTAGGAGTCCCAGGGGCAATTCTGTAATTTATTATGTAGCTTTTTTTTTGTAGAGCAAGCGGGGTTAAACTGGTCCCCTACCAGATTTATTAGAATGAAGAGAAAACACACAAGAGAAGACAACACCAGGAAAGCACAAGAAAAAGGAGAAAAAAGAAAACAAGAAAAGGCAAAGGAACTAGCTGATCCAAGGATCAATCTGTTGATCATGAAATGAATGCACACTTTTCCTCATTCCAAACAAAAATGTTATGCCTCAATGCAGACCATAGCACATCATGGCTCCTGATTTTACCATTGAAACACCTTATATTCCTTTCCTCCCATATTATTTTCAGCAGCTTTATCAAAATAAAGAAAAAAGGAAGACCCTCCTCATCCCTCTACCTAGAAGCATGTTCAATGAAGTCCCATTGACCAGCAAAACTATTAGAAACAAACACCCTACCAATTCTGTTTATCATTTTGTTCCATAGGTGCAGCACATACTTACATTCAAAGTATAAATGCTTGACACTCTCTTCATGTGTATAACATAATTCACAGCGGGAAGGAACAGACATGCCAAACCCAATCAACCTATCTCTAGTTAACAAAGCCATGTTTCTAACTTTCCAGAGCATCAGATTTTCAGTACTAGAAGAGATAGCAGTCCATGTAGCCTTGCTCCATTTACAGTCAGGCATAGCATCAGTTCCCAACATATCTTTATAAATACTGGAGACAGCATGATTTTTCCCATTCCAAAGCACTGTGCTTTCATCATGAAACACATATTTGTTCATAGCATAATGATTCCAGAAGGCCCTAACAAACTGGTTGCTCGAGTAAGGCGTCACAAGAACACCATTATGTATGTGATCCACTGCCATTGCATTCAAACCAAATCCAGATTGATATATTTGTTGGGGAGTGAACAACTGCCCAATTATGATACCCTTACTTATCCATGGATCATACCAAAAGCTGGAAGTGCTAGTGCCAGAAAGCATGATCTGAACATTAGGCTGTAAAGTGTTTCTCAACTTCTGTATGCTTCTCCATATCCAACTGGAAGTCTGGGCAGCCTCCATAAGCCAAAAAATTTTTGTTCCAACATTATATCTGAGCACCCACCGGACCCATAAGGAATTCCTCTTATGCAACAGAGCATCCAGGTGATAACTATAGGCTGCTTTATTCCACAGTTCAATATTGCACAGACCCAAACCCCCTTTGTCCTTTGGTTTCTCAAATATAAAAAATGAGCAGGGAACCGGTTTCTTGGAATGAATGGATCCAAACCAGAAAAATCTCATCATTGCCCTTCTAACCATTCTCAAAAGCTTGATAGGAAGAATGTATGCTCTAGCCCAATAGACCATCATGGAGAAGCTAACCGTCTTAACAAGAACAAGCCTGCCGGCTTGAGATAGGAATTTGTTCGCCCAACAGTCCATAACATCGGTTATTCTTTGATAAAGAGGAAGGCAATTCACATGTGTGACTCTAGAAGTACATAGAGGCAAGCCTAGGTAGGTCATATCAAGATTCATGGATTGCAAACCAGCAGTGGATGCAAGGTTATTCTGCTGCAAGGCAGAAATCCCAGCAAACAGAATACTAGATTTTGAAATATTTAGTCTTAGGCCTGTCATCAGGTAAAAATTATGAAGAGCACTAAAAGAATATTGTTTGAAATGATGTACGCATCTGGTTTATTTTTCTTTATGTATGTTGTTATATAGAGATATAAATAATGAATTGAATACATTAACTATATACAAGTAGAAAATCCATAGGAGAAGTATTTTATTGATTTCAGTTACAAATGTTTTTGCAACCATAAGTATTGAATCTATGTATACATACATAAATATATGCATACATACATACATATAAATACTTGCTCCTTAAATGTTCCTATTTAAGATGTATCGAGAAAAGGATATTGGTACACCCGTTGAAACTAGTGTTTGTACGCTCTCCATATGATGGATGATGATTTACTCATGACCGTTGGGGCACTAAGGGTTTACGTATTTGTTGTTGTTTAGTACAATCACAAAATGACTGAACGAGGGTCTTCTATAGATCAATATAGCTAAGTCAAAATAAAAAATCTCAGGATAACGATGTACAATACTCTTTAGTTTTGAGGGTACTATTGACCTTAAGTAGTTAGACTATACTTTGGTTATAGCTAAGTACTTGGCAGGGCGACCTTGTTATGACCATAAATAGATATACATTGAACTACATGAAGTGAAACAGTACCCAACAGAGGATTCATCTCATTCATTATAGAGGGTCAAGATCACCCTAATTAGCAGTCAACTTAAAGTCAAAACCTCTGACGAGAGTAAATCTGTTAATCGATAAATGTTCTGAGATTAAACCCAAGACTTTAAAGCGATCTATGTAATTAATATGGACATTTGTAGAGTTTTTAACCATAGACCAAACTCTAGATATGTAAGTGTTACAGTGACGATGAAAATAATACAAATACAAGATGTTGTTACTATGTGAGTTTATTACAGATTAGAAACTGGATTTCTCCTAAATGATTTGTATGCGTTGAAATTATGCCTTATACTATACTCCAGCAAAATTTGCATACACTTCAATATTTTTTTTAACATGGTTCATTAGTACCAATGAATGTCGATCTTGGAGATCGAACTCGTGACCTTACTCTCGTAGTCTAAGTTACCAACCAACTGAACCAACCCTCTTAGCTTCGCTTTAGCTTTTAAATGGTTTAAATATTATTTGAGGACCAAATTTACACTAAAGAGTCAACACAACTGTGCTATTAGTTATTTCCAGATTCTACCAATGATAAAATTTGGCTCCAACTATATCATCAATTTGAAAAGTTGCATTCTTAATTTCTTAATAATTGATGTCTTATTCAAATTTATTCCTGGCCTAGTCAGTGAGAATCTTTTTGCAAGTAATATTTGGAAAATTGACATGAATCTTATTGGTATTAAACAGATGCGTATAAAAATTAATTACATCAGTTTTTATATCACTATCCTTTGAAATGATTCTTCCATTTTCGACATTTATCTTCTTTTTGTTTCTAGTTACTGGCATATGTGTGTGTAAAAATTTAGAGCATTGATCACCTTCTTTCAACCATTTAACCTTTGACTTTTGCTAATTTTTTGTAGCTTGATTATGCATAAGTATTTCTAGTTTGAATAAGCTTTCCTTGTACTAATGTACTAAAACATCATTACATGGACCTATTAACAATTGTAAATATTGGGAATTTTTATATGCTCTATTTGCTCAATCAGGTCATGTATGTTGGTTCCCCAGTATCCACTATTTCAGATGTTTTCTAACATTTTTGAATTTGCACTGTAATAGAAAACGCAGATTTCTTACCAATTGTTAAATTATAATTAAGAGAATTTAATTAAAAGAATTACTTAAGGAGAGTTTGATTAATTAAGTGTGTGACACTTTAAAAGGTTAATTTAATGAACCAAGAGTAATCAAAGCAGTTAAATTTGATCGTATATGTATAAGGGAATAATTTTAATATTTAAATGAAGAGGATTTTATATTAAGGGAAAAAACTAATGAGATTAGGCACAAAGGAATTTTAGCCCAAGCCAAAATCACTAATACATATGCTCTTAAGCATAACCTTCTCCTCATTCATTCTCACTTCATTTCAAACAAAATTCCACCATCCAAGGCCAACCACCATTGCTAGGAAAAGAGTAAAAAAAATCAATCCAAAATCAAAGCTTTCATTTTTAGGGAAAAGTTGAAGAAGATTCAATTAAGTTTTGCTAATCTACTTGAGTAATGATTTCTCTAATTACCTCAAACCCATTTTGGTTTGGATTATATATGATTTAGATGTTTTCAATATGGATTACCATGTTTTAATAGCAACGAATGCTTTACATCCATGTTTAGGAATTAAATGAAATTATTTGAGATATGCTTTATTGTAAACATGGATTAATCTATTCTAAATATCTTAAAATTCTAATATAATGTTTTCTAACATTAAAACAAAGTTAATTTTTAATTTTTGTAGTTTTTAGATGAAGGAATAATTTGTTATGACTTTTCTAAATGGATAACAAGCAATTTCCGGTATAAATTAACATTTATAAATATTATTATTTATTATTTTGGGTTGAAAATTTTACTTGAGTAGATAACGGTGTTTAGAAATTTTGGTGAATTTGTGGTGATTTTCTCATCAATTTTCGAATTATTATAAGTCAAATGAAAAGGGAAAATTTAATTTAATAAGGAAAATAATTAAAGAAATTATTAGTTAAAGGGGTATGATTTTCCACTATGACTAGAGAATACTGTACAGAACTGATGTGACAAATTACAAGTGTAAGTAATTAGTCAAAAAGATGTCTTTGTATTAAGAAAAATGTCGATTTTCCACTTATTTACAAATTTGTCAACTCACAGTGGCTTTAATTTGAGGTATATGATACGACAAAACTGAACATATGATAACTCTAAAGTTAGGCTTATGATAGCCTAAAAGTTACATCTACGACAGCCCAAAGCTAGACTTGCTAATACTATTTATTATGATTTACGATGGCCTTAAATGCTAAGTGCATGATAGCTCTAAAATGAGATTCACGATAGCCCCTATGGGTGATTCTTAATAGCTATATATTGCAACTTTCGGTAGCTTTAGACCCTAAACAACTAGAGTCTTATAATGGATACTTACAATACCCTCGATCTATATTGAACGATAGCATTAAGTTATGGTTTACAATAAATTTACACGTGAGACTTACGATAGCTCATAGATGAGACTTAGGATAGCTTTGCAAGTGAATTCTTTTGAAACTCTATTCCTTAAAATACAATAGCCTTAGAGCCACAATAGCTTTTGAGGAACGATAGCTTTGGAGGCATGATGGCTTAGAGAGGTGATAGCCTTAGAGCCATGATAGCTATGTAGGTAATAGCTATGAGATGAAGGGTGCAATAGCTACAGAACGATAGATACACAAGAAATATTCGAGTAGTTATGTGATTGCTAATGTTGATAAACTCCTTAAATAAATATTAGTGAATTTTTAAGTAGCATTTTGGAAGGAAATTTCTAAGAGATTAGTTTTGAATTTCATAGTAATGAAATTATGAAAGAAAATAATAAGTCAAAACGCGATAACTTATCTAAGAATGAGAAATGAAGTAAGTTTGGAGAAGAAAGTAAACAATAAGGCTATCGTCTAAAAAGAAAGATAGAAATGTTTTATCTAAAGAATTGAACTTTTTTGATCTAATGTAATGATTCAAAAAATGTGTAGGGTACAAAACTAGTAAACGAAAGAAATGGAACCCAATATCTAAAAATATACCAACTCATAAAGTTATTGAATGGCCAGGGACCATGCTTAGGCAAATCTATATTCAATGGTATACGGTAGGGTGCTAAGACTTAGGAAGTCTATAAAGTTCAGTTTAGAAAAATTAAACTATAGTGTGAGCTAATGGAAGATTGCCAAGACATCAAAATGGATGTAACGAACGAATTAGCAACATGAAACGAGTGTATAGGGACTCGAATGGGCTATTGATGCTTAGTAAGGATGCTTGCTAGAATATATTCAAGGTGCTTACATTCAACTTTTTAGGAGAGTCATGGTGGCTCTAGTTAGGGTAACTCCTATGGTGAAACCAATGGCCATTTCATCGGTGATGTTATTCGAGAAAAGATAAATTGGTGATAGAAAGACCTAGGGAGGTAATCACTAAATAAAGTTAAAGAAAACTTTAATATTGGCATTGTTATATTGCTTTTGAATCAACTAATATATCAATGAATCAGAACCCCTGAATTCCTGTGAGATGAATTGAAAGTCAAGAGTGCAAGTGTAACACCAAAATTTGGGTGAAATCTCAAGAGTCGGTATTAATTCCTACTTACCGGGAGAAGGTACTTAGATACCCTTTAGAAAAGCCAAGTGATGAGAAGCAGAAAAAATGAGTTACAAGTCCAAAACGTAACTCAATACCCGATCCTTTTGGATTTGCAATGAAAAACATAGTTGTTTGTACCAAAAATGGGCACAACACTCGTCGGGTGTAATTGAAGAGATTAGAATGAAGAAGTAAAATGAAAAATGAGGCTAATATAACAATCACACTAGAAAAATAAGCAGTAACAGAAGGAAAACAATAATTTATAGTGGTTCGGCGTTATTTCCTACGTTCACTTTGAAGGTTTTGATGTTTATTGCTAATTAGAAACTGAGTTATAACAGTACAACGGCTAACACTCGAATTACAATGGAGTTCAACTCAAGCAGTAGCATCGAAGTCCCTTTTTAGTCGTAATGGAGGTGCTATTTATCGGTGTGGATCTGGAAATATCTGCCTTAGATCTCGGAAAACTCTTTCTCAAGCCGAGGTAGGCCCACACGATCGATCCAGGGTCACTTGGGATCGATCCTTGATCAATCCAACATCACTTCGTATCGATCAAAACTACTCCAATTGAGCTGAGATCAATCATGGATGTTCGCTACGTGTTGTGCATCTTGCCATGAAAATTTCATTTCATTTGGAATTGTGGAGTTATTGATTGATCAAGGTTGCAAATATAGAGTGGCGGAAGCCCTCGTATCGATACCTTCGTATTGATGATGTGGCATGCGCGTTTTGTGGAGATCCATGATTTGTGCATAGTGGTCAGACCGCTTCTTTCGAGTTGAATGCTTCTTTCGGAGCTTCAAATATATGACTTGATTCATTCGTATCCATCCACTGCTCCCCTTCTGTATCGATGCCTTGTTTCCATCTTCGTATCGATTGTAGGTTCTGCTCTTCGTATTGATCAAGTAGGTCATTGATACGAAAAGGGCAGTTGCTGGCTAGGTGAAGTGTGATCGATCTGGAAAGTGTCGAAGTCCATTATTATGAGTTTGAACCATATGGATACGAATGATGGATGTCGAGCGCTTTAGTTACGTTCATTTCGTATCGATATTGATCGATACGAAACGGTGGATACGAATGATGGATACGAAATTGGCATGTTTCTCATGGATCTTGATCGTTCCATAACTTGAGCATACGAACTCCGACTGACTTGAAATTTGGAATGTTGCTTTTCATAGCTCTGTTTGTCATATTATGGTGATTGTGGCCCGATCTGGGCTCGGACCAAGTTTGCATGTATCCGTCGTGAACTTGCAGATAACCGATCTCTGGAGCGGATTTTCTTCAGTCTCTAGTCAAGTCCTTGGCATTACGGCCTTGCCAAAAGGCAGGATAAGATTTACCCTCCAAAGTATGTCCTGTGTGAACATGACATGCTTTGAAAAGCTACTATCTTCATTCTGAAATGACTCTATCTGATTCACTGAATAGTTGTTGTCCCTTCATCAAGAGATGTAATCTTTGGTAGATGTGACCCCTAGTCGATTTTCAGTAGTATAAATGTTGAGTTGTAGACTGCCAATGATTACGCAGTTGTAGCTGAAGATCAAGTGTTAGCAAATTGTTTTCATTTTTCTAGTTGTCACCAGGTAAGCATTCAATTCCTATCAACTTCAAGAATCAAATGTTAGTGTAGCATGTAGGTATATGTATGTATTTGAACCTGACTCCCGTTCACGCTTGAACGTCCATGGATTGTTGTCAAGTTTTTTTCTAAATAAAAAAGGATTTTGGTGAAAAAAAAAGTTCTTTCCATTGATTTATGGTTCCTTTTGGAGAGAGTTTCATATCGATCCTCTTCTGGATCGATGTGAATTCCGAGTTGTAACAACGATCGATGGTTGTTTTGGTGCCTCTCTTCATATCGGTCCTTTCCTGGATCGATCTGGGGTGCATTAGAGAGTATTTCGTATCGATGGTGACCGATACGAGATGAAGTTGCAAAAGGCGTGTTCTATAATGATGGGTACAAATTAGTTTGAATTGTTGTACAAATGTGCTCTTCGTATCGATGGATACAAGAGTTACAAGCACAAACGTAAACGTATTGGAATGCTTCGTATCAATGGATACGAGATATAGAGATTCAGATGCACTTCGTATCGATAGATATGAATGATCCGAATACAAGTACATGGTGCGTTTCGTATCGATGGGTACTTGACCGATTCAATCAGTGAGAAAACCAAGATACGAAGGAGTATATATACTTTTCTGTACTTAGCATATTTTCTCACCTTGTTATTTCGTATCCAAACAGAGAAAAGGAAAAGAAAGAAAAACTATTCTTCATCTCCAACCGTAACCCGATTACCCAATCCAAATCCTCTTAAACCTTAAGTAAACCACCGAATGCATCATGCTTATAATTGTAAGATTCGATTTTCGTGCCCCCTCGTTCACCATAATCGCCATCTCCGGCGTCGTGTCGCCGGAGGGTAGCTGAGGTGGAGTGGAGAGCGTTGCTAATGGTGATTTGGAGACTTGGAGAAGAAGGAGGGGAGGTGGAGAGGAAAAATGGATACATAGTCACTGACTTCGGATCTGACCAATTCAGGTGGTGATCTCACATCGATGCGAGGGGATGGATGTGGAATCAATATGGATGTATGAAGTCTTAGAGATAGTGGATGTGAAGTAATTGTCATGGATTAATTCAATGGTTCGCATATGCGATCGATATGAAAAAGCGTGTCGATGGATGTGGTGGAAAGCAGTTTTCACGATCGAGGCGAAAATTAGGCATTTTGAAACAATGTGGAAGGAATAGTTAGATGATCGATCCGAGGTGAAGCAACTCTTATCGATATGGGGTGAGGTTTCTTCTGATCGATCCGAAGCCAGATTTCATGGATCGATACGAACCATTTTTTGGATCAGTCAGGTGTTGCCATAGGGAACAGATCGATACGAAGCGATCAATATGGAGTGATCGATACGGGAAGATCGATACGAAGTGCTCAACCGATACAAACTGGTGATCGGTCTGACTATTTTGATCGATATGAATGTTAGCTTTACGGGAACGATCTGAAATGAATTATGATGGATACGAATTTCATGACTTTTACATACTCGAACACTTGACCTCGACGAGCTGTAGCCTTGCATATTTGGACCCGACCGTAGAACTGCATATATGACTATTCTTCAAAGCTCGCCGATGGAACTGCAACTTGTTAAACATAAAAAACTTTTAATATTATTCGTTCTTCGAAGTTAGAATGGCACGGTTGAGACGGTCAGCAATGACGGTCGCTCCGGTCGGATCTCGAAGTCTCGTTTCTTTACCATCTCTTAACCTTGTAGAAACATAGAGTATTGTGCAGCACTTCACTACACAACACGATCACTCACTTTGCACTGGAGGGATACGGGTTTTCTACCATCGAATAGTGGTTTTTACCAAGTTCAATAGCTATGGATCCTGGAAGCTCAAAACAGCAAGAAGCTCAAAGTCCTCCATTCTCCAGAATAGATAGGCTGGACGTCCCGGTTGATATAGTGAATTCTGCTCCGGATGAGCTGCCGGATGCAGTGGTGATAATGAATCTAGTAGATTCTGTCCAATCCAAGATTATAGAAGAGGTGCTAGGTAGAATCTGCCTTAGGCATGGGTTGTCTTTTGAAGAAGTCTGGCTACCAGGACCAGAAGATAGAGCACACTATCCTCCAGAGGGATTCACCGCATGCAACAGATTTACTTGCTGGGCATGAACAATGCCCTTATTCAACCATTGGTTGTTGTTTGGCCCCGAGCTCGGGGTTTCATTTAGCTAATGATCGGTCGGATCACGATCACTCTCTATTTGAATGAGTCCCACCGTAAGATGGAACTCGGCTCTTTGTACATCATGGCGGGTGCATGATGCATTTAGGAATCACTAATCTGGCTTGATGAGTTTGCGCTTTATTGTTGAAATAGGAAATCATGGCAAATCCAGTTGCCTTATTACAAGTACAAATTCTCGAATTGCATAAACAAAATTCAAAAGGAAAGCAGACTAAATGAATGAAAACCAGTTATATGTAATAGCAACGGAGACTCTCACTGTTCCATGCCCTTGGTAGAGTGAGACCATCGACGGTCAATAGCTTGAATGTGCCGTCACCAAGTCTCCGTTCGATGGCATACGGTCCTTCCCATGTCGGTTTCATGTGCGAAGGGACCGGATAGACTCACTTAAGTACGAGATCGCCAATTTCAAAGGTTCTAGGTCGGACCTTAGCATTGTATAGTCGGGCTACTCGGTTGCGATGTGCGGCTGCGCTCAAATCAGCCTCTTCACAGTTCTCATCCAATAAATTCAGAGATTCTGCAAGTAGGATGGCATTCATCTTCGGATCATAATAAGTCACACGGTGAGAAGGTACCTCTAGCTCAACTGGAATAACGGCTTCAGAGCCGTAAGAAAGTGCGAATGAAGTATGGTCGGTCACAACTTGTGGGTAGTTTGATATGCCCATAAGGCTATGGGGAGCTCATCGACCCACTTACCTCTAGCCTTCTCCAATCGTTTCTTCAAAATGGACTTGATGACTTTGTTGACAGCTTCGACTTCTCCATTCGCTTGAGGGTGAGCTACTACCGAGAACTTTTTCTCGATATGATATCGTCGGCAGAAATTCTTAAACTCGGCACTATCGAATTGGGCCCCGTTGTCAGTTACAATCGTTTGTGGTAGGCCAAAGCGACATATGATGTTGCACACAAAAAAGTTGATTACTTTCTTCGTCGTGATAGTAGCAAGGGGCTTAGCGTCCGCCCATTTGGTAAAGTAGTCAACTACAACGATGGCGTACTTCGCACCACCTTTGGCTAGAGGCAAGGACCCTATTATATAAATACCACATGTGGCAAATGGCCATGGACTGACCATTTGAGTAATCTCGGTTGGCAGGGCTCTCGGAATTCTGGTATGTTTCTAGCACATATCACATCTCTGAGCATAATCCAATGCGTCTCGGTTTATGGTTGGCCAGTAATACCCATATCTGAGTATCTTCTTTGCAAGGGCTTGCCCCCCAGTATGATCGCCACATTCTCCTTCATGCACTTCATGCAACACTCGCTTGATTTCATCGTGGGCGATACACCAGAGTAAAGGAATAGAAAAGCCCCTTCTGTATAGGACTCCATCTTGGATAACAAACCGCGAAGCCTTTCGTAGAAACTGTCTTTTCTCACTTCTACGCTCGGGCAATGTTCCATGCTCAAGATAGTTTCTGATTGGAGTCATCCACGACTCCCTCTCGGGTGTTGCCTCATGAACCCAGTCTATCTCCATCTGATCAATACTTAGAGCAGTAAGTGTGCCCATGTGGACAAGTCCCATCTACTATGCTTCGCCAGTGCTGGCCAGTTTTGCTAAAGAATCGGCCTTCTGATTTTGTTCTCGGGGTATATAGTGGATAACATAATAGTTAAACCGATTCAACACTTCCTGGACCCACATAAGGTAGGAGGCCAATCTTTGGTCTCTGGCTTGATACTCTCCTCAAATCTGGCACACCACCCGTTGTGAATCACAGTAAATTTCCATAGTAATGACTCCCAAATCTTTGGCAAGCCTCAGTCCAGCAAGTAAGGCTTCATACTCAGCTTCGTTGTTAGTTGCACGAAAGTCAAACTTCAAAGAATAGCATACGGATCACCCTTCTGGGGTTTCGAGCACCACTCCGGCGCCTAAGCACCGGTCGTTTAATGCACCATCGGTGTATAGCTTCCATACATGGTTGGGAGATTCACTGGTTTCGGGCAAGTCCTCCGGTACGATGAATTCAGCTATGAAGTCCGCTAGAACTTATCTTTGAATAGTTCACCTTGGGGTATAGGTGATATCAAATTGACTCAGCTCGATGTTCCACTTGAGCAACCCACCAGACGTCTCAGGTCATGTCAGGATCTGTCCTAATGGCTGGTCGGTGTAAACAGTGATCAGATGAGCCTGGAAATATGGGCCGAGCTTTCTCGAGGCTACAACAAGACAATAAGACAGCTTCTCTATCTTTAGGTAGTTTCTTTCTACCCCTGTCAATCTTTTGCTGATATAATAGACTGGTCATTGGATCCGATCCTCTTCTCGAACTAACGCAACACTGATTGCATTTGCTGATACCGCCAGATAGACATACAGCTTCTCGTGATCAACCAGCTTTGGCAAGATGGGAGGTGTTTCCAGATGTTGTACTAGTGCCTGGAATATGCCCTCTCACTGCTCTATCCACTTAAAATTCCATTTCCCTTTTTTGATCAAATCGAAGAAAGGAATGTACTTGTCCGTGGCTCTGGAAATGAATCTGCTTAAGGCTGCCACCTTCTCGTTAAGACTTTGTACCTGCTTGATGTTCTGGGAGTTTTGAGATTCCGAATCTCCTAGATCTTTTCAGGATTAGCTTCGATTCCTCTGGCATTGACAATAAACCGAAGGAGCTTTCCAGATGCAACTCCGAAATAACACTTCAATGGATTGAGCTTCATTCTGTACCGTCGAAGTTTGTTGAAAATCGTCTCCAAATCACCGATGTGGTTGTCGGATAGCCGTGACTTAACGAGCATATCATCCATGTCTTCCCGATCTGGTTTGCAAATATTCGATTCACGAGCCTCTGATAAGTTGCTCCAGTGTTTTTGAGTCCAAACGGCATCACCTTGTAGCAATAAAGTCCCGGATCAGTGATAAAGCTAGTATGCTCCTAGTCTGGAAGGTGCATCAAGATTTGATTGTAGCTGGAGTATGCATTCATGAAAGATAAGAGCTCATGTCCGACTGTTGAATCCACCAGCTGATCGATTCTGGAAGGCGGGAAACTGTTTTTGGGGCAGGCTTTGTTCAGATCTAAGTAGTCCACACATGTCCGCCATTTTCCATTTGACTTTCTGACAATCACTGGGTTCAATACCCATTCCGGGTATAAAGCATCACGAATAAACCCATTAACCTTGAGTTTATCCACTTCTTCCTTCAGGGTGGCAGATCTCTCTGGATCCATACCGCGCCTTTTCTATTTCACAAGGACGTGCCGCAGGTCGATATTTAATGTATGGCTCGCGATGTTTTGCGAGATCCCACATATGTCTGAATTAGTCCAGACAAATACATCAATTTTTGCCCGAAGAACATCAACCAGTTCCCGTCTCATTTGGGGGCCGAACTGAGATCCGACCTTCACCACTCTGGAATCATCATTATCGTTGATCGGACATCAATCGTCAACTCCACCGGGGAAGCCTGGTATTTTTTAACTTCCCCTTAATCATCATTATCTCTAGGATCAAGATCCTTAGGAAGCTAGTCGTGGCGCCTGGGCCTAAGCCCAGGAGTTAACTGTCAATCCTCCGAAAAACGGATGTAGAGGGATTCCTCCATGCCCTTACCTTTCTCTTCTCGCTGCGCATCCCGCAGCTCTGCAACATAACAGGCACGTCTAGCCGCTTGATCACCATATCGACCCCAACCCCATTGTCAGTAGGGAACTTTAGGGTCAAACACCATGGGGCAATAGTTGCCCTAAACTTCGCAAGGGCCGGTCGGCCTATAAAAGCATTACATGGGGAATGTACATCCAACACCACAAATTGTAACATCCGAACTCTTCGGTGATCACCAGTGCCTAACTCAACAAGTAAATCCACCGTTCCAACTGGCACAACTGCACTTCCATTGAAACCATGTATACGTGGCTGACACGGTTTCAGATCTTTCTCTTCGATCAGCATTTAATCGTAAGCATGTTTGAAAAGTATATTTACAGAACTTCCACTGCCGACCAAGATCCTCTTCATCCAAGCAAGACCTATCTGGGTAGAATGACCAAGGGATCATTTGTGGGGGCATCTACTTTATCGGCATCACGGTTTCTAAAAACAAAGTCATCCGTCATCGTCCTCTGTTGCTTTGCTGTTGCCCCTTCATCAGTACCACTACAACACTCGAAGTCCATGTGTCTAATCGAACTAGCATATGACTCCATTTCCTTCCAACTCCGATCACACTACAAGAAAATGTTATATTAATAGCAAGTAGGGATTGCATGGATACTTGCCTTGCTATGGTTAAGTAGTTATTGGTTATCTAGGTTAAAAGATAGCATGTATTAATGCAATTATTAATCTAAGAGAAATATTTGGCGGTCCAATTGTGTTTCCCTCTTCTTTATTTTTCTGTGCCGCCAAATTCCCTCTTTTCACATTCACAGATTCACTTCCATTATCGACCTCTTCACTCGCGATTCTCCTCTTCACTTTCTTTAATAACAAATCCGTCTTTAATCTAAAAGCTCTGCAACCCTCTCTTTCTCAAGGCTCAATCCGAGCGATTTCGACCGATTCTTCAAGGGCAGCTTAATTAAGCTCGACTTCGTGATTTTTACACGCTTATAAGCATGATTCCGCAATGACCAAGCTCGACTTCGCGATTCTTTAAGGTAGCTGAAGCACGTTTCGCCAACCAAGCTCGATTTCAACTTCGCGATTCGTTAACCAAGCTAAAGCATGATTCTTAAAGGCAGCTGAAGCGCGATTTCAACTTTGCGAACTTGGCTTTAGGTATATTTTTCGAAGCTTAAGCATGATTACACAAAATTTCTCTTGTTTTCGTTAGCACAAACCACCAATTCGTGAACTATTTTACATGAATTTGTTGTATTAAGTGGCGCTAGTAGCTCTTTTTGGTTTATAAAAATGCTGTGAGTTTGTATTACATGAATACATGTGAACTGTTTTACAAACTACCAATGAATGCTGCTTTACATGAACGATGTGAGCACAAACCACCAATACATGGACTGTTTTACATGAATTTTTTCTTTTATATGATTTTGTATCGCATGTGCTGTGAGTTTAAGTAGTGTTTTTAATGTACTATAACACTACAATTGACAAGTATACTCCTTCGAATTCCCTTAACCCAATTAAATCTAGTGACAATTCTGTTATAAAAATGCTAAACACAATAATTTGTTGTGTAATTTACATAGACTCATTTAGCTCTTTAGTTTATATCTGCTTGGTAACTTGCTTGACTTTTGGTGTAAAGCTTTGTTAGGGATGTGAATGCTCTTAAAGTTATGTTTTGTTGTACCTGTTCAATATTTTACATTGTTATACATGTTTTATCTTTTTACTCTTTTTCTCCAGGTTATTTATACTTTTATTTGAAATTTATAAATATAAGATAGTTACGTATGTCTAATTTTAATGTTCTTATAAGAAAAATACTTGTACAAATGGATAAGTAAATCAAACCCTTATTTTTGAAAAACAAAAATAAAAGCTAACATGCATTTTCACCTAGAAATTGCAAGTTAATTGTGCTTTTTGAATTTTCTTTTTCATTCTATTTAATTTGGTAATGGGAAAAAAATTGTAAAATTAGCATTTACATCATTTAAAACGAGTCATGTTCAGATTTTATACAACTAGTTTAAAACATTGTAAACAAGTTCACTGTAGTTTATTTCAAACGTTGTGTTTGTATGTTACCGCTGTTGATTCAGCTCTAGTAGCAACAATGTTTGCTAATGCTGGAACTTAGATGATGGCATGAAAATTTGGTAGTTTATTGAATTGTTGTTCTATGAGTTATTTATGTTTTAATTATAACTATTGTTTTTTCCTTTCTTTTTGATAATAGCTGCATTTTCCTGCCATGCTTAGGCAAGTTAATTTGATATTGTGTATGTAGCTTCTTTAGTTTGGGATGTTCTTTAGTATTGTTGATATTTTAGTATAGTAAATTGTTTACTGATACTGTGCTATTGAACAATTAAATTTATCTTATACATAATGCTGTCAATCTACTTGAATTATATTGGTAAAAAAATCTTTGAAATTTGATTAAAATTCGGTACAAGATAAAGTTGCTAGCTGTGCCAGATTTGCTTACTATATGTGATAATGCATTAAAGGAAGGAACAGTCGAAGTTATTCTCAAGTCTGATGTTTGCTCGTAGTTAGATAAGTCTTTTTTATGTATTTGATTTCTGCTTGTATTTTCTTCATTTTTGAACCTGGATATTCGAGTGATGTTTAGGAAACCTTGAATGATGAGCCGAAGTCTGCTGTTTGCGACTAGTTATTTATTTTGAAATTGTTGTTGATTGCGTTCTAGCCAGATATGCCATACTGCACTATATACTACCACGTCCACTAAATCTGAGTGTAGACCAGTAATATTGTATCTTGACATAATCATTTCTAGAATGTCACAAAGTTTGTTGTTGTAGTTATTTTGAAATTGTAGCATATTACTAATTGAGGACCACAAGTTGCTGCTGTATTCACACCTGAAAAATATATGCTCGCTAGTCTCATCATCTTTGAGGCATAATCTGTAGATGGTTGAGTTGATATTCAACCATTTGCAGATTCTATCTAAGGTTTTATGCTGGTTATTTAGTTCAAGGCATGAACACATTGAGTATTTGGGGGTAGAATCCTATTACATATGTGATGATTCCAGTCTTTGACAGAATCACTAGTTGCAATTCCAGGAAAATTTTAAGCTGATTTAATTTCTCCATTATTAGTTGAGGTCCACCACCAGAAATCTGTCTGTTCATTACTACGTTATGTATATTGATTAATTTGGTTGCATGTGAATTATAATGTGTTTTGATTTGGTGTAGGATCAAAGTTGTAGAGAAAGCCGGTATATAGTTGATTGGTTGAGTAGAGTATTATTGATAGATTGCTTAGATCAGTCTTCGGTAGTTTGCCTTTAGGTTTTGAATAATTATTCATTTATTTGACATGTTCTGGGTTGTTCTGTTGGGAACCGTCTCATATCCAAGAATTAATATGATATATTCATTTGTACAATAAGAGGACGTCATTTAAACTTGTGTCAAAATCCTCAATTTGGATTTTTCGATATTTGGTAGGTACTTCTGGCTAAAAGGTTTCTCTAAAAATCAACATGTTCTTTTTGTATAGAGTAAAAGTAGCAGCACAGATCATAAGTGCAAATTAATTGATTGGACAGGGAGTGAAGAATTAGTTGCAGAAGGACGACTACACTCAAGTGATCCAAAACAACTTGTTAATGATCTCCCTCTTGGACCCGGTGCCATTGCAGTTTGGATAGATAAGCCAAAAATTAAAGATGCTTTTCTGTGGAGGCCCACTAAAGGTTTGACACTAGTTGGAGATGCCATTGGCATCAAAGTCGCATGGCCTGAATCAAAAGTAGTTATTGAAACGGTTAACATTGCATTATCGGATAATCATACGAGTAATGTCGGAGTTGTCGAAAAGGTAAACTTGTTTATAATTAACACTGTATTATTTTTTTCATCGTACAAATTGTTGATGCACATAATAATATAACCTATTTGTTTAATTGATAGAGTTCAAATTATATGGCAAATGATAAATGCAAGCTGATCGATTGGTCGGGAAAGAGAGAAATAGTTGCATTAGGACGCGTGTCTTCGGCCGATCCAACTGCAATGGTTCATTGTGTTCCTTTGGGAAGAAATGCAATTAAAGTTTGGGTAGATCTTGTAAAAATTCCAAAAGCCCGTCTATGGAGAACAACATCCGATTTAGAAGTCATTGAAGATGCTCTTGGTACTACGATAGCTTGGCCTGCTGCTAATGTTATAATGGAATCAACTTCTAGTAAGTATAATTCAAATTTGCGTTAGTGTAGTTACTGGATTCGATTTTGCTTGTCTAGTATTGGCCATATACACGATGCACTCACACACATTTCTTTTAGTTTTGTGTTTAATGAATATGAACGTTCTATCAGTGTCTAAAACTATTTCAAATCAGGACACTGTAGCGTTGGCAGTATTAGTTGTATGCATGTATAGAGTATGGAGTAGGGACTGTAGCGTTGGCAGTAGTAGTTGAAAACCTAGTTGAAAGGGAAATTACGAATACACAGTATGTATTGGTCAGGGAATCGAAGTGATCAAGTGGCAGTTGAAACTGTAGCGTTGGCAGTAGTAGTTGTATGCATGTATAGAGTATGGAGTAGGGACTGAGTATGTATGTAGATGTGGAGTTGTTGCTTGAATTGTGGGTATGTTGGAAGTGTTGGTGATCAGATTGTAATGAAGTGTTTATGCGTGCAATTGCGCTGTGCAGGGGAATGTATGGATGATCTGTTAAGAGAGGTGGCAGCACGGTTGTAGAAGTTGATGTAGATGCAGAAAGTGGTTTAGATGGGTGTTGTATAGCAGTCTGGTAGTATGTGGAGATGTAGGGTGGTTCTTTGTGGAGACAGAGGCAAGGCAATCAGGGTTCATGTGTGGCTGTACTTGATGTCAAAGGTGAAGTGGAAATAGGTGGTGACTGTGATGTGGTGAAGCAATATGAATGCAATGTGGTTTGAATGAACTGTATGGTAGAATAGTGGTTAGTGTAGTGAGTGTGAAGGCAGGGGAAGTTTGAAGGTGTGAAATTGACAAAGGCAGTTTAGCATGAAGGAAGAGGGAGTATGTTTGAAGTGGTTAATATTGTTGATGGAAGGTGTTTGTGATTGCAGCAGTTTGTAGTGGGGATGTTTAGGTATGAGGGATGAAGAGTTGGAGTAGTGTGAAGAGTTGAAGAAGTTGAAGTAGTTTGTATGTAACCGTGGCAAGGTGATAATGATGTAATAGTTGCAAGATGAAGAGGAAAATGAAGATTGTGGTAATGATGTAATAGTGGCTGATGGGATAGTTTATGCTTGTTGTGTTAAGGTTTAGTGGGTTTGGCAAGGCAGAGGAAGTTTGGTGGAAACAGATTGATGGCAGATGGGGAAGTGGGAAGACAGGGCAGTGTGATGTTTCAAAAATCTCATTGGCTTGATCTTCATTTATTCTTGGCAGATTTAGATCATCTAACATAAACATGTTGCAGTTTTGATGGTCCTGACCCAATAGATTGGAATAATAATCAACAAAACATTTACTTATTTCATCTTAGGTAGAAATTTTTTTACCATCCAAATCTTTTATTCAAGGATGTTCTTTCTAAAGTTACTGCACTTGAGGGATGTTCTTTCTAAAGTTACTGCACTTGAGGGATTGGATGTCTGTAATCCCCCAATTTAACACTAGAGAACAATGATAATGGTTTGCCGCACATATTTAATTAGAGTAGGTGTACTTAGGACCAGTAAAAGGAACATGTAGCAATTCAGAAGATTGAACAGCTTCATACAGAGGCCAACGGTCCTTTTGTTATTATGACCTGCTTACATGATAGAAAATTGTAGATATAGATAAGTCTTCCATTTATACTTGAAACTTTGGTTTCTATGCTCACTCATTCTCTTTTACTACAATCTCGAGTAGAGTATTGACCTCTACGTTTAAATTAAGAGTTCCCTTTGCGTTCCATAACTTAAACTAGTAGAATACAGACTTTGGTCTTTCTATGAACCTGAACATGGGGGAAATAAATGTGATAGGAGAAGAGTATTTAATTTACACTATAATTCATTCAATTATTTAGATCATGTGTGTGGCCTATCTATATGATATTATAAGCAAATGAAACAAAAAAGTGCTGCCTTTTAGTTTCCAAAAAATTGTAATTCAAATGTGCAGGTGTGAGTGGAGCCTAGCTGCCATAAATTATAAACGTGCCCCACTATCCGTATGCCTAATAAATGAGACTTATCATTGTAAAATGTGTCGGCTTATAATCACATTTGATTCTTCAATACATTAGATAGACTTATCAAACGTGAACTATGATACTAATAAATAGCCAAATGGCTTTTGAAACTCCAACAGTGGGCAAATACAGACTGTATCTGTGCCATATCCTTCCTCATTTGCAGTTTATGATAATATTCTTTTTCCCCCGATTTAGGCCCACATGATAATGGTTTGCCGCACATATTTTTTCCATATTTCGGTATTCATGATAATTTATGTTTACTTTTTATGACTAATAGACGTATGTGCTTTTTGACAGGTGGTGTATGATGCTCTGGGTTTACGCTATGGTGGAAGGCATGAAAAAATATGTTGCCGCACTCATTCTCCTTCAAATGTATTTTGTGTCGATGTTCTTACATCTTTACTTTTACTATGTATTGTTTTGGTTAGCTATGGTTGTATGGATTGTTACTTTTATTATGTATTGTTTTGGTTAGCTACGATTGTATGAATTGTTACTAATATTTATATGATTAATATTGTGCACGAAATGCTTTTATTCATATATATTTTTATGCTTAATTGTTAATACTGTGTGAGATACCGTATATTACATCCTTTTTATATTAATGCTAGGAATAAAAATTGTCATGGCTATACATATTATAGCATTATGCTAGTGCAATAAAAATATTCTACAACGATTAAACAGTTTTCATAGCAAGTAAATAATGCTATGAAAGACTAAAGTAAACATTCTATAGCTTTTTTTAAGCATTTATAGTTGCTATAATAATCAAGCAATGATATTTCTATAGCATTTATAATTGCTATAATAATCAGGTAATGACATATCTACAGTGTTTACAATTGCTATAGAAAGGTACTTGTATGTCATGAACCATCCATTTAATAGCAATTCAGAAACGCTATAAGTAACGTCAATTATAGCATGTTTTTTATAGTGATTCCGAGGTTGCTATTATAGATCCCTGACATATTACAACTTGTTGATATACAGCGTTTATAAAAACGCCATCGTATCCTTTTACAGCGTTTTTTAAACGCTATAAAAAGGTATTTTTCTTGTAGTGTCAGCTGGATGAGGACCGCTACTCACAGTATTAATTACCAACCTCCCGCCAGTACACGCGGGTTCCTCAAGCCTAGCCTGGCCTTGATCTTGATTGGGTTTAGATGGGCCCGCACCACCATCCTGTAGAGCTCGAACAAACTGGTCTAACTTTCTTTCTCCGATCAACCTTTCAATGATGTCTTGCAAATGACGCCATTCATTGGTGTTATGGCCATAGCAATCATGGAATCTACAAAACTTCCCGGTTTGAATCTGCTTCTCCGATGACGGTTTCGGTGCTGGCTTCTTATACTGCTCTATATTACAGGTCTGAAGATAAACATTTCTAGCGACGTGTTCAAGGGAGTATATCGATCGAACATAAGAGCTCTGGGTCTCCCATGATGAGGGTCTCTCTTCTTTCCTTGACCTCCATCATCCTTCTCCTGACTTTGTTTATTCTGAATATTTAACTGTACTTTACCAGAGCTCTCCTTGGCCTATTTCACTGCAACATAATCTGGATACCTTCACCACTGGGCCCCACGACATCCTGCTTCTTAGACCGTCTAGCATCTTCCCTTCTCAAAACTAGGCTGCCTTTGCACGGTCCAACGAAGCGGGGGGTTTCCCAGCCAACCAATTACCAAACTTGAAATCAGGATCGATCCCTTTAGTCAATGCCATCAGAATAGAGTTGTCGTTGGGATTGTTGACTTTAGCACAAGCAGCGTGGAACCTTTCCAGATAATGCCTAAGAATCTCTCCTAGAGCTTGAGTAACACTGGACAAGGTGTTAACATCCTTCGGTCTTGCAGCATGCATACGGATCTGCTCAACAAACTTAGTAGCTAACTGGTCAAAACATGAAATAGATCTTGGTGGTAGACGACTGAACCACATAGTCTCAATGCCTCCCAAGGAGATAGGGAAACTTCTACACTTAACCGCATCGTCAGCTCGAGCGGCATTCATGAGCCATTCATATTTCAGAATATGTTGGTTGGGATCCGAATTTCGTTCAATAAGTGGCAAGTTCGGCGTCCTGAATCGACGGGGTGGCTCTGCATGTAAAATGTCATCGGTGAACGGGGTATGACTTCTAGTAATTCCCCAATCATCATTTTTGAGGCCTTGACTTTCTCTAATAATCTGGCGTATCATAGTTGGAATATCGGGCATCTAGAGATTCGGGACCAAGGCATGGTCGGGTTCCATGTCACGAGAATGGTCTGGTCGCTGTCTATGGTCCATTCCATACCTCCTTGGCTCCCGGGCTTCATGGAAGTGAGGATCCTGGGCATGAGTGCAGTGACGAGGGGCTAGATCTGGTTGGTTCTGGATCTCAGCACCCAGATCTATAGCCGCAGCTGCGTTGTCATGAGCAGTGTTGTAAGGAAGTGTCCCATTTCGGGAGGAGGGTGCAGCTTCAAGCCCTGTAGAAGGACTTATCCCGACCTGTCTAGGATTTGCAACATTCGGGTGCTCGGAGGCTTCCACGTAATTCTCATCTAATCAGCAGCGTGTAGATCTGTGATAGAAGTCAGATGACGCCGGGCTTTCAGACAAGGAATAAGAGGTATGCTCCCTTCTAGATCTCCCTCGCCTTTCTTCATTCAGTTGATTCATAAGTTCCGTTTTGGCATGGATATGTTGAGTGAGCTCTTGACGACTTTGAGTGAGATCATGCATGAGGATCTGGAATTCCTCCCTAGTTAATTAACCGGATGAATCTGGATCTCCAGCTGGTGTTTGGCCTGTAGTTGTCAGCTGCATGGGATTTTGCCTATCCCTTCCTTCTAGGTCAGCGGCGTTGGAAGCGGTTCTGGTAGTGCACACCATGTTGAATGTAGTTCTTCTTAGATTTGGAACAATCTGAATAGAATAGAAGGAACCACTGGAAGATGGATCTCGATTTCCTCCTCAGGCTTTAGCAATCCAATAGCAGTAGAGGATCCACAGAATCAGAGGAAAAGAAACAGAGTTTTCTCAGTGAAAGCACCAAAGTGTTTGTACCAAAAATGTGCACAACACTTGTGACGCCCCACCCCGAGACCTACATTAACAAAGAGTATTACTGGGTAATACTGTCTGCTAATGCAGAGAATAGGGCTGGATATGAGCGACCATCTATAGCCTTGTCTTAAATATCTATTAAATACGTCGACAATGCCATATTTTTTTAATATTATTTCGTGGATGGACATATCCAATAAATACTTAATACAAAGCCATAGGTGGCTATAGGATCTATCAGAACAGAATACAACAACTCAAATGTAAAACAAATCACAGAACAATAGATAATCCCATATATACACACATATACAGATACATCACAGAGTATACAAAATGATACATCACATATGTGGTATGATGACCACAATACAAACACGAGTCAAAAGAATATACATTTCAGAGTAGCAAACCAAAAAGGACTACACAAAAAGCTATAACAAAAAGAGCTAGCAGAATAGTCCATGCAGAAGCAGAATAGGCTAAGTCCAAATGTACCTAACCTGAAACACCTCGGTCTGACCCGAGTATAATATACACAGGTCAGTCTATCTAAACAAATCAGTTAACAAGAATAAGCGATAATATGAGCATAAGGATAATGTGATAATATTCTCGAGTGAGAAAGGACAACTAAAGTGTATGATTACATCAAGTGATAATATGGTATCACTACACAAATATATAATCTCAAAAGAGATAAAATAACCCATAAAACGCTAAAAGTAGCGAGCCTCATATCATCGGCATTCATAAAACATCAAATATGGTTTAGGGGAAAACCTAAATCCGCCATCTTGGCAAACCCAAATCGTGCATAAAGAGATCTCATCTCAAATATGCCATAATGAAAATATATCTCCAAAGAGGAGAATAAAATCTCAAATAAACGCCAGAAGGCAAATCTCATATAACGCCAGTGTAGGCAATTCAAATCTCAAAAATAAAACTTCCAAGAGTTCAAATTCCCAAAAGGTAATCGCCACAAATATACATCGAATGGTTCAAAGGACCAATTCCGGAAAAGGGCGATACACTAAGGAAATTAGTCAAAGAAACCATCTCAAAAGTGTTTGCACGTGCATGTGGCCGAAGTCTTGCCAAGTATTGTTATCTCAAATAGGTACCTCGCCCGAAGGCAAAACGTCACAATGACAAATACACTACAATGGCAAATACGCCGCAATGGCAAATACGCTGCAATGACAAACGTCTCGAAGACAAATATGCTGCAATGGCAAACAACTCGAAGACAAATACGCCGCAATGGAAATGACCCGAAGGTCCAGTACTGGCATGCCGCAATGGCAAATGTGTCACAAACTCTCGAATAGGAACCCGAATAGTGTTAACGTGCGTCCCATACCACACGTCCGCATTAAACGATTTACTTATCGCCAGTAAGTTTCACACTCAAAGCAGTAAAAAGTTTACCTCATCTCATCGGTAAACTCGACCCGAAGGTCAAAACGATCAAACGGACAAGTCAGGAATTAACCGATAAGATAAACGCACGTGTCCCATACCACGTGTTTTACCAAACCATTTAATTCTCCTTCTCATTCACTCGAATAGTGCAAAAATGCGTATTTTATATAAAAAATAATTTATTTGAGAAAGCAAGCTTTTAAAACCATTTTCCAAAATCAATTTTAAAGACGATATTTGAAAATTACCTTATTATATAAAATAAATAGATTTTGTAGCTTAAAATAATTTAAAAATATTATATAATAATTATTTTAAATGCCAATTTATTTTAAAAATAATTTCGAAATTGTTTGGAAAAATCTGTGCTCGAAATCAAAGAAATCACTCAAAACTGTCATTCAAATTCAATTCAAATTCAATTCAAATTTGAATTTCAAATTCATCAAAACTTGGCTAGACTATTGATAGGCATCATAGCCCTCAAAACATTTCAGAAATATCACAAAACATGAAGTAAAAGTCAAAAATCGGACAGAAAACGAACATATAAACACTTGGGCAAAATAATACCTAGGTCTGAAATCTTCTCTGGGTTCAAATTTCGGACGTAAAGCTGGTGGCCGAACGACCTTTGATTCAACTAAAAATTGGTGTGCCTAAAGTAGAAAACTTCATCTTTCAAACAAAAAAAGAATCAATGAACTCCAAAATAAAATAAAAATGTTACACTGTCTCAAACATGGACTCGGACCATGTTTGTAACAGTTCAACAAGAATGTGCCCAGGCCTAAAAATCCATTCTAGGTTCAACTTCTAGGCATAGAACAGAGCACTAAACGGCATCGGATTTAGCTCAAAATTGGTATGCGCATAGTAGAAGACTTTATCTTTCAGACAGAAAAGAATCATGTAAGTTGGATAAAGTATGAGGAAGTTATGATGCCTCAAAGTTCAACCCAGGCAGTGTTTTCACTGTAAAAATCTGGGCAAAACATGCTCCGAGTCAAAGTTCGGCAGCATATTTCTATAAGCTATATAGGTCAAAATCACTAGAAATTAGGTATAATTATAGTACAAAACTTTATCTTTCAATTAAAAAAAGAATAACGTAATTTCAGTGAGAAATGAAAGAGTTATGCAATCTCAAACATTGACTCGGGCCATGTTTGCAGCAACTCAGAAAACACAATTTCTACAGGCAAAAATCTAAGTTTTATTGAATTTGCAGCAGCGGTTTGAACACTCAAATGACAATATTTTTCAACCAAATTTTGCAGAAGCAAAGTTCAACATGCAAGCTACCAAATGCAAGAAATCCGGCAGCATTTCGTTGCCGTAATCAAAAGTTACAGGCTTCCAAAGTAGTAGTATGAAACTGATTTTGAACAGAAAAACAACAGCAAAAATGTACAAACATAGCTAATTTTTTTACGGTTTCTTGCAATTTTGAGCTTGGCTCGGCTAGGATTTTGAGTATTACAATTCACCTTGCTGTATGGAGGCAAATACCCGGATTTAGGTTGCAAGATTGAAGCTTGGGGGTGAATTTGGTCTTCAAAAGCCTATAAGAAAAAGATATAGAACATGCAAGAACAACATACAGTAAAATTAGAAAAACATCTACTGTAACAAGAAATTCTTTGATGAAATTGAGTGATTTGGAGTTTTTTACCTTTGATTTATCACTAGATTGTAAAAAGACTTTAATTTGATTGAATTTAATGAAGAAATTTGCTTGGATTTTGCAATTTTTGGAGAGGGTTTCTTATTTTCTTATTACAGGAAGAAGAGGAAGAAGATAGACTGAAGAAATGAACGTACAGCTATTTTTTTTTCTCACTTTCTCAAGTTAGGCTAAAAGATAATGGGCTAATGGACCCAAAAATAAAAATAAATTAGCATGGCCTAAGAAATTAATCAACACAAAACAATATATGTGCATATATCACATATATACAAACAAAAATGCATTTTCTCTTTAGTTTTACAAAAGAAAATTTTGAAAAATTGTATACATCTAAAATAAAACATTTTCTATCATATAAAAAGATAAATTTATATTTTTAAAACATTTCTATTATTAAATTCCTTTATTTCACAAAAATGCACTATTTTCGCAATAAAATGCAAAAGTCTATATTTTTAACTTTTAAATTTTAATATAAATACTTTTCTCACTTAGAAAAATATTTCAAGCCATTTCAAACTTAATTTATAGCCAAAACATATTTTTTGAACCAATTTCCACCTTTTTATTTAAATAAAACACTTTAAAAATCAAATACTTCTTTTAAAAACTATTAAAAGAAGCGATTGGGCAATATTTAATAAAATTATTGCATTTTCTCTAAAATAAAGTCATTTTCTTTATTTGAAGCCCATATTCCATTTATTATCACTCCAAACCAAATAAAATAGAGTTCTAAGCTTTATTTACACAATTTAATTCCAATTTTATTGTTTATTCCAAATAAACAATGTAATTTCTCCAATTTTATTTTAATTTACAATATTAAATTATAATTACCATTATAATTTAGTATTGATAGGTATCCTCCAAACCAGTGTTGTTACAACACTCGTCGGGTGTAATTGAAGAGATTAGAATGAAGAAGTAAAATGAAAAACGAGGCTAATCTAACAATCACACTAGAAAAATAAGTAGTAATAGAAGGAAAACAAGAATTTATAGTGGTTTGACGTTATTGCATACGTCTACTTTGAAGGTTTTAATGTTTATTGCTGATTAGAAACTGAGTTATAATAGTACAACAACCAACACTTGAGTTACAATGGAGTTCAACTCAAGCAGCAGCATCAAAGTCCCTTTTTAGTGGTAATGGAGGTGCTATTTATAGGTGTGGAGCTGGAAATATCTGCCTTAGATCTTGGAATACTATTTCTCAAGCGAAGGTGGGCCCACACGATCAATTTAGGGTCACTTTGGATCGATCCTTGATCGATCCAACATCACTTCGTAATGATCAGAAACTGCTCCAATTGAGCTGCGATCGATCATGGATGTTCGCTATGTGTTGTGCATCTTGCCATGAAAATCTCATTGCATTTGGAGTTGTGGTTGTAGAGTTATTGATTGATCAAGGTTGCAAATATAGAGTGGCCGAAGCCCTCGTATCGATACCTACGTATTGATGACGTGGCATGCGCGTTTTGTGGAGATCCATGATTTGTGCATAGTGGTGAGACCGCTTCTTTCGAGTTGACTGCTTCTTTCGGAGCTTCAGATATACGGCTCGCTTCGTTCGTATCCATCCACTGTCCCCCTTCTGTATCGATGCCTTGCTTCCATCTTCGTATCGATTGTAGGTTCTGCTCTTCGTATCGATCTGGTAGGTCATCGATACGAAAAGGGCAGTTGCTGGCTAGGTGAAGTATTATCGATCTGGAAAGTACCGAAGTCCATCATTATGAGTTTGAACCATATGGATACGAATGATGGATGCAGAGCGCTCGAGTTACGTTCATTTCATATCGATACCGATCGATACGAAATGGTGGATACAAATGATGGATACGAAATTGGCATGTTTCTCATGGATCTTGATCGTTCCATAACTTGAGCATACAAACTTTGATTGACATAAAATTTGGAATGTTGCTTTGCATAGCTCTGTTTGTTATGTCATGGTGATTGTGGCCTGATCCGGACTCAGACCAAGTTTACTTGTATCCATCGTAAACTTGCAGATAACTTATCTCCGGAGCGGATTGTCTTCAGTCTCTATTCAAGTCCTTGGCATCCCGGCCTTGCCAAATGGCGGGATAACAATAGCTTAATCAGGAAATGGTAGACAAATAAGTAAGAAACAAGAATAAAAATGTCACACAACTCAGTACCGAGTCATAAGCATAACTTGATATTGATCCATCAATAATAACGAATCCGGCCATGATCTCATACTTGGAGCTTCATGACTGAAGTGGAGAACATGAATGAGCTTATATCAATGATTTTAGTGATGGTTTTCATCTATAAATAGAAGAGGAGGTGCATTGAATAAGAGGATCTTCTTCTTCTAACCTTTATTATCTGATTTTACATCTAAACTATATCAAATTCTAATCCTAGTCATTTGACATCGATTGTACAATCATCATTGTAAAAGGAAAAGTACAATCGATAACTAAGTTAATAGTGGACGTAAGCTATTGATTTTGGCCAAACCACTCTAAATCTTGTGTGTTCTTATCTCTTTCTAATGTCTTAAGACTGTAATTTTCATTTGTTGATCGATTGGGTGTTTTCCTATTTTTGATCCAAACATTTTGGTGCTTTCACTAAGAAAATTTAAGATTCTCGATTATAGATCAACCTTAGAACTTTGGATTTGAACATCCGTAAGCTAGATCCCAAGATTTTATGTTGGAGATCCTTGGTTATTTAGATTTGGTAGAATGTCTATCAGTGGATCTTGAAGCAATGGTCCTTAGAAAAAATAAGAAGAAATCAAACACCTTAAGAGCCATCAATGAAACAGAGAATGAAGGCTCTCAACATGTAGAGAAGATAAACCCACCCACTCCTACTGAAATCTCGAGTGCACCAGAGATTGTGATAAGGGTGGAATTGGATTGGATGATGTTTGAGATGAACAAAAAGACGTTGGAGAGTCAAAATGCTATCTTGAAGGAGATGGAGAGAAGTATTGCTATAATGACTCAACTATCCCAGAGGTAGGGGAAAAGCCATGGAGAATCATTATCTTCTGACTTAGAAGAAGAATGTTCTTCTTTCTCAAACAAAAAACGGAGAGATGGTGAGCAAAAGATGAAAAGGAGCTATGTTGTGACATTAAAAATGAGACTTGGAAAATCTCATGTTGAAAAATTATAAGTCGGTACTGACCCATCATGACTTGGCACTGACTTTTCTTAGAGAATAGTTCTTAATTATTCTATGGTTGGGTTTATTGAGGAGGTTGATGTTAGTCCTGAGAAAGTCGCCAGTGAAGAATGATGATAGCAGAGATCTGGATGAACAACTCTTCTAAAGACAGGGGATCCTAGACGTTATGAACCTAATCGAGAATGTTTGTGCAGTCAAATACTCAGAGTTGTTCCTGACGATTACTGTCCATTTTCCTAGGCTAGTCTAGAGTACATAGTTGATAAGTTGAGAAAGCTGCTGAATGAGAATCAGCAGAGAATGACGATTGGGGTTCCTCACCTAGTAGGACCCGATTCATTAATTATATAGTACAAGAAAACTATCCCAAGACGTTTGTCATGCCAATGATGATGTCATATAATGGAACAAAAGATCCAAGATAGCATCTTTTGAAATATAAATGCCCATAGATGGTGCCAGAGCTACTGATGCAATGAGATGTAGGTGCCTATATTTATAGAGGGAGTGGCTACGATGTGGTTCACTGGCTCATGGAAAGGTCCATATCTTCTTTTAACCAGCTAGCAAGAAAGTTCATGGAGCAGTTAAGGCTCCACAACTTGATCCAAGGATGTGATGTCCTTGTGAAACATTCATTAACGCTCTGGAGAGACTTTGAAAGATTTTTGAAACGATTCAACAATGTTGTAACCGAAGTTAGTAATCCGAAAGAAGATAATACTTTGATTATTTTAATTCAAGGCATTCACTTCGACATAAGATTTGGTGGATGGCTAATAAGGAAGCAGCCACATACTATGGAGGAGTTTTAACATAAGGTGTCCCAGTTTCTACTCTTGAAGAGGCAGATCTTGCCGCTAGACGTATTAGTGGTAAGATATCAAATGATGTAATACAAAGCAACATTGAAATTAAGAAAACCAATGAGAGTGCTAGGGATTTTGCTGTGAATGTCAGGAATAATAATCTGAAGTGGAGGAATCAAGGTACTCGTGGGAAGAAATTAGACACCAAGAAGCATCTGAGACATATTAGACCAAGAGACTACACTCTTTAAATTTACTTTGTTGAGTACTTATGCCTTGCTATGCAAGACCTGAGAATTATAGGAAACCGCCTTGGATGGAGGCATCCGAAGAAGAAAGGCGCTCAAGAAAATATTGTTGCTTCCATGAGATACACAGGCACAATACCAACGAGTATTGAAATTTGAGGGATATAATTGAAGGTTTGATCAGGAAAAATAAATTGCAGCAATACATGAGGGACCCGCAGGTTGTTGGGCCAATGAATAATAGAACCCAAGGGCAGATGGCCTAATGGGAACAGGTTGGGCCTAGTGGAGAGGGACCTAAGTAGACTGAAAAGAGAATTGTGATCAACAATATCACTGGAGGGCCTCATCCAACCGAGAAGAGATGGAATGAGATGGAAGGTATGGCGGTTCATTAAAGCATGTGGTTCAGGAGACTTGTTTCGATGTGAAATATGAAACTCCAATGAAATAATAGAAGACGATGAATGCTAATATTTTTCCAAAAATAGGGAAATAGGTATGCGAACAGGGTATAAGTGCCAACATTTGACCCCTTGGTGATTATGACCGTTGTTATGCCGACAATAGTGCACTGAGTCCTGATTGATTATGGGAGCTTGGCAAAAAATTTGTTTAAGAAACTTTTAATGGGATGATTATTAATGGGAAGGATCTAAATCCTTATAAGTACCTTATTCAGGGATTTATCAAAGAAGCTTGGGATCCTGTTGGTTGTATAATGCTTAATCCATTGAAATTTTCTTTCAAAGTAACATAAGGCAAATTTTTGGGTGTTATGGTAAACTTAAGGGGCATTAAAGCTAATCCAGAGCAAATAAAACTTTTGAAAGATATTACTGCCTCAAAGACAAGGAGGAAAACACAAAGCTTGAATGGAAAGGTCGTTGCACTGAGTCAATTTATATCAAAGGTGACAGATTTTTGTGTACTGTTCTTTGATGCCCTCATGTAGGAAAATAAGTTTGTTTGGACAAAAGAGTGTCAAGAATCTTTTTAGAACCTCTTGATCACATGGAGAGACTATTGATTTTGTCAAAGCCTTTGGAGGGAGAAGACCTATTTGTTTGCTTGGTAGTATTTGCTCACGCATTGGCCGGGTGTATATAAGGAGTCTAGAATCCAAAGGCCCATGTGCTATATCAGCAAGCGATTCATAGAAGAAGAAAAGAAAGATCCAAAGCTAAAGAAGTTGGCATACTATTTGCTGATCGCTTCGAGGAAGTTGCAACCTTACTACCAGGCTCACCCAATAAAGCACCGATTGATCAGCCTTTAAGGCAAGTACTACATAGACCCGAGACTTCGAAAAGATTACTTAAGTAGAATATCAAGTTGAGTCAATACAATATCATGTACCATCTTTGGAAGGCGGTACATTGACATGCATTAGTTGATTTCATTGCTGAGTTAACCATCTAGGATGGAGAAGTGGAAAAAGATGTGGTCCGTTTTACCCAATGGAAGTTATATGTAGACAGAGCATCCAATGAACATTATTCTAGGGTAGGAGTAGCCTTGGTAACCCTAGAAGAATGAACGATATGCTATGCTCTGAAGTTAGAGTTCCAAGCAATGAATAATGAAGTTGAGTATGAAGTATTGATCATGAGACTCAAGATATCAAAAGAATTAGGAGACAAAACATTGTATATATTTAGCAACTCCTAATTGGTAGTCTACTAAGTCAAGAAGGAATTTAAGGCCGAGAGAGAGAGACTTGCCCCTTACTTAATGAGGGTTCTAGAACTGCTGAATGACATTGAATACTATACAATGACACACATTCCTAGAAAGAGAATATGAAAGTTGATTAATTATCCAAACAAGCCAGCTTTGGGGATGCGCAGCTTATGGGACTCATTCTAATGGAGGGTTTGCCAGTCAGAGCATTGAACAAATGGATGTTAGTTAGATCTTGAAGGCAGAGGAAGGGAAAGGGTCATGAATGACTCTAATAAAAGAGTACTTGCTAAAGGGAACTCTCCAAAATGGAAGGAAAGAACGATGAAAACTCGTGCATAAAGTGCCATGATTTATCATAATGAAGGAGTACTATAGGCGACAGGATTCTCTACTCCCCTACTACGATGTGTCACCAAAGAAGAAGTTAAGAATATCCTTATTGATGTGCATGAGGGAAGTTATGGTGATCACACGGGGTGAGGGCAGACTTTGGCGAGGAAGGTTCTTCGCTATAGATACTTTTGGCCAATAATCAACAGGGACATGGCTGATTACACTACAAGATAAGATATATGCCAAAGATTTGCAAAGATACCAAGACCCTCATCTATAGAGCTCATGCAAATGGTTATTCCATGGTCATTGGAAGTTTAGGAAATTAACATAAACAGTGTTTTACTAATATCGAAAAGTGAAGCAAACTATCCTATTGTAGCTAAGGATTATTTCACAAAGTGGGTAAAAGCGAAACTACTAGCCATAATCAGTATGCAGAAAGTGATCAATTTTGTTGTGAAAAACAATATGTGTGGATTTGGAGTCCCACATAAAATCATCACTGAAAATGGAACCTAATTCGAGAATGTCGAATTCAAAGATTTTTGTAGTCGGTATCAAATTAAGAAGAAATTCTATGCAGTAGCACCCCATAAGCGAATAAACGGGTAGAGGTAGTGAGCCGAATCATTAAATCCATCTTGAAGAAAAGACTGATGAAAGCCAAGGATAGTTAGGTCAATGAACTGCCACTAGCACTGTGGGTTTATCGAATGACCCGTAAGTCCATGATAACCACACTCCATTCGCTCTGGCTTACAGATCTGAGGCCAAGATTCCAATTAAATTAGAAGTCCCTTCTCACCAAAGAGCGCACTATGATCTCGAGATGAATGAGTAACTCTTGCTTGAGTCCCTCAACTTAGTCGATGAGAAGCAAAAAGAAGCTGATCAAAGAGTGGTTGCTCGCTAGAAAAGAGTCACACGACAGATTAATGCCAAAGTCGAAAACCGTACCAGGATGAGCGACTACATATTGAAAGGAGTCTTTCTTGGTAAATGGGCACTCAACCCTAATTGGGAAGGTCCTTATGTGATTGAATAGAAGCTTGGAGATAGAACTATAGAGCTATAAACTATTGATAAGATCTCAATTCTGCAAGCTTGGAATAGTGAGCACCTGAGACGCTATTTCACTTAGATATATTTCTTCAAATAGTTGAATAGACTCTGGTGTAATAAGGCATAGTCTTCCACTTTTGTATTTATAAATGGAATTGGCTTATGGATCGATGGAACCGTGTCCTTAAAAGTATAACTTTGTTTTGTAGGAATAGTGGCAGGATTGAACATTCTGTATTTTGAACCCAAATGTCTTGGTACTCGAAAAAAAGTACAGATGAACTTCTTTGATCCATGATTGGTTAAGGAATATAATTGTAGTAGGGTCAATTAGATGATTCTACTTCACACATCCAATCTTTGACTAATGCCTAGAGGTAGGTAAGGTCCAAGATCGATGCCCAAAGATAGGCATAAAAAATGCTAGATCCTATAAATAGGAATCAGTATGAAATTATATCTTATTTGCAGGTACAACCATGCTTATGGCCTGTTTTCTGGCTGATGATAAGAAAAAATGGTTGATGAATGTTTTTGGTCAAATGCCAAGAGAAAGGTGGGACCAAAGATGGACAATCAAGAATAGGCATCTAAAGCACTATTTCCTGGAGATAGGAAATGATACACATTTAAGGATCTTTCATTGAATACAACCTAACCTACCCTCAATCAAGATAGGTTGGATCGAAGATAAATGAAGTTGGCTACAGAATTGGCTAAAAATACATAGTTTTCTTTAACAAGACAAGAAATATGTTGGAAATGACAAACATAACTAAAAAAATACTATGTGATTACGAGGACATAGTTATGCATATGAAGTTATGGCAAACAACCACATTGCACAGATTTGGATATGATTTTCACAAATCTAATTGAACTATAGACAATATTTATGCATGAACCAAGTATATAGGCTCATAGACACAAAAACAAAGAAGTAACTAAGACAAATCAAAAAGTAAAGCAGCTTTATTTACATCTAACTATTTTGCAAACAAAGCAGGGGCTATACCCGCATAGCACAGCCTATGTACACAAGTAGAAAAAAAAGGCTAAACAAGAAAACCATTTTTAATCATGTTTCCTCCTCTCCTTCTTTTTCTTATCAGAAGAAGATGAAATCTTTCTATATTGCGACTCTATCCCCTTTCCTATAAATAGTCAACCTTAGGATCCTTGTCCTAACATAATAGCTCCCTGAGCTGGTAGGAGACTTGGGAGCCTCAGCAAAAATGTTAGCCGCCAAAAGTATAGAAGTTGGAATGATGAATGGTTGGGTTAGAAGGGATACCAAAAGAGAGGCATGACATCTTAAACACCCTTATCCTTCCTAATGCTCTTCATATTGGAAATATCGCGAGCCCGCCTCTTTGCCATTGATGGACCAACTTCATGACCTTTAACATCGACGATAGTCACATCCTCGTCACCTATTGATAAGTCGGGTTCTTTCACGGCCTGTTCGTCTAACATCGATCTTTTCAGCATCGAGACCCGGAGCGGACCCAGTCGAAGAAGTTAGAATAAGGGTTGCGGCAAGACGATGGCAAACTTAGTTATAGGAACTTGAGGTCTAAAGTGAGTATCACATTCGGCAAGACAGTAAAAGCAGGTGGAACTAAAGATTGACAGAGAGAAAAGTAGAAATTATAGACATCAATAGGTGTTATCGGAAGTTTCTTGAACATAGAAGAAAATAATATATATACCTTTAGGAGAAGCATATAGAGTTTGAGAAGGAGTCCTGGATTGGAACTCCTTTATAGTGGGAGATAACCCATTAAGCTTTAGAATAGGTTTTAGCACTGAATAACCGGGGTCCTTAGGATTGTATATCCCATGAGTTAAGGAAGAAGGTGAAGTGGCTATCACTGATATAACTATAACACACTAGTTGTAGAAGTCCTAGAAGAGCGGTTGACTGGATCAGAGACAATAGACATAGATGTGGAAAATACGATGGCACCAAAACTGACCGTCGTTAAGTTGATAGCCTCTGCTCGGGGTCTTTTAGAGATAAGAGTAGTGCCTTTCACCAAATCCTTGGAGATGGATTCAGGAATGTCCCCAATAGGCACATAGGTAGAAGTCAAGGCTTCATAAGCTAGTATCGCCTAACCCAAAGCAAGAGCCTCTATATTATCTTCATTTAGGAGGTCGACCCTTATCTCATCCTCATTAACCTCGCTAATGTGATCCTTTTCTTGCTTAATAAGTTTCTCCTAGGCCATAGTAAGAGCCCTGGGGTATTTGTCAATGGGCACTTTAGGTCATCGGATTTAATCATGTTTTCTTAAAAGCAGACCAAAGTGGACTCAACTGGAGTTTTAAGCTCCTCTTCTATTTTGGTTGCATAGGAATCTAAAGTCCTTCTTACCTCTCTGGCATCGAGTATTTTTGACATGTATTCTTCAACCATGGCGAGGGCTTCATCCTTTTCTTTATTTCCAGTTTTCACTTCAGCCACCAAACATGAAATTTTAAGAGTCTGTGTATCAATGCTGGTCTGAAGGAGCGCCTTATCTTTGGTGAGTTTACCTCTTCTATGATATGCAGCCTCAAGTTGTTCCTCTTGTAGCTCAAACTTGTCCTCAAAGACTTTCCTCTCATCTAATAATTTCTTCTCTATCGCTCAAGAGATTTCTTGCCGTTTGTCTATCTCTTTAGAGTAATGGGCGATAATTCGCTCATGATCCTTTTTCTCAATCTCCTTTTGCTAAAGGATTAACTGATTAGTTTTATTTGTCTCAGCCAATGAGTGAGCGAACCTCTTCCATATGCAATATTGTTTGTAGACATCATGGACACACACTTCGGTATGACTAGTGACCTCATAGGGAATATTCTTTAATGGATAGTAAAATATAACTCTAATGAAATAAAGTCGAGGGAAGTTTTTCTACATCTCAACGTGGTAAACTTAGAACATGTTCCAAGACTGCTATAGAGATGTGCATGGAAGTTGGCTCCTTGCCGGGCCTCTGTTGAATAGGATCAGAAGTCATAGGGCCAACAAGTCGAGAAGTCCATTTGTATTTGTGGAAGAAACCAAAAGCTAATTAGGAGGAGACACTGAAGAAGGGGCGGTAGGATCCCTAGAAGCATGAATATGATCAGGCCTTGATGAGTATTGATTTTGTTCCTTAGGGAGAGGAGACCATTCGCAATGCTAAGGAGGAGATCCCCTAGTTGATCCGGAGCGATCGCAAGACTCTTGCTCATGATCATCTTCGTACTGTTGTTCTTCCTCCCTTTACCTTTCTCTCTTTTCTTCAGATGCTTGCCCAGTTAGACTCATATGATGATTTATGCTTTCAACATGAAGGTTTGCGCCTAAGGTAACCCGTGGATTGCCCATGCAGATCATCATAGATGTTGGGCTATCCCATTACACCTAAAAAGAAACATGAATGAATTAAGATTTGGAAACCAATAAATAATGCATACATTGTAAACATGCCGTGACTTTGGATCTCATGTGGAGTGTCAATGTGCTCGATTGACCTACGAACCGTGCTTATGCGGTCAGCTAAGTGGAGTTATCTCTCCCATAGCGATTGAAGGCATGTCTATAGTCACACGAATAGGAGAATCAAGGTCAGAGAGGTAGAAATTAGCAATGTCATATGAAGGGGTGTGAGTGGAGATTCTTCCAAAAGAACCAAAAATATTATCGGTCAGAGGGGAGAAGGGGCAGAAGTTGCCTCCCAAACTAGAGTTTGTTGTGGTTGTCAAGCAGGATGGGGTGATATCATCCTTATTCTTAGATGATGGGAGAGAGGCAATACTCATTCATCACTACTTATTTCTCCTATAGACTTGTACCCAAGATCCACATAAAAATGACTGAGTTTGTCCCATAGGCTGATGATTATACAACGGCCTTTTAGAAGACTCTAGATACGATAAAGATGGACAATCAATCGATTTGAAATTGTATAAATATAAAATATCTTCAAGAGTAAGCACCCTCCACAAGTGCTTAAGAAAGGTCACATAGGTGCAATTCAGTGAAGATAGCCAGTTAGGTGAAGCTAGGCGAGGCAAGCTTCATGAATTAAAGAACGAGTCGAATGAAGTGGTTAAACAGAGGAACACACCAGAAAGGAACATGTAATGATTACAATCTACGTAGCCTTTCAGGTGGAGTGATTGAAAGGGCTCTGGAGTTAGGACTTCATCAAAATTAATACCTTAGTCGAAACAGATTCTCCTAACATCCGCTTCGGTCAAAGTAGATGCTAAAGAATCTGAAGGATTATTGAGAATCTTGGCACTCTCTAGATAGCTAAGGTTGAATAAGTTAGTGAAGATGGAAACTAGAATAGAGATGGAGATGGGTGGGGTAAAACCAAAACTGTAATGGTATTAGAGTCAATCTTGGGGTTATTGTGGAGTAAACATCCACATTCAGTTCCACCGATATCTGTAAGCGATGGGACATACCAGTGAAAACCCTTTGTACCCACGTTAGATGTACGAGGAGTAGTTCTTAGTATTATCTTGGAAAACCCTAATTTGTAATGAAAACATGGCAAAGCTTTGTGAAAGTATATGTGATCACCTGGACTTGATTTAGTGGATGCACCGTATAGGAAGCTGATGAAAATGATAAGAGTATTGAGTTTTGAAAGTAAAATAATTTTAAGAGTGTTTAAAGACATTATGAGAAAGGGAATTAGTTTTGAAATTTGGAATTATAAATTTAATTTAAAAGAAAATTTATGAATTGATATTGAATTTATACAGGATAGGAAGTATTTGAAGATTTTCGAAAAGGATTTGTAACAACCTGCAAATAAGCATGAGCATTATCAGAGATTTATAGAAATTTGAACTAACAGAGAAAACAATAATAGGATAAGAATACTGATTATGACCACTACTTTGTAATTAATGGTATTCCTTGGATAACAGTTGTCACATCATCATCGAGCATGAGAGAACAGAAGACTTCTCCAACAACTAAACACATCCAGATCCAGTGACCTGTTACTCTAAATCTATCATATGAGTTATAATGAGGAGGGGGCCAGAACAACTTCTGGTGACTGGAAAATCTATAAACTACCCATAACATAAATTTATACCGATTGATTTCCATTTAACTGTATGTCTATTAAGGTTAGCAATTCTAATCTAACCTTGCATTGCATACACGATTACTTAGTTACCTCTTCCCAAGGTACAATATACTGACAAAGCCTTATCAACCACCCAATACTTCCAAACCCATTTGCCACCTAATACTTCTAAATATGAAGCGCGCTTCTATAATCACCATATAGTACTTTTAAAAGAGAAATACGCAGACTCTGCCATTTAAGACCTCGATTGAGGTAGACCCCATCATTTAAGTCCTATTCTCAAGGTGGTTTCCTAACAATGTTGTCAATGGTCGATGGGTCCTAGCTACAAAGACCTCTAACCACTATTTAAGGCTTCAAACATTTAATGTCCAACTATTACTACATCTATCGCCAATAATACCGTAGCCATGCAAGAGACAGTACCCAAGCCACTTAATAACTTTAAAGGACCAGACAGACTTCTAACCATTTAATACCTATATTCTAGGCAGGTCCTACATCACTTAATACCTATCCCCAAGCGGACTCATCACTATTAATATCATTATTATGGCCTAAGCAATGTGAGATACTGTACCCAAGCCACCTAATACCTCATTAATAATAACTAGGCAGACCTCTGACCATTTAACACCTATTTATAAGTAGGTCTTTGTCGCTTGGAATCTCACTAGGTTACTTAATAGTTCTATTTAGATGAGAGGCGAACCCTAGAGCAGTCACTTAATACCTCAAACCCTAAGTGAACCCTTTCCGAGATATCCAGTATAACTCTTAATTATTAGTTTGGAACCTCACTAGGTTACTTCTTTCGGTAGGGAGGCGGACCCTAAATAACCACTCAATACCTCAACACTGAAGTAAACCTTTTTAGAGATATCCCTAATTATTTGGAATCTCATTAGGTTACTTAATACTTCCTTTTAGGAGAGAGGCGGACCCTACAACCACTTAATACCTCAAACCAGAAGTGAACCCATATGGAGATATCCCTTACCGCTCCCAATTCCAAATTTGGACCATTTAATAATTTTTAATTGAGAAAGAGGTGGCCCCTCAAATAACCACTTAATACCTCTGACCCTAAAGCAGGTCCTATCTCTCACGAAGTTGCGGGTCCTAGGATTAGTGATATCTCACATTAGTAGTAAGTACACCCGACTGCTGGTAGCCTTAAAGTGAATGGCAGTCTTTCATCAGGTGACTCTACTGATATAGCATCACTAACCAACTAGGTCCAATTAACTATCCTAAGTCTTTACTTATGCTATCTAAGGTTGACATTGGACTTAGCTTACTAATTCCCTTTTTATTTAAGGCAATAAGATTTACCTTAAATACTTACCTACCCATAAATCCACTTTTTATGCTCATAAATGTCAATTTGTCCATAAAATCCTAATGAACATTTCCTAAGACATTTATGTATGATTACTAATTTCAAATAGTAACCTTTTTAACTATTTCATAGTTATTAATTCAACTTCTTTATTTATCAGTTTCATTAATCCATTTATCCTTCCAAAATATTGTAGCTCCCACATTTATTATAATTTATTTCCCATTTATTGGAGTTACAAACTTTTAAATTCATTTCCCATTAATTAATTATCCTAAACGCGAATATTATGTGTAAGCTCCGTTATTAGCTAAATTTTATTTAATTATTATAAGCATAATAAATTACGTACAAATATCTACTTTTATCAAATATATTCTAATTATATTTTCACTCAAATATTCTTTTCCATGTTCAATCGTTGGAATCATATCTAAAAAGATTATCTGCTATAATTTCCATAAATTAGTCCAAAAAAAGATTTAACTTTAAAATATAAAATATTACATCGTTTGAAATTACTAGGAATAATCATTTCTTTTATTACTGAAATAGACAATATAAACTACAATGAATTCATACTTTACCCACCTCTTTCTCTTTTTATTTGCATCTATTCCTTTCTAGATCAAACACTTTATTTATCCTAAAAGGGAAAGAAATCAAACTAATTTACAAATATTAAAGGAATCTAAATTCCAATAATCCAAACATAGGAAAGTTTACATTCTAACAAGATTAGGGTAATAATCCAAATTCATAACATTATTATACAACTTATTTTCAGATCTGGAATAAATTTCATTCAAATAAGTATTCCAAATTCATACTTTTAGCACTGATTTCCAGATCAAGTTATAAACAATTCTAAATCAACTCATAAACAAAAATATGTAGGCGATATTTATTATATTCAGATTATATTCAGTTTATTGCATACAACTCATATGCAAATATCCAGTTAGGCATAATAATCAAATAAGCACAATGGGATAATTTTCATATTATAACAATCAATAAAATCTCTCACTCACCTTTTAAAAGTGATCCAATTCTCCAGATCTAAAGTAGAACCTTAAATTCATCTCCAAATTCTTTTTAATCCAAGAAATATGTATAAAAAGGAATATACATACATTTGAATTACATATCTGAGAAGAGATTGGGATCGGAAGAGAAAATAGATACAAATATGTAAATATATATAAATTACCTCAAATACGCTTATAGTTGATTCTCTTCTCTTCTCCTTTTTATTAGATTTCTATTCTTCTCTAATTTGTATGATATAATTTAGAAAGAAAGTGGAGAAAAAGATATGGTAGAGCTTCGCTATCGCCTTTAGACAGATATGAGAAGAGAAGGGAGGGTTAGACCTGAATTTATAGGCGCAAGAATTAACCTCAACTGTCAGATCGAAATATATAAAATTATTTTCGTTGGGCCTAGGCTAACCCTAGCCGCCTCACAAGAAGTGGTCGAAAGCCCCATTTCTGGGAGTCGGTCGCTCTAATATGCTGGTCAACCTGTGGGTCCTAGATAATCAATATATAAATGTCAATTTTCTTATTCGAATTATTTTCGTTCTGAATTTGTTTTTCGTCAGTAGCTTCTTCGTTTGGACTCCAATCGTAAAATCCTAAATATGGAAGTTGCTTAAAATTTCTCCATGAATGCAATGGTGCAAGTTTCATGGTCAAATTCCATCATTTGCATAAATTCTATTTTTGAAGCCTAATTAATTAACTAACTAACTAAATAACTAACATCAAATTATGGGGTGTTACATTCTTCCCCACTCAAAAAGAATTTTGTCTTTGAAATTTCACTAATGACCAAGTCATGGTTTTGGCTCCTAATTATCCTAAACTATACAACCAATGAGTGTACAACCAAACATGCGCAAGTGCATAGTATATTATTGTATCACCATACAAAAAATATGTATGCAGAATGATTCTAAATCGGATCCTCCTATATGAATGCATTCCTATTAAAATGTTTTTGGAAAAATATGATGCAAACAACCTATATGTATACTGGAAGTTCTATATTATGCAGCTTTTGAAAAATCTTTTCAACCAAAAAAGCCATACTCCTAAGAATAGAGTATAACCAACTAATTTTGCTTCCAATTCCTACCATCCAAAAATCTAACGCATTGAAAAATCGCTTACTAAACTTTAATCCAATGTCAAAAAGGAATTTAGGTAGAGAATTTAACATTATTACCACTCTACAATCTTCTTATTCCCGTAGTACAATGGAAATTTCCTCACTGCCCCTGATGTACTCAAAATTTTCCACGTACAAAACGCATAGGAAGGCTTCTTTCTAGCTCTAAAATGGAATTAAGTCTAAAAATAAACTCGCACACATCATCGACAAGGTATGGAAATATAAATTCCAAGGCTAAAACAGTTTTTCCCTTATTACTACTTGCATTTATTGCATCATCGATCCTAATGCATCGCTAAATTTGTAGATTCTAACTCTATTTTCCTTCCCTACGCCTAACATGTAACCTTCAAAATCAAAGATTTCACAAAAGCATTTCCCACTTTTTAAATTTATATGTCAAAGTAAGATTAGAAGCACATTATCCCTTGAAATAAAATTTTGTACAAAAACTCTAAAAATAATTTAAGAGTCAAAAATAACTAAAAGCTAAAAACTTTTTTTTTCTCAAAAGAGAACTTTTCAAATAAAAGGGAAACTTCTCATAATATTTTCCTTCTCAAAAATTTTGATAAACTGAGCCACAATTTCAACGTAGTCGGAAGTCGGTTATGCGCTAAATGCATAAACAAAATTCTAAAATCTACAACTAAGCTTTACCCATAAAACTTGATAATTTATTTAAAAATGTCATCACATTTATTATTCAAAAAACTTGGCATTTAAGGAACATGAGCAACAACCTGTGATAGCAAAAAACTTTACCATGTCCTTCACTAAAATTTTCCAACTATTATAAACTTCTAGTCTTATATTGTATTTACTGTTAGTCAAGTGTCTTTATGAGATTCCCATATTTATACCGCTTCTTCCTTATGCATATATATGAGCGGTTTGCACATTCAAAAACAATAACATGGTAAATAAATAAGAACTCATAATATCGTGCGTACCTTTTACAAGAGAAAACTAACAATTACAATCCAAATAACCTAAAAGAAAAGAACAAGTGTTGGAAGGGAAAAGACAACAACACCATAAATCCTAAAGTAATGCCTACAAACTATGAGATGCCTTGCTCCGTGGCTGGAGCTCGATCCATACTACGACCCCTGAATAGTCATAGCATGGTGCTATGCACCCAATCTCATGCCGCTAGTGCTGCTGGTGTTGCTGACGGCTTCGGAATTGCCATCTTCCTGAGGAAGGATCTAATCATGGTAGAAGGAACTTTCTACTAAACTGCTTCTTCACTGAGGTTTACTCGTATTACCTAAAGACGAGAGTGGATAGGTGAAAATACGAAAAGTGACTCTGTGGAGTATGAAACCTTGATAAACAAATTGCATCATAAGGGTGCGAGTCTAATTGATGGTGATGCCGCCAATACTAACATAGGTGGTCTTCCATGCTATGGATAAATTCGGCTGTAACTTCCCGTATTATGGATGACGTTATGCTAAATGATGCACACAACCTGATGGGCAGTCAGACGTAGATTATCTATCTTCCAACACTGACATCTTGGGAAAAAATCAGCTGCAAAATCTTTGAGTCAGTCACTACAAAATCATCCAAGTTTGCGTCCTTCGCGGAGGCCTCCAAAATCTCAATGAGACCATCATTAGTCAGTTCAATCAAGACATCCTTCATCTCTGAACGAATCAAATTATTGCCTCCATCGAAAAGGCAGATGTTGCACGGGTAACATTCCCACTCAAAGGTCACGAAGCAAAGGATCGTTGCAAATCCTACCGTGATGAATAGCTCTTCCAGCCCAAAAGCTGCAAAACCTTTTGCTTATTCCAGTTCAGTCAAGTGGCCTCTTGGGGGTTGATACCATAATGGTGTGAGGAAAAACCGGCAGTGCGGAAAGGTGTCTTGGGCTAAGAAGTGGCCGAAGGGAGGGAATAGGATTTAGATGTGGAGTGGTGGATAAGCGAGATCTAATGTGCAAAACCAGCACGAAGGGGAGGCGAGGTTACTGCTCCTAGGGTAAAACAGCATTGCCTAGGGGTGGAACAGAAGAGAGGCAGATACTTGGATGAGAAGGAGGATGGGATAGGGTTCGACCTGTTGAGGAAGAAGGAACAAAAGAAGGCAACCGGTGTAATTTGGACATGACTTTTATATTCCCATTCCAGGTTCAAGTTGTGTCACAACTCGTTAACTGGTAGACCAATCTAGGTTTACCCTAAGTGGTCAACCGCTAGACGGGCTTTGGCTATTAATTGAACTTAGACCCAATTAAGGTAGCATTATATAATAATAATTGTTCTACACCGTCTCCTTCGATTCGACACGATCCGAAAAATTCCTGCCCTCATCACGGTAGTGTCAAAGCCTACCGCCTAGTCCAGAACTATGCTCCTGCAATTTATAGTAGTCCCAACAAAAATGCTACGATCAATAACAATTCCAAAAACACAAAAATACTCCAACTGCTATTTCCTGCCTACTCCACACAGAAATATTTCTTCCAATAGCCGATGGTACAACAACACTTTAAACTACATACCCCAATAAAATTGAATGTCATTCCTATTTTTTCTGTACCTTAAAGAGAGAAGGTTTTAAAAACCTTGATTTTATAAACCGAAAAATCACTGAGCTAAATATATGCTCCTTTATACTGGTTTCTAAATAATAGAAACTATTTCATACCAAAACTTCTTTTAAGAATCAAACTTATATTTTCCAAAATATCAAAATCAAGCCTTTACTGATATATATTAATATTTAAGGATTTCTCTAAAATCTAAGGCAGTTTCCTAAATATACTTTATAAAAATTCTCTCACAGGTTTTAGACTAAGGAACTGACATTAATTATCCAAATAAAAATCCGATTTGCCATCAAAGAGGGGATCGGCGAATGCACCCTAGCAAAAAAAACTTGCCTTCGGACAATTGCGACATACATAATCTAATTTCCCACCCATTTGGAATATATGTCTGTCTTCGACTGGAACTCATCATCAATATCCAAACTCACAAGGTAGCTAGAATCTCAACCATCAAGTCGAACACCTCCAGCCTTCGAGATTCCGCCATATATCGCACTCATGCTCTTATCAATAGTGCCTTATGCATCACTAGCACTCTTGGGGTACTTCGGAGTCGGTGTGAAAATCTTAACCCTAAGATATTTCCAGTCCATAGTTGCTTTGCCCGTTCCCCCGTAGTGAAACTACAACTACTTCTATAGTCAGAATTCTTAGTGTAAAACTATAATAATACTTGATAGGAAAGTATGAATATGTTCTCTTAATTTATCCTAATTCCTCTGATCTACTAATCTAAGCTCTAATACCAAATGTAACAACTCATACCTCAATGGGCTGGAATTTCGACAAAAATCGAAACCCAAGTCCATCAAAGCATAGATCATTGGATTTGTACCTGCAAATAAGCATGAGCATTATTAGAGATTAATAGAAGTCAGAATTCACAGCGGAAATAATAATAGAATAAAAATACTGATTATGACTACTATCTTGGAATTAATGGTATTCCTTGGATAACATGTTATCACATCAGCATCAAACATGAGAGAAAAGAAGACTTCTTCAACAACTAAACACATCCAACTCTAGTGACCTATTCCTCTAAATCTGCCTTATGGGTTGAAATGAGGAGGGGGTTGGAATAATGTTCTGGTGATTGGAAAAATTATAAACCGTCCATACCATAAATTTATACCGATTGGTTTCCATTTAATTGTTATGTCTATTAAGGTTAGCAATTCTAATCTAACCTAGCATTACACACACGATTACTTACTTACCCCTTCCCAAGGTACAAAATATTGACGAAGCCTTACAAACCAACTAATACTTCCAAACCCATTTGCCACTTAATACTTTTAAATATGAAGCGAGCTTCTATAATAACCATACAATACTTTTAAAAGAAAAACAGGTAGACTCTGCCATTTAAGATCTCGATCGAGGTAGACCTCATCATTTAAGACTTATTCCCAAGATGGTTTCCTAATAATGTTGTCAATGGTCGGTGGGTCCTAGCAACAAAGACCTCTAACCACTATTTTAGGCTTCAAACATTAATGTCCAACCATTACCACATCTATCTCCAATAAAATCTTAGCCATGTAAGAGATAGTACCTAAGCCACTTAATACCTCTAAAAGGACTAGGCAGACTTTTACCCATTTAATACCTATATTCTAGGCATGTCCTATATCACTTAATACATATCCTCATGTAGACTCCTCGCTAGTACTATCGTTATTAGGGCCTTAGCAACGTAAGAGACTGTACCCAAGCCACTTAATACCTCATTAATAAGGACTAGGCATACCCTTAACAATTTAACACCTATTTATAGGTAGATATGTTTCATTTAATACATAACCCCAATGCGGACTCCTCACTGGTACTATCAAGTTGACATCGCTTGGAATCTCACTAGGTTACTTAGTACATCTTTTTAGGAGAGAGACGAACCCTAGATCAGTTACTTAATACCTAAAACCCAAAGAGAACCCTTCCCGAGATATCCACTATCACTCTTAATTATTAGTTTGGAACCTCACTATGTTACTTCTTTCGGTAGGGAGGTCGATCCAAAAGTAGTCACTTAATACCTCAACATTGAAGTAAACCTTTTTAGAGATATCCCTATTTATTTGGAATCTTACTAGGTTACTTAATACTTCCTTTTAGGAGAGAGGCGGATCCTATAGCCACTTAATACCTCAAACCAGAAGCAAAGCCCTATGGAGATATCTCTCACCACTCATAATTTCAAATTTGGACCATTTAATACTTTTTAATTGGGAAAGAGGCAGGCCCTTAAACAACCACTTAATACCTCTGACCCTAAAGCAGGTCCTATCTCTCGCGAAGTCACGAGTCCTAGGACTAGTGATATATCACATCAGTAGTAACTGCAGCCAACTGCTGATAGCCTCAAAGTGAAGGGCAGTCTTTCATCGGGTGACTCTACTGACCTTGCATCACTAACCTACTTTTTCCATTTAACTATTTTAAGTCTTTACTTATACTATATTAGGTTGACATTGGACTTACCTTACTAACTCCCTTTATATTTAAGGCAAAAAGATTTACCTCAAGTATTTATCTACCCATAAATCCCCTTTTTATGCTCATAAATGTCAATTTGTCCATAAAATCCTAACGACGTTTCCTAAGACATTTATGTATGATTATTAATTTCAAATTAGTAATCTTTTTTACTATTCCATAGTTATTAATTAAACTTTTTATTTGTCAATTCCATTAATCCATTTGCCCTATCAAATTATTGCAACTCCCATATTTATTACTATTTATTTCCCATTTATTAGAGCTACACCCTTTTAATTCCTTTCCCATTAATTAATTATGCTAAACGCGAATATTATGTGTAAACGTCGTTATTAGCTAAGTTTTATTTAATTATTAGAAGCTTAGTAAATTATGTACAAATATCTACTTTTATCAAATATATTCCAATTATATATTTTCGCTAAAATATTCTTTTCCATGTTTAATTGTTGGAATTATATCTAAAATGATGATCCGTTATAATTTCCATAAATTAGTACAAAACAAAAGAATTAACTTTAAAATATAAATGATTACATCGTTTGAAATTACAAGAAATAATCATTTCTTTTATTATGAAATAGACACTGTAAACTACAATGAATTCATACTTTATACATCTCTTTCTCTTTTTATTTGCATCTATTCCTTGCTAAATCAAACATTGTACTTTTCCTAAGAGGGAAAGAAATAAACTAATTTACAAATATTAAATGGATCTAAATTCTAACAATCCAAACATAGAAAAGTTTGGGGTAATAATCCAAATTCATTACATTATTATACAACTTATTTTCAGACCTAGAATAAATTTCATTCAAATCAATATTCTAAATTCATACTTTTGGGATTGATTTTCAAATCAGGTTTTGAACAATTCTAAATCTATTCATAAACAAGAATATATTCAGATTATATTCAATTTGCTGCATACGACTCATATACAATTATTCAATTAGGCATAATAATCAAATAAACACCAACAAGATAATTTTCATATTATAACAATCTATAAAATTTCCCACTCACCTTTTAAAAGCAATCCAATTCTCCAAATCTAGAGTGGAACCTTAAATTCATCTCCAAATCCTTTTTAATCCAAATAATATGTATGAAAAGGGTATATACATACATTAAAATTACAAATCTAAGAGGAGATTTGTGATTGAGGGAGAAAATAGATGCAAATATATAAATATATGTAAATTACCTCAAATACGCATATAGTTGATTCTCTTCTCCTTTTTATTAGATTTCTATTCTTCTCAAATTTGCGTGAATATATATATATATATATATATATCTGTCTGTGTGTATCTTATTTTTATAATTTAGAAAGAAAGTGGAGAAGAAGAAATGGCAAAGCTTCGCTACTACCTCCAAAAAAATATGAGAAGAGAAGGGAGGGTTAGGCCTGAATTTATAGATGCAGGAATCAATCTCAACCGTCGGATCGAAATATATTTAATCTAGGTCGTTACGCCTAGGTTTGCCCTAGCCGCCACACATGAAGCGGTCAACCGCCCACATCCTAGGGGTCAACCTCCCCTGGTCGACCGCTTCAATATGTGGGTCAACCTCTGGGCCCTAGATAATTGATATATAAACATTAATTTTCTTATTCGAATTATTTTCGTTTAGAATTCATTTTTCGTCCGTAACTTCTTTGTTTGGACTCTGATCGCAAACCCTAATATGAAAGTTGCTCAGAATTTAGCCACGAACGCAATGGTATAAGTTTCATGGTCAAATTCCATCATTTGCCTAAATTCCATTTTTGGAGCCTAATTAATTATTTAACTAGCTAATTAAATAACGGATGCCAAATTACGAGGTGTTACAAGATTTTCATTCTTAATTCAAAATAAGTGGGATTATGATATTTTGATATGTATTCATTTTCAGATAAGAAATTGAAGGGCTTATGAAATAATATTTGAATATATATAGTAATATATGAATTAAAATTTTGAAAATGGTTTTCCAATTCGATACGAATATCGTTAGTAATCAAATTAAATTACTCAAAAATATTTAAGTCTATTATTTACATATAAAATGATACGTACTTATATATACGATAAAATGTATTTGAAATGATGTTTTGAACTGAAATAAGAATATGTTCGAAATAAACATAAATTAATTAAAATTTATTATAGTTAAAAGCAATTAATATTAAGTTACTCAAGTTCAAGAAAATAAGTAGCATTGAAATTAAAATCTATAAACCAAAGGATTATTTGATGAAAGTCATAGCTTTCAAGTAAAAAGAATGTTTTGGTAAAACAAAATTTTGAAGAAAAAAATTTGATGATGTATTTTAAAAGACGGGTGAAAATTTTAAATTTGGATGCCGTGATATGTTTCTGATAGCAAATCATTTATTATAATTATAAAGTATAAAAAGGATTTTGAATGGTTAAATTAAAATTTGTTTGATGGGTTAGACAACGAATAAGGAAGAGAAGGGTTATGCACTTAAAGTGGCACCAACTATAGATGTGCCACCATGTGTTATAAAGAAGGGGAAAACATACCATGAAAGAAGGTGACTTTGGGATAGATAAAATGATTAGTTTTGAGATGTTATTCCATGAAGATGAGAATATGACTTGAATAAGGATTAGCAGACTAGGGATGATATGTCATAAGTCATGATCCCAATAGTCGTACAGAATTAGATGGAGATAGAAATTTTGTATGTCGTCGAAGAAGATTCTGAACTTCATCCTTAAAGAAATAAGATTAATAAGATATATGAATATGTGTAACACCTCATATTTTAAGTAACATAATTTAGAATATTTAATTAGCTAAATAAAATAAAATAATGTAAGATGATTAATAGATTGAGATTTGATTAAAGTCAAGGGTAGCCATGCCTTGTTAATGTGTAATTCAAAACGAGATAACATGAATAAGATATGTTAGGAAATAAGGAAGGGAAAATGGGAAATAGGATGAACTTATACCCTAAACCCTTAGGAAAACAAACACACGTTCATTTCATTTTCTCAAGCAAAAATACCCTAAGGCTGGCCACCATTTTCAATCTCAAGAAGAAGATAAAGTTAGGATTGCAAGAGAAAGAAGTGAATCAACTCGTTCAACATCAAATCTCGCATCTTTAATCACAAAGCTAAGTGAATGATTACTACATCCCATTTTTCTTATAGTTTTCGGATTTAAGGGTAAACCGAAATGATTTTGCATGATAATGCCATGTTTTGGATGATTAAATGTTTATATATACTTGTTAGTGATTTATGCGTGTTCATATTGATTTATATGACATGTTTTGATGTGAAAACCCTATTTAGTGACATCCAAATGCCTTGCGATTTTGGATATAGACCAAAAATGTTATTTTAGGGACGTGTTTCAATTTTCATAATTTTTTGAATTATGGTGGATTTTATATTAATTTTCTAGTGAAGAAAATGATTTATTGGATTATAAATTATTCACGGTAAAATAAATAATTATTTGGGTCTGAAATTTATATATGTTAGAAAACATAATAAAAAGAATTTTCTGGAATCATTATAGAATTTTCCTAAGTGTTTTGATGGATATATAAAATTTTAAGGTATGGGACAGAAATGTTTTATATGTTTTATTAAGGAGAAGGGGTATTTTGCAAATGATTTAAATTAATTAAATTGCTCTGAAATGTGCAGCACTTTTTAGTGGTAAAGAAAAGAGGCAACCAATCAAAATTTTACACGTAAAGTAGGTTAGGTGAAAAGAACTGTTTTTTTCAGGTTTTTAAACCGTTTTATTGCTTTTGGCACCTACTTCTACCTTGGTTGGCTTTCGACCAAGTCCCTCCACCTTCATCTCCATCGAAACCAATGCGCCTGATATCAAGAAATTGGTACATAGCGAACTGAATAGAGGGCGAAAGGTATGAGGTCGAAACCATAGGTTCTGAAGGGGTCAAAGCATCACTTTTTTTAAAATCAAAATGCGCCTGCTCGTTTTCAACTAAATGGCTTTTGACTCAGTTGACTTTTGACTGGGTCAATGGATTTGAAAGAGATGGTTTCGAATGGGTTGCATTTTAGTTTTAAATGTTTGTTTTCGACAAAGCTAAAACCTTTTTAGCTGGCGCTTTCTACCTTTCAACTGCAATGCTTTCGAAGGGATGGTTTCGACACCATCACTTCTTTACTTAGGAAATGGTTTCGAAACAAATGCTTTCGACTTAAATGCTATAAAGACCCATTTTCTATAATTGAAGTATAACCCAAATGGTTTCGAAAGAGATAGTTTTAATGGTTTCGAAAGAAGTGCTTTCGACTTCAATGGGCTTCTTATCCTTTTGCTCTACTTGTAGGCATAATTCAAAAGGTTTCGATCGAGATAGTTTTTAAAGGTTTCAAAGAAGTAAACATTGAATGGTTTCGAAGAGTTTCCACTTTTTTTAAAAATTGAACCCAAAGGCTTTCGAAAGGTTTAGTGTTTTAATGCTTTCAAAAGAATTTCAATGAATGATTTTGATGGGGTGTTTCTCCAGGGTTTCGAAGGGGCTGAAAGGGAAGGTTTTCCTTTGTTTTTGAAGCTTTCGATGAAAAGAAAGGAAGGGTTATTCCAATGTTTTCGAAAGGCAATGTTTAAAGGTTTTAAAGAGGGATATCTATTATTTTGAAGCTTTCGGAGAAAAGAAAGGAAAGGATTTTCCAAAGTTTTTGAAAGACAAGGTTTAATGGTTTCAAAAGGGGTAAATGTTTTCATCAACAAGGGGTTGAGTATATATATATATATATATATATAACATGGCAAGGTGATGTTGATTAAAGCATAGAGAATATGTATTTTCCTTGTGCAAGTATGATTTAAAGATTTAAATCAATTTGAAAGAGTTTTTCAATGAAAATTTAAGGGAAGTTGTCCCTAAGTGAAAATGACTCAGATATTAGAATACCAAATGAGACTGGTATATGGTCGCGCCCTATACATTAGCTATTGGCCCTAGATAATTTAGTCCAAAATTCCAGTGTGTAGGGCTTTGTCACAGGTAAGACTAAAATTATGATTACACATAGAAGGGAATATATATTTGTATACATATAGGTTATTGGTGAGCCCGTAAAACCATTAGGATCGAGTGACCCTGGGAGATGTTAAGCTAGGGTCAGACCGTCCAGAAGAGAAGTATTTAACAGATAGCTAAGGACAGATCGTCTAGAAGAGGTGTGTCTAACAGATGTTAGATAAATTTTGATACTTTGTCTGGTAGGCCCGAGTCAGCCAAAGGTTAATAGTAAGCCAAACAAAACTATAGTATTCGGATAGATAGTCCTTTTGTTACCTGATATGTATGTTTACATAATAATGTTTTACAGTTTTAACCAGATTTGGTTGCAGGATAAAGGTTTGCAAAAGATATGTTTTAAAAAGGATATTAGTGAGGGGAAATCCATTCCGCTAAGCGGCGTGGCCTCACTTAACATTAATAGCTGGGATGTATAGTATTATTCACATCGGGCTTTATGTCTAACTCGAAGTTTATGTCTTCCCCATTAAACTCTCGGGTGCTCAAAATTGATTTGAGTAGGCTGAGGGTTGAGGTTCTTTCAGGTTTTAGTAAGATGATGAATAAAGCTAACAGAGGAGAGCCGGAGGCTAACGGATAGCTATTTAGGAGTTGCAGCTCTTTGTTTTGTGTTTATTTCCGCTATGTATGTATTAAGTCAATTATGACTATATGACTCTGATCATCCAAGGGGGCATCATCATGTGTCGCACTTGGCATATTTTGTAATAAGTATATTTTATCATTCCCTAAGAAATGTTTTGGGATTATGTAATTTGAATATGGAACATCTATTTTGAAATGTAATGGAAAAATGTTGTTTTGAAATTTGTGCTTTGTTTCATATTCAAGTGCTTCTGATATTAGATACCATTAACATAGCCATATTTGGTCGTCGGAAGTTAATACTATGGATGACTGCAGCATCTGTAGCGCTTAGTTTTGGGCCTCTAGATAGGGGATGTTACAATATGCCACCACAAAGGCACATGACTCTAAAAGAGAATCAGATGTTGGATAATAAAATTCCAAGTTAGCGAAAGAAAGATTGTAATTATGGATAGAAAGAGAAAATTATATTCAAATTAATGTGTTGAAGTATTATAGAGAAAAGATGCTTACCTAATAACAAATTATTGGTTAAAATTCATATGAAGGAGATTTGGGCCTAAATTATACTTGTTTGACATTGGAACATTTTTTAAGATGCAGTTAAAATAGAAGTTATTCAGAAGGTTGATTATTGTAAGAGGCGTAATTGATATTGGAATTTCAATTCATTGGATCATGCTAACCAATTGATTGAAAATATTTTGGAATATGGATTAAGATTTTAGCTATAGGGCCCAGAGTTTATTTTTGGATAGGGTCCCGATGACCCAGTGATGCTACTACGAGATCTGACTCGGTAATCCATCCATAGTGTAGAAATTTATATAGTTGATGTTTGCATTCTTTTTTGATGTCATTGTAGTAATGATTAGGAATGGAACCGAATAATATTCAAGATGCTTCGGTGTTGATATCGTAGTAAAGGTAGATTATTTGAGTGGAATCCATAGACGGGTGTCGTTGGCCTAATGTCACATGTAACATTACACCATTTATGTTATATGGCTTGGAAGGATGTTGTTCTCCAACCAAGTGATTGTAGTTTTGATGTATATGTTTTGGGATGATAGTTATTGGAGTAATAGATGTGGTTGTAAATATATGGTTTATATTAGATGTGACATGAGTCTAATGACTTGTTCACTATGCTAGGTCATCAACTCGTTTTCCAATGTTCCTAGATATATTATGGCATAAGATGTTACTATGACTATTGAGTATTTTATTTATTTGATTTATATGGTGAGACACCAACCCTCTTGAATTGTCCAGTCCATATATTGGAAGTGTAGTAAGTCGGTGAGATGATACATGAGGAAAGATATTGTTAATTAGTTATTATTAGAAAATGATTTGAGCTTGGACTTTTGGTTATGAAAAATATAAAGTTCGAACTATTGACTTTAAAATTGTATTTTGAAATAAATTGGTATTAAGATTATAAAGGGGTAAGTATGTAGTTAATGGACGAGTATTAAGGCTATATAAGTTGTCTGGAATGAAGTCTTTGGAAGTGTATAGATAAGTGTGATTTGAAGAATAAAGAATTTTGGGAGTTTTGACCTTTGTTTATAATGGATATTTTAAATAGCATTTGCGGCAAGGATTATATGAGAAATATTTTCAATTGATGTTGATAAAGAATTTATAAACGATTTCCATAATAGATTTTGAGCTATTGAGATAAACCGGATTTGGGAAATTTAAGAAAATAGATACTTTATTAAATGGATACTAAAGTAAAATAAGAAAATACCATGGTAATTTATTTAGAAAGATTAAGGAAAGAGTATTATGGCTAGCATGCATGATCCACATGCGATTCTGTGGAATGAAATTTGTAAGGTTCAGATATGACTTTGAGTGAGAAGTAGATAGATTCTCTTCAATCATCCCTCGGATTGAAGTGAGATTGTCTATTCTAAGGAAATTATTTTGGAGCAGCGCCTTAAAGGTAGAGTTTACATTACATATGAGAAGCATGTAGACAATGTATTGTACAGTCGATCTTTTATCTCTATCACTATCTTATGCTAGCATTTTTCTCAGGTTAGGATTTCACGTAGATTTAGGATTTTGGTTGCTATGGTTATATTGGTTGAATAGAATAGGATTTCTTTTGTTTGGATGCTTGCTTAGCCATAGGATTTAAGATGGAATGTTTGGAAAATTTAGTAGGTGGTACTTTGTGTATCAAAAATTTGTTGGATATTTGGAGAAGTGATATCATAAGCACAATGATGCCACATGCGTTGGATTAGAGATTTAGATGGGAGATAGCTTGGGTTCACTAGGTTAATACATTGACCATTTTGGACATTATTAGGTGAAGAAGGAATAATGCGGTAAATTAAGTTGTTCGAATTTGTTTAGGTAAGACACCGTCCACTTTAAGTTGCCTTACCTTAGCAATCCAAAAAATGTATTGAGAAACTACTACTAGATGATTTAGATGTAAGGTGTGTATGTATTTAGAAATGGTATGAAAGGTTGCAATTTTGTTTGGGGCACGTTGGTACTAAGGCTAGTTGTTGTTATATATTGTGATGTTATTTATTTGAGAGGGTACAAAGGTTGTAGAAGTTATAGACATACATGTACAATTGAGAAATTTAGGATAGGTTATGCCAGTAGTACACTTTACTGGACTATTTTAGGGAGAACGATTTAGTCCGGGACAACTGAAAAGTGGAGGGTAGAACCAATCTTTTCATTTTGATTTCATTCCAAAGCATTTTCTATTTCCTTGATTAGTTGTTTGTTATTATCTAGGTTTGACTGAATAATTACTTGGTTTGACTATTATTTTGTTTATATATGGATTGTGCTATTTTATGATGTGTTTTATATGCTTTGATTTTTTTGATGATTTATCATATATATATTCACCATATGTATTTTGATGTGATTGGTTGTGCATACATAAAGAATTTATACGTTCACCGTAGGATGCTCGCATACATGCTCTATATCTCATATCATCTCATTCATATAAGAGGGCCCAAATGTTAGATATTTGTGTATATACAAAAACCAATATGTCATCTGCATATATATTATGATACTATTTTATTGATTGTATTTCATAAAAGTACACAAACACCATTTATATATGTTAATGGAACATGTATACATATTTTGTGAAGTTGATTTCAAAATTTTATATGTTGTGTATGGATGCTTGGTTTGATTGGTTGCTTTTTTGTGTGGATATTTGTTTGAATAAATGGTTGGATGATTTAATTTATATCATTATGTATTTGATTTATATGAGAGAGTGTGATGCATTCTTCATCCCTTGAGAATGTGATACCCTAGAAAATTAGTAAATAATTTAAATGAATATTAATAATATGATAACACTAAAATAATTGGAATTAATGAATTAACTATGTAAACCAAAAATAAGGAGGTAAAAAATGGTCATTTTTTAGATCTTGGAATTGATGACGAAACAAGCTTTGTTGTGACCTTCTCGTTTTTCTAATTCACGCGGTATTTTAGTTTTTCTCATTTGGAGTTCGTATGAAGGAATTATGAATGAAATGCTATCCGATTAAACGGGTGCCAAAAGTCGGGTTTGAAATTTAAATTTAAAATTTAGTAGACTACTTTTCCCTCCTTAATTAAAACTAAAAAGTCACGTACCCCATTTTTGGAAACAAAACCCGACTACTCTCTTCTTCCTCCTTCTTCCCTCTTGACATACCTAAGATCAAAATGCAATATCTCTCTCATATCTCAATGAAATTTCATGAGACCAATGGCGTTGCAAAGCTATCGAAGAGAAACACAAACTTGAAGTGATTAGGAGGAAAATTCTAGTGCATGTGAGCCCAACAGGCCAGATAAAAAGGGTAAACTATGTAAATCCCGTAAACTATATTCAAATTCAACATCCAACTTCAATATAGCATATCTCCTTCGCTTCTTAATGAACTTCGACGATCCACTACTAAATGACCATATGGATGAGGAATACGATCTGAAAAAGGAGTTGGGGAAATAATGAAGATTTCTGGCCGAAAAATGGAAAAACATTGAAGGTAGCAGCAACTTTGGAGTTTTGGTGAGTGATTCACCCTTTCGTCCTCATATAATGCAATTATAATACCATATTCAAGATGTGCTGGCTATATTAGTGTAGTATGACATTAATAAACACTTAAATTGGGATTAAAGGGATTTAGGAGAGATTTTATTGATAATAGTACTTAGAAACTAGGTTTAGTAATAATTTAGAAATTTGCTTATTATATATCAAAATTGGTGGAATAAATGATAAAATCTGACTTAGTATCTTTGGGCTAGGATATAGGCACGTTCTCAAATGATCAGCGGCAAAGCAATAGCTATCGAAGGCGGAAACAGCGATGAAAACTTCAAAATCCCAAAACCTGAAAACTGCTTGAGGCATGTACATTAGTGCACCATTCATGCCAGCTAGTCCACAATTGCATTGTTAAATTGCAAGTCTTAATCTAAACCATTATGGCCTATATAAATAAATGATGGACGATTCGAATCTCGTTCTCTTGTATTCTAGAGGGTGACCTGAGGCTAGTGATGAGATAATGATGTGCCACGAAGTGAACAAACGTGTGTGATGATTTGGTTGTTCTTTGAAGTGGATATGTATATGCATTATGATACGACGATGAACGTTGACGAGAAAGAGTCTAGGCATAGGATAGGCAAGCAAGAGTGTGTATGCAATAAGATTATGGTCCTGTGACACTTAATAGGTGATACAGGCATAACGTTGCTCCACTGTAGTGCTACGGCGGGCCAAGGGAGGAGGTGGATATTAAGCGACCCTATAGGCTATGGGCGAACCAGGGCGTGAGTCCAATTAGGTCGCATGAGGAAAAAAAGCGACTCTATTGTTAATCCAAAAAACGGATCAACACTCTGGATTGAGCATGAAAGCACCAGCCTTGTTTATCAAGGCAAATAAAATAGAAAAAGCAATAATAAATCACCGAGAAAGTAAATGAATAAGAATTTTTATAGTGGTTCGGCTGTTAAAGAAGCCTACATCCACTTTATAACTTTTATTATTGACTGACTGCAATTACAAATTGAATCTGATTATAATCTGATTGAATCTTGTAAGTTAGATCAAGTCATTAGTGTTAGAGTTCACTGGAGAATCACAGTGAACCTTTTAGGTGACTGTTATATGGGAGGAGAAGAGTGAAGAATAGTTTTTGCAGAGTTTCAGCAGCTAGTGCCCCATGTTACTACCAAAATTCCTTTCAACCTTATTGAAACCACTTTGAACAAAAGACAAAGAAAAACAAGAGGAAGAAGCTCCAACAAGACCTTTCGAAGGAGTCAAATGGATGCTACGATAAAGTTTCAAAAGTATCACAAACTTTCGAAGGGGTCGAAAGGGTCGAAAGCACCCTTTCACTTCAGAGACCACCTTTTGAAGTAAATGATTCCATGTGCATGAAGACCTTTCGAATGAGTTAGAGCAACACCTTTCGAAGACAATGAATGGCAACTCTTCATACATGCACCAAACCATTCGAAACCAAAGGTTTCGCTTTCACTCAAACCACTCAGAAACATGCATTAGCAGAGCAACCCTTTCGAAAGCCAAACCAAGCGTTTTGAACCAGTCGAGGCCATAATTATCTAGGGAGGTTTCGCATCAAGTCACAAGCAGCTAACAGAGTCAAAACCATCAGTATTGCAACACCTTCGAAACCATTGGATAAAGCCTATCGATGGATTCGAAAGCTCCTACAAAGCAAGAAAGGCGCAACTGTCCCATTCGACAAAGGTGGAAGCATTCTAAAGACAGCACGACATCCACCTTTCAACCAGATCGAAAGCATTAGGGTCGAACGGTGCCAGCTCGCATCTGTAAATAAGACCCAAGGGGTCTGGTTTGGGGGATCCGAACTCCATCATTCTGCACTTGTATTTTATTAATTCTAAAAGCTGTAAACCCTAATTTGTAAATTGAATTAGGGAAATTGATCAACAAAGACTTCTTTGAGCTGAGAAAGGGAAGACTTTAGTATTCTTGATTACTTAGTTATTTCAAAACTTTATTATCAAAACTAATCATGTTTTTCCAGGTGTCGACCAAGTCGAAAGGTATCTTCCAACTCGATTCCCCTATATATTCAAGTAACTCCAGTTATAGACTCCGGGCCACCTTCTACTAGATTTTTACTTTCGACTTGGACGAAACCATTGCATTTCCAGGTAACCTAAATCTTAATTCTCATCCATTGCATATCTCTAACCTAGCTTTCGACAAGGTCAATCCTTAAACCCAACTAAATTTATCTTTGATCCCTGACCCAAGCCTTAGCCACTAAACAACCTAACTGTCGACAGGGTCGGTGCCTACCAAGTCAAATCTTAATCTTGGATTCTTAGAGTTATCCTTCTGTATTCCGCAATCGCTTTGAAAGGAAGGCTTTCGAAGGTTTAAACACACTAGCTTAGAAAGCTCAAAAGGCTGATATGAAAGGAAATTAACCGTTTCGGTTGAATCGAAAGGTCAATCGGAGAAAATTCCCACTACAACTTATTCGAAAGGGATAATTAAAAGGATTATCTACATCTCACCTACTTCTACTTAACCAAAAGAGATCAAAAAGTACTCACCGCATCCTAAGGATAACTTTGTGGTGTTGATAAGATTTTTTGTTAACATTTTGGTGCTAGAAGGAGGGCTCGAACCTCCGACTCTGTTGAGCACCCAATACCACATTCCTCAAACCCAATTATTTTCAAGCTCATCTGCTTTGGTCTAACATCATCATGGCTAACAAAATCAAAAGATCCAAGCAAGGATCTTCCAAACCATATTTGATAGGATTCTCCCTAAGAACCATCAAAGATTCCGACCAATATGAAGAGCAAAGGCTAAGATTAGAAGCTATAAGAATTATGAACAAGAAAAAAGTAGAATCATATGATTAAGAGAAATGGAGTTTGAACCCCTTTCATATTGGCCTTACCCTTATTTTTGCCTTACGAAAAAGAAAAAATGGAATTGACAATTTGTTCAGCCAAATGAGGAAAATTATTCAACATTATTCCAAAGAAACAATCTTTGAAGAAGAGATAATGGCTGACTATAATGCCATTGCACATAAATGGCAATGAACTGCAATAGAAACACTTCCAGTACGAGAACTCCAAAAGGTGTCCAAAAGAAAACCGGTCGAAGAATGTGTAACTACAAGGCCAAGGAACAAGAATCAAAAGGTCATCCTCAAGAAACAAGTTTCGAGTCTAGACTTCCTAAATAATGCGACTTAACAACATCCATATAAAATGTCTACTTGTTAACCAAGGATAAGCTCAATTACTGGCCATCACAGAAAAAGAAGCCAAAGTATGAAAGAAATCTAGGGGGATCCTACTACCATTACCACATGATGAATGGTCATAAAACTAATCACTGCAGAGCCTTGGAAGGGATGATAATCAAATTTAACCGTAAAGGAAAAATCAATTAGTTTGTAAAGAAATACTGAATGAGACCAATAAAAAGCTACTTTTCTTTAAAGAGAATCTACATAATTGGGAGTGAAATGCTCATTTATTTGGACATTACCTTAAACGGTCAAAGCCTCTTTCCACGCCGAGTTGGCCAGGGTAGAGCGCCTCCTGTAGGGAGGTCGGAGTAAACCTTTATCCTTGCCGCCCTATGGCCAGGATAAAGCATCGGACAAGCCCTTGACCACGCCTCTGGTTAGGTCAAGACACCACCTGAAGGGAGGGCAAAGTAAGCCTTTATCCGTGCCACACTATGGCCAGGATAAAGCACCTAACAAGCCCCTGTCCGCACCATGCTATGCCATGGAAGGGCACCTCCTGGAGGGAGGTCGGAGTAAGCCTATATCCACGCCACGCTATGGCCAAGTTAAAGCACCAGACAAGCCCTTGGTCGCACCTCTGGTCAGGTCAAGACGACTACTGGAGAAAGGTTGAGTATGTCCTTGGTTCCAGCTTTAAGAATGATCTAACCAAGAGCACCAAATAACGGACTAAGAAGTCCAAGCCCGAGAAAAGGCTCACCAAACAACGGACGAAGATGTCCAAGCCCGAGAAAAGGTTCACCCAACAACGGATTGTCCAAGCCCGAGAAGAGGCTCATCAAATAGTGGACTAAGGAATCCAAGCCTAAGAAGCGGCATATCTCCAAAGGATCAAGATATCCAAGCACAAGAAGTGGCATATCATATTATGGACTAAGACGTCCAGGCTCAAGAAGCAGCCAATTAAATTGCAACTACATACAAAGCCAAAAGGTTTATGCATGTCAAAGAAGACAGAAACTGAGGAGTAAAGGAGAACCCCATTTATTAATACCCGAATCTGGGTTTCGAGTCTTTCATTTTTAAACTTCATCTATTAATACCCAAATTTAGGTTGATCTCTCAATTCCTCATACCCGAATCTAGGTTTCGAGACTATTATTTGACTACACTTATTAATGCCCTAATCTGGGCTTGAGATTTCTATTACGGATTTCTGATTATCCACTATTAATACCCGAATCTGGGTCAAGGACTTCTATCAACTTCAATCAAGAAGATCATTATTATGAATTTCCGGTTATCATCCACAAAATACTCGAATCAAAGTTTCGAGTTTCTTAATTTCAAATGTCATCCACTAATACCCAAATCTGGGTTTCGAGTTTCTAAACTTTCAGATTTAATTCATACCCGAATATGGGTTGTGGAATTTTTACTACAAATTTCCAGATGATGATTTTTGGATTTCCATTATTTGATCATATTAAACTCTCTATTGATTATTTTTAGAGGATGATACTTTAAAAATATTTATACCCGTGGTTGAGAATAAAATTTTCTGCTAACAGACTTCAGGTATTCGGTAATATGGTTAAAATTAAATTCTTAATTATTGCCCATCATGATCAAAGATGTTTTTCAAGACATCTAGTCAAATACGATTATTATTCATATATTACCATACGATTGACATAATGATTTTTTAATCTACGCGAATGATATAGATAAACTTTTACATAAATTTCAAGCTAATAATTGGAAATATTGTTTGCTTTGTACTTTTCAGGGAAATTAGAACAATACAGAAAAATGAAAGATTTAGTAGATACATACATTGCGGTACAAGCTATCAAACAAATGTTTCAGAAGTAACATTAGAGGAAAAAATCATAAACCAGGTGATATTTACGAAATTTACATGATTTACATAAATTATAAATTATTTACAAATATACAGAACAAGTATATACATTTCATGAATATGAATCAATAATAAAGCTTGAGTAGCCTTATTCAAATTTTCAACAATTGAAGGATCTACAATGTGACAGATTGCGACGTAGAGGACCTCCTTGAATTTATTCTCTTTCTTTCTTATTCTATCTGCATCGTTAATTGCACCGATATTAGTCTTCAAAGCACGATTAAAAGCTCTATTTGCGCCTCTAAGGGTCTTGTTTTCCCTTTCTAATTCAACAACGTGCTTCAAAAGGAGATAATTCTCGCGTTCGAGCTTCTAAATTTTAGCAGCATATTCGTTTATGCACTACGAATATTTAAATTTCTATTGTTCATCAAAGTATTTCATCATTTTGAACTTAACTTTACGACACCACTCGCCCACTACCTTCTCTTCTAAGCCTGGAGGAGGATTTGTTGCAGCGGGGAATTTCTAAGCAGCAAGGGAAGTGGATCTCGTTGCTTTAACAACAGATGAAGTAGCAGAGGAGACTAGTAAATCAACACTCGAGATATTATCTCCCATGATAAATTCCAATGACTCACACTGAGCTTGGCTATCCTTTAATTTCATTTCCAAATCACTTATATATTGAAAAATTTCTGACATTTTATGATCGAAGTCGATTGAAGGATTCAATTTGACTTGATGCTTCAGAGCGGAAATTGCTTCATCCTTACTACCAACATCTACTTCTAAGCTGGCAATTTGGTCCTTAAGATTTTTGACAATAGTTTTCTGAAGGAAGAACCTTTTGTGCCACCTTAAAGCTTCGGCATTGCCGTGAAAGCGAGTGAGTATGGTATCTTCAAGGAGTTTACTCTTTTCAAGTTCTGATAACAACTTATCTTTAAGATTAATAAAGCGTGAAGCCGAATCAAGTGAGAGAGGTGCTGCTGATATCTATAACTCCTATTTAAATAAAAAAAGAAAAAGAACGAAGTCAAAACCAGAATGAACAATTTCTTTATTATTGCAATAGAAAATTAAAACTTAAATGAGAATGAAACTAAAATAGTACGAATGGATATTTTACTTTACATCTAAAGTTGAGAAATTGCTTTTCTAGCTTTATTTAATGAATTAGCAAAAGGGATAACTATCGAGTCGAATGGAATATTAACTCATTCTGGAGTAATAACCGATGGGCATTTACTGTAGTCCCACTCCTCGGTAGGAGGACTATCGCGTCCACATATTAGTTTGGTGTGGAATGTCTGAATCTCTTTAGGTATTTTCTCCTTTTCTTCACCAACAAAGTCAAAGCGAAGATGAGGGTGTTCCATGTAAAGTTTCTGTAAATCTCTAAGAAAACAATACCTCGCTAATTTTGAAGATTTTAAAATCGATGCCTTCTTAGTGTAATCTCTTCTTAATCTAACATATTGACTTAGATAATCCCTAGAAACAAAGTTGCCAGAGGAACATTTACTCTGTAATAAAGCAACAAAAATACGGCTAAGTATAGAGGAAAAATTAGAATGAACATTCATAAATCATTATTATTACATAATTACAATTATTCGACTGGTTCATACAAAATTGATTTTGTAAAGCATTCTGAAATAAATTTATCCTTATAAAACTTGAGTTTCTCGGGACGAATGTCTTAGGGAATCGACCTAACTCGAGGCAAGTTCCAACATGCTCTGGGGTGCGGGTCAGATCCGAATTCATCTAAGTAGCTTTTATGCAAACCCTAAGTAAACCCCCGCTAAAATCACCTAAATATGAGAAATCAACGGTCGGGTGTCTACAATAGGCCTTATGCAAGAAATTAACAAAAATATCTCTTTCCTCAATCAACATCCAAAAAAGGGTGATTAATTCACGATTTTCTTTAAGAAGGCCATCATAACGGAGGCGTGCTCTCTTCAGCCGTGCGGCAGCTTCTTGATACTTAAAAGAAGCTAACACCGCCGCACGTCTATTGAGTCTATAGTATTTGTCAGAAAGAATATTGTGCTCCTTCAACTACTCCTTATATAATCTATTTATCTCCGCTTGATTTCTTTCGAGCTTAGTTTTATAGGGGTGGATAGATTTCTTCCTTATCTAAATGAAAGATTTATACTATTATTATCTTCGAAGTGAAAGTGTTTAAACAGAGAATCTCATACCTAAGATATCGGGATTGATGCTTGAGAAGCCTGCTCCCTTTCTTTTGGCATATCGGCATCAATAGAAGCGGGCTCCTCTTGAGGGTTGGAGGGTGCAGGAGATTTGGTCGGAACAACTTCTTAGGGAGAAGGATCCTTTTCGGAAGCCCTTGTATTGTCATTTTCATCTTTTTCTGGAGCCTCGGAAGGACCACCTCCATTTCCACTTGATCCTTGTCCGCTATTGATGTTATCATCCCCATCATCATTATCATCGTCATTATTATCATTATTATATCCCCTCCTCTTCGATGACCTCATCTCTCTTATTCTTCGGAGTCAGATTCGACTTTGAAAGAAGGAACTTCAAAAGAAAGAATTTTGGAGGCGTCAATCTCCTCCTTTTTAGCAGCTTCGATTCCCTGCTTCATCTGATTAATCTTGCCCACAGCTCTATCAACATAGGCACGGTCAAGCGAAGGGAATCTTAGCTCTGGGCATTTGTCAATGTTGTCAGCATAAACGAGCATCAAAGCATTTTCGATAGAAATCATCATACTTTCATCAAGTTCGTATCGAGAAACTGTGACACTGGCCGTTTTGCGTGTGAGATAGTTTCGACTGCCAGTTTCAAAGAAGCATTGTTTTTCTCAAACTTTTCCTTCAAAAAGGCTTTCTTTGCCGCTATTCAGGTCTTCCCCTCGTCGGATTTTTTAAAGGTCATTTGCATTGCCAAGTTTTCGTCGGTAAGGAGTTGGCGGGCTTTCCTTTCCTCTAAGATAGTGGATTCCGACTGGGCGAGAGATGCTCTCAATTGCTCCATTTCAGACGTAGCTTCGTCTTTTTTTGTAGACAAGGAAGAGACTTGATTCTTTAAGGCAGAAATTTCCTCCTGAAACTTAAAGGATTTGATAGAAGATTTGGATGCTTGCTCGTGCAAAGATAACAAACTCTTGAAAATCTGAAAGAAAAAGTACAACATGAGTCAGAAACTTAAAGAAGAACAGTAACGGTAAAGTCAAGTGAAGAGAAACTTACCAAAAGTTGTTGTTCTATTAGAGAATGATAGTGACCTGCCAAGTCGAAAATAGAGGTAGGCGGGCAGATAGAAGCAAAGGATGCAGAGCTTAAGATAGACTAGACTATCTCTTCAAAATTAATGGCGGATGGAGATAATGGGATGGGAGGAACGTACTTTTGAGAAGGGGTCATCTCCAGAGCTTTCTGCATTTGCTCAAGTGTGCCCGGAGAGCTTGAGACAAATATGCGGGAGAGAGGATTGATCGCAGTGGGAGTCTTCTTGGATTGGTCGTGAGGAGTTTTAGCAATCAGACTCCCCAAAGCTTTGTCAAGAGTTAAAGATTCCTCCTCTCATAATCAAGAACTTTGACTCTTTTTGCTACTTTGAGGGGTGGTTCTACCACAACGGATTTCTCCAACTTTCTTTTGACGACCATCTTTGTTGGCAAGAGATTAAGCAATGGATGGCGCGCGAGAAGTCGAAGGAGGAGGAGGAGCTGGACCACTAGCAGACTTTTCCACTTGAGGAACAACTGAAAAGGATTCAAACAGATTATAAGTCAGTAGAATAATTTGAAAAGCAACACAGCAGTAGGTAACAAGAGCATCGTTTATAGCTTACCGGAGTGGTCAGAACAAATGGGAGACATATGAGATGAATTTGTAGGATCTCCTAGGGAAAGGAAGCGTTTGCTTTTTGACATATGTTGGATCAGAGAAGGTTGCTCCAGAATCCTTTGACCGGGAGGAGGGGAGAGTGCTTCCTCAAATTTGTAAGATTTAACAGCATCTATTGATTCCCAATCTTACTTGAAGCTGCAACTAAAGACTCCACCGTTCTCTTATCTGCCTTATTCAGTTCTTTAGCAAGAGCACCTAAAATGAGGCAAAGATCAGCAAGGAAAAGTAACTAGATAGAAGGAAAATAATGAAATCTGAGCTTACGAGGAGTAGAGAGAGTCCCACTAATGTTTGAGAAGCATTTGACGAAGAAAACTGATTCTCCTAGTCTCTAAATTTGTTCACTCCCTCTGATACTAGTTTCTTTGGAGGGTTCGCCCTGAAGATTTGGTTGTTAATATTGTTGATTTTGACCAATCAGACAAGGTGGTTCAATACTTCAGCATTTAAAGAAGGGAGGCCGGACTCTAGAGCCATCAATTTCAAAGACAAGAGGTAGGTGTACACATTTGGAGATAGCTGAATTGGAGCAATTCCAAGATAAGATAGGAACCTAGATAGGAAGTTCGAGAATAGAAGAAACCCTCCATGCCATATGTGTATGGCGGTGTATGCAAAAAACACTTCAGGACGGCTGCTGATTGTGTCATTTTCTGTAGGTGGAATGGCGTACACTCTGGTGATTCCATAGTCATTGAGACTAGCATCCACTTCATCTTGAGTGGATATCAAAGAACGCTTTAAAGTAGCTTCGACTTTCTTTGGAGAACTCATGATTCTGCCAAGTGAAAACGTTTCAGTTAGAAATCATAATTTGTTATGAAGTTAACATTATTTCAAGGATTAGTAGAAACCTACTACAAAAATTTAAACATCAAGCAAAACGTGAAACTTAAAATTCTTGAAAGAATTTAAAATCTAAAAATGAGATATATTATGCTTTCGACAGAGTTAAAAGGAAAGAAAAGGTTTACACTTAACAAACACCTCTCAACAATTTCGAAAGCCCAGATATAAACATCTACTGAGATTTCAACAAGGTCGAAACGGAGGACAGAAGTATATGTCCAATCGGCACTCTTCAACAATGCTGAAAGCTCAATATGAACTATGTTATTAGAAGGGAATAGTTAAAACCAACTTAAAATTTTGAACAAAGTATACACTACCAATATTCAATAAACAAGATAATAAAATCCTCCGACAATGTCGAAACACGAGACCTAATTTTATAAGCGAATACGAATACCGTCAAAACCCTATATACTAATTGAGTTGTAAGGTTCAAAGTTAAAGACATATTGATAAAAAAATGATAAAAGGACTAAGGACATATCGATGATGTTGGAAAAAGATAATGATTAAGTCCTCAGATGTTTATTGGAGGTTTCGACTCAGTACTAACAAGAGGCTTCAACAGAATCGAAAGGGCTACATGGTTTTGAAAGCATGTTAAAAACAAAGTTTCAATCAATACAACAGGTTTCGGCTAGGTTGAAATGTTTGGCTTGATTCATGAACTTTATAAAGTGTGCTTTCTTCAACCCAGTTTATAAAGTATACCTATCTCTAACTTAAGCAAGTTTGAAACAAATTTACATGAATGGTTGCGAAACCCATGAGACAGAATATATGCTTTCGAAAATGGGGGTTAAGAGGCATAACCAACATCTTCGTAAGGTATTAAAGCTAAAAGCATAGAATTGTCTTCAATGAGGTCGGTTTCGTATGAACTAAACAACCTTTTGACAAGGTTAATGAAATTAGGCGCTAGATTACCTTTCGACCCCATCGAAAGAGGGGTGAAAAATCAAAATAGCAAATTACCGCATCGATCCCTTTCGACCCCATCGAAAGGGGGGTGAAAAATAAAAATAGCAAATTACTGCATCGATCCCTTTCGATGGGGTAAAAAGGTAAAATTCTAGCACCAAATTTTTAATTCGTACATCTCAAAACTTCTGGGCGAAGTTAACCTAAGTATCCTTCTTCCCCAAACTCGATTTCAACCCAAAAACTCTTAAAAACCACTAAACCAGCAGATTTAAACATTAATCAATTATTCAAATTTTGAAATATTTGAAATGAAAATTCAAATTTTCTCGAAACAACAATAATTATAGAATCAGAAATTGGGTTCAAAATGAAAATTAGCAAAAGGGAGAAAATTCAATCGAACTGTGAAATCGAATTGAAAAGTACTTTCACTTAAATTAAAACGCAAACAATTTTCAGTAAATCAAAATCAAAAATTGAAATTCCGATTATATAAAATTTGAAGTTGAAATCTACCGTGAAATAAAGAGAGAAAGAAATTTCAAAAACGGAACGAAAAAAACTTACATAGATCTGAATTTTTTATGAAGGAAGATAAGATTATCTGGAAATTTTGAAGGCTTTGATTTCGCTCGAAATTTTTCTCATTTGCAGGTAAATGAGAGAAGAAAATAGGAAGACGTAACTTATAAGAAAAGTCAGCAAGGATGGCAAGCCGTTCGATCGGATTCAAATGAACGGTCCAGATTCACGCGGGAATACTAAAAGGCTGGAAGATTCTGGGTTTTGACATGATTGGCTTGGAAAATCAAGAGCATCCCTTCACGGGGGGGGCAACTGTTACTACCAAAAGTCCTGTCGACCTTGTCGAAACCACTTTGAACAAAAGACAAAGAAAAACAAGAGGAAGAAGCTCCATCAAGACCTTTCGAAGGAGTCGAAGGGATGCTATGACAAAGGTTCAAAAGTATCACAACCTTTCGAAGGGGTTGAAAGGGTCGAAAGCACCCTTCCACTTCAGAGACCACCTTTTGAAGTAGATGATTCCATGTGCATGAAAACCTTTCGAACGAGTTAGAGCAACACCTTCCGAAGACAACGAATGGCACCTCTTCATACACACGCCAAACCATTCGAAACCAAAGGTCGCCTTCACTCAAACCACTCAGAAATATGCATTGGCTAGAGAAACCCTTTTAAAAGCCAAACCAAGCCTTTCGAACGGGTTGAAGCCGTAATTATCCAGAGTGGTTCCACATCAAGTCACAAGTAGAAGTTCAGAAGCAGCTAATAGAGTCGAAAACATCAGTATTACAACACCTTCGAAACCATTGGATAAAGCCTATCGACAGAACCGAATGCTCCTACAAAGCAAGAAAGGCGCAACCGTCCTATTCAACAAAGGCGGAAGCATTCTAAAGACAACACGACAGCCACCTTTCGACCAAATCAAAAGCATTGGGGTCGAAAGGTGTCGACCCGCATCTATAAACAAGACCCAAGGGGTTTGACTTGGGGGATCCGAACTCGGGGTGTGCTGCACTTGTATTTTCTTAATTCTAAAAGTTGTAAACCCTAATTTGTAAATTGAATTGGGGAAATTAAGCAATAAAGACTTCTTTGAGCTGAGAAAGGGAAGACTTTAGTATTCTTGATTACTTAGTTATTTCAAAACTCTATTATCAGAACTAATCATGTTTTTCCAGGTGTCGACCAAGTCAAAAGCTCTCTTCCAACTCAATCGAAACCCCTGCATATTCAAGTAACTCTAGTTATAGACTCCGGGCCACCGTCTACTGGATTTTTACTTTCGACTAGGTCGAAACAATCGTATTTCTAGATAACTAACCAAGTCTTAATTCTCATCCATTGCATATCTCAAACCTAGCTTTCGATAAGGTCGAAACCTTAAACCCAACTGAATTTACCTTTGATCCCTGACCCAAGCCTTAGCCACTAAACAACCTAGCCGTCGATAAGTTCAAAGCCTACCAAGTCAAACCTTAATCTTGGATTCTTATAGTTATCCTTCTATGTTCCGCAACCGCTTCAAAAGGAAGCCTTTCGAAGGGGTAACCACAATAGCTTAGAAAGCTCAAAAGGTTGATATGAAAGAAATTAATCGTTTCAACTTAGTGGAAAGGTCGATCCAAGAAAGTTCGCACTACAGCAACCTATTCAAAAGGGAGAATTAAGAGGATTATCTACATCTCACCTACTTCTACTTAACCAAAAGAGATCAAAAAGGACTCACCACGTCCTAAGGATAACTTTGGGGTGTTGACAAAATTTCTTGTTAACACCCCAACCCCTCGTTGTAGGTGGGTGAGTATTTATAGCGGAATTTAGTGAGTATTGGGCTAGAAGTTCAAGTTCAGAAAAGTCGATTTGTTATGCCAAGTCATCATTGAAAATCTCAAATCAATCCGAGTCATTTCTATGGATTGCTAGCTATCCATAGGGGATGGATCGCTAGCTATCTATCAACTAAGCATATTTTTCTACCAGAATCCTTTAATTAGTGCTATGAAGGAGCTCAGGAAGTTTGAGGGAGATCCGACCTATCTTGATGGATCGCTTGCTATCTATAGGGGTTGGATCGCTAACTATCCATAGGGGATGGATCGCTAGTTATCCATCAACTTATTCCTACCAGAAGCCTTTACTCTAGCTACGAAGGAGATCAGAAAGTTTTAGGGTGATCCGACCTACCTTGATGGATCGCTAACTACCCATAAGGGATGGATCGCTAGCTATCCTTAGGGGATGGATCGCTAGCTATCCATCAACTTGTTATATTTTTGAGTGATCTTAGTTTGGTTGTATTCCTATCTTCAATTTAAGTTTCTTGTCCAAATATCAAGTTGTTTAGAGTTTGTTTGATCATCCATCTTCATGGGTCATCTGGTCTAGAAGAATCATCCATAACTCGCTCAAAACTTAACATAATCAGATGAAACTTTGCAAGTACACTCTAGAGGGTGTTAGGGACCTACCATAAAACTTTCAAGTGGTGGGGCCTATCTACATGAGTCGCTAGCGATCCATCAAGTTAGGTTGCTAGCGACCCATCTAGCCTTATCTAATCAAGCTCATTTTTGGTGAGTACATTCTTTTTTGTCTTCTAAGAATTCTCCCAAAATTACAAGTCAATCCGACTTCGTATGAGTTTTCTAGATCCGTTTTAAGTTAGTTGCTTTGGTCAAAAAGCGGGTAACAGCTTGAATCAGATGAGTCTTTACTTCTTGAACTATGCTGCTTGAAATGCTATGAAACTTGGTAAGTATTCTTAGAAGAGGTAGTATATCATGATGCAAGAGGCTTTGACAACTCGTAATGTTTTATTTTGGATCGCTAGCGATCCATGGATGATGGATCGCCAGTGATCCATCTACCTAGTGGATTTTTGGCTTATTTATCTTAAGTTCCATTGACTTGTTCTTTTAGATGCGTTGTTCAAGTTTCAAGTCATTCTGGCTTAGTCTAGATGTTCTAACTCCTGTTGAATTCAGCTGTGAATTTCAATGAATCGTTGGAGTCCATCTCAAAATGTTGTTTTCAATTGACTGACTTCTGATGGCCATTCATTTTTTGATTTCTATTTGAATTTCAATTTCTAGTATTGACGATACAATCTTTGCTCCGTAGATTACACAAGAGTCTAAGTCGGTAAGCGGGTGCATGACATAGGTTTGGAGTCGACCTATATAGTTCTAACTTGACTGGCGGTGAAGCTAAGTTTTGTCTTGAGCAATTGTACGCTGTTTGGGAGCGAGGTCTTGCTCTTTGTCTTTAACGGTTTCTTTTTGAGGACTTGATTAAGTTCCTATCATCATTTTGAATTCTAATGCTAAGATTTATTCCAAAATCGGATATAGTAGATGATTCGATCATACCGCTCTTCTCGTTTTTATACTCTAGTGATCCTGAAAAGAAAAGCTTCCTGCGTCGCTTCGAACAGCGGCTCCATTGTCGATCATTGATCGATGATGGGTAAGTGTGGAAAAGATAATTTCAAAGGACGATATGTATTGTTTTTCAAATGTAAACAAGCTATCTACACTAGATTTTTCATTGGCAGTATTCGGGATACTGGACTCTTCTCATGCAGATAACACACTACATCTACCTCGGTCAACGCTCAAAACCCGATTGGTCAACATAAGCTGATTTCCCTTGGATTCCGGGCGTTGGTTATACGAGGATATTACTTAGAGTAAAACATACCCGATATGGTTGAATGCCAAGTTTTATTGTTGAAAATGACTTTTCGGTCATCCAATCTTTAGTCTGGCGGAGGGACTTCCACTCCTCCAGAAGTTGGGTCCATCGCAACTTTGGCTTCGTTTATTATTCCTATTATATTGGGATGATTGATTGTAGTTAAATTACAAGGCATGGCTGCTCTTGTAGAGTTGAAATTCGATAAGGCACAGTTTCAGTCTTTGAAAACTAGCGCATGACTTGTTCGATTGCGATTATCCTTCCTTTGCGTTTTTTGGAATTCAACTTGCACATCAGCCTCTGTCTCTGGGGACTATTGGTTTAATTGCTCGATTCCGAGCATTGTTTTATTTCACTGTTGATCCTCTTGTGTTTATGTGCAGTATCCCCATTTACTGTAATTCTATACATGTAAGTAATACTTCTACGGTCATTTCGGCATATTTTATTTTATTGCTTTGTTCATAACTATGAGGTAGCTTGATCTAGCCAGTTATGTAGTTAATCCCTACTTATGCTCAATTGAGTTCGTTTCAACAAAGTGTTGGTGTATCTACCCTAGTCTATAGGGCTGATTTCTCTGAATACTAAGTCTATATGTTTTCGGGACACTAGGTCTCCTGGGCAATATGTTCGACTGCCCAAGTTTGATTGACACAATAGCTTCTATATCTAGGAACTAGGGAGTTTGCTACTTGATTCCAAGCTCTGACTTTTTTCAAAGATGTATGTTTTCTGACTGTAATTGAATTCCTCTAAGTTGACATTTTCATCCAATGTCCTTCTGGGTACATGTGCTGGAAAGATGCATCACTATCATCTTTTGCTATAGTGAATTCTTACAAGTCCAGTGTTGAGACCCTAATCATGTATCAGTTTCTATCTCCAAAAACTCATGCATGGATGACTCAACTCTGTGGATTTTTCCTTGATGTTGTGAATCTTCGGTAGCATGAGATCCAAAAGGTAAGGCAGAAGATTCAATCAAACTCTTGCTTTTGTTTTCGAAAGTCGATGTATCAGTAGTTTCATTCTGGGGGTTTCTTCTTAGCATTACCAAACTTCGGGTAATGGCATATTCCTGCAATTTGGAACCAAATGATCTAGTTATACCATAAGTAGGTCATCGATCCTTCTCTTCATCGCCAGACTACGAGCGATGGTTGAATTCTGAACGTTAAATCCTTCATTTCCTTTGTTAGCAATTTTGTTGCCAGAATGCTCTATTTTGCGATACAGAACCATTATCTAACCAACCTCACGGTTATTCGTGTTTGGACTTTGCAACATTTCTTTCGATCAAGTATCTGTGCATCTATCCCTGCTCAAGGGATTAGCTATTTCGAACGTCTGTATTTGGGCGATTGTGAGAGATGGAGAGGTTTGGGAGAAATAATTCGATTGCCCCAGGTCTGGCTCTTGATCCTATTCTAGGATTGAGTAAGTCCTATGGTTTTAGTTCCGACCTTATGTTAATTGTCCATACATGTCCTTAGTTGTGCATGCTTTGCTTGATTGATGTCGTCATGGAAGTTCCGTTCATATGCCAACTCATGTCTTCGGGAATTGATAACCTAGCTGCTTGGTTCCAAGCAACATTTCCTCAAGGCTACTTAACTCTTCCTAAGTTGAATTCTAGAAATTTTGTTGCGCACCAGCTTTCATCCCTAAAAATTAGCACATGAGCGATTTAACCCTGGGATTTTCTTTCGGCAATGCCTTATTCCGGGCAGTGGCTGAATCCTGCTATGTAAGGTTGAACCATCTGGTTGACCTATGAAAGGCTATGTCTTTTGGTCATTGCTTGTCATTGGGCAACAGTATTTTTCTGAAGATAAGGGTAGAAACTCAGTTGAGGACCAACTTCTATCTCCGAAAGCTAATGCATTGATGGTTCACTATGATGAGTGTTTCTCATCGACCCTGTAGATTAAAGTTTTCCTGGCGTTTCCGGGGAAATACCGGTACTTAGTGAGTAGAAAGTTTCCCGGCGTTGCCGGGGCAACACCAGTACTTAGGAAATAAAAAAATTTCCCAGCATTGCCAGGGAAACACTGATACTTAGAAAATGAGAGAAGGCCTTGGCATTGCCGGGGCAACACCGACACTCAGGAGGTTGGGATTAATTTTCCCCGTTGATTCGATGGTAGTTTAAATCCATTTGGGTACTAGTTTCGGTCTTCGGAAACTAGCACTTCGATGATTGGATTGTAGAAGTATTATCTTAATGTTGCTTGTCTTTGGGAAGTGTTAAAGTCATGTTGGTGAGGATTGAATCATTCATCCGATCCTGTAGAGTTGAGTAGATTCCTGTGAACCTAATGTGGTTGTTTTCTCAACGTTGCTTAACTTTGGGATACGCCATTTTCTGAAAGGATGAGAGTCCCAGGCATTTCCATTACCTAGCTTTGTTTATAACCGTCAAGTGTTACCCTTGGAAATGCAGGGTTGTTGATTAACCAATTCCATAGTTATTCTTATTCATGAAAAATCAGATTTCCTCCAACTAGTTTTTGTTATGATCTGACTTCTACCTGCGGAACCTTTAATTTCTAGGCAGAACCCTTCATTTCTGGGTGTCAAATTCCTGGTTCTTATAGAAAATTAGAAATTGTGGAGCGAGTCAGCATATTGCCCCCGGTACGACCTTGCTCATTCCTATCCTGATCACGGATCGGTAGATTTCGGTAGTGTTTGCCTTGAATCTGTGACACTTAACCTTGGTTGTTTCATGCCATATGCATTATGCTAGGCTGATAGCATTATTGCGGATATCAACCTTATTCGTTGGTTCCAATCTTTGGAAATCAATGGTTTAGCTGCTCGATTTCGAGCGTTCTCTCCTTGTCATTGTCTGTCTTTGGATAACAGCTTGTTTTGTTCAAGTTGGTGTTTGAGACCTCCGTCGAGCACCTGCTTATGTCTTTGGAAACTTGTGCATTGATGATCTAATTTTGGAAATGCTTTCCATCGTCGTCTATCTCTGGACGACGGTAAGTTCCTTTTTTATTGCAAGTTGGAGTGATTTTCTACCCTGACCAAGTGTTAATGTGTTATGTGCCACTTAGTCCACAGGGCTGATTATTCTGAACAATTGATGTGAGACTTGATGTTCTGGATGGCTCCCTGGATGCCCCCAGTCAAAGGTATGTTGCAGCTCTTATCTCTGGGAACTCATGACTTGGATGTCTTGAATTTAGACATTTTTTACATTAACTTTGGTCAAAGATCAGAATTCTTGGTTGACTTCTTGGTTTGTGAATTTTGTGGCACTACCGGAGCAATGTCGGTTTTTGGGTGGCAGAAGTTGATCCCTGTTAATTCTGCAATAGACAAGTTTCTCGGTGTTGTCGGGACTACACCGCTACTTATAAAATTTTAACGGTTTGCTGATGATGCTGGAGCAACATGAAGCAGTGCTTGCATGGCTTATGAAATGTGCGGCTTTTAAGAGTGCGCAGCTTACGAAGTGCTCGGCTTTTGAAGGTGCACGGCTTTTGAGAGTGCGCAGCTTACGAAATGCATGGCTTTTGAGAGTGCATGGCTTACGAAATGCACGGCTTTTGAGAGTGCATTGCTTACAAAGTGCACGGCTTACAAAATGCTCGGTTTTTTAGAGTGCACGGCTTACGAAATGCTCGCAATGGTTTGGGCCTTTCCGGTGCTGGAGGAATGATACCAGTTCTTAGAAGGTAGGATTGAGTTTTCCCATCAATTTGGAAATTTGACTTCGCTGGAATGCGGATTCGTCGGTTCTAAGAGATAATTGGTTTTTGGATTGGGTAACTGTGGCTTGGACAATCCTCCCATATTTCGGGAAGATGTGCACAGCCAAACAGATATGGTTGGCATGGTGGAGAGATCTACAGCCAACCGCATGGAGATGGTTATGAAGAAAGAGCTTATGGGAGTTTGGGGCAAGACTCTCAATTTTTTGTCCAAACTACCTTTAGAGAATTGGTCTTCAACTGGCATAAAGTCGAAGAGGAAAAGGAACTGGTCACCAAGGGTGGTAAAGGAGGAGTTTGGAAGAAGTAATAAGTATTATGCTCCTATTTTGTTTGTTGCGCTAGCTAGGTCGTTAAGTCAATATTTGTCAAAATGCCAGAATTTTTGATTGGGAGTATGGTATGATTAGTCTCGGCCTTCATTATGGTTATTCAAGTGTATCCGGTGCCCCCATGCCACAGGGTTGTTAGCGCACTTGAATCGTACCCAGGGTCTCTCCACAACTCGTTTGGTTGCCCCCAGTCCAGTAGGTGCGGTTCTCTAAGTTCTAAGTCTTGGCTTGATTCGAGTCAGCCTCTGATTAACCACAAGGTTGGCTCAATTTTTTCTTAGTTCCTCTGAGCAAATTTGAAGCTCTGGGGTTCAACACTATTTGTTTCATCAGTTGTTGAAGTGATTCTATTAATTATGTGGAGTGACTGATATGATTGTCGATTTGTGGCCCCGGAGCATGACTTCGTTGACTTCAGGGAGATCTGGATCAGATGACTGCTGATCTTCCACTTTACCTTTGCAGATATCAGTCGTGCATAAATTTCACTGATCTACCGGTTCGCCTTCACGATGCTTTAATTTATGAAAGACGTTCCCGTTCACGAAGGGTTTTTTTGGATCAGATGACCGCTAATCTACTGGTTTACCTTCATGATGCTTTAGTTCGTGAAAGACCTTCATGTCCACGAAGGGTTTTTTGGATCAGATGACCGTTAATGCTTTAGCTTATTAAAGACTTTCATGTTCACGAAGGGTTTTTTGGATCAGATGACCGCCGATCTACCAGTTCACCTTCATGACGCTTTAGTTCGTGGAAGACCTTCACATTCATGAAGAGTTTTTTGGATCAGAAGACCGTTGATCTACCGATTTACCTTTACGATGCTTTAGTTCGTAAAAGACCTTCATATTCGCGAAGGTTTTTTTGGATTAGATGACCGTTGATCTATCGGTTCACCTTCACATTCGCGAAGGGTTTTTTGGATCAGATGACCATTGATCTACCGGTTCGCCTTCACAACGCTTTAGTTCATGAAATATCTTCACGTTCGTGAAGGATTTTTGATCAGATGGTCACTGATCTGCCGGTTCACAATCACGATGCTTTAGTTCGTAAAAGACATACATGTTCGTGAATGGTTTTCTGGATCACATAACCACCGATCTACCGATTCGCCTTTACGACGCTTTAGTTCGTGAAAGACCTTCACGTTCGCAAAGGGTTTTATGGATCAGATGACCGCTGATCTACCAGTTCGCCTTCACGATGCTTTAGTTCGTGAAAGACCTTCACATTTGCAAAGGATTTTTTGGATCACATGACCGTTGATCTACCGGTTCTCCTTCACGACGCTTTAGTTCATGTAAGACTTTCACGTTCGTGAAGGGTTTTTTGGATCAGATGACCGCTGATCTACCGGTTCGCCTTCACGACGCTTTAGTTCGCGAAGGGTTTTTTGGGTCAGATGACCACTAATCTACCGGTTCGCCTTCACAATGCTTTAGTTCCTGAAAGACCTTCAATTTCGTGAAGGGTTTTTTGGATCAGGTCACCGCTGATCTATCAGTTCACCTTCATGACGCTTTAGTTCATAAAAGACCTTCACGTCCGTGAAGGTTTTTTTTGATCAGATGACCGTTGATCTACCAATTCACCTTCATGACGGTTTAGTTCGTGAAAGACCTTTATTATGCTTTAGTTCATGAGGGAGTTTTTATGGTCGGATGTCCGGCGACTAGACGGACTTGGAATGATAATTTATTGATTCCGAGAGGAATTTTAATTGGATGTCCGACGACCAGACAGCCTTGGAATGATAATTCATCGACTCCAAGAAGATTTTTAAGTCGTGTGTCCGACGGTCAGGCGGTTTTAAAGCAATGATTTATCGACTTCAACAGAATTTTGGTCGGATGTCCAGCAACCAGACGGCCTTGGAATGATAATTCCTCAACTCCAAGAAGAGTTCTGGGTTGTATGTTCGATGGCCCAATGATATTAAAGCAATGTTTCAATGACTTCAAAAGGAATTTTTGGGATTCAGCTCGTGGGAACACAGTTTTATCGGTTCCTGGTGACTAAGGGGTTAGATCTGTTTGTTCGACGATCCTTTGGACAAGACTTCTCGACGCTACTAGAGCAACGCCGGTTCTCAAAAGGTGGATCGACATGACTCATCAAGGGCATAGAAGCATTTCTTTCGTTATTATGTTTGCAATGTCCCTAGTGTTCCGGTATAGCTTATTTGGAAAAGAAAAGTAGACAAGGATGGATGAGAAGGCATCGCTTTAGGTTGCTGCTCAATTCCTTAGTTGTTAGCTAGCTAGAGTGTTATTTGATAATCATCCTTTCATCTGATTTCGTCGGTTAGCTAGGGCACTTTTCTACTGGGTCTTACTAGCCTTACTTGGGCAGAAGGTCCGTGTGGTCCTGTAGCTCCTTCACCATTTGGTATGTTCTTTGGCAAATTCCAGGTTTTCCTTCTTCCAATTGCACTAATTCTAGTCTTTAGAATCGGTTTACCTTCTCATAAAATTCTTCCTGGGTAGTAGGTTGTTTCATCCTTTAATAATTTTTGAGGGTCTTGCAGTAGACTGCATCCGTCACCCTCGCTCATCCATATGCTAATCATACATGTAAAGAAGCAATTTCGAATTAGTTGTACAGTTGTACAAGAGGTATAGTTGGCATGATAAACTTCTTTGGATATTTTGCATGTTGAACAGCTTCGGTGAATGGGTTTTGACTGGGGAAGATGCTCTAATCGTTGTCAGACCAGTCTATTTTAAAGTTAAGGCTGTTTATAATTGTCGAGAATGATATATACATGATTGTCCTATGCTTGAATGATTGAAAATGCCGATTGAATGACAAATCACTTATGATTGGGTCATGGATCGATGAAGACCCCCAAAAATTTTCAAATTAGGTGAGATCGGTTTGGGGTGACCAAGAAGGCCCCATAAGGTTGCATTTTAAATTTCAAAGCATTTGGAGTTCGCATATTCGAGTTATGGGCAGAAGAAGATGGATCGACATTGATGGATTGGTGGTGTTTTACTTGGAGTTCGACCCGAGAAAATTTCCATTTGCTTGGAGTCAGCACATGGTTCGCTTGGAGTCAGCACATGGTTCGCTTGGAGTCGCAGAATTTGAAATGCTGGGTTGGTGACAAACGTTGCTTGGAGCCATTTGCATGTTTGCTTGGACAAAATCCTAGTTTTACCCGAGTCTGATTTCGAGCCAGAATTTCAGGTTTACTTCGAGTCAAATGGGTGATTACCCGAGTTCAACTTCGCGTCAAGAGTCCAAAATCTGCTTCGAGTCAAATAGGAAATTACCCGAGTTCGACTTCGAGTCAACCCCAAAATGAGTTTTTCAATGAGAATTTTGACGACTTTTGATGATTTTCGACGATGACCATTCGTGATTCGACAATGGGAGCTCCATGATGGGATTGGAAGCTGGTCAGTTGGGAGTGGCCACAATATATCACAGGAGCTTGGCCTTGTAATCGATCTTGATTTGTACCATATCTTCTTGGTTCTTCTATATCTAGGAGTGCCGTTTGAGTAGTAGTTCCTCATCCATTGCTTGGCACTATGTTGTTGCACGGGTTTTAGAGCTTCTTCTAGCGTTTTGCACATTGGCATTTTCATCCAATTTGTCTTCCTCAAATTGTTTGTCGTCTTCAGAGTCGGAGAGAGCCATCGTTATATCCCCCCGTGGGGTTTTCACCCCTAAGTTCAGGTTTGTAGTAGGTGCTTTTGCAGTGGGTGGAGTGTTTACGTTTTCTTCCGTCATGATTCTTGAAGCTCTGCCCATTGCTTCCTTTTGCTTTTGCCTTCTGTTTCTTCCGTTCAAGCCAGAAACAGAAGAATGCTCTTGCTCTGTAGCAGCTACAGCTTCAGGCACCATTCTGGGAGTAGTTACTGATTATAGCGCTAAGAGAGCATCTATCTTTTCCATAAGTTCCTTTTGACATTTTATGGTTAATTTCATCAACCATCTTGTTCAATTCTCCCTTAGTCACAACTTCATGTTGTGTGGAGGATCCTGGAACCTGATCTCTAGAGTTAGCTCCTAATAGCAGTTGTTGGAGTTATTCATTTAAATTTGTTGAGGGTTTATTTCTTCTCTAGCAATGGTAGCTCCTATGGATCTTCCGGAGGTAGTTCTCTTTTTCCTGGTTCCATTGATTCTCAACAGCAAATCTTCTAAGTAGGAATTGAGGATCTAACTTCTGAACCTATTTGATCCAAAGTAGATAGCCAGATCTAAGCCTGAGTGGGTTCTTAGTGAAAGCACCAAATGTTAACCCAAAAAATGGATCAACACCCTGGATTGAGTATGAAAGCACCAGCCTTGTTTATCAAGGAAAATAAAATAGAAAAAGCAATAGTAAATCACAGAGAAAGTAAATGGATAAGAGATTTTATAGTGGTTTGGCTATTAACGAAGCCTACATCCACTTTATAACTTTTATTATTGACTTACTGCAATTACAAACTGAATCTGATTACAACTTGATTGAATCTTGTAAGTTAGATTAAGTCACTGTGTAACAGTGTTAGAGTTCACTGGAGAATAACCGTGAACCCTTTAGGTGACCGTTGTGTAGGAGGAGAAGAGTGAAGAATAGTTTCCGCATAGTTTCAGCAACCAGTCCCCTAGCCCCTCCCTATGTTGTAGGTAGGTGAGTATTTATAGGGGAATTTAGTGAGTAATGGGCCAGAAGTTCAAGTGCAGAAAAGTCCGGTTGTTATGCCAAGTCATCACTGAAAATCTCAAATCAATCTGAGTCATTTCTATGGATCGCTGGCTATCCATAGGGGACGGATCGCTAACTATCCATCAACTCAGCATATTTTTCCTCCAGAATCCTTTACTTAGTGCTACGAAGGAGCTCAGGATGTTTGAGAGCGATTCGACCTATCTTGATATATCGCTAGCTATCCATAAGGGATGGATCGCTAGCTATCCATCAACTTCGTATATTTTTCTACCAGAAGCCTTTACTTGGTGCTACGAAGAAGATCGGAAAGTTTGAGGGCGATCCGACCTACCTTGATGGATCACTAGCTATCCATAGGGGATGGATCACTAGGTATGCGGGATGGATCGCTAGCTATCCATAGGGGATGGATCGCTAGCTATCCATCAACTTAGTATATTTTTGAGTGATCTTAGTTTGGTTGTCTTCCTATCTATTTAAGTCCCTTATCCAAATATCAAGTCGTTTGGAGTTTGTTTGATCATCCGTCTTCATGGGTCATCTAGTACAGAAGAATCATCCATAACTCGCTTAAAACTTAACAAAATCAGACGAAACTTTGCTGGTACACTCTAGAGGTGTCAGGGACCTACCACAAAAATTTCAAGCGGTAGGGCCCACTCTACATAGGTCGCTAGCGATCCATCCAGTTAGGTCGCTAGCGACCCATCACCTTATCCAATCAAGCTCATTTTTGGTGATTGCCTTCTTTTATGTCTTCTAAGTATTCTTGTAAATTTTTAAGTCAATATGACTTTGTATGAGTTCTCTAGGTCCGTTTTAAGTTAGTTTCTTTGGTCAAAAAGCGGGTAAACAGCTTGAATCAGACGAGTCTTTACTTCTTGAACTACGCTGCTTGAAATGCTATGAAACTTGGTAAGTATTCCTAGAAGAGGTAGTAAGTCATGATGCAAGAGGCTTTGACAACTCGTAATGCTTTCTCTGGGATCGCTAGCGACCCATCTACTTAATGGATTTTCTGCTTGTTTCTCTTAAGTTCCATTGGCTATTTCTTTTAGATGCCTTGTTCAAGTTTCAAGTTATTCTGGCTTAGTCTAGATGTTCAAAATCCTGTTGAATTCTGCTGGGTTAATAACCCAGTTAACATCTATAAGCTTCGAGCGGCCCACGGAAGAGTTTCCTATATGCGATTTAGGTAACGACGAGCAAGAAATGACCCTGTAGGGCATAAGGCCGGACCAGGGCATGAGTCTGTATAGATATGATGCAATATGGTTACATGTATAAAATAGTCAGATATGATGTGGTAATGGACTGTATGGTGGTCGGATGATAGACTCATATCATTTTATAGTGTTTATTTTGTAGTATATGTAGAGTATAGTATGGCTCACTCACCAGACTTATGTCTGATCCACTCCTACTTTTCTTTTTATACATACATATATATATATATATATATATATAGGTTGATGGAGTTTATAGATGAGATGGAATCAGAGATAGAGATTCATTAATGTATTGTATAAATGGTGTAAGTTAGTATCGTATCGTGATTTGATTCTGTATGTATGAGTTTGGATTGTATCTATATTTATTCAGACATTTGTATTCGATAATTTAGACATGTCATAGTGATGTGACTATGACATTTATTATGTATTAGATTTGATTTATTCCGATATGAGACTCTGAAAGTAAATAGAGTTAGTTAGAAGTTTATTTAATACCTGATATCCATCTTAGTTAGTCCATAGTTGTTTATATTATATCTCACCCCCAACGACTCCCTTTTTGGTTTTCGGGTATCGACGTCAGCTCAGACGTTGGATCCGGAAGTTAAGAGGGTGCTTTGTTACACATATTAGGATTCCACTGAATAAAAATGAGAAGTTTATAGAAGACCAAGGGAAGGCTTGAACCATATGGTGATGTCACACTTGTTTTCTCCTTTAGAGATAGTGGTAGAAATGGCATAAAGGTATGATCGCTTTTATAGGGAAAGGAGAAAAGCTGATGTTAAGCCCAAGGTGGGGCAAAAGATGAGGTTTAACCTGTATTAAAAGGGTACTAATAATTATAAGGGAGGAAACACCTCAAGAAGAGGGATCCAAAAGTAGAATGTGGTGGATGTTACTTGCTTCAATTGTGGGAAGAAGGGCCACCACTCTACTAAGTGTTCCTAGTCAGAGAATAAGGATAGGGCTAGGTGCTTTAACTACTATAAGCCTGGCCATAACAAGAGCGATCGTCTAGAATTGAGGTAAGAAAAAATGTATGCTTTGGAAGGACCATCAGCCGGACTGACTCCGGAGGAGAAAGGGAAAGGTGTAGTGCTTGGAGGTATGATTTTGATTTTTAGTATTTCAGTTAGAATTTTCTTTAATACTGGTGCTGCACACTCTCTCATTTCAAAAGGTTTGGATGATAGGTTGGAGTTAATACTACTTATTTAGTTACGTCTTTGCGTCTGGTCAATCCAATAGGTGGGTATGCCACTCTCGGGTTAAGGTGCACTAATGTTGAGATTACTTTGTGTAGATATTATTTATTTGCGACTAATATGTGTTTGACTTCATAAAGTATGGAGCAATTTTGGGCATGGACTGGTTAGGATGTAATGATGCTAGAATTTATTGTGTCGACCAGGTTATAGCTTTATGAAATCCAAGAAATAGTAAAAGGATTATAGTGGCGTTAGATATGTTAATGGAGAAGTCTGGAATTATATTTTGTGCAATGGAAGATCAGGATGATGATATTAGTACAATACTATTAGTTCGGAAATTTGTACATTTTCGAACTAGTACGTGATTACCACCAAGAAGAGCAACTGTATTATGAATAAGCTTGATACTGGTGGAATAACCTGTTAGCAGACTACCTAGTAAAATGTCGCCCAAGTAGATGGATGAATTGAAGAAGCAGATGGTGGGAGCATAAGAGTTTCATTAGGCCGAGTAGTTCACCGTAGGGTGCATATGAAATATTCTTAAATAAGTCGAATAGACCACTCCGAATGTGTATCGACTATAGGAAGTTGAATAGTTTATGGTGTAGAATCGTTATCTTTTGCCTAGGATAGACAGCTTGTTTGACCTTTTGATTAGGGCTAGAGTATTCTCATGGATAGATGGCAACAGGATTCCATTAATTGAGGGTAGTTGAGGATATTATTCCATCGACCGCGTTTAGAATAAGATAAGGGTCATATGAGTGATTAGCCATGTCCTTTGGACTAACCGACGCCCCTGCATTTTTTATGGATCTTATGAACCAAATCTTTTTCGATCAGTTGGATAGGTTTGTGTTAGTCTTCATTGATGATATTTCAGTGTATTCTAAGAATGAGAGAGACTATGAAGTCCATCATACACTGGTTTTGGAGATGTTGAGACAACACAAGTTGAAGGCGAATCCAAGTGCCACTTTTAGAAATGAGAAGTTAAGTTTCTTGGTCATGTTGTTTCTAAGAATGGATTAGCAATAGATCCATCGAAGGTAAACTATTAATGATTGGAAGAGACTGGAGAAAGTTACCAAGATTAGAAGTTTCTTGGGATTGGTTGGCCTCGTGGATTCATTAAGGATTTCCCATGTATAGCAACTCCTTTGACTATGTTGATCAAGAAGAATGAGAAGTTTGAGTAGGTAAATAAGTGCGAAGGGTTATTTCAAGAATTGAAGAGGTTATTTATTAATGCTACTATCTTGATCGGTGCTAGAAGGGAATCAGGATTTGCTAGTTTTAGTTCCAAATCTCCTTCATCTCATCCGAGATATCAGCTCGAGATTTTCTCTAAAATCCGAGATTTGACAACTTGGTTAGTTATGAAAAATTAAATCTCCTTCATTTTAGCCAAGATATCAACTCGAGATTTTCTCCAAAATCTAAGTTTTGAAACATTGGAGTTTACACTAATGCTTGTGGAGCCAGATTGGAAGCGGTATTGATGCAAAAGGAAAGGGTGATAACTTATGCACTCGGTAGCTGCAATCACGTAAAGTTCATTATCTGACTCATGACTTAGAGTTAGTGGTAGTGATTTTTGCACTAAAGATGTGGATGAAGAATCTTTTGGGAGAACGGTTCGAGTTATATACAGACCATAAGTCCCTTAAATATTTATTCTCTCAGAAGGAGTTGAATACGAGGAACCAAAGATGGTTAGAATTTTTAGCAACATATGACTGGGATATAGAGTATATACCAGGAAAGAGGAACAAGGTTACAGATGCCTCAGTAGAAAGTAGCAAAATGGATTGGTAGCCATAATTGAGAAATGGAAGACGATAAAGATGTGCGTATCTTACGGGAAGCAATATAGGATGAAAGAATGATTAAGTCAAGGTACGAGGATTGTAGAAAGATTTGAAGTACATCCAACATTTGTGGATAGAATTATTATAAAGAAAAGGGAGGACCCCTTATTAGCAGAAAGACTTAGGCATTAGAAATGATTTTTGATGTAGAGGATTTGAAAGGATTCGAGATAGACTCAAAGAGATGGCTTAGGAAGAAAGGAAGAATATATGTTTCGAATGTTGGATATCTTTGGAAGGAGTTCTTAGAGAAGATTCATCGATCTAATTTTATAATTCATCTTGGAGGCATAAAGATATGTCGTGACATGAAGCAAATATTCTTTTAGGAAATGATGAAGAGGTACGTAGGTGAATGTGTGAGAAATTGTATGACAAGTCAACAAGTAAAAGCTGAGCATCAGAAGCCAAGTGGTTTACTTTATCTCTTGGAAGTACCAACTTGAAAGTACCAACTTGGAAGTGGGATTCGATATCTATGTATTTTATAGATGGATTGCCAAGGTCAGGAATGGCAAATGATAATATATGGGTAATAGTCGATGAAAATTGCCTAATAGAGCCTATTTATCCTAGTAAAGTCAATAAGGATGGAAGCTAGCTTAGCGAAGTTTTATATGAAGAACGTTGTGAGACTCCATAGGATTACGAGCAACATAATTAGTGATAGAGACCCATTATTTATCAGTGAGTTCTGGACAATTTTTGCAGAGTGCGTTAGGTAAAGAGTTAAACTTAAGTACGACCTACCACCTATATATATATATATATATATGGTAAAACGAAATTGGCGAACGGAGTACTAGAGGATTTGCTGAGATCATGTGCCCTAAACTTTGGATGATCCAGGAAAAATCTTTTTCATTTGGTAGAGTTTGCCCATAATAATAATTACTAGCCGAGTATTGGAAAGGTACAGTTTGAAGCACTTCATGGTTGACGTGTAAGTCACCTACTTGTTAGTTGGACATAGGAGATAGACTCATGTTAGGACCTAACTTGGTAAGAGATGCCACTGAGAAGATTAATTTGATTTGCACTAGAATGAAAGTCGTGCAGTCGAGGTAAAAGAGTTATACAGATAAAAGAAGAAACGAACTAGAGTTCGTAGTGGGCGATCTTGTGTTCGTGAAAGTTTCAGCAATGCATGTGTTATGCGCTACGGGAAGGTAGAGAAATTGGCTTCTAATTATGTAGGTCTGTTTATAGTGATAGAGAGGATTGGTAAACTCGCTTATCGAGTGGAATTACCTTGTAGTTTGGAGGGTGTGCAAATGTTTTTCATGTATTACATTTGAGAAAAATGTGTGCATGACCCAAGTATGTAGTAGAACCAAGGGCGATTAAAGTCTTATCTATATAACCAGATTTGATGTATATTAGAAGACCAAAAGGGACATTAGGTCAAAAAACAAAAGAATTAAGGAACAAAGTTAGTGGATTTATCCATGTCCAGTGGAGTGATGATAATGATAATTGTACCTAAAAGGTAGAAGATAAGATTAGGAATAACTACCTTAAATTGTTTCAAAACATTCACGTTTGCAGTATTCTTCTTTGTTTGTCTATTGTATGTATTAGTATTGGCACTCGTGTATTTATGTGAGGATATAATTATGTGTTAGTAGTTGAACTAATGCATTATGTTTGATGATTGATGACTTACATTACTAGGTTATTAGTGTTGCTTTTGTACTTGGGTGTACTATGTATGATGATGACTTTACACTTTTAGGGTCTTAGTGTAATTAATTAACCGGGATCATTGCTTTACTTTATTCGAATTTTGAGGATGAAATTTTTATAAGGAGGGGAGACTATTGCACTCTATATTTTGAAGATCCAAAATATGAGATTAAATTAATAATATGAAATTATTGAGTGATAATTAAGAGGATTTACTTAAAAGAATTACTTAAGGAAAGTTTGATTAATTATGTGTGTGACACTTTAAAAGGTTGATTAAATGGACTAAGAGTGATTAGAGTAATTAAATCCGACCAAATATGTATATGGGAATAAATTTAAATATTTTATTGAAGATGATTTTATATTAAGAGAAAAAATTAGTGAGATTAGACAATGAAGGGTTTCTGTCCAAGATAAAATCATTAATACATATGCTCCTAAACATAATCTTCTCCTCATTCATTCTCAATTCATTTCAAAACAAATCTTTATCATCCAAGGTTGACCATCTTTGCTAGAAAATAAGTAGAAAAATCAACCCAGATCAAAGCTTTTATCTCTAAGGGGAAGAAGAATAAGAATTCAATTAAGTTTTGCTAACCTTGGTAAGTAATATCTGCTCTAATTACGTCCAAACTTGTTTGGGTTCAAATTTGATATGATTTAGATACTTTGAAAATGGATGAACATGTTTTAATGACAATGAATGCTTTATATACATGTTTGTGAATTAAATGAAATAATTTGAAATATGTTTTAAAGTAAAACATGGATTAATCTTCTCCATATATTTCAACATTTTAATATATTGTTTTTAACACTAAAAAAAGGTGGCTTTTAATTTTGTAATTTTTAGATAAAGGAATGATTTATCATAAATTTTCTAAGTAGAAAATAGGAATTTTATGTATAAATTAATATTTAAAAATATTACAATTTAAAATTTCTATTCAAAATTTTTACTAGAGGTTGATGATGATGTTTTTGAATTTTGATGAATTTCCTATTAATTTCGAATTATTATGAATTAAATGACAAGGGAAATTTACTTTAATTAGGAAAAATAATGAAGGAAATTATTAACTAAAGGTGCGTGATTTTCAGCTGTGACTATAGAATACCGTTACAAAACTAAAGTGACAATTCAGAAATGTAAAAGTTAGTCAAAATGATGTTGCTTTATTAAGGAAATGCCAGTTTTCCACTTAATTACAGATTTGCCACTTAACTCACGATAGCTTTAAATTAAGGCATATGATAGCTCAAAATCGAACATACACTAGCTCTAAAGTTTGGTTTATGATAGCCTAAACGTTAAACCTACGATATCCCAAAGCTAGATTTACGATGACTATTTATTATGATTTATGATAGCCTTAAATGCTAGGTGCATGATTACAACACCCCTAGTTGGAGTGGGAATAATAAGTCTCACATCGTGGAAAATGCTATGAAGTGGGTGCTTATATAGTAAAGCCTTCTCCTTAGAATTGCGACTTGGCCTTTTAAGGAACAATACCCCACACCTTGGCTTAGCTCGTAAGGCGGAGGTGTCTAATTTGGGGACAATATCTTCGCTGAGTAAGAACCGGGTTGTTATAATGGTATCAACGCCAGTACCTAGCCAGAATTATGGATTGTGTGTCGACCACAATGCTTAGGTGAGGTGTTCGTGAGCCAGCGAGGACATTGGGCTCTGAGGGGGAGATTGTAACACCCCTTAGTTGGAATGCGAATAATAAGTCTCACATTATGGAAAATGCATGTGAAGTGGGCGCTTATATAGTAAAGCCTTCTCCTTAGAATTGCGACAAGTCCTTTTGAGGAACAAACCCCACACATTGGCTTGGCCCGTGAGGCGGAGATGTCTAAGTTGGGGAAAATATCATCACTGAGTAAGAAGTGGATTGTTACAATGATAGCTCTAAAATGAGATTCATTATAGCCCCAATAGGTGACTTGCGATACTTATGTATTTTGATTCTCAATAGCTTTGGACCATGAATGACGATAGGCTTATAATGGATGCTCGCGATAGCCTCAATATGTGATGCACAATAGCTTTAATTTATGATTTACAATAGGTTTACACTTGAGACCTACGATAGCTCATAAATGAGACTTACGATAGCTTTGCTTGTGATAGCTTTTGAAACTATAGCCTTATAAATGCGATAGCCTTAGAGGCATGATAGCTTATGAGGAATGATAGTTTTGGAGGCACTATGGAATTAGAGATGCAATAGCCTTAGAGGCACGATAGTTATGTGGGTGATAACTATGGGATAAGAGATGTGATGGCTATAGAATGGTAGATACACAACAACTATTAACAAGAAATGTGACGGCTAATGTTGATAAGTTTCTTAAATAAATAATTGAATTTTTAGTAGTATTTTGGAAAATAGCTTCCATGAGGTTAGTTTTGAATTTCATAGTGATAAAATTATGGAAGAAAATAATAAGTTAAACTATGATAAGTTATCTACGAATGAGAAATGAAGTAAGCCAAGAAGCAAAAAAATGATAAGGGTATCATCCAACAAGAAAGATAAAAATGTTTACTCTAGCAAATTGAATGGTTTTGATCTAACGTAAAGATCTAAAGAATGTGTAGGATACAAAACTAATAAATAAAAGAATGGGATTGAATCTAATATCTAAAAATATACAACTCATGGAGTTATTGAATGGCCGAAGGCCGAGGCTTAGGGAAGTCTATATTCAATGGTATATGGAAGGGTGTCAAGACTTGAGAAGTCTATAAGGTTCAATTCGGAAAAATTAAGCTCCATTAGGGTTTATGGCAGGGTGCCAAGACATCAAAATAGATGTAATGAATGAATAAGCATGTGAAATAAGTGTTTCGAGAATAGGAGGGGCTATTGACGCTTAGTAATGACATTTGCTAAAATGTATTCAGTGTGATTACATTCAACCTCTTACGAAAGTTAGGGTGGCTCCCGTGGTGAAATGAGCCGTCATTTCACCAGTGATGTTTGAGAAAAAGATGAATTGGTGATAGAAAGGCCTAGGGAGGTAAGCTCTAAATAAAATTAAAGACAACTTTAATATTATGTGTTTTTATCTCTTTCTAATATCTTAAAATCTCTAATTTTCATTGTTGAACGATTGGGTGTTTGTCCACTTTTGGTGCAAACAAACACCTAAATAGGAGACTAGGTGATGCATGTGAATGTTTTTGAATATATATATATATATATATATATGGGTGTTTGTGAATGTTAAGTATTATATGTTTATTTATGTTTGAAATATTGTTATATGTGTGCTCTTAATGGTTGCTTACATGATATAATGTAATTGCTTTTGTTGTTATAGCAAGGGGAAAATCCGTTCTATGCTTTAGTCGCATGATCTCATTATATGTATGTTGTAGAGTAAAGTATTACCCATAACAGGCTTTATGTCCGACCCATGTCTTTATTATTGTTTTCCCATAAACTCACAGGTACTTATTCAAATATGTTAAGTTTATATTTTAGATAGGTTGCTTTTGGAAGACAAATAAAAGTTCGGAGATAGAGCATGAGTCTTAGCCAATAATAAAGTTTTATTTGAAATTCCACTATCGTATAACTAGGGTATAGAACTAGTTAAGTGTTCATGCCGACATCTTCATATATCGAGTATAACACTAGTATTTAGGTCTCTTATAGTTTGCCCCAACATGGGCATATTTTAAGGTTATGAAAATATAAATACAATTATGTGTAATGAGCTTTATTCAGCTGCATTTTTTACTTAATGTTGTGAAAAAACTATTCCATTTTGTCGTTGAAAATAATTCTGGTGTTGATTACAGCATCACCGTTGTTCATTTTCAGGTCTCGAAGTGGGAAATGTTACATTTTTTATGCAATAATCACACATGTTTATTTCGACCAAAAAATATATTTCAACACACATACGCATATTTTAAATATTTTATATAAATAAACAATGCTTTTTAAATGCATATGTTTATGAATATTATTACATATATATACACTTCTAAATTTAGTTTTAATAATATGTATGTATATAATTTTTTATTTAATAATTATATATATATAAACGTTTATAACTATTATATATATATATAAATACATATGATCAATGTTTGCTTTTATATTTAAAAAAAAATTCCTTTCTCTATTTCATCTCAGAAAAATAAAAAACATATATAAATACAAGGGTAAATTGATTTCCATATGGATATTTATTAAAAAGAATTTTGTCATGTATGCTAAAAGTATTTCAGCTGCTTTAAAAAAATTTGTTATTCGAAAAAGTCAAATGGATTTAAACTTTAAATATTTGAATTTTACAAATACAAAATATCCGATTAGATTTATGGAATAAAATATTTTCCTTAGCAGCTATACATTATATATTAAAAAAATTATTTTATAAACATATAAATATTATTAGATATTTTATTTTGAAATGATCAAACTTATTTAATTAAAATTTGAATAATTTAACATAGTTCATAAAATTGAATATTATGTTATATATATTTTAAAAATATTTAAGTAATAATTTATTTATAATAATATAATTATTTTTAATATATATATATACATATACACATTTATATATTATATTAATATTATTATTAATTTATTTATAATAATATAATTTCTATTATGGGCATACCAATTTTTAGTTCAATCAGAGGTCAGTTGATTCTCGGTTTCATGCCTATAAGTTGAAGCCGAGATGGTTTTCAGACCTAGGCATATTTCCATTTTCCGAGCTGCTGCAAACATGGCTCAAGTCTATGTTTGAGACAGCGTATCTTTTTCATTTCCTGTCGGAATTCATTGATTCTTTTTTATTTGAAAGTTGAAGTTTTCTACTATAAGCATACCAATTTTCAGTTCAATCAAAGGTCGTTTGATCACTTGTATCATGTCTATAAGTTGAACCCGAGAGGATTTTCAGACCTGGGCAGAACTCAACATGGCCTGAGTCCATGTATGAAATCTCATATCTTCACAATTTCATGTCGGAATTCAGTGAATCTTTTTCCAGTTCATACTTAAATTTTCTACTTTGTGTTTATCAAATTTTAGACCATTCCAAGGTCATTAAGCCATTCAAATTGTGTCTGAAAGTTGAACCCGGAGAAGATTTCAGACCTGGGTATTGTTTTTGCCTGTGCACTTTTTTTGTTCTGCCTTGTTTTCCCGTTCGATTTCCGACTTCTTCATCTTATATTTGTGATATTTCTGAACTAATTTAAAGGCTATGATGCCTACGATAGGCTAGCCAAAATTTTGGAGAATTTGTGATTCAAAATGAATCGTTTTTTAGATGAATTCGAATGTCGGTTTTTGGGAATTTTCAATGTTTTTCCTTGATTTCGAGCATGGGTTTTTCTAAATAATTTTGATATAAATTTTAAAATAAGCCGGCTTTCGAAATAATTATTATATAATATTTTAAAATTATTTTCAAGCTATAAAATTTATATATTCTCTATAATAAGGAAATTTTCAAAGTTTGTTTTCAAAAACGATTTCGAAAAATTGTTTTAAAAGCTTGTTTTCTCAAATAAATTATTTTATATATAAAATACATGTTTTTGCATTATTCGAACGAATGAGAAGGAGAATTAAATGGTTTGGTAAAACACATGGTATGGGACACGTGCGTTTATCTTATCGGTTAATTCCTGACTTGTCCGTTTGATCGTTTTGACCTTCGGGTCGTATTTGCCGATGAGATGAGGCGAATATTTTTACTGCGTTCTGGTGTGGCATTGGCTAGCGGTTAGTAAACCGTTAAGTGTGAACGTGAGGTATGAGACACACGTTAACACTTTTTGGGTTCCTATCTGAGAGTTTGTGACACATTTGTCTTCGAGACGTATTTGCCAGTACTGGACCTTCGGGTAATTGGTCCTTCGAGATGTTTGTCATTGTGACGTATTTGTCCTTCGGGATGTTTGTCATTGCGACGTATTTGTCCTTCGGGATGTTTGTCATTACGACATGTTTGTCCTTCGGGACATTTGTCTTCGAGACATGGCGCCTTATTTTGAGAGAACAGTACTTGGCAGGCTTCGACCATAAGCACGTGCAATATCTTTGAGATGATTTCATTGATTATTTGTGATTTTCCAAGTGTATCGCCTTTTTATATTATTGGCGATTTGAGCCGTTTGAGATATCATATATATATATATATGGCGATTACATCTTTGGAAATTTGAACTCCTTTGAGTTCTATATTTGGGATTTAAGTTGCCAACACTTGGCGTTTATTTGAGATTTGAGATTTGCCATTCTTGGCATTTATTTGGGATTTATATTCTCCTATTTTGGAGATATATGTAATTGCCTTTATGGCGTATTTTTGAGATTGAGATTTCTCTTTTGGGAATGCATTTGAGATTGCCGTTATAGCGGGTTTTGAGATTCCTCCTATTTAGGAGTTATGGTTTCTCTAAACCGTTATTGTTGTTTTGGGATAGGCCGATGATATGAGGCATGCTATGCTTAGTGTTTTTGTTATGGAGTTTATCTCTTTTGAGATTATATATATTTGTTTAGTGATACCACTTCATCACTTGAAGTAACCACATGTACTTAGAATTATTTCTTCTCATTTGAGAAGAATTATCACCCTTATCCTCATGCATTATATTATCGTTTATTCTACTAAACTGATTGTTTTAGCTAGACTGACCCGTGTATTTTATACTCAGGTCAGACCGAGTTGTTTCAGGATAGATACCTGCTTTTGGGCATTGCTTAGCTTTGGTGCTTCCACTTGGATATCTTTCCATCACCTTTTGTTGTTGTAGTACTTTTGCTTAACTCTGATATGTATATTATTTTGACTCGTTGTATATAGTGTGGTCTTCGAACCACTTATGATGTATCATTTTGTATTATACTGAGGATGTATCTGTATATATGTATATATCTGTTGTTTGCTGTTCGGTGATGTGATGTACATTTTAGTTGTTGTATTTTGTTCCGATAGATCCGTTAGCCACTTATAGTTTTGTATTAAGCATTTATTAGATATTTCGATCCACTTGAGCTAGAAAAAAAATATTAGAGCATTAATCGACGTATTTAATAGATGTTTAAGACAAAGCTATAGATGGTCGCTCCTAACCAGCCCTATTCTCCGCATTAGCAAATAGTATTACCTAGTAATACTTTTTGTTAATGTGGGTCTGAGGGTGGGGTGTCACAGCTTGGTATCAGAGCTGTGTTCAGAACAAAGTATGATAAACATAGAACAGAACATATATTATGATACATCAAAGTACAATATAAGAGTTACATTTTCCTTAATCATTGTATCCTTAGCCTTTTCGTGTCCTTTAGGGTAGATATAAGTTTAGAATATGTCTAGGAATATATTTTATTCTGTAGTATTCCATAATTGAATTAATGATATCTTATCCTAGGAATAATCCTTATCATGATTATTTTATTCTAGTTCTCTTCGATACGGGCGCTTGACACACATTCGTATCGAAGGAGCTTGTTGATACCGTTGGATGTTTCTTGTCTTGTTACTTTTTTTAGGATTGCGAATCCTATTGAGGGGATCTGCAATACTTGGCATATTGAGTGACAATATTGAGGTTGTTCTTTGTAGTTTTTCTTTCTGTGCAAATCTGCATATTAGTCATCACCTTGGGTTTAATGTGACTTGGGGATGGATTGGCTTGCTTGTTATCGAGCCCCAATCTTATGTTCTAAAAGGATCCTATATTTTAGGCATCCTAATTCGGCCGATTAGTTGTCTCATGTTCTTTGGAATGTTGATGATAATTCCGAAGCATCTTTATTTGTTCTTGTGTTTCGAGATGATGATGATGTATCTCGAATTCCAATTGTTGTGACTTTGTTGATTTCTGTGAGTCCGTCGGGTTTGTCACCCCATCGGGCAATCGAGTATTGTATTGACCTCCTTTCCAATTCTTAGCCTTTCGGTTATCCTCCCACGAGGATGTCCACTAAGGTGATTAATTGAATTTAATAGACATTGTCATTCTTACCCCTTTCGAGGTATCCTCTTTGGATATTCATTTGTTGATATATTTTGTGATATTACTTCAATCGAAGTAATGATGTGTCATAAATGTTACTTCTCCTCATTTGAGAAGATATTTTACCCTTACTTTTATATCTCTTTGATCTCTTTTTAATCCATTGAGTGGTGCTAGGGTCATTCCTAAGCTTGACCTTACATCGATTTTCATGAGCTACGAGTTGCGGGGGATAGCGTTCCTCTTATCGCATTCTGCACTCGAATGGGTCTTGTGAGTGGTTCGTTATACCGTTAGGAATAACGAACACTCCAATCTATTCCATCAATCTTGTGAATCGAGTATTCTGGGAATATCTCGATGAGTTCTCCTTGTGTTTTTGATTTTGAGTGAAAGCAATTAATTATGTTTTCAAATCTTTCAAATTGAAGAAATGTTTTTAAGAGAAATTGGATATTGTTTTTTTTGAGATAGATAAAGAATATTTTTTATGAGGTATTTCTTTTTATAGAAAAATGATTTTTGTGTTGGGTTGTCCATCGAGTGCTTTAATAATTCTGGTGGTGCGCCTGATCAACGTTATCGATAGGAATTTACTAAACGATGTGATGAGACAATCAGACACGGTAAATTGAGTTTTAATAAGATTAAGTTTGGAAAGTAATATTTATGGGATTGAGAACTAATTTTTTTTATTTTGAATGATATATGTAACTTGTTTTGGAATTTTTGGTTGTTTGAAAATAAAGAGTGATACAAATTTAAATTTTATCTTAAGGGTTTGTTGATATGGATTTATAACATTCTTTTGAAAATTTAATTTTGTAATAAGAGGGAATATGAGTTTGAATTTATTCATTTTATAAGTGCTATATTAAAGAGTTTTGGAAAGTTTCCAAGTGTTGAAAATTGAGATTTTGATAATGAAAATAATGAGTTTTGGAACTCTAAGCAATTTTGATTGTAAATTAATATTTATAAATATTTTGGTTCCTTGTGTTTATCTTGCCTTAGTGCAATGGTCTAACGTCTTGCATTTTTGCGGTCGTTTGAGTTTGGTGGCCTTTGAACTCTCGTCGAGTTTTCATACCTCAGTTATTGTCAACTTAGTGTCGGTGTGGCTCTTTCCGTAGTGACACATGGAAATTCATGCCGATAATTACCTTGTTGATTGGAGTTCGGGATAAAAGTTGTGCTAAATCCCGACTCTATTCGAGAAATTTCTAAAAAATCAATCTCACTCGATTGATCTTTTGTGTAGCATTCTATTTTTGTGTTCTCTTTTCGAAGGTGAGATGCCTTCGAAATCATGAGGTATTGCTCGAAGGTATTCAATGGTCCGAGAATCCCAATGGTAACCCTTGGGAAACCATAGAATTAATTGAGCAATCTTATCTTGGTTTTCTATCATCTTGAGTTAAGAGTGAGAAATTTTAAATCTCGAGCTTGTCTATCTTTCTTTTGCTTGGTGAAATAATTGTGTTGAATACAGTTCTTCGGTAGAAATTGCGAGGACGCAATTTTTATAAGGGGAGAGTCTGTAACAACCCTGGTTTTGGTGATTACCTGTAAGTATTAAATTATAACGAATGTTATAATTTAATATTATGAATTAAAATAAATTGGAAATTTAATTTGTTTATTTGGAATAAACAATGGAATTTGGGAATAAAAGGGTGAAAATAAAGTTTTGGAAACTTTATTTTTTTTATTTGTGAGAATAGTGAATGAAATATGATTTTTATTTGAAGAAATGCAATAATTCTTGTAATTGTTGCCAAACACTTCTTTTAATATTTTTAAAAGGAAGTATTTGATTTTATAGTGTGTTTATATTAAATAAAAAGATGAAATTTGATTTAAAATAAAGTTTTGGTTATAAAATTGAGTTTAAAATAGTTTTATATATTTTATTACACAAGAAAATAAAATTTGTGTAATTTTTGAAGTTAAAAATGAGGATTTATGTATTTATTTGTGTAAAATTGGTTATTTATGTAAAATAAGAGTTTTATTAATAAAATTATTTTTAAAACTAAAAATTATCTTTTTATTAAGTGTAAAATATTTTATTTAACATGAAAGTATGTTTATATAATTTATTTGTGTTAAAAACTTGAAGAAATGTATTGTTTTATTTGTTACATAAGTGTATAAATTAACTTAGGCTAATTATTTGATTTTGGGTTTAGGCCCACTTAACTAAACTAACCTGAACAAAGAAAAGAAAGAGCTTTCTCTACTCATTATGACATGTACGTTCATTTCCTCATTTAGAAAATAGAAAACGGAAGAAGAAAATCAAAACCCACTTCCTCTTTCTAATTTAAAGCCAAAATTTCCAACTTTAAATCAATCTTTTGCTATTTTAATCAATTAAAAGCTAATTTTAAATAGGTAATCTACTTCAAATCAAAGAGAATTCTTCCAATTTTGTTTTTGGGTTGTTTGTTAATTGCTCTTTCTCTGCTTGCATGTTGCTGTGTTGAATAATTATAGGTCATTGAGGTTGTTTCTTGCTCCAAGACATCAACTTTCTCAAGCAAATCGGGGTTTTGATCTTCAAAAACAAGGTGAGTATCAAAACTCACAAATGCTAGCTGAAGCCAAGCTTCAAAATGCCAAAAACTGTGAAAAGTTTGCTTCTGTATCTTGTTTTTTATACCCAGTTTTGTTTATGTGCTAAAACTGTTCTGACCTCCACTTTGCATGTCAATTTCTTGCAATTTCGGCAATGAAATGCTGCCAGATTTTCTTCCGATAGTAGTCCATGTGTTTTAGTATAAGCGTGCAAAATTTCATAGCAAAACTCTTTCGTTTGATACTTGAAAACTTTGCTGCAAAACAATACGAACCCAGATTTTTGCCTGTACACATTTCTATTTTCTGAGTAGCTGCAAACATGGCATGAGTCCCTGTTTGAGACAGCATATCTTTTTCATTTCCTGTCGGAATTCATTGATTCTTTTTTTATTTGAAAGTTGAAGTTTTTTACTATGTGCATACCAATTTTTAATTCAATCTGAGGTCATTTGATCTTCTGTTTCATGCCTGAAATTTGAAACCAAGATGGTTTTCAGGCTTGTACATATTTCCGTTTTCTGAGCTGTTGCAAACATGGCCTGAGTACATGTTTGAGACAGCGTATCTTTTTCATTTCCTGTCGGAATTTATTGATTCTTTTTTTATTTGAAATTTTAAGTTTTCTACTATGTGCATACCAGTTTTTAGTTCAATCAGAAATCGTTTGATTTCCTGTTTCATGTCTGAAAGTTGAACTCGAGAGGGTTTTCAGACCTGGGCAGAATTCAACATGGCCTAAGTCCATGTTTGAAATTTCATATCTTTTGCATTTTATATCGGAATTCAGTGAATCTTTTTCCAGTTCATAGTTAAAATGTTCTACTTTGTGTAAATCAAATTTTAGACCATTCCGAGGTCATTAAGCCATTCAAATTATGTCCGAAATTTGAACCCGAAGAAGATTTCAGATCTGGATATTGTTTTTGCCTATGCATTTTTTTGTGTTTTGCCTTCTTTTTTCGTCCGACTTTTGACTTCTACTTCATGTTTTTATGATATTTCTGAACTGTTTTGAGGGCTATGATGCATATCAATAGGTTAGCTAAGATTTTGGAGAATTTGAGATTTAAATTGAATCGTTTTTGAAATGAATTCGAGTGTCAGTTTTGAGTATTTTTCTCTGTTTTCTTTGATTTCGAGTGATTATTTGATGTGCACACACACAAATATATATACACACACACATATATATATATATATATATATATAGATGTGTATATGTATACATAGATGTGTGTGTATTGCTCACTACAGGACACAACTGTCAATTTTCCTCTTGTACACCTAGGTTGATTTATACTTTAATATTATTATGATGTTCGTATTTGAATATAAACATCTCAAAGTATTTAAATATTAAATAATAGTAAATTAAAATTAATTAATTATACATATATACAGATCTGTGCAGTTAAAGCCTTAGCGGTTCCATAACGGTGGAGGTGCAGAAAGTTATAGCGGGGATAAAGTGGAGATATAGCGGAAAATAGCGGAAGTACAGAAAGCTTCAATGGTTATAACCAAAAATTAAAAGTTAATTTATTCTCATTCTCACATCATTTGTGTAGAAAAAAGAAATATTATTTAACCTTATAAAACAAAACCGAAGAATATCATGATTCATGCAGTCTAAATTTTGTGACTAAAATAGATTTCAACTTATATTGAGCACCTATGCCTTAAAATTAGGTATTTAACCTAAGTCCGTTGATTTGGTTTAGAAGAGAACTAGTCAAATCAACCTTTTTATATTAATGTTTTTAAAATGGATACTAAAAAACCTTGATTTAGATGGTGTAGCGGAAAATAGCAAGGCTTAAAGAGGATATACTGCTCAATAGCGCTAAACTGAAAAGGCGTAGCGGTCGAAGAGCGTTATGCGCTATAGCTGGGATTTGCCGGGCTTTAGCTGGGCTTTAAATGCACATATACATATACATATATAGATACGTGTGTATATATGAATATGTATGTGTGCGTGTGTGTGTATGTATATATAGATGTGTGTGTATGTTCACCACATGACACAATGGTCAATTTTCCTCTTATACACCTAGGTTAGTTTATACTTTAATATTATTATGATGTTCGTACTTTGGATATAAACATCTCAAATAATTTGAAATATTAAATAATATTAAATTAAGATCAATTAACTATACATATATAAATATCTGTGCAGTTAAAGCGCTTAGCGGTTTCACAGCGGTGGAGGTGCAAGAAGTTATAGCGGGGATAAAGCAAAGATATAGCGGAAGTGCAGAAAGCTTCAATGGTTATAAAACCAAATATTAAAAGTTATCTCATTCTCACTCATTTGCGTAGGGAAAAGAAATATTATTTAACCTTATATAACAAAACCGAAGCATATCATAATTCATGCAGTCAAGATTTGGAGACTAAAATAGATTTCTAACTTATTTTAAGCACTTATGCCTTGAAATTAGATATCTAACCTAACTTCGTTGATTTGGTTTAGAAGATACTAGTTAAATCAACCTTTTTATATTAATGCTGCTAAAGTGAGTACTAAAAAGCCTTGATTTAGCAGGTGTGGCGGAAAATTACGGGGCTTAAAGTGGATATATCGTTCAATAGGGCTAAATAAAAAAAGTGTCGCGGTCAAAGAGCGCTATGTGCTATAGTGGGAATTTTGCTGGGCTTTAGCGGGGCTTTAACTGCATAGATACATATACATATATAGATATATATATATATATATATATTTGTGTGTGTGTGTGTGTTGTTCACCACAAGACACAACGGTCAATTTTCCTCGTATACACCTAGTTTAGTTTATACTTTAATATTATTATGATGTTCATGCTTTGAATATGAACATCTCAAAGTACTAAATTATTAAATAATTGTAAATTTAATTTAATTAATTATACATATGTATATATCTGTGCAGTTAAAGTGCTTAGCGGTTTCATAGCGATGGAGGTGCAAAAAGTTATAGCAGGGATAAAGTGGAGATATAGCGAAAAATAGCGGAAATGCATAAAGCTTCAATGGTTATAAAACCAAATATTAAAGTTAATTTATTCTCATTCTCGCATCATTTGTGTAGGAAAAAGAAATATTATTTAACCTTATACAACAAAACTGAAGAATATCATGATTCATGCCGTCTAGATTTGGTGAATAAAATAGATTTCTAACTTATATTGAGTAGTTATGCCTTAAAATTAGATATTTAACCTAACCTCGTTGATTTGGTGTAACGACCCATATTTTAACCATTTAAAAATACTTAATTAAATAATGATTTTGAATAAAAGTATTTAACATTTAATGATTAAAAATATGTTTAATAAGCTTAAAATAAAAAAGAAGAGAGGATAAAAGGGTTTAGTTTGTTTATTTTGGAAATTTATTTTGTTTTAATTTTTAAATTCAAAAAACTGTCAATATTTTAGTGAAAAATATAATTGCATTTCAACTCTGAAAAATAATAAACATTCCTGGAAATTTATAAAATTTTCTGTTGATTCCTAAATTAAAATGAAAAAGTTTTATGTTGAACACTATCTGAAATTCTGTACATATATTAATTAAGATGGAAAAACCGGCATAATTTTATAAAATGAATGATTGGTTATTAAAAAGACCGGGATCAGATAATGGCATACTCTCTGTCATTTACCAAAACTACTTTAATAAATGTGTACACGGTGGATGTTATCCAGAATGTAGATGTTGAATTGACGAACATTTGCTGGAATGAAGTAAGAGAACGATAATAGATGACCCCAACACTTGTGTCAATTTGAAATGACTAAAACAGGAGCTATGCCTGGCCAATGAGGATCGTTATCTCTAGTGGACATCTTTCCCTCGTATTAATATCTTGACTTTGAAACTTGATTGGTGCACCTTGATCTTGGATTGATGGACGTGATCGACCATTAGTTGTTACGACCATTCAGGGAGGACAAAACGGTAGTATTTTACCTAGGGCATTGCCTCATATGCCTTGTCATACGATTATCCCTATGAGAGACCACTACCACTTTGTTTTATTATTGTACCTATAGGGGACTCACTGGCTACGGATGTTACTGGTTGTGTTACAGGACCTGCATAGACTACATGCTTACAAATGTATTAAGGGGGGATTAATAAAGCCTTAACGCTATTTTAATATTTGCATTACTTATAGACATTACATATGTATCATATATACTACATATAGATAGTTTAACGGATCCTTAGGAGATGGAAAATCCCGCAACATCTCTTAAGTTATTTTGCACATTATACACATGATTTTGAGTTAACTTACATAAGAATTTTTAGTTTTGACTCGAGTGTGTTTTTTCATTATGCTCGGGTCAACCTAAGTTTTTCAGTGATTGGAGGTTGTTTGTTTTGGAGCTGAAGACGGATATGAGGAGTTCATTTAGTTATTTCTCTATTTTTCTGTTGTTCTTGATTAGTAAACATTTGTATTTCCACCATGCTATTTTATTATATCTTCTATTTCTACTGCGAGATTCTGTATTTTGTTCTTCTGTATCTTATTTCTTTAGAATAAAACTCCATTGATAATCTATCATTTAGACTGTTGAGTGTTCAAAATGGTGGGTCGTCACAGTTGGTATCAGAGCATTTATTGATGGAACACCTAAGCCTATTGGGGGTAAACTCATTAAGAGATAGGGCAATGAAATGCCCTATTATGAGTTGAGAGTATATTATAGAGAGCGTATTTGTATTTTTATAAAAGTATCTTCTAATAATAATCTTAAGAGAAGTATTTCCAATGATTTGGAAATAATTATTTAAATGGGTATTTTATAAATTATTGTGAAAGATATGAAAATTTTATACTCTTTATTTAAAGTAGAATAATTATTATAAATGTTGAGTATATTATCAGTCTCAATTTTATGATAATATGTTTCCAATATCTTTGAGTTTAGACCTATTTAAAACAATGAACTTAATAAATCCATGGATTTTATAGGAATTTTATTATAAAGCTTGTTTTAAAAAAATGTTTTTTGTATTATAAGATATTATTTTAAAAACCTCTTGAAAATATTCCTAGTTAAGATTTGCATAATATTGTAATAATAGTTGTAACGACTCGACTTTTCAACGCTCGAAAGTCGACATTAATACGTCCACTGTATCAAATGCCGCGATATCGAATGCCGGAAAACCGAACCATTAGGGTTAAAAGAAGAGGTAGAAGAAGACAGAAGAAAAGAAAGAACAGAAACAGAAACAATATCAGAATCTCACATTCGCAGCGGAACAATATATAATAGATAATCACTAGTCTTTTAAAACAAAGAACTATATCAGTTTATACATACATCAATCAGAGTCAATATACAACTCAATACAACAATGGACAGTTATATAAACTTGTCCTCATACAGAATACACAGCGGAATAAATAAACAAGTACGGTAGTACGCTTCGCCATCCAGCTCATCTCCAAAGCTCCAGAATATCCAGAATATCCTGATAACATAACTCTAGGCTGCCCGTGTGGAAAATTATGGGCACCCAGAGTTTAGAAAGGGAACAATAAACTCCGAGTCAGTCATGGTGACTGGTGTGAGATCGTAAAACAGTTATTTTCACAAAGAAAATAAAACAGATTCGCAATGCTTTCGAAAAATGAAACTATCATAAGGCCTCCCGCCACACACACAATGCAAACGCAGAATTGGAGGAGATTTCTCCTTATGATAGTCAAAAATGCTTACTACGCAAAATCAGTTGATATTATTATTAATGTCTAGTGTGGAAAACATTTCGAAAGTATAATATCAATCTTAGCCAACATACAACCATTGTTGTATGTCTACTATAACTACTACGTTCAGTAGCAGGTTACCGCCACATTCCATAGCAGGTAATACAACTAAAAATCGTACAGGGTTCATATTATTTCTTTGGATTTCCAACAAATGGTCAGGCAAAGGAACTTCCTTACACCGAAATGGAAACGCCTCTGGAAAGATGCCCTGAGAACCTAACCGGATCTCTGCAAACACAAGGCCGACGCTACCTCACGCTTTAACCAAGCTGTAACTAAGTTGCTAACACACAAGTCATCTCATCCCCCGGTCGTCACCGACCTTTATCCGAGGATCCTCAATCACAAAGCTACAACCACAAAGTATAATAACTGTGCAGCATCAACATAGGTAAAATATCTGGGCTCCATACCATGATATCACCTTTTATCCAGAAGGAAATGACATACCCTAGGGGCGCTACCCCTACAAACCTTTGCCGCAACATTCCTGTTTCGACCATTACCGGGTTGTGAGGCTCGACGAAGTCTCATCCACAAAGCTACGCTTTTTCACAAAGCCACGCTTTGATCAACAATGATCAACAGCACTTCGTATGCCACATTACCAAATTGGGAATGTATCACTAGTAACCATCAACTACATAACCTCTGAGCTCGTACGTCTCAAAGAAGGGTGTTAAGCTAAGAGAATAAATTCTCCGCCACCAACAGAAATGTATTTGATAGAAACCAGCTTTACATCTCAAAGTGTAACGTCAGACACACATCCATACAAGTCCGTTCCGGGATCGAACGGAACCGAAGGCACTTCCAAAGAAGCCCTTGCAATCCGGATATTCACTAATCACGTCCGGACTTCCCATCACAAAAAGAGTGATATAAATCTCTATACTGGAGCAACTCGGTGCAGAGACATTCGATAGGTTGTCCTTTCATTTTCGAAAATATCCGGTCTTCACCACCAGTCTTCAATACGATCTATATCGTCGTATCACTAATTCGGAATGGGTTATATGACACAAAGGTCTTTTCCCGGCTAACCCGAATAGTGAGCGTTTGTTTTAAAAACAAATCAAGTGCCATTTCAAAGGCAAATATTGATAGTCGGTTATTTAACTATCAAACAACATTCACAACAAACATCCAATTTAAATAATTTTTTCCCAAATTATTTATTTTCAAAATATCTTCACCGGATATATATTTTACCACACTTCACATTTGAAAACCACTTTCAAATCACATTTTCACACTTCACATTTGAAAACCAATTTCAAATCATATTTCACACCTCACATTTGAAAACCAATTTCAATTCACATTTTCACATTTCATCACAAAATGGTCCATTTAAACCAATTAAATAAATTCTTATCGATTTATTTCAAATTTACATTCCAAATCTGTAAATTTATTTCCACACTTCAAAAATAAATCAATGTTTATTTTTAAAACAAATTTCCCTTTCCTTTATAAACTCTATTCTGAATTTACATTCCCAAAAATCCACTTTTACACGATTTTCAAATAGTTTTCCAAATATTCATTTTCAACGCCAAATCAACTTTCAAATTGATTTCTAAATTTATTTCAAACCCCAAATCATTTTACAAATCGATTTTCAATTATTCTCAAAACAAAAATCAATTTTCCTTCAACACCAAATAAATTTTTATATCGATTTCCCAAAGATTTATTTTCCAACATCAAGTCAATTATCAATTGGATTTCTAACAAATTTATCACCTTTTAAAATAAATTCCTTTATTCTTTCCAACCCATTTAAAATCCATTTTAACTAAATTTCCCAACTTTCGAATAATACTATTCAAAATCTATTTATAAAAATCTTTTCCCATATTTTGGAAATAATTCGATAAGATTTCGAAAATCAATTTTATGCCTTCAAATTCCTTCTTTTAAAATTCACCCAATTCTTTCAAAAAGAATTTACTTAAAATTTCAACTTTAATTTCAAAAATCCGATTTCATTTATTTCTAGTATCCAACGATACCAAAAATACCTTCGGCTAAATTATAGCCTTCAACAAATTCAATCACAGATATAATCATACACAGATTATAAATAATCAATCACACAACATATGAAATCAATTCAAATGTTTTGAGGAATCCTATTGGATCCCTCCAACCTGTTTCGTTGCATCCACAGACGTTAGCACAATACCAATTCCACTTTGAGGTGGAATATCGCGGTATATGGGATTTATAAAAATATCAATCCGCTATTATGCGGCACAATAGGGTCTCATCCTCTATATAATGCAGGAAATCAACAACTGCAATATATACATATGCCAATATATATATATTGCTATATACTACTATATATAGTATCACATCCAAATAGAAATCAATCCATAACTGCAAAATCCAACTTTTCATTTTGAGTGAGAAGATCTCACCTTTGCTTTTATTTTGAAATCCCATTTTCCAATTTCGGCTGTTTCTTGATTTTAAACCTTGTATAAACAATTTATACAATTTATTAATATTCGAATTAATTGACAATAAATTACCATCTGTTAATTTATTTAAACTACTAATTTAAATTTTATCGAATGATTTATTTTAAACCAATTTTCTATTAACTATTTAAATTGATCGAACAATTTATTACTACTTCTTTTTATCTTTATTTTTATTTGAAACACATTTCCATATGAAAATAGTTTATATAGATTCCAAATATCTATAAAAATATGTATTTTCCCATTTAAAAATTTCTATCTTTCAAAGTTTATCTATATATATAACACTTTGAATTTATAACAAAAATATATTTTACTGTAAATTTTATACAAACTGAAAATTTCTAAACTATATATATTTTCTTTTACTAGCATATACATCTATAAATTAGAATTGAAAATAAAATTACACATGCTGCTCACAACGTTGACGTCGCCATTCTCTGGCTCGACTTCGAGCTCCCCACAGATGAACGCGACCATCTTGCTTCGCTCGAACGACCCCACAATTACCACCACTTAGACGAACTCGCTGTCGAATTGCCTGAGATCGTCGAGCCTCTCTCACGTCGTTCACGTGATTCCTCCCGAAGTCGAAACCCCCTACGCCTGCTCCAGCTTCGTCGAGGAACTCCATGAGTACGCCACCAACAAATGCCTCGATTGCGACCCCAAAGCCTCATCATCGAACTTCGCTTTAACCCTTACTTCGTGTTCACGGCATCGCGACCCACTTTGAATCGAACGACCTGCCATTGCGACCAAGCACTCGCCCAAAATCATTCGATCGAAATCCTAGCGCGCGATTCTCCTTGTTCGAGCATTGAGTTCGAATCGGCTTCGGCCATTGATTTATTATTGTTTTCTTTTTCGATTCGAAAACTGAAGGGAAGGTGGAAGAGGGGTTTCAACATTCACCATTTATTTTATACGAAGCTCGAGATTTATTTGATGATGCTTGGTCATTTCGATTTTGAACAGATAGAGGAAGATGGTTATTTAAAATTGAAAGAGCATGGTTTGCACGATCTCTTTGTGATTGTAGGCGTAATTCAAGCATGCTGATGTGATTATTATTATTATTATTTTTCTTTTCTAAATTCAATTTGGTTTTATATAAATTTTCTTTGACATGTTTATATGTCGTACACTCACTCAACAACTCCGAAAAATATGAAATTTGAAATCCGATAATAATACAATATTACCGACCCAATGGAACTGGTTTCGTCGAATTCCGAGACTGTGCCTCGGAAGGCTATTTTTAACTATTGATTCAAACGATATAATTTCAAAACTGAACAAAGCAGTTTCAAATTCAATTCTGAAGCTTTTATTATCTTTAGTATTATCAATATGAATTTTAAAAGCTTTTGAAATATTTTTAATCAGCTTAAAATTGAAGATTCAAATTTTTATTCAACTTTCAATAGATTAAATTTTAAAATTAAATCTCCAAATCCATAGTTATATTGTGGATTCAAGCTAAATCATCATTCAAATATTTAAAATTAATTAAATATTTCATTTTCAAATGTTCAAAAATTCTGGGTCGTTACAATAGTTGAACAAAATATAAGTTTATTTTGAAAATAAATTTAAATACAAAATGATATAAATTATTTTAAAAAAATGTCTAAAGAGTTTGTTGTAGTAAATGCCTTTGATAGCATTTATTTTGGAACTCCTAGTATTTCGAATTTGTGAAACTTGGTTTAATAAAACAATTTATGGAAATACTTATATTTTGATTTGGAGTATTTTCCATTTGAATTTGTAACATGGAATATAAATATGATAAAAAGAAGAAGGGTTTTATTGTAACATATGTTTATATATATATATATATCTGTTTTAATCCCTTCTAAATACATTTTAAAGTAAATAATCTTTGCTTAATAATTTATGAATATACTTATGTCTTTAACAAAAAAAGTATTTGGAAGTTAAAAATAAAAAATAATTGAGAATAGATGAAGAAATCTAGAGATAAAATTGTTTTGTCAAAAATTGTTAATATCACTTATCTTTTATTAATTATTGATTCTAAATGGGATATTTTGGATATATATTTATATCTAAAAAATGATATTTTCATAAGACATTTAAGAGTTTAAAATAAATTGGAGAAATGATTGTTAAATAATTGAATATTTATGAAATATTTTTCCTAAAGAATATCTGTTTGTACCAAAATTGGGCACAGCACTCTTCGAAAGGGTTTGAAGAGATAAAATGAAGAAATTAAATGGAAAAGGAGGATTATCTAACAAACACCTCAAAAACAAATAAGAAAGTACGCAGAAACATAGAAATTTAGAGTGGTTCGGCGTGTTGCCTACGTCCACTATGAAATGATTGATCTTTATTAAATTTAGGTTGCTGGTTACAGCGAATTACAACAGTAAATCTCGAGTACAACAGTGGAATTTGAATGCAATGGTGAATTCGACAGAGTCTGGACGTCAGAGAGCCAAAAGATCTTTTTCTTTAGGCTCTGGGATGCTATTTATAGGCGTAGGATGCAAATATCTTGCTCAGATCTCGGGAGACCTCTTCTGGCATGCGAGCGGGCCCACGCGATCGATCCCACGTGATTTACACTCGGTCCGTGATCGATACGAACGAATTTCATATCGATCAAGATTTGACCCAATCGAGTCGAAATTTAGCATGAACATTCTTTAGGTTGTACGCAAGCTCCTGTGAAAATTTGGTGGCATTTGGACTTGTAGGTTGTGAGTTATGATCGATGCAAATTTGGGCTATCCGGCCGTTGCTCTCTTCGTGTCGATGCTCCTCGTATCGATCTGTTCGAATCTATCTAGGCACGTGCCTGCAAGTTGACGTGGCGCTAACTATTCAAATCGATCCATTTTTCGCGCCGAGTCGACCGAGTCTTCCTTGTGCACGTGCCTTGTTCGTATCGATCAGAACTCGCTCTGTTCGTATCGATCACTCACCTCTATTCGTATCGATCGTTATTGCGTTGTTCGTATCAATCGAGTGCATCTCATTTCATATGGATCCTTTGCATGTCCACTGCGTATCGATGAGAGGTGTTGGTTTCGCATCGATGTAAGGCCGATCGATACGAAGTGTGCGTGACTCTTGATCTATACAAATGGACATTAATGTTACAATCAATGGATACGAAGTGCGATGCTTTTTCATGGATGTTGATCAGTGGTCACCTGATGGATACGAACTGAGGTCACTTGATGGATACGAACCGAGGTCATCACTTGATGGATACGAACCGAGGTCACTTGATGGATACGAACCAAGGTCACTTGATGGATACGAACCAAGGTCACTTGATGGATATGAAGAACACTGCTCTCCTGATCGATACGAAACTGTTCACACCTAATGGATACGAACCAGATCGATTCGAAGGAGGGTTTTCTCTGGTTGCTTTAATGGATACGAACAAGGTGATCGCTTGAATTGCATCGATCATATCTCGAGCATATGAACTCTGATTGACTTGAAATCTGGAACGTTGGCTTTCATAGATTTGCTTGTCTCGTCATATCAATTGTAGCTTGATCCGGACTCGAATAAAATTCATCGATATCCATAGTGAATGTGCGTATAACCGATCTTCGGGACGAGCTATCCTCGGTTTTCAACTAAGTTCTTGGTATCACGTCCTTGCCAAAAGGCGGGATAACATTTTCCCCTCATAGTACGTCTTGTGAAAACACGACGTGCTTTGAAAAGCTGCAATCTTCATTCTGAACAGTTTTTATCTAACTTGTTGACCGGTAGCTGTCTTTTCATCGAAAGATGTAACGCTTGATGGATTTTTAGTAATATAAATGCTGATTTGTTGACTGCCAATGATTATGTAGTGCATTGTTTTAACTGAGTGTTGAGGGCTAACGATTTGTTTTTCACTGTTGTAATTGTCACTTGGTGAGCATCCAACTCCTATAAATTTTAAAATTTGAATATTAGTTTGTCATACACGTACAGATGTTAACTTGACTCCCGTTAACGTTTGCACTTTCACGAGTCGTTGTCAAGTTCTTTAGTTTTTGATTGGATTGAGTTTCTTATCGATCCTCTCCTGGATCAAAGTGAAATTCGAGTTGTAGCAACGTTCGATGGTTGTTTTAAGTTCTTCCTTCGTGTCGATCCTCTCATGGATCGATATGAGATGTTGGAATGTATGCTTCGTATCGATGGCTATCGACATGAAATGGATAGTTCCTAGGAATGCTTCGTATCGATGGAGTTGAGTGGCTCAAATACGATCATGTAGTGACTTTTGTATCAATGGGCTTCACAGTGATGGATACGAAGTTGATGGCTGGTCACTGATGGACACAAAACGTACAAGTGTTAACTCATGGGATAGCTTCGCGAAGGATATGCCATTTCTCATTCCTCTATTCAAGAGGGATGCCTTGTTGTAGATAATCTATGATAGGAGTCATCCATGACTCCCTTTTTGGCTCCGTCTCTAGGATCTAGTCGATCTTCATCTGTCGATGCTTGGAATAATAAGTATCTCAACTGGGACAAAGTCTATTTGTCGCGCTTCCCCAGAACTGGCTAGCTTTGGCCAGTGACTCAGTTTTTCATTTTGTTCTTCGAGGATGAATTCAGATATGAAGTATGTTAATTGTTTGGCCAAGGATAGCTCTCTGAGGGAGATAAGTGATATCAAATTGGCTTAGCTTGATATTCCATTTGAGTAACCTTGCAGACATCTAAGGTTGCTATTGGACCTATCGTAAGGGCTGGTCGATACAGACGTTAACGGGGTGAGCTTGTCAATAGCTAGTTTTCATCATATACTGGTCTTTGGATTCGCTTCTCTTCACATAGCAATGCGATGCTTATGGCGTGTGTTGACATGGCTTAATTGATGTATAAATCTTCGCGATCCAAAGGTTTGGGTAAAATGGGAGGTCTCTTTAAGCGATCTATCAGAGCTGGAACTGCATCAACGCAATTGTTAGTTCATTCAAAAGTTCTCTTCCCTCTCTTGTTCAGGTTGAAGAAGAGAATTCACTTGTAGATGGTCCTAGAGTTGAATCAACTTAGGACGTTAACCTTCCGACTTGTGCTCCATACCTGCTTGGTTGTCTTCGGTACATGGGTGTCTCTAATTGTCGGAATTTTCTGGATAGTCTTGATTCCACGAGAATTGATGATGAAAACAAAGAATCTTTCTGATGTAGTAGTGAAAGAGCATTTCAAAGGATCGAGTTTCATCCTGCAGTTGTTGGAGAGCATTGAATATCTTTGCCAAGTCATCGATGTGGTCGTTTAATGGTCATGATCTCACGGGCATATTAACGACATATACTTTCATCGATCGGCCGATCTGATTTTTGAATGATATGTAAATCGTCCTTTGGTAAGTAGCATAAGTGTTCTCGAGTTTGAATCCGCGGATTGCAACATAGCACTATAGGCCTAGGTCAGAAATGAAACCGTTGCATTTCTGGTCTTGGACTTGCTTCAGTACCTGATTGTATCTGGAGTTTGTGTCCATGGATGTGAGTAATTCATGTCTGATAGTCGAGTCCATCAGTTGGTTGATCATTGGAAGTGGAAAGCTGTGCTTTTCATACCCCATGCAAATCTGAGTAGTTGACGTATGTCTGCCACTCTCTGCTCGTTTTTCTTATAAGTAAAGGATTGGATATTCATTTTGGGTAGAGGGTATCGTGGATAAACCTAATGGTCTTGAGTAGATTCGCCTCCTCTTTAAGTGTAGCAGATCTTTTTGGATCCACGTTGGTTCATTTTTGCTCACCGAGACATGCCTCGGGTTAACATTTAATGTAGGGTTCTTCATGGCTGGCGAGAGTCCATATATATATATATATATATATATGAGATCGAGTCCAAGCGAATGCATCAAGATTCACCTGAAGTAAAACAGTTGACTCTTTCATCATCATTTTGCAGAGTTGTGATCTGATCTACAATACTCGTGATGGGTTGCAGGCGCTTCATGTGTTTATTTGCAATGGTAAATGATCAGGCTTATAAGGACGTTGAATCAAAGGATTAGTAGAACTTAGCCTTGTACTGCATGCTGCTACATAGTGGGCTCCAGCTTTGAGATTGAATTTACTTGTGTTTCTGAATGATGCGCTTTTTATTCAATGTACTCGCGATCCATTGCTCATCGTAAGGGTCAGAACAATGATTAGCTTCCATAAGTCCGAGTATTGATCCGATGACTCTATCTCTAGGCATCCTTTCGGTCACAACCTAGAGTTGATATGAATATTAGACATGGGTCATAGGTTCAAGTTGTCATAGTCAACTCTCGGATAATCACTCTTTTGCCCCCAGTCTCGGGTTGGCGGATGCATTACGCGGACGGTCTAGTCTCGTCCTAGCTGTGTTTATACTGTAGTTCAAGCTTTAAGAACCAGAGTTGATTGATGAATGGTTGAATCATATTAATCTTATCTTCTTGCTCGTGCCCCCAAGTCTGGGGAATATCTCGATAAGTGGCAGGGTAGATAATGGCCGCTACAATTTTGTATTCTATCCCATTGAACCTGGGATCAAGTTAACCAATGGAAGGCTGAGTCATTCCTATCATGCATTATGTTCTAGTTATTTCCTTTAGGCGGAATACATTGTTACTTTGCCGACATTCGGACATAAGCTAGATTATGGACGGTCAATGACATTCACTTCGCTGCTTATGTCGCTATACTTTTGGCAAAAACTGAAGAGTGAATCGTCCAGTCAGATCCAATGCAGGATTGATGCTTCCCTTGTCGAATCCAGGGTAAGAATTAGTGTGTGGACATTTAGGTTGCACTTGTTGTGAATTGCTCGTTTATTCGGATCGTGTTATGAGTCAAAGAATGAATGCTCGCATTGCATTCTTTTGGAGTTGGGTGATCAACCACGTCCATTTCGATTTACGTTCTCCCGTTAGATCTAGGGATAAAGTCAACTCAAATGCAGTCATGTCATGCTCATTTGGTCTCATGCTCTTCCTGACGGATCGAAGGAAGGCGACGGAGGATGAATGGTCAAGTCACACTCATTCGTGGTTTATTCTTCTATCCATGCTCTGTTGGTCAAAGGTATTCGATGGACGTTCGGGTCACATCGATTTGTAGTCGTAGAGGATCGACATTGATCGTCGATTCAATGGCACGATGTAGAATGCTCGGACCTCGTTTCCTATCGATCCAATGGTATGACATGAAAGGTGCAGATCAATATTGCCCGTCGATCTAGCGGTACGATATAATTGGTTGCCCGTAACTTCGGGCATCATTCTGATTGGTTAGCATTAAGGCCTCCTTGTAGTCATTGCCTTAAGTTGTAAAGGGAGCTAAGCTGGAGATGTAGCGAGTCACCTTTCTCTTCTTTCAGTGATTTGTGCCTTTGCCCCCGGTATTGGGTTAGCAGAGTGAGTTTGTGGATGGTTTAATTGCATTTGTATTGAGTTTATACTCCTCATGTCGAGTTTAGGGCAGAGTTGGTGAATGAATGGTCGAGTCACATTCATTCGTTTGTCTATGCTTGTAGCCGCACCTTGGGGATCAAAGTAAGTTGAAGGGTCATTTATCACATCTATTTGATGTTTATACCCCTGGCCACATTCTGGGGACCAAGATTCTTTTTGTATAAAATGGTCGGACCGCATTTTACTCGATTAATTTCTCTGGCACTAGTTAAGGGCAAAAGTCGTAGTGAGGTCGGTCACACTACGACAACTTTAATTTGATGTTTCTCCTACTAAATTGTAGGAAGGAATTGATTAGTGGGTGGTTGGGTCACACCCGTCCATGTTGCGCGCATAATCCGTCAGATCACAGGCGAGAGTTAGCAAATGAACGGTCATGCCACGTTCATTTATGGTTGGATGGTAGTAATATCAATTCAGAATAAGACATCCAGCTAGGTTCGTTTTGCAAATCTGCGTCTCCCTGTTGAATCAAGGAAGAAATTTTGTCTTGTAGGGTTGGAGTGCATCCATATAAATTTATGTTATGGGTCCCATACTGGGGACAAGAGTTGATGCATGGATGGTTGTGTCACGCCTGCTTAGTGCTGGATGGTCGGATCGCATCCAATTTTGTATGTTAAGTGTGCCCCCATGTCAGGGGAAGATTGGAAAGCAGATGGTCGAACCACATCCGCTTTTTGTACTACAGAACTTGTTGAGGAACCAGAGCCGATGGATGAACAGTCGAATCGCATCCCTTTTGGTATTTATATGCCAAACCATGCTTTGAGGACTGGAGTTGGTTGATGGGTTGTCAGTCAAACCCATTTGGTATTTATACTCCAGTCCGCGCTCTCGGGACCAGAGTTAGTTGATGTTTATACTCCATTTCACACTCTGGGAATCTGGAGTTAGTTGATGGATGGTCAGTCATACCCATTTAAGTGTATATACTCCAGTCCGCATTTTGGGAACTTAGAGTTAGTTAATGTTTATACTCCAGTTCGCACTCTGGGAATCTGGAGTTAGTTGATGGGTGGTCAGTCACACCCATTTGGTGTTTATACTCCAGTCCGCGCTCTCGGGACCAGAGTTAGTTGATGTTTATACTCCAGTTCGCACTCTGGGAATCTGGAGTTAGTTGATGGGTGGTCAGTCACACCCATTTAGGTGTTTATACTCTAGTCCGCGTTCTAGGGACTTGTAGTTAGTTAATGTTTATACTCCAGTTTGCACTCAAGGAATCTGGAGTTAGTTGATGGGTGGTCGGTCACACCCATTTGGTGTTTATACACCAGTTCGCGCTCTTGGGACCAGAGTTAGTTAATGTTTATACTCCAGTTCGCACTCTGGGAATCTGGAGTTGGCCGACAGAAGGTCAGTCAAATCTGTTTAGGCTTTAGGATTTCGTTCACGCTCTGGGAACAAGAAGTTGATCTGGTACGTGAACGGTCGTATAACATCCACCCTGAGTAGGCAAGCGAAGTCATTAGATGGACGGATCCACCCTCCTCGAGCTTGTAAATATGAAAGACGAGGTTGTTAAATGGACGGATCCATCCTCGTCGGGCTTAGGTTGAACATGGATGAAGTCGTTGGGTGGACGGGTCCACCCTCCTCAAGCCCATGTCCGTAAGTTTATACTCCAGCTCGCACTCTGGGAATCTGGAGTTAGTTAGAGGATTGTCGTGTATCAATCCCTTTTGGCTGCAGTGTAATGGCTTGTCCCTGAGCTCGGGGTTTCACTTAGCGAGTGATCGGTGGGATCCCGACTACTTTCCACTTATCTGCCCTTAATGAAGGATGAGATTTAGTTTATGGACGGTTGGATCGCGTCCATGTTCATTTGGATTCCACTTTTGCCAAGCCTAAGGAGTAAGATTAGTGTTCTGGCAAGCTTTGTGCTCGAGCATAGGAAAGGATGGTCGAACCACATTCACTTTGAGTTGTGTATTTTCCCTAAAGTCAGGGGCAAGAGTTGGAGAGCAGACGGTCGAGTCACGTCCACTTTATGCTTTGCACTCTTCCGGTCGAGTTGAGGAAGAGAGTCGAAATGATGGCTATGATGGTTCGCGAGTAGGCAATTAGTCGCTGATGACTTTAAGTTGAGGCTTGGGCCCCGACGAAGTTGGTTTAAGGCATGATTGTTTTTGTCGAATCACAGACACAAGCTGGGGAGTGAATGGTCAAATCATATCCACTTTAAACATATGTTCTCAAATTACCCCAAGTTCTAATGTAGGATTGGATGCATAGACGGTCATGTCACATCCACCCTTGGTGTGATTCTAATTTTACGGGGCATCAGAAGAATCATAAGTATTTTGGCGAGCTTCAAGTACAAGATGGAGAGTACATTGTTGGGATGTATCACTCCAAGTCTTTCCCAGATCTCCAATTAAATTGCATAGGTGGATGAGTAGATGGTTGGTTGCATCCACTTTATACTAGAGTCCTGACCTTGACGGTCTCTTCCACTTTGATGCCTTGCCCCCAGTCAGGAGCATATAGTAGCCGATGAGTGGTTGAATCATGCTCGTCATGATGATACCTCAATGATTTGATCATAGTCCGCGGAGGTTGTTTTGCACCCAACCTTAAGTACTTGGTTACCTGCATCATTTGCAAGTAGTTTAATTCAAGTCGGTCATATCTCGCAACATAAACGAAATTTAAATAGAAATAATTAAAAAGAGATCGGACTAAATCTCATTGATAAGTGAAGCGGCGTCGTATGCTCACTATTGCACTTCGGTCCAGCCCTTCACAATTGGAAGTCTAACACAAATGGTTCAATTTGATCAAAGTTCTTGATCGATAGGGGTCGGGTGTTCCCGATCCTTCGTTTATGGGGCTTGCATATATTGTCGGAGCTATCCTTTTCGGAGCAGCCTTACGACATTGGCGTCCATGGTAGCCATCTAAAGAAGAGGAGTTTTCCGATCTAGAGTATGGAGTAGGTTCCCTCCTTATCTCGCCATGTTGATCCTTCATCTGATCCATCAACTCAATATTGGCCTGGACATGTTGGTGTGGTCGTCGGCGGCGCTACCCACCGGTTCTCTTATCAAAGTCTGGAAAATAAGCTCTGGTGATGAATTCATTTATGGGTATTGGCAGCAACTGGCTGTGAGCTTTGGATAAATTCGTTGGCTGTCAGCTTCTTCATTCCCTTCAACAATATGAGAAGTAGAACTGGTATGTCTAACCACGATTAATAGTGTTCTTTGAGGAATGGGGGAAGACATCTGCATTTGATGGCAGTCATCACTCTTAGTGTAAGCCATGCGCAATTATCACTTCATAAGGTAGTGCCGGGGGTTATATTTCTAAAGTACACTGACGTAGTCAGCATGTTGAATTTTTGCTGGAAAACCTACATGTAGGATGGTGTCAATAAATAGGTCTGGACTGGGAAAGATACTTCTATCAACATTATCAGGTCCATTTTATGGCTATGGGGCCTTGTAATACTGGTGAATGATGCATGCACGATTGCCCAACGTTCGAGTGGCTGGTAATGCCGATTGGATGGTGAGTTGGTTAAGACGGGCTCATAGATTGGTGATTATTTCTAATTTTCACCCAGGTAGGAGGCCCATATAAGGTAGTAAGGAAGTCCTCTTAAGGTTGTATGTCATGCTTCTAGTCATATGGACACGGTATGATTAAGATGCGGGCATTTGTAGATGGTTCAGCGGTGACCAGCTATGTTTTGAGTTGGTAGAGTAGACAGTGTAGGGCAGTCGTCATATTAGCCATCGTACCATAGTTGTCAATTCAGGAGTTTAAAAGCTGGTCAATTGGGGGAAGTTGAAGTCCACCTTAGAATCATGATATATTAACCAACTCTAGTTCTTGGCGTATTAGCTAGGTTCTCCAGCCTCTGGGAGCACCGGTTGAGTAGTATTTCTTTACCCATTCCTTGATTGCAATTCAGCATTTGTTGTTGTGATCCCCTATGTCTTGTTCAGTCATGGAACAATCAGAAGTGTGGATGGAATGTTTCTTCAGTAAATTGAGCTTTGAATTCACTATGTGGGTGCTCTGCGCTAGGGTTCGGAAATTTGGGTCGTACCCGAAAATATTTTTTTTTGAAATTTCGTATCGTTCTCAGCAACGTTTAAACGATACAAATGTAAGTGAAATTGAACGATCCGAAAAGTGGACAATTGGATCGATACGAAAGGCGCACAGCTAGACCGATACGAAGTGGATGTGAGTATCGATACGAATTGGACGCAGATGGGTTGATATGAACTGCGTGTGAGTATCGATATGAATTGGGTGCAGATGGATCGACACGAACAGCGTGTGAGTATCGATACGAATTGGACGCAGATGGATCGATATGAACTGCGTGTGAGTATCGATAAGAACTGGGCACAGATGGATCGATACGAACAGCGTGTGAGTATCGATACGAACTAGATGTAAGTATCGATACGAATTGGACGCAGATGGATCGATACAAACTGCGTGTGAGTATCGATACAAACTGGATGTGAGTATCGATACGAATTGGACGCAGATGGATCGATACAAACTGCATGTGAGTATCGATACGAACTGGATGTGGGTATCGATACGAACAGCGTGTGAGTATCGATACGAATTGGACGTAGATGGATCGATACGAACTGCGTGTGAGTATCGATACGAATTGGGCGCAGATGGATCGATACGAACTGCGTGTGAGTATCGATACGAACGTTGATCAATACGAAAACTGATCGATACGAAAAGTGATCGATATGAAAGTCGATCGATACGAAAACTGATCGATACGAAAAGTGATCGATGTGAAAGTTGATCGATATGAAAGCTGATCGATACGAAAAGTGATCGATACGGAAAGTGATCGATACTAAAAGTGATCGATACGAAAGTCGATCGATATGAAAACTGATCGATGCGAATGTTGTTATATTTTTTGGATACGAAAATATGGATACGAAAATCACCATACTTTCTGGATTCGAGAACATGGATACGAAAATTACCATATTTTCATGGATACGAAAATATGGATACGAAAATCACCATATTTTCTGGATACGAAAACATGGATACGAAAATCACCATATTTTCTGGATACAAAAACATGGATACGAAAATCACCATATTTTCTAGATACGAAAATCACCATATTTTCATGGATACGAAAATATGGATACGGAAATCAGCATATTTTCTGGATACGAAAACATGGATACGAAAATCTAGATGAATGCAGTTCCTCTTAGATCTGGAGCAATCTGAATAGAATAGAAGGAACCACTTGACGATAGGTCTGGATCTCCTCCTTAGATTTTTGCAATCCAGCTACGGTAGTAGATCCACTGAGCAGGAGAAAAGCAAGGTTTTCTCGGTGAAAGCACCAAAGTATTTGTACCAAAATTGGGCACAACACTCTTCAGAAGGGTTTGAAGAGATAAAATGAAGAAATTAAATGGAAAAGGAGGATTATCTAACAAACACTTCAAAAACAAATAATAAAGTACGCAGAAACAAAGAAATTTAGAGTTGTTCGGCGTGTTGCCTACGTTCACTATGAAATGATTGATCTTTATTAACTTTTGGTTGCTGGTTATAGCGAATTACAGCAGCAAATCTCGAGTACAACAGTGGAATTTGAATGCAATGGTGAATTCGGCAGAGTCTGGACGTCAAAGAGCTAAAAGATCCTTTTTCTGTAGGCTTTGGGATGCTATTTATAGGCGTAGGATGCAAATATCTCGCTCAGATCTCGGGAAATGATTGTTAAATAATTGAATATTTATGAAATATTTTTCCTAAAGGATATCTAATAGTGTTTGATAAACAATTTTACAAAGGATTTATAAAGTATTTATCTATAAAATTTAAAGATGTTATATAAAGGAAATTTATATGAATATGATTTATAAAATGAAAATTTATAACTAAAAGAATATTATTTTAAAGGAACAGGATATTTTGAACAAAGATTTAAAAAACTTTTTTTCGTACGAAATTTATATAATGAAGATTATAGATAAAGGAAGTTTATTAAAATTTAAAAAAAAAATTATCTTGGATAAAAAAATTTAAAAACTTTTTTTATGATTTTTAAGAAGAAAGTATTCCTAAGTTATCGGGTTTTCTCAAGAATTTGAAATATGGAAATGTTTGTAAAAATAATAATTTCTTTTATAAATATAATTTTAATTTCTTTCATGGATATAATATTTATGAAAACAATAATATCATTCTAAGTATAATATTTATGAAAATGTAAATTCCATTTTATAAAGGATATGAAGTTATTTGTTTATAAAAGATAAATGATTTTAAGCAATATTTACAATAATTACATTTATAAAAGTTAAATAATTTTTGTAAATAAGATTTATATGGTATGGTTTATGAAACATGGTTTGTAAAAACAAAGGAAAAAATTTAATTAAAAGTGTAAACCTTAAGATTAAAATAATAAACTCAAAAGAAAAAAAATAAAAGGGTAAACTCTAAAAGTTAAAAGTGAAAACTTTAAAAATAAAGGTGTAAACTTTAAACTGTAAGCTTAAAAGAAAATAAAACTAAATGTGTAAATTTAAGAGAATGTAATTAAAGGGTAACCTAAGTAAGATTCACGTATATGTAAAAAAGAAACCTATAAAACCTATATTTTGTTGACATTACTTTGTTTGATTTCTTATTGTATTGTAAGTTAACTCTAACTTGAATAAAAGTGTAACAACCCGAATTCCAGTGGTCCGAATTTTTCGCAATATCAGAGCTCAATAATTTATATCAGAGTGGGATTGACTAAAATATAATAGTAAGTAAATACTCACCCAAATAATAACACTTTCTAAGCAAGTGTCATAAAGCTGAGAAGTCTCTGCCATCTACCTAACCTGTAGGATGTTATGAGAAGGGGGTCAAAACAAAAGTTCTGGTGAATGAATAAATTATATACTCCTAGGCTTAATTCTACATATATCATTTTATTTCCATTTACTCTTATATTAGGTCCATTAGGTTACAATACTCTCGCCTCTGTTCGAGAACCGTGCCCATCTACTCCATAGTAGATTAAAACCTAATAACTAATATATACATGTATGTAGCTATATGCCTAATGACCATATTAGTCCTAGGTACCACCCATGGTAACTTTCGTATCCTACTCAAAAAGGGCTCCTTCGTCTTGCTTCGAGAGCATTCCGTAACTACATCTATAAAGGACTGCTTTGTAAGGCCGACAATACAGATGGTTCATCGTCTTGCTCCGCGAGTGTTCCGTAGCTACATCTATAAAGGACTGCTTCGTAAGGCCTACAATATAGATGTTCCGCTACTTACTATGAAAATGTAAATCGCATCCGCACTAGTCTATGCCAGTGCTCGGACATCCACAATGTACCACCCAGTGCATACATTGAGGATTACGTAATCGTTCTGTCTACTATCTGAATCCTGCCAACAAGGTCTACCTTGTATGGAATTCAGTCGAGGATTTTTTATATCTGTAAAGGACTGCTTCGTTAGGCCTACAATACAGATACTCTAGTTGGTCTGTCTCTTTTTCATCGTGGCTATGGCCCCACGCGGTCACCCCTCAACTAACCGAAAGACTTATAAAGAGTTAAGTGGTCGTGCACTACTGCAAACAATCTAACATCCAAATGGCGTTGCCCCTCATCCAATGTCTCGATAGTGAAAGAATCATTGGCATGTTGGTTTAACTCTAGTCTTTCCCAAAATCGCTATTGGTCTTGATGCAGGCCGATATCCCCATGCGACTATCCTTAAACTTACTTGCAAGTACTGGACATACGAATACCCTAGTTCGAACACCAAGCCCTTCTGACTGCCTACAAAGGTTTGCTTCGTTAGGCCTACAATGCAAATGCAGCCAAGGCATACTCTCTTGATGGAATACCTACAGACCTGCCTCCGGGGGTGCAGCTTCGTTAGGCTTACCCAGAGGGCCATCCTAGAGTATCCTTACGTCCCGTTGAAGTCTCATACTTCCTTGAAGCCAAAAACTACTAAGTTGGACGTGCTTCTCCATTTCTGAAATCCGTGATGAACAGCTTCGTTAGACGCTTCATCCTTTCGGCTGCTCCAAACGCATCTCAATTCTTTTATTAGACCCTAAGTCTAATCTTTCAATTTGCGTTTAGTTTACTTTCTTATTCTATTGGCTATTTATTTACCCTAATTAGCATGTTCTTACCCTCGACTCACCTCTATCTATCATGAGATTTCCATTTATTTAATAGGGAATGCTGTTCGTATGGGCCACATGTTAAGACCTCGGTTTCGATGTCTATTATGTATTTTGACAAACGACAACTATATACATTATTTACTAACATATTTTTTGCAGGAATAGCTACAAGACTGGATTCATATAATCTTCATGCTGCATATATGTTGTTTTTGGGTCATTGTTTAGAATTAAAATATTGTGAAAATCTCTCCTTCAGATATATATAAATACACACCAGTGCCAAAGAATAAAACTCAATTTTAGGCTAAATTCAGACGTCTGAAATGACCTATTCAGACGTCTGAATCTGAAGATAAAATTCAATATTTTAAAATATTCAGACGTCTGTTTCTGTTATTTCAGACGTCTGAATATAGATAAAAATAGCCTATTTACTCTCTGTTTTGCACGCTTCAAATTTCAGAAGTCTGAAATTTATTTTCAGACGGCTGAATTTCTACAACTGCTATTTTTGTGAAAAGACACTTCTCTTCACCAAAGAGAAACTCTTTCAAAATCAATGGTTGCAACTGTTCTTTCCAAATAACCTTTCATCTATAGTTGCAACTCTTTATACACTATAAATAGATTACAGAATTCAACAAACAATTAACCGAATCTAATTTTAATATTCTTGAATTCCTATCTATTCTATATTTTCAAACTGCACTCAAACTGATTATATTCTCTGATCGTTTGATCACTCTATCTTCCACTATTCTCAAAGCACATCACTATATATCCTAAAGGAGAAGATTATAGGAAGATTGTACTATCAAGAGACAAATTCGTGTTATTGAGAACACACAGTGTCAAATACCTTTTGTATAAGTTGAAGTCCTGTTCTGTTGTTCAGGCGTGTGAAGTCCTCTTTGGCTGTTGAGGCAAAATCATGTTCTGTTGCTCAGGTCCCTTGTTCGGCTGTTCAAGGGTTGTTGTAAACCTGTTCCTCTGGGTTAAGTGAGGATTGTTGTTAGTGAAATTCCAGAAGGAGTCTGGGACTGGACGTAGAACGGGAAGTTCGAACCAGTATAAAAATTCCTGGTGTGCTTGTTTTATATTATTCATATTACTATATTATCTTAGTTTATTTCCGCATTAGTATAATTCCATATAGCACAATCCCTACCGTACTTTCATTTGGTATCAGAGCAAGAATCTAATAATCGTTACACAGTTATTTGATAATCTGCTTATATGGCCAACATGGATAACAACGCTATTCCAAATCCTGTCACTATCACTAACTCTGGCATCGTAGAAGGTCAAGCCACTGGACGACCTCCATTCTTCAATGGATTAAATTATAACTATTGGGCGACACGAATGTGTATTTATATGCAGGCTAATGGTTTTGATGCTTGGAATATCACACAAGCCGAATACACTGCACCAACCACTGAATATACTACTTGGTCGACAGCCCAAAAAGCAGAAGCTACCCTAAATGCCAAGGCTATGAACATGTTGTTTTGTGCTCTAGATAGAAATGAATTCAATCGTGTTAGCATATGCACCACTGCATATCAAATATGGCAAACATTAAAAACAACTCATGAAGGAACAAGCAAAGTCAAGCAAAGCAAGATATCTATGCTCAAAAATCAGTTCCAAAATTTCAAAATGAAGCAAGACGAGTCCATAAATGATATGTACTCTAGATTTCAAGATATCCATCATGCCTTGATCGGACTTGGTGTAACATATTCAGATGCAGATGTTGTCTCAAAAATCCTAAACTCTCTAACTGACGAATGGGAAAGAAAAGTTTTGGCAATTGAAGAAGCTAACGATATTTCAGAAATGAAGCCAGAAGAATTAATAGGAAATCTAATGTCATATGAAGTCAATCTGCAGGCAAAACGAGTTCAAACTCAAGACAGGAAGAATATAGCCTTCCATGCTGAAAAAGATGAATCAGAATCAGATGATGAAGATTTAGCATTTATTGCTAAAAATTTCAAAAAGTTTCTCAAACACAAAAAGGGAAATAGAAACAATGGAAAAAGGAACTTTAATAAACCATCTTCATCAGTTCTAGAATGCTTCAACTGTCACAAGAAAGGACACATGCAAAAAGATTGTCCAGACCAGAAGAAATCGAATTACAACAAGTTTAAGAAGGACAAGATCAAGAAGAAAGCATTCTCTGTCACTTGGGATGATTCAGACTCTTCGTCTTCTGATAGTAGCAGTGAAAGCGAAAATGAACAAGCTAATATATGCTTCATGGCTACTGAAAATGAGGTATCAAATTTTACCTTCGATGATATGGTTGAAATTAATACTGAATTAATTAGCACTATGAAAAATCTCAAGAAAAAGTATAAAGAAGCTGTTGAACAAAAGAACAAAGCAGAATTCGAAAGAGACATGCTTAAAGACGAGAAGAAAATATTAGAAGAGGAATTAGAGAAAATTCAACTTTCATCTTCTAATAATGATTCTCAATTAACTTTCTTGAGTCAAGAAATTGAAACTCAAAAAGAAAAGAACGATGCTTTGTCTTCTGAAAATCATGAGCTAAAATCTAAAGTCAAACTGATTGAGCTGGAAAATACTGGATTAAAGGCTAAATTAGAAGATATTTCTAAAAATATCTCTAATTTTAATAAGGGGAGAGAAAATTTATCTAAGATAATTGAAAACTCTCAGCCTTCTACCAGTAAAAAGGGACTAGGATATATTAAGAAACAAATAGCTCCTCAAAATAATTGGAGACAGTTTGTTAAATCAAAATCCACATCGGTTCAATCTAAAAGAAATCAAGAACTGAAAGCTTCTATACATAAACCAAAAAGGATACAGACATCTAAAACCATAAAAATATGGGTTCCTAAAACAAACAATAGTTTGATTAGGAATAAATATATAAAATCCTTTTTGGAAACTGTTCATAAAAGTCAGAATTATATTTACAAAGGGAATACCGGACCCGAATGGGTTTGGTTTCCTAAGACCTAACTCTTAGGACCCTATAAAAAGGTGGGTACCAATGGTCTTAATTCTATTTTTTGCTTATTTAACTTAATATAAATCTTAAGTTCATTAAAGTAAGCCTCTTTTATCATTCCTGCTTTAGTTTCTTATTTACTTAATATAAATTATTTAAATAAGCTTCTACCATTATTATTGCTCATTAATTTATTCAAAGTCTCAAAATAAGCTTTTCCGTTCTTATTACTTATTTATAACCCATGTTATAATTCTACCTGTAATTGTCATTTTCTCTTCTTTTATAGTCCGTACATAATTCCAGCATTTCTTTTCGGTTCTAATCTGCCTTCTTTTATTATGATATAGAATATTCTTTTATTCTCTTATATTATACAATTCACTTATCATAATAACTATCTTCTTAAATAGTCTGCGTAGTGAATACAGACCTAGGTTCATTATCATATACAACTTCAAGTTCATATCTAATAATTTACTTGATTCATGTCATACTTTGCTTTATTATCTTCTATTCTAGGAAGTAATTCTATTTTATTTGGTTGGTTATGAAAACTATATTTAAAAATCCATTTCCATATTTTAATATTAAATAATACTATAAACAATAATCCGTAACTGCTAGATATTTCTTTTACTAGTTTGGAATAGTGTAAAATACAGTGGTTTCTCTATTTTACACTAATTCTCTTTTTCTTTCTTTTATTCTAGCAATTTCGTTCATTGTTGTCTTTTAAATATTAAATTATAGAAATGTATCCTATTTTCTAAACTAACCAATTAACCTTTTAGTTACTCCCAAATCCAGTTATTAGATTAATTAACTTTTCTCATTTTAACGTAATTTATTACAGTAATTCCATTCCTCAAACTTTTATAACTTTACATCTTATTTCCTTCATTTCAGTATTCTTAATTATTTAATCCATATTCACGTTTAATCTATTCTAATCCATACACGAAGAAAGAGGAGAAAATAGAAGAAGAATGACGCTTGCATAAAAATCCAAAACGTAGAAACAGATGTAAATAAATACTAATAATGTAAATAAACTGTAAATTCCTTATAGTTCAGCATAACTTAATTAATATGATTAATTATTGAATAAAATTATCTAAACGGGAATTTAATGATAATATATCTTAAACTTAAAAGATTTATAAATAAATCCACTTACATTGCTAGCTTTCCAAATCTCCCTGTTTTTATTTCAAATCTGTCCCTCACATCTATATTTACCTCCCTTGTAATCCCTATTTGGAATTACAAACGATATATTTACATATCTATAATATTTTAAAGAGAAAAGGAAGCGATTTGGATTAGAAATAACAAATAAAACTTAGATCTAGGGTTTTACCTTTGACATAGCCTTCTGATTTGAACCAATTCCTAATTCCCTAATTAATTCTATTCTCTTTCTATTTAGATCTAAATTCATGTGAATTAGATCTAAAATTTTGTTATTAAGAAAGTGTAGAAGAGATAGAAAAATGGCAGAGCTTCTGTAGGCAAGAGAAAAATAATGAGAATAAAAATGAGGCTCTGCACCTATATTTATAGTGGTTCAAATCAGTGTTAACCATTAGATATAAAACCCTAAAATCTAAAGCGTACACTCAGTCTATGGGCATTAAATTAATATGTTTTCCTCTACGTTTGTTTTTATTTCAAATTGATTCTCCAACAATCTTTTCATTAATCACTTTCCCCTTCTCTCTCGCAATCTATGAAAACATATATTTTTAAATGTGACGTTTCTTTTAAATAAGATTCCCCTATTAATCACCCAATTAACAGATTTCATATATACCAAGAATTAATTCACTATCCAATTAATCCCTGCTTGTACTGTGATTATTTACCAAATTAATATGCCAATCAACACCATATTAATTCGTCACATATATGCATATTAATTTATTTTATTCCCATAATTATTTCATGCATATATTCTACAATTGAATTTTGAATCACAATCTTAATTATATATGTTACCATAAGTCTCCATGTTTATTAATTGATAATTGATTACTTGCATAAATTACTCTTCCTCAATTTTAGTCTCTTGAACTAACATATATGTTTCTAATCATATCAATTAGTTGCTACAATATATGTTCCCATTCTTGTCAGTTCCTGTCAATTAATCACCTCTACTAATTAATTGAATATTAATTTCCCTTTTAAACAAACACCGTCAATTAATCTTCCCTATTAATTGATTTTATATAATTTCTCTCTCTAATTTATTTGTTACACTAATATATGTATTCCAAATAATATTAATTAGTTGCCCATTTACAAACATTACTTTGTTTAATAAATTTAAACGTATATAACTTAATTAAATTATTTGCATATATAATTGTAATTTAACGCGGGGTGTTACATTCTCCCTCCTTAGGAAATTTCGTCCCTGAAATTTGATAAGGGTTGAATTATGTAATTTCTTGTATTAATTACATCCATTTTGTGTACATCCAATTTTGCAACAATCCGTGCATAGTGCAAAGTGCAATACATCATAAAATATATGCATGTACAAGAATTTCTATGCGGTACCTCCGATATGAATGCTTTTTCTTTTAGAAATTCCTTTTAAACATGATGCACACATCCTAAATATACTTGCAATTTCTATATGAATGCAAACTTTTGAAAACTCAAAACATTTTTCATTCAATTTTTCCCACACTCCTACTGAATAGGAGCATAGTTCAACAAATTTTTATGTCCAAACTTACCACACAACTTTTAATTTTCGAATTTTAGAAAATTCTAATTTTCCAAATTCGATTTCTTATGTTATAAAGAAGGTGGAAAAACAGAAAACTTCATATTTCTCCGATTTTCTTTTGCGCACATCTTCCTCCGTACTTGGGATTTAGGCTGCTATTCTAAAAAAAATTATTTACTTCCCCAAGCACGGTTTACATAAAAAAGTATCCCTTTTTAAAAATTTTTGTCGACATTTCTGTCGCTTTCTTTAAATTTGTTATTTTCCTTTTAGTTCTCTTATTCTGCTTTTACTCTTTTTGTATACAGCAACTAAACACAGCTATCTTCTAGGGCAATGAGGTCTAGGACTATGTCCACTTTGACATAAAAAGACCCTACTCTAGGAATCCAAGTAACTCATATACTCCTCCTGCCGCCTATTACTTGTTACCAACTTACGCTGTATTACTCATGACGAATAAGATCTATTCATCTCTTCTATTCCATGCTCAAAAAGGAATAACTAAGTCTCATTTACTGCAATGGATAAAGGTTTCAATATATGCAGTCTCTATCTAAAAAGACAACTAAGCTTGGGGAAATTTTCTCTTTACCTTTCATTTTTCCCCTACTAAGGTCTACCTATCCCAACCACGTGTGTCTTATCATCTTACTAATATCATTCACTATTGTTCTATAGTCTGCACACATGAAGCAACATTTCTAGGTTTTCACTAGTGTCCTATACACCTTACGGGAACTTTTATTGTTACTAAGAGTAATTACTGCTATAAACTTATACTTTTCTCGTTACACCTAGGAAATGATTCCTATCTACTCCATATTTAAAAGTCTGATTTGGTTTGGTATTTATCAAATTTTCTCAAAAATTAAAACTTCTAAATTTTATCTTTTCAAAAACTTATTTACTTTTCCACCAAACGATCTTTTTTTTAAACATGTCTTGTTTGTTCTTAAAACATTTTTCTTTTTTCTTGACTTTAAAAAAAATGTCCTCACATGTTTTCAAAATATCCTTCTTCTTTTTTATAGATTTTCAAATTTACTAAAATTGGGGTAAATAAGAACAATTATTTTATCAAAAATCTCTTAACTTTCCTACTCTTCCAATTACTTAACCTTGAAGGAGTTAGTAACTTACCACACTTAATGGTTTTATACCTTAATATATTGGAATTACTTTCTCTTATGGGAAACCATTAACGCTAAAACCTTCTATGAATCCTTTTTTGAAAAACACGGGTGTGTAGCGTGAGACTACACAGCCGATTATAAAATAATATAAGTAGGTAGTAATCGATCAACAAGCCTGATCGATAGCCAAAAAATATCCATGTTCAGCATACACAGAGAGAACTACATAGTAACATACAATAGACAGCCAGATTAAGCAAAAGTATCTAGTATCAGACCCAGTACATGCATGGCCAACGGAGAGCAGGGAGAGACTTCCCACTCAGTATCCAGTCAGCCGTCATTGCCATTATCGCTGGGAGGGAGGCGCATAGTGAAAGGCAACCTACGTTCTGATCCTGTCCAAAGCGAAAATAAGTAAGAGATTTTGTTACAGATTCTGTCAACCGTGCATTTGGGTTTGTTGAAAACATAAGCATTTCTTTCTTTCCAGATGCACCAATTGTAAATGGCGACGAGGGAGTCAAGTTCTCTATCAGGAGGGTTATATTGCCAGTGGTCAAAGAATGAGTGTAGGACAGGGATGTAGCCGATGAGGTTAGCACTAGTCGCAGCCCAAATATAGTAGGAGAAATCACATGTAAAAAAGAGGTGAGGAATAGATTCATCTTGCCTCGAGTAGAAAGGGCAAAGAGGGTCTAGAGGAATATTTCTACGTCGAAGTCTATCTTTGGTATTGATACGAGCATGGATGAGGCACCATTGGAAGAAAAGGATGCGGGGAGGGAGTCTGTATTTCCATACTCTTGCGAAACTGAAAGATCTGCCTGGGTGATTGAGGTAAGAGTAGCATGAGGCGACTGAAAAGCCTTTCGTAGGAGATAAGGCCCACGTATAATGGTCTGTCGAGGAAGAGAGCTGGAGTGATATGAGCAGGTGTGTGGCTGAAGTGAGTTAAAGGAGGATTGTATGTTTATGTGAAATTATAAGGAACTTATTTTATATTTTATCGAAATAGGCTATACAAAATATGTGCTTTCCATACCTTGTACATCTCTTTCACGTATTCCCTATAGCTTGCACAAAACATCTTTATTTGTGATTCATAGAAAATTATATCATTATTCATTTCATTCCAATAGATTAAGGTATGTTTACTCTATATTTACTTACATAAGATATTTCCTACTAAATTCATTAATTTATCATACATTATTTTTCAAAAGAAGTTTTAAAACTTCTTTATGACTAGAAAATATTTTCATGTGCTTATTTAAATAATAAGTGTACATACAAACCACTTTAGAAATTATCTCCAAAACTCATTTGGGTCAAAACAGATGTTGCGTAAAACACCATTACTACAACCCAAAAATACTAATATATGGATTCAATTAAAATAAATATTAATAAATCTCGTATGCTATGTAAAAACATTTACTTTGGGAGTCACCTACTATAACAATAGTGTCATAGTCTATGTTTCATTTATTTTTACTGAAAACATTTATTACAACAATAAATGTTGTAACCTACGTTTTCGATACTTAACACGCTCTAGGTTTTTATATTTAAAATCATTATGTACTTACAAAGAAACTAGCGAGCTATACATGCTCTATAATTCTTTAAAAAGAATTTCACTTTTAACCAAATTTACATCATATAAAAACCAATTTAAATTTCATACCACTTATTTTTTCAAAAACCTAATATTTACTTCCTCAAATATATTAACAATTATATTTTTCAACTTTTTTAATTCAGAAGTTTCACTTTTATTGGGTTAGACATAAAGTGGATTTTCTTCATACTAAAACCTCTTATTCTTCCCAAAAAAAAAACACTCTCCCTACTATCCCTAAGGAACTTCCCTACTTCCTAAAACATATGGATACAAATTTTCTCTCAAAACATGGCTTATTTGTATGCTATAAATCGGTAATAACATAGGGCTCTACATACTTGGGTCATCCCAAACCCAACAAGCAAACTATGCACAAATATACTTCTAAAAACTTTCCATATGTTAAAATATATGGTTGGGGACTATTTGGATTTTAGTACATAATATATTTATATTTTATTCAAAAATACAAATACTTTCACTCACTATCTAACTAGGAATCCTAAACCTAGGCTCTGATACCAAATGTAACAACCCGAATTTCACTGGTCCGGATTTTTCGCAATCATGCAAAAAACCAAGCCCACTGAAGCCCGAGTTGGGTATCTGGTATCCTGTAAATAGGCAAAGACAAATATATCAGAGCTCAATAATTTATATCACAGCGGGATTGACTAAAATATAAAAGTAAATAAATACTCACCCAAATAATAACACTTTCTAAGCAAGTGTTATAAAGCTGAGAAGTCTCTGCCATCTACCTAAGCTGTGGGATGTTATGAGGAGGGGTCAAAAAAAAGTTCTGGTGAATGAATAAATTATATACTTCTAGGCTTAATTCTACATATATCGTTTTATTTCCATTTACTCTTATATTAGGTTCATTAGGTTATAATACTCTCGCCTATGTTAGTGAACAGTGCCCATCTACTCCATAGTAGATCAAAACCTAATAAATAATATATACATATATATAGTTATAGGCCCAATGACCATATTGGTCCTAGGTACCACCCATGGTAACTTCTATATCCTTCTCGAAAAGGGCTTCATTGTCTTTCTTCGAGAGTGTTCTGTAACTACATCTGTAAAGGACTGCTTTGTAAGGCCTACAATACTAATGCTCCATCGTCTTGCTTCGCGAACGTTCCCTAGCTACATTTGTAAAAGACTGCTTCGTAAGGTCTACAATACAGATGCTCTACTACTTACTGTGAAAACGTAAATCGCGTCCCCACTAGTCTATGCCAGTGCTCGGACATCCATAATGTACCACCTAGTGCGTACATTGAGGATTACGTAATCATTCTGTCTACTATCTGAATCCCGCAAACAAGATCTACCTTTTACGGAATTCAGTCGGGGATTTTCTATATCTATAATGGACTGCTTCGTTAGGCCTACAATACAGATATTCTAGTTGGTCTGTCTCTTTTTCATCATGGCTATGGCCCCATGCGACCACCCCTCAACTAACCAAAAGACTTCTAAAGAGTTAAGTGGTCGTACCCTACTGCAAACAATCTAACATCCAAATGACGTTGCCCCTCATCCAATGTCTCGATAGTGAAAGAATCATTGGCATGTTAGTTTAACTCTAGTCTTTCCCAAAATCGCTATTGGTCTTGATGCGGGCCGATATCCGCATGCGACTATCCTTAAACTTAATTCCAAGTACTGGACATACGAATACCCTACTCCGAACACCAAGCCCTTCTGACTGCCTACAAAGGTCTACTTCGTTAGGCCTACAATGCAAATGCAGCCAAGGCATACTCTTTTGATGGAATACCTACAGACCTGCCTCTGGGGGTGCAGCTTCGTTAGGCTTACCCAGAGGGCCATCCTAGAGTATCCTTATGTCCCGTTGAAGTCTCGTACTTCCTTGAAGCCCAAAAATACTAAGTTTGACGTGCTTCTCCATTTCTGAAATCCGTGATGAACAGCTTCGTTAGACGCATCATCCTTTGGGCTGCTCCAAACGCATCTTAATTCTTTTATTAGACCCTAAATCTAATCTTTCAATTCGCGTTTAGTTTACTTTCTTATTCTGTTGGCTATTTATTTACCCTAATTAGCATATTCTTGCCCTCGACTCACCTCTATCTATCGTGAGATTTCCATTTATTTAATAGGGAATGTTGTTCGTATGGGCCACATTCATTATCTTGCTTATTTAACTTAATATAAATCTTAAGTTCATTAAAATAAGCCTCTTTTATCATTCCTGCTTTAGTTTCTTATTTACTAAATATAAATTATTTAAATAAGCTTCTACCATTATTATTGCTCATTAATTTATTCAAAGTCTCAAAATAAGCTTTTCCGTTCTTATTACTTATTTATAACCCATGTTATAATTCTACCTGTAATTGTCATTTTCTCTTCTTTTATAGTCCGTACATAATTCCAGCATTTCTTTTCGGTTCTAATCTGCCTTCTTTTATTATGATATAGAATATTCTTTTATTCTCTTATATTATACAATTCACTTATCATAATAACTATCTTCTTAAATAGTCTGCGTAGTGAATGCAGACCTAGGTTCATTATCATATACACCTTCAAGTTCATATCTAATAATTTACTTGATTCATATCATAATTTGCTTTATTATCTTCTATTCTAGGAAGTAATTCTATTTTATTTGGTTGGTTATGAAAACTATATTTAAAAATCCATTTCCATATTTTAATATTAAATAATACTATAAACAATAATCCATAACTGCTAGATATTTCTTTTACTAGTTTGGAATAGTGTAAAATACAGTGGTTTCTCTATTTTACACTAATTCTCTTTTTCTTTCTTTTATTCTAGCAATTACGTTCATTGTTGTCTTTTAAATATTAAATTATAGAAATGTATCCTATTTTCTAAACTAACCAATTAACCTTTTAGTTACTCCCAAATCCAGTTATTAGATTAATTAACTTTTCTCATTTTAACGTAATTTATTACAGTAATTCCATTCCTTAAACTTTTATTACTTTACATCTTATTTCCTTCATTTCAGTATTCTTAATTATTTAATCCATATTCACGTTTAATCTATTCTAATCCATACGCGAAGAAAGAGGAGAAAATAGAAGAAGAATGACGCTTGCATAAAAATCCAAAACGTAGAAACAGATGCAAATAAATACTAATACTGTAAATTCCTTATAGTTTAGCATAACTTAATTAATATGATTAATTATTGAATAAAATTATCTAAACGGTAATTTAACGATAATATATCTTAAACTTAAAAGATTTATAAATAAATCCACTTACATTGCTAGCTTTCCAAATCTCCCTGTTTTTATTTCAGATCTGTTCCTTACATCTATATTCACCTCCCTTGTAATCCCTATTTGGAATTACAAACGATATATTTACATATCTATAATATTTGAAAGAGAAAAGGAAGAGATTTAGATTAGAAATAACAAATAAAACTCAGATCTAGGGTTTTACCTTTGACATAGACTTCTGATTTGAACCAATTCTTAATTCCCTAATTAATTCTATTCTCTTTCTATTTAGATCCAAATTCGTGTGAATTAGATCTAAAATTTTGTTATTAAGAAAGTGTAGAATAGATAGAAAAATGGCAGAGCTTCTGTAGTCAAGAGAAAAATAATGAGAATAAAAATGAGACTCTGCACCTATATTTATAGTGGTTCAAATCAGTGATAACCATTACATATAAAACCGTAAAATCTAAAGCGTACACTCAGTCTATAGACATTAAATTAATATGGTATTATATGTGTTTGTTTTTATTTCAAATTGATTCTCGAACAATCTTTTCATTAATCACTTTCCCCTTCTCTCTCGCAATCTATGGAAAAATATATTTTTAAATGTGACGTTTCTTTTAAATAAGATTCCTCTATTAATCACCCAGTTAATAGATTTCATAAATACCTAGAATTAATTTACTATCCAATTAATCCCTGCCTGCACTATGATTTCTTACCAAATTAATATGCCAATCAACACCATATTAGTTCGTTACATATATGCATATTAATTTATTTTATTCCCATAATGATTTCATGCATATATTCTACAATTGAATTTTGAATCACAATCTTAATTATATATGTTACCATATGTCTCCATGTTTATTAATTGATAATTTATTACTTGCATAAATTACTCTTCCTCAATTTTATTCTCTTGCACTAACATATATCTTTCTAATCATATCAATTAGTTGCTACAATATATGTTCCCTTTCTTGTCTGTTCCTGTCAATTAATCACCTCTACTAATTAATTGAATATTAATTTCCCTTTTAAACAAACACCGTCAATTAATCTTCCCTATTAATTGATTTTATATAATTTCTCTCTCTAATTTATTTGTTACACAAATATAAATGTATTCCAAATAATATTAATTAGTTGCCCCATTTACAAACATTTCTTTGTTTAAAAATTTTAAAAGTATATAACTTAATTAAATTATTTGCATATATAATTGTAATTTAACGCGGATTGTTACAAAAGGTTAGGATATATATATACACACACACAAGGTATTTATAATAGGAAATGTTTTATATAAAAGGTGATTTTATATAGGTAGGATTTATAAAATAAAGTTTATAAATAAAGCAGTAAAAATAAATAAATAAATAAATAGTGGTATTACTTATAAATATTTATAAAAATATAAATATTTTAAAAGAAATTTTATTTTGGACAGTTCGGAGGAGAACGTTTCGATTGGTCTTCTGATAATCTGAATAATATTCAAAGTGACGACCGAATGATTGCTTAGGCAAACGTTCTAATGCACTTAGTAAATTATTTTCATTTCATTATATGATTGAAACGACTTCGAATTTGAGCGGACCTAAAGCAAATGATTGTAGATAATTGTTAAAACTAATATATAGTAATATTTAAAATAAAATTAGGGTATTTAATTCTACAAGTTCTTGAAAATAAATTGAAAAAAATGTTTTTTTATATAATATGTTTTAGTTATACAAAATTTTCATATAAAGTTATGTAAATTCTCTAATTTAGAATGAATAATTTAAACCAAAATTAAAATATGTTAAATTTAATGAGAAGATTTTAATAAACATCGTCTTACTAAAACCATGTCTTTGTTTTACATCTAAATTATATAAAGTATCACATGCTATTGGGCCTTCATCTGTTTAAGAAAAGATTAAAACTGATATTTATTACCCGGGGCCCTGACCCGGCTATATTGGGTTGATTGCATAGGCCAGACTCGACTGTTGATGAGAAGGATAATCATGATGAACATATAACCTAGATATAAAGTCCGGACAGTTATATAGAGCCCGGATTGGACAGAGTTGGTAGATGGACAACGTTTGATGTCCGAAAGATGGAAGTTAGCGCATATGAGATAAGGATTGGCATATTGGTTTAGAGATATGGAAGAGATGATATAGGGTTCGGTATAACATGGAGAGACTACAAGGATCAATATGGTTACTTGGTGAGGGACTTAACTTGGGTGGAAATGCGGAGGGATCGGTATAAGATGTGGCACCTAGTCCAACGTGGTTCAATGGCACAAGATGGGTCGGTATAATATGGTGGATAGATAGGGATCGGCATGGTAAGCCTAGTGGATAGCGAACGTATGTGGGTATGTGAAGGGATCGGCATAGCATGCAACAAACATATGGATTAGCATAGTAAAGGGTCGCCATAGAGTTTGGCATGCATCTCTCAGGAATTATGGATCGGCATTGCTCACAAAGGAAGGGTCGGCATAATATTTTGAGTGGCATGGATCGGTATACATTAAGGAACCAAGAGGATTCAACGCTATTATTAGGAGGGATCGGCGCTCCCTTGACCAGATTGAGATTCGGACTAAAGATCAATAAGAACTAGCGCTCCACATATCTAAACACCCTGATATTTGAAGCACCATCATGTTGGAGCATAAGAGGGCTACCATAGGGATCGCTATCCCAAACTCAACATATGGAGGGATTGGTACCAATCCATATCCATTGAGAGTTGGGTCTAGCCCTTCCTATGGTGGGCCCATATGGTTGAGAAGGCCCCATTATCAAAGTTCTAGTCAGATTGGAGACTGCCTTTATCTATAAATACAAGCCTAGGGGGTCATTCTGGGAACTCTTACGTGGTTGGTTAGATAACACCATTATAGTAATCAACTTTCTCCATTACTTTCTTATTTCTTGCTATTTTCTTGCTATTTCCAATTGTAATCATGTTAATTGAAAAGCAATAAAGAGAATGTTCAAAGTGGACGTAGGCAATCAATGTCGAACCACTATAAACCTTGTTGTTTTTGCTTTCTACCGTGTTTTCCTTGTTATTTTATGATTTTCCTCTATTTTCAATTAATTTCTTCATTTATTTTACTACTTAAATCTATTCTTGGGTGCTTGTGGCCAATTTGCTTGCAAACATTTTGGTGCTTTCATTGAGAATCTTGATTCTTAGTCTGTTAGGATCCCTTTTGTTGCTACGAGATTGAGGAGATCCCCCAAAGGAGATCCAGATTCATCTCCAGAAGCTTACAGATACTACTTAGATTTACCAGAATCAAGACAAAGAAATCCATAATGGTGAGGCATACCAGATCGACTTCCCAGAACGTTGATGCAAACGAAACAGCTAGCACCCAACAAGGAGCTCCAAGTAATCAGCCTGTTAATGTGAATGTGGAGCCTACCGATGTCTAGAATGTCGCTGATTCCATAACTAGGGCTGAATTCAACAACTTGATGAGAGAGCTAATGTAGAGCCGTTGGCAACTGAATGAGAAAATCTAGACTAATGCTAATCTAATGAACCAGATTGCTCAACAGCAGCGTCAGAGCACCAGAAGGGATCTTACTTCTTTCTCGGCGTCGGAGAGTTCAGCCTCATCAGAAGATGAGCATCATAGGCATAGGCGTCATAGGGTCAAAGCGGCACAAGTAGGGACATCAGAGCAACGCTTGGCAGACCGACCTAGTTTGCCAAGATGGTTCGGTGTCGATCCCTCCTTAAGGATTGATGCTGATCCCTCGACCGGAGGAACTGTTCCTCAAGTGCAGTTGGGGAGCCGTGCGGGAGCTGGGTCTGGACGTTTAGATACCGGAGTTCGTTTGAATGCTAATCAACTACCCATCCGGAATGACAACAAAGTGAATACTCATGATGCACATCAGGAGGATGATAGGCCAAGGAGGCGTGAGATGGCTCGTTGACACCGACCAGAACATTCATGCGAAGTGGAGCGCAACCACCACTTGGCACTGCCTATCCAGACTTCGGACTTATCGACAATGGTCAGACAGCTAGTGATGGAGAACCAAGGCTTAACAAATGATGACTGGGGAATTTCAAGGAGTCATACCCCATTTACTGAAAGTGTTTTACATAGGAAATATCCGAGAAGGTTTAATATGCCTATGATGCCTGCCTATGAGGGAAAAACCGACCCCAGGCAGCACATTGTGAGGTACGAATGGTTGATGTATTCAGCAAGATCCAGTGACGCAACCAAATGTAGATGTTTCCCTATAACCCTTTTTGGGATCGCAACGATGTGGTTTACAAGATTACCCCAACGATCGATCTCGAGATTTTGATGAACTGGCAATAAGGTTTGTGCAGTAGTTCCGGATCCATGCTACTCGTCCTAAAGATGTGATGTCATTGTCCAGTGTCATCCAGGCTCCGGGGGAATCACTGAAGGACTACTTGTAGAGATTTCATGTTGCTGCCATTGAAGTTAGTAACCCAAACGACCATACGATACTTATGGCTGTGATGAGAGGGGTTGACCCGGAATCCGAATTCGGCGACTAGCTGGCTAGAAAACTATCGTCCACGCTGGAACGTTTCTATTCAAAAGCAGCCCAGTTTATGAGGAAGGAGGAAGCTAGATTTTCTAGAAAGAGCAATGTTGTAGGGCCCAGTGGGAAAGCAGTGCAAAGCAACATTGCAATAAAGCAGTCAAATGAGAGTTCTGGGAAGGTTCAGGTCAATGTTCAAAATAAGCCGAATCAATAGAAAAGAAGTAGTTAAGAGAATCGAGACTGGAAGAGGGAACCCGGAAGGCCGAGGCCTAGGTTTCCTATGTATGACAGCCACACATCTCTTAATGCATCCCTGGATAATATTTACCTGTCCACCTGTAATACTTTTCAATATAAGACGCCACGTCCGAAGAAGTCAACAGAGACACAAAAGCAAACTGGAAAGTACTGTCGATTCCATGAATGTTATGGGCACAACACGAACGAGTGCAGGCATCTCCAGGATGCAATCGAAAAATTGATTCGAGAGAAGAAGTTACAACAGTTTGTGAAAAATCCATAAGACGACGGACAAGGGACATCTGACCCCAATCGAAGGCATGCTCCACATAGGGCCAAGGAGCCTATGCGGACAAGAGAAAGATTAGTAATAAACACTATAGTTGGTGGACCGCACCCCGCGGATAGAAGTTGGCAACAAATGGAGTGCTATGCTAGTGCAATGAGACATGTGGATTTTGAATGTTGTTCAAATACGGAGGATGGAACTTCGGCCAAGCAACAGCGGATGATGACTGATGATATAGTGTTCAGGAGCAGGGATGTTGATAGAGTAGAGGCCCCTACTATTGATCTGATGGTCATTTCAACCATGATTGGCCCTGCTCTTGTGAGAAGAATTTTAATTGATTGTGGAAGTTCTTTAAACATTATCTTTAAGAAATCTTATGATCAAATGAGAATGGAGGCTAAGGATTTGAAACCGTCTAAAGCTCGAATACACGGTTTTAATGGTGTGGCGACTTAGGCAGTTGGTTATGTCGATTACCGGTTGAGTTGGGGAAAGGTGAACGTAGGAGAGTGCGGATCCCGTTCATTGTTTTGGATGTTGAATCACCGTACAATGTTTTTTTGGGTCGTCCGGCCCTGGTTGAATTTCGGGCAGCTTTTTCCCTATGGTGTTTGACGTTGAAATTCCCAACTGATAACGGAGTAGGTGTTGTGCATGGTGATCAGGCAACTGGACGTGCCTATTATGTGGCTGAGTTGAAAAAAGGCTCAGTGTAAAGAGAAGGGAAAGGGTGTGGACAAGTCTGTTTGCATCCAAGTTACTGAAGATTGACAAATGGCACCTAAGCCTTGGCTTGGGTGCTACAGTCGGTTCTATAGAGATATAGATCTGAGGGACGATGAGGAGAAACCAAGGAGACCAAGGCGACATCGGCTGAGCTAATGATTGATGTAACGACCCACTATTTTGGACCATTCAAATCGACAATAATCCACACATGTCAGACTTGAATAATGCAAAATAACAGATTGTAATAAAATTTGGAGCAAATAAAATCATTCACAGAATCACAGACACAGAAATATCAGAATAACTCGCAGCGGAATTTAAAAATACCATAGTGGTTCATGAAGCCACTAAATACATAGTCTAAAATCAAATACAAAATACATAGTCTGAAACCCAATACAGTTCTGAAACAAGTACAATAGAAATCCCAATTACACAAGTCTCTAAAACGAAAGCTGAAATAAGACAACTGAAACTGAAATAGGAAGATAACTAGATAGGCAGAATCTCCAGTGATTCCAAGCTCCAGAAAAATGAATCCAAAGCTGTGAATACTCAGGCTGACCCGAGCGTAAAATAAAACATAACACTCGAGTCAGGATATACATACTTATACAATGTAAACCAACTCAAATGAACTGTAGTAAAGGTACAAGTAACTTAGAAGATGCTTGGGACCGCCCATCCTCTAAGGATCCGTTAAACTATCTACTATGTAGTAATATTCGCTATTATAATAGTGTCTACATAAGTAAAGTATAATCATATCGGAAAATAGCGTTAAGGGGATGGAGAACCTTAACGCGGTCGGATCTTAAAATCATAATCGTAGTAAAGCTCGATATGGTAGGTGACACGGCACAACTAGGCAATGCCAGGGTAGATAAACCAATTACGCACACGGACTGATGGATACGCATAGCAGCCACTACCGTTCCACCTCGAACAACATTCCCAAATCGGAGGATGGCCATCTAGTCAAATCACAAGTAAGAGTATAATGTCGAAGGAATGTGTCCGAGAAGAGGTGCTACCTCACTGGTCCGAGATCGCTCCTGTTTTAGCCACCTTATGCCAACTCACGGGAGTTGGGTCCACGTAATACCTTAAGGACGTCGCCACCATCCTACTTCATTCTGGAATCTCCACCACGTACACGGTTGTCAAAGTGGTTTTCGGTATCGACAGAGAGTATGTCCATATCTGATCCCGGTCTCTTTGCCAACCAATCGTTATTATAACCCGTGGTTATAGATTTAAAAACAATTTATCAAATATACTTCGAATTAAATCATTTAAAAACCAAGACATTATTCTTTTAAAAATCAAATATTAAATTTCTAAAAATCTAACCCTTCCGGAGTTCACTTATTCACTTAAAACAATAACGTTGAAATTTTCAGCTTTCATGAAATTAAAAAAATGCGGCGGTAAGTTATATTTGAAAACAATTTTATTCAACAAAACAACATTTATAAACTACTATAACAATTCAGTTTTAAAACAAAAATCATATTTCAGCCTACTGCAGTCCTTAACAAGTGCTACAGTAGCCTTTTATTAGTTCAGGTTCAATTTTAGTTTCTGCTACAACAGCACTTACCAAGTACTATCATAGCCTTAGTTCATTTTAGTCTTTTGGTTCACTTATACAATCCACAACACTTAACAAGTGCTACGGATTCTACCTAGTTAAAACTTATAAAATCATACATTAAAATGTTCATTTCAATCCTTTAACTAATTTTATTTCAAAAGAAATTTTACAAGTTAAAACCAAAACTTACCAATTTGCTTATTACATTCATTTCAACACTTAAACTTCATTTTTCCACCAATTTAAAACTAAATTTCATTTTCAATTAAATTAACTTAAGTTTCCATCTTTCTTTTTATCAAAATTTCAAAATTTAAGTTTCGTTTTAAAATCAATATTCCTCCATTTATTTATATTCATCACATAGAAAAATCATTTCTATTTTAAATAAATCATTTAAAAATTCGGTTTAAATCAAATTAAATATTATTACAAGTTTTAAATTATTTAAAAATATTCAGAAAATACATAAAAATAACCACGGGTCTGTATAATATTTTCTAGCCTAATTCAAGTGATACGGATACTATATCATTTCAATCCGTAATTTACAAAGAAAAATCCGGGTTTTATCATTTCAAACCCGCAATCCCAAGTAAATAAAATTTAATTGAAAATCGTTCAGGCCTATCATTTCAGCCCATAACGACCTTCCCTTATTCTAAAGTCCGTTCGGGTATGTATCATTTCAACCCATAGTGATTCTATTCTACAGGGAACTTGCAGTGTGATTTAACAGAATAGAATAACAGTAAAATAAGAACAGATATAACAGATGATACGATATGCAGTTTTAACAATTAACATCAACTATAAATAAATCACAGGTAATTATAACATCATTTATTTATTTATTTATTTCTACACATTCAGTTGCGGTCGTTTCACAATTATATAAGTATGAATATTCGTGTGAGAGTTACTCACCTCTACGGAGCTGGAGATTCGGAAAAAGAAATACGATGTAAATCGAAGTCACGCGGATAGCACGATCAGTCGTTAGCGGATGCGCCAACTGGATTCAAACCAAAAGCACAATAAGATAAAACGAATAAATAGACAAATCAAAGCATGCACGAATAACCATTTCCAATGAAGCCATCAACCGAAAAGGAACAAGTAGAAAATCGACAACAATTTAGCCCGACCACTTTTAAAATTTGATTACAACTTTAGAATTTTCAAAGTGACAAAACACGCATTTTTCATTCTTTTCTCAAAACAAATGTCAGAGGCAAAACAGATTTATAACTTTAAACAAAACTCTGGAAACTATATTATCAGATACAAGGACGAAACAACTTTTCTCATTCCTCTTTTCCAAAGTCAGAGGCAAGATAAACAAAAGTACCACCAAAACAAAGAGCGATCATATGCTTATTCATTTCATTTTTTTTTCAAAACAAAATAGTGGAAAGAAGTAGACAAAAGAAAACAAGGCAGAGGCTCGGATCTGACGAATGGTTGGGGCTGGGTTTGGTCGTGGGATGTCAGGGGTTCGTTCTCGGCTGTTGTTGCTCGGGTTGGGGCATGGGCTGGTCTCGGCCTGGAGATGTCAGGGGTTCGGCGTGGGGATCGTGCCGTGGTGGTGGCAGGCGTGGCTGGGTTCGATCAGACGAAGGTGGCGACTGGGTATAGCGTGGAGGCAGTGGGTTCGTGGAGGAGGCACGGGATGGGGTGGTCTCGACTTGGAGCTGGTCTCGGGGTTGCCTGAGACGTGATGGTGGAGACGTGTGTTCAGTGGTGGTGTCACGGCGTTGGGGTGGAGGTGGTGACGAACTGGGGTTGTAGAGGAGCTGGAGCCGTGGTGAGTGATGATGACGTGGTGGCAGGCTGGGGTTTGTCTTGGTGATCGGTTGGTCTCATGGTGGTGGTTGATGGGTTCGGGGTGGTGGGGTAGGCTGACGGTGGAGAATAGCATGAGTTTGACTTGGGGATGAGCGAACAGCAACAGGGAAAAACAAAAATAAAACAAATGCAAGACTATGAAGCCATACCTTGGAAGAAGGTTCTGTAAATTTGATAGAAGCAAAAGAATTTTTGCAGTCAGGGAATTTGTAATGAAACGTGACTGAGAGGGCAGGTCTTATTGCTTGGAACGGTAAAGAATTTAAGGCTATTAATTATATTAAATATGTGAAACGCATGGGAGGCCAAGGGAACGAATACTTTCTCGCGTGAACGATTTTGAACGGCTGAACTTGAATTGCCAATGCATCCAAAAATCAATTTTAACAAGGGAAACCAACAAGAGATTATAAAACGCCCAAAGTAACGTACAATTCTTTATTTCTTTTATTTAATATAAAAAAAATGTTAACGGTTTCTTAAAAATATAACGTATCTTTTTAAACCGAATTTAAAATAGTTATTATCATCATTAAAAAAATTTGATTCTAATGTAAATTTAAAAACGGACAAAACGTAACGAAATGTAACGCTTTAAATTTTTTCGTTTTATGCTAGATATTACACTTTAAATTTCAAGTCAATATTTCGAAATGTTTTATTTTTAAATTAATATTTCGTTTAAAATATCGGGCTGTTACACTCTCCCCCACTCAAAGCTTTTCGTCCTTGAAAAGGAACGAAGAAAGGAAACAAAGAAAGATAAGATAGAATAGCAAAAGTACCTGAAATAAACAATTCCGGATTCGAAGCACGAATGCTCTCCTCCGTCTCCCAGGTGCAATCCCGTTCATCAGTGCTCCACTGCACTTTGACCAGGTTGACAGATTTTCTTCTTAGCTGCTTCGTACCTCGATCGACGATACGAAGTGGCTTCCTCTCAACAGTCAGATTTGGCTCGATATCCAAACTATCAAGAGCAGAAGGCTGAATAATAAGAGATGGATCATGCAGATAGCGACGAAGATGAGATACATGAAAGACATTGTGTATTCCAGAAAATTTCTCGGGTAAATCCAAACGATAAGCAAGAGAGCCAATTCTTTCCAAAATGCGGAAAGGACCAACAAATCTAGGAGAAAGTTTTCCTCTACGACCAAAACGAATAACATTCCTTAAGGGAGAGACCTTAAGGAAAACCAAATCACCAACAGCAAACTCTAAACTCCGTCTTCGACGATCGGCGTACTTCTTCTGTCTATCCTGAGCAATCCTCATCTTCCTCTTAATCTCTTCAACTCTCTCTGAAGCTTCCAAAACCATCTCAGGACCAAGAACCAAACGATTACCGGATTCAATCCAACAAGAAGGAGATCTACAAGGTCGTCCGTAAAGAGCAGAAAATGGAGAAGTCTCAATACTGGCCTGATAACTATTGTTATAAGTGAATTCGACAAGATGGAGATGATCTTCCCAAGATCCTCCATAATCAAGCACACAAGCACGAAGAAGATCTTCTAAAATCTGATTCACCCTTTCCGTTTGACCGTCGGTCTGTGGATGGTAAGCAGTGCTCAGATTTAGATGAGTACCTAAAGAGTCCTGAAAGGCTTTCCAAAACCTACTAGTAAAGATAGGGTCACGATCACAAACGATACTGAGAGGAACACCATGGAGACAAACAATCTCCCTCATGTAAATCTCAGACAAACTAGAAGCTGAACGGGTAGACTTGACCGGAATGAAATGAGCTGATTTGGTCAATCTATCCACAATAACCCAGATACTCTCGTTACCCTTCCTAGTCCTCGGTAAACCATCAATGAAATCCATAGAAACTTGTTCCCACTTCCAATTGGGAATCTCGAGAGGCTGCAATAAACCAGGAGTCTTCTGATGATCTGCCTTGACTTGCTGACAAGTCGCACACCTATTGACGAAAATGGAAATATCTCGCTTCATACCTTTCCACCAATATAACTTCTTCATATCCTGATACATCTTGGTTACTCCTGGAAGAATAGAGAGTCTGGACTGATGATTCTCCCGAAGTAACTCCTGTCTCAAACCATCAACATTCGGGACACAAATCCTATTATTAATCCTCAATACACCCTTATCGTCAATCTGAGCTCCATTACCATCAAGACTACTACCTCCCACTCTACTTCGAACACTCTCCTTAATCAATCTAAGCATCTGATCTTCATCCTGTCTAGCCATAATGCGATCCACAAGAGGCGAAGAAACAACAATCTGACACAACAAAGCTTTCTTCCTACTCAAAGCATCCGCCACTACATTAGCCTTTCCCGGTGTATAGTTGATGTCGAGGTCATAAGAAGCAAGAAACTCTAACCACCTAACTTGTCTCTGATTCAAATCCTTCTGAGAGAAAATATACCTCAAAGACTGATGATCTGTAAAAAGCTCGAACTTGGTACCCAACAGATGATGTCTCCAAAGCTTCAAAGCGAAAACAATAGCAAGCAACTCTAGATCATGGGCAGCATAATTTACTTCATGAGTCTTCAACTGTCTACTAGCATAAGCAATCACTCTACCATCCTGCATCAGAACAGCTCCCAAACCTTCTCGACAAGCATCAGTGTATACCGTTAATCCCTCATCTCCATTTGGAACGGTAAGAACAGGTGCGGAAGTAAGCTTGTCTTTTAACTCATTGAATGCGGCTTCACACTTACTACTCCAAATAAACTTAGCATTCTTCCGAGTTAAAGCAGTGAGAGGTGCAGCAATCCGAGCGAAATTCTCAATGAATCTCCGGTAATAACCGGCGAGGCCCAGAAAACTACGGATATCAGTAGGAGTCTTAGGAGTTTCCCAATCCTGTACAGAATAGGGAATAAGAAGGATAATAGAAAAATAGAGTAAATTGAAATGAAGCAAATGAAGAGAAAGAAAGAAAAACTTACATTGATCGCAGCGATCTTGACTGGATCAACTGAAACTCCATTACTAGAAACAATATGCCCGAGAAATCGGACTTCATCCTTCCAGAAATGGCATTTGGAAAATTTAGTTTTTAACTGATGCTTTCGAAGAGTCTCAAGAACAGATTTCAAATGTGACTCATGTTCTTCTTCAGACTTAGAGAATATGAGGATATCATCCACAAAGACTAGAACAAATTTATTAAGCACATCACGGAAAACACGATTCATCAAGTCAACAAAGAAAGCGGGAGCATTAGTCAAACCAAAAGGCATGACTAACCATTCGAAGAATCCATTCTCAGTACGGAAAGCAGTCTTAGGAATACTTTCCTCGGCAACTCTGAGTTGGTGAAAACCTGTGGCAAGATCAAGCTGAGAGAAAACAGTAGCACCATAAAGCTGATCAAACATGTCATTGATGCGAGGCATTGGATATCTATTTTTCATAGTGAGTTTGTTTAACTCCCTATAATCAACACACATCCGAAGAGAACCATCGGATTTGGTGACGAAGACCACCGCAGCTCCCCATTCAGAAAAACTAGGTCTGATCAGACCCTTGGAAGATAGGTCTTCAATTTGTTTCCTTAACTCAACCTTCTCGCGGGGTGCCATTCTTCTAGGAGGAAGAACTATAGGTCGAGCTCCAGGAATGAGATCAATGCGGAAATCAATTTCCCGCTTGGGAGGTAAAGCAGTAACTTCACCAAATACATCCGGATAGTGATTAACTACACGGGTCGACTGAAGATCATCAATAGAAGCATCTAGAGAAAAGATAAAGCTACCAGCATAATCATGAGGCATACGGCCCTGAATAAGCAAAGAATTTCCTCGATCATCCTTAAGAGAAACAATTCGGGATTTACACGAGATATGGGCATCGTGTCCATCAAGCCAATCACTTCCTAGCAACAAATCAAAAGCATCGAAACCAAGGATATAGAAATCGCCACTAAAACTATGATCGGAATGGAGGAGTTTCACATGTTTACAAATCTTATTAAGATTGGCGGGACCACCAATAGGATTAGAAACACATAGAGGAACAGAAGCATACTCAGGAGAAAGGAGATGTTCAAACTTATTACACAGGTCATCAGAAATAAAACTATGCGAAGCCCCAGTATCAAATAAAACACGAACTGGATGATGAAATAAAGTAAAGGTGCCTTGAAGAGTACCTTGACTATCGCTAGGAGCAGGAGTAGGTGCAGGAGCAGGTGATGAAGCAGATGTGACAGCAAATACGCCAGATGGCTTTCCCTTCTGATATAAAGGACAGTCCTTCCTAAAATGACCCGGCTGAAGACAAACATGACAAAGATCGTTCCTGGTAACCTGGGGTGGAGGAATAGCAGCACTGGACGGATTAGGGCAACTATTGGCATAGTGTCCCTTTTGGTCACATTTGAAGCAAGTAATGGAGGAAAGATCAATAGGGTGTCTCTGAGAAGGAGCAGATGCTGAAGATCCCAAGCCCGCATGCTTGATCCAATTCTTCTTCTGCTGGTGGAAGTTGGGCTTTCTCTTCTTGGAATTTGCAGAGGAAGATTGTGAGACATGAGTACCAGAAGTAGCAGGACCCTTGGAAGTAGGGTTCTCATAGCGGATAGCCATATCCATGAGCTCAGTAAATGTGCCATGAACATGTGAAATAAGGCGATCGTAGAACTCTGGGCGAGCTCCAGAAATGAACTTCTCGTTCTTCTTTAGCTAAGTGTCGATAAGACCAGGACCGAATTTGGAAAGTTCATTGAACTTCCGTTCATACTCTGAGAAGGACATGGTACCCTGCTTGAGGTCCATGAATTCATGGTAAAGCTGAGATTTCCCGGCTTCGGGCATCCATTTTGCCACAAAAGCCTCCCTGAAAGAAGATACAAATCGAACTTAAGATAGATTCGAAAAGAAAGGAAATGGGGAAAAATTCAAGTTAACACAAAGGATACCTGAACTGCTCCCACGAAAGATCACCTTCGTTAGTGCGAGTCGTAACAGACTCCCACCAATCTAGGGCTGACTCTTGCAGCTGCCATGCTGCTAACTGACGCTTCTGGGCATCAGTGATCTCTAAACCAGTAAAGATTCTTTCCAAACTTCTTAGCCATTGCTGGGCTTCGATGATACTCTCTGAACCGGTGAACTTAGTGCCACCGAGCTGAGAGAATTCTTTGCAGAGAACTGTAAACTTAACGGGTGCAACAGGTGGAGGAACTGGGGCAATACCACGACCCCTACCTCTAGCATTTCCACGATTCATCCTGGAAATATCAAGAATAAATTTAGGACAAGGTACAGAGAAGACAAAGATAAATTAAGATAAAATACGATAAGGTCACTTGGGTGAATATCCTAATAACAAAATTCCTAACAAGGTAGATACAGAAAGAAGGAAGTTTAGAAAATTTCTTCTTAAAACAAGAAAACTTTATATCAAAATAATCTTTGAAAAATCATTTGAGAAATCCTTTTAAAATCATTTTATACTCTGAAAATACGTTCACTCACAAGGAAATGATTCTAAGTTTGATTTCACTCATTCTAGGGTATTTCTACCCTATCTCTAATGAGTTTTTGCTCCATAGGCTAAGGTTTGCCTAAACCAAAGCTCTAATACCAAATGTAATGACCCACTATTTTGGACCATTCAAATCGACAATAATCCACACATGTCAGACTTGAATAATGCAAAATAACAGATTGTAATAAAATTTGGAGCAAATAAAATCATTCACAGAATCACAAACACAGAAATATCAGAATAACTCGCAGCGGAATTTAAAAATACCATAGTGGTTCATGAAGCCACTAAATACATAGTCTAAAATCAAATACAAAATACATAGTCTGAAACCCAATACAGTTCTGAAACAAGTACAATAGAAATCCCAATTACACAAGTCTCTAAAACGAAAGCTGAAATAAGACAACTGAAACTGAAATAGGAAGATAACTAGATAGGCAGAATCTCCAGTGATTCCAAGCTCCAGAAAAATGAATCCAAAGCTATGAATACTCAGGCTGACCCGAGCGTAAAATAAAACATAACACTCGAGTCAGGATATACATACTTATACAATGTAAACCAACTCAAATGAACTGTAGTAAAGGTACAAGTAACTTAGAAGATGCTTGGGACCGCCCATCCTCTAAGGATCCATTAAACTATCTACTATGTAGTAATATTCGCTATTATAATAGTGTCTACATAAGTAAAGTATAATCATATCGGAAAATAGCGTTAAGGGGATGGAGAACCTTAACGCGGTCGGATCTTAAAATCATAATCGTAGTAAAGCTCGATATGGTAGGTGACACGGCACAACTAGGCAATGCCAGGGTAGATAAACCAATTACGCACACGGACTGATGGATACGCATAGCAGCCACTACCGTTCCACCTCGAACAACATTCCCAAATCGGAGGATGGCCATCTAGTCAAATCACAAGTAAGAGTATAATGTCGAAGGAATGTGTCCGAGAAGAGGTGCTACCTCACTGGTCCGAGATCGCTCCTGTTTTAGCCACCTTATGCCAACTCACGGGAGTTGGGTCCACGTAATACCTTAAGGACGTCGCCACCATCCTACTTCATTCTGGAATCTCCACCACGTACACGGTTGTCAAAGTGGTTTTCGGTATCGACAGAGAGTATGTCCATATCTGATCCCGGTCTCTTTGCCAACCAATCGTTATTATAACCCGTGGTTATAGATTTAAAAACAATTTATCAAATATACTTCGAATTAAATCATTTAAAAACCAAGACATTATTCTTTTAAAAATCAAATATTAAATTTCTAAAAATCTAACCCTTCCGGAGTTCACTTATTCACTTAAAACAATAACGTTGAAATTTTCAGCTTTCATGAAATTAAAAAAATGCGGCGGTAAGTTATATTTGAAAACAATTTTATTCAACAAAACAACATTTATAAACTACTATAACAATTCAGTTTTAAAACAAAAATCATATTTCAGCCTACTGCAGTCCTTAACAAGTGCTACAGTAGCCTTTTATTAGTTCAGGTTCAATTTTAGTTTCTGCTACAACAGCACTTACCAAGTACTATCATAGCCTTAGTTCATTTTAGTCTTTTGGTTCACTTATACAATCCACAACACTTAACAAGTGCTACGGATTCTACCTAGTTAAAACTTATAAAATCATACATTAAAATGTTCATTTCAATCCTTTAACTAATTTTATTTCAAAAGAAATTTTACAAGTTAAAACCAAAACTTACCAATTTGCTTATTACATTCATTTCAACACTTAAACTTCATTTTTCCACCAATTTAAAACTAAATTTCATTTTCAATTAAATTAACTTAAGTTTCCATCTTTCTTTTTATCAAAATTTCAAAATTTAAGTTTCGTTTTAAAATCAATATTCCTCCATTTATTTATATTCATCACATAGAAAAATCATTTCTATTTTAAATAAATCATTTAAAAATTCGGTTTAAATCAAATTAAATATTATTACAAGTTTTAAATTATTTAAAAATATTCAGAAAATACATAAAAATAACCACGGGTCTGTATAATATTTTCTAGCCTAATTCAAGTGATACGGATACTATATCATTTCAATCCGTAATTTACAAAGAAAAATCCGGGTTTTATCATTTCAAACCCGCAATCCCAAGTAAATAAAATTTAATTGAAAATCGTTCAGGCCTATCATTTCAGCCCATAACGACCTTCCCTTATTCTAAAGTCCGTTCGGGTATGTATCATTTCAACCCATAGTGATTCTATTCTACAGGGAACTTGCAGTGTGATTTAACAGAATAGAATAACAGTAAAATAAGAACAGATATAACAGATGATACGATATGCAGTTTTAACAATTAACATCAACTATAAATAAATCACAGGTAATTATAACATCATTTATTTATTTATTTATTTCTACACATTCAGTTGCGGTCGTTTCACAATTATATAAGTATGAATATTCGTGTGAGAGTTACTCACCTCTACGGAGCTGGAGATTCGGAAAAAGAAATACGATGTAAATCGAAGTCACGCTGATAGCACGATCAGTCGTTAGCGGATGCGCCAACTGGATTCAAACCAAAAGCACAATAAGATAAAACGAATAAATAGACAAATCAAAGCATGCACGAATAACCATTTCCAATGAAGCCATCAACCGAAAAGGAACAAGTAGAAAATCGACAACAATTTAGCCCGACCACTTTTAAAATTTGATTACAACTTTAGAATTTTCAAAGTGACAAAACACGCATTTTTCATTCTTTTCTCAAAACAAATGTCAGAGGCAAAACAGATTTATAACTTTAAACAAAACTCTGGAAACTATATTATCAGATACAAGGACGAAACAACTTTTCTCATTCCTCTTTTCCAAAGTCAGAGGCAAGATAAACAAAAGTACCACCAAAACAAAGAGCGATCATATGCTTATTCATTTCATTTTTTTTTCAAAACAAAATAGTGGAAAGAAGTAGACAAAAGAAAACAAGGCAGAGGCTCGGATCTGACGAATGGTTGGGGCTGGGTTTGGTCGTGGGATGTCAGGGGTTCGTTCTCGGCTGGTGTTGCTCGGGTTGGGGCATGGGCTGGTCTCGGCCTGGAGATGTCAGGGGTTCGGCGTGGGGATCGTGCCGTGGTGGTGGCAGGCGTGGCTGGGTTCGATCAGACGAAGGTGGCGACTGGGTATAGCGTGGAGGCAGTGGGTTCGTGGAGGAGGCACGGGATGGGGTGGTCTCGACTTGGAGCTGGTCTCGGGGTTGCCTGAGACGTGATGGTGGAGACGTGTGTTCAGTGGTGGTGTCACGGCGTTGGGGTGGAGGTGGTGACGAAATGGGGTTGTAGAGGAGCTGGAGCCGTGGTGAGTGATGATGACGTGGTGGCAGGCTGGGGTTTGTCTTGGTGATCGGTTGGTCTCATGGTGGTGGTTGATGGGTTCGGGGTGGTGGGGTAGGCTGACGGTGGAGAATAGCATGAGTTTGACTTGGGGATGAGCGAACAGCAACAGGGAAAAACAAAAATAAAACAAATGCAAGACTATGAAGCCATACCTTGGAAGAAGGTTCTGTAAATTTGATAGAAGCAAAAGAATTTTTGCAGTCAGGGAATTTGTAATGAAACGTGACTGAGAGGGCAGGTCTTATTGCTTGGAACGGTAAAGAATTTAAGGCTATTAATTATATTAAATATGTGAAACGCATGGGAGGCCAAGGGAACGAATACTTTCTCGCGTGAACGATTTTGAACGGCTGAACTTGAATTGCCAATGCATCCAAAAATCAATTTTAACAAGGGAAACCAACAAGAGATTATAAAACGCCCAAAGTAACGTACAATTCTTTATTTCTTTTATTTAATATAAAAAAATGTTAACGGTTTCTTAAAAATATAACGTATCTTTTTAAACCGAATTTAAAATAGTTATTATCATCATTAAAAAAATTTGATTCTAATGTAAAGTTAAAAACGGACAAAACGTAACGAAATGTAACGCTTTAAATTTTTTCTTTTTATGCTAGATATTACACTTTAAATTTCAAGTCAATATTTCGAAATGTTTTATTTTTAAATTAATATTTCGTTTAAAATATCGGGCTGTTACAATTGATATAACAGTCAGCCACGATGACCCATCGTGGGTGTTGAAGATTGGATCGTAACTCAGCCCTTTTATGATGAGAGAACTTAATAATTTTCACCGAGAAAATCTGGATGTACTCGCTTGGACTCATTCTGACATGTGTGGGATCTCGCCTGCCATTGCAAGCCATGCATTGAACATTTACCCGAAGTATGTTTCGGTGAAACAGAAGAGGCGAGGCATGGATCCGGAGAGGTCCGTTGCTCTTAAAGAGGAGGTGCATAAACTTAAAGTCAACGGGTTTATCCGCGACGCCCTCTATCCTGAATGGATATCTAACCCGTGCTAGTAAAGAAGGCAAACGGGAAGTGGAGAATGTGTATCGACTATTTTGACTTGAACAAGGCATGTCCTAAAGATAGTTTTCCACTTCCAAAGATTGATCAGCTAGTTGATTCAACTGCAGGGCATGAATTGTTGTTCTTTATGTATGCGTACTCTGGGTATAACCAAATCCCGATGGATGTCCCCGATCAGGAACACACCAGCTTTGTGACGAATGTTGGGTAATACTATTATGTGGTGATGCCGTTCGGATTGAAGAATGCTGAAGCATCCTATCAACGCCTAGTTAACCAGATGTTTAAAGATCAGATTGGGAGGACGATTGAAGTCTATGTGGATGATATGCTCATGAAGTCATGATAATCAATCGACAACATTCAAGACTTGGAGGAGATGTTCGACATCCTTCGATTCTATAACATGAAAATCAACCCTTTAAAGTGCTCATTCGATGTCGCGTCGGGGAAGTTCTTGGGCTTTATTGTCAGCGCTCGAGGAATTGAAGTTAATCTAGAAAAGATTTAGGCTATACGAGATATTCAAGCTCCAAGAACCATTAAGCGAGTGCAAAGTTTGAATGGGAAGGTTGCTGCATTGAGTCGATTCATCTCTAGGGCAACTGATAAATGCATTCCTTTCTTCGACCTGATAAGGAAGGGAAAGAGGAATTTTGAATGGATGCAGGATTGTGAAGATGCATTCCGAGCCCTTGTGAATCATTTAGAGAGACCCCCAGTCTTGTCAAAGCCCATTGATCATGAGGAGTTGTATATTTACTTGGTTGTATCATCGCATGCTATAAGTGCCGCTTTGATTCGCGTGGAGAATCGGATCAGTGACCAGTGGATTACGTCAGTAAGCGATTGACAGGTATAGAAAGAAATTACCCAAGGATAGAGAAATTGTACTGCTTGCTAATCGCATCATGCAAACTTCTCCCGTACTTCCAGGCACATCCAATCAACATTTACATCGATCAGCCGTTACGACAGGTCCTACAGCGCCCTGAGACATCTGGGAGGTTGCTCAAATGGAACATCGAGCTCAGCCAGTTCGACATTACATATCTGCCACGAAGAGCTATCCAGGGTTAAGCATTGGCAGACTTCATAGCAGAATTTATTATGCAAGACGAGCTTCCAAAGAGTAGTGTGATCCCTACTGTGCGATGGAAGCTATACACCGATGGAGCATCTAATGATCATTGTTCCGGAGCTTGGATTGTTCTTGTAACCCCTGAGAACCGATTAATTTGCTATGCTTTGAAGCTTGATTTTCTTGCTACAAACAACAAAGCCGAGTATGAAGCGTTGATCACTGGACTTAAACTTGCTAGAGAGATCGGAGTATAGTCTCTTGAAATCTTTTGCGACTCACAACTGGTGGTGTATCAAGTTAGAGGAGACTATCAGGCTAAGGGACAACGACTTGCCCCGTATCTTACCCGAGTTCAGGAGTTGCTGGTCGGATATCGAATACTATGACATTTAACATATCCCCCACGAGTAGAACGGAGAAGCCGATTCATTGGCACAGATCGCTAGCACTGGTGATGCACAATAGATGGGCTTGGTTCTAGTCGAGACATTGTATACCCCAAGCATAAATATGATAGAAATTAATCAAGCATTGGAAGCGGAGCTCGAAAAGGAATCGTGGATGACTCCATTTAAAGACTACTTGTTGCATGGAGTCTTGCCTAAGAGGAGAAACGAAAGGCGGCAAGTCCTTCGTAAAGCTTCGCGGTATATTATGCAAGAAGGAACTATGTATAGAAAGGGATTTTCCGTTCCTTTATTACGTTGTATCGCCCATGATGAGATAAAGCGCGTTTTGAGATAAGTCCATGAGGGAGAATGTGGCGATCACACTAGAGGGCAAACTTTAGCAAAGAAGATACTCCGTTACGGATACTACTGGCCAACTATGAACCGGGATGCTGCTAATTATGTAAGGCAATGCAACAAGTGCCAGATATATGCAGAATTCCCAAGAGCCCCACCGACAGAGATCACTTAAATGGTCAGTCCGTGGCCATTCTCTATGTGGGGTATCGACATCATCGGCTCTTTACCAATCTCAAAAGGTGGCGCGAAGTATGCGATTGTCGTGGTTGATTACTTTACCAAATGGGCGGAAGCGGAGCCGTCAGCTACGATCACAAACAAGAAAGCTATCAACTTCATTGTTCGAAACATCATATGTCGCTTTGGTCTTCCGCTGACTATCGTGACAGATAATGAGAATCAGTTCGATAGTGCTGAATTTAAAGAATTCTATCAGGAATATCATATCGAAAAGAGGTTTGCGGCGGTCGCTCACCCTCAAGCCAATGGACAGGTTGAAGTTGTAAATAAGATTATCAAGTCTATTCTAAAAAATCATTTGGAGAAGGCTAGAGGCAAGTGGGTGGATGAACTTCCTATGGCACTTTGGGCCTACATGACCACTCACAAATCTACGACTGGCCATACTCCATTCGCTCTTGCTTATGGAGCCGAAGCTGTTATTTCAGTAGAACTTGAAGTCTCTTTTCACCGAGTGACTTACTATGACCCCAGAATGAACCAAGATCTTCTCCTGGAAACTTTGGACTTTATCGATGAGAAATGTGAGGAAGCCGATCTGAGAGCGGCTGCACACCGACATTGAGTCGCCCGATATAACAACATGAAAGTCTGATCAAGAACCTTTGAAGTTGGCGATCGTCCTGAAATAAGTTTTTTTGGTCTCATCGCACATGAACCCGACATGGGAAGGACCATATGTCATTGAACAGAGACTTGGAGAAGGAACTTTCCAACTAGCGGCTGTTGATGGCATGACACTTCCAAGAGCGTGGAATAGCGAGCATTTACGATGCAATTTCACCTAGAACGTTTCGTTTATATTTCAGTACTAGTTGCTTTCGACATTTGCTTTATTATTTGATCTTTTGGATGTGTAATAAGACAAGTTAGTTTGTTCCTTTTTATGTGATGAATAAAATCTTGAACTTCTTTTGCATAAACGAATGTTATTGCATTTTATGTTAAGTATACAATGAAACTGATTGATATCGATATGTTCGATGTGTGAACAGATTCACAGAGTTTGAAATCAATCAATCATGCTAATCCCTGATGGAATCGAACAAGATGAGCTTCGTAAATTTTCTCGGTTGATGACTCCTACAGACGAACAAAAAGGGCGATACTCATAAGAAGGAATAAAGGTCACCGGCAATTTGGAGATTGAAAAACAATTTGGGAGAAAAGACGACTGCCCCGAGCGGATACACAACTGCCCACGAGAAAACTCTAAGTCCCCAGAGTGCAGATCGGAGTGTAGACAACCCGGGCGGAAAAACGACTGCCCCAGGCGGATACACGACTGCCCATGCTATGCAGTTAAAGCGCCTTGCCGCTCCATAGCGTTTGAGGTGCAAAAAGTTGTAGCGGAGATATATCGAAGATATAGCAGGATATAGCGGACGACTTTAAAAAGAGGAATGATGAACATTCTACATTAAAAAGAGGAACAAGTATTACTTATTATTTCCCACCAAGCAAAACAAGTTATAATAAAGTAAAGATAAACAAAGTTGACAATTAAAAAGTTAGAACTAGTTATAATAACCAACCGTGTATATCATTGTTACATCAACTTTGAAGTTACCATAAAACTTAAAAGCAAGACATCAAGCAAAATGCTTATTTATAGGAAAGGGGGATATAGCGGGGCAACAAAATCGGGGATATAGCGGATTATTGCCGCAATATCGGGGATAATAGCGGATCCGCTATATTGGGCCGCTATATAGGAATATCGTTGCCCCAAAAATCCGCTACGGGATATATCGGGGATATATCAGGGCAATATCGGGGAATTGACTGCACAGCCCATGAGAAAACTCTAAGTCCCCAGAGTGCGGACTGGAGTGTAGACAATCCAGGTGAAAAATGACTGTCCCGGGTGGATATACAACCGCCCATGACAAAACTCCAAGTCCCCAGAGTGCGAGCTAGAGTGTAGACAATCCAGGTGGAAAAATGACTGCCCCGGGCAAATACACGACTACCTACAAGAAAACTCTAAGTCCCAAAAGTGCGGACTGGAGTATAGACAATCCAGATGGAAAAACGACTACCTCGGGTGGATATACAACTACCCACGAGAAAACTCCAAGTCCCTAGAGTGTGGACTGGAGTGTAGACAATCCGGGCGGAAAAATGACTGCCCCGGACGAATAACGACTACCCACGATAAAACTCAAAGTCCCCAGAGTGCGGACTGGAGTGTAGACAATCCGGGTGGAAAAACGACTGCCCGAGCGGATACATGACTGCCTACGAGAAAGCTCTAAGTCCCCAGATTACGGACTGGAGTGTAGACAATCTGGGCGGAAAAACGATTGCCCTGGGCGGATACACGACTGCCCACAAGAAAACTCAAAGTCCCTAGAGTGCGGACTGGAGTGTAGACAATCCGGGTGGAAAAACGACTGCTCCGGGCGGATATACGACTGCCCACGAGAAAATTCTAAGTTCCCGGAGTGTGGACTGAAGCAAAAGCATAAGTCGAGCACGAACCAACCGCTCGCAAAATAGTTCTAAGTCCGCAGAGCGCGGACTAACTTGTAAACTCAATGGTAGGATAGACGGATTTCGACTATTCTCTATCCCACGAATACAACATCAAATCGACGGGAGAAATTCAAATTGCTAAAGGCGGATATGACAACTCATCACAGTTCCGACTTTGCACTACTTACGACTTAAGACAATGACTACAGAGAGGCCTTGAGATGGAGATAGTGAATTATTAACGAGACTTGCGAAAATTATTACAAGTACATGGAATGGAAAGTAATTATTCAACTATTGAAGTAATGATTCGCATAATGGCTAATCAATAAAAACAAAAACTTTTATTCACTAGTCTCAAAAAATCTGTTATAAGTTATTCCAAAAGTTCGGGATTCATGTCTATACACCTACTACTAGAAAAAACAAAACACACGTTCAAATTATTCAAGCCATGTACAACGACACAAAGTGATAACTATTTCTTCGACGTTTTCTCCTTCTTTGGTTTCTCCGGAGTAGAATTAGTTGGGCGTCTTTATTGAGACCCTTTGCCGCTCTTAGTTGGAACGCTTGAAGAAGTAGGAGGGATTTCTTCGAGGATCGACTCTCCGGGTGGAATGACCTACAAAGGTACAAGATCGAGATATCCAATTTCCACCTCAACGGGCTCGCCTTTGACTTCACGCCTCGATTTCTCCTCCTCTTCAATCTGCTCCTTCATGCTGATTTTGGCGGTGTGCTCCGAAGCACCTATGATCATCACGTCATCAAGATCCTCGGTGAGAGATGGGTCTTCGGGCTTGTCTTCATCAAGTGCCCGATGACTTGAGCATCGGGCCCCTGAATATCTACTGCGGCCGGAACTTTGGTCGTTCTCTCCTGTTGCTCCGCAGCGTCATCGCTCCTAGGAGTTTGTTCAGGACTAGGATGACCTGCAAATTTGCTAAAACATGAACATTAGTTGAAGGGCATTACGCGTGGAGAACAACGATCTTGCACATCTGAAGAAATTAATTACAACACCGGTATTGACTCTCGGTGGTTAAGGGAGTGTTTCCTTCAAGAATGGGGGACAACATCTGCAGACCGAGACTGGGTGTGTCCGGATCATAGCCAATATTTTGCTCTGAAGTGTGAGAAGATGATGGTCCAGCCACTTGGGTAGGAGAAAAACCCTTAGGATCGATTCCAGAAGATTCAATGATATCCTCTCCTTCCTTAGCCGGTGTAGGAGCCTTAAAAAATTGAAGTTTGGCGACTGCCAGATCGGATGGCTCATTCCCTCGAAGCAATTCTCGTACAAGTGTTTCTTCATTACGCTCTACTTCTCCCAATTCTTCCTTCTTGATTTTGACAATGAGCTCCCAAGCTTTAGCGAGTGACTCAAGATAACCTTTGCCAAGAAAGGTCAAGTCACGGTGAAGAAGAACTTTTGCATTATACTCGACGATAAGCAGATCGAACAAGTTCTTGATCTCAGTCCTGCCGGACTCGGTAGCAGCTTCTACCCGGGAGTTAGCCTCATCAAGCACTTCCTTTCTGCCCTCCTCGTGGACCTCTTCCTTCAAAGTTTTGATCTTGGCGAATTGTTCATCGAGATTTGTTCTTAAGCTTCTTGTCTCGACGATCTCCTCGCAGTATCTCTGCGATTCTTCCTGCGCCTCAATCTTTTCCTCCCTTCCTTTATTTTATAGTTTTTCCAACTCTTCGAGACGGCAAGCTAAGGCTTCTTTCTCCTTTTGAAAGGAGTCTTTTTCTAAGGCCATAGTGCCACTACGGTGAAGCGTCGCGTCCAGTCCGTTTTTGTGCGAAGTCTCCAGGCGATTTATTGCCCCTGCCATTTTTTTTGCATTCTCCTTTGCTTTGGCAAGTTGGGTTTTATATTCAAGCAGCTCAGCGTCCTGATGCTTGATGATGTCCTTGTCGTGAATAGCCTCCAACTTGAGGCAGTCCATTTCATGTTGGCGTTTGACGGAGACTTTGGAGATTTTCTCGGCCAGGAGAATAAATGATTCATGCTCGACGTACACGTCGTTCATGCATGCTAGTGAGCTCTCCTTGGCACATCTCGGAATGACGTGTATGGAAGGGACAAACTTAAGTCCATCAAAGTAGATTCTTAGAAAGGTAGCTTTAAGTTCGGCTAACTTCTCCGCTGTTGTAGAGTCAGGAGTGGGAGCCGGTAGAGGCGGATCAGAAGTAGCAACTGGGTGTTTGCCGGAGCGGCGCTCGCATGATTGCCTTGAAATTGATGACCCAGAATGTTGGTCATGTGGCGCAGCAGCATGAGGGCCCCGATGTGAAGATTTATCTCCGCTATGAGCGGGAAGGTTTAAGTGGTCATCATGATGAGGATTGTGTGATTGAGACTTCCATTTGGATGAGGAAGAAGACTCTCGTGAATAATAATCTTTGCTTCGCCCGTAATCATTTTCTCTATGTCTCCAGGATTCAGAATCTCGGCTCGAGCGATAATAAGTAAAAGAACCCCAAAGACGGTCGAAGTCATGGGGCTGTGACATTGCACTTGTAAAGAACCGAATTAGAGCACATTAAAAGCTATCTAACAAAGAATTAATAACGTGTGTATAGTGGGGTGCAAGTGTTTGTGCGGGTCCTAGTGCTCCCTCCAATGGACCGGTAATGGTGGCTTTACTCATCAAAGTATTCACCCCTCTACTGGAAGGTTGGACACCTTCGTCGCTTCTAGTGGGGGAGTTGAGCACTTCGATGTTGATGTTAGGAAAGTCGTAAGTTAGTATATCATCTAAAATTGGAAGATCGGAGTATCCCTTCAATGAGCTTTCCATTTGTTGAGAAGACGACTCCTTTTCAAGCGGGGTAATGACGAATTTCAGATTTGCCCCGGCTTTACTTTCGCCACTTGTATACCAACCTTTTCTTCCTTTTCGGGGATATTTGCATTTGACCGACCAACGACGTTTCGACTACCAGCATTTTTCCAAGGCCTACATCTTTTTTTCTCAGCCTAACATCTTAAGATTCTTTGATCTCCTCTTCTTTGGTGTCTTCCCGAGTTCCTTCGATAGAGGGCACAACGGGGGCGCTTGTTTCTACTCTTTCTTCGACAACAATTTTCGGGACTGCTTTGCTCCCGGGAAGTCCGATTTTGCGGCCGTCTTCCAACAGCCCGAATAATGAAAGTAGCTCATCAATGACGAGGAATATAATGTACTGATCCTCGACGGGAGTGGCACGAATAGCAGTGACGGCTCTAGAATACTCGACGCCTTCTCCTGAAAGAACTTGGGATGTTAGTATATCCAAAGGAGAAATTATGGCGTGAATCATCGAACTAAAGATGAACGTAGGAGTAACACTTACGTCCTTCTAACCATCTCCTTGCAAATCCAGGAGGACACCGTATGTAAAACCACTCGTGCTTGAATAGGGAGAGCTTGTTCCATGCACCTGTCAAGATTTGGCATTTGGACAAGGGTTCGAGGAAGCATATGAGGGACTACCTGACCATCTTTTGAAGTTATAGATATATCTAATGTCTTCAGGGATCAGCGGATAGAACATAACGTTCATAAAGAGAAGGAAGGTCCCATGGATGAAGGCATAGCTGTTGGGATGCAACTAGGTAGGAGCAATCCCCAGGTACCTCAACATTTCCTGAACAAAGGAGTTGAAGGGTGGCACACATCCAGCCCAGCACATAAACTTGTCGCAAGCAGTATATCCGGCTGAGGTCAAGTGAGGTCTTCTTGCCTCATTGGAACTAAAACATCATCAAATGGGATTCCGTGTATAGAGCACAATCGATGAAGGGCTGCTTCGCCGATTCTAGAAGCTTGTGAGTCGATAGGGTTATCTAGAACGATGGCACCCTCGACAGCATCAGGTGCCAGACTGACAGCTTCTGTAGGTAGGACTAGAATGTTGGAAAAGAGATCCTTTTGCAAGTCAGACACCTCCACGGGTTCTGTATGGTGGCTCGAAGAAATTTTTTCAGATATGGTGGCGGAGCTTGATCTTGCCTCAGAACTAGTGTGTCTTACAGCTGATTCAGAAGATATTTGGCTGAGCACTTCGTGCAACTTGAGATCTATGTCAGCTATACTCAGTAGTTAATCAACATTAGAAATAATAACCCGTTCCCCCCATGTCGTGTGTGAACTAGTGCAGTGCAATGCAGTGTGAAGCAAATATGAACAGTTCGAAATCATAAAAACGGGAATGAAATGACAAGACTTAGAATTACACCCAGAGAGACCATCATCGCTGACCGTCTCATTCAACAAGAAGGTTGATCGGCAACGAAAGCTTTTGGATCGGTTATCGATGTATTGAGCTATAAAGTTTTTTATCCAAAATTTTTATATTCGATTCTTCATTTAGTTCATGTCAAGGAGTCCTAAGATAAATTTATTTAGGCTTAAGTCCAACTGTTGAAGTCATTTTATGTTTAGGCAGGGCAGTGTGCAGTTCAGTGGTTAGATGACTTAAGTTGAGTTAGCATTCATTGTCAAAACCGATCCCTTAACTCCCTGTGTTGGTCCCTCTCCTTTAATCTCTATATCGATTCCTATACTTTGACCTTAATATCAATCCCTTACCCCCAGCCTCTGTGCCGATCCCTATACCTTAGTTACCATTACCGACCCATACACCTAAGTTGCTAACACCAATCCCTCATTAGTACAACAGCATACCGACCCCTTTTCCATAAATATGTCCTACTGATCCCTTCCTTCGCAATTTCCTCACCGATCCCTCGCCAAACCACACCACAACGAGCCTTTAACCCTTCGCCTAGTCTCTCACTGAACCCTCTCCAACTAGCTCCCGAACACAACCATCTTCTCGTAAACCACGAAACTCCATCTCGTCCGAACCCCTTCTTCTCCCTTTACCTCTCCATCTTTTCCTTCTTCTCCTCCTCACCCTCAAATCCCAATCCAACTAACTAAACTGTTTACCTAAAAGATATTCGAGCCTACCAAAGCTCAAGACTGATAACTCAATTACATGATTAGGAGATATTTTTGTACCTATACGTGTTTAAGTTTGAAGTGCAAAAGATCGAGGTTAGGGACCAGAGGTGAAGGAGGAGCAGTTTTAAGGAGCAGATCAAGTTCGTGTTTGGGTTGAGATCTAGAATTGAAAGAGTTTTCCAACTTGGGTTCAGCAGGAAATAAACGCTGGGGAATGGGAAAAGTTAAAACGAGAAATGATAAAGTAAGAAAAAGGAAATGAAGGCAAGTCCATTTATATATGAACGAGAACAAAGAAGTATGACTGGTTATTGAGGATGAACTATTCAAAGACGAGGAAAGATGGGCCGGCACTAAGGCATGCCGATCCCTACTCACGTATCCCTATTAAGGGTTCGGCATGTGGGATGCCAATCCCTAAAAAAAAGAGAAAAAAGAGGGAGAAGAAAAATGATGATGAGAATGAATGAAATAAAAATGGAAGTAAAGAGAAATGGTGGACCACGGAAAACTAAATGCGACTGCTATCGTAGAGGTTCGACTGCAAACATAACCATACAGAGCATAAAAAAGGGCTTGGCAATGACCAACGAATGTTCGAACACGTTCGGGAGCCAATGACAGAAACGTGTATGTGAACATACTCGGAATCGATTCAAGAATTCAACCGTTTGAAATCGGCTGAAGTTACGATCTAGCTTGAAAAAGTCAAGTTCGTGATCGAATCAGAAGAGAGCCTATAAGTCCCACATGACCAAATTTGCATACGCTAACAGAATACGACATCAGACTTGCATTATTGAAGATCATAAAGGAACGGAAATCAACCAGAAAGCTAGATAGACTTCTTTCCGGCAACTCAGACTTTTTTCAATTCAAAGCACGTCATGTTACTCACAAGACGCACTTTGGGGGGTAAGTGTTAACCGGTGTTCTGACCCGGCTATATTGGGCTGACCGCATAGGCCAGACTCAACTATTGATGAGAAGGATGATCATGAGACAACGAATACATAACCTAGATATAAAGTCCGGACAGTTATATGGAGCCCGGATTGGATAGAGTTGGTAGATGGACAACGCAGGATGTTAGAAAGATGGAAGTTAGCTCATATGAGATAGGGATCGACATAGTGGTTTGGAGATATGGACAAGATGATATAGGGTTCGGTATAACATGGAGAGACTACATGGATCGATATGGTTACTTGGCGAGGGATTCAACTTGGGTGGAAATGCGGAAGGATCGGTATAAGATGTGGCACCTAGTCCAACGTGGTTCAATGGCACAAGATGGGTCGGTATAATATGGTGGATAGATAGGATCGGCATGGTAAGCCTAGTGGATAGCGAACGTATGTGGGTATGTGAAGGGATCGGCATAGCATGCAACAAACATATGGATCGGCATAGTAAAGGGTTGACATAGAGTTCGTTTCATGCATCTCTCAGGAATTATGGATCGACATTTCTCACAAAGGAAGGGTCGGCATAATATTTTGAGTGGCATGGATCGGTATACATTAAGGAACCAAGAGGATTCAGCGCTATTATTAGGAGGGATCGGCACTCCCTTAACCAGATTGAGGTTCGAACTAAAGATCAACAAGAACTAGAGCTCCACATATCTAAACACCCTGATATTTGAAGCACCATCATGTTTGAGCATAAGTGGGCTACCATAGGGATCGCTAGCCCAAACTCAACATATGGAGGGATCGGTATCGATCCCTATCCATTGAGAGTTGGGCCTTTTCTATGGTGGTCACATATGGTTGAGAAGATCATGTTGCCGAAGTTCCAGTCAGATTGGAGGCCACCTTCATCTATAAGTACAGGCCTAGGGGGTCATTTTGAGGACTCTTACGTGGTTGGTTAGATAACATTATTATTGTAATCAACTTCCTCCATTACTTTCTTATCTCTTGTTGTTTTCTTGTTGTTTCCAATTGTAATCAAGTTAATTGAAAAGCAATAAAGGGAATATTCATAGTGGACGTAGGCAATCAACGCTGAACCACTATAAACCTTGTTGTTTTAACTTTCTGTTGTGTTTTTCTTGTTATTTTGTGATTTTCCTCTGTTTTCATTTAATTCTTCATTTATTTCGCTACTTAAATATATTTTCGGGTGTTTGTGGCCAATTTGGTTGCAAACAGATATATACTCTTATGACATAGTAGGGTATTATACGAGTTTACACTTAAGTTATATTTATGAAATGTTTTCATACTTATGTTAGTAGTAAAAGATATACATTTCGTATAACTAAATGCCAAAAGAAAAAAAACAGTTTAGGGAATAACTTTCAATTTTGTTTTGAAATAGCTTAGGTAATATACTAAGTAATAACCAAAGGCTGATGAGCGTAACAATACACTTAGGAAGTTATCTCTATCTTTGAGCAATCCGGAAGGTTGTGAACTTGAACAACATTAAGTTTTGATGGTCATTAAATATCTTGAATAATGCTAAGTGTTAGTTTGTTTCTTTGTTGATTATTTGTGATGATATTTCGGATCGTTATGTCCCTCCATTCTCTTAAACGAATTTTTGCCCAAAATTTCAAATAAAGGACTTAATAACTTAAATAGCCATCTTTCTAAATATAAGTAATGACGTTAATAATTATTTTCAAATGTTTTACGTATATTTATAATGATGTCTATGGTGAATATTTAATGGTATTTATAAATGAAATTTACCTTAATAAATTTTATTAAGTATTAAAATTTTGAAGATGATTGATTTTGGCATAAATAAGATTTATATAAGTTTTCTTCAAATATAAAATTTAGATATATTATATAAAAAGAGTGTGTATAAATTTTTCCGTTGGAAATGTGATGTTATGGAAGAAATGATTTCAAAAGTTATTATTGATGGTATGATATGTCGAGAAAAAAAATTGAAGATAAGGTTTTTCAAGTATTTCACTAGGTGTTAAAACTAGTCTACCAAGTATCTAGAGAATTTAGACATGAGTCTGTCAAACGTATGGACTAAACTCTATAAGAATAAGGATAGATGTAATGTCTCTCAAGGGACTGTTGATATTAACAGGTCTCACTCTAGTCACTTGAAAATAATTCTAATGAAGTCTAAAGCATCATCAGCGTTCATTTTTAGGTCTCTAAAGTGAGAAATGGATAATAAACATGTTAAGACATCAAGCATATATAAAAGTATTTCAGAAGGTATTATAAAAATAAAAATAAAAGGGTTTTGATTATTTTTAAATTTAGAGAAAACCTAAGTAAGAGGTTTAAATGATGTATAAGTTGATTTTTATTAGTAAAATATATCAAAATGCCATATTTTTTTACTTCGTTCCTTTTCGTGGACGAAAAGTTTTAAGTGGAGGAGATTGTAACGACCCATGTTTTAACCATTTAAAAATTATTGAATTAAATAATGATTTTGAATAAAAGTATTTAAAATTTAAAATTTTATAATTAAAAATATGTTTAATAAGTTTAAAATAAAAAAGAAGAGAAGATAAATAAGTTTAGTTTGTTTATTTTGGAAATTTATTCTGTTTCAATTTTTAAATCCAAAAAACCAATCAATATTTTAGTGAAAAATATTATTTTTCGACATATAAATATTTTTACATAAAAATTTTCTAGAAAATTTTCTGATTAAAACATCAGAGTTCGTTTCGTCAAATTCTGATTTTCCTAGCTCCGTTTATTGTGATTTGAAGTTCTTATACGTTTTGCGTAGTGTATTTGATGGCAATAGTGAATTTTTGATGCGTTGGTTGTAGCATAGATTTACGCTTGTCATTTTGTTCGTCTTCTCTCACTGATCGCAATGGTATTATTGTTTCTGTGTTTGAATGTCCGATTGAGAGTATAGGGCATTGCTTTTATGTGTAAACACGGTCACTGGATTTGGTTGTTTATTTTGCACTTTGATGGTGGCTTATTTGTTACGTTTGTTATGTGAGCATCTTTATTTTTGTTTTATATTCTTTTTTTAGCCCTTATATATTAGACCTTGACCTTTAAGATTGAGTAGTGGACACATATATTTGTGTATGTATAGGATTGTTGGAACTTCTTCATAAGGCGGATCCCTCTTTTTGACGCTACGTATTCTTTCTCCTCCTTTTTATCTCCTCATTCATGTCACATTTCAGATCTAAACCAAAAATTTATATTCTACATTCATTAACCACCGTTCATCAATATTTTAAACCTTCAATTATCTTCCATTCACTACATCATAACAGTCATTTTGTAACACTTATTTTTCTCAATTGACACTTATTTGCGTTGTATATTAATCACACCAATATCCATTGCTAAGCTAAAAATGTGTCACCAAAAATACACATTTACTTTTTTTTATTGCTAACGTATATTTGGGTTGGAAAATCTAGTTAAATGGAAACTAACTAAATGTTGTTGGGGGCAATAAAGTAAATAAGCTTTCTGTCATCCGTATCCCTAATTCCTTCTCAACGCTTTCATTCAACCGCTGCTAAAAAATAAAATGAAATCAACTTAGCGATTCCAGGTGATTAGATTACGCCGCTCGCTCTCGCGCTGGACTTCAATCGCTCGCTCTTGACGTCGATACCCTAGATCCACTTCTTCTGGAAGGAAACGCCGATGCTAATTTTTGCTGTCGAGTTGTACAGGAAGATTATTTGAAGAAAATAAGGGTAAGCTTTCCTAATCTAGTTATGAAGCTATATGAATTTCAATGTATAATTAGTTCATATAGGTATTTTGCTATACAACTGCTAAACTTGATTGGATTCGAAAGTGTTGTAGCAGTTTAATTGATTATCTATTGATGGTTACATTGATAAGTCAAGCGCTTATTCTGGCTATGATGATTTGATTTTCAATTAAGCCATAGTAGTTCACATTGATTAATTAAGAGATATTTCATACAATTTGATCTTAGTATATGGTTTTGAATTATGCAACTTCTGGAATCTAATTTTGGCAAATTTTGAACCGAACTACTTCGAAATGCTTAGACCTTCAAAATATGTAAATTTAACAGTAAAGTTTTTTATATTTGATTTATTTTGATTTAATAGTAGTTAAATAACTTACATCGGGTTCCAAAAGAAAATAGGTCATGCTCGACTTTGCATTCAGGCTTCAGTTTTAAGTGAGATAAAAATATTACTTTAGTATCTAACCTAATTTTTCTTGCTACTTTGCTCTTTTATCAACATTTTTTATCATTGTTGATCTTTTACTTTATTTCTATCATTGAGTTTTTTTATACATGTTGATATCCTAGCTGCAACTTAAGCTCGTTTGAGAACGTGTTTTGTTTTTGATAAATATTTTCATTTATTTTGTGACAAACAACCTGCATTTAGCTTGCTCTAACTACATAATGAGAGATTGTCCCTAGAGCATCAGACGTGGACTCGCTAAAACAAACAGGCAGAATTTGATCCTGTTGTTAAAATCAACTAGAACTGAGCAGAGCTGCACTTTGATAGCACTTGCATGATTACAAATAACTTGAGTTAATTTGTCAGTTCTTGCATATATAGTTAGCTCTACTTATAGTTACACCACCTTCATTGTATTAACATAAATAACACTTGTTTTATGAATATGTTTATTCTTCATCCTAGTATCGTTATTATTTGTAGTTTTATATCTATGTTTATGAATCTGTGACATCTGTATATTCTAACTATTTCTCCGATGTCATGCGTTATCTAGGCAGACCAGATAAGCTTGAGTCCAACAGATGCAGAACATTAAGCATCTGATCTTAATCAGTGATATCTGATTCATCAGGTTACTGTTTTATTTTATTACACTTCTACTAAATCCTAGGTGAAGTTTTCTTATATGGTCATTTGATGAGAGAGTAATATATTTATCTTTACAATTTACCCTAGGCATAAGTCAGGTTAATGTTTATTTCAATTTAGCGTTTTATTTTCATAAAATCTCTTTCATTTGTAATAAAGAAAGAAAATTTGAGTCGCACTGAAGAAGGGGAAAAAATCTCATTTATTTGATATACAGACATTTAGATGGTCATTTAACGCATATTTTCCCTCAAATACATTCACTAGAGAGTAATGCACTTGAAGAATTGTTAAATGCACATAGTCCTTTAGCACTCCACTTCTATGGTCTTTGTTGCACAATGCATTAGCCTTACTTGGTATGATGTATTTTAATACATGATCCACACTTCAGGGACCTTTACTGGTACAATCAATTGCTCATGCCTTATTTATAACTTTGTTATGTTTAGCATTCCTTATACTTTGTCATTAATTAATTTTCCACTATACAAACCTTATACTTTGTTATGTATATCATGATGTCGGAGTTGCATTATTGCTGGGCTCATTGTATTTGACTACCTAGTATTTATATATTACGGCTTAATTAATCAAATAATTCTTTCGGCCTAGACTCATCAAACAAGCAAAATTGGAACTTTAGTACGTATGACATTGTTAGCATTAACAAGTTAAACTCCAGCTAGAATTTGCACATTTAAACTTTGTACATGAAGTATGAAATAATTATCTAATGAAATTTAAGCTAGTTTATATTTTACGATGCAGTATGGGTGAATTATAACACTTGAAGAGGCGAAACAAATGTGTGGGAAGCAACACTTAAATTGAAAGCAAAAATAGAGGTAATATTTTGGTCAACTTATGGCTTTCTTTCCTCAGAAAGTAAATGAAAATGCAAACTCTAGTATTATTTATTGATGGATGATTCCAATAGTAGTTGTGTTGCGCATTGCATTGCGCTACTGTGCCAGTATGATGTATTTTGTAGTCTTGACAAGTAAATCTGATTTCAATTTGATAGTCTTCTTTCATTATTTATGTTTATTATTCCTTTTTTCATGTTTGTTGTGCATATATAATATCCATGCTATAAAATGATAGTACATGTAGTATATATCATCATTCATTTAAATAAGAATGAATATGTAATATATTAACAGACCATACTTATTGTTATGTTTAGACTTTAGAGTTCATACTTCACTGAACTATATTATATGCTCTTATCTCTATCTTATTGCATAAAATAATACCCAATCCATTTACTATATTAAGTGAGATGCTATGACTGATGTGGATAGCATTTACTACGTTTATTACCTCAAAATCTTGCTCGACACCTCCCCAAACCGCTGCTTCCTGCAACTGCTCCCCCACCACAGTGACACCAGCTGCTGCCACCTTTAGCCGCTACCCATTACCACCAATTAAATCATAGAAACCCTAAATTCTTTCAAATATGATCATGTCGCGTCATCTTAACATCTATCGTGTCATCTAACTTCACCACCTCACCATGACACAATTTCTTTGTCGACACAAAAAATGGTCATCATAGTTATGAAATAATACTATACAATATCATTATATGATACAGTAGTACAGTTGGAAAATATTTCAACAAATATTCTTTTTATTAAAAAGTAGCAGCTTCAGTATGCTACTATACAGCAACGTTATAAGAAACTTTTTCAATAAATAAAAAAATGATATTAAGTACATGTTTAAAAAAATGATATTAAGTACATGTTTAAAAAAAATTAACTATATACAATAAAACAAATATTTAAAAATAAAACGAAACTAAATAATACGAAAATGTAGCATTAAGTCATAGAAAAATAAACAATTGTGTAATTAACAATGAAATGATAGTACATACTACATAGTAGCATTATAACATAAATTGTTCAATAAAATATATATGGATGTATCCATTTGAAAGGTAAAATATTGTTTTTGCATTCGAATTATTTCACCTAAAGGCTATGAAGTAACTGACTATAAATATACATATTAATTATTGTGTACTATGGCTATGAAGGATTGCAAAAACATACCTAGTAATAAAAGGTATATAGAGGGATCAATTTTTGATGCATATCTTATTTCAGAATCAGTTCGATATGCAATGGAATATATGCCACACTCACGTGATGGAAATCATAGCTCTAAACAAGCATCCTTTTTAGATGTGAATGATGATGATGTATATGAGCGTTCCATCGTTGATGGCAAACCGTTAAAGTTATCTAGGGTGCAACGATCGCAGATTCGACAATGGATATTATTTAGAACTGATATACCAGAATGAGATGAATACTATAGGTTATACTTTTTTCACCTTTTTCATATACTTGTAGCATATTTAGTCAAGCATATATATATATACATATACATATATATATATATATATATATATATATTATTTACCACGATATTCAATTTGTAGTGCATACCGCTTATCTTTAGAGGATGATCCTCGTGGTAAAAGAAAAATTATCACAAAGTCAGAAGTAATAGTCCAATCTGAATTTATTGATTGGTTACACAAGAAGGTGTGCTACTTATACTCGAAAGTATTACATTTCTTCTTCAACTGATGTTATTTTATTATTATTTTTTAATTTGTAACAGTTAGCGGAAGAAAAATGCATGAACACAATGTTGTGGATGTATATAGTGGTCCAAAGTGGGAAGTCAAAATTTATCTTAAGTATAGAGTGAATGGCTACACATTCTCTTCTCAACCTTATGACGACACAATTTCAACATAAGATAGCGACGTCTACATGGATGCGATCACTAGATTTGTTGCAAGTTCAAAAGACATAAATCCTACCGTGATGACACTACTTGGTATAGTGTTATTAAAGAGATTATGGAGGTTGATTACTATAATTATCAACATGTAGTATTCTATTGTGACTGGGTGAATGTTGGAGATAAGGCAAATGGTTGCAAGGTTTGCTCAGATGCCAATGTGTTGATAGTGAACTTGAAGAAGCTCAAGAATACAAATGTAGAATATGATGAACCTGTTATTCTCGCATCTGAAGCAACTCAAGTATTTTACATAAAAAACACGCAAAATCCTATTGGTCCATTGTTCGACGCTCTCCTAAATGCATGATGGATAATATAGACGATTATGAAATACCAACAACCTTTCAATCTATTTTGAAAGAACAACCAAACTTAGAACCATTATTGAAATGTATTGAATCGAAATCAACTTGTTGATTAGAACCATATTGCATGTATTTTGCTTATTTTGATCCATGCATTAACTCTTATTGATGTGATGAACGATCGTGTTGTGTTATGAGATATTTTGCTTGTTTTGATTCATGTTTATTTTAATCCATGCATTAAATATTTAGATAGTTTGGATGTTATTGAACTTATGATAAAACACGACACATTATATCCTTTTATTTGATGTCTTCCAAGTGTTATATTACATTATATTATGTTTGCCTCTTTATATACAGATTTTCACTAAAATGACAAACAATTCAAGCACCAATGCAAATTTAAGTACAACAGAGACTATTGGACCTCACCCACCTAAAGGTAAAAGCACTTTATAATGGTTGATGTTGAGGGTGCAAAGGGAGATAATGCAGCTAAATGAAGTTCACGTTGTGGTGATTTGATTTGTTGTCATATACCCGTTGGCTACAAAGATGGAGGAACGTAGATGTCTTCTATAAGGATAAACTATGGGAAGGACTTTTGGTATTTCACACTCTTTTTACATATTTAATCGATTTATTTTCTAGTTTTAGAAAATGGTCAAGTTTAAATTATGGTATATATTACCGTTTCATGATTTTTTTTCCTTCCTTTCTGGTAATAGGAAGAATTTGACATGGATGTAGATCCTACCATAGCTCGACCGTTATTGGAGATACATTTTCCACCATTTTATAGATCAATGAAGTCATCATTACGAAAAAAGTCTTCTTAGGGTTGATGGAACTACAATTCCTAAATGTGTTGCTATTGATAGATGTCCAAAGGATATAGATAAAGTGTGGTGGGAAAATTTTCTTGATATTGAGTATACCGATGAAAAGATGGAGCAATGTAAAAGGAATGCCAAAAACAAAGCAAAATGTTTGATCACTCATACTCTAGGAAGAAAACCTTACCATAGAGTGCACGATGAAATTGTATTGAAAATATCTTTTCTAAATAGTCGTTGATAATAAATGTTATGCTAATTATGTGTTAACTTTGATCTTTCTTGTAGGTCTTAGCAAACCCAGATAAAAATATTTCAAGAGCGATGGTTTGGAAGGTTGGACATAAAAGAAAATCTAAAGAAGTACTACCATGTGCCGCGGAAGCATATGTAAGTGGTTTGGTTGCAACATTAAAATCTATTTATATTTTTAAAATTAGCTATTCACCGGTTTGATGCTTGTGCAAAAGTTTTACTGAGGTCGTCATGGCCTCCTTTTTACTGAGGCCATTGTGGCCTCAGTTTTAAACTAAGGCCGCGATGGCCTCAGTTTTACTGAGGCCACTAGCCTCAGTCCTCAGTTGCAAACCTGAGGCCACTGTCCTCAGTTGCAAACCTGAGGCCACTGTCCTCAGTAGCAAAACTGAGGCCAGTGGCCTCAGTAGCAAAACCTGAGGCCACTGGCCTACAACTGAGGCCAATGGCATTGGCCTCAGTTATATTGTTTTTACCTGAGGCCACTTGCCTCAGTTTAAATGAGGTCAATGCGGCCTCAGTTCATCACGGCAGTTTATCGCGGCATAATTGCTTGTTTTTTGTCCTTTTATTGCCAATAAGTGCTTGTTTTATCTAATGTCCTTTTATTGTTAAATCATATGTTATAACCTTGATTACTATTTGTCATTATTTTTAGTATAAATATCATTTTAATATGATATTGAATGCATGTAGGCACTTATAGAAGAAGCATAAGAAAAGAGAAAATTGGATGGTAGTTCTAGTGGGAATGGTGAAGTAGAAGATCTTGAAAATGATCCAATTGCGGAAGTTTTTGGTTCCGATAGAAAGAAAAATTATCGTCAAGCAATTAGTTCTACTTCTTCTATGAAACAAGTAAAAATGACTCAAGCGATGAAAGCTATAGCTGGAAAAAAAATCAGGTTGTGGATTTGTCAATTTGGAAATTGGAGATAGAAAGACAAGTAGCTAATCAAGTTAATGATGTCATCAAATCAATTACTTCAACTTTTATGAAATTTATACCAAATTTGCAAGAAAAGCATGTTGCAAGTCCTGTGGTGACTCCACATACGGAAGGTGCTTCCAATTTAGGAGATTCTCATATGAACAATAATCTAGTTGCCACTCCAACCGTCTCACGTAATGATATTCATTCATCTACAATGGAGAAAAAATATGTAATGTTATTGTCACAAGACTTAGGGATGGATGTAGCCAAAGGTTATGTTGGAACACAAACAACTTGTTATTTTAGGAAGGTGATACCGAATGTAGAGGAAGTTATTTGGGTGGTTGAAGTTCTTGAACCGAATGCACCTATTTACGATGGTCCTTAAAATGGAATGTACAAGCTATGTGAATTTTCAGATGGAGGCTTCGTTATATGGTCAAAGTTTCGTGTTCGGTATTTGTAGACTTTAACTATGAACTATGTCTTATCTTTTGTTATTGCAATTTAATATTAGTGTGGAATTGACAAACTATGTATTTGTAACTTAATTATGTATTGAATTTCTCTTTCGTTAATTGATGCTCTATTTTATTACCATGATTATGAATACTGTTTATTGATATTGATTGGGTATAATTTGCTAAATTAAGATAATAGTTCATATTAAATATAATCTACTTTATATCTTTCGACATTCACATTAGTGGTAAGTGTTTATTTGTTTGTGATGGTTATAAGCGTTGGTGATATTTTTAAAAATATGTTCCAACGCTTATAACCGTTGGGGAAAAATGTAATCCAACGCTTATAAGCGTTGGGTGGTATTTTTTTCACAAAGTCTATAAGCGTTGGGTGATATTTTTTTGCAACGTTTATAAGCGTTGCAAACAAATGCCCACACCCCTATAGCAACACATATAAGTGTTACTGAATTTTTTCGCAACGCTTATGCTTGTTGGGAATCATCTGTTTTGGTGTAGTGATTCGTCTACACCTGCCTATATTTAAAACTTGCCGCCACTTCCCTCCGCCTGCACCCACTCCATCTAGCCGCCACCTCTCTTCGCCAAATTCCTCCCCTCTCACGCTACCCCACCAGATCCAAGTCCTCTAGCCTACACCTCATCACCTATAGCCTTGCCTCCACCCACCAACCTATTGCTCATCGCCTAGACCTCTACCCGATCCTCTACTTTATAAATATTTCTTAAAATCATTTACCTTTTATAAACAAATAACTGCATATCCTTTATTTTTTATCCAAGGTAAATAACTTTTCTTAAGATTTTAATAAACTTCCTTTATCAATAATCTTCGTCATTTAAATTTCATACGAAACAAATTTTTTTAAATCTTTGTTCAAAATATCTTTGTCCTTTAAAATAAAATTCTTGTCGTTATAAAGTTTCATTTTATAAATCATATTTATATAAATTTTCTTTATATAACATCTTAAATTTCATAGATAAATGCTTTACGAATCCTTTGTAAAATTATTTATCAAACACTATAAAATATCCTTTAGGAACACTATTTCATAAATATTCGATTATTTAACAATCTTTTCCCCAATTTATTTTATACTCTTAAATGTCTTTTAAAAATATCATTTTTAGATATAAATATATATATATATATATATATATAATATTCCATTTAGAATCAACTAGTTAATAAAAGACAAGTTATATTAACAATTGTTGACAAAACATCTTTATCTCTAAATTTCTTCTTCATTTATTCTCAATTAGTTTTATACTTGTTTTAACTTCCAATTACTTTTTTTATTAAAGACATAAGTTTATTCATAAATTATTAAGCAAAGATTATTTACTTAAAGATATATTTAAAAGGGATTAAAATAAAGGGGCATTTCACCAGAAGGACAAACTTTGCAGTCCAATTAATTTCTAGGACACACATCTGAAATAATTACTTTCAAGGTCAAAGTCAGCAGAATAATTACTTTCAAGGAAAAAATCAGCTATCCAATTACTTTCAAGGACATAATTTCATAGGTTTTTAGGCCCTATAAACTAATTATTTTGCGTATTGTCCTTAAAAGTAATTATTTTAGTTGTGTGTCCTAAAAATTAATTGGGAATTAGCCACAAGGGCCTCTTTAGCAAGTGAAATTAATTTCTAGGACACACAACTAAAATAATTACTTTTAAGGACAATACGCAAAATAATTAGTTTATAGGGCCTAAAAACCTATGAAATTATGTCCTTGAAAGTAATTGGATAGCTGATTTTGTCCTTGAAAGTAATTATTCTGCTGACTTTGACCTTGAAAGTAATTATTTCAGATGTGTGTCCTAGAAATTAATTGGACTGCAAAGTTTGTCCTTCTGGTGAAATGCCCATATTTCAAATTTGTGAAACTTGGTTTAATAAAACAATTTATGGAAATACTTATATTTTGATTTGGAGTATTTTCCATTTGAAATTGTAACATGGAATATAAATATGATAAAAAGAAGAAGGGTTTTACCGTAACATATGTCCTTGAAAGTAATTGGATAGCTGATTTTGTCCTTGAAAGTAAGGGGAATTTCACCAGAAGGACAAACTTTGCAGTCCAATTAATTTCTAGGACACACATCTGAAATAATTACTTTCAAGGTCAAAGTCAGCAGAATAATTACTTTCAAGGACAAAATCAGCTATCCAATTACTTTCAAGGACATAATTTCATAGGTTTTTAGGCCCTATAAACTAATTATTTTGCGTATTGTCCTTAAAAGTAATTATTTTAGTTGTGTGTCCTAGAAATTAATTTCACTTGCTAAAGAGGCCCTTGTGGCTAATTCCCACTTTGAAATATTGGGAGTTTCAAAATAAATGTTGTTGAAGACATTTACTACAACAAACTCTTTAAACATTTTTTTGATATGTAATTTATATCATTTTATTTTCAAATTTATTTTCAAATAAACTTATATATTGTTCAAATATTCGTACAATATTATGCAAATATTTCTTAACTAGGAATATTTTTCAAGAGGTTTTTAAAATAATATAACATTTTTTTAAAACAAGCTTTATAATAAATTTTCTTTAAAATCCAAGTATTTATTAAGTTCATTATTGTAAATAGGTCTAAACTCAAAGATATTGAAAACATATTTAATTGGTTTTAATCATAAAATTAAGACTGATAATATACTCAACTTTTTATAATAATTATTCTACTTCAAATGAAGAGTATAAAATTTTCATATCTTTCACAATAATTTATAAAATACCCATTTAAATAATTATTTCCAAATCATTGTAAATACTTCCCTTAAGATTATTATTAGATGATAGTTTTATAAAAATACAAATACGCACTCTCATAATATACTTTCAACTAATAATAGGGCATTCCATTACCCTATCTCTTAATGAGTTTACTCCAACAGGCTTATGTGTTTGCTCAACCAAAGCTCCGATGCCAACTGTGATAACCCACCATTTTGAACACTCAATAGTCCAAATGATAAATTACCAATGGGGTTTTATTTTAAAGAAATAAGATACAAAAGAACAAAAAAAACAGAATCTCGCAGCGGAAACAAAAGATATAATAAAATAGCAGTTCATGAAGTTGCTAATTAATATTATTACGTTAGAGTTTTTAAAAATAAATAACATGGTGGAAATTCAAATGTTTACTAACCAAGAACAACAGGAAAATAGAGAAATAACTAAAGTGCTGAAATCCTCATATCCGTCTCCAGCTCCAAAACAAACAATCTTCAATCACTGAAATACTCAGGCTGACCCGAGCATAAAAAAACAATACACTCGAGTCAGAACTAAATTTTTTATGTAAGTTAACTCAAAATCATGTGTATAATGTGCATAATAAATTAAGAGATGTTACGGGATTTTTCATCTCCTAAGGATCCGTTAAAATATCTATACGTAGTAAATATGATACATATGTAATGTCTATCGGTAATGTAAATATTCAAATAGCGTTAAGGCTTTACATTAACCCCCCCTTAACACATTTTTAAGCATGTAGTTTATACAGGTCCTGTAACACAACCAGTAACGTCAGTAGCCAGTAAGTCCCCTATAGGTACAATACTAAAACAAAGTGGTAGTGGTCTCGCAAAGGGAGACAAGGCACGTGAGGCAATGACTAAGGTATGATACTGCCGTTTTGCCTTCCCTGACAGCGTCCATCAATCCAAGATAAAGGTGCACTAATCAAGTTTCAAAGTCAAGATAGTAATACGAGGGAAAGATGTCCGCTAGAGGTAGCAATCCTTATTGGCCAGGTATAGCTCATGTTTTAGTTATTATAAATCGACATAAGTGACGGGATCATCCATTTTCGTTCTCCTACTTCATTCCTACAAACGTTCACCAATTCAAGCTCTACATTCTAGATAACATCTACCGCGTACACGGTATTAAAGTAGTTTCAGTATATGACAAAGAGTATGCCATTATCCGGCCCCGGTCACTTTAATAACCAATCGTTTATTTTATAAAATTATGTCGTTTTTTCCATTTTAATTTTTTTACAGAAAAATCCGTATAGAATTTCAGAAAGTGTTCAACATAAAAAATTCTTCATTTTACTTCGAGAATCTACATAAAAAGTTATAGAAATTTCCAAAAATATTTATTATTTTTCATATTCGAAATACAATTATATTTTTCACTAAAATATTGATCGGTTTTTGAGTTTAAAAATTGAAACAGAATAAATTTTCAAAATAAACAAACTAAACTCTTTTATCTTCTCTTCTTTTTTATTTTAAACGTATTAAACAAATTTTTAATCATAATATTTTCAATTTTAAATACTTTTATTCAAAATTATTATTTAATTCAATATTTTTAAATGGTTAAAATACAAGTCGTTACATTTGGTTTAGAAGAAAATTAGTCAAATCAATCTTTTTATATTAATGTTGCTAAAGTGGATGCTAAAAAGCAATGATTTAGCAGGTCTAGCGGAAAATAACGGAGCTTATAGCGGATATATTGTTCAGTAGCGCTAAATTGAAAAGGCGTAGCGGTCGAAAAACACTATACGTTATAGCGGAGATTTTGCTGGGCTTTAGCGGAGCTTTAGCGGAGCTTTAGCTGCATAGATACATATACATATATAGATATGTATATGTATATGTATTTATGGATATGTATATGTGTATGTATATATAGATGCGTATGTGTATTGTTTACCATAGGACACAACGGTCAATTTTCCTCTTATACACCTAGGTTAGTTTATACTTTAATATGATGTTCGTACTTTGAATATGAACATCTAAAAGTATTGAAATATTAAATAATAGTAAATTAAAATTAATTAATTATATTTTAAACTAAATTAAAAGAATAAAATATTTTTTGAACATTAACAAACAAACAAGTATTAAATATTTTAATAAAATAAAAAAATTAAAATATTTCTCAAACTTATTTTATTAATAAATACTAAATATGATTTGGTATTAATAACTCTTATATTCACATAAACACAAAATAAGATCTTGTGCAATTAATAAAAGATTTTTTTTTTTAAATTCACCATTTTAACACCGAAGGCAATGCACATGATCCGACAATATATTGATGGTGTATTTGGATAAAATGAAGTTCCCAAATGCAATTGGATAAAAGAACTTATAATATTTGCAATTTTTGTACTAGTCTTCTTTTCAAGCTACTTAGCTTGAACTTTAAAAGCTCATACTTGAGAAATTTGATTAAAATCTTGGTCAAAACACACGTTGAACCACATATTGAAAAAGCAAAATATAAAACTGAAAATTCAAACCAAAACGGGTCACAAGGATTCTAATTCAAACAAAATTTTCTTTAAACGAAATTTTAGGTTTTGTTCTGAATGATTTCTGCATCAGATAAGGTACACTGCATCATAGGCATCATTTGATATGAAGTGGTTCCTGTTTCAAATGGTCTGCAAAACTCCTATTTGATATAACAGTGTGTAAACATAGGATACATATGCCTTTCTCATTTATTTCTTTTTTTTTCTTTTTTTTTTCTACGACATTCCCAACATAAGTATCAAAAATACAGATTATTATTAAAAAGCATGGTAGGTTTACCTCTAAAGAATTGCACCAAAAAATTAGGTTAAGAATTATATATAGGAATAGAATTAGGACCATTTGAATGAAATTGGATGGTTGTTAGGTGACAACCAACCACTACTGTTCTTTGGATACACTCTTCCATCCAATTAGATTATTCCATGCATTTATATTTCACAAATATAACTTAGATTTATATGGCCACATTACTCGTAAGGACCACTCTGGAACAAAAGTATCTTTGAAGTATGGTCCTGTAGCACTATATATTGCATTGGGTGTTTATATACATTTCTTTATTTGGATATGAGTGTACAGTAACAATAAGTTAACATCTAGTATGAGATTCTTCATCTCACGGTGTTTGATTTAATAGTGATTTTTCCTATTTAGATGAACTGGATCTTTATGTATTTTGTAAATGAAGAACTACGCGATATTACAACTACTGTTTGTTTCAGCCTTCACTAGATAGTTAAGACAAACTATGTACAAAATTTCAGACAACTTCATACATAATTAAAAGAAAAAAGACAGGACTTCACAATTATCACTACCATTTGCTAATTGTGGGGATGACATTAAATCAAAATTAACTTTTATGGTCCTAAATAATTTATGTCCGTATATTGAATGGATAGAAAAGAACTATCTCTATCCGTATTTTGAAATCATGTCCGCACATCCCTATGTGAGGGCAACATATGAGTTTGGTCAACATCCCTTAACAAAAAAAACCATTTATTGTTACATGCGACCAAACTCATATATATACCACTCCACTTTTATTATTTTTCATGATGTGGGACTATTTTTTCTTTTAATATGCGCCAATTACCCACACAAAATGCGAGACGCTCCAACAGACATTAAATCAAAATTAACTTTTATGGTCCTAAATAATTTATGTCCGTATATTGAATGGATAGAAAAGAACTATCTCTATCTGTACCTAATTCACAACCAATTTTGGAGTGAATGAGCGGCATCTGGATCACATTATCAAATTTATTGCATATAGCTCTATCCCCTTATAAAAAAAAATTACGTCTTGTCGTCACGTCCCTTTTGATTATTGTGATGTCAAAAAATTTCCTATCTTGATCATTACAAATTTACAGGTCATGCTATCTGTGTGGCACATCCATACACTTTTCTGTATAATTTTATACTCAAGTAATTGTTTTCTTTTGACCACCGAGAATATACAAATTTATGTGTTATGATCAGCCAACTGATTTTATGTATATCCATTCAATATGGACAATTATCGGCTATACCTCAATTTCGTTATATCTCATTTCTTCTTGATTTTCATCGCAAGTTCTGATTTAAATGATAATATTTTCTATAGTACAGTGAAAAGAGATTACTCCGCAGTTCCAATTTAAATAATAATAATAATTTCTATACGTACCTACACACGTGTGACTCTGCAGCGTACGATGTTACGCAGTTATTTTTACTCATAGATCACTGAACATGAATACATTTTTTTTTTTTAAATGGAATATATAAATAACCGGAGAAAAAACGCCTTTCTCCAATGGCTTACAGGACAGTAAGATACAAAGAAAGCAAAAGAACTATACAAAACCAAAACCGCTACACAACAGCGGACAAGCACAGCTAAGACCTCAGAAAAAGAGATAAACGGAGAAAAGAACAACACCACAGGAATAAGCAACAGCAGAAGCTGAACATGAATACATGATAGTCAGTATATGTAGGAAAGTAATAAAATGTATGGTCTGAAAATACATACAATGAATGATTGTTGGTGCTATAGCTTAAACATACAACAGTAGCTACTATATTCTTAGCAGAAGTTTGCTGGAATGGCCCCTACCCTTTATAGTAAGGTTGGTGTAGTTTTCCAAACCATCACTATATGGATATGGATATTTCCTACTTACCTGACACTATAATTACAAATGGATATGCATTCCTTAAAGTACACACACATATATCAAAAAAACATAATAAGAAAGGAAGAGAGCTTTTGATTCATATATGAGAGTTATAGATCATAAGAGGTATGTTGGGCAAGATGGAGAAGCAGGGCACGTGCATTCCTTCTCTTTCAAGTTCGTTTATGCATGTGCTCTCCTTCTCCACCATGACCAACTTTACTTGTCGTTAATTAAGCAAATAATAATGGCAGTCGGAATCTCTGATAATGGCACTTCAGTAGTAAGTTACCTTTTTTTCCCAGTTCTTTTATTTCTTTAATATACTGGAAGTTAATTAAAGAGTTATTAAAATCATTCATGCTTAACCACCATTCTACATATTTTCTGCTTTTCTTCTTATGACTTTTCCATTCTTAATTTTCTACGGTTTTAAAAGCGATTGATGTTCCTCCTGTGTACTGTGTACACTGTATACATTAAATTCCAGTAATCCACCCTTGATGCTTCATTTATCACTGCTAGTCTTTTCGATATATATTTTTTTCATTGTGACTTTTCTTTTTGTTTGGTGAAATATATGAGGGCATTAGTATATGCACCATGCTTACAGAGTTTGGATAGGATCTAATAGTTTTATTGTTAGTATTAATGATCTGCAGTATGTAAATGTTACAACTACTGCACACATCTTTAATTTAGTATTATTATTAATTTAAAATAAAATATTTGGTTATCAAAAGAGCATCATGGCCAGATAAAGAACAAATTACATATATCACTTAGAAGCCTGCATTTTTCATGAAAAATATCAAATCTGAAATACTATATTTAGAGGGATTAAAGCATGTTACTTTTTGAATTTTTTTGGAATTGCATCAGAGATTTGGAAGGCTAAATTCTAAAAGCACATGCACCGTACCTAACAGATTGTAAATAGCAAGAAACTATTGTGGATGCTCATATACCCTTATTCCGTGTAGAGTTTGCTGACATTGATAAGCAGCTAAGAAAGAGTCCTAGCTGTGAATATAGTTGTTGACATACAATGACAAGCACGAAGCTTGCTACTTAATTCATGCCTACCTATTTTTTAAACGTTGAGAACTGAGATATATAAGCTACTTAATTCATGCCTGCCTATTTTTTAAACTTTGAGAACTGAGATATAAGCTAATTAACAACCACAAAGTAACTACTTCTAATAGTGTCATTCATGGCTAAACTCCTTTATAGCCACAACCAGTACATCAAACAATTTACAAACATGCAGAGGTAAGAGTTAAAGCTTCGCCGCTGATCAAAATGTGAGAACCACTCTCACGATGTGCACTGCAACTAGCAATGATACCTAACGATGTAATCCGAATGTGGAAATCACCAATACCGCTGACCCTGATTTCACTGTTAGCCTTTCGTCTCAACTAAACCAAGGGGCATGTAGGTAGGAGAGCCACTGATTCGTCACACTTAATCATAATGTTAGAACCCCCTATCAGGCATGCACACATTTGTAATCAGGTCAACTAGAAACGTTTATTTTTACAATGTTTGTATTGAAATATCCATTCGACGTAGAATTCGCAGTTGCCTATGCATCAAAAATACATTTATTTTTTAAGTTAAATGCACTTGTTATTTAAAGATATTAGAGAAAATCATAACGTTGACGTACTTCTAGTGTTACCAATGAGATTCAAACCCACATTGTTTAATGTGATATAATGCATTTGTCGGGGTTTCGATGCAAGGATTCTCAATAGCTAAATTTGTTGAGAAATTTTTTTTTACCTAGGTTTAGAATTGTTGGATTTCAGAAAAAAACAAATTTACCTAGGGTTTAAAATTTGTTTAATGAAGTCTATGTTAATTTTAAATTTAATCTAAATTTGATTAAATAGAATCTGATTTTATTTTATTCACTGATTTAATTGAATAATGGATTTAAATTTGAATTTAATTTGAGTATATCCAAATATACTCATGCGTGTATTGTGCACGTGCATCATATATGTATAATATACATGGTTCATGTGTACGTGCGTACGTAAGTGTTGAGATTTACACCGCAACGGACATATTCGCCCTTTATATGCACATAGATGTTCAAAACTATACACACACATATTCGAACTTTTTTAAATGTAAATAAATCATTTGACAAAGTCAATTAATTTTGAAATTCCTTTCAAAATGTCTAATTTGTGTACTTACTAAAACATTTTAAAATCCAAAACTAGATATACATAAATATATATATATAATATATATATATACAACAAAAAATTAGTATAATATTTTAGCATATAACTTACAAAAATAAAAAATTTATTACATAGATATTTATTTGATTTTACACTATAACAATTATTAAATCAAATATAATATATAAAACATTTTAAATAAAATGCATTACAGCAAAATAAGAAACATAACTTTATAAAATTAGAATTGTTAATTTATATATATATATATATATAAACACATATTGATAAATATATATTGTTATAAAACAACATTTATATAAAAGTGAAAATTTTTGTTTCGAATCTTTTTAATCGCCAAAAACAATTTGATGCATAAAGTGGTTTAGAAAGATTATATGTATGTATGCATTTCTATTTAAGATAAATTTGAATTAATTAAAATTAGTTTTAATGTTTAAAAATTAAATATATATATATACACACACACTCTTATATATATACGCACATATTTTAAAAATTATATATATATATATATATGATAATAGTATATTAATAAAGTGGACAACAACTATGCAAATAAATTCGTTCAAGCAAATATTGTAAATCTATATTAAACATGACAAGAGAATATTACCTATTTAGATGTCGCATTTGAATGCACTTCGATTGATTAAATAACTCCTAGATTCGTTTGGAATCAGCCTCTGGATGTTGCAAAGATATGGAGTACCACATATTGTATTTGACTAGATTAAAGCCAAAAAAAATTCGACCAAGGGGTAAGGAATACACCATTGTGGTGGAGGCAAAAGCAACGGAAATGTAAGAGAGTGATGATATAAGGGGTTAAGGTGGTTTTTATAGAGAGAGCTAATGAAAACTATTCTTCTTAATTTTCTAATCCACATTTTACCAAATTCTAGATCCAAAATTCAAAACTTGAACCTCTCCTTTGCTCCACCTTTAGCCAGCCATACATAGGGCATTTTGGTTCCTCAAATGTTTCAAACCCGTTTAGCAATTAATCACATTTAAATTCAATTTAAATGCGTATCGAATCGTATAATTATTTGTACATATATAATTTTTATATATGCACCCAATTAATTATTAATAGCAACAAGAAAATTACTAATGGCACCAATACATCAAATAAATGAATAAATAATATTTCATAAATATTAATAAATTTAATTAACTTACAGTAATTATAAATTAATTAAATCATATGGTATTTCGGAGTATGCATCAATACAGTTGTGCGACTCGCAAATGTAAAGCCAGTCAGTGATTAATATCGAAAAATTCAAATATTAATGTTCACATTTTACCTTAGCTAACGGTGTGACAGTTTGACGAATTTATTGCTTATACATCTTTTCAATAAAACCAAATTTTACTATGTTCAGCGGTACCTTTTAGCAATGATTAGTTAAACAAATTCTATTCATCAAAACTATATCGCTTTAGAACTTATGGAATTTGGTTTTGGTCAAAATTTCAAGTCAATTTGATTTGTCCAGACATAAAGTCTTTGGTTCAATAATAACAAATATTATTAACCGTATTGCTCTGGCCAGAGACTTTGACTTTGAGTTGACTATAGTTGACCATAATATTAACCTCCTATAACTGAGGAGATGAATTCTCTATTGAATAATGTTTCACGCCCAATGCTTTAACTGAAACCCAACTATAGTCACTCTTTGGTCGTCATGCCAAGACTTAACTATACTCAAAGTGGAGTGTCCACGTTGAATTTTAACAGTATTCTCAAGTCGATAGAACTGTGTAACATTATCGCTTTGAGATCTCTTGTTTAACCTTAGTTATATTTACCAATAAGATATTCTCGAGTGAGTCATTCCATAGTTATACAATAACTATTAGTATGTAATCTCTTAGTTCCCCCAACCACCATAAATAATACACTGCCTAATATTTTGAGAGCGTTCTGTACTCTAGTCTCAACTGATGAATCGACATCCTTATTCTAAAAACACCTTGACTGAGAATATTTCAAAAAAATATGTTATTTTACAATGTGATTCATCATGAATACAACACTTTGTAATTACTATCACATAGCATATTATTTAAGGAACTTATATTGAATATATTCATGTAATTAATATATCACAATATAACATATATTTAAGAGAAAACAAACACCTATTATTTTAAACGGGGTTTTATTACAAAGTTAGTAATTTATTGTAAATTTCCCTCAGAGCACACCCCTAACTCTATCAATTCCTCACTTGCACTTGGGGCCAATTATGGAATCTCCATCCATTTCTACAATCAGTTTGCTTAGAATCGGCCGGTTAGTCCCTTCGTGAATGGATCGTCTATTTTGTCCTTCGTGCTTGCTCTTTCCATCACAGCCTCTTTATTAGTGACAAACTCCATAATAAGATCAAAATTTTGAAGAATGTATCTTGATTTCTTGTGTGATCTTGTCTCCTTTGTGATCGCCATCGCTGCACTGTTATCACATAATAATAATATGGGTTTCTCATGTTTACAAACACCCAAGCTCAGCCTTAAACTTGTACATCCAAATTGCTTCTTTAGCTGCTTCATCGAGGGCTATGTATTTGGCCTCCATCGTTAAATCAGCTACTGTCTCTTTCTTGGAACTTTTTCAACCAACTGTTCCATTGTTCAATGTAAATTCATGACAAGTCACTGATATCGGTTTGAAAGATGGAATTTGTATATCCTTTATAAGGAGATCTCCATTCTCATATATAAGAAATAAGTTTTTAGTATTTCTTAAATACATAAGAATACATTTCACCATCATCCAATGCTTTTCTCTGAGATTAGATCGATATCCGCTAATGCATTATAGTGCATAAGCCATAACTAGTATAGTACATAGCATAGCATATATGATGGAACCGATTGTGGATGCATAAGGTATCCCATCATACACTTCCCCTCATCGGATGAGGAGCATCCTTCTTAAAAAGGTGATCAATTCCAGATTGCAATGGAACATTTTTGCATTTGCAATTCTCCATGCCAAACCTTTTTAGTACGGTATCTATGTATAGTGACTGGGATAATCCCAGCAACCTCTTCAATCTATCTCTACAGATCCTAATAACAAATATATAGGTTGCTTCCCCCAAATCCTTCATGGATAATTTTAGACAACCATGCTTTCACTAATTACAACAATGCAAGTCACTGCCAAATAGGAGGAAGTCATTGACATATAAAACTAAAAACACTATAGCATTTCCTTATTTTACGCACTCTTTCTATGTACTCTGAAAAAAATCCAAATTGTTTAATTACTTTATCAAAGCACTTATTCCAACTCCTAAAAGCTTTTTTAAGAACACAAATTGATCTTAAGAATTTGCATGTCTTTCCCTCGCTCTCACAGACCTAGAAACCCTCGAGTTATGGCATGTAATCGGTCTCTTTAAATCACCATTTAGAAATTCCATTTTCACATCCATCAGTCATATTTCATATTCATAGAACGCGGGGATTGCAAGCAATATCCATATGGATTTAAGAATGGCTATGGGCTAAAACATTTTATCATAATAAATTCCTTGAATCTGACATAAATGTTCCCTAACTATCCTTGCTTTTATAAGTCTCTACTCTCCATCCGCATTTAGATTTTTGTTAAAAATCCGTTTGCATTCGATGGGCATCATCCCTTCGGGTATGTTAGCCAAATTTCATACTTTGTTATCATACATAGAATCCATCTTGGATTTCATAACTTCAAGTAGAGTCCTTACTCCATAGTGCTTGTTGGAATAAGAAAGGTGTGTCGTCTTCTAAAATGCAATCATCTTTCTCTCCATCTACGAGAAAACCATCTCTTTGGTGAAAGAGATACCCTATTAGACCTTCCAATATATTGTGTGTTTTCGTATATTGGTGAATTTGAACCAGTTCAGTCTCTATTTTTACTTCTTGGATCTCACCCAGGTCTACAACTTCGTTGTTAATTTATTTTGATAAAAAATCCTTTTCTAAGATGATAGCATATGGAGAAATAACACATTTTGTTCCCCGGTATTATAGAAAATATATCCCCTAGAATTCTTAGGATATCCTATAAATTTACATAATGATGATCTTGCCTCAAGTTTATTGGGACGTACGTTTTTAATGTAGGTTGGACAACCCCACACCTTCAAATAACTAAGGTGGGATCTCTTTCCATGCCACATCTCATATGGCGTCTTAGGTAAAGATTTAGTAGTTATCAAATTCAACATATGCCCTGCGATTACAAATGCATATCCCTCAATAGAAAGAAGGCAACTCAGTCTTACTTGTCATGGAATGAACCATATCTAGTAGGATTCGATTCCTTCTTTCAAAAGCACTATTATGTTGCAGAGTATATGGTGGAGTAATCTAAAATATAATCTCATTATCTTTTATGTACCATTGGAGTTCTTGTCCAACATACTCACCTCCTCGATCTGATCAAAGTATTTTATATTATGGTTTGTGTGATTTTCTGCTTCGTCCTTATATTCTTCAAATTTATCGTAGATATTGGATTTATTCTTTATATGATATATATTCATGTCTTGATAAATCATCAGTAAAAGTTATAAAGTAATTTGAATTATCCTTTGTCACTATAGGCATTAATCCATATACATCAGTATGTACAAAATCCAAGAGTTCATCAACTCTTTTATTGCTCCTACTGAAGGGGCGCTTGGTCATTTTCCATTTGAGACATGACTCACATGTGTTAAATGATTCGTAATCAAATGACTGCAGAAAACTTTCGAACTTCAGTTTGTGCAGTGTTTTATCACTAACATAACCGAGCCTACAGTGCCATAAGTAACCACTATTAATGTAAATGGAAGATTTATTAACAGCGTAGATATGATTATAATTATGTACATTAGTGCCATTATCTAAATCACCATTGGGAATATTATTTCCATCAATCACAATATTCTTAATATTGTCTTTACAATGAAAACCAATACTTGTCTCTGACAATCTAGAACACAAATAGTACCATAAGTAAAGTTTTTAACATAATAACAATTATTCAAGGCTATATCAAATCCACTAGGAAAATTCAACTGATGGTCTTTAGCCTCAGTTGCATCTATTAGAGACTCATTAGCAACTTGATGCCTCATTTCACCCTTCACCAGATGTCATCTGCCCTTAAGTCCTAGTAACGAAATACAGATATGAGTCTCAAATCCAATATCTAAAACCTAAGATAATTTACTTATTGCACAAAAATTTGAATCATAAACATAACTCTAGGAGCATAAGAAATACTTTCCTTATTTTCTTTAACCATCTCTAAACTGTCCGGATAATTGTGCTTCCAATGCCCCTTCATGTGACTATGGTGACATTCACCTTTGCCAGTAGGAGCATCCACCTTCCCTTTTTTAGAGCCCCGCTTTTGTTTATTCAAACTTTTCAAATACATGGCTTTACCTTTTACAACCAACACTGTGTTTTGTGTTGGAATCTCATTCTATATGATATTCCATATATGCTATATTTTGACATCAACAACTATATATTTTTATATTCTTCTATACACTAACCATTTATTGCAGGAATTATATGAAGATTCAAGATTCTTGAAGAAGAGTATTTGTATGGTTTTGTATGCGTCTAGAGTTTATACATATGTTGAAATCTCTCCTTAATATGATATGAATATATTTATAACTCATATAGGCAAGATATACAAAAATGACCAGAAACAGACGGCTGTTTGGACACAAACAGACGGCTGTTTCTGAAGTCAAAAATTTTGTATACCACAATAAACAGACGGCTGTTTGTTTATAAACAGCCGGCTGTTTTGAGGCAGAAATTGCCTATTTCCTTTCTGGTCGTAATTTGATGAATTTCAGCTGGCTAAAAATTATTTTCAGACGGCTGTTTTTTCTATAACGGCTATATTTTTCTGAAGGGTTACTTTCATTCGCGAAGGGATACAACTCTTAATTAAGAGATATGACTATATCTCTTCATAGAAACTTTTCGCGAATAATTGCAACCTTTGACTCTTTATAAATACATGTTAGAATCACAATTTAATCAATCTTAATCTCTTGTTTTATATCTTTCTTATTCTCTCTGATTCTAACTCTTGTGTGAAAACAATTCCATATTCAAATCACACTTATTCTTCCATAATTCTTCAAGATTATAAATATACATTTCTACAAGAGAAGATTATAGGAAGTCTGTACTTTATTGACTCATTCGTGTTATTGCTAGAACACAAGAAGTCAGAAACTTTTATTGTATTATTGAAGTCCTGTTCGGCTGTTCAGGCACTAAGAAGTCCTCTTCTGCTGTTGAGGCACGAAATCCTGTTCTGTTGCTCAGGTCCCCGTTCGGCTGTTCGGGTGTGTTGTTAACCTATTCCTCCGGGTGAAGTGAGGGTTTTTGATTAGTGAAATTCCAGAAGGAGTCTGGGACTGGACGTAGAACGGGAAGTTCGAACCAGTATAAAAATCCTGGTGTGCAAGCTTTTACTTTTGCTATTGCTATAATTCCGCACTATTGTTGATATCTCCATATAAGTACGATCCATACACCCTTTTCATTTGGTATCAAAGTAGGAATCTAATAACTGTTACACAGTTATTTGATAATCTGCTTATATGGCCAACACGGATAACAACGCTATTCCAAATCCTGTCACTGTCACTAACTCTGGCATTGTAGAAGGACAAGCCACTGGACGACCTCCATTCTTCAATGGATTAAATTATAACTATTGGGCGACACGAATGTGTATTTATATGCAGGCTAATGGTTTTGATGTTTGGAATATCACACAAGCCGAATACACTGCACCAACCACTGAATATACTAATTGGTCGACAGCCCAAAAAGCAGAAGCTACCCTAAATGCCAAGGCTATGAACATGTTGTTTTGTGCTCTAGATAGAAATGAGTTCAATCGTGTTAGCATATGCACCACTGCATATCAAATATGGCAAACACTGAAAACAACTCATGAAGGAACAAGCAAAGTCAAGCAAAGCAAGATATCTATGCTCAAAAATCAGTTCCAAAATTTCAGAATGAAGCAAGACGAGTCCATAAATGATATGTACTCTAGATTTCAAGATATCCATCATGCCTTGATCGGACTTGGTGTAACATATTCAGATGCAGATGTTGTCTCAAAAATCCTAAACTCTCTAACTGACGAATGGGAAAGAAAAGTTTTGGCGATTGAAGAAGCTAACGATATTTCAGAAATGAAGCCAGAAGAATTAATAGGAAATCTAATGTCATATGAAGTCAATCTGCAGGCAAAACGAGTTCAAACTCAAGACAGGAAGAATATAGCCTTCCATGCTGAAAAAGATGAATCAGAATCAGATGATGAAGATTTAGCATTTATTGCTAAAAATTTCAGAAAGTTTCTCAAATACAAAAAGGGAAATAGAAACAATGGAAAAAGGAACTTTAATAAACCATCTTCATCAGTTCTAGAATGCTTCAACTGTCATAAGAAAGGACACATGCAAAAAGATTGTCCAGACCAGAAGAAATCGAAATACAACAAGTTTAAGAAGGACAAGATCAAGAAGAAAGCATTCTCTGTCACTTGGGATGATTCAGACTCTTCATCTTCTGATAGTAGCAGTGAAAGCGAAAATGAACAAGCCAATGTATGTTTCATGGCTACTGAAAATGAGGTACCAAATTTTACCTTCGATGATATAGTTGAAATTAATACTGAATTAGTTAGTACTATGAAAAATCTCCAGAAAAAGTATAAAGAAGCTGTTGAACAAAAGAACAAAGCAGAATTCGAAAGAGATATGCTTAAAGACGAGAAGAAAATATTAGAAGAGGAATTAGAGAAAATCCAACTTTCATCTTCTAATAATGATTCTCAATTAACTTTCTTGAGTCAAGAAATTGAAACTCAAAAAGAAAAGAACGATGCTTTGTCTTCTGAAAATCATGAGCTAAAATCTAAAGTCAAACTGATTGAGTTGGAAAATACTGGATTAAAGGCTAAATTAGAAGATATTTCTAAAAATATCTCTAATTTTAATAAGGGGAGAGAAAATTTATCTAAGATAATTGAAAACTCTCAGCCTTCTACCAGTAAAAAGGGACTAGGATATATTAAGAAACAAATAGCTCCTCAAAATAATTGGAGACAGTTTGTTAAATCAAAATCCACATTGGCTCAATCTAAAAGGAATCAAGAGTTGAAAGCTTCTATAGATAAACCAAAAAGGATACAGACGTCTAAAACCATAAAAATATGGGTTCCTAAAACAAACAATAGTTTGATTAGGAATAAATATATAAAATCCTTTTTGGAAACTGTTCATAAAAGTCAAAATTATATTTACAAAGGGAATACCGGACCCGAATGGGTTTGGTTTCCTAAGACCTAACTCTTAGGACCCTATAAAAAGGTGGGTACCAATGTTCTTAATTCTATTTTTTGCAGGTCCCACTTAAAAAGAGAGGAAAGTGGATTCTAGACAGCGGTTGCTCTAAACATATGACTGGAGACAAAAGTATGCTGACAAATATTACCTACACAAATGAAGGCTCAGTCACATTTGGAGATAATTCCAAAGGTTATATCATCGGCAAAGGCGATGTGAGCAACTTCGGTAACTCTAATACTCCTCTCATCTCTAATGTTTTACTTGTTAAAAACCTGAAGCACAATTTGTTAAGTATTAGCCAATTGTGTGACAAAGGATTCAAAATCTCTTTTTTCGAAGATAGGTGTAGCATTTTTGATCACAGTGGAAATCTCATATTTGAAGGTAATAGAGACAGAAATATATATGTTCTGAATATGAAAGTCAATCATAATTCAGATATGTGCTTAATAGCTAATGAAAATGATCCTTGGCTATGGCACAAACGATTCTGTCATATTAACTTCAAATCCATTAATAAGTTATCTAAAAATAACTTAGTAAAGGGGTTACCAAAAATGAACTTTAAAGTAGATCATATTGTGATGCTTGTCAATTAGGTAAGTTAACAAAATCATCATTTAAATCTAAAAAGGTCATTTCGACATTACAACCACTTGAGTTACTTCATATGGATCTATTTGGACCAACACAAGTGCAATCCATAAATCATAACAAATATGTGTTTGTAATTGTCGATGATTTTTCTAGATATACTTGGACAATTTTTATGAAAAATAAAAATGATACTTTTGATCACTTTAAAATTTTCGTCAAGAGAATCCAAAACTTGAAGGGATTAAAAATTAAGAATATTCGGAGTGATCATGGAGGAGAGTTCGAAAACGAAGCTTTTGAACAATTCTGTAAAAAGAAAGGAATTTCTCGTTTCCTAGAACTCCACAACAAAATGGAGTTGTAGAACGAAAGAATAGAACTTTACATGAATGTGCAAGAACTTTGTTAAATGGAAGCACACTTCCAAAACATTTCTGGGCAGAAGCCGTAGCAACTGCCTGTTATGTTTTAAACAGGGTTTCCATTCGACCTCTCACTAAGAATACTCCGTATGAACTCTTTAATGGCAGAAAACCAAACATATCCTATTTCAAAGTTTTTGGTTCAAAATGTTTTATATTAAACACTAAAGATCAGCTTGGCAAATTTGATGCAAAATCTAACGAAGGCTTCTTCCTAGGATATTCGGATCGAAGCAAGGCCTATCGAGTGTTTAATAAAAGAACAAATACTGTTGAGGAAACTCTACATGTATCGTTTGATGAAAATTTTCAACAAATAACAAGTATAAATAATGATGATGATGATGATAACATCATAAATACAGAATCTGAAAATTTTGAAATAAATGAAAACGAAATTGATAATCCTAGTGAGAACAATAATATTCAAAATGAATTAAAATCTCCACCACATATTTTACGGGATCATCCTGCTCAAAACATTATTGGAGAAATTAATTCAAACGTTCGAACTAGGAATCAATTAAATCAAATGGGCCACGTAGCATTTATATCTACTATCGAGCCAAAGAACCCAAAGGAAGCTTCTACCGACGAATACTGGAACATTGCAATGCAAGAAGAACTAAATCAGTTCGAACGCAATGAAGTTTGGGAATTAGTTCCTAGACCAAGCAATCAAACTGTTATTGGAACAAAATGGGTTTACAAAAACAAGGCGGACGAACAAGGAAATATCACTAGAAATAAAGCAAGATTGGTGGCTCAAGGATACAATCAGGAAGAAGGTATCGACTATGAAGAGACATTCGCTCCTGTAGCAAGACTAGAAGCAATTCGAATATTACTGGCCTATGCGTGTTTTCATAATTTCAAACTTTATCAAATGGACGTTAAAAGTGCCTTTCTGAATGGATATATTAAAGAAAATGTGTATGTTGAACAACCTCCCTTGTTTGCTCATGAAAAATATCCCAATCATGTATATAGACTTAAGAAGGCTCTATATGGTTTAAAACAAGCACCACGTGCTTGGTACGAACGTCTTAAGAGCTATCTAATCTCTTCGGGATTTCAAACTGGAAAGGTTGATCAAACATTATTCATTAAACATTCAAAAAGGGATATTTTAATAGTTCAAATCTACGTTGATGATATCATATTTGGTTCCACCAACGAAAAATTATGTCAGGATTTCTCGGATATTTTGACTAAGTAATTTGAAATGTCCCATATGGGAGAATTATCATACTTTCTTGGTCTACAGATTAAGCAATTACCGAATGGTATATTTATTAATCAAGAAAAATATTGTAATAATCTAATCAAATGCTTCGGAATGGAAAATACTTCTGCCAAACCAACTCCTATGAGTACAACAACCCATCTTGATAAAGATGAAAATGGCAAAAGTGTAGACCAGAAATTATATCGCAGTATGATTGGATCATTACTATATTTAACTGCAAGTCGTCCCGACATAATGATGAGTGTTTGCTTGTGTGCTAGATTCTAGTCCAATCCAAAGGAATCACACTTAAGAGCAGTTAAACGAATATTAAGATATCTCACTAACACCAAAGATTTCGGTTTATTCTATCCGAAAGAATGTCCGTTTGAATTAGTATCATATAGTGATGCTGATTTTGGTGGATCACGAACGGATAGAAAAAGTACTAGTGGTACGTGCCACTTCATTGGAAAATCACTAGTATCTTGGTTTAGTAAGAAACAAAATTGGGTTTCACTCTCTACGTGTGAAGCAGAATATATTTCTGCTGCTCTGGCTTGTGCTCAAGTAATCTATATGCAACAAACACTTAGAGATTTCGATATTAATTTATCTAATTCAACTATTTATTGTGATAACTCAAGTGCTATTAATCTATCCAAAAATCCTGTCAACCATTCACGAACAAAGCATATTGACATTCGTCATCACTTTCTTCGTGATAATATTAAAAAAGGATTAATTAATTTAGATTTTGTTTCCTCTGAAAATCAGTTAGCTGATATTTTTACAAAACCGCTTCTTGAAAATTATTTTATTAAACTACGACGCGAATTAGGAATAATTTCCTATAACGAGTTATAGTTTAATTTTTGGCTAAAATATGACGTTATAGCCACTTGAGCTATGAGTGTTTCTTGCTTCACTTAGAATGAAACAACATTATCATAGCTCGTTCTCTTTAATCACCTCCTATAATTCCTTAACTACTTTCTATTCTTATCCTATGGTTTATATTCCTGCAAGCTTCTCCACCATACATCCCTTTTCTGTTCCAACAATATATATATCCTTCTCTCAAAACTAGAATATATTCATATATTCCTCGTTCATCTTCCCCTCTCAAATTATGTTAAATTTTTTCATCTTCCTCTTCATCATGGCATATGGCCAAGAAGATACTCCTACCTCTGGATCAGACTACGCTACACCAACAACTTCTTCTAGTTCTTCATCGTCTCTACCTACTCCAACACCGTCAACCGAACCAAGACATAGATATCATTCCAGCCATTCTCCAGACAAAAAGAAAACGAGACGTTGTCTCTTTGCTTCACCAAACTCCAAACAAAAATTAGACGATATTCATCACTATCAGTACCATCAAATGGAATTGCAACGTGAAATGTACTATGAGCAAAAAGTGATAAATAGTCGTTTAAATTTTTTGGAAAAGAATGGCGCTTAAGGTTTGTGGACCTTCAAAAGTTCATGAACCAAGTAGTTCTAGACCAAGTTCCTCAAAACAACGACCGGCATGGGAACCCAGTCCTCAACCTCCTCCAAAATCTCCTTCTACTATGACAAGAGAAAATATATGGTCTCCACTATGACCATATATTAAAGATCATTCAGAAAACCAAAAATCTCCGAAGACTCCAGTTAAAACTCCTTCGAAGAAATAAGTTTTTTTTAATATATGGATGTAATCTTCAAATAAGTTGTTTGGCATGGTTTGCAAAAATTAGAAAAACAGACGGCTGTTTTTAGCCCAAAATGAACTACTTTGGCACTGTTTAAAATTTCAACAAAACAGACGGCTGTTTCGATTCAAACAGACAGCTGTTTTAGTTCTGAAATTCATATTTCAAAATTTTGGCACAACTTTCCACGTGCCTTTTCAATTCAATTCCGACTTTTCTCCCTTATAACTCCCATTTTGACCTTTCTAACTTCATATTATTCCTTACTCTTCCACTCCAACAACATAAAAACTCCAAGATCCATCATCCATGGCTCCAAGGAAAAGAGCGAAAGCATCATCTTCTTCATCCGCTTCTCTAAACGTCGATCATTGGCTCTGGAATGAACAAGCACGGAATCGATTCGCTGAAATGAATCGATCAAACATCTTTCCCGGAGCCTTTGTGAAATATGAAGAATTTGCTCCCTACTTTAGTCAAGAAACGGCTACCACCAACGGGTTATTTTCTCTTTTAAATCACACTCACAATAATATGAAAATTAACCATCTTTTGGTTAAATTATTCTATGCTAACCTTGGTCTTGATCACCATACACCCCATAATACCGTTGATTGCATATGGACTTGGGTATGTGGTGTTAAGATTTATCTTCCGTTAGCACGATTGGGTGAAATTTTACAATGTCCATCCGTTGGAACAGAAATTGAACAAGTTGATGTTAGTCTTGATTTGAATAATAGGGATGAAGTTTCTCATCTTTTCCTTAGTGATGATATTGATATTTTACAATCAAGCAATTTACGACCTCAAGCTCGCATTCTTCACCGTGCCTTAATCCGATCAGTCACACCACGCACGGGAAGTTATCAAGAAGTGCGCAAACTTAATTTCCAAGCACTTTATGCAATTTACTCTCGACAAAATATTAATTGGGGTCGATACATCTTGGAAGGGTTTATGGATGTTAGCAAACGCCGTAAATATAAGACAATTCATTATGGCTCTTACATCATGAGAATTCTTAGTGCTTATGGTGTTCCTACTCCGGATTCTGAATTTTCCACTATTTCAGAACTTGGGGCTAGAACTCTGGGTCTTATGGGTTTGAGTAAACGTCCTCAAAATTTGTCTCACATCACTTTTCAACAATGGGTTGCTAATCGAGAACAAAACCGTCCTCAACCCCGTCAACAACAACAACATATTGGTCATGAGGAAGTAGAAATGGATGATGATAGCGACAAAATTGAGATTGTCCCTCTGGAATCTATTTCTCGTAATGCTTATGCTATTATTTCTCAAAACCAAGCCAAACTGAGAGCGCGCATGATCAAACACGAGAAGAAGACCGAAAAACGTTTCAACTCTATTCGCGGCTTTCTTAATAAGATTTGGGAGCATTTGGGTTGTTCCGGAGCCTCCTCTTCTCAAACTTTTGAACCGGAACCTTTTCAATGGACCTCAAGCTCCGGCAACAATGGAGACGAGGAAGTTGCTGATACCTCCGAGGAGTTATAGTTCCCTCTTTTAGTATTTATCCTACCCTATCTTACTATATTATGGATTTATGGTTAAACTATGTGGTTTGTAATATTTTTTGCTACTCTTGGTCTATTTGTCTTGTGATGGTAGTTATGATACTCTATGGCATGTAATATATCTACGGTAATATCTATGCATATGTTGGTTATTATCGATTTATACATGTCTTTTTGGCGATGCCAAAGGGGGAGAAAATATTCGTATATATAAGCACTAACTCTTTTTTTGCAGGGGGAGTTTATATTCAGGGGGAGTAAATATATAGAGATTATTGTATATAGTTGTCATCGTCAAAAAGGGGGAGAATGTTGGAATCTCATTCTATATGATATTCCATATATACTATATTTTGACGTCAACAACTATATATTTTTATATTCTTCTATACACTAACCATTTATTGCAGGAATTATATGAAGATTCAAGATTCTTGAAGAAGAGTATTTGTATGGTTTTGTATGCGTCTAGAGTTTATACATATGTTGAAATCTCTCATTGATATGATATGAATATATTTATAACTCATATAGGCAAGATATACAAAAATGACCAGAAACAGACGGTTGTTTGGACACAAACAGACGACTGTTTCTGAAGTCAAAAATTTTGTATACCACAATAAACAGACGGCTGTCTGTTTATAAACAGCCGGCTGTTTTGAGGCAGAAATTGCCTATTTCCTTTCTGGTCGTAATTTGATGAATTTCAGCTGGCTAAAAATTATTTTCAGACGGCTGTTTTTTCTATAACGGCTATATTTTTCTGAAGGGTTACTTTCATTCGCGAAGGGATACAACTCTTAATTAAGAGATATGACTATATCTCTTCATAGAAACTTTTCGCGAATAATTGCAACCTTTGACTCTTTATAAATACATGTTAGAATCACAATTTAATCAGTCTTAATCTCTTGTTTTATATCTTTCTTATTCTCTCTGATTCTAACTCTTGTGTGAAAACAATTCCATATTCAAATCACACTTATTCTTCCATAATTCTTCAAGATTATAAATATACATTTCTACAAGGAGAAGATTATAGGAAGTATGTACTTTATTGACTCATTTATGTTATTGCTAGAACACAAGAAGTCAGAAACTTTTATTGTATTATTGAAGTCCTGTTCGGCTGTTCAGACACTGAGAAGTCCTCTTCTGCTGTTGAGGCACGAAATCCTGTTCTGTTGCTCAGGTCCCCGTTCGGCTGTTCGGGTGTGTTGTTAACCTATTCCTCCGGATGAAGTGAGGGTTTTTTATTAGTGAAATTCCAGAAGGAGTCTGGGACTGGACGTAGAACGGGAAGTTCGAACCAGTATAAAAATCCTGGTGTGCAAGCTTTTACTTTTGCTATTGCTATAATTCCGCACTATTGTTGTTATCTCCATATAAGTACGATCCATACACCCTTTTCATTTTGATCCTTGAACAATCCTGTAACGACCCGTAAATTTCAACTGTTTTAATAACGTAATTAGTTGAAATTTTGTGAAATTTTAAACGATAAAATTTTGAAATAAAAATTTAATATTTGGAATACGACTAGTTAAACATAGCAACTGTTAAATTTTCGTCCGAAAATACGAAAGTTTATTTCGCGCGTAAATTCACTTCAATCTAATCAGTTAAAAAGCAATGAAAATAAAATATTTTCGAAACCTAAATATTTTTACATAGAAAAATTCTAAACCATCTTCTGAGCAAGATGTCAGTTCGTCATTTTTCCAAATTCGGACGTCTATTGCTCCGTCGTTCTTATTTTCTGAAAAATAGCAGCATTTTGGTACCGATATCGATTTTTATCGGATGATCGTACCACTGATATCTGTATACCGTTTTGATCGTCTCGTCGTGCTGATCTCTGCGGTATATTCAATTCTGTGTTTGAAGTCCGGTACGCAGCGGAATCCGCGGAAAACGATTCCGTATCGGTAACCGTTTTAACTTTTGTTCATGTCCATTCGTTTCCCTCAGCCGAAATGAACAGTAGAAAAACGTTTACTATTTCCCAGATAACTTCTGGCTGTCACTATTCCCAACTGTTCATTTTTTTTTGAAATAGAATAACGGTTCAATTTTTCATTTTGCTTTAACTAGGTTAGCTGGAAAATTTATAGCTGACGTCTCAATCACCGACTCTTCGGTCCTTACCTGTTCTTTATTTTATAACGTTATATATTTTATTCTTTACTGTAACTTGCCAGCTCATTTGGCCTTCTCACTCTTTCTTTCCCTACCCTCTCTACCATCTTCTTCCAACTGAAAAGAAAAGAAAATTTTATACAAAGCTTTTTATCTTGGTTAGCCCATTCGTCCATTTTTCCAAGCATTTTCATCTCCTCCTCACTATTTTCGTTCGCCACAGCCAAACCTTATTTTCTTCCTCCACAGCAACATGCCCTCCATTGTTCATGCAGCCTCCATTCATCTTCCCTCCGGCCAAATCTACACCCGCCTCACCTGGGCATCAAAGCCCCTCCTCCTCTCAAGCTCACCCCGTCAGCTAGACCCACTTCGTCACCCCACGCCGTGCCGCCCCTCCATTTTCCCGCCACAGCACGTGCATCTCTGGCCTCCCCACAGCGAAAACCAACAGCCTCACGGGCACGTCGACCACATCCTGCTCCTCCTTCACGCGACAACCCCATCCCCATCACATGGCCTTCATCCCTCCGCTCATCTCTCTGTCCTCCACCATTGGCCGTTCTCCCTTGCATTCACGTGCGCCTCCAACATGTCACCCTCCGCCTTTTGCCTTCCAGCCACCCGAACCTCAAAACCCAAGCACCACCTCAAAACCGTTCATCTCGCCCAACATCCCGGCTCCGACCTGCTGTGTTCAAACTCAACAGTCTTCCTCCCCTCCCTTCCGCATATTTATATACACATGGTACGTGTTATGTATATATATATGGGTTCAAACCAATGTTTGCTAGTTGTATAGAGTATGTTGTTGTGCATATTAGTTATATACATATCTGTTTGATTTTTGTTTTACTGTATATATTAACTTTGAGTTTTATAAGTGGATATTTCACTATCTATGCTTTACACCGTATATATAGATACATTGAATTATACTTACTCTGTATATATAGTATTATGTCTTATTATATTAGGTGATATATTTTATTATAACTTGCTGAGACATATAAAGTCTATATTTGAATTAGTTGAGTGAAGTTATACTGTAAATAAAGATGTGTATTTGTTATGAGAATTACCTATAAATACAGTAGAATAATTGGGAGCGGTTGCTTATATATTGTGCGTTATAGCTGTTATAATAGGATAATATATATATTTGTTAATTTTATGAATATATAGTCTTGGGGTAATCATATATTTTATTTGTGAACTTTAAACCGGTTTGTAAGTAAGTAATCCTAAGTATTGTATATTATAAGATATATATTTGAAAACCTGTTTTAAATATATTTTCGTTAAAAGATATACTGTTTTGCTTTGTGATATGCTGATGGTTTCAGTTGAGTTTGGTTATATATAGCAGCTTGTTTATATCTAAGTATACAGCAAAATATGTTATATATTTATATATATATCCCAGTTTAATATTCATCTTAATTTAAAATATTGAAATTAAATATATAATATAGTAGTAATGTATGCATGTTTTAGGTACAGCCTGTCTTTATATTATTGTATAGGTTTATACGAAGTGTAAAAGTTGTTTTAAGTATATATGTTGGTTTATTCAATAAATTATATATATAAAATGTTTAAAGAGTTTATGTAATATTTTGCAGAAAATTTGATAATAGTTCATATATATAGGTTAGTATGTGTTATGTTTAAATTTAAATTTGGAATATAATATAGATCTGAAATATATGTTTTGAAATTTATTTTAGAAAACAAATAAATGTATATATGTTTGATTTTTCCATGGGTGTTCAATTTGAAACAATGTATTTTATAATAAAAATTACGTGTTGAATATAGGATATGTACGGTTATATATAGTTATATGAATTCACTTATGCCATTTATCTTCATCGACCTAGTTCTAATTTATTCCATCGATTCCTTTTATCAGCCGATTGTGCCAATCTAGTTATTGATTTGAGATTTCGTGCCTGGACTTCGCAACCACTTCATCGTCTATCTCTCTAACCTCGGAAGGTGAGCACTCACTCACGATTAACGTTCTTTTATTTATTAAATTTGATTTCAATTGAAACGACAATTGAAATATACTGCTGTTAGTTAATTACACTATTATATATGCTATTGCCTGTATCAGTTCACATGTGACATCTGACACCATTATCTGTTAATTATTTATGCGACGATAATACAGTTTGGCTGATAATTGATTGATTGTTGATATTTATATTGGACGTTAAATTGTTAATGTTAAAATGATAAACAGTATGAAATTGAACTTGATTTAGGATAATTAAATGTTAAATTTGATTAACTGACACTTGTATAACATGACCCCTTTAACTGTTGAATTTATTGACACGTATGATTTGTTTAATTACATTTTGAACCACTGAATGTATGTTGTTAAATTGATGATGTATGAAATTGTAAATGAATGACAAGTGAAAACCGTAATGTAATAATCTTTAATCTACATAAAATGATAGTGTAGATTCTAGAAATAATTATATTAATTCGTACAAATAACAATGCGAATTTATACGATTATTTCGGGATTATTGAATTGATTATTTGATTGTTATTGATTGTTGTTATTGCTTGTTTATTTACTTCGACACCATCTCAGTTATCACACTGCAAGTTCCCTTTGCTATGCTTTGATTTTGAATTGGAATCGGGTTGAAATGATAAATACCCAAATTGAACTTTGACTTAGGATAGAAAATTAAATAAAAACCCGATTGGTCAATAATTTGATTTGAAAATAAACGAAGATTTTATTTGAATAAAGAATATGGTTTTGAAATGAAGTTGAAATTTGAATTTTAATGAAAGGAAAATGTTAATATTTAATAATCTGAAACAAAATATTAATAAAGAAATTGATAAAAGAATGTTGTTTAATTTGAGAAATTATTGAATTAAGTTGAAATTATAATTAAGTTTGAAATTATTAAACTTTGAAATGATTTAATAATTAAAGTTTGAAATTATAATTAAGTTTGAAATTATTAAACTTTGAAATTATTGAATAATTAAGTTTTGAATTATTTAATACTTAAATAAGATTAAATTATTTAATGATTAAATTGAATTGAAATTCTTTAATAAGAGAAATTGAACTTTTGAATAAGTGAATTTACTTCGTAAATAATTGAAATTGAGTTATCTTGATTAATTAAGTTTTGGAAAATTATTTAAGTAAGTAAATAAGTGAAATGGAATTTCTTTAACAAGAAATAAAAATGTGATATTTTGGAATTAATGTAAGACTTGTAATTGAAAGAATTGATTTGACGAATTTAATTTAATTCAAAATTGTAAGTTTTGATTTAATGAAGTTGAACTTAAGAAATAGATTTAATGATTTGGAAATTTAATAGAAATTGTTTTGAATGATAAAGTAACTTAACGAATATTGAATGAAATCGATAAATGGGTTTAAATTGATTTGAATGTTAAATTAAAATTTATATAAATGATTTTGAAATGAAACTGATATACGAACTTGAATCAATATTTGAATTGAAATTGAATTATAAGATTTTGAAATGATAATGTGGAAGTTTTGAAACGTAAAATATGGAAACTGGTTTTGAAAGACAAATGAAATGTTGGTTTACGAATTCTATTTGAAATTGTAATTGATTTGGTTTTGAAATAAACAAACGACCAATCGGTGTAATAATTATGAAAGTTATTAAAGAGACCGGAATTCGGTTATGGATATACTCTCTATCTAAACCGAAAACCACTTTAATAACTATACGCGGAGTGATGATCCAGAATGAAGTGGTTGGAATGATGTTCGTGATGATTGAAGAAAGAGAACGATAATGGATAGCCTTGACACTTGTGTCAAATTGAAAATGACTAAAACAGGAGCTGTGCCGGGCCAATGGAGGATTGATACCTCAAGTGGACACACTTCTTCGAACTACTTATACTTGTTGTCGATTGGTGCACCCTTGATTTTGGGAGTGTTGTTTCACGGTGTTGCAGGCGCTGCGGCGTTGCGTTCTCACCAGTCCGGATCAGGCGAACGGTAGTATCACTACCTTGGGTATTGCCTCATGTGCCTTGTCATACTTGTATTCCATTTATGCGCGACCACTACGATTTTGATTTGTACCTTTAGTATATGGATTGCCCTCTGGTGACTTCCGGTTTTGGGGAAACTACGGTCTTGTATATGCTTTTGGGAATAAAAATGTGTTAAGGGTGGAATGGGCCATGACTTAACGCTATTTTGATATCTTTTTATATTACTGATAGACATTATCTACTTATCGTACATTACTACATAGTAGATAGTTTGACGGATCCTTAAAGGATGGCTATTCCAACATCCTTTGAGTTACTTGTATTTCAATTGCTATTTCACTTGAGTTGGATTTATTAATATAAGAATGTTAATCCTGACTCGAGTGTCTTGTGTTTTTGCTTTACGCTCGGGTCAGACTGAGTGTACCAGTATTCGAGACTCACCTTTTGAAGTTGGAGCTTTGCTTGAAGATCCAGCCATCTATTCTGCTTCAGTATTCGATGATTCCAGCGATGTATTCGGATTTGTATCTGATGTATCATATTACTCTTCCGTTGTATCTGGTTTAACTCTGATGTATTGTATTACTCTTCTGTTGTAAACTCTGATGTATTTTATATATTCATATAGTAGCTTCATGAACTACTATCTCTTTTATTTCCGCTGCACTTATTACTCTGTGTCTGTGATCTGTGATTATTTATTTACTGTATGTGTTCAGTTTTTTCAAATTTAAATTAACAACGCGGTATTTTGAGCAATTCAACTCCGGCATGAGTGTTTACCTATACACTTATAATGGATGCGAATGGTCCAAAATGGCGGGTCGTTACAGTTGGTATCAGAGCTTTGGTAGCTCTAGGCAAAACTTAACATATAGGGTAAATTTATTTACAGAATCACTCTCATTCGAGTTTCAATCTCTTCCTTTGACTCAATTCCTTTGAATTTTGGAACGTTCCCTCGGTTCCGAAATTCATTCGTGTCCTTCACTATTCGTCTTCTTTCAAATTCTGGAGCACCCTATAACTCCATTCTAAATGTTATCTATAATAGATCGGCGGTCTCGCCAATCTTCGAATGATTCGTAAAGGAGCAAAACTCCTTTACAATAGGCATTGATTTACCGGAGATTTCTGTATCCTCGGTTTACGATGCTATCTATCTCCTACTATACCTGAATTCTATTCCTCGAGATTGGATGTTGATTTACCTCGGAATTCAGCATCGATCTTATTCTTGAAGTCATGGTCGACCCGGTTATGGTTGCCCGCGATTTATATAAGATTATCTATTTCCTTATTCGGTTAAATAATCATCTTATCTTTCGTTCCAACTTATTCTCAAATCAAAAAATTTCTTTGATTGAATTAATCAAATTTGAATCCCTATCCTTGCTTTGAAATCCATTCCTGTATCGTCAAGCAAAGAAGTGTATTTGTAAATTAATTTTAAAATGATTTATATATTGTGTTGTTTGAGTTGTTGATGTTGATTTGGGTTTTCGATCGATTCGTCTGATCAACGCTATCGATAGGATTTCCAAAACACTTGAACAGAGCAAACTGACACAATATTATTTTCAAATTTGGAAATGAAATAAATTTGATTGATTGTATTGTGAAAATATAAGTAAAATTTTCTAGAATTTAGAGGTTAATTAAATTGTTGTTTGAAATGATAATATTTGATTATCATTTATTATTCTAAATAAATTTATAAATACGGGTTATAAATTGATTTGAAATCTGGAATGAATTTAATTTAGAAATTTGAGAATTTAGTTTCCGTTGATTTCGAACTTTGGTCTTTAAAATTTTAAAGTAATAGTATTGAAAATATTTTCAAATAGAAATCGTTTTCAAAGAATTTTTAAAATGTCGACATCAGTTCTCTTCTCTTTGTCGCTGGAAAATAATTTCGGTGATGGCGGCCGCATCATCGACATTCATTTTCGAGTTTCGAAGTGGAGAAACCATTCTGTAGCTTTGCTACGGTTTTGTTTTGAGAAAAAAAATAATAATATTTTGATTTGAATTTTTCAGTATATTTTGGTTTACATATATATAAGTATCTTATTTTAAAATTAAATTTGATTGATATAAATATATGATATATAACTCTAAATTGTTTAAAGTAAATCGGAAATCTAATTCTTAAATTTTGTAAAAGGATGATTTTAAATATAAATAAAACCAAAATTTGGAATAAATATTTAAACTTGAATAATTGAATTTGGAAAATTTTATTTGTATATTGTTCAACTGCATTCTAATACAACTTACCTAAATCATTCAGAAGTTGAATATGTAATTGGATAATATATAAGATAAATTGAATTTATAAATAAAATTTGAGTGTTTATAATAAATGTTATACACTTAAATTTTAATTATAAAATGTGAATAGAGATAAATAGAATAATAAGATAATAAAATAAATTTGTTTTGAAAGAATTAATAAATTGAAATTTGATCAACATATGAAATACCTTGAATTTAAAAGAAATTAATAGATGTAAATTAATTTAAATCGAAACTTTTATGTTTTAAATTAATTTATATGGGTTAAATATATGTGATAAGATATGTTAAGTAGAATAAATTTAACAGTAATGTGGAATAAAGAAGAATTTAAAATTGTTGAAGAAAATATGATTATAATAAAAGACTATTCAAAATTTCTGGTTTTAGAAATTGTAAATTTAAGAAATCGGATAATAAGATAATGAATTTAGAAATAGTGAGATTGATGTTAGTGAAATCAAATGGATTAAATCAATTATTGAATATCAATTAATTTAAATTGGAATTTATATGGTTTAAATTAATTGTTATTTTGTATTTCAAATCTGTTTTTCTTTCTGGTTGTTTCTATTCTCCTAACTCGTTCCTTTTCGGAGACGAAAAGTTTTGAGTGGGGGAGAGTGTAACGACCCGTAAATTTTAACTGTTTTAATAACGTAATTAGTTGAAATTTTGTGAAATTTTAAACGATAAAATTTTGAAATAAAAATTTAATATTTGGAATACGACTAGTTAAACATAGCAACTGTTAAATTTTCGTCCGAAAATACGAAAGTTTATTTCGCGCGTAAATTCACTTCAATTTAATCAGTTAAAAAGCAATGAAAATAAAATATTTTCGAAACCTAAATATTTTTACAAAGAAAAATTCTAAACCATCTTCTGAGCAAGATGTCAGTTCGTCATTTTTCCAAATTCGGACGTCTATTGCTCCGTCGTTCTTATTTTCTGAAAAATAGCAGCATTTTGGTACCGATATCGATTTTTATCGGATGATCGTACCACTGATATCTGTATACCGTTTTGATCGTCTCGTCGTGCTGATCTCTGCGGTATATTCAATTCTGTGTTTGATGTCCGGTACGCAGCGGAATCCGCGGAAAACGATTCCGTATCGGTAACCGTTTTAACTTTTGTTCATGTCCATTCGTTTCCCTCAGCCGAAATGAACAGTAGAAAAACGTTTACTATTTCCCAGATAACTTCTGGCTGTCACTATTCTCAACTGTTCATTTTTTTTTTGAAATAGAATAACGGTTCAATTTTTCATTTTGCTTTAACTAGGTTAGCTGGAAAATTTATAGCTGACGTCTCAATCACCGACTCTTCGGTCCTTACCTGTTCTTTATTTTATAACGTTATATATTTTATTCTTTACTGTAACTTGCCAGCTCATTTGGCCTTCTCACTCTTTCTTTCCCTACCCTCTCTACCATCTTCTTCCAACTGAAAAGAAAAGAAAATTTTATACAAAGCTTTTTATCTTGGTTAGCCCATTCGTCCATTTTTCCAAGCATTTTCATCTCCTCCTCACTATTTTCGTTCGCCACAGCCAAACCTTATTTTCTTCCTCCACAGCAACATGCCCTCCATTGTTCATGCAGCCTCCATTCATCTTCCCTCCGGCCAAATCTACACCCGCCTCACCTGGGCATCAAAGCCCCTCCTCCTCTCAAGCTCACCCCGTCAGCTAGACCCACTTCGTCACCCCACGCCGTGCCGCCCCTCCATTTTCCCGCCACAGCACGTGCATCTCTGGCCTCCCCACAGCGAAAACCAACAGCCTCACGGGCACGTCGACCACATCCTGCTCCTCCTTCACGCGACAACCCCATCCCCATCACGTGGCCTTCATCCCTCCGCTCATCTCTCTGTCCTCCACCATTGGCCGTTCTCCCTTGCATTCACGTGCGCCTCCAACATGTCACCCTCCGCCTTTTGCCTTCCAGCCACCCGAACCTCAAAACCCAAGCACCACCTCAAAACCGTTCATCTCGCCCAACATCCCGGCTCCGACCTGTTGTGTTCAAACTCAACAGTCTTCCTCCCCTCCCTGCCGCATATTTATATACACATGGTACGTGTTATGTATATATATATATGGGTTCAAACCAATGTTTGCTAGTTGTATAGAGTATGTTGTTGTGCATATTAGTTATATACATATCTGTTTGATTTTTGTTTTACTGTATATATTAACTTTGAGTTTTATAAGTGGATATTTCACTATCTATGCTTTACACCGTATATATAGATACATTGAATTATACTTACTCTGTATATATAGTATTATGTCTTATTATATTAGGTGATATATTTTATTATAACTTGCTGAGACATATAAAGTCTATATTTGAATTAGTTGAGTGAAGTTATACTGTAAATAAAGATGTGTATTTGTTATGAGAATTACCTATAAATACAGTAGAATAATTGGGAGCGGTTGCTTATATATTGTGCGTTATAGCTGTTATAATAGGATAATATATATATTTGTTAATTTTATGAATATATAGTCTTGGGGTAATCATATATTTTATTTGTGAACATTAAACCGGTTTGTAAGTAAGTAATCCTAAGTATTGTATATTATAAGATATATATTTGAAAACCTGTTTTAAATATATTTTCGTTAAAAGATATACTGTTTTGCTTTGTGATATGCTGATGGTTTCAGTTGAGTTTGGTTATATATAGCAGCTTGTTTATATCTAAGTATACAGCAAAATATGTTATATATTTATATATATATCCCAGTTTAATATTCATCTTAATTTAAAATATTGAAATTAAATATATAATATAGTAGTAATGTATGCATGTTTTAGGTACAGCCTGTCTTTATATTATTGTATAGGTTTATACGAAGTGTAAAAGTTGTTTTAAGTATATATGTTGGTTTATTCAATAAATTATATATATAAAATGTTTAAAGAGTTTATGTAATATTTTGCAGAAAATTTGATAATAGTTCATATATATAGGTTAGTATGTGTTATGTTTAAATTTAAATTTGGAATATAATATAGATCTGAAATATATGTTTTGAAATTTATTTTAGAAAACAAATAAATGTATATATGTTTGATTTTTCCATGGGTGTTCAATTTGAAACAATGTATTTTATAATAAAAATTACGTGTTGAATATAGGATATGTACGGTTATATATAGTTATATGAATTCACTTATGCCATTTATCTTCATCGACCTAGTTCTAATTTATTCCATCGATTCCTTTTATCAGCCGATTGTGCCAATCTAGTTATTGATTTGAGATTTCGTGCCTGGACTTCGCAACCACTTCATCGTCTATCTCTCTAACCTCGGAAGGTGAGCACTCACTCACGATTAACGTTCTTTTATTTATTAAATTTGATTTCAATTGAAACGACAATTGAAATATACTGCTGTTAGTTAATTACACTGTTATATATGCTATTGCCTGTATCAGTTCACATGTGACATCTGACACCATTATCTGTTAATTATTTATGCGACGATAATACAGTTTGGCTGATAATTGATTGATTGTTGATATTTATATTGGACGTTAAATTGTTAATGTTAAAATGATAAACAGTATGAAATTGAACTTGATTTAGGATAATTAAATGTTAAATTTGATTAACTGACACTTGTATAACATGACCCCTTTAACTGTTGAATTTATTGACACGTATGATTTGTTTAATTACATTTTGAACCACTGAATGTATGTTGTTAAATTGATGATGTATGAAATTGTAAATGAATGACAAGTGAAAACCGTAATGTAATAATCTTTAATCTACATAAAATGATAGTGTAGATTCTAGAAATAATTATATTAATTCGTACAAATAACAATGCGAATTTATACGATTATTTCGGGATTATTGAATTGATTATTTGATTGTTATTGATTGTTGTTATTGCTTGTTTATTTACTTCGACACCATCTCAGTTACCACACTGCAAGTTCCCTTTGCTATGCTTTGATTTTGAATTGGAATCGGGTTGAAATGATAAATACCCAAATTGAACTTTGACTTAGGATAGAAAATTAAATAAAAACCCGATTGGTCAATAATTTGATTTGAAAATAAACGAAGATTTTATTTGAATAAAGAATATGGTTTTGAAATGAAGTTGAAATTTGAATTTTAATGAAAGGAAAATGTTAATATTTAATAATCTGAAACAAAATATTAATAAAGAAATTGATAAAAGAATGTTGTTTAATTTGAGAAATTATTGAATTAAGTTGAAATTATAATTAAGTTTGAAATTATTAAACTTTGAAATGATTTAATAATTAAAGTTTGAAATTATAATTAAGTTTGAAATTATTAAACTTTGAAATTATTGAATAATTAAGTTTTGAATTATTTAATACTTAAATAAGATTAAATTATTTAATGATTAAATTGAATTGAAATTCTTTAATAAGAGAAATTGAACTTTTGAATAAGTGAATTTACTTCGTAAATAATTGAAATTGAGTTATCTTGATTAATTAAGTTTTGGAAAATTATTTAAGTAAGTAAATAAGTGAAATGGAATTTCTTTAACAAGAAATAAAAATGTGATATTTTGGAATTAATGTAAGACTTGTAATTGAAAGAATTGATTTGACGAATTTAATTTAATTCAAAATTGTAAGTTTTGATTTAATGAAGTTGAACTTAAGAAATAGATTTAATGATTTGGAAATTTAATAGAAATTGTTTTGAATGATAAAGTAACTTAACGAATATTGAATGAAATCGATAAATGAGTTTAAATTGATTTGAATGTTAAATTAAAATTTATATAAATGATTTTGAAATGAAACTGATATACGAACTTGAATCAATATTTGAATTGAAATTGAATTATAAGATTTTGAAATGATAATGTGGAAGTTTTGAAACGTAAAATATGGAAACTGGTTTTGAAAGACAAATGAAATGTTGGTTTACGAATTCTATTTGAAATTGTAATTGGTTTGGTTTTGAAATAAACAAACGACCAATCGGTGTAATAATTACGAAAGTTATTAAAGAGACCGGAATTCGGTTATGGATATACTCTCTATCTAAACCGAAAACCACTTTAATAACTATACGCGGAGTGATGATCCAGAATGAAGTGGTTGGAATGATGTTCGTGATGATTGAAGAAAGAGAACGATAATGGATAGCCTTGACACTTGTGTCAAATTGGAAATGACTAAAACAGGAGCTGTGCCGGGCCAATGGAGGATTGATACCTCAAGTGGACACACTTCTTTGAACTACTTATACTTGTTGTCGATTGGTGCACCCTTGATTTTGGGAGTGTTGTTTCACGGTGTTGCGGGCGCTGCGGCGTTGCGTTCTCACCAGTCCGGATCAGGCGAACGGTAGTATCACTACCTTGGGTATTGCCTCATGTGCCTTGTCATACTTGTATTCCATTTATGCGCGACCACTACGATTTTGATTTGTACCTTTAGTATATGGATTGCCCTCTGGTGACTTCCGGTTTTGGGGAAACTACGGTCTTGTATATGCTTTTGGGAATAAAAATGTGTTAAGGGTGGAATGGGCCATGACTTAACGCTATTTTGATATCTTTTTATATTACTGATAGACATTATCTACTTATCGTACATTACTACATAGTAGATAGTTTGACGGATCCTTAAAGGATGGCTATTCCAACATCCTTTGAGTTACTTGTATTTCAATTGCTATTTCACTTGAGTTGGATTTATTAATATAAGAATGTTAATCCTGACTCGAGTGTCTTGTGTTTTTGCTTTACGCTCGGGTCAGACTGAGTGTACCAGTATTCGAGACTCACCTTTTGAAGTTGGAGCTTTGCTTGAAGTTCCAGCCATCTATTCTGCTTCAGTATTCGATGATTCCAGCGATGTATTCGGATTTGTATCTGATGTATCATATTACTCTTCCGTTGTATCTGGTTTAACTCTGATGTATCGTATTACTCTTCTGTTGTAAACTCTGATGTATTTTATATATTCATATAGTAGCTTCATGAACTACTATCTCTTTTATTTCCGCTGCACTTATTACTCTGTGTCTGTGATCTGTGATTAGTTATTTACTGTATGTGTTCAGTTTTGCCAAATTTAAATTAACAACGCGGTATTTTGAGCAATTCAACTCCGGCATGAGTGTTTACCTATACACTTATAATGGATGCGAATGGTCCAAAATGGCGGGTCGTTACAAATCCCTCGGCCGACCTTAACATATTGAGTAGCTCGCTGAGGTTTACACTCAGCTGGTTTATATTCTATTTTAACATGAGCGGCTCAAACTACGAAGTTAGCGAGCCTAGAATCAAATTCACTTGCAATTCATTACTAAATTTTAAAATCTAAATCTGAAACTCTATCAATATAGGCTTTTGTGGTCCATACGATATCCTGAATATGACCACCCTTAGTCATCTTTGTGTTGAAAAACTTCTTAGTAATCTCGTACCTTGCAGAACGAAATTGCTCCCCAAACAAAGCTTTGAGGTTTTCAAAGATTTTGTGGATAGACATGTTTACATTTTGTCTTTCCAACAGTTTGTCTAATGTAGACAATACAAAAGCTGAGCAATTTCGCAGTCAGCTACCCAAGTGTTATAAGCTTTTACTGCCTCAGGGTCAGCACCTTAGTTACATCCCCTATTTTGAGGTCTGGAGCTAACCTCTACAAATGTTGCAATCATCTATAGTATTAACTTCCGTGACAAAATACGGTAATGTTAATGGTATCCATAATATCAGAAGCACATGAATATGAAATAAAATCAACACAGATTTCAAAACAGCTTTTTTATTTCATTTCAAATCAATATTCCATATTCAATTACACAATCCCAAAAAGATTCCCAAGTTTTGATAAATATAATTATTACAAAATACTCCAAGAGCGACATACGAAGATTCCTCCTTGGATGATCAGAGTACTAAATAGACATGTTAGTCAGTAAATACATCACAGCAGAACAATAATGGATAGACTCTTAAATAGCTAGTCCTTGCCTCCTGCACATCTATGGAAGCTTTATTCGTCACCTACTAAAACCTGAAATACCTTAAATCTCAATCTACTCAAATTAGATTTTGAGCACATGAGAGTTTAAGGGGGAAACATAAACTTCAAGTTAGACATAAAGCCTGGTGTGAATAATTCTATTGCATCTCGGTTTGTTGATATTAAGTGAGACCACGCCGCTTAGCGGAACGGGTTTCCCCTCACTAATATCCTTTTAAAATCATATCTTTTGCAAATCAAAATCCTGCAATCAAACTGATTATAACAACAATAGCAATAACATATATTCATATAAATCAAGTAATCAATAGACTATCTGTCCGAACATTATAGTTTTATTTGGTTGACTATTAACCACTGGCTGACTTGGCCCTACCAGACATAATAAATATTCTAACATCTGTTAGGCACCATACTGGCTGACCACCCTATTCAAATTTCATTTCCTTGAAAACAAGCTTAACAAATGGTTTACCCTTGAAATCATATCTTTATAAAACAAGGAAATCATACTCTTTGCTTTACTCAAAATACTTATGCCATGATATATGCTTTACCAAACAATATTGATGAAAACCTAAAATCAATAGGGTTATCTATCCCTTTGAAATAAATTAAAGCCTTTTCAAACTTGTAAAACATTAGGCTATAAAGACAAAAAAATACCTTCGAAACCATTGTTTAAAACCTTAAACAATCCCTTTCAAAATCATCGAAAGCATCCCTTTCGAAATCATTGAAAGCATCCCTTTTCAAACAAGTTAAATACCTTAACCTTGAAAACATTAGGCTGAAAGGCCAAAACCTTCCTTTCGAATGCATTGTAAATAGACCTTTCAAATTCATTATTAAAATCTTAGACATCCTCTTTCAAAACCATTAAACATATATTTCGAAACACTTAAAAACATATCTTTCGAAACACTTGGAAACATTCCTTTCGAAACACTTAAAAACATATCTTTCGAAACTATTGTTTAAAACATTAAAAAATCACTTTCTAAATCATTGAGTTCAACATTTAATAAAACTATAGGATCAAAGGGAACAGGGATGAAAGCATCACTTTCCGAAGCATTGGTCTCCAAGTAAAAGAATTATGGAAGCATAGCTTTGAAACCAATTAAAAGTAATTCTTTCGAAACCATAGTTTGAAAACAAAACAAACTACAAAGTATAAAAGAGGACACATTCGAAAGCTATCCTTTCAAAACCATTGCCTCCGAAACTATTAGTAAAAGCGGCTAAGTCATTCCTTTGGAAACATTGGGGAAGGCGGCTTCAATTGTTGCGGAGGGTATTGGTTCGAAACCTACCTTCTGCACTTATTGATCTAAGGGTTATAATAGCGGCCTCTAACTAAGGTAAAAGTATTGGTGTAGTAGCTAGCGTATAGAAGTGGTCCAAAGTGGCAACCCTTTCAAAATCACTCTTTTAAACAAAGGCAGGTCTATAAGTTCGAAAGCTTTGAAAGAAAACTTCACCCCTTTCGAATGCATGTCTTCTACACCACCCCTTCCTTCCGCCTAGCTCCAATACACTACGTACGAATGGCTTGATACCATGTATATTAGTTTCGAATGGATGCGGAAGGGGTCATGGGCTGGTGATGAAAGCTTGCCTAGGTAAGTGGCGATGCTGTAATTAAATTAAAAACTGTATTTTTGCATTTAAAGTAATTCCTTTTTACCTAACCATCAATATTTGTCCAAATTTCATTGGCTATGAAATCTTTATCACATGCTCTTTTGAAAAACTACTGCACACATTAATTTAAAAATTTTAAACATTTTATACCTAACAAAATAGCCTAAAAATCTTAAATAACAATTAAGCCCCTTTAGCTTAATTAATTAATTTGCCTTAGTAAAACACTTAGGAAAAATTTCCAAAAATCACAATAATCCACATTACATATGTTTTCTAACATATATAAATTTTAGATCCGAAAACATTATTTAATTGCCTTAAATAATTTAACCCGAAATTAAATATTTTCTCTCATAGAAAATTCATAATAAATCCATAATTACTTATAAAATTATGAAACTTGAAATCCACTTCTAAATTAATAATTTTGACCTCATATCAAAAATGCAACTCATTTGGATGTCATATGATAGGCTTTCTAATCTAAACATATCATAAAATTCTTATTAAATCTCTATAAATCATCAACATAAAGCATATAATCATTTAATCACTATAACATGGCATATAACTTGAAAAGGAAAATGGGATTACCTCTAAACCCAAATCATTAATAAAAAATAGAGATGTAAACTAATTATTTACCTTGATTTGATTAAGAATGTTGAGATTTGGATTAAAGTTGATTTCCTAAGCTCTTGATCTTCAATCTCCTAGCTTTAATCTTTGGTTTTCCTTCTCTTTAATGGTCGGCCAAACTCCTTAAGTTTTAGTTAATTTGTAGATGCAAATGAATGAATGAGTGAAGAATGAGAGGGTTTTAGGGTATAAAAATAAGGCTCTTCCTATTTTACCCTTCTAATTTTCCTTCTCCTTATCTTAAGTTTTAATTACTTATATTAGTTCATTCATAAGGCACGGCTCAAGTTTAATTATCAAATATCAACCTCTTAACCTTCTACATTATTTAGTATAATTTATCTAATTAAATGTCTACATAATGTTAACTAAAATTAGGCTCATTACAGACTCCCCTCCTTAAAGAATTTCGTCCTCGAAATTACAATCAGGTACCCACAATAATCAAACATAAAGGTAAAACATACCATGAAACAAGTCAGGATAAGTATCCCTAATCCTGCTCTCTATTTCCCAAGTACAGTCTCTCTCGTCATCACTCCACTGAATTTTGACTAATTTGACTGTCTTGTTTCTGAGCTTCTTCTCATCCCTAGCCACTACACGAACTCGCTGTCTAACTATAGTTATATCTGGTTCCACTACTAGATCTTCTAACACAGTCGGTGTAATAGTAGTCTTTGGATCCCGAACACACTTCCTTAGATGAGAAATATGGAAAACATTATGGATTCCTGCCAAACTATTCGGTAACTCGACCATATATCCTTTCTATAATAGGAAATGGTCCAACGAACCTGGGTGCCAACTTCTTTGATCTACCGAATCTGATCACACCCTTTATCGGTGACACTTCGATTAAAACATGATCTCCAACTAAGAATTCTAAGTCTTTCTATCGATTATCTGCGTAACTCTTCTGCCTAGACCGAGCTTCCTTTATTCTAGCCCGAATTAAGTCAATCTTTTATGCAGCTTCTTTAATCAAATCCGAACCAAGAACTAAACTATCCTTGGTCTCTAACCAACAAACTGGAGATTTGTGTGGCCTTCCATACAAAGCTTTAAATGGTGCCATCCATATACTAGTATGATAACTATTGTTATATGAAAACTCAACTAAGTGTAGATGGTCTTTCCATGATCCTCCGAAATCTAGCACACAAGCTCTTAACAAATCATTTAAGACTTTGTTAACTCTCTCTGTTTGCCCATCTGTATATGGATGGTAAGGGGTGCTCATACTGAGCTTACCTAAAGTATCTTGTAGACTCTTCCAGAACTCTTGTATACTAGAGATTCTATGCAGTCTGACTATATTCCTTATAAATAACTTAGTTAAATCTGGTGATGTCCTGATCGACTTAAGTGGAATGAAATAGGCACTCTTGGTCAACCTGTCCACAATGACCCATATACTTTCATTTCCTCGATTCGACCTTAGCAATCCGTCTATGAAATCCACTGAGATAGAATCCCATTTCTAGACTGGTATCTTCAAAGGTTGAAGCAACCCACTCGGCTTCTGATGTTCGACCTTCACTTGTTGACAGTTCACACACTACTTCAACCATAGGCCTACATCTCTCTTCATACCTTCCCAGAAGAAAATATTTTTCATATCCTGATACATCTTAGTTCCTCTAAGATGAATATTGAACTTCGAACGATGGAATTCTCTAAGAATTTCCTTTCTAATGTTTCTCACACTCAGAACACATAGTCGTCCTTTCTTCCTCAACCGCCCATTCTGGTCAAGACTGAAATCTTTCAAGTCATCGCTCTTTGTTCCATTCCTTAACCTTCTGATCCTCTCGGCCAATAATGGATCTTCTCCTTGTTTAGAAGCGATCTTTTCGATCACCATTGGTTGAACTTCTAAACATGATAACATGGCGGTTTCTCGACTAGAACTAGCCTCGGATCTGCATTGTACTCCGCACATAGTCAATGCTTTTAAATCTTTCCACTCAGCTATCATAGCCAATACTGCATTATAATGTTTTCTGCTAAGTGCATCTGCAATCTTATTTCCTTTTCCCGGTGTGTACTCAATACCGAAGCCGTATGCAGCTATGAACTCTAACCATATATGTTGTCTTATATTCAACTCCTTTTGAGAGAATAAATATCTTAGTGACTTATGATCTGTAAACAGCTCGAATCTTTCTCCCAAAAGGTAATGTCTCCCTAGCTTCAATGAAAAAATTACCGCAGCTAATTCCAAATCATGAGTTGGATATCTAACTTCATGCGGTCTGAGCTGTCGAGAAGCATAGGCAATCACTTTACTCCTTTGCATTAGCACAACTCCTAATCCAGTTCCACATTCATCCGTGTATACCACTAAGTCCTGATTCCCTCTGGAACAACTAACACAGGTGCATTAGTCAATAAATGTTTCAACTTTTGGAATGCTTCCTCACATTTATCGGTCCAAACATACTTCACCTCTTTCCGGTTTAGCTTAGTCATCGGCGCTGCTATCCGTGAGAAATCCTTAATGAATCTTCTGTAGTAGCCAGCTAATCCAAGAAAACTCTTTATCGCAGTCATTGTCTCGGGTCTCTTCCAACTATTTACTGCCTCGATCTTAGTCGGATCTACTGACAGTCCTTTCTCTAAGACTATATGACCAAGAAATTTCACTTCCTTCTTCCAAAAGTGACACTTCGAAAACTTTGCCTTTAACTAATGCTGCCTCGGTGTCTTAAGCACTATCCTAAGATGAACTTCATGATCTCCTTCATCCTTGGAATATATCAATATGTCATCTATAAATACTAATATAAATTTGTCCAGATGCTCTAGGAAGATTATGTTCATTAAGTCCACAAAGAATGTTGGCGCATTAGTTAGTCCGAATGGCATCACCAACCATTCATATGATCCATATCTTTATCATAAACGCCGTCAAAGGAATACTATCCTTTGCTACTCTAAGTTGATGGAACCCTATAGCCAAATCCAATTGAGAGAATACTTTAGCTCCATTCAACTGGTCGAACAAATTGTCAATCCTAGGTAACGGATATCGGTTCTTTATCGTCTTCTCATTCAGCTTACAATAATCGATACACAACCTTAACGATCCGTCCAGTTTCCTTGCAAACATTGCAGCTGCTCCCCAAGGCGAACTGCTTGGTCTGATTAAATTCTTACCTTCTAAATCCACCAATTACACCTTTAGCTCCTTCATCTTGGTAGGTGTCATTCTACTTGGCAGTCTACTCACAGGTTCAGCTCTTGGTACTAAATCTATCTGAAACTCAATAGCTCATTTCAGTGGTAGTCATATCACTGGCTCAAAGACATTTGTGAATTCTCTAACAATGAAAATTCGATTTAACTCATCTTCTTCGTCCATAATGCCCAACAGAGCGCAAGAATCTAAATTTGGATTTTCTACAGTGCATATAATCTGATCGCTACAACTAGAGTGTCGAAGTGATATTTTCCTATCATGGCAAAATATCCAAGCATCGTACTTACTTAACCAATCCATGTCCAGAATAATTCTAAAACCTATGAAATCAAACACAAGCAAACTACAAGCAAATATATGACCTAACAATTCAAACTCTAATTGGTCACATCTCATCCCAAGTGTCGCATACTCTCCTATCAGATTCGCAACCCTTAAGGTTATAACTAGGTATGAGGGTTCTAAGTTAAGCTTATCTACCAAACAGTGAGATATAATCATATAAAAGAATGTGATGCACCAGTATCAAATAGAACTCTAACTGACATACCATGTATCAAAAGCATACCTCCCAATACAGCTTTTCCTTTCTCCCATGTTGTTGGTCTTAAGGTAGCTGGTTCCAATGCAAACACTTTTCCCTTTCCATCCTTGGTTGATTCCTTGCGCTCGTTCCTATAATGTCCAATCTGATCACAGTTGAAGCATTTGATATTCTTCTTCCTGATCACTTTTTTTCTACCTCCTAAACGACATTCATTAGCGAAATGCCCTTTCTTATCACACTTGTAGCAGATAACTTCTATCTTTCCTTTCTTGTCAGCTCCACTCTTTTGAGCTCTCTTCTTGTGGAAAAACTATCTCTTCTGGTTCTGTATACCTTGATTTTTCACTACTTTGTTACCATTAGAGCATCTTCTCATTCCTCAAATCCATCTCAACAACTACATCACACGGATCCCTAATATGTGGTAAAGTTACTTTAGCAAGCTCGGGTCTCAATCCACAGATGAACTTCTCATTCCTTTTGATAACAGTATCAATCGTAGCATATCCGTATCTCGATAATTCCTCAAATCTGGTAGCATACTCAAGCACTGTCATGTCTCCCTGCACCAACTTAGCAAACTTCTTGAGTAGAGCTGACTTGGCGATCTCCGATATGAATCTTTCCTCAAACCTCCTCCTAAATTTTTCCCAAGTCTTGATCTCTTCAGTTACTCCCACAGTAACATTGTTCCACCAGTACAGTGCTACTCCTTGCAACTATCTAGATGTTAATCTCCTTTTCTGCTCATCTTTAAGTCCTAAATCAGCGAAAATCCTTTTACAATGAAGCAACCAATTTTCCACTTCAATTGCATCCTCAGTCCCGATAAATGGCTTCCCTCCAAGCCTAGCATAATCTCTACTCAATACTGCATAGTCATTGACCACCAGAGCTTCCTGATTTTCTTCTCCAACATTTCCTCTAACTAATATCACAATAGCTCCAGCTTGCATCATGTTGACGAAGAACTGATACATAGCTCTCATATCAACTTGCAGTGCTCCGGTGTCCACATTAGCAGCTTGTGCCCCACCTAGATTCCTTCGAGTATTCGGTCTGGCGTTTCCATTAGTTTTGGTGCTTCCTCCACTAAGGTTAACTCTTCCATTCCTAGCATCCATATCTTACTTCCTTTAAATCTGTATTCAACCCTTTGTAAGATACAGAAGAATAGCCTAAGAGAGATGGGAAGATGGAGATAAAGCATATGCATATATAACAAATACAAGTACGTTACTATAGCAGTATCCCATACCATAATCTTTTCTCTAATTCCTTAGGATTATGTTTTTTTCAAAATCATTTTAGGTTTAAAATTTCTTTTAAGTTTTCATAAACCTATGCTCTGATACCAAGTTGTAACATCCCATATTTTGAGGCCTGAAGCTCACCACTACAGATGTTGCAGTCATCTATAGTATTAACTTCCGGTGACAAAATACGGTAATGTTAATGGTATCCATAATATCAGAAGCACGTGAATATGAAATAAAATCAACACAGATTTCAAAACAGCTTTTTTATTACATTTCAAATCAATATTCCATATTCAATTACATAATCCCAAAATGATTCACAGGTTTTGATAAATATAATTATTACAAAATAAGCCAAGAGCGACGTATAAAGATTCCCCCTTGGGTGATCAGAGTACTAAATAGACATGTCAGTCAATAAATATATCACAGTGGAACAGTATTGGATAGACTCCTAAATAGCTAGTCCTTGCCTCCTGCACGTCTTCAGAAGCTTTATTCGTTACCTACTAAAACCTGAAATACCTTAAATCTCAATCTACTCAAATTAGATTTTGAGCACCCGAGAGTTTAAGGGGAAAACATAAACTTCAAGTCAGACATAAAACCTGATGTAAATAATTCTATTACATCTCGGTTTGCTGATATTAAGTGAGACCACGTCACTTAACGAAATCGGTTTCCCCTCACTAATATCCTTTTAAAATCATATCTTTTGAAAATCAAAATCCTGTAATCAAACTGATTGTAACAATAATAGAAATAACATATGTTCATATAAATCAGGTAATTAATGGACTATATGTCCGAACATTATAGTTTTATCTAGCTGACTATTAACCACTGGCTGACTCAGGCCTACAAGGCATAATAAATATTTTAACATTTTTTAGGCACCATACTGGACGGTTTGTCCTTAACTTACTTCTCCTAGGGTCAACTGATCCTAATGGTTTGCGGGCTCACCAATAACCTATCTCTACTCTGTATATTCCTTTCCGTGTGTAACATCATTTTAATCTTACCTGTGACAAAGACCTACACACCGGAATTTTGGACTTATATTAGCTAGGGGTTACTAGCTAAAGTATAGGGCGCGACCCCACACCAGTCCCATCTGGTCTTCTAATATCTGAGTCATTCTTTTAGCAAATATCTAGACCGGCCATCCTATTCAAATTTCATTTCCTTGAAAACAATATTTACAAATGATTACCCTTGAAATCATATCTTTATAAAACAAGGAAATCATACTCTTTGCTTTACTCAAAATACTTATGCCATGATATATGCTTTACCAGACAATTTTGATGAAAACCTAAAATCAATAGGGTTATCTATCCCGATGAAAAAAGTTAAAGCCCTTTTAAAATTAGAAAACATTAGGTTATAAAGCCTAAACAATACCTTCAAAGCCATTGTTAAAACCTTAAACAATCCCTTTCGAAATCGTTGAAAGCATCCCTTTCGAAATAAGTTAAATACTTTAACATTGAAAACATTAGCCAAAACCTTCCTTTTGAATGCATTGGAAATAGACCTTTCGAATTCATTACTTAAAATCTTAGGCATCCTCTTTTAAAACCATTAAACATATCTTTTGAAACACTTAAAAACATATCTTTTAAAACACTTAGGAACATTCCTTTCAAAAAAATTAAAAACATATCTTTCAAAACCATTATTTAAAACCTTAAACAATCCCTTTCGAAATCATTGAATTAAACATTTGATAAAACTATAGGATCAAAGGGAACAGGGATGAAAGCATCACTTTCCGAAGCATTGGTCTCCAAGTAAAAGAATTATGGAAGCACTAGCTTTGAAACCAATTAAAATTATTTCTTTCGAAACCATAGTTTGAAAACAAAACAAACTACAAAGTATAAAAGAGGACACATTCGAAAGCTATCCTTTCAAAACCATTGCCTTTGAAACTATTAGTAAAAGCAGCTAAGTCATTCCATTGGAAACATTGGGGAAGGTCGCTTCAATGGTTGTAGAGGAGTATTGGTTCGAAACCTACCTTCCGCTCTTATTGATCTTAGGGTTATAAAAGCAACCTCTAACTAAGGTAAAAGTATTGGTGCGGTAGCTAGCTTATCAAAGGGGTTCAAAGCGGCAACCCTTTCGAAATCATTCTTTTAAACAAAGGCAGGTCTATAAGTTCGAAAGCTTTGAAATACAACTTCACCCCTTTCGAATGCATGCCTTCGACACCACCAGTTCCTTCCGCCTAGCTCCAATACACTACGTACCAATGGCTTGATACCATGTATATTGGTTTCGAATGGATGCGGAAGGGGTTATAGGCAAATATGGTGACGAAAGCTTGCCTAGGTAAGTGGCGATGCTGTAATTAAATTAAAAATGATATTTTTACATTTAAAGTAATTTCTTTTTGTAACGACCCTACTGCGATGCCCAGTTTAGCAAAGAACATTACAAGTAATGTCATTTGCTAATCTGGAGAATACGGCTTGTTAAGGGAGATCGAATGTGAATATATCTTTCTACTAACACTGACACGTCATTTATACATTTTTCACTTATTAACTGAACCAAATTTGACGTGTACAGTATTAATACAAAAAAATAGAAACACCGATTTCTTAGAATCAAAACAATATATCATATAAATAACAGTCACAGATCATAGCGGAATAAATCTCAACTTATACATATACAAATTTTGAGTTTACAAAATGAAATACTAAACTTGATTTTTATACAAGTTTTACAATTCTCTAATCTCAATTGTACATCTTATAAACAAATTCACAAATTTCATGAGATAAACTAAAAAGTCAAAAGTGTTTATCTCCTTGCTAGCCCAAACATCCAAATGTCAACTTGTCATGTAACCTGAAAAGTCTTGGCCTGACCCGAGCAAAATAACACCCAGGTCAGACTATCTCCAAATATCTAATAGGGTGAGAACAAAATATAACACAAGAATAAACACCATATATGTAAATACAGATGTCCAGGATATAACGAGTTAGGGAATTAATTTAACTCTGAACAGGGTTATAAGTTTAAGTCATGGACACGAACTAGTCACGAAACATAGAATAATAGAATTAACTTAATTTAGCATCCATTACAAGACACAAGAATATATATATTTTCATGAACACAGGACACAAGAATATATATTTGTTTCATGAACACAAGACACAAGATTATATGTTTATTTCACTAACACAAGACACAAGAATATATATTTATTTCACGAACAAAAGACCCAAGAATATATATTTATTTCACGAACACATAATAGTCGTAGAATCCAAATATCCAGAATCCTAGACATCTTACGCAAAACAATCATAATGATCGTACATAGAACTGTAGCAAACAAATAAACAATTTGGTCTTACACGAACTGATTCGATACCGGGGATCGTACACAGGACAAGAATTACAGGATCACAAGGCGATCTCAAGGATAACAGCCATGCCCGAATCTTTCAGATTTATTTTATATTATTACACCTGAAAAGAAATGCAGGAGTAAACTTCCTAAGGATCTAGCAGCCACTTGCCGCACAGCAAAAGAGCGTAAACTCTAAAGTGCCAAATACTATCACCTTCAGTAATCACTAGAACTTAACCAATACATCCCATACCGTATGGTGAAATCCAAGTATTTACTAAAAGCTAGTAAATATCACTTATTGCGAATACCATTGGAAAACCTGAACTACATTCTCTTAAGGATCTAGCAACCACTTGTCGCACACCAGAAGAGAATACAACTCTAAAGTGTTAAGTACTTTCCCAAATACAATCACAAGAATTTAACCAATGCATCCCATACTACCCGGTGAAATTTGAGTATTTGCTAATGGGTTAGTAAATTCCACTCAAACATTCTATTCAATTAGTTGTGCCATATTCGATGAAGTGTGATTTGAAAGCATTTAAACCAATCGGTACACTAAGTCAATTATTAGTGCTCCCCAAATTATAGAATTAAGGTTCTCAAAATAATTTTTCTCTTTGATTTTATTGTTTAAGAAAACACATGTTATAATTTTCCACAAATCCACTTATTATTTAACTTTAAATAAGTGTTCACTTGTTTAATAAAATATTCTATAACCCCGAATTATCCCAAGATTCCACTTAACAAAGTTGTCTCAAATTTCCATATAGTTGTATTATTCACAAAACTATATTTTAAAACCATATTTAATTACTCTTCTAAATCCATATTAAAATATAACCATTTTATTTAAAAATAAATTAAGTTTATAGTTTTCAAATCTACATTTCCAAATTCCATGAATCCTATATTATTTATTTAATAAAACCGTAATACTTATATTCCAAATCCATAATCACTTTTATGTAAAAATAGATTAGATTTGTATTTCCAAAGTCATATTTCCAAATCCATAAATATTTTACTAACCATGCTTAATATATAAAATAACTTGCTAAAAATTCATTTTTAATATTTATTAACTTAATTTAGAAATAATTCTAAGATTTATAAATATAAATAATTCTCTTTTGTAAAATTACTTGTATACGAAGCTTGTCAACTTATTTCATTTAACTCAAATTTAGGGTCTAAAGATCTGCAAATTACTACCACTTAAATCTCATAATTTTACAAAACATAAAGATGAAATTGTAAATAAAAGTCTATGCTTTCTAGAACATCAAGAAATATCAAATTCTGATAAGTAATGAAAAAGTTATGACTAAAACAATCCTTAGATTTTAACTTCATTATCGCTATTGTTTATTCTCGGCAGCGACACTAAAACGTATTTTCAACCATGTAAACTACAAAATATCACAAAAATCAAAATAAGTAAGTTGTAGCAGGTAGTTTAACCTTTCCAAAAAATTAAGAATAATCGAATTTCGATAAGTAACAAAAACGTTATGGCCATTTTAATTTCAGGTTTTAACTCGGAAAATTAACAGAGCAGAGCATGTATATCAGTTTCAAACCCAATTTCGACTCCTTAAACTGCCAAATTTTAAAAAGTGATTAAAAGTTAACTTGTAGCTTATTGAAAGAAATTTTTACCATAAAAAGATTAAGTCCATTTGTAGCATTTTATACTAAGATATCGTTGTTTTACTACAGCAATTTTTGAAATTTATTTTCAACAAACAATCAAATAATCACCAAATTCAAGCAACCAATTCACAATCAAATTGAAAGCAATTCAATCAAAAAACCAACCAATTCAATCCAAACGGCAATTAACAATTATTCTTATAGGCTAGAGATAGTAGTGTGAGTGATTAACTCACCTTTAATGCTTTATATAACTTGCTAATCTTTGCCTAGGCTTTGCTACACCTTCAACTTCACCAAAATTGTCTAAAATCCCAAAAACAGAAAAACAACTAGCAAACAATCTAATTAACACGAGATCAAAATCATTCTTTTATATTTCTAAAAGATAGAGATAGGTTTTAGAATACTTACTTTTCATTATAGAATAAAAGCCCTCTGATTTGCACTAGATTTTGGTTGATTTAGATTCTAGGATTTTGGAGAAAATGTAATTTTATTTTCTGGTTTGAGAAGAAGGAGAATGAGAGTGTACGTATAATGTTTCTCACCTTATTCTAATTTTCATGGGCCATGTGGGTATGGTTCTAAACCCAATAACAAGTGTTGCAAATTCTTTTATAAAAGAAGTGTTACAAATTATTTTGGCTTTGTTATCACTTAAAACATACCCTTTAACTTTAAACAAAATTCTATAATTTACAATATAATTTTGCAAAGTTTGACAATTAATAATATGCTAAAATTGTCATCTTAAATCAATATTCAAGAGTTTTGCATAAATTCAAATCAACTCTAACGAAATACAAATTATTGTCATTTTAACGAAAGATGGATTATAAAATTCCGAAAATCTAAATATTAAATAATCTTAAATACCAAATATAAAAAATTGGTTTAATTATATTTCAAATATAATATGAGATTCTCTTTTAAGAAGTGCTCGTTTCTTAATTAAATTAATTCAATTATTCACAAAACTTGATTTAATTTCAAAACCAACAATCATAAATTAATAATCCAGAATTAAACTTAATTAATTAGGCAATTAACAACAGGGTTGTTACACTTTTTACCTAACCATCAATATTTGTCAAAATTTCATTGGCTATGAAATCTTTATCACATACTCTTCTAAAAAAACTGCTGCACGCATTAATTTAAAGCATTTTTTACTTAGTAAAATAGCCTAAAAATCTTAAATAATAATTAAGCGCCTCTAGCTTAATTTATTTATTTGCCTTAGTAACACACTTACGAAAAATTCCCAAAAATCACAATAATTCACATTAAATATGTTTTCTAACATATATAAATTTCAGATTCAAAAACATTATTTAATTGCCTTAAATAATTTAACCCAAAATTAACTATTTACTCTCATAGAAAATTCATAATAAATCCATAATTACTTAGAAAATTATGAAACTTGAAACCCGCTTCTAAAATAATAATTTTGACCTCATATCAAAAACGCAACTCATTTCGATGTCATATGATAGGTTTTCTAATCTAAACATATCATAAAATTCTTTTTAGATCTCTATAAATTATCAACTTAAAGCATATAATCGTTTAATCACTATAACATGGCATATAACTTGCAAAAGAAAACAGTTTTACCTTTAAACCGAAATCATTCATCAAAAATAGAGATGTAAACTAATTATTCACCTTGATTTGATTAAGAATGTTGAGTTTGGATTAAGGTCGATTTCCTAAGCTCTTCATCTTGAATCTCTTAGCTTTAATCTTTGGTTTCCCTTCTCTTTAATGGCCGACCAAACTCCTTAAATTTTAGTTTAGGTTGTAGATGCAAATGAATGAATGGGTGAAAAATGAGAGGGTTTTAAGGTATAAAAATAAGGCTCTTCCTATTTTACCCTTCTAATTCTCCTCCTCCTTATCTTAAGTTTTAATTACTTATATTAGTTCATTCATAAGGCATGGCTCAAGTTTAATTATCAAATCTCAACCTCTTAACCTTCTACATTATTTAATTTAATTTATCTAATTAAATGTTTGGATAACGTTAACTAAAATTACAGTCATTACAACCTTCAATGTGTTTCTCTCTTAAAGGTTCAGTTATAGATAAGCCCTACCACCGGCTCACTACATGACATACTAGATTCAGCGATGACAACATGCCATCGACGGTCGTCGGTAGCCATCGCAAACTGATGAAAATAGCCATCGCTTTTTAAGTCGTCGATCGAAGAAAATGCGACGGCTTCATCGTTAACTTTTCAACGGCTAGGGATGGCCTAGCCGTTGCTAGCCGATGAAGGTCGATGGACACAAGACATGAATTTGTGCACCAGGTATATGCCAATGAAAGGTCGGTTGCCATCACCAGCCGTCTGTAACTTATGTCAATAGACCATCACTAGCCGTCGGTAGCCGCAGATAACCTGTACCAATAGGTTGTCACTAGCCGTCGGTAGCCATAACTAACCTAGAACTTCTATTTTATATAACAGCTACTATTTCAACCATCCAACCACATATATATATATTCATTTGTCTATCACCTCATATATAACACATATAAACTCAATTTCACAAGTACAACCATCGCATACAATGCATAATATCATACATAATCAAGTTTATATCACAAAAATTAATATTTACATTAATATTCCATCAAACAACACAACCAAACCTACAAATCCTCATGTGTATCAAACAAAAAAACCATCAAACATCCATAAATACATCGAACATTCACAAACAATACAACCATCAAACAAGTATCAAATCCATCAACAGATGTCAAATAAGCACAAAATAAAACAACCAAATGTCCATTAAAAACACAACCATACCTACTCATTATCATTTCCTGACCCATGCAAAGGAAATGTCCCATGCTCCACCATATATGCCGCAATCTGCTCATCTAGCAGCATAGTCAATCCTCCGCTCTTTCGAAAATCATTCAATTCTGCTATCTACTCCCTGAGCTGTGTTATCTCCTCTCTGCGATTTCCTATAATCGGCCCGGGACATCCTCGCTTGTAAATTAGTTAATAGCTAGTTATAATTTATACATAATATTAAATAAAATTTATAAATTAGTTAATGAAGTAGTTGAACTCGATAAACATTTCCTCTTGATTACTTTAACTGTATGGCCTATTTCGCATGGGCTTATCGGTCATAACATCAAAATCATGTCATGCTCCTTAGCGGTCAACTCCTCTCGGCCGGTGGACTGCAGCACTCGAGCTTGCTCCATTTCAAATCTTTCCTGCGATTAGGAATAGCATTTTGCCACAATAAGTATTCGATTTACAATTTAAGTAATGTGAAATAAAAGAAAAAAAATTAAGTATGTTTACCATTATGGCTTGAGATTTAGGGTTTGTCTAAGTAAACGTTATTGAGCCATCATCATTGGTGTGCTCAATGGCATGAGTCCGAGTTAAGACCTCCACATATGTAAGCTCACGGCCCTTTTTCTTAAACTGAAATTATATATGAATAAACAATGTATATATATGATTAAATAATGTTATAATAATTTTATAATCACAATTTATAAGTTTATCATTTCCTTCTGATATTGTTGGAAGGATTTTAAGCCGCCGCGGTGTATAACATGATTTTTATTCCTGTTTGCCGAGTTTCGCTCGGCAATTTCCTATAAACTTAAATATATGATTGAATAAATTAATGCAATTATTACATGAACTTTAAACAAATTATAATAACAATATGAAATTAGAAAACTTACTTTCACGGTAGGGGTTTTCCATTGCTACTGGAATTCCGCCCAAATACTATCGCTCATCCAATCGGGTTTTTTTAATGCCTGAGAGGGTGTCCCTGTAATTTTTCCTCGGCTTCTTGTTCCATTGATTCCTAAACTGATCTTGATCTTCCTTTTCTACAAATACTATAACCTACACATTGAAATTAAAATGAATTATATATAGTATATTAATTTTCAAAGATTAAATATGCCATTTTAAAATAAATTATAAATTTATAATTACCATCACATTGACCCATATAGCATTCTTAATATTTAGTGGGATATCATCCCACTAAGGCCAACAACCGGACATATGACTCATATATGCCTTCTTAGAGACGGCAAGGATAAAATCAGAAGGCTCCAGCTTAAATCCCCTGTATGAATTTTGATGTAGACATTTAATAGGTTTTAAATAATATACATGCACTAAATATTAATGACGTTGTAATAAATTTAATACTTACCCTCCACTCTTCGAAATCTTAGTCGCCCTTGGGCATAAACCAGCCGAGCTGCTGGCACCCTCGCCAACGGTAGGAGAAGCAAAAGCATGGGATTTGGAAGATCTTCAATGATACATCTATAATATCTGTTCACAAACATATCATTTCATACAATGAAAAAAATATCATTTTATTATTAGAAAACATGCCCAATTAATAATCGCATAAAACTTCCACTATAAAAAAATGGAACAAGATCTCCTAAATACACAGAATTAATAAAATAGAATAATACATAGCTCACAGCTTAGTCGTCATCATTAATAACAGCAGAAACTCAAAATAAAAATTATACAACAAGCAATATAAATATTCATCATATATACATTACATCATTAGCAATTAAAAATCAGTCTTCGTCGTTTTTTGATTCAGACTCAATCTCGTGCTCTATATCGCTTTCCTATGTACTCTCAAATGCTTCTATTAAAACATTTGATTCATCGTCCAAAGGCCCTAAATCAGTATAATCATCAGTTATTATTATTTCATTATTTGGCTCAAGGTCCGCTTAATAAGCTACGTCGTCCAAAATATTATTTTCGGTTAACGTAAATTTTGACTTTGTTTTAAAAACAGTCGATCAACTCGCTTTATCTCTTTTTAGGGATGGATACAGAGCAAAATAAACTTGTAATGCTTGCTTGGCTAATACGAAAGGATGATACTTATAGTAATGTGAGGTAAACTTTATTTCAATAAGCTTATAATCTTTATGCACGTTGATTCCAAAACCAGAAACATTATTGAACCAATTGCATTTGAGTAAAAACATTTCTGCAGGTCTTATAAAATATGTCAATTCTGAAACCCGTGTTAAGATGCCGTAAAAATCTTTTATATGATCATCTGGATAATCACTACATTTGAGAAATACACCGTTGTTATAGGTTAATTTTTCAGAACCATATTCCTTGGGGTTAAATTTAAATCCATTGATGAAGAATATTGGATAAGTCTTGACATTTCTTTTTAGACCTAGCGCAATATGTTTCAATCCTTCATCAACGACACAATTTCTTGGATATAAACGTAGTTCGTAAATCAATTAGCAAATTCTTTACTGAGATCGCCATGTGGATATTATGATTTGTAAATACTATAAATATATATAATATATTCCATTATAATATGTAAGTATAATTGAAATAAATATGAATTTAATATTACCTAACAAATGGTACAAGTTCAGCATAATTAAGAAGAACATATATGTGTGCTACATGGTAATCTCTATCGTCTAACCATATTTCTATACATTTTCCAACAGGTCGGCCACGTTATCTAAAAATAGATAACATTGTTTGAGAAGAATCTTGTTTAATGGCTTCATTATTACGAGGAACACTTACAAATCATAAGTTCACATGGTCACTAAAATAATGAGAGAAAAAGAATGAAGCTTCTTCTTCAAGATATGATTTTCAAATTGAACCTTTAACTCGTGCTTTTTGTCTACTTATTTTTTCAGATGATTCAAGTACCTATTACAAAGTTAATTCAATTTAAATTTACTTATGTAAATATGAAACATTAATATTACGGATATTCCATATTACCTCTCAAATGGATACATCCATCCATATTGCACAAGACTTCCAAGAAGTGCTTCGGATGGAAGATGAACAGGTAAATGCTCCATTACATTAAAGAATCCTAGAGGAAATATTTTCTCCAGTTTGCATAGAGTATAAGGATATCCTTTTCTAGTTTATGTATGTGCTTGACTTTTAACGTAGTTGAACGAAGCTCTTTATAAAACAAACTTAATTATGTTATAACACTCTATACTTTTACAGGCAATGGTTCTTTGAAAATCACAAGTAATAAATTTTCCATCACGATATGGCAATCATGACTTTTCATCCCACTTAATTTATTGTTTTTAAAGTCAACACATCTATGAAGATTAGAAGAAATCCCATCAGGATATCTTAGTCCTTCCACCCACTTTAACTTGAATTTTACTTGTTTGCTATCTAGCTCATAACATGCTTTGGGTTTTTTACTGTCATTGGGCTTTATATGAAGTTCAGGACATTTACATAATTGTTTTATATCACGTCTTGAATTCAGATCGTCCTTAGTATTTCCCTTAACATTCAAAATTGTATTAAATGCATTATCAAACACGTTTTTTCCATTGTGCATCACGTCAATATTATGTCGAAGTAAGAAATCTTTCCAATAAGGTAACTCCCAAAATATACTTTGTTTGCACCAATTATGAATTATCGATTTACCTGAAATTTAAGTCTATACTCCAGTTTCATGTATCTTTGGATGTTACAAGTTCATATATTTCTTCGCTTGACCAAATTGTTGGTGGTCGCATAGTCTCTGCTTTATTAGGTGCAAAGTTTTTTTATCTCTTCTAAATGGATAATTAACATGGAGAAAACACCAATGACAATCAAACTATGAATTTTCTATCCATGCGGTGAAGAAAATGCTCATGTTTCTTCCATGCAATAAAGGTAAGCTAGACGATCAGCCATACTCCAACCTAAAAGCCTTGCATACGTAGGAAAATCACTAATAGTCTATAACAAAGAAGCGAACATACAATTTTTTTTTTTGAAATGTCATGTGTTTCAGCTCATTCATGCCATAGTATTTTCAACCCTTCAATTAGTGGTAGTAAATAAACATTGATTCCTTGTGTTTGATCATCAGGGCCAGGGACAACAATAGTGAGAAACATATATGGTGTTTTCATACACATTCATAGAGGTAAATTATAAGGTGTAACAATATATAATAGGCCAAGATGAATATTTACTACCAAATTGATAGAATGGTGAAAATCCATCCATACATAAACCAAGTTTGACATTACGGCTCTCTGCAGCAAACACAAGATAAGTCTTATCGAAATATTTCCATGCTTTTCCATCTGATGGATATGTAAAAATTCCCTCTTCCTATGTTCTCACACTATGCCATCGCATATGACATGCCGTAGCAGAAGACACTTATAACCTTTGAAGTCTAGGAGTGATGGGTAAATAATGCATTCTCTTATATGGAACTTCCTTTCCTTTCTTTTTTCTTGGTTTGTATCTTTCATCATTACATATTTTGCAATTTCTAAGGTTAATGTTATCTTTCTTATATAACATACAACCTTTTATACATGTATCTATCTTTTGGTATGGTAGACCAAAAGCGGACATAAGTGTTTTCACTTTATAATGACTATTAGACATCAGAATATTGGGTGACATATGTCATTTTGCAGCTTGTACAATTATTGTCAATCAAGCTTTTGTAAAGTTGAATTTTGATTTCATAGTAATGTATTCGGCAGTTACTGATAATTCAATTATGCTTTTACAACCATCCCACAATGACCTCTTAGCAGCATCCAATAAATCATATATTATTTTCGCTCCCATAGTCGGTTCTTCTTCTATATTTATGTCTTCATCATCAACTTGAATGGTAGGGAACATTGATCGTATTGCATCTTCCACCATCTCTTCTATTGAATCCGCAATAACATAGTTATTTACCTCGTCCTCTGACATTATAAGATTAGATGTAGGTGCAATAAGTTCTCCATGACGATCCCGCAAGTAATAATATGGCACAAAACCAGTTTGACACAAATGTATTATAACTATATCTCGTTTCCAATGCTTCAAATGTTTGCACTTACTACAAGGGCAACGAATTTCTATGTCATTTCCATTATTAGCCCTAAAATTATTCTAAACTATAACACATTCACTATTCAACTATACATATTAGCCCTAAAATTATTCTAAACTATAACAAACACTTGCGTACACTAATCAACATACCTATTAATCAATAATTGTACACTAATTTTCAGATTTTAAATCAACCCTAATTTATAATTACAAATTAAACAATCACAAAATTAATTAATATCCCCAAATCAAGTAATACACTATTATCGTCAACTAATACACAATAATTATCAACTTTAAACCCATAATTGTACCAATTAGCCCCAAATGTGAAATTAGGGTTAAAATTTTACCTAAATTAAGATGAAATTGAAGAGATTGGTGATTTCCGGCGAGTTGTGGCGGCTTAAGGTGAAGTCGACGTGATGCGGCGCGGCCGAGGGAGGCGTTGGCCGAAAGGTTTCTTTTTTTCGTTCGTGAAAATGGTGGGAAGCTGGGAGAATGAGGAAAAAGTCACGCGGTTTCTATCTGTATACTCGACATGCTGTCGGCTAGCGACGACATGTTAATTTTGTATTTTTTTCTTATTCATTCTATGTTGTAAAAAAGGTTTAAAAATACTAATTTAATTCCTAAAAAATAAACAAGATATTTTAGCACAACCATTCAATGTAGCGACTATTCTGATAGGTTAAATTAGTATTTTCTATGATCTGTCTTTCCGTAATTCGAATATTTAACGTTATTAAAAATCTAACTCTCACGACCAATCTATGCGACTTTTAGTCGGTCCATTAAGAAACTTTGATAAAGTTGATTTCGTATAACATTTTTATGAATTAAAATATTTTTTTAAACCATTGGGTAATAAATTATGAATTTTTAACTATATTTAGCATGATAAAATTGTGTAAAATAAAATATTTGGTAGAAAATTAAATTTATTGGATCTTATGTCGATCGAAAGTATATTTGACCTATTTCTAGAAGATGATGAAAAAATAAACAACGGTAGGGTGTCGATCTTGAATTTTAAATTTATAGCCATTCATCGATTTCAGACTAAAAACCCTTCGTTCGAAAGCCAAACGACCTTGGAACGAGACCAAATTCGAACCACTGATGCTGGGTAATGTGTTAATCCAATTTGTATGTTAGGATTATGAAAAAAATGACCAAAAAAATTTTAACTTCGAAATAGGTCATTCCGCCGAGAGTTGTATAATGCATTTTGGCAAAATGAATTGTTTCAATGTTAAATTTTTTTGGCCATTTTTTTATGAATCTAACCATACGGATTGGATTAACACATTACCAAGCATTAGTGGTTCAAATTTGGTCTCGTTCCAATAATGTATGGTCTTCGAATGAAGTGATTTTAATCTGAATGTCGACGAACGACTATAAATTTAAAATTCAAGATCGACACCCTACAGTTGTTTATTTTTTCATCGTCTTTTGGAAATAGTTCAAATGTATATTAGATCGATATAAGATCTAATAAATTTAATTTTATGTCAAATATTTTATTTTATATAATTTTATCATGCTAAATACAGTTAAAAATTTATAATTAATTACCCAGTGTTTAAATAAATATTTTAATTCGTAAAAATGTTACACAAAATCAACTTTATCGAAGTTGCTCAATGGGATGACTAAAAGTCGCATAGATTGGTCGTGAAAGTTGGATTTTCAATAAAGTTAAATATTCGAATTACACGAAGACGGATCATCGAAAATACTAATTTAACTGATCAAAACAGTCATTGCGTTGAATGGTTGTGCTAAAATATCTTGTTTATTATTTTAGGAATTAAACTACTATTTTTAATATTTTTTAAAACATAATGGGAATTAAATAAATTAATTATTTAATTTGGTAATTAATAAAATGGCTAGCCGTGGCCGGCCGTTGGAAAATATCGATGGGTCATCGACGGCCGTCGCCATGTGTCGCCACTACTCACAGTGTATCTTGCAGTGGCTCTAATAAACCAAGCCTTATTCCCAAGCTTCTTCTCTTGAAATCAAGCCTTTGAAAGGCAGCTACACTGGTGGTTTTTCACTATCTTCTGACCCTACCGTTGACAAGCCCGAGGACCCCACTAAATTTACAACTGAAAGAGAAACTACATCTACCGAGGGGAGCACTCTAGAAAAAGGGAAGTCCAAGGATGGAAGGATTCGAAGAAGCAGTAGGCAAAGGTTGATCCCAATGGTAGCAGCAAGCAAGGGAAGAAGCAGTAGGCTTCCAGATTGAGTTTTTTGCAAAAGCAGCTTCAATTGATTTTTAATGTATTTTGGTTTTTTTTCATTTAGCCAACATTATATGGGAGAGGCCCCCACAATCGTTGTATATAGAAAGTGAATGTAAATAATAGACATTTTTATGTATAATCTTTTTCGTACTTACATATATGCACTTTAATTTCATCTGTCTATATACGACTGTTGTAGCTCTATACATGTAAATAAATTCCTGTGATTGCTCAGTTATATTTCATTGCATAGTTCTGTTTATCAATGCCAAAGTATTTCTATTTTGGCTAGACATAACTTGTTACTCATGTGACCAACTCCATAACTGATACTCATTTATTCTCAACCGAGTTTCATCCTGCCATAAACAAGATTATAGTCAAAGAAGTGTTCAACCTCTTATGTTTCATGTCTTTGGGAAACAATTCTTAGTGGCTATCTCTAGACACCATATCTCGCCTATCTCTAGACGTTGAATGTGTTCGTTCATTGACCTTTGTCGCTTATCATTGATCGGGCTTGTCTTGTCGGGCCGTATGGTGATAGATTGTCCAATCACCGATCGATCCCTATCTATAAGGACCGATAGTTCAGATGGCTGGGCATTGATCGAAATAATTCCTCAACTATCATTGTTTTATCCTTGGTTGGGCTTGTCCTGCCAAGTCACAAACATAGTCATGAAAGCTTCAATTATACACTGATTCGTAACTCTAGGAACTGGCATTTTGGGTGCCTATCTCTGGGCACCCGCTCTTGATCTCACCGCCTCTGGGTATTGACCAAGGATATTCTTAGACTATCATCGCTAATGCTCGGTCGAGCATGTCTTGCCAAGTCGCAAGCATGGTCATGAAAGCTTTGATTGCAACCCGTTCCTATCTCTATGAACCAGTCCTTCAATTGCCTGACTCTGGGCTTCTCTTATTGACTTTTCCTATCTCCAGGCATAGTCAAGATCGAAAGGAGAAGGGTGAATCACCCGATTGACCCTAACATGATTATACTCCTTTGACCCATCCATGGATCAAAATGGTTGGTCGGTATCTATTTCCGTGGACCTGATTGCGCTGCTATTCACGCAACACAAGGTTTACCTTACAAGAACACAGTTCTATTAGTTCTAAAGGCTAGCTTTCTTTATGAACAAAGGCAATGGAAAGTCCTGCTTTATTACATTACCCCCAGTGCACTAGGTTGGCTTAGTTGCATAAATTAAAATAAATAAATCTAAGTGAAATAGTATCATACGTGTTCGGTATTCCGTGCTCATGGAATTGGGATCCCTTCAATAGTTGCTAACTTGAATGTTCCATCTCCAAGCTTCTATTCAATAGCATAGGGACCTTCCCAATTCGGTCCTATATGCTCCCATACTAAGGAGAACTCATTTCAAAATGAGATTCCCTACCTCAAAGGTATAGTTTCCGACTTTCTCATTGAAATGATGTGCCACTCTTTTTTGGTGACAACTACCCTCAATTCAACTTCTTCCCATTTCTCGTCGACCAAGTCAAGGGACTCAAGCAAGAGTTCCTCGTTCACCTTGGAAACATAGTGTTTTCTTCGATAGGAAGGAATCTTTGATTCTATAGGAAACATGGCCTCATCTCCATAGGCCAGAGTAAATGGAGTATGCCCAGTCTTGGGCTTATGGGTCGTCTGGTAATTCATAAAGCTTGGGGTAGTTCATCGATCCAATTGCCCTTGGATTTTGTCAATTGTTTCTTTAGGATGGATTTAATGATTTTATTCGCTACCTCCACATGTTCATTCACTAGCGGATGTGCTAGAATTGAGAGCTCTTCTCAATCTTGTACTGGTTAAAGAAATTCTTGAACTCGGCACTCTCGAATTGAGTTTTATTGTCGGTTATAATCTTCTACGGGACTCTAAATTTGCATATAATGTTCTTCACCACAAACTTGATCACTTTTTATCATGGTAATTGTAGCTACTGGTTCCACTTCAGCTCACTTTGTGAAGTAGTCTACATCTACGATAGCATACTTTTCTTTACCGTTCGACAGTAGCACTCCGGTTATATCAATTTCCCAGATCGCTAATCGCCATCGGCTGATGATTTGCATAAGCTTGAAAGATGGTACTTTCAAAATCATCGTAAATCCCTGACAGCTGCCACACCGTCTGGTGTAGTCCATAATATTGGTTAATCATTGTTTATAAGTACCCACAGTAGAGAATTTTCTTTGCTAATGTCTACCTTCCAGTGCGATCACCATGGCTTTCTTCATGTACTTCCATGATGATTTTCTTAGCCTCATCCTAACACACTACAACAAGGGGGTAAAGAAGCCTCTTCTATAAAGCACTCCTTCTTACATTATAAATTGCGGCATTCTACGAATGAGTTTATGTCGCTCTTTTCATCCATTTGGGAGAATTTCCTTTAGCAAATAGTCTTTGATTGGAGTCATCCATAACCCGCTTTCCTTTTCAGTATCCAAGATCTAGTCGATATTCATCTAGTCGATTGTAACGCCCCACCTTTTTGGACGGTTTAAATCGACAATAAACTACACATGTCCACTCAAACCATTCAAAAAGGAGGATTGTTATGGGGTAAATAAGAAAAAGAAGAGAAAAGAAAGAAAAAAAACACAGAATCTCACAGTGGAAGGGCAAAATATAATAATCAAGTTCATGAAGTTGTTTTCCAAATACATTTGATTACATTTTTACAATACAATCAGAGTTATACATACAGCAGGAATAAATAAAATAAAATACTGCAGCGGAACAACAAGATGCAGTGGAATATAAATATATATAATAAATAGTGTACAAATCTTCGTCTTCGTCCTCTAGAAATAAAGTCTTCAACACTAAAAAGCTCAGGCTGACCCGAGCGTAATGAAAAGACAAAACACTCGACTCAAAACTGAAAGATCTTATATAAGTTAAATCAAAATAAGTAAATATGAGTGTTACGGCTTCATAGATTTTTACGGGATTTTTACATCTCCTATCCAGTGTCTACCATGCGTGCAACAACCTAAGAGATGTTCGGGATTCCATCTCCTAAGGATCCATTAAACTATCTACATATATAATACAATACACTATTATAATATGTCTACAGTAAAGTAAAGTATTAAAATAGCGTTAAGGCGTTACCCATATCCCCCTTAACACATTTTTATAAATGTTGTAGTCTATACAGTACCGTAATTTATCCATAAATTGGAGGGCTGTCAGAAGGCACTCCATAGTGTACGACACAAACCAAACTCATAGTGGGCTCGATAAGGCATATGACAAGGCACACGAGGCAATGATCAAGGTAGGATATTACCGTTTTGTAGAACCGGGCTGGTGGTAATGCATAGCAGCTGTTATCCCGCCTTTTGGTCAAGGCCAGGATATCAACAAATGGGCTAAAAAGGATGGAAACGAGTATTGGAGATCGATTGGGAACAAGGCTATGATCGATATCATCAAAATTTGACCAAGCTCCAATCAAGACGGGATCGATTGGGAATGGTGAACAAGGCTAGGAAATGCTACATTTCAAATTTCAAGTCAATCGGAGTTCATATGCTCAAGATATGATCGATGCAAGTCAGGCAATTCGTAACCATCAGATCACCTTCTTCGTATCGGTTTCTTTCGAATCGATCAAGGAAAACTAACACTGTTCGTATCCATCAAGCATGCCCCACTTCGTATCGGTCCGAGCTCATCCTACTTCGCATCTATCATCACCAGCTAATTCGTATCCATGGGAAATTGTCACTTCGTGTCGATCATTCCATGCACTTCGTATCGATCCACCCATTCACGTATTTCGGATCGATCGGCCATTGATCGATACGAAGAACACATAATGGATTGATACGGATGTCATCCCTTTTCGATCGATACGAAAAGGCTATTGAATCATCGATACGAAATAAGCATCCCAGGATCTATACGAAGAATGGAGTACATCAGGTCGATACGAACAAGACTGTGTTCGAGAGGAAGACTCGGTCACTCGGCATAAAAAGTGGATCGATCCTAAAAGATAGCGCCACGTCACCTAGCAAGCACGTGCCTGGGAGCGATGCGAATGGATTGATTCGAATGAACCGATACGAATTGGACAACACATTGGAAATCCAAACTTGCATCGATCATATCTCATAATCTACAAGTCCAAATGCTACCAAATTTTCACAGGAGCTTGCGTACAACCCCAAGAATGTCCATGCTCGATCTCGACTCGATTGGGTAAGACCTTGATCGATACGAATTCCATTGGTATCGATCATGGATCGAGTAGAAATCGCTCGGGATCGATCACGTCGGCCCACCCACATGAGAGAAGGAGTCCTCCGAGATCTGGGCGGGATATTTGCAGCCTACACCTATAAATAGCAGTCCAAGAGCTTCAGAAAATGGATCTTCTAGTTCTTTTACGCCTTTATTCTGCCGAACTCCATTGTAACTCAATTATTATCAATTGCACTCTTGTAACCAGCGAGTGATAATCAATAAAACAGCAACTCTTCAAAGTGGACGTAGGCCGGAGATAGCCAAACCACTATAAACCTTGTGTCTTTACCGCATTCCTTTTAATTTTCTGAGTGTTCTTCATATTTATATTCTCTACACATTTGCCATCTGTGATCTGTGATTGCAAACGGGTGCTTTCATCGGAAATTGGGTGTTTGTGATGAATTTTGGCGCAAACAGCAGCTACTACCGCCCACCTCGGAACACACTCCCATAATCAAATCGAAGGTGGCCACCAAATCAATTACAAAGTAACAGATATGGTATCGAAGAAGCATGTTCGATCGGAGGAGTGACCTCACTTGGCCCAGGTATAGCTCATGTTTTAGTCATATCAAGCTGACCCAAGGGGGTCAAGGCTGCGTTCATACCTCATACAGTAGCGTTCGCCAAACCATCCTACTTCATTCTGGATTCTCCACCACGTGCACAGTTGTTAAAGTGATTTTCGGTATTGGCAGAGAGTATGACAATATATGATCTCGGTCTCTTTAACAACCACACGCTTATTTCACACCGGTTGGTTCTTTTACATTTCCAAAACCGATTCATAATTGATATCAAAATATCATATTCACTTCAAAATCATTTTCCGCTTTAAATCATGTTCGTTTTAAAAATCATAACCACAAAATAGGTTAAACCATCATATCAAAATATTCACATTTAAATCAATTAAATCCAAATCATAACAGTTGCAACTTTAAACAGTTTGGATATTGAAATTAGTTTATATATTGGAACAGTTATACATTAAAAATAGTGTATACATTAAATATATATTAAAAGTTGTTTATAAATTTAAATTGATATATATATATATATTTAAATAGTTTATATATTAAAAATAGTTTATGTATTGAAATAGGTTATAGATTAGAATAGTTTATATATTAAAAATAGTTTATGTATTAAAATAGGGTATAGATTAAAATAGTTTATATATTAAAAATAGTTTATATTAAAATAGGTTATAGATTAAAATAGTTTATATATTAAAAATAGTTTATATATTAAAATAGGTTATAGATTAAAATAGTTAATGTATTAAAAATTATTAATATATATTAAAATGGTTTATATGTTAAAAAAGTTTGTATATTAAAAGAGTTTATATCGAAAATAATTTCAAATTAGAATTGTTTCTTCCAATTTCACAAATCAATTCAAATCAACTTTAGTTCCAAAAATTCAATTTAAATCAACCCCAGTTCAACAGTTTCAATCCAAAAGGCTATAGGTTTCAATTCAAATTCTCATTAAAACCATTTCAATTTATATCAATTTCAAATTCATTTTGAACTACAAATTTAAACCACCTTAAATTCAATAGGTTTCAAAGTTTAAATATTCAAACATTTACAATAACTCAATTTTGATAAATTTCATTTATATTTCAAAAGCCAACTTTAAGATTACAATTTAAATTCTTTAAACAATGCATTTAAACCAAATTTTAATTTCAACATTTTAAAAGCTTGGATTTTGAAAATAATTCAGTTGATATAAATCTAATTTTTATTTCATAATATCATTTAACTGGATTCAAAAATCAAGGATTTTAAAATCATTTAATTTAACCAATCCAGTGTCCGTATATAATTTTCTACCCTATGCTCAAGTGACGCGGATATATATCATTTCAACAAGCAATAATTTAAATTTTTGAATATATATCATTTCAACCCGTATCCCGAATCACAATTTGCAAATCCATAAAATCGCTCGGGTTTACCATTTTAACCCATAATGATTTTTCCCTAATCTATAAGATCGTTCAGGTATGTACCATTTCAACCCATAGTGATTTCCTAACAATAACTAAGGGAACTTACAGTGTGATAACAACATATAAAATAAACATAACATCAAATCATCCAGAATGTCAACAATTAAGCATCCATCACAATCATCATTCAAATAAACCAATAAATCACAACAATTAATTGTTACATTATCAGGTATTTAACTAAAAATTTAAATATTCAATATAAATTTAAATGGCAATTTAACTCAATATAAATTCAAATTAAATTTAAATGACAGTTTAAAATATGAAACAGCAATCAGTAAATTTCTAATCACATCATAAATTCAATTTAACTAACATAAGATGGTTTAGTATTCGTGAGTGGGTTAAAACACTCACCTTTATTTGAAACTGAAAATATCTCCAACTTCAAATAAATGTCAATCCAACGCCAAGCTGTAGACGACCTTAATACGATTCCAACGCCTCATGTTTTGCCCGAAGCGGACCTCGTACGAGGAAGTTATACAATTTTATTATACGATACAATTTTAAACTTAATTAACCAAATTTAAAATAATAATAAAATAAAATAACGCTACCTCTCCTTCTCACGTTCACTCGTTCGTGCCTAGGTTAACCCATACGCACGCGACCAAGAGAACGACGATGCGCCACCAATGACCATTGAGGCCCGATCCAAGAACGCTGGCGCGTGCGCCACAGCCTACACCTCCACTGCCCAAAGCCTTGCCTCAGCCGCTGTCACCGATCGTCCAGACAAAGCTAAAAACCATCGCGACTTCAAGGCCAAATTCTGGCGATTTCGTGAGCATCCAAGTCAATTCCACCGTTCAGAACGTAGAGAACAATGATATCTACAACTTTCATTTAGGAGTTGATGCGACTCGATAATCGGATGGAGAGATCTAAAAGGAAGAAGGCGCAAGATTCTCAGCCGTTGAAAAAGGAAGATGGCGGCTATAGAAACTTTAGGGTTTATGAATATTTTAATAATATTTTCCTTGTTGCGTGCCGTACTTATATAGTTAGGTCCAAAACAGCCCGAAATCCAATTGAAGCGTGCCGATAGGCTATCCTAATGTAAAAAGGCCTTATGAACGCAATGGAACTGATTTCGAGGCTCAATTCTATCATGTTCATAGGTTACTGTTGAAAATCGAATTATATTCTTTTAAATTCTTTTAATTGATTTATACGCGTTTCGAGCTCGCATGATCAAACGATAAGTCCGATCGCTACGAAATTTGAAATCTTATAATAATTTGCTATTACGGATCTGATGAAACTGGTTTCGTTGAAATCCGAGACAGTGGACAAAATGGAAAATTTTCACGTTAATTGAATAGATTATTATTAAATTGATTTACTCACTTTTGAATTTAATTTTAAAAATTAACAATTCTATCATTCTTGATTATGGATAAATTTAATAATCTTTTAAAATAAAATTTTCCATGTTAAATTCAACATTTAAACATTACATTAGTTCCAGCGTTCAATTACAACCGTAATAAAATCCTTGTTGATTATAATTTAAATTCAATCAAATCCTTTTATTCCGATTTACTCTCTTATTATTCAATCACCTAATACCATATGAATTCATTTAACACTAGTTTACAATTTATTACATTCTTATTCTACGGTTATCATCTTAACTAATATTAACTGAAATATTTAATTATATTAACTGCAATTGATTTACAATTAATTTCACACGGATTAAATATCAAGATGATAATAAATCAATTGTTATGCATTAATAATTCACCTCTATTAATCTATTATTTACAAACAAAGGTTGATAAATTACTTACCATATATTGATTCCATTCTACATTAACAGATTTCAATTAATTAATTATAATTTCTCTTTTTAATACAACATTGATTTAAATCTTTATTTACCTTTATTATTACCATTAATTGCAATAACCTTAAATGGTTTTCAATCTCATTCAATCAACCTTATTAAATTATATTCTGATTATTTTTCTCAATTATAAGTCATAAATTTTAATTTCTCCAAATATTAAATTTCAAAATCTTATTAAATTTAATATTTTTTAATTATCAAAAATTACGGGTCATTACATTAATGCTCGAAGCCAATAAAACTTCGATTGAAACCAATACCATCAGCTACACATCCCGAAAGCTGGCTAACTTGGCGAATGAATCCGCCTTCATGTTTTTCTGTCTAGAAATATGCATTATTGTGTAGTGTTCAATATCATCCAACAGCTCCAGCATCTGTAAAACCCCGTAAAATAAACATTAATTAACTAAAGAGAGTTAATAAGTAATTTATAAGGCTAAAAAATGAAATTTACGCAAATTTTAGAATTTGGCTACGAAACATGCACCGTTATGTTCATGGCGCTCTTTTGATCAACTTTCATATATAAAGCTTTACGATCAGAGTTCAAACAAAGAAGTTATCAACGTTTGAAGTTTTGAATCGAAGATAATTAAAAAGAATTCAAAATGATTTAAAAAATAATATAATGTTAATAGAGGAATTAAATCGCCAAGATCACCACTGGTCAATAGTAGCATAAAGACGATCGACCGGTTGGTTAGGGCCGGAACAGCCTGAACCTTGGCCTAAATGGCCTAGATTTAATAAATAATAATCTAACAGGCAGAATTGATTCTTACACCTATAAATACAAGCCTAACCCCTCACTTTTGTTCTCATATTTTCTGAAATGAGCAGTGGAGCTCTGTCATTGCTCCTTCTTCATTATTTCTTGAAATTAAAAAAAACTATATATATATATGTTGGAGAAGGACAGAAAATAAAAGAGAAGAAGAGAAGGAGTACACCAATTTTGCGAAAAAAGTAAATTTAAGAATTATAAATTTAAACTCTATTTAACTCAAATCTCCTGTCAGATTTATAAGTCTAATGGGTATGTATACACTTTTGTATACATATTTTTGGTTGAAAAGAAAAGGAGTTAAATGAGAGGAATGGATTTGGATTTGGATTTGGAGATTTGAAAGACAAAAGGTAAGTGAAACATTACGTGATTTACATAATACTAAAATTATATCGTTGAAAATCTATTTTTGTTATTATGCCTATGTGGAAACTATTGAATTGTAGGGTTAGCTAAATGAATCTAATTTAAAATCATTGCCTACATATTCGGTAAATTATTGAACTTTGATGAAATAGTATATACACCATAGATCTGGAATTTAGGGATAATAGTCTCTAAAATTTATGAAATATAATATTGATAGAATTATGTACTTATTTTCATATTCTTGTTTTTTAGGATTATAAACGGTTAATCATTTATTTAGAATGCTCTAATTTGATTTAATATGTAAATTTTCTATGTTTTAATTCGTTGGATTTGTAGAATGTGCAATTTCGTTGTATTGATTGTTGTGTGAATTTCCATAAACAGTCCAACCTCATAATTATATATGAAAGATGCATCGTTGAAATTACAAGGAATATGTCCAACTGAAAGAGATATGCAAAGTACGGGTGTCTTTTTCGTAGTTTGCACTATCTATTTTAATAAAATAAAACGAGATAATTCGTTGTAATTGCAAACGCGGCACAATCCCACTTTTTGGCGGTTTATGGAAAGTTGCAATGGTAACATTTACTTCTTCGAAAATATGCTGTTCTAATGCATTAAATGTAGAGATAAATTTTTGTATGGAATGTACACATAAGTGTACATCCAAAAATCCGTAAACGTACAAACAAAAAAGTTGCAATTGAAAATATAAATAATCCTGTTTACCAATTTTATATATATATAGTTTAAGTTTAAGAAATAAATAAACAAATTTTGTTATAACATAAATATATATATATATATATGTGTGTGTGTGGTAATGTGCAATTAATTGTATGTTATTATATTAATTACAAATAAAATGCTAAAATATGAATAATGTAATAAATTAAGGAGTTAATGTGAAGTTACAGTAATCAAGCCAGTATGGGTATAAACCCATTTAATGAATTTAATTACAGAAACCAAATATGACATTGGTGAAAGAAATTAAATAGGCATGGTAAATTAGTTCTGAAACATACAAATAAATATCATTAACGTATATCCAATTTGAATATCAAAGACCATTTATAAAGGGCATTAATTAGAGGTAAAAGAAGTAGTAAATGAAATTTAATAACATTAATGAAATAAGAAGTTAAAGATAGTAAACGTGTAAAATAAAAGGGAAGTTCATAGAAAGTAAATAAATGAATTTCGGAGGCATAATAATTTCCATAATTGAAATTATATGACCTCGGTAATAAGTTTGCGATGGGTGTAAATTAGTGGACCTAGGCCAATATTTAGATTAATTATAAATGACTTGGTTTAGTATGGATTTAGATACGAGGACGATAGAGTCACACAATGGAAGTATGTCCTCCGCAAAGGACTGCCAGCAGTTGTGTATACGTACTACTAATATGGATAATCTCCAACTATAGGACCCATAGGGGATATTAGTTCGAGAATAGGTTTGGGGAGAATATACCAAGAGGTTCGCCTCGGAATTAAAGTATTATGTGGCTAAGTACCTTTAGGGTGGTCAAGGGGTTTACTTTGGGGTTGAGGTATTAAATGATCGTTGGGTCTGTCTCTTCCCTATTTAAGAAGTATTAAATGACCTATGTCAGTGCCTAATTAGGAAAGTAGGGTCTGCTTCAATTCCAAACCAGAAGTACTAAGTAAACATGAGTAGACATTTTCTTTGATTTGCATTAGGCAAATCTAAATGGGATTTAGGTTGGAGGTCGATGCTATGTCAGCATTACTGGTAAACCGGTATTTGTGGAGTAGTTGGACATGGGTCAAGGCCACCATCGGTCCCGGGTGGTCGTTAGCAAAGACTTCGGAAAGCCTGGATGGGCTGCACTTTCTATCGGTGTAGAGTTCATAAGGGATATGCACTGACCTCAAATTTTGGTTGCTTGTTTGTTTGGTTAGAAGTTGGCTAGTTAACCCTTAGACAAGTCTTTGAGATGCTTTAGTTACATGGCTAATTAAATTATAAAACCGTAGCTATGAGTCATCAACCTTCGTAGTTAAGGACGGTTGACCATCGATTATGTTGTGAAGGGGTCTGCTTGGAGGTCGAGGTATTAAATAATCATTGGATCTGCCTCTTTTCTATTTAAGAAGTATTAAATGGTTGTTACTAAGGGCATGCTTCGGGGTCGAGGTAATAAATGGTCGTTGGGTCTACCTGTTCCCTATTTAAGAAGTATTAAGTGGCTGGGGTTTCCTTTTAGTAAGTACAGCGATGCTTATATTAATACGCATGTATATACATGTACCTTAGAATAGGTTAGACATATCATACACATATATAGACTTTAATGACAAATCCATAAGTATTAGATATAACACTTAAATGGAAATCAATCGGCATAAACTAGTGTTATGGATAAAGTATGTAATTTACTAGTCACTAGAATATTGTTCTGACTCCCTCCTCATGTCAACCCATAGGATAGATTTAGAGGGCGTGATACAGGTACCAGATGGAAATGTACGTGGATAGGTTCTCTCATTCATGCTCTACACTGACAAATGCAACTAGATATCCGAGAAATGATATTGGTTTCAAGGTATTGGCCTTAGTAAGTGTATATGTTATATTTTACTATTCCATTGTGAGTTCGTATAAATAGCTCCTTGATATACTTATGCTTATTACAGGTTACCAACACCAACAATTTATACCCTAATGGACTCGGGTTTTCGATTTAGTCGAAAAGTCCGACCGATTAAGGTGCGCGCTGTTACGTTTGGTATCAGAGCTTTGGTTAGTCGATCATAAGAATTAGGATACTTTGAGTGAACGTATTTGTATTTTTACCTAGAATTATATATATTACATGCCAAACTATACAGATTCTAAATATAGAAGTAGTTGCGATTATATTTTGAAAATAGGGATAGGACAACTATGAGTTGGGATAATAAATTGAGTTAAATTTATATACGTACATCGATTACTCTATGGGATGTAGACTGTACTATAGATGTTGACTTAAGAAGAGTATGAGCACAACATATAGATGGGTCCCTAAAGCTGGATGGTACTTGACTCCTTTTGTTGAGCTGAGACTGCCCTATGAATGTGGATTTTGCTGAATTACCTATTGATGACGTATATTTCATCCAGACAAATGGGAAGTAAGAACCTATATATGGTGAATATCCAGAAGTAAGATATAAATAGGAATGAGCAAGATCCTACAAGAAGGTGTGCATTAACCGCCGTAAGATCATAGCCGGATTTTAATATAATCTTGACGAGAATAAATTAAGAATAATTGAGAAAGAAGAAAATTCAAAAATAAAGGAATAATAGAAACCCATTTTCGAGTCTAACCCCACGTAAATGAATTTAGTAAAATAAGATTTTGAAGTGTCTCAAATTATTTGGAATGGCTTTAAATGAATTTATTTAAAAATAGAAGAAACATATCGCTGAAAAGTTGTTATTTTTGAGAAGTAAGTAAATACTAAAATTTTTGCCATATAAATTACCCCTTTGGAATAGATTCTTGAAAACCTAGAAAATTTAAGAAAGCCAATAACCTTTGTTTTTGAAATAAATGGAAAATAAGGCGTATGTTTGGCTCGATGATTTTTCTATTTCTATAAATTACAAGTTTTAAAATTCTTTTTAAGGGGTGGATAAATGGAAATGGTACCTGATTTAAATGGGTAAAGAGAATGGAATGGTAAGAACACCTTATAGTGAAAATAGAAAGAATATTCCCGTATAAGGAAAATATAGAGAAAAATAACTGAAATAGATTTATACAGAAAAGGTAAACAGTTTCATGTTAATGGAGAAAACCCTAATGGATAAAGTAGTAGCGAACGCACGACAATGATCAAATGAAGAAAACGATCAATTAAAAGAGAAAAAGAGCTATATGAGGAGGAGCTATATAAGAGAAAAAAAGTAAATTCAAGAATTATAAATTTAAACTCCATTTAACTCAAATCTCATGTCAGATCTATAAGTCTAATGAGTATGTATACACTTTAATATATATATTTTTGGTTGAAAAGAAAAGAGGACAAGTGAGAGGAATGGATTTGGATTTGGAGATTTGAAAGACAAAAGGCGAGTGGAAAATTATATGATTTACATAATACTAAAATTATATCGTTGAAATTCTATTTTTGTTATCATGCCTATATAGAAACTATAGAATTGTAGGCTTAACTAATTGAATTTAATCTGAAATCATTGCCTACATATTCAGTAAATTATTGAAATTTGATGAAATAGTATATACACCATAGACCTGGAATTTAGGGATAATAGTCCCTAAAATAGTATATACACCATAGATCTTGTTTTTTTGGATTATAAACTGTTAAACGTTTATTTGGAATGCTCTAATTTGATTTTATATGTAAATTTTCTATATTTTATTCCTTGGATTTGTAGAATGTAACATTTAGTCATATTGATTGCCTTGTGAATTTCAATAAACGGTCCAACCTCATCATTATATATGAAAGGTGCATCGTTTGAAATAATAAGGAATATATCCAAATGAAAGAGAAGTATAAAGTAGGAGTGTCTTTTCTGTAGTTTGTACTATCTATTTCAATAAAATAAAAGGCGGTAATTCCTTGAGATTGCAAACGCGGAAACAAATATTTTTGGGGAATTTACACATAAATGTATATCCAACAATCCATAAATGAACTAAAAAGTTACAAATAGAAATATAAATATACTCGTTTACCAATTAAATGTGTGTGTATATAAAGTGAAGTATAAGTTTAAGAAATACATAAATAAATGACAGTTATAACATAAATACAAATATATATATATATATGTATGTATGGTAACGTGCAATTAATTGTACATTATCATATTAATTACAATAGAACGCTAAAATACAAATAATGTAATAAATTATGGAGTTAATGGGAAGTTATAGTAATCAAGCCAAATTTGGTTATAAACCCATTAATGAATTTAATTGCATAGACCAAATACGACATTGATGAAGAAAATTAAATAGGCATGATGAATTAATTCTGAAATGTACAAATAAATGTCATTTAACATTTGTCCAATTTGAATATAAAAAACCATCTATAAAGGGCAATATTGGAGGTAAAAGAAGTAGTAAATGACATTAGTGAAATAAGAAGTTAAAGATAATAAACATATAAAATAAAAGGGAAGTTCATAAAGTATAGAAATGAACTACTTGTATTATCGTTTTCACTCTAGAGGGGGGGTGAATAGGGTGACACTAATAATAATAAAAATTAATGTGGAAATAAAAATAGAAAATAGAAAATAATGCAGTAGAGATCACACATAGATTTACCCACGTAAACTTGCGACACCCGCTAATTTGATTAGAAATTAAGTAGTCGGACGCTTACAAACAAATGTAAACAGGCGACATCCGCTAATTTGACTAACCTAACTCTAAGCTAAAAAACATAAGACAAAACCATAATTAAAAAAAATAAGCCCAACACAAAATAATAAAGCTGGCCCAAATAAAAATTATAATGAGGACAGTTTCTTTTTTTTTGTTATGCGGCCGCCTCTTATTCTCTTCGTTCTGAAATTTAGGGTTTCTCTAAATTGAAATCGCTGCTTAATAATCAATCGATTGATGTGATGATTTTTCCTCGAATTGCTTTATTAATCAACTCTCTGGATTTGATAGCTTGCGGTAGCTTCAATTGAGTCGAGATCGAATGATGCTTTTAACTGGTATGTGAATTGCCTTTTTCGATTATTGATTATGCTCAACTTTCTTGATTCGAGTTTTGAATATTTTCTGTGATTTTTTCTATGTTTTCTGATTTTGTCTCGAACTCGAATGAGAATTTCACCGATGATGAGATTGGGTTAAATAGGGATAAAAACCCTATATTTTCGTTCGTATATTTGAGTTTTGAATACTTCGTGATTTTAGCTCGGCCATTAGATTTTTGCTTGAACGATGAGATGATTTTTGACTTGTTCATCTTCTCATCATTTAAATTTGCTTTCCGTTCTTTACTGCCTTGACTCGTTCATCTTCCAGGTTGTCATTTGAATTCGAGATATATTGTTGACCTCCTGAAAACTGACTGGTTCACCATGATTTGCTCAGCGACTTTATTCAAACAATTTACAGAATTTTTAGTTGAACATTAACGCTGTTTCGTTTAACCAAAACTACTCCTTGATCTTGGCATTTGAATTTGCTGACTTTGAGATAGACTTGATGAAGTTGACTTGTTCATTTTTCTCTTATCCGTATGACCTCTGATAAATTCAATTACGTTTACAACTATTCGAATTTTTCCCTTGTGGGTACTGAACTGATGCATGTTTATTAGTTTGATTTCCACTATATATATATATATGTGTGTGTGTGTGTGTGTGTGTGTGTCTACATGTGTGTACACATATGTAAATATGTATGTGGTCATTGAAGCCCGGTTCCATTTTGAATGAAGATTGCATGTTGATTTTGTACATTTGGTGGTCTAGTTGCACTTCATTCGGTCTGGTTCACTGTGCTTGTTGAATTGATAGGTTGAGTCTGTGATTGTTATGGCTGCTCTGTCCACTTCAGTGCTTGCATTCTGGCATATGTATATACATGTCATTGTATCCATCTGCCTTGAGTCCAGACATTTATGTGCACTTGAATTGCTTCAGTTACCATCACCCTTACTATACTACTTCACTATTGTGTTGCATGCTCTAGTATACTGCATTTTGATGTGTTGAGTAACTCACTGCCTTGAGTTCATTGATATGCATCCCTTTTGTATCTTGCTTGTGCACTGCTCATTACTTTTGCATGCGCATGTATACTTGTATTTGTCTCTGTCCTCAATTCTGGTTGTTCATGCCTGCACTTGATCACTGTCACTGTTTTGCCCTATCACATGCTTATGCACTTGTCATGGTCGAGTCTGCACTTGGTTCTTCATGTGTTCATTTCTGAATTGTTTGCATATATGAGCATGTCTAGTTCCATATGTTCATAGCATATGTGCCTCAGATCTGTGTTGCATTTATCTGGGTTGAAATGTTGGTTCTGGTTCGTTGAGTCTGGTCTTTGGTTCATTTTGAAGCTGGTTTAGTTCTTGTACCATTTTGTGTTCAGACTTATTTTTGAAGTCTGGTTCATGTGTGAGTTATTGTAGTCTGAAATGTTTTGTGTGTGTGGTCTGCTTTGGTTAAGTCTTCAGATGTCTGCACTTTGCTTCATGCCTTGACTTGTGTCTGCATATTCATGCTTGAAACTTTATTGCTTTCTATTCATATTCACCCATTTAAGCTTTGCATGTGTGTTTGTATTTGTTGCACCTGAGTTGAATCCGGCCTAGGCTCGGGTTTGACGTTGTGCTCACTTGTCCCTGCAGTTTTAACAAGCAAGTGTATATCGGTGTACACGACCTTGTGGCATGTACAGTGATACACTATGCATGTCATGAGTTGTTCGTGTAAGATGAATTAAAAGAAATGATGATGAACAACCCAAATAACTGAGGCAAATAATATTTTCAAACACACACTTCATTATGTATTGCAAAATATTTCTTTTTCAATTTTACCGTGTAGTGTTTATTTTTGCAGACAGTTCAGATGTTGGATACAGGTTGGAGCAGAGTTGAAGATTAAATACGAGTGACGAGTGAATATATGTAGTGAGGTGAAAATTGTAGAGTGAAAATTGTGTTGTAATTGAAAATGTGTAAATGTAGTGAGAGCTTAAAATTTGTACTATTTTAATTTGTAATAAAATATTTGTTTGAACAAAATATTTGTTTAAATATGAATTCTGAGTTATTTATTTTATTCAACAAATATTTATTTAATTATATGGAAAAATAAAATGATACAATAACAAATACATTTAAAATAATATGTTTATTATCATAAAAGAAAATCATATACTAGCATATTCTACAATCTCCCCCTTTTGATGATAACAAACATATATTAATATTTTGACTTTATTAAATGTATTTGGTCTTGATGAATTCTATTAACTCCCCCTATTTGAATGCTCCCCTAACAATAAAGCTCCCCCTTCACATATGCATGAAAATAATAAAGAATATGCAAATAAAAAATGATAGACAATGCAATGAACCTAGATGAGAATATGCAAACAAAAAATTTGAACTTATTTGCCAAAATCTTAACTTCTCTCCCCCTTTTGTAATCAGCAAAAAAGTAACAGTGTTAGAAAATGGTGATAAAGTGATAGACATTAATACAACATTAGTAACTAATCGAGTTTAAATATTAAATTTAAATAAAAAATCAAACAACAATCATAAATACTCTGTTAGGTGCATATTCCACTTTAGAGTGATAGGGGTGATGTCGGCATAGAAAACCATATAGTCGAGTCCATTTGCGGTATATTTATAACAGGAATTTGAATACTTACTAACCATGCATAACCATTAGGACTTTTAAATGAGATTAGTAGTATTCCCAATTTTTATTAAAAAATGAATTCCAAGCTTCTTCTAACCACGCATAACCGTGAGGACTTTTAAATGGGGTTAGAATCAACTCACCTATTTAATAATCAATTTTGATATGTGTTCCATACATGCATAACCGTGAGGACTTTTAAATGAGCATGAAAGCACATAATCAAAGATTCCAAGTAGTTCACCCATGCATAACCATGAGCACTTTTAAATGAGAGTGAATACTTTTGGATGATTTTATTTTCTGATTTTATTGCTAATTTAAAAAAAATGAATAATTTCCTGTTTAAATACCATATTTTGACATACTATATTGGACTTTGACGAATGATGGTCGTTAGAAATATGATAGAAATAGAGATGATCAAGGAATTTTTACCAATCAAAGTTATTACAAATTTTGTTTAAATTTTTAAAGAAATTTACTACATATACTGTCTCAAGTCATAATGTATGATCAAGATCAACACTCATCACCTTTTTTCAGTCACTATTTATCTTTTCAATAATCAGTAGGGAGTCAGATTAGTTAACATAGGCATTTAAGACCAAATCCAAAAATCAAATTTCTGAAATGCCTAAACTGAGATGAAGTCGACAAAAACTATTTTCTGAAAGGGTTTTGTAAAAATGCCTGCCAATTGAAAATCAGTTGAAATGAAAATTATGCACATATTTTCTTTGGAAATGTGATGCAACTAATGAATGTCCCAACATAAAACATGTTCCACTGGTACTTTTTCTATCAACTAGACTACCAGCATAATCTGCATCTGAATACCACTTTAACTCAAAGTTAGGATAAGTTAGATACCATAAGACCAAACCGTGGGGTGTGCAACAGATACCTTATAATCCTTTTTATAGCTTTTAAATGAGATTCCTTTGGATTTGACTAAAACCGTGCACACAAACAAACAGCGAACATAATGTCAGGTCTAGAAGTAGTAAGATAAAGAAATATACCCATGTGTATCTAGAGTAATCATCAACCAATACAAAACAATATCTCTTACCACCTAAGCTTGCAATATCGTTAGGTCAACAATTTTGCACAAATCAGAATCAAAAATAACATTCATTCCCTTATCACAAAACTGGCTGATTGAAATCAGATTATGGTGCATATTTTCAACATATAAAACATCGTTTAAGGTAAATGTACCATTACCTACTTTACCTTTACCGATAAGTTTACAGTTATCGTTGTTGCCCATTATGACTCTGCCACCTTTGTATTTATCTAAGCTAAGGAACTATGATTTGTCGCCCGTCGTGTGCCAGGAACAGCCAGAATCCAGGTACTACTGTTGTTGTTCCTTAGCCTGCCAACACACTTACAAGAGGAAAGATTTTTGTGACCTATTTGTTTTTATAGGTCCATGATTGTTAGTGACAGAAAATTTTGAAAAACAAGTAGAACCAAGACATTCTATGTTTGTTCCTTTTGGCACCCAGATTTGTTTGACTTTAAGGGATTTTACATTCGTGCCTTTAGGAACCCAAATTTGTATGGTTTTCACGTGTTTGGGTCTATACCAGCAATTGTTGTGATTGTGTCCAATATTTCCACAAATCGTGCACTTGTAATTGACATGATTAGTTTCAATTCTAACTCTTTCAGATTGAGTATACCCATGTCCTTGTCTAATAGTATTAACAGTTTGTTTTTCTAATAACATATTTAGTGATCTTCCTCCTTTGGAGAATTTTCCTAAAGTTGTAGACAATTGTTAGACTTGTGACTTGAGAGATTCATTTTCATTCAATAAGAAAGTGCACTTTTTAATAGAATTTTCTCTTCTAGTATTTTCACTTTCTTTCAAAATCAAAATTTCATTTTCAAGCGATTTAATTTTATTCTCTAATTTTTTTATTTCTTCTTCAAATGATGGACACTTATCACACTTAGGACGCTTATTTCTATAGTTTTGAGCCAATTGATCAAGCTGCATATTTAGTTCTATCAAACTGTCTTTTTGTGATTCAAGTTTAGCGTACTTCTCCCTATGTCTCTCAAAACAGCCATTTACTTCAGAAAGTATAGAAGTAATTGAGAGTGAGTAAGTTTTGATACCTCGCTTGGCTTATCATAACCGATGTCACTTGTTTCTCCTTGAAGATACATATTTTCTTTTTCACTCTCACTGCCGGTGCTTTTATCAACCTCATCGCTTTCATCCCAAGTAGCTGCAAAACTTCTTTTTTCGGTTTCTTTCCTTTGCTGAATTCATTTTAAGGACAATTTGGCTTGATATGGCCAGGTTTATTGCCCTTGTGATAAATGATCTCCTTCTCTTCTGAGTTGTCTAGAATTTTGACAATTCCGTTCTTCAATTGTTGATTTAGAGCTGGATTTCCATACTTGCGGTTCCACCTTTTGAATCTCTTTATTATCAGTGCCAATTCTATTGCTCCATCATCATCTTCTTCACTTTCAGTTGTTCCTTTGAGAGCTATTGATTTCTTCGCATATCACCTCCTTCACGTATTTCCTTGAATTTAATTTCTAGCTCATAAGTGGTGAGATTCCCGATGAGTTCTTCAACTTTAATTTGTTTTAGATCCTTTGATTCTTGAATGGTAGTCACTTTTGCTTCAAAATTTCATAGAAGAATTCTGAGGATTTTTCGGACTATTTCCAGTTCTGTGTATGGTCTTACTAGAGATTTTGATTAGTATACAAGATTAGATAGTCGTCCATACATTTCTTTGACACTTTCATCCTTTGCCATTGTGAAGTTCTCATACTCGCTACTAGGCATGGCAAGGCGAGATTCTTTAACCTAGGAGGTTCCTTAATGAGTCACTTCAAGCGTGTGCCAAATTTCCTGCGCAGTTAGACAATGTGAGACACGATTAAATTCAATTTGATCTATTGAACAAATAATAGAATTCATAGCTTTAGCATTTTGTAGTTTATTTTCAAGATCTATCCATTGATCCATAGGTTTTTCAACTTCTTGATTATCTACCATTATTGTTGGTGTGCTATAGCTCATCTCAACAATATTCCATGCATCTATGGTTTTCATAAAAAAAATCATTCTATTTTTCCAATATGCATATTACCATTGAACATGGGTGGTCTAACTATGGACGGACCTTTAGCAAAAGCATTATTAAAAAAAGCCATTAGAAAAGGCCATTAAAAATCAAATTTTCTAACACAAAAAATGATTTTTGTTCCTAGCTCTGATACCACTTGTAGGATCATTTTCACCCTAGAGGAGGGGTGAATAGGGTGATACTAATCATAATAAAAATTAATGCGGAAATAAAAATATAAAACAGAAAATAATGCAGTAGAGATCACACACAGATTTACCCAGCTTCGACAATAACCTGCCTACGTGCTGCACCCAAGGTTTCTACTAGAAATTAAATAGTCAGACGCTTAGAAACACACGTAAACATGTGACACCGGCTAATTTTACTAACCTAACTCTAAGATCAAAACCCTGCCACAACTCAACCACTGAGTTGCGAATTCTCGAACTACAAAACTGTAGTTCGTAGCATAGTTACAAAACTAGAAATTTACCAAATTTTGAAAGAGAAAATTACAAATAAAATAAAGCTAAAAAACAAAGTCAAAACCCTAATTAAAGAAAATAATCCCAATACAAAATAATAAAGCCAACCCAAATAAAAATTATAATGAAGGCAGTTTTTTTTCTTTGTTATGCGGCCGCCTCTTATTCTCTTCGTTTTGAAATTTAGGGTTTCTCTAAATTGAAAACGCCGCTTGATAATCGATCGATTGACGTAATGGATTTTTCCTCGAATTGATTTGTCAATCAAATCTCTGGATTTGATAGCTTGCGGTAGCTTCAATTGAGTTGAGATCGAATGATGCTTTTAACTGGTATGTGAATTGCCTTTTTCGATTATTGATTATGCTCGACTTGCTTAATTCGAGTTTTGAATATTTTCTAGTGATTTTTTCTATGTATGTTTTCTGATTTTGTTTCGAACTTGAATGAGAATTTTGTCGATGATGATATTGGGTTAAATAGGGATAAAAACCTTATATTTTCGTTCGTGTATTTGAGTTTTGAATACTTCGTGATTTTAGCTTGGCCATTAGATTTTTGCTTGAACGATGAGATGATTTTTGACTTGTTCATCTTGTCATCATTTAAATTTGCTTTCCGTTCTTTACTGCCTTGACTTGTTCATCTTTCAGCTTGTCATTTGAATACGAGATATATTGTTGACCTCCTGAAAACTGATTGGTTCACCATGATTTGCTCAGCAACTTTATTCAAACGATTTACAGAATTTTTAGTGGAACATTAAAACTGTTTCATTTGACCAAAACTGCTCTTTGATCTTGACATTTGAATTTGATGACTTTGAGATAGACTTGATGATGTTGACTTGTTCATTTTTCTCTTATCCATATGACCTCTGATAAATTCAATTACATTTACAACTATTTGAATTTTTCCCTTGTGGGTACTGAACTGATGCATGTTTACTTGTTTGATTTCCACTATATATATACACACACACACGCATGTGTGTGTGTGTACACATATGTATATATGTATGTGGTCATTGAAGCCTAGTTCCATTTTGAATGAAGATTGCATGTTGATTTTGTACATTTGTTGGTCTAGTCGCACTTCATTCGGTCTGGTTCACTGTGCTTGTTGAATTGATAGGTTGAGTCTGTGATTGTTATGGATGCTCTGTCCACTTCAGTGCTTGCATTTTGGCATATGTATATACATGTCATTGTATCCATCTGCCTTGAGTCCAGACATTTATGTGCACTTGAATTGCTTCAGTTACCATCACCCTTACTATACCGCTTCACTGTTGTGTTGCATGCTCTAGTATACTGCATTTTGATGTGTTGAGTAACTCACTGCCTTGAGTTCATTGATATGCATCCCTTTTGTATCTTGCTTGTGCACTGCTCATTACTTTTGCCTGTGCATGTATACTTTTATTGGTCTTTGTCCTCAATTCTGATTGTTCATGCCTACACTTGATCACTGTCACTGTTTTGCCCTATCACATGCTTGTGCACTTGTCATAGTTGAGTCTACACTTGGTTCTTCATGTGCTCCTTTCTGAATTGTTTGCATATATGAGCATGTATGGTTCCATATGTTCATAGCATATGTGCCTCGGATCTGTGTTGCATTTATCTAGGTTGAAATGTTGGTTCTGGTTTGTTGAGTCCGGTCTATGGTTCATTTTGAAGCTGGTTTAGTTCTTGTACATTTTGTGTTCAGGCTTATTTTTGAAGTCTGGTTCATGTGTGAGTTATTGTAGTCTGAAATGTTGTGTGTGTGGTCTGCTTTGGTTGAGTCTTCATATGTCTGCACTTTGCTTCATGCCTTGACTTGTGCCTACATATTCATGCTTGAAACTTTGTTGCTTTCTATTCATGTTCACCCATTTAAGCTTTGCAGGTGTGTTTGTATTTGTTGCACTTGAGTTGAATCCGACCTAGGCTTGGGTTTGACCTTGTGCTCACCTGTCCCTGCTGTTTTAACAAGCAAGTGTATATCGGTGTGCACGACCTTGTGGCATGTACAGTGATACACTGTGCATGTCACCAGTTGTTCGTGTATGATGAATTAAAAGAAATGATGACGAACAACCCAAATAGCCGAGGCAAATAATATTTTCAAACAGACACTTCATTGTGTACTGCAAAATATTTCTTTTTCAATTTTACTGTGTAGTGTTTATTTTTGCAGACAATTCAGATGCTGGATACATGTTGGAGCAGAGTTGAAGATTAAATACGAGTGACGAGTGAATATATGTAGTGAGGTTAAAATTGTAGAGTGAAAATTGTGTTGTAATTGAAATTGTATTGTAATTGAAAATGTGTAAATGTAGTGAGAGCTTAAATTTGTACTATTTTAATTTGTAATAAAATATTTGTTTGAATAAAATATTTGTTTAAATATGAATTCTGAGTTATTTATTTAATTCAACAAATATTTATTTAATTATGTGGAAAAATAAAATAGTACAATAACAAATACATTTAAACGAATATATATATATATATGTTTATTATCATCAAACAAAAATCATATACTAGCATATTCTACACTACTAAATGAACTTAGGAGGCATAATAATTTCCATAGTTGAAATCATGTGGCTTTAATAGTACGTTTGCGACGGGTGTGAATTAGTGGTCCTAGCCTAATATTTAGGTTAATTATAAATGACTTGGTTCAGTATGGTTGGGATAGAAGGCTAGTAAAGTTATACAGTAGAAGTCTGCCCTCCAAAAAGAGTTGCTAGTAGTTGTGTATACATACTACCGATATGGAACATCCCCAGCTATAGGACCCGTGGGGGATATACGTTTGCGTATAGGTTTAGAAAAAATATACCAAGGGGTTCGCTTCGGATTTGAAGTATTAAATGGCTAATTACCTTTAGGGTGGTCAAGGGGTTTACCTTAGGGTTAAGGTATTAAATGGCCGTTGGGCCTAATTATTTCCTATTTAAGAAGTCTTAAATAACCAACGACAGTGCCTAATTGGGAAAGTGGGGTCTGCTTCAACTCCAAACCAAAGTTAATAAGTAACTGGGAGCGGGCAGTTTCCTTAATTTTCATTAGCCAAATCTAAATGGGAACTGGGTTTGGAGGTCGATGCTATGTCGGCACTGTTGGTAAACCGATATTTGTGGAGTAGGGTTGGACATAGATCAAGGCCACCATCGGTCCCGAGCGGTCGTTAGCAAAGACTTGAGTTAAGCCTGGATGGGCTACACTTCCTACTAGTGTAGAGTTTGTATGGGATATGCAATGACCTAAAGTTTTGGTTGCTTGTTTGTTTGGTTGGAGGTTGACTGGTTGACCCTTAGATAAGTCTTTGAGATGCATTAGTAATACGGCTGATTAAATTATAAAGGCATATCTAGGAGTCATCGGCCTTAGTAGTTAGAGCCACTTGACCATCTATTACGTTGTGAGGGGGTCACCTTCGGGGTCGAGGTATTAAATGGTAGTTGGCGGATCCTCTTCCCTAAAGTATTAAATGGTTGTTACTGAGGGCCCGCTTTGGGGTCGATGTATTAAATGGCTGTTGGATCTGCATCTCCCCTACTATTAGTGGTCGAGGTTTTCTTTTGGAAAGTATTGCGATGCTTATATATACATACACACATATACATACATACATGTATACTCTTATACCTCGTAATAGGTTAGACGTATCGTATGCATATGTGGAATTAAATGACTAATCCATAAATAGTAAGCATAACACTTAAATGAAATTAAATCGGCATAAAATAGTGTTATGGATAAAGTATTTAGTTTACCAGTCACCAGAACATTGTTCTGACCCCCTCCTCATTACAACCCACATGATAGATTGAGAGACACATGATACTGGTACAAGACGAGAACGGTATGTGGACAAGTTCTCTCATTCATGCTCTACACTGGTAAAGGCAACTAGATTCTAATGAATGATATTGGTTCCAAGGTATTAGCCTTAGTCAATCTATATGTTCAATTATATTTTACTATTCTATTGTGAGTTTGTATAGATAGCTCTCTGATATACTTTTATGTATTACCGGTTACCGGCACTAATGATCTATACCCTAATGTACTCAGGTTTTCAATTTAGTCAAAAAATCAGGCTCATTAAGGTGCGGGTTGTTACAGTGTCTTCATCAGGTAAGGGGCAAGTCCCGCTCCCTTAACTTGAATTCCTTTTTACTTAGTGGACCACCAACCAAGAATCATTACACATATGCAATGTCTTGACTCCTAGTTCCTTCGCTATCTTAAGTCTGGCTATCAATGCTTCATACTCAGCTTCGTTGTTCGTTGTTGGAAACTTTAGCTTCAGTGCGTATCATATCGTTCATCCTTCGAGGGTTATAAGGACCACTCCTACCCCAGAATGATGTTTAAAAGCTTCGTCTATGTATAGCTTGTATTGAATAGGTTGACCATATCATCTTCCTCTTCTCCATCCCGAACAGTAAACTCAATGTTAAAGTCTGCCAACATTTGTCCTCTTATCGCCCTCATAGGATAGCAAGTTATGTCATGTTGGCTTAGCTTTGTATCCTGCTTCTATAAACTTCCCGAGGTCTCGGGTTGATGCAGTACTTGCTTTAAGGGTCGTTCTGTCGGCAGCTTTATCGGGTGAGCTTGAAAATATGATCGCAGTTTTCTAGAAGCAACCAATAAGCAGTATGCCAGCTTTTCCAACTTCGGGTGGTTCATTTCTACTTCGATAAACCGGTTAACGATGTAGTATACAAGCCTTTGGATCTTCGACTCCTCGCCTACCAAGATTGCGCTCAGTGTGTTAGTAAATACTGCTAAATATATGAACAATTCTTCATCTTTCAAAGGCTTCGATAGAATTGGTGGTTTCTCCATGTGCTTCAGCTATTCCTGGAAAGCATCTTGGCATTATTTTGTCTAAACAAACTTTCCATTCTATTTTCTTAGGCATCAAAGAATGGTATACACTTATCAATCGCTTTCGAGATAAATCGACTCAGTGCAGCGACTTTCCCGTTTAAGCTCTGCATTTTCCTCCTTGTCTTTGGGTGGTCACATGTTTCATGGCGTTAATATGGTCTGGATTAGCCTCAATGCCCCTTGAATTCACAATAATAGAAAGAAATTTCCCCGATGCTGCTCTGAAGGAACATTTTAATGGATTTAACTTCATTCCGTACCTCCACAGCACATCAAACATTTCGTAAAGATCATTGATTTGGTTCATCGATAATTGTGACTTCACAAGCCTATCCTCGACATACACTTCTATAGTCTACCCGATTTGATTTTCAAATATCTTATTTACCTATCACCCGTAGGTCGCTCAAGCATTCGTCAAACCGAATGGCGTAATTTGATAGTAGTACAGGTCCAAATTAATGATAAAATCATATGCTCCTGATCTGGAACATGCGTTGCTATTTGATTGTAGCCAGAATATGCATCCATAAAGGATAATAGCTATTATCCAACCATTGAGTCCACAAGCCGGTTGATCTTCGACACCGAGAAGTCGTCCTTTTGGCATGCTTTATCCAAATATGAATAGTCGATACATGTCCGCCATTTTCCATTTGGCTTCTTGACCAATAGAGGATTCGATACCCATTTAGGGTATAAAGCATTGCGGATAAGCCATTTGCCTTCAGCTTATCCATTTCTTCTTTCAAAGCAACGGATTGCTCCGGACCTATAATGCATCTCTTCTGCTTCATAGGAGGGTGCTTTGGGTTCACATTCAATGCGTAGCACGCTATCTTCAATAATATTCCATATATATCTAAATGTTTCCAAGCAGATACATCCAGATTTTCTTGGAGAAAACTAACCAAATCCTTTCTCAGTTTGGCTCTAAGCTGAGATCCGAATTTAAGAACTCGAGTAGGACCATCCATATCGATCGAGGTATTGACCATCAGCTCTCTGACGTTGTCTGCGGCTCCTTCCGAGGATCCATAGACTTGAAGAATTTGCTATGGCTCCCAAGCCAGGGCTTGGAATTGATTGCTATGCATCTGTAGTTTTGATGTAGAGAGCCCTCTATAATATTTCTTTTTTCTCGTCGCTTTGCCTCTTTGAACTCGGCAACTTAGCATTCAGGACCTACAATTTAGTCTCCTTGAATAGCACCAACTCCATTCTCCATTGGAAACTTCATCGTTAAGCACCAAGGAGACATTGTTATTCTACAACAAGAAGGGTCGGTCGGCCAAAAAAGGCGTTGTAAGCCAAAAATTCATTGATAATAACAAACGTTTGCATTCGCACAATCTTGCAGTTTCCTTCAACTAACTTCACCGATAGGTCGATAGTTCTGATAGGTTCCTTTGTCTCTCCGGTAAATCCCTGAATCTTAGAATTACTTGGCTTGATATTCTTTAGATCAATCTGATCAAATGTATTCTTGAATAGAATGATAATCGAGTTTCCATTATCAATCAACACCTGATGTACGATAGCTGGTCTAACAATGGCTGTAATTACTATGGGATCAAGCGTCGGTGCTTTGATCCCATCAGAATGTCTATCACGGAACATAATATCATCCTTTATTGTCCTCAACTTGTTATCAAAGCTCCATCTTTGATAGAAAAAACTCTCCTACGGCACATGCTTCAATGAAGTTCTGTATCGTTCCATCACATTCTAGCTCTTCTCCATTGGATGAGGTCCTCCAGTTATCATATTAGTTATGATCCTACCATCCGATCTCCCAACTCCCTCTCCACTGGACCCAAACTGATTCCTCTAGGCGTTCTGCCTCTAAGGTCCATCATCTTTTCTACCATCCTACGGATCTCTCACATACTGCCGCAACTTAGTCTTCTGATTTAATTCTTCAATTATGTCTCTTAGGTGATGATACTCATTGGTATTATGTCCATGAGTGTCATGGAAGCGACAATACTTCTTGGAGCATTATACATCTTCTGTTGCCTTCCAAAAAGGTGACATCTTTTTGAGGAGTGTATTCCTCTGGTCTCGGACGTTTCTTCTACCGCCTGCGCCCTGATTTCTCTTCTTCTGATTATTATTATTATTTCCCACATTTATTGCAACATTACTGATGCTCTCACCAGTTTTCTTAATAGCCACATTACTTTGCACGACTTCTTTCAATGGTCCACTACCAACCATTCCAGCAACCATACCCGCCTCTTCCAAGGGTAGATATTGGTTAGCCTTCCAATAGAACTCCTCTATAGTAGATAGTTATTTTCATATTCAACCATTTACCAAAGTCCATGTCTGGATGTATATCCCAGACTAATCTCATTAGCACAATATCCTCGTTGGTTATTCACTTCCACTACAGCAGTATTGAATCTATTTAAAAATCCCTTCAGATCTCTGGGGGATCTGGATTGATATTTGACAAGGACATTACATCCTTCAATCAGGCACTGTAGGGCCTGACCTACTCCATAAACTTCTTCACTAGCTCATCAAACGTTAATATGGATCTTAGTAAGAGCTGGGTAAACCACATTGAGGCCACACCATCCAAAATGATGGGAAAACACCTACATCTTACTGCACCAGTATCTTCGGCACTATCCATGGGCCACTCATATTTTAACAAATGATGCCTAAGATCCATCGTTCCATTATACGACTACATCATAGGCATTAGGAACTTCCTATGATATTCCTCACGCAAATTTTTTCTTTGAATGGAGTCTTGCTAGGTGCAGAACCTCACTCTTCATTATTCTTCCATCGATTTTCTTCCATCAATCGCTTCACTATATCAGCAGTATATTCCTTACCGGCCTGATGATCTAGAAAACGACTATCAAGAGCAGCCCTGAGTGTTTGACACCGCAAATGGTGTTGGTTTGCTTGATGATGTCTAGGCTCTGTTGTCTTTGGAAATGCCACCTTTCCGAATCTTCTATGATGCGTAGCTGGTTCTATAGTGGTCATTTTAGCACCGACGTTTTGCATTCCACCATTCTTCCCAGCGTCGCTGCCAATGTCTTTAAATCAACCTCACTGACCAAGAAGTTAATTACATCGGGTAACAGGACTCCTCGACCACCCTCATTTTGATCGGTACCAATCACTCCAGTTGTGGCCAAAATCTGGCCACTTCCTCTTGCGGTCTTGCTAGATGCTTCAGCAATCTTTTCCTTCATTTTTTTCTTCTCGTCCCTCCTATTTTGATCATATGTAGATGAATTCTCTTCTCCCTAACTATAAGGTGACACATCTCTCTTTTCCTATGCCTTTGGGAATGTTGGGTAACAAGGAAATACTTGCATCCATCTTATCAAGAAGCACTTTCTGGCTATCCACCATCCTCTGGTTCAATTTAGCCATCATCTTGTCAAACTCAACCTTTGTCACCATCCCTTGTGGAGTAGATGATCAAGGAAAAGAAGCCATCGATTAGTTAGTCTCTTCATTGTGGTGAGAAGTTTCATCTTCTCCACCAACTACAGCTTTAGATCTTTCAGTTCTCCTAAGGGCCATTACTTCAGATCTGCAATAACAACATTCTAGATCTAACTTATGCATAATATAATCCATGGTACTATGCTATATCTACTCCTAAGAAGCTCCGTTCTCAGTGAAAGCACCAAAAATGTTAAAGAAAAAATTGGCACAATACCTCAAGTCTACCAAAAACGAGATAGATCTAATTGAAATTGTAGAAAACAAAAAAAACAAGAGGAATTTTATAGTGGTTCGACAAAATCTATAGCCTATGTCCACTTTAATCTTATTAGAAATTGATTGTCATAGGTACAAGACATTTGCAATTTGTTTTCAGGTCTAGAACATCAAAAGTAAGTTCAAAAGGAGCAATGTTGTGAGGAGAGTAGAAGATGAAGAAATGAAGGCCAAAAGGTCCTTTTTCAGTAGCTATATTGCTCCTATTTATAGTAGAATTTTCCACTAGAGTCGTCAGATCATGAAATACCAGGTCCAACGTTAGATTTATGAAGATAGGGAGAAAGACGAAATCTTCCTGTACAAAAATTTATGTCGGTACTGATCAGAAATATAATCGTACTGATTATATTGGTTAGGTGCCAAAGTGGGACTTAACATATTTATCTTCTTCAGTGCCTTTTACCATGTCCATACTTCAAGAAATATCTCGGTACCCATATTATTGGTCTTGTATAGGACTTTTCTTCTTCTACACAGCTCTGGAGTTTTTCAGCTATTCTACAAGGAGTAGCCTCCTTATTAGAAATCAACTCAATGTCAATATGATTGCTACAACACTTCACTCTTCAGCCATATGGAAAATCCCTAATGTCTCACTAGATTTGGTGAGCCAAATTATATCGATGCCGATCAAAAAGTGATCGGTACCGATCAAACTTGTTCTCTAGTTTGGATTTCAAACTTTTAGGGTCATCCTCCTTTTTCACTCTAAGCATGTTCCCAAGTTCTTGAGTCATTTCGTCTTCGTCTCGACGTCCAGATTCACTTGGAAGCTGCTCGGTTCAAATACTGGATAACATAGAGCATAATGAATTAAAAGAATTTCTTTGAAATTATCCACTTTTACCCCATTGTCAAGTGCACCTTGTAACGACCCGGAATTTTATCGCTTTGATTTGTGAATATTTAATTAATTTTAAATATTTAATTAATGGCTTTTAATAGTTAAATAACCATCTTTTAATTAATAAATAATAATAGTAAACTTGTTTTGAAATTTTGTATAAAAAATTAAATAGTATGTTGAAAAAATGAAAATGTGACCGAAAATCGTTTTTCGGATTTTTGATTTTTCATCGATCGAAAGTTGTTGGAACATGTTGTGTATACTAATATACACATTAATACAAATTACAAATAATATTTCATATTTTCTAATGAAATAATTGGTTGACATTAATTAGCATTTGAAAATTCTAAGTATAATTATACAGCATTAGTAAAAAAGAAGGAAGACTTTTCCTTTGATTTGACCACATGAACACATATTAAGAGAGTTGTACAAATACTTAAGTGCATTAGTACATGCCATGTGGAAGGGGGTGTGTGTTGTTAAATTCTTGTGGGGGTAATATCTTAAGGTTATTTTGATAATTTGCTATTCTCATCTTCTATAAAACAACACACTTTATTTTTTTCACATTCATTTCATTCTCACTTCTTTTTCCACTTTGCTCTTCTCTTCTTCATCTTCTCCATTTTTAAAAACCATGTCCAAACTCCTCTCTTCTATGCTTTAACTCCTTTTCTGACCATAAATCTACTTAGTACACAACACTACCACCAAAATATCAAAACTTGAAGTCCATACTCCATAAATTTGTAAGGCCGTACTCACCTAGCCAAAACTTCAACAAAACAACTTCAAATAATGTGATTCTTTTTGAGAAACCATTGTGGATTGAATAAGGAAGAAATTTCACGTTGATCGCTTTTTCTAATTTTTAGAGTAAATATGTCAAAATCTCATTTTTATCAACGTCACTTCTATCATAGCTTTTACAAAACACCTCCTCTTTATTCGGCCATAACTTCCAAAAAAACAACACCAAATAAAGTGGTTCCTTTTTGAAACCGTAGAGAATTGAATAAAAAAGAATTTTCATGTTGGTCATGTTTTCAAATTCATAGAAAAATCTTGTCAAAAACCAATGAGAAAACTTACCTTTAGGTTAACTTTATTTTTGTGTATAATTGTTGATATAATTTTTTTGTTGTTGCTCTTATGTTGTGATGCATTGATCTTGGGGGGTTTTGGCCAAGTACTAGTGGGGTGTTAGAGGAAGTGAAGCAAGGCCAAAGCATGAGGGAAGGTGATGACTTTGGTTTAGTTTGAATTAAAGTGAGATTTCTCACTTTAATTAATTTAAAATCAATAAAATATTGTAATAGTTTAGTGTTGATAGTGTCATATGTATTTATGTTGTGTTTGGTATAGATTGATTCCCGCTTGAAAGCTGATGACATAAGTAACCCATTGTGTTGCAGGGGACAAAAGCAAAAAAAGGAAGTCGAAGTGGTCGTAGCAAATAGGTCGTGGTGATTTACTTCGAAGTGCATATGAAATGATTTACAAGGGACTTTGCATAGAGGGACTCAAAAGGGTTCCTCACCTTTATGGTTTTTATATTTCTGCTTGTGTATGTAAATGTTGTGAATGTTTCTTAGTATATATAACTTACTTGTTATCGATTTTATTGCGACATTGAAATCTCATGCTCTCTTTTTAGCGTTACTACTTGGTTTTCTGAAATGTTTGAAATGGTTTTTAAACTTGATTTTGGTTTATCAAACTCTTTAGAAAATGAATTAAAATGGTTTAAATCATAAAAGAAAGAGTTTAAAGTTATTCGATTTACCAAAAACAAGTTTTAAAAGTTATGGTCCATATAGCAATAGTCATTATGAATGCAGTTTTGGAAAACTTTGATTTTTGTTAAATAAAAACAATATCTATTTTAGATATTTTGAAAAGTCTTTTCAAATGTGGTTATAAGTACTTCAAATGGAATTTGAAGTTTTTTAAAATATTTTGAAGTATTTGTTAGTTATTTACATACGAGGTTTAAAATTTACAACTTTGTTTAAAAAGTTAAGTTCTGTTAAAAGTGACTATTTTTAAAGGGATGTTTTAAATACAAGTTCAAACTTGTTTTAAAAGTAATTTTCAAGGAGAAAGGAATCATGGATTACAACACTATTGTGGTAATAAATGTTTTCAAGAAAGGGAAAAGGATTATGAACTATAACACCTTTGTTATAGTAAATGGTTTCAGAAAATTTGGAAGGATGTTAATTTATAACACTTTGTTGTTATTAAATAGGTTGTTTGCTTTTATAAAGAAATTTTTTTAAATGGTTTGGGATTTATCGAATAAGATGGGGTTTACTTTTATAAAGAAATTTTTTTAAATGGTTTGGGATTTATCGAATAAGATGGGGTTTACTTTTATAAAGAAAGGATGTTCCCTTTTTAAATCAAACTTTATTTTAAATAAGTAAAATTTGGAAAATGTTTAAATAATAAGTTTTTTTTTGAATTAGTTTTCATATTTGTTTTAAAGAGACTTTGTTTTAAACAAGGGAATTCTTTTTCGGTGCTATTAAGTAGCAAAACAAATATGACAAAGTATTGCTAAAATGTTGACACGTTTATGGAAAGTAAGTCGTCTTACATTTAGCACTAAAAGGCGATGAGTAGACTTTCCTTTATCTGTGAGATCTAGAATCGAAATGTTTGAATAAGATAAGGCCTGGAGCACCCAGTGCATTGACTTACCTGACTTTGATGCTGGGCGAGAGATAGACAAGTCGAACTGTCAGAAATGTGATAAGTATGAGAGGGTTAATTTCGATAAATTGGTCACGATTAATTAAGTATATGGAAGGTACTCCATCGTATACGTAACACCAAATTCCGAGGGATGGAAACTTGTCTCTATCGAGAAGTAAGAATGCATGTTGAGGCAAGAATGGTATGCTAACTTGTCTGACGTCATTGTTAATCGAGGGATAATAGTGTTTGAAATCGGAAAGTGGTGGTGACTATAAGATGTACGATTTTCCATATGAAAACTATACTTACACCTGATAGTGGATTTGTCCACTATCGATAACTTGACTAATTTTTAACTCTGGAAATATCTAGGAGAAACACGAAAATTATATGGTACTGTTATCTTCGGTGATGCTATAATGTACGTATAAACTCGTTATGTTCCTCTAGGGCAAATGATAAGGAAATCTATCCACTTAAATAGTTAGAAGGTGATCTTTGCTCTTATGTATTGTCTTTTTATTTTCAAAAGAACGGGATTTGAGTTTACTGAAACTATCGAAGGTTGGTTCGAAGAGACCGGGGTCGAATAAACATGAGTTATCTGAAAACCACTTCGAACTAGATTAAGCGTTCGAATTAGGACATCTTAAAGATGATGGAAATTAAAGACAGAGTTCTTTGAAGTGCAAGGGCTACTTGCTGCTAATCCTGAGGGTGATTTCAAAAAAGATATAGTAGAAGTAGTGCCTTTGGTTTGTTTATATCTTGACCAACACGTATGGATGAATGCTGGCATTCCATTGTTGCTCGGAGGGCAGTGTTAGCATTCTAAGTGGAATTTTCTAAAAAGGTAAGACGTAGCCTCAAGCCTCAAAACCAGGAATGACTAAAATCGAGGGAGATGCAGTAGGGCAATGGGGGTCACACCCATTAGGGTATGGACATTACCCTCCCAGATCACTATTTATGGATTTGGTATGTGCATGTAAGATCTCGTGAGGAAAAGGTTGCAAAGCAATCACGGTGATGACATATTCGGAACTATCCGAGAAGGGGTAGGCCGATCCTTTGTTGGCAAGGCTTCATGTAACGACCTGTAAATTTAGATAATTTTATTTGTTTATTTATATATCTAATTTGAAATTTTGTGAAACTTTAAACAATAAAATTTTGAAATAAAAATTTAATATTTGGAATACGTCTAATTAGACATAGCAACTGGTAAATTTTCATTAGATAATTTGCAAGTTTATTTTCTAGTGTAATTTTATTCCAATCTATATCAGTTAAAATTGATGATAATAAAATGTTTTCCAAACCTAAATATTTTTACATAGAAAAATTCTAATTCATCTTCTAACTAAGACGTCATTTTTCGTTTTTCCAAATTCGGACTTCTTTAGCTCCGTCGATCTTATTTTTCTGCGTTTTTGCTGCATTTTCCGCTAGTAGAAAATTCGAATTTTTATAATTCAATCATACCACTGATATCTATATGCCATTTTGATCGTCTCGTCGTGTTGATCTCTGCGGTATATTCAATTCTGTATTTTGAAGTCTGGTACACAGCGAAATTCATGAAACCGGTATCGGTTCCATTTCTTTTGTTTGTGGTCTTCCAATATTCCACCGTAGAATCGAATAGCCGTGACTCTTCTATTTCCACTTTTCATTATGACCCGTTGCTTCATTTCCATGATATTCATTTTATCAGTTCAATTTGCATAAAAAAAAGAAAAAAAAGAAAAGGGAAATGAATGTATATTGGCCTGTACGTCTCCCCTCCTCTTCCACCTTTCTTCTATTTCCAGAGCAACCCCAAGGTCACCCACTGCACCTCTTTCCTTCCCTCACGCAACTCCATCACCTCGGCCCGAGTCCACCTTCCATTCTTTCGCCTCCTCCCACATCCTCCCCTCCGATCCGCCTCCACCAAGTACCCTCTGACCATTCATTCCATCGGCCTGCCTTCCCATCGCGCCACCCATGCTCGGCCTCCTCCCCCTCTGCTCTTTCGTTCCCAAAGCTCGGCCGTCTATGGACTTTGGGTAAATATATGTATGTTTTGTATTTATAATAATATATATTTATGCGTTTAGATGTTTTGTTATATATTATCTTATTAAAGTATATTATAAAATAAACGTATTTTACAAATGTAAACAGAGTCTTTTAAGATTGAATATATATGAAAGGATACATATATTTTATAAGACTTCCAGGCAAGTATATTTAAGTATGGGTTCTTCGTACATATATTTGTTTAAGATTTATAAGGATAAACTAGCTGTATATAAGACAGTTTATATAACTCTGGTACATATATTACAGTATTATAATATATAAGTAGTACATACGCAAGTTTTAAGTTTTAAGCTAGCATATTTATAAGTTGTTTTCATTTTAATTGATTTATTTTGTATGTGTACCGTATGTTATGCATATATATGTTGCGTTTGTGTACATAGTAAGTAATAAGGTTCAACTATAGATTTCTTCTTTCAGTCAGTTAGCTTATACATATAAAGGTTTTATAAATTATATTTGCTATGTTGTGAACTATACTATCTGTTATGTTTTCAAATTTTATATATATGAAGTTATGGAAGATAACATATATATATATATTGTATAGGGGATTTGTTGAAAATAAAATTTTATCTAGTATATATAAACTTTATAAGTATATATTAATATATCATGTTAGTTGTATATTCTCTACGTACGTTAGTTTATACAGATATGTTATATATAATCTGTTAGTGTATAATATTAAACAAAGCCTGTTTGTTGTATATACAGGATATTTGAAATTTTCACGTAGAGTTTTAGATATAAACTGTTAGTTTTATATATATATATATATGTGTGTGTGTGTGTGTGTGTGTGTGTATGTTTATGGTTACAATAGTTTACTCATTTCTGTGCATGAATCATATTATATATATATATATATATCTTGGGTTTTATAACTTTATGTTTCTCCTTATTCTCAGTTGTATACAACTTATATATTATGTATGGCTTCGTATAGGTTGCTTGCTGTAGTTATAATATTTTATAAAGGTATGTTATATTTTAGTCTATACTATGAAGTGATATTATATATAGATATTTTGGGCCTCTTTTAGATTTCTAAATTATAACATATAAGATGATTTGGATATGTATTATGATATGAAATAAAATATATAATTTAAATTTAGTCTATTACCTGTATCAGTTCACCTGCGACATCTGACACCATTATCTACCAATTGAAATATGCTGATGTTAGTTATTTACACTGCTATATATATGTTATTACCTGTATCAGTTCACCTGTGACATCTGACACCATTATCTGTTATTTATATTGATGATATATGCCTGTTATATTTGTTATCACTCTGCAAGTTTCCCTGTTAGTATAGAATTCACTATGGGTTGAAATGATACATACCCGAACGATCTGTAGAATAGGAGAAAATCGTTATGGGTTGAAATGATAAACCCAAGCGATTTTCAATTGAATTCAATTTGGGATTACGGGTTGAAATGATATATATACCCGTATATATTTAAATTACGGATTGAAATGATAAATATCTGTATCACTTGACCATAGTGTAGAAAATTTTATACAAACACCGTTGGTCTATATATATAAATATTTGAAATTGATTTCTATGGTTTTGAAAAGAAATATATGGTTTTAATAAATATTGATTTTAAAGATTTATTAAAGTTGATTTAATAAAGTTTATTTGAATCAATATAAAATACGTTTAAGTATTTATGAAAAATTTATATTTTCAAATATAGAGTTTTAATGTTTCAGGTTGAAAGATAAATTTGAAATTGATTTGAAATTCTTAATTATTTAAGAATTATACGGAAATAAGTTTGATTTGAAATCTATTAAATTTGAAATGTTAAGATATGTTTTATAACTTGAATTTGATTAAAAGTGGCTTAAATGAATATTTCAAACTTATATAAATTTAAATGGGATATTTTGTTTATATAAATTTGTAAATTGAAGTTGTATTTAGATGTATTGAAATGATTAAATAAATATCTCATAAACTAAATGAAATGAAATTAAATTGAGATATAAATGGAATTATCAAATTTAGTTTTTGAAATGTGGAATATTTAAAGCTTTGAAATATATTGAAATTTAATGGTTTATTTTGCGTTTAAAATCTGCATTTGAAATCGTTATAATTCGAAATGATTTATTGAGAAATTGAATTGAATTGAAATTGATGATTTGAGATTTGATTAAGTTTGAATTTGGAAGTCGAGTTAATTTGAATCGATTTGTGAATTTGTGGAAGCTATTTTATTTTATAAAGTATTTTTAAACTATATCTACAACTATTTATATTTTACTTTATAAATTATTTTAATATAAACTATTTTATATAAATCATTTTCAATATATATTATTTTATTATAAACTATTTTAACTTATAACTATGGTATATAAACTATTTTATTATATACACTAATTTTAATATCTAAACTGTTTAAGAGGAAAGTGTTATGAATTCCAAAATGTTATGATTTCAAACTATAGTTTCAAAGTGTTATGAATTTCAAGGTTTTGATTTCCAAAGTGTTTTGATTTTAAAAGACTTACGATTTCGAAAGCGATATAACTTTGGAAAGTGATATGATTTTGGAAATGGATTTATTTAAAGTGAAATTGATATCGTATGGATATGGTTTTGAAATGGCAATGATATTTCGGTTTGAAATATAAACTATTTTTAAAGTTTACTAAACGACCATCGGTGTAATTAATACGTAGTTATTAAAGAGACCAGGATCGAATATGGACATACTCTCTGTCGATACCGAAAACCACTTTAATAACTAATATGCGCGGAGTGTTGATCCAGAATGAAGTGGATGGTTTGGTGAACGCGTTGACTGAAGAAAGAGAACGATATTGGATGACCCCTGACTTGACTAAAACAGGAGCCGCGCCGGGCCACTGAGGATCGCCATCTCTAGCGGACACACTTCTTCGATACCTTATCTATTACTTATGTGATTCGATTTGGGTGCACCCCTTGATTTGGGAGTGTTGTTTCGCGGTGTTGGGGTAGTAGCTGCTATGCCCAACATCAGTCCGGATCAGGCAACTACTAGTGTCCTAGTTGGTATCGCCTCATGTACCTTGTCATACTGTTTATCCTATTCGCGACCACTACGATTTGTTTTGTGTTATACCTATGGAGTACCCTCTGATAACCACTAGTTTACGGTGGGGCTTACGGTGCTGTATAGACTATGACATTATAAAAATGTGTTAAGGGGGATTATGGTAATGCCTTAACGCTATTTTGATACTTTATATTACTGATAGGCATTATCTGCTTAGCGTATACTATTACATAGTAGATAGTTTAACGGATCCTTAGAGGATGGTTTTCCCAAACATCCCTTGAGTTATTTGTATTTCAGTTGTTATTTCACTTGAGTTGGATTTATTGATATAAGAATGTTAACCCTGACTCGAGTGTTTTGTTTTTCTTTACGCTCGTGTCAGACTGAGTGTACCAGTATTCGAGACTCGCCTTTGGAGTTGGAGCTTCGCTTGGAGATCCAGCTATCTATCCAGCTTTCAGATATTCAGTTGATTCCAGCGATGTATTCTGATCTTGTATTTGACTATTGTATTCGAGACTTCTGTTGTATCTTGTTTAACTCTGTTATATGTATATAGTAGCTTCATGAACTACTATTCTTTTGTTTCCGCTGCATTATTGTTATATTACTCTGTGCCTGTGATCTGTGATTATTTTGTTTACTGTATATGCTGAGTTTTGCCAAATTTTATTAACAATCCATTGTTTTGAATTATTCAAGTCCGACATGTGTGGATTTATTTTCGATTTGAATGGTCCAAAATACTGGGTCGTTACACTTCATTTGAGGCCCTCGGTACATTTTCTAGAGGTGTACTATGATTAGTGGTACCCCGGTGCTTTATCATTGTAAGGAATCCATTTCTCAATACATGTCTTATGGACTTAGTTGTATACCAAATATGTTGGAACATGAGATGCAAGCATTTCAAGTATTTTATATATTTATTTTAAACCTAGACATTATTATAATATCACTAGATTTTCTATTTGAAATGGTTTGGTTATCGTAAGGTTAAAACCCATCTGTGTTTATGTGCAGCGTGGTCTTACGAGATACCTTTATTTTTGAAAATTTTATAAGATATAATAATCCATATGATGTGAGTTTCTCACTCTGGTTTACCAGACTGATCCGGGTATTAATTTCTTATAATTCTCGGGTCAGAACCGAGTATATTTCCAAAGTTATCTTTGGATGATTTGAAGCTTCATGAGACGAGTTGGATGCCTACAAGACATATTCCCATACTTCTTTTTCCGCTGCATTACTTGTTTATGATTATAAAGATAGGCTGTTATAACTATCTAGGATGGTGATTGCTTAGTTACTCTAATATGTTGTTTGAATATTAAAGTTTTCATTTAAGATTCTTTGGATATTATATATTACTCGTCATGTTGTCAAATTATATTCTGTCATTTCTTTTCTTTCATCCCATTAATCTATCTTTCTAGCACTTGGATGTTCGGCACGTGAATACCGTGGACGTATTAGTGTCGTCTTTCGAGGGTCGAAAAGGCAGGTCATCACATTTGCTATCAGAGCTGAAGGTTAAAAGAGAACCTTGGTCTTGGTGGGGTAAACTCATTAGTGATAGGGTAAGTGACACCCTTGAATGAGTTAGTGTGTATTATATATAAGAGCATGTATTTGTTAGTGCTATAAAAATGTTTTATATTGTTTTAAAATTTGGTAAATGAAATAATTTTATCTAGGATTATATTTGATGTATAAAAGAATAATTTTTAAAAAGTGATATAGTTATTTTATTGTGATTGTTTGTTTGGAAATTATGATATTTACTTATAATCATTTGTTGATTGATATTTATGCTCGGCCAATTTATGAGTGTTTGTTCTTTGGTTAAATTGAATACGAATATCTTGTAAATTCAGCTTCACGATTTGACTATAAGGCATTCGTAAATAATTTAGGTTTAACAAGTTTACTTTGTTAAAAGGATTACTATAATAAAGGAAGTTATTGTATAAAGATAATTTTATATCGGTTTATAAGATGTATCTTATATAAAATAAAGGGGATTTTTGATAATTTAAATTCTAGTGCCTTTGAAAAAGATTTCAAATTATTTTTGAAAAAAGTAATAATAATATTAAGTATTTATAAGTATAAAGAGTTCAAAGAGAATTTTTAAGTAAGGTATATATGATTTGGATAGTTCGGAGAATGAGTCTCGATTAGTTTTGTGGTAATCTAAATAATCTTCTAAGTGACAATCGGATGTTTGCTTGGCGAACGTTGTAGTGCACTTAGTAAATTATTCCCTTTGTCATTGTGCAATTGAAACGAGTTCGAATCCAAATGAACCTAAAGCAAGTTTTAGTAAATGAAGTACTAAAGCTATTATATATATAAGTAATATATATAGTATTGTTTCAAAGTTGGATTCGAAAAAGAAGAAGTATTTTTATGTTAACTAGTTCGAGTGGTTCGAAAATGACTAAAATGGGCAGAAGATGTGTTCGGATGGTAAACACTTCTCTTAAGTATTACCATTCTTGGTAAGAGAATGTATGATACTATTTGATAGGACCCAGTTCCTTAGTATCATTTTGGTGTTACTAACTCTATATGTATATTTACTACGGATTAAAATATATTGTATTATTTCAAAAAAAAATTGAAATAAAACTCGGGTATTTAGTTCTTGAGTTTCTTTTAAGAAAAGATTAAATCAGATAGTTGTATATACTCTCAGGATATAGTAGGGTATTATATAAGTTTTTAATGGGTAAATAACTCTTCGATTTGTCATGAGGTAGTATGAATAATTGATTAATAACCCATGGCTGTTGAGCATGAGGTATGCTTAGTGGACTGTTAATCATCCTTGTGTGATCAGAAGGTTGTAAACCTGAACAAATTCTAAGTTGGTTTGTTAGTCATTTAACATTTTAGGAAATTTTAGGGATTTGTATGGTCTATTTCTTTGTTGATTGTTTGTGATGAAATTCCAGGGGCGAAATTCTTTTAAGGAAGGAAGAATGTAACGATCCAGAATTTTAACGCTCTGATTTGTGAATATTTAATTAATTTTAAATATTTAATATTGTTTTTAATAGTTAAATAACCCTCTTTTAATTAATAAATAATGAAAGTAAACTTGTTTTGAAAGTTTGTTTAAAAAATAAATAGTTCGTTGAAAAATTGAAAATGTAACCGAAAATCATTTTTCGGATTTTCGACTTTTTATCGACCAAAAGTTGTTGGAACATGTTGTGTACACTAGTATACACATTTATACAAATAATAAATAACATTTCGTATTTGCTAATGAAAGAATTGGTTAACATTAATTAGCATTTGAAATTCGAAGTATAATTAAATAAAGTAATAAAAGATTAGTTAAAAAAAGGAAGACTATTCCTTTGATTTGACCACATAGGAGGGGTGTGTTTTATGGAGGGTAATAGCTTAAGGTTATTTTGGTAATTTTCTATTCTCATTTTCTATGAAACAACACACTTTTTATTTGTATTTTCACTTTAATTTCATTCTTTCACTTCTTTTTCCACTTTGCTTTTCTCTTCTTCATCTTCTCTATTTTTCAAAATTATGTCCAAACTCCTCTCTTCTCTCCTCTAACTCCTTATTTGACCTTAGATCTACTTAGTACACAACACTACCACCAAAAGAACAAAACATGAAGTCCATACTCTACAAATTTGTCAATGCCATACTCACCTAGGCCAAAAATTCAACAAAAAACTTCAAATCGTGTGATTCATTTTTTGAAACCGTAGAGAATTAAATAAGGAAGAACTTTCATATTGATCACTTTTTCCAATTTTTAGAGTAAACACGTCAAAATCTCATTTTTATCCACGTCACTTTTGTCACGGTTTTTACAAAACACCTCCTCTTCATTCGGTCATGACTTCCATAAAACAACACCAAATAAAGTGGTTCTTTTTTTGAAACCGTGGAGAATTGAATAAAGAAGAACTATCATGTTGGTCACGTTTTCAAATTCGTAGAGAAATTTTGTCAAAAACCAATGAGAAAACTTACCTTTAAGTTAACTTTATTTTGCGTATAATTGTTGAAATAATTTTTGTGTTGTTGCTCTTATGTTGTGATGCATGGACCTTGGGGGGCTTTGGCCAAGCAGCAGTGGGGTTTTAGAGGAAGTGAAGCAAGGCCAAAGCATGAGGGAAGGTGGTTATAAGTACTTCAAAGGGAATTTGAAGTTTTTAAAAATATTTTTAAGTATTTGTTTAGTCATTTACATAAGAGGTTTAAAATTTACTGCTTTGTTTAAAAAGCCAAGTTTTGTTAAAAATGACTATTTTTAAAAGGATGTTATAAATACAAGTTCAAATTTCTTTTAAAAGAGTTTTAAAAGTAATTTTAAAGGAGAAAGGAATCATGGATTACAACACTATAGTGGTAATAAATGTTTTCAAGAAAGGGAAAGAGATTATGAATTATAACACCTTTATTATAATAAATGTTTCAGGAAATTCGAAAGGATGTTAATTTATAACACTTTGTTGTTATTAAATAGGTTGTTTGCTTTTATAAAGTAATTTGTTTTAAATGGTTTGGGATTTATCGAATAAAAAGGGTTTTACTTTTATAAAGAAAGGATGTTGCATTTTTAAATCAAACTTTATTTTAAATAAGTAAATTTTGGAAAATGTTTAAATAATAAGTTTTTTTTGAGTTGGTTTTCGGATTTTTTTTAAAGAGACTTTGTTTTAAACAAGGGATTTATTTTTTAGTGCCATTAAATAGCAAAACAAATATAATAAAGTAGTGCTAAAATATTGACATGTTTATGGAAAGTAAGTCGTCTTATATTTAGCACTAAAAGGCGATGAGTAGACTTTCCTTTATCTGAGAGATCTAGAATCGAAGTGTTTGAATAAGATAAGGCCGGGAGCACCCAGTGCTCTGACTCACCTGACTTCAATTCTGGGCTAGGGATAAATAAGTCGAGATATCAAAAACGTGATAAGTATGAGAGGGTTAATTTCGATAAATTGGTCATGATTAATTAAGTATATTGAAGATACTTCATCGTATACTTACACCAAATTCTGAGGTATGAAAACTCGTCTCTATCTTGAGAAGTAAGAATGTATTTCGAGGCAAGGATAGTACAATAACTTGTCCTACTACATTGTTAATCGAGAGATAGTACTGTTTAAAATCGGGAAGTGGTGATGAGTATAAGATGTCCAATTTTCCATATGCAAACTATACCTACATCTGATAGTGGATTTTTCCACTATCGATAACATAGCCAATTTTTAATTCTGGAAATCCAGGAGAAACACGAGAATGATATGGTACAGTAATCTTCGATGATGCTATATTGTACGTACAAACTCATTGTATTCTTCTAGGACAAATGATAAGGAAATCTGTTCACTTAAACGGTTAGGATGTGATCTCTGCTCTTATGTATTGTCTATTTATTTTCAAAAGAACCGGAGTTGAGTTTATTGGAAACTATCGAAGGTTGGTTCGAAGAGACCGGGATCGGATAAATATGAGTTATCCGAAAACCACTTCGAACCGGCATAAGCGTTCGAATTGGGACATCTTGAAGATGATGGAAATCATAGATGGATTTTTTTGAAGTGCAAGGGTTACTTGCTACTAATCCTGATGGTCATTACAAAAAGGATGTAGTAGAAGTAGTGCATTTGGTTTGTTCATATCCTGAACAACTTGTGTGGATGAATGCTAGCATTCCATTGTTGTCTGGATGACAGTGTTAGCATTCCAAGTGAGGTTTGCTAAAAAAGGTAAAATGTAGCCTTAAGCCTCACAACCGGAAATGACTAAAATCATAGGAGATGCAGCAGGGCTATGTGGGTCACACCAATTAGGGTATGGACATTACCTTTCCCGATCACTATTTATGGATTTTGGTATCTGCATGTGAGATCTCACGAGGAAAAGGTTGCAAAGCAATCGAGGTGATGACATATTTACTACTATCTAAGAAGGGGTAGGTCGGTCATGTGTTGGCAGGCGGTGCATGTGAGGCCCTAGGTATATTTTCTAGAGGTGTACTGTGACTGGTGGTACCCTGGTGCCTTATCATTGTATGGAATCCATTTTCCAATACATGTCTCACGGACTTAGTTGTATACCACATATGTTGGAATGTAAGATGCAAGCATTTCAGCTATGTTATATATTTATTTTAAACTCTAAACATTATTATAATATTACTGGATTTTCTATTTGAAATGGTTTGGTTAGCATAAGGTAAAAACCTGTTCGTGTTAATGTACGGTGTGGACTTATGAGATACTTTTATTTTGGAAAATTTTTATAGGATATAACAATCTATATGATGTGAATTTCTCAAGTTGGTTTACCAGACCGATTCGGGTGTTATTTTCTTATAATACTCGGCCAGACCCGAGTATTTTTTCAAAGTTAGCTTTCGATGATTTGGAGCTACAGGAGATGAGCTGGATGCATCCAAGATGTATTCCCGTACTTTTATTTTTTTTCCGCTGCATTACTTATTTATGATTGTAAGGACGGACTATTATAATTGTCCAGGATGGTGATAGGTCAGTACTCTGATGCTCGACATGTTTTACTCCTCTTTCTCATTGATAAACTATTTACCAAATATCAATTCAAATCAAACCAAAGCTCCCTGACTTATTATGACTATAGTGTCAATAGCACCCCATATTTAGCATCATTTGTAGCCTATGATATCAACCATAAGTTTATATTTAAATATTTGGTCCATGTGACAGGAGAGAGAAAGAACAAATATTTATATATAAACTTGTGACTCATATCAGGGGGCTACAAATAGGCCTATCAATGGTTGGATATGGATTTGGATAGCACCATATCCGTATCTGTATCCACCGATGCGGACGGATATCGAATATTATTCGACTAGTTCACAACTAATAAATCTAAAAAATAAATAAAAAAATTAACTCGTTATAAATCCATTTCATTACTAAAAATTCAAAAGATAATAAATATGCTAAGAAAAAGAATTTGAAGCAGCAAATACTGATTTTTGTACATGTAGAATATGCTAGTATATGATTTTTGTTTGATGATAATAAACATATACATATATTCATTTAAATGTATTTGTTATTGTACTATTTTATTTTTCACATAATTAAATAAATATTTGTTGGATAAAATAAATAACACAGAATTCAAATTCAAACAAATATTTTATTACAAATTCAAATAGTACAAATTTGAGCTCTCACTACATTTACAAATTGTCAATTACAATACAATTTCGATTACATCACAATTTTTCAATTTACATATTACTCCTCACTACATATTCACTCAACACTTGTGTTTTTATCTTCAACTCTGTTCCAACTTGAATCCAGCATCTGAGCTATCTGCAAAATAAACACTGACGCAGTAAAATTGAAAAAAAAATATTTTGTAGTGCAAATTAAAGTGTGTTTTTGAAAATATTATTTGCCTCAGTTATTTGGGTTGTTCGTCATCATTTTTTTTGAATTCATCATACACGAACAACTTGTGACATGCACAGTGTATCACTATATATGCCACAAGGTCGTGCATGCCGATATACACTTGCTTGTTAAAACTACAGGGACAGGTGAGCACAAGGTCAAACCCAAGTCGAGGCCGGATTCAACTTAGGTGCAACACAAAAACATCATAGAATGGTCAAGTACGAGAGTCAATGGTCAGCCAACATGAATAAAAGTTCAATACAATGGCCGGACTCAAATGTACACAAACAGCCCAAACATGAACCAGTACAACAAGCTATATACTCAAATGTATCAAGACTATCAATGGTACAAGAAACTAAACCAGACTAGTCGAAGCAAACAATGTACACCAGACACAGCTAGACCAACCACATACAACATGCCACCATACATGATGTACACGTGAAGCAACTCAACATGACATGGTCAGAAGCAATATGAAATGAAAACAATTCAACATACAACTCTGCATAAATACAAATGCCTCAACATATTTCAGACATGAGTATATGCAACCAAGGTGAACCAGAGAAGAGCAGTTTTAACAAGACAGCAGTCTAATGGCATGAACACAAAAAGAACCACCAGTGCAACATAAAACCAGTCTACAGCACAGTAACGAGATTAGGTAGTTTTTAACTCGAAGCAACTAAGGAAACACAGACCAGAGGCGTATACAAGACTCAAACTTCAAAAAGCCTCAGACCACATGAGCTGGACATGGAATGCAACCAGATTACAAAATGCTTCAAGTGCATCAAATCAGAACAACAACATGCTCACAAGTTTTAGAACCAGTGCAGACTCAAATAAACAAGGCTACACTTTACATGCAAACAAATGTATACATGACTTAACTACAACAACAAAGTGAACCAGAGGTGAATACAACATGAATTGATACAAGTACACACAACAAACAACAAGTATGGTGACAAACAACACAGCCTCAACACTCAAGTGCACAAGGTCAGCAGCAAGCACATGTAACCAAGAAGCAGGTCATCAATGAACCAATGTGCACAAGGATAAAGTCAACCACACAATGCAGACTCAAGTAAACGTACACTCGAACACAAATGCAAGACTGCACAAATGCAGTGACAAACATGTGCAACAGAGGAGACAGCGATGAATACAAGCAGTTCAACAGACTTAGTTCAATATGCAACATGCAGACCAGTACAACCAGACCAACCACAACCAAGCACAAAGTTTTAGCACAACACATATATACACACATACGTATGTGTGTATGTATGTATGTATGTATGTATGTATGTATGTATGTATATGCATGGTGACACACATACAATCACAAGTTCAAAGTCAATGAGTAGTTTAAACAATGAAATGGTCAGAAGCCGTGGGTCATCAAGAAGTCATGAACCAAGCCCGGTAGCAATTCAAACCAGTAGACCGAGATAAAAATTCAACTAAGGTCATATGGATAAGCTACGATTTGGTCAAAGTCCAGATTACTACAATTTCAAATGCTGAAGTCATAGGAACTGACCCAAAGAAATTCACGGAGCAAATGCAAATGCATCAGAGAAAATAATGGAACCGACTTAAACTATTCAAGCAACGTATGAAATGAACAAGTCAAAAATAAATACTATCGTTCGATTAAAAAATCACGGCCAAGTAAATTCACGAAGAATTCAAATGAGAAATATTCGAACATAATTTTAGGGATTCAATAAATACCATCGTTCGATTAAAAAATCATGGCCAAGTAAATTCACGAAGAATTCAAATGAGAAATATTCGAACATAATTTTAGGGATTCAATCCCTATAAATACCTAATAATCATCATAAGCAGAAAAACATTCGAGTTCAAGCAAAAATCACAGAGCCACGATTCAAATTAAATCTCAAATCAATAACTCGAATTGAGTTCGAACCAAAGGATAACAACAGAGAGAGTAAATGGAAAAAATTCACATACCAAATTATATTCAGTCGAACTCGAGAAATTGAAGCAGCCGAGCGAAGTCAAAGCCAGAGATCGATTAACGAAGCCAATCAACGCAATAGCCATGGCAATCGATCATTATCACAAGCGACGCTTCAATTCAATTATAATGCCCTAGTATTCGCGAGCAAAGGAAAAAGGAGGTGGACATTAATTTCACAAAATAAAGGGAACGGCTGAAGATTTCTCACAGTAAAAAGGGAAGAGCAACTTCATTTAATTTCTAGTGGGTCGGCCTTTATTTTTGGCCTAATTTTTATGATAGGGTTTTGTTTTGTTTTAGTTGTATTTATTTTGTAATTTTACTTTTAAATTTGTGAAACTCTAGTTGTGAGACTAGGTTACGAACTATGGTGATGTAGTTCGAGAATTCGCAACTTAGTGGCTGAGTTGTGGCAGGCTTTTGAGCGTAGAGTTAGGTTAGTCATTAGCGGGTGTCGCAAGTTTACGTGTGTAAGCGTCTGACTACTTAATTTCTAGTAGAAACCTTGGGTGCAACACGTAGGCAGGGTTTTGCCAAAGCTGGGTAAATCTGTGTTGTTCTATTTCTGCTTTTTCTGCTATTATCTGTGCTGAAATTATTATATATATTTCCACATTAATTTTGATTATTATTAGTATCACCCTATTCACCCCCCATCTAGGATGAAATCGATCCTACAGTACACATATTAAAATTTTTACTATATAAAACAGTGAATGACAATTATTTTATCCACTAAAATACACAAAAAATTAACTAAAATCTTTTTAAAAACCGAACAGATAATTATCGGATAGGGATGTGGCCATATCTGCATCCGTATCCATTTTTCAAATATCGGATAATTTTTCATATTTCGGATACGGGTACGGATCGGTTTTAGATTTTTCAAGTTCTCATTGACAGCCCTAGCTACAAAATTATGCTAAATAAAGGGTATTATTAATCCTAGCTCACACATACGCACATAAACGATTTGGGGCCTAATTAGTAACAATTATTAACAATTTAAATATTTATTTTAAATAATTAAACCAATAAATAATATTTATATATTATTTAACTAAGGCTTCAAACAAATAAATAAGTACCATAATAAATAAGTATAACATTTTAATTAAAAAGATTCAACACTCATAGTTGCAAACACAATCGCAACTGCAATCAATTAAATACTTTTTCGTAAGGATTTTTCATTTGTATATATTTAATGTTTTTAAAGCATTCCTTATACCATAGTATAAGGATACATGTAATAGAAAATAAAAATCAAAAGTAATACTTGTATCGCAATATAACAATACATATAATAGAAAATAAAAACCGAAAGCGTACTTTATTTCGAACAAGATTTATCTAAAAGAGTTAAGTTATATAACAAAATACAAAATTGTCTCTTAAGATACCCTATACTCTATCAAAATCACACATGTGGACTGTAATGTGCATTATATTACGATTGTATGGTTGTTGAATTTCATGTTTTAGGTTTATCATATTGTATCTTATATTATGTCATCTTATAACATACTAACATCTACGTATGTAGTCAAGGGCCACTAACTCAATTCCGAAGTGGTATGATGCTCTAAAACTGATTTTCTATAAGTCATGGGCTCGAACTCTCAAAATATCAAAATGAATGCTTTGCTTGGATAAATTATCACTCTTATTCTATAAAAAAAACATTTATGTATATAAGTGCAAGTGTGAGTAAATAGTTGATTTATTTGGAGCTAACAAAAAAAACAAAAAATAAACCAAATCTGATCGATATTTCTCAAAATGGGAACGAACAAAGTCAAAATAATTGGTTTGTATTGGTTGTACTTCTACTTGAGTTAGACTAGCTAATTTGAAACATAATATGAAACTGAAATACTTAGCTGAATCCATATTTATCTAAAAATATGATTATGCTATTATTGTTAGAATCAAGTGCCCTCTCTTCTGAACGCATTAACATAAATTGAAAGAAAGGTAATATTGCTAAGATAATAATGTAAATAATAAAATTAACATCAATGTTAATTATTATTTTTAGAACAATTTAAATTTATATTTGTTTGATTTGGTTTCAAAATATTGTAAGCCAAAGACGACAAAATAAACTCAACCAATTAGCTAAGATACCGAATCTGATCGACCTTAAGGGCATAATCAAAGATTCTCCCATGCTTGAAGCAAAAGAGTTAATGCTCACATTGAGGTGGTTCTCTCACTAAACGTGATCCGCATGTTAGTTGTTATTTCCTTGTTACGTTGTATTTTGGATCGGTAAGATCTTTTTTTCTTATATAACAAACTCTTGTCTACGTATATATCATTTGTTTATCACTACCATACATTATAAAGTAGCACTAGCGTCCATTATTAAATAGCAGTCGTACATTTGCATAGCGTTCATCGTGATAAATTTAAAAATTGTATTGCATCTTTTTAAAAATTGTATTGCATCTTATGTAAAGTTTAAAATTGTATTGCATCTTATGAAATTATCCTGTATTATTTGTAGTCCATTATACACGACGAATATACGTTTTAATGCTTAATAATATCATCGTTGCCTTCATGCAACTCCAAAGCAAATCAATCGTATTCCAAAGAACCAATTTCAACAGTCCTCCATGCTTTCAGACAGTAAACTCTCTAATATCACAAGAAGATAGTACAACATTACAAACGAATAGGACCAATAAGCTAAAGTTTTACTTCTTTGATGAGTGAAGCAGAAAACTGCAATGCATGAAAATAACATTAGTTTTGCTCTCGCAATAAGTTAATAAATAATGCTTATGAAGACCCTCAGTTGTGCACTTGATGGGTCATAATAATAGCGTAACACTATTCAAAAGAAACGCGTTGCAACTTATAAGATCATATTCCTCAAGTGTGAAAGCTCAATTCTAATCAAACAGGTGCAATAATTTTCAAACGGCCTAACATCAATTATAAAATAGTTAAAACAATTCTTTTGGGTGGATCTCAGGCAATGCCATCTACAAAATAAACAACTAAAACACTTGTGTTCATCTCACAGCTACTGCTTTCAGCTACCACGTTCTTCAGTTACCGTGCTTGGATAATGCTGATCGCATTCGCAACGTTTGCCTACAAAATATAGAACAGATTTAGAAATATTTGTGCTAAATCAGGCAATTTTCATAGAAAAAAGAAAACTATATTAATATAAAGAGGTACAAAAAGGGAAAATTTGATGTCCTCATTTTATAAAATATAAAGCAAGGATTATATTTACATGTAAAACGTAGCTTGGTAGCTAAGGAAAAAAACAAAGAGCACAACAAATTAACTCAAATGTAGTTTAATATGCATGTTTGTGAGTAAACTGAAGAATCAACAGTTCAGTAATTAACACAAAATTTACTTTCAAGTAGGCCTGTCAAAAGTTAATAAACCCATTTAACCCGACTCATTTAACCTTATTTTAAACAGGCCTGGACCTTCTTGAAGTTATTTTCTTACCAACCCGTTCAACCTGTCTACTTTTAACGTAACCTGTTTAACCTTATTGCCGACTCCACCCAGTTACATTCCAAACCCTAAATCAATGGCGATTGCTCATTATTTCGTCGATTCAAACTGTTCTTTTGTCGGGTCGAGTTGATTTGTTCTTCTTCACACCTACGAGTCTTCTTCACGTCGATTTTGATCTCAGTTCACATCAACAAGGCCGTAAGCAAGGAAGAGGTTCGGAGAAAAAGGAGGCATAAAGGTATTTCGTCGATTCAACTTTTTCCTGTTATTTGATTTGCTTATGATTTGTTGCTTTGTATTATTTGTTAATTTACAGTTTTATTTGTTTTAGTTTTTTTAGTTTTTATTTATTGGCCAATACGTGATACAAAATTTAACTGCTGCTGATGATAGCGTCTTAGTTACTTTTCCGAAATTACTATTTTGATTTGAACTTTGAAGTTTTAAATCCAGCAGTACTCTAGTTATTGCTTGCTTTTTATTTATTGAGGCATAAAGGTAATTTATATAGGTAATTAGATTAATGTATTGCACTTATGATTAAGCAAAGATGTCAGGTTCTTTTACATATCTGAAGAAGGGGGATTAAAGCCACTTGAATAATGTTAAACTCCGACTGTTGATCACATTATATGCACAGTTACAAGTAAGCTATTAAAATAACACTGCTATACATGTTTCGCCAAGGTATATCAACCGTACAAAAACAAAATGATGCGAATTTGCTTCTTTTTTGAGAATCGGTACTTTATTATAAATTTGGAAATTTGATTTATTTTAAAACTTTGAGCTTTGAATATGGCTGTTGGATGTTTAAATCAATTCCATTCAAATTTAAAGATGTTCAGAATTTTGGATGTGTATATATTCTTTGAATATTGCTTAGTACTTTAGTTATTGCTTGCTTTTCACGGATGCGCCATTTTGAACCTTTTCACTTCAAATAGGCTATCAAAAACTGTACCTGCATATAACTGCATGTAAATGGAGTTCATTATAGCACATCATAATTTTCCTAACCAGTGTTAGTTACACTTGGCAGTTTATTGATGACTAGGATGATCTGCTTGAATCAAAATCTTTAAAAAAATAGTGGATACAAATTAAACATTCAGAGTTGGTAACCATAACTATTTACAAGTATTATTATGTTTGGATATAACCCACCACTTTTATTCTGCTCCTTACAAACTGACCTTAAATAACTTTTATTCAGATATAACCCACTTTCATTATGTTTGCAGAATACCCGAGCTTTGCTAAATCTTATTAACTTTTTAGTAGTTTGTCTAACTACATTGTCTGTATGGCCTTTTACTAAACTAATTACTCACTTATCTCACATCTTTCCCACATGCATGCAACTTTTTTACCTTTTTTTTTCTTTTTTTTATATAGTGTTTTTTAACCACATTTCTTTTTAAATTTTAGTAGACATGGTTGAACAGTAAGTAAAAAATCATTTACCTCCAATTTTACATGTAATTAGATGGATAAAAAATCACTGCCTGTACATGCTTTTTCAGAAGTAAAAAAAAATTCAACTTTCAACTCTTCATTATGTTTCAACTTTCAACTCTTCATTCCGGTAGGAGCCAACTTATATCCAACTTTCAAAATTGGAGTGGCTCTAATTGGCATTGGTTGTATACAGGATTCTAACTCTCTATCAGTAGTAAAAAAAAAGCTAATTCTTTAGGTACATCTCTGAAGTAACCAGCATGGCCAATTCAAGAACTGAGTTCATAGTCCACTCATTGTGTTTGTACTGAGTTTTTCTATGGTTGAAACAAATGTGCTTTTTCTGGCACATTAAAATTCTACCCTTCTGTCCTACTGTTTGGTTGTGGAAAATTATATATCTAATTAATTAATATTCAACATAAATTCATACACATCCATTTCAGTAGGTAGGAATTTGCAAACAAAAGATCAGTTTCTAATATAGAGAATGAATCCATATTATATCTGCAATAGTATAGTCACACATCACTGGAGACAATGGTACATCATTTGATTTGGACTACGACTCATAATTTGTAGTGGCTAATTTATACCATTGTCATCATGAGCTTGGACTGTACACTCAAATACGATTTCATAGTTGCTCATTATCATTGATATATTGATAATGCTATACAGATAGATGGATAACGTAACGATTTCCAGACTATTGAGGCATTGTATACTCACGACAGATGATACCAACAGACAATAATTAAACAATTGTGAACATGCATGTGTTTATTATGATGAAATGAGTCGCAAGATGCCTTTATATTGTATGTATGCTAAGTAATTAGATGGATAAAAAATCACTGCATGTACATGCTTTTTCAGAAGTGCTACAGTTTTACATGTACCTTATTTAACCCTTTTATATTTAAGTGTAACTATAATTTTAATTTACATGTGCACTTACAGTTTTTTACAATATTGATATTGTTGACCAAGATCAATTAAGAAACACACCGGAGTTGGCAGCAGATGTAGATTCAGTGGGTAACTCTTCAAGAAATAATTGACAAAAGGGTACGTATTCCGATGTTTGGAAATACTTTGAAAAAAATGAAACTGATCAGAAACGTACTTGCTTTTGCAAAAAATGTAAAAGAAAATATATATGGGGTGGTGCTTATGGGACTAAAAATTTGCCGAATCATGTAGAAAAGTGTCCCTTAATCGATAAAAGCATAGAGGTTAATCAAAGAAGTGTTTTCGAACAAAAGAAATATAGAGACTTGATGGCTAGAGCAATTATACAACATAACTTACCCTTCAAATTTGTTCAATATGACCGTATTCGTGAGATTCATTCCTACTTGAACAATCAAGTGGAGCATTATTCAAGAAACACTTCGCGTTCCGATGTTATGAAAGTATATGAGAATGAAAGAGTCAAACTTAAGGATTTTATAAAATCATGTAGTGGAAGAGTTAGTTTAACATCTGATTTATGGACTTCAGTAAATACGGATGGTTTTATAACTCTAACCGCTCATTTTATTGATAATAAGTGGAATCTACAAAAGAAATTGTTGAATTTTTGTTTAATGGCACCTCCACATTCGGGCTCGGCTATATTTGGAAAATTTTCGAGTATGTTGGTTGATTGGGAAGTAGTCGATAAAATATTTGCATGCACTCTAGATAATGCATCTGCTAACGATAAATTCGTTGATTTACTGAAATCACATCTTTGTCATAGAAAAGCAATGGTTGCGGATGGACAATTTTTGAATGTCAGATGTGCCGTCCACGTGCTAAATTTGATAGTGCGGGATGGTTTAAAATGTATCGCTTCTTTCTTAAGTAACATACGTGAGAGTATTAAATATATCAAGGGTTCTCAATCTAGAAAGAAAAGTTTCGTCGAATGCATAACCACTCTTTCATTGAATGACGTTAGAAAAGGATTGCGTCAGGATGTTCCTTAATGGAATTCAACTTTTATAATGCTTAAAAGCGCAATACATTATGAACAAGTGCTTTGTCGTCTTAAGCTTATTGATTCTAGTTATAGTTATTTTCCAACATCCGAAGAATGGATCAAAGCAAAGAAAATTTCACGTTTTCTAGGAGTTTTTTACGATGCACTTCCTTATTTTCCGGCGCAAATTACCCAATGGCTAACTTATTTTTTTCAAAAATTTTCTTGGTTCATTTTACTTTGAAGAAGTGCACGAAAGAGAATGACTTTATGTCTCACATGGCAAGTGAAATGCTCGAAAAGTTTAATAAATATTGGAGTGAATTTAGTGTGTTACTTTCCATTGCTTGCATCTTTGATCCGCGATACAAAACAAATTTCATTCGGTTTTCTTATAACACATTGTATGGCGGCTGCTTAGAGTTTGAAAGGGTAGAAAGAAAGTTGGAAGCACTATATGATGAGTATAGGGAAAGGGTGAGAAAAGAATCGTCCATTGAAACATGTGTCGTGGAAATCGTGAAATCCACACAATCATTTACGGGTTCTTACTCGCAAGAATGCGAAGATATGATGGATCGATTTGATTATTCCGAATTTGCTAGCAATCCTCGCAAGTCCGAACTTGATTCTTATTTGGAAGATGGGTTAGTTGATCGTAAAATGCAATTGGATATTCTTTCATTTTGGAAATCGCAACAATATAAATATCCAATTTTATCTCTCATGGCAAGAGATATTTTAGCTGTTCCAATTACCACCGTCGCTTCTGAAAGTGCATTTAGTATTGGTGGTAGAGTTTTTGATGACTATCGCAGTTCACTTAAGGAGGATGTTGTTGAAGCATTACTTTGTTCAAAAGATTGGTTGTATGGAACATCTATAATGTCAACAATCGAAGATCATACGGAAGATGTTACCGTTCTTGATAATGAACAAGCTACTTAATTTTTAACTCCTCTTTTAGCTAATTGATGTATTGTTAGAGGTACACTACTTGATTTATAGTTATCTTTCATTTTCTGTCTTTTGGTCATATTGAGATTGTTTTGTTGTTGCTGCTATAAATTTCGTCTATACTATTTTATATGCAGGTTTGGAGAAGAACATGCTAGTGAATTGTGAAGAAATAACCTTCAGTTTGTAGTATGCTCATTTCTTTAAGGCCATTACTCTTTCACAGCTGAATGGTTGTTTTCTCAACTGCATTCTTATTTGGTGTTTTGATGTTGATATGTAATAGTGGTGCTTGTAATTTGAGTAAGTGTGAACAGATTAGGATTTTTGAATTGTAAAAACTGACATGGTGACATGGCTTTCAAACTCATCTTTTGTGGATGGTTTATGCAAAATGAAACAGCTGTATTTTGTGTATTTTCTTTGTAACTTTCCAAAAGTTCGGATAGTATGATGATGAAAGGATGTCTGTTTAAGAGTTCTATCCTGAAATTATGTTTTAATCCTCTTTTAATAACTGTTTGCATCAGGAAAGTCCAGAGTACTGCATATTTTGTGTGTGAATTTACTTTGAACGTGTACAGAAAATGTGGGTTTTTTGTAAGTGCAATAATACAATATTCAATTTTTCTGAGTGGAGCTAGCAACTGAATACACAAAATTTTAGTTAAAATTTGCTTTATGGATCACAAGGGTTAACCCATATTAAAAAAAGGTTAAAAGGGTTGGATTAAAAATTACGTCAACTCAGAGTTGGATCAATTTCTATGCAACCCTTATGCAACTCAGTTCTACCCTTTTGACACACCTACTTTCAAGTTCGAAACTAAAGTGGATAGGTCTATTGATGTCAATGTTTTCTATGGATTGCGTTCGCCCTCTTTTACTTCGTGCGTTACAACATCCATTTTTAACCTTACCTTCACATTCCCTTGAATATTCTTTAAGTTCACCTCCTTTTTATTTATTTTATTATTCCTAATTATCACCGAAACAGTATATATATACCATCACAATTGAGTACTATTTTTCATTTCAAACAAATATTGAACTCAGGCCTGCTTTGGGTACCATAATTATGATATCCAGCACGGTCATTTATTACGTTTCATCTTAATGATATTCGCACTTTTTCTAAAATAATGACGATACGCTCATGACAGGAAAAATAAATTACTGGCTATGTACATACTGAAATCTAAAAAAAATTGTCTAAATTGGGCCCATAATACGCATTGAAGTACACAATCAACAAGGCACCACATGATGTTCTAAAGGATGATGAGATAGCTGAATGTTTCATCAAACACTATGTCAAAGCAAGGTGCAAGGTGAAAAATGCGTACAAGTACATTCCAAACACATTAGGGGACGAGTGGGTAGCAAAAATACATACAGTATCACCTTCATTCAATTCACACTCAGGCGATGCAAAACGGTTAAAAGCAAAAGAGATATCGTTGACAAATATATTATCAATTTGAAAAAACAAAATGAAACGAGATGGTTTGTCATGGAATGTGGCCCCGATTCACATACTCTCAGATCAGCGCACAAGTTCAAATAGCCAAAGAAATGAGTGTCATGGAATGTGGCCACCTATTGTGCAAGTTAATTGCACTTTTCTATAGCATTGCCTTACTATCCTATCAAGAAATGTCCTAAATACAATCTAATGTTAGTGGTGAAGTGACTATTTCTTGATATCAAATGTTAATGAGAAATTACCCTCCAGACTCCAAGTTTTGAATGGATAGCTTGCCACTGCACAGGCCCAAAAACTCTCTCCACATGCCGGCTGTGCATCATGAAGTAATATATCATTTAATACATCGTTGTATATAATGAACAAGGAAAGTAAGTATTTTTATAGATAATTTTGAAACACAAATAGCAAAATAGTACATACCTCACTATAACAGTTTGATTCATTTGATTCAATTTACAATCAAGAATTTTGGTAATGATGGCTTTGACAACCCACTGTTCTACCTCATCTTCTGTGATCTGCGAGAAAGATTCATCAGTGTCATTTTGCATTGTGGTATTTTCTGTATTTTAACCTTTGTTGCAGACAAAATATTTGATATACCCAATAAGCACACTTTTATTTGCTACGAAAAATTGTTACAACACTAGGCATTAAACATCCGATGTTAACGATAGATAGCCTACTTTATACAAACACTAACTCTTGCTTTTTATGTATGATTTTAGTCTCTTGTTTTATAATACGATTGTATATGCATTAATGCTGCGAGAAAGAAGTATATGCATTCCTCACCTTTCAATGTTGCAAGGAAGAACAGAAACACTTCTTTTTGTTGTCTACTATTTTTTCATAATTTTTTTACATTCTTTGTACACATCTGTGTTGCGTAAAAAATAGTATTTATTATTTGATTATGGTGTTTAATTGGTTTTCATTCTTTTAGTTCAAAAGAATCTATTACTGAATTCTTTTATAATATTTTATGCTTAGCATTATATCTTATGGTATTTTTGTGAAATGATATAAAAAGCTTTGTTGGATTACCATTTATTATGAGAAATACTTTTTGTAATGGTTCTCTACTTGATTGAATTGTGGTACATACAGAAAGGATTAATTAATTACCGATTGTTTAACGAAATGCAAATTATTTCTTTATGGTGCATATCATGCAGGAAGGCTAGAAAGAACTCTAATGCTACAAATATTCACAAGGAACAGAGAATTACTTGAAGAGCTTCCTTGATTCTGGAATATGGAATTTCACCTGACGTACTTGAGCTGAGATCAACCAAGGTCATCAGTCGCATTTTTGCGACACAGTCTTCGTGAACAAGACCTACATATTCTCCTATTGTTACTAGAGAAGAAAAGAAAATTAGAAAGTTTACCGTTTAGAATATTAGTTACCATAATCACTCAATAAAGTAGAATTTGATGCATGAAATTCTATGTAGGCATCAAGCCTTTTTGTGAGAAATATCTTCAATAACTGGTAAACCAATGAATACTGCTCATCCTTTTCTAGCTGTTTAACTGCAGGCATATCAAGCAAATCACACTGCATGAAGATAAAACTGAAATCAGAAACCACTCATTAGACACGAGCAGAGGTTTAAAGCCAACAATAGTGGGGAAGACAATAGGGCTATACCACCATTTATAGTGAAATGAACGTATTAAAGAAACAGCATGTACCATATAGACTATCCAATGCTGTAGTACATACAAAACTATGTTAGCCTAAGCGATACACTGTTTGAAATCGACAATTTTTAGATTGGATAAAAAACAAACCATGTCCGTGTTTATTATCTATTTTAAACCGCTTTTGGACTGGGAATTATCAACGAATTAAAAATGGATTCATCGCTCAAATCATAAAATCTACAGCAAAAAAAAGTATAACGTTACTAAGCATTGATTAGGCATGCCTGCATGCTGATTCAATTTTTTAGCTCAAAATGTGAAAATAGAAGTGATGAAATCATGATTGTCACGCAAGGCTTAAACATTTACAGAATAGCCTAAGACTGATTGTGTTCACTGAACATGGATTCATCGCTCAAATCATAAAATCTACAGCAAAAAAAAAGTATAACGTTACTAGACATTGATTAGGCATGCCTGCGTGCTGATTCAATTTTTTAGCTCAAAATGTGAAAATAGAAGTAATGAAATCATGATTGTCACGCAAGGCTAACATTTACAAAATAGCCTAAGACTTATTGTGTTCACTGAACATGACCGGATGAACTGCTTTAGCATTGAGCCATACAACCCAAAATCATGCCGACCAGGTCGTTGAGTAGTACCTACCATGTTTTATAGTCATATTAAGTTATCAAAGTTAAGATAATAAGGAATGTCGTAATATAAGAAAACAAAAAAGAAGCAAAAAATCATAGATTTAAAATACAAAATAAGTATTGTCAGCATGAATATTTCAAAGGCATGTGGAATGTGATTGACATCCATAACAAATAAAATGTGATCGCTTCAAATGTCAGTTGTTGCAGGTAACCAGCTAGAAATACTATTTGCGGCACATACCCAAAAAAAAGTGATGATAATGCAGAATACCCTGTTCAGACTACTAAGCAGAGTAGTATACCCAGAATTTATGCTGTTGCTAGAAAACAATTCCTATCCATTGTGATAACAAGTAGAACACATCTTACATATCAAAGTAACATGTATTATTATCACTATTGTAAAAATACTTAATTTGTGCTATTGCTAGAAAACAATTCATACCCACTGTGATAATAAGTAAAACACATCTTAAATATCAAAGTGGCGTGTGTTATTAATATCTATATGCAAAAGTAACTATAGATAAATAAACAGAAGTAGATATTGTGATCGCTAACTGCACCTATTTGTAAGTTACAGCAACATTGGTTACACAGCAAATACCAATCATGCAAGTTTCTAATATGCTTGTCGACCTAAAAAGGTAAATGAATTTAGTAACCGGGAAGTTGTCGGTTGTCATGCAACAAACACAACATGCACTACAGGAAGCATAACTAGTGAATATAGAAAATTTATGAGGTTATGTAATTGGCTGATAAAACATTTGTCTCAAAAAATGTGTGATGAAAATATAAAAACCAAACATTTTTTTCACCCCACCAATCAACAAAATAATATATGAACAATCTTTGCTAAATCACAATTTAACAATTGGAGAAAATTTTAACGGATTGGCAACTGAAGAAATACTTCATTGAATATTTCGTAAGTGATGTTGACTGAGGAAGAGTAAAAAAACACTGTGGCAACGTACAATGACTGCTGAAACTACTTATTCAATTAGATAAAGCTGAATTTGAACTATATAACGACCTTCCAAACTTAAATCTAAATGCATATCGCAACTGTCAATGGTTCAAGCGGATTAGTGTAGCACAACATTTCTCCTAAAGTAACTCTGAAAAATATTCATGTCAGCTTAGAAGGGGTCCTCCTTACAACGAGCGGGGTCACAATGGGTATTGTTCATTAATAAGATCGCTACGATTAGGGTCGACTGCCTACTGCCCAAACAGTAATGATAGTATATTGTACCAGTAAGATGGCTCGTTTTATTTTATTGAAGAATGTCACATTTTCTTTTCCAGACGTGGTGTGGGTGTGTCCCATCTACTCTCACTGAGACCCAACCTTGTGATGATCACAGTTTTAGCTGGACACCCATCTTTGATATCATTTGTCACACCTCAGCCAGCACAGTTGACAATTAAGTTAATATTTATATTTTACTCGACCACGTCTACCACATTGGCAGCTGGCGGAGCCAGATATAGGTTCTTGTTGTTTAAGGCTTTGATATTGTAAAGAGGTATATATTTTGGGTTACACATGTATACTAACCAAAGTGGAACAATACTCAAACGGATGATATCTAGCACGAAAGTTTGCACAGAAATTTTCTCCTATGGAAGTCTATTTGTGAGGGAAATAGACAGATATTACCTACTCAAGAAGCGAAACACATAAATTTAATACCTGAAATATATCGGAAGATTTCGCAAACTCTATAATAGCCCTAACAGCTTCTGCCTTAGCATCATTCATTGCATTTGGTTCCTCGCCATCAATTGGAAATGTGGCTAAATACTTGGTCAAAAATGCAAGGGAATCTTTGGGGGTGCTGCGTTCACCATGTAGATAAGCATAAGAATAGCTAATTTGCCCAAAAAAATATTGCAAATTACATACCTTTTGTTATCCTTCAAAATGTTAGATATCGCAAGGAATAGTGCCCTCTGATCCACTTCCCCAACTTTCCATTCTTGTAATAAGCTATCCATCTTTCTAAAAGTTGGAATGATATTCTCAGACACTTTCCCATTGTTTGCCAAATCAAGAGCTTTTGTGTAAACAAAGAATTTGCTGTAAGGGTTCTCCAATAGATTGTATAGGTTGAATAGTCTATCCAAAGTACAACAAATAATTACAATATTGTTAGTTAAGAAAACTAGCGATTGCACATAGATCAAAAATTTACAGTGGATTGCTTCATCATATTCAGAACTCAATTTGAATTTCCTATTGATAAATTAAATCTTCTAATCAACTCTGTGAGTGTTGCACATATTCTCTACTTAATGTAAAAATGTGCAGTTCAAGCAAAACATGCATCATGAAACAAACATTTCTAACAGCGTAGTCCCACTACATAAATTCTACTGTATTCCACCAAACAACCATAGAAATTGCAAACCGCAATATATTATTATGACTTTGGAGGTTTCTACAAATAACCAACTAAATCATTAACCATTGTTGAACACAGAAATTTCATGGTGGCTTGTATATACTTTAACCATTTAAGTGCCGTGGATTACACACTGCAATAATAGTGCAGCAAAGTAGCATTATCATGTAAAAAATGCGAATTTCCTTACATCTTTAAGCGCAAAGTGGGTCTATCATTTGCCTGTTGAGCGACTTTCTCAGAAACAAGTTTTGCCATCTTTAGTTCTTCATCTAAGTTGCTAGACCTTGTAACAAGGTTACAAATCACAGAGAAAATGCTTTCCATATCTATAATCATTCAAAAGATAAGTATTTAGCACATGGTCAATGCTTTTAAAATACAAGGAATTGAATAAAAAAAGAAAAACCAATGAATAAAGCTCCCTGCAATATGAGGGAGTGGAAGGGATCATCATAAGAACCAAGCTTGGCATATTGTATAGGTTCATGTTCATAACAAAAATTAAAATATATTAATTTTCCTTTGTTGTGATGCCACATGGAGTATGAAGACAGAAATTCGTTTGTGGTTAAAAAAGCACACGCACGCACGCATAGGCGGATGATGTGGCTGCTTTTTATAGTTGGGGTTTGATGCGAATATATGTAGGACAGGCAGCTAAAAACATGTAAATAATTTTATGATCATAACTATGCATAGGACTAAAGTATGTTTCCCACGTAACAAAATTCTCCCTCGTTTAGATTTTTCCCATTTCTTGTGTGTAGCATTTGAGAGTTTTATCTTCTTCACAATGTTTACCTTCTACCTAAGTACAAGGGTATATAGTTGTAATCATATAAAAAATTACACCTCTTTAGCCCCATAAGATATAGATTGTCAACCATTACTTCATTACTAAACACAAACACACACACACACACACATATTTATATTTATATTTATATATATGTAAAACCAATATAATTTACTATTTAATATCAAACTTCCCAAGCTAATACCCATGTATCTAAATTTCTGTCTCTAAATCATAAATTTAAGTAAACAGTTAGAGCATGAAACAAGGATGGGGAAAACATATACTCAAACAGCAACAAAGGCTTACTTTTAATAGGAGGTGAAGTGACTCCTCGGAGTTGGGGTTTAATGTGAACATGTTTTGGGAAGGTGGCTAAAAAGGTGAAAATGGTTTTATGATCAGAACCATACCATTTGTGCTAAGTTAAACATTGTGAAAATAGAACTCTTAAAAGTTACACAAAAACTGGAAAGCCCAAATGAGAGGTAATTCAATTAAAAGTGGTTTCAAACAAATTTAATAAAACACCGTATTAAACATTAACCCTTACTCGTCAATCTACGTAAGGTCGACAAAACTTATGGTTACACATGTATCTATGGTTCTATCCCTAAAACCATAAAAAATAAACAACTAGAAGCATGAAACAGATATGGATTGAACATTTTTAAGTGAAATCAAAAAACATACTAAGTAATTCGATGTCAATTGCAAATACCTTTGTCGGAGACACGGGGAACAACAATGGCTGCCGAAGTGAGCATGAGTGATGCCAAATCCAACCATCTCAGTGTCACAATACACTCTTGTGCTTCAAAGCATTCTCTAGTCACTTGTAGTTCAGTAACCTATAATAAAAGGTGCACATTAATATTGATCAATGGAATTATTTTGATATATATATATATAAGGAACAACTCAATCAAAAAGTAAATGTGTCGTTAATCGTTTAACAACCCTTGTGCATTTTATCATTAATTGTCTAATTCCATGCCAGATTGATATTAACTCCACGTATGCTCTACATAACAAAGTCAAGTCCCAAACAAATATAAAAATAATAAATTTGCAGCTGATGTCACATTACAACGTAGCATTACAAAATATCCAATTCATTACACAAGCAGAAATTCAAAATTTTGATACTGATTGATGAATAATAACACTACTTATACTACAAAACAGTAAATTAAATCCAGCACTGCAAACCAGAACTAAACATTTAAACTGTTGTAAGATACACCTATTACAACAATATGACTCCATGATTTCCACAAAATATTAGCATAGTGATAAAAATCAATATCCACAGCCAGACAAGCGCCACAAGAAACAAAGTGGAGAATAAGAATAAACCTCGGCACCAGCATCCGCCCAAGCAAGCCCGGACGTGAATCGGACTACAGCGAGCACAGGATCTTCTTCTGATGTTGGCACGATGGTCGCCATTAAAGATTATTATATTATAACAGAAAAACCCTAGCTTTTGATAGGCGGTAAACGAACAGGCAGCGGTTGGAAACCCTAGTTTTATGCTGCAATGGATAACAGTTAACAATGAATGTAAAAGGAGATCTGCTATGCGGGTACGGTGCGGATTTGAGTGGCTTAGTGCGGATTTGAGGGGCTTTGTTGATTGCAAATCCTCAAAATGGACACTATCCACGGGATTAAATTAGGGAAACAATTATTACCGTTCTTTTCACCAGATATAATTAGGAAAACCATTATTGCTATTATTATTACCAGTATGTATCGCACATCCGTTGAACAGACAACCGTAAGTTAACTCTTTTTAATGTAAAATAATACATACAAACATGCATATTTTTAGTGTATATATTTTTCATGTACTGCTTTTTATATAATAGCTGACTTTGTTTTGCATGCATGCGCCATATTGTATAAACAATTGGATGATCTTTAGTCCTTACCATGACACGATGTTGCAAGTAGCTCAGATTTGCATCTATCATTGTTTCTATGAGAAAAGCTGGTGTAGTTCAAAAGTTTGGTAGTTCAAATTAAATGGTTTACATATACTTATGTGATCAGATACGTTGAACAACTCTATGCGCGCAACAATAAATTATATCGTTTGGCCACTACTTCTTGAAGAAGATTGCATACATCAAGTTCATGCATGGAAGTTCACATATTTTATCTTGTATTTATCTTTGATGCTTGTAGCTACAAAAAGTTACATATTGTTTTTATAAGAATAAGAATTGCTTTAAAACAATATTTATTTTTGATGTAGTATGTTTTCAAAGCTAAATTACAGGACAAAAACTTTGTAGTTGCATACAACTCTGTCATGTACTTACGCATCTAATCTGATATTTTCCATCATTCAATGATTGTGTGCATTGAAGTGAAATTAGAAGTGTGCATTGAAGTGAAATTAGAATTGAAACAATAATCATCACAAAGTGAATTATATGAATTGATAAATTATAACATAAATATCATGTTATATAATGTATAAAAAATAATAATGAACAAAACATAACATGAATACTTAGTAAAAAAAAAAAATTTGACGAAAATATATCATTGGGTTGATAATGGTTCTGGTGAGTATTTCCCCTACTTCATCCCTTTTTTCCGTGAACCACATATAGCTCCAACCTCGAAACAAAATAAATTGCATTTTATACAAAAGAAAGTTAGTTGCTGTGAGATCTAAATTATTAGTAACTAATTCTCAAAACAGTTGGGAAACAAAAGCATGTAAACGCACTATGGATATGATACATGCAATCATTTTAATCAGAAAGCTAACCTTGATATCAAGGTTCATGTCAATGGAAAGAAAAATGATAATATAAAAACTATAAATGCAATTTCATTTCCATTGGTTGCCATACATCTTTCAATCATAAATAAAATAAAAGATAGTGCAAAATTTAGTATTTAGAACGCTCATTTCTTGCTGGTCGGTAAGCGAATGAGCGAGGCATTGCCTTGGGAACTTTCTCCTGTGATTATAGATGGTTTGCTTCTGATATCCATTGCATTCTCAATCTCCATATCAATGCTGCTAAATTCTTTCAATAAAAGAGTTGATGCTGGCATCAATTTCCTTTTAGGTTTTGCTTCTTTTACGAATTTTGGGGAAAGGGCATTCTTAGTATTTTCCGAATGAGAAAATACTTGAAACTTGTCATTTTCTTTGTCTCCTTCACTATGAGATACATCCAGTTCCAAATTTTTAACCTTGAGCACATTTTTTAGCTGTTTCCTTTTCCCTTGGTAAACCATTATCAGCTTTGACTCCTTTCTGAGAATTGGGATGACGAACTGTTAAACTTTCAATTTCTGGGTGCACTATAAGCCCATCAACAGTCTCTTTCACATCTTCAGGTTTATGTTTGAGTTCTAGGAAGCTTTCTTCTTTCTCAATCTCATTCTTTAGTAAGGTGATATCAGCTTCAACTTCATCAGAGACGCTGAAGTGATGAACTGATGGTGATGAAGGTACTACTAAACTGTCATTCTCGGATGACTTCAGTCCGTTAACAGTCTCTTTTCATAATTCAATTTCTGTTTAATAAATGTATTCATTGATTGGTCTCATTCGATTTGCATGGGAGAGTAGGTGTGAGTGAGGGTGGGTGAGTTTGTTTGTAATGTATATCACTTGCTGGAACTGATTCATTTTGCCTCCTCCTGTATTTCTTTTGTATGTTGCGCCTCTTCATCTTTTATATTATTGCATGCTGTTGACTGTGTGCGTTCATGTGATATTATAAGAGAGTGCAGTTGTGTGAATAGAGTTGTGTGTGGAAGTTAATCTCTTTTAAGTACCTTAGTGCATGGAAGCATGGTGTTGACAAAAATATATTTACTGGAAGTGCAAATTTTACAGGGCATTTCATTTATTTCAAAAGCTTTGAAATGGGCCAGTCTCATTATAATTTGATATAAGTAGGCACATAGACACACTCAAAAACAAACATATTCATTTTAGTCAATAATCATTGGGAAAGCTCAATGAGAATGAAAATCAAGAAACCAATTTCAACTATATATCATTTCCTTCAAGTAGTTTTTAATAAGCAAGTTAAAACTTATATAGACTTGTCTTCAGTCAAGATATCTCCAGTTTTTAATAAGCAATTTAAAACTTGTATAGCTTGCCCTTAGTTAAGATATCTCTAATCACATCAATTATTCCATAACCATTTTAAGATGAAAAGTGCATACCTTTAGTTGTATGCTTGAAAAGCACCCATTATTTGAAACATAGAAATATATGAGTCATAGCTAATCTTCTTATCTAATTAAGTTGCACTACTTTTGCTCACAAATTATTCATGATGTGAGAAGTTGTCCAGTTAAGTTTCATGGTTCTCAAACTTCCATCCATGTTTGCATCATAATATAGTATAAATTCTCATCCAAGATTTTAGTTTTGTATTGAATAAAGTTGTTTATCCGTTGAAACAGATACAATAAACCTTTTTTATGCATTAATACCCACACAAAAAGTTAAAAATAATCTAAATGATGTACGAACGTCTAGATGCGAGCAATAAAAGAAGACATTCAATAAAAAAAAGTACAAAGGCCTAAATGTAAACAATATGTGATATTATATTCAGTTAAAAGCAAACTCGCATAAGCTTACTAAGCTCTTTAACGACAAAGGACAAACTGATAACCATCTTGTATACGTGGCTTAATTTCAAAATCATTAGAATGGGTGTGAGCAATCAAAAGTTTGTTGAATTTTCTGTAGTTTATATGTGTAGAACAATATATTACCAAGAGCAACATACAACACAATTTCAGCAATGCCATATTGCTATATGAATTTACAAACATACTTTTTAATGAATATATAGAACTGTTTCCATGGTTCAATCATCATCTTTAATCAACTTTTACCTTTATAATAAAGATGTTACCTAATTATTATGTGTAGATTTTACTAATGGTTCAATCAATGTTTACATCAATAAAGCATTGTTCTGAAGTTTTTGTTGTCAGTCCTCCATCAATTGGAGTTTTTGCTACTAAAAAACTTCAACATATACCTAAACATCGAAGAATAACTTAAGAGCAGTGGAAGCGCTTTCGATTAACATATTTTTCATAATATGCAAGCCATTGTGGATCGAAATGTATTACATCTAAAGTGGACCTGGTTTCAAATTTTGAGATCCTCCACAAAGTTATTCAAGCAAGCCCTAGTTTTTAATGGAAATATATTGACTCGATTTAAAAAATAAGAAGAAGAAGAAGAAGAATCGATAGTGGATTTAGGGGAAAGCGTAGAATCAGTACCTGAATATTTTGTTCTTTTGTTTCACCTACCATTTAACACTGGTGGATCTGCAGAGATTGTTGGTTGAAGCCTAGATCAGTAATTATATAAGTAAAGCAAGAAGTTAGCTAAAAAGAAATATGGGTTTTAAGTGGTTTTAGATCATAGAAGGAAGCAATTGTAAAACCTTCCCGAAGAAGATTAATGGACAAATTCGGCAGCATGTCTCTCGCGTGCAGTTGATAAGAACGTGCAGCCAAAAATGACATAAATATCCTTATCACGCTATAGAACTTTAGAAGGGTATTTTGGACAATTCAAAAGCTTCAAATAGAGGTATTCCTATTATATATAGATTTTGGACTTTAAAGTCTCAGTCAACAGATACATTCGAATGCAGCTAATACAATATTTTCATTCGCATCTGCAATCATTTCCGAATATCGGGTGTTTGCATCCACGAATACGGACGGATAATTATCATATCCGCTAATGATCAATAAATCAAAAAAAATAGAAAACTTTGATTTACCGTACTTCTTTTTAAATCCCACTGATTATAAAAGTAAGAAAAATAAAAAAACGATGATAATAAATAGTTTTGAGCAGTTAATATGCGTTAAACGCATACAATTAACTTGATAAAATAATAAATATATATTTTTCATTGTGTTGAAATACACATAACATAAACAGTAATCTTGACAAAAAACCGAACAGATGATTTTCGAATGCGGTATCTGTTTTTCAGAATATCAGATATTTATCCACTTTTCAAATACGGATTTCGAATTTTTCAAATATTCATTAATAGGATTAGGTTTAGTGATATTTAATAAGGGAGGATTTATAGCCGATAGATTAAAATTATAATAAAAGCGATATTTTATTCAAATGGTGCAATTATTTTCAGGTGTTCGAACCCATGGACTATGGGATCTCAGCCTATAATGTCATACAACTTGCCACCAGAGCTAGTGGTTCAATAGATTTAAATTTATCACTCCTTCTCGATCACATTGTTTCTGTACCTAATTTCGGGTACAAGCTTCAGACCTTATAGTTTAAAAGACTAATCTGGGTTGAACATGACTGCTGGGCTGGATTGGCTGGGGATATGAACATACTTTACATGTTCTTTTAACACAATGTTGATTTAGTAAATGTTTTTCAAATAAAAAGACAAATAATCAAATTTGTATCAATATCTAATGTTGATTGTTAGCTTTTCTAAATTCAGGATATTATAATTTTTATATCAAACCACGGAGGTAATATATATTTTTAAAGGCTCGGAAGAATCAAGTTTCGCATGTAAACTCTTAAGAAAATACGCATTATGCATACATACTTCGCGTAATCTCATTTAGGAATATGCAGCTGGCGGAGATTGAACCATCGATCTTAAATGTCAAGGTCACATCTCCTAACCAACTGTGATATTCCTTGGGCTCCGCAAAGGTAATATAGAACATAAACATTAATATAAATTCCATGTGCAAATTTATAGCGGTTCTATCCATGGATCCATGTACTTTTCTTTCTATAGTCTAGTCCATTACGATAGTAAATAAGTCAAAACAAAGAAATAAAGTGTACTTGGAGTAAGAGTAAGTGCAAATGAAAATTTGGACTATGCAGTGACAAAAGGTGCTCAGTGATAATGGGATATCTTTCCCGTTTGGAAGACTTTTTTGTTGAAACCACTTGGGCATTAAAGGAGTAAGTTGGGTTTGAAATGGACTGAATGACTTTGATCAAAAGTGTGCAGAGTTATGGGGAATTCGGTCAAATGTGACCAATTTCAATCTTCTAAAGATATCATTCGACTCCTTACTCATTATGGCTCGAACTTTGGATAATTCGAAATAAGATTCATTTTTCCAACTAGCCTTGAATAAAATTCTTGAGTAAAACTCCATGCACAAGTGACACTTGCTGGACGTTTGATTTAATTGAAGTTCGCCTTATAAGTTACTAAAAAATGGATGTTATTTTTCCCTTTGTGCTTGGATTTTTTTTTTGCATTTCCTTATAAGTGGCAAACACATTTCTACACAAAAATTCACTATTTGATGTTAATTTGATTTACTATTGTAACTGTTAGGAAATCCAATCTACGGTTTCGATGACAACAACTATACAACGAAAATCAAATATACACACACACACACACACACACACATATATATATATATATATATATATATATATACAGGTACTTACTAGAACAACATCACTAGAAAGATAAGAAAGAGACCCAAAGGACACTACAAGAGACTACAAGTCTATAGGAACAAAGAAGCATAGGAACAAGAGCACTAAAACTGATATGCACAATATCAGACGTTTGGGTGCACAAGCCAGACGTCTGAATCAGTTCTCTGGAACAACAGACAGTCAAAACTAGCACTCAGACGTTTGAAAATCTACCATATTCAAAAAATATATGGAATCAGACGTCTGAGACATATACCAGACGTCTGATCTTATTTACTGTCTTCAAACTAGGTTAAATCAGACGTCTTATTCACCTTCCAGACGTTTGAAATTCAATTGACACTCTTAAGTAACCTACTAACGTCTATGTTTTCTTTTTCTCACTTTCATTTCATTTCGTTTCTTCTACAATTTCAATATCCTAAAATACTCCAATTCGTTTTTTCTTTCAAACACGATCGAATCTCATGGCACCCAAAACGAAAAACCTTAAAATCTCTAAGCGCAAGCAAGACCAAGCTACTTCATCCAACCCGCAAATTTGCTCTGATGATCAAATTGAGAGATGGATGAATCACGTACCGCATTCAATCAAAAGATATGAAGACATTCAACAGAAGAAGCTTCATACAAGTCCTTTTTACAATTTGCTCAAATTTCCTATGTACGACTTAGATGAAATATGCGAAAATGCGGGGTTACATCAGTTGATCTCCTTCAACTCGAATAATATCCAATAGACCAACTTGCGATATTCCTATTCTATGCTAATTTAGATAACACAGTAGTTTGGAATACCGATAACGACGATAATTGGCTATGGTCAAGTGTTTACGGCAACGCTATTAGACTAACTCCAAGGATCATAGGCCGAACTCTCGGATGTTCTGACACTGGAGAAGATTTATATAATATTCCGGATATGTGTTTCAAACCAAGAGATAATATCACACATCAAATATGGGAAGATGAAATGCCTAGATTTGCATCAAAATACTTAAGACCTAAGGCGAGACTACTCACTAGAATGATAATCAACACTGTCATTCCTCACCTTGGTAGTCATGAGCAAATCACAAAGCTAGAACACAAGGCTTTATATGCTATCTTCAATGGAACAAGGGTTAATTGGGCGAAATTCATATTTGATGAGCTCAAACACTATTGGACTCGATCACGCCCATCCATCATCTACCCTACATACATCATGCGTCTTCTGCGGGCTTACAACATCCCTTCATATTTATCAACTTTTAAAGAGATTTCTCCGAAATATGCGTCCGCAAAATTTTTCTCCCTAATGCATTTACCAGAAAATCCTCCGGATTTTATATCATTTGAAGAATGGATGCAACGACGTCAAGCAAGTCAAGCTACGCCTCCACCCCAACAACAACCTGAACAATCACAAGAGGAAGAGCAACATCGCGAGCATACTCCTCCTCCTCCTGCACCTTTTGATTATTCGTGCCAAGATGAGATTTTGGAGACCCGCACTGAGACGAATCCAAATGAGATTATTCGCGACCTAACCCTCCAAAATCAACTCATTCTGTCAAGAAATCAAAAAAATTTGGCTAAGCGTATCGATTGCTTTGAAACAACATTTGCTTCACGTCTAGCCGTAGTTGAAGAATCGATTTCAACTACACTATCAGTTCTTAAAGAAGTTCTTCAACGAGTTCGTGGTCCTACACCACCTTCGGAAGATTGGCCAACTCCAACGCCTTCTCCTCCTCCGTCAAAACACTCTAAGCTTTTTGAAGAGGAAAAGGAACCTCTCCAGCAAACTCCGACATCTCCAAAAAAAAGCTAGCTCTTCCAAGAAAGAAGATGAAGGAGATGATCAAGATAAAGCTTCCCCAAAAAATCCTTAGTTTTTAGGATTCCATCTTTTGTTTATAAAAATCTATGCATGTAAACAATCAATTTGATTAATGAAAAGTGCTTTTTGGTTTGTTATTTCTGTTTATATTGATATAACCTTCCTACAATTGGTACATATTTCATATTACGTTCTCTAAGTTAAAAAGATACTAACACTTTTTGATAATGCCAAAGGGGAGAAATAATGGAAAGCACATATTCAGGGGGAGATTTATAAAATTATATCTAAGTACATTGTATAGTTGTCATCATCAAAAAGGGGGAGAATGTTAGAAAATCCAATCTACGGTTTCGATGACAACAACTATACAACGGAAATCATATATATATATATATAGGTACTTGCTAGAATAACATCACTAGAAAGATAAGAAAGAGGCCCAAAGGACACTACAAGAGACTACAAGTCGATAGGAACAAAGAAGCACAGGAACAAGAGCACTAAAACTGATATGCACAATATCTGACGTCTGGGTGCACAAGCCAGACGTCTGAATCAGTTCTCTAGAACAACAGACAGTCAAAACCAAACGTCTGGTATTAGCACTCAAACGTCTGAAAATCTACCATATTCAAAAAAAATATGGAATCAGACGTCTGAGACATATACCAGACATCTGAATTCAAACTCGGATTTCAAATAAGAACTTCAACTGCCACATTCGAATGGACATCTTGGCTTCTCTTCGCTGCAACTCTTCATCATCAACAGAAGCAACTATAGAGCACTTGTTAATGGACATAACTACTCAAGATACCTATCTACAACTATATATAGCATCAAGAATCAAGAGAAAGGACTCACCTTACATACTTACACTTTCTAATTCTATACTATATTCTTGATCTCTGCACTCTAGCAATCTTTACTTGTATTCACTCTTAGACAATATTCTTGAGAGATACATTGGAAGCAATTGTACTAATTAGTCAACATCTATGTTATACTAGAATACACATTTGGCAAGAACAACTCATTGTAACCAAGCCTATTCCTCCGGGAGAAGCGAGGGTTTTTGATAGTCGAATTCCGAAGGGGAGCTTCGGGACTGGACGTAGGACGGGAGATCTGAACCAATATAAAATTCTGGTGTGCTTATTCTATATTTACTTAGATTAATATTACTTTAGTTGCATCGTATATTTTGTCACATATACTTGCATATACACTACACGATCCACCCCGTAGACTTTCAGTAACACCCATATTTTGAAGTGCCGACATATGGGTATAATTAACAATAAAATTATTTAAACTTTAAATTAAGGAATTTAATAAGTAGAATGCTCGAAGGAGAACCTAATTAATCAAGTGCAGTTGGGCACATTAAAGATTAATTAAGTCGAACTAAGAGTAATTATTATAAAACATAATGATAGAATTGGTATAGTGATTAGAAACAAATAAAGCAAGTCATGATTATACATAATTGGTAAGGAGTGGTCGCATCCAATTAAGGAAACCATACATCTCTTCATTCATTTCCTACCATTGCTAGCATAACTAAATACATAAGAGAACAAATATGGAGGCCAATTGTTAGGGGAAATGGGAAACTAAAAAGTAGAGAAACTCAAAGAAGAAGACAACTACTGTAATAAGAGGAACAAGGCTAAATCATCGGTGTTGATAAGTAGTATTAAACTTAAAGTTTGGGTTATATAATGACCTTCCATTCACGATACCCGTAATTCATGCACAAAGAGGAAACACAGATGATGACTCATAAGGTACTATTTAAAACATATATAGCATGTTTATCACAATGTAAATTCTAGTTTTTTCACGTAAATACAATATTAATATAATCATGTATGACGTATGTGACTAAATACATATCATATAAGAAAATAAGATATAAGATCCAACATTACTTAATGTATAAACTATGTACTTTACAAAATACACAACTTAATGTTACTTTCTTAATGAATGTTTAATATTGGGAATTTGTAAGCTAGTGTCATTTTTTTGGCAAAGCCAGTGGAGATTATGGCCCATACCATGTATTTATAATGAAAGGAGAAGGACTTACATCATAAATAATAGGTGCTGAGGAAAACTATGAAAAGAAAAAAGAAAAGAGGAGAAAAAAACAAAACAAGAATATACAAAACTTGGAAAACAATTACTCCCAGAGGCAAACAACCCCCTCATCAAAAGGAAAGGGAGAAGCAGTCATCGCTTGGTGAATTAGCTTGCAAATTCGATGGAACACCTCTAGTCTCTTTCTATTCTTGTTAGAAAACAAGATATCATTTCGTACTCTCCACAGTTCAGACACCGTAACCTTAACGTAAAGAAGCAATGCATAGCCAGTAGGAGTTTTCCATTTAGTAGCTTTGTATATGTTAAACCATTAGATCTTGCTATCCCAAAACGGTCTTGATAAGCCTCCCTTCAATCTAATTTTTGACCATACAAAGAAAGAGAAAGGGCATGAGAAAAAAAGGTGGCCTCCCTTCAATCTAATTCTAGTGTCATATTGATTCTACCAATACCATATTAAGACCTTAAAGGTACCATAGTTAAAACTATACAAACATATAATATGTTCATGTTGTTAACATACTATATAGTAGTGCATGCTATTAACATATGCATAGTGCAGTTATCATTGACTAAAAATTTGGAATTACCGTTGAAAATTGCTAATAGTGAAGGTTACTCACTTATGGCTTGTTTTAAAAATGAAAAAAACGAGGAAGTAAATATGCAATAGGTAAAAAGTCATAGGATTTAGAGTGGTTTGATCTAAGTTGATTCGTCTCCACTATGAGTATTTCCTTATTACTTTGCTTCTATTAAAATTGTAATGATTATAAGGGACAATGATAAGAAAAACTGCTTGAGAGCTTGAGATATTTAGTCCATGTATAAAATTACAAATGCAGGGTAATTTGTGTTTATAGCTGTTGAAAATTGAGCTAAACAACCGAGATTGTGCGGTAAAAATCTAAAATAGCTCTTGGTCATTAATTAAGTTGTTCAACCGATACACGTGCCAGGGAGGATGTAAGTTAGATTACATGGCTTAGATGATCGCCAGTTGGCGGTCGTACTAGAGCATGCCTTGGTTGGGGACATACGACATGAGATCAAGAAGTAGTTATGTAGAGGAGCTTTTGTCAGTGTTGTTGGAACTCGGTTGGTCTACAATGGGTGAAATGGGTATAGATTTCGAGAAAATTCCCCATTTGGATTATAGTAGGCCTATGATGTCTAATGGGTTGTACTAGATTCAATCTATTCAATTTAAATAAAAACAATTTTATTTAAATTTTCAATTTAATTAATTAATTAATTGATCTTCGTAATATTTATGAGTATATCATTATATATTCATGTGTATAACATGCATGTGCAACTTAATAATGTGTACCTAGTTAATGCATACATATATAAATATCGGGATCTGCATCTACAATGTATACATTCATCACTTGTGTGTGCATTAGTTTCTCGATGAATTGTTTAAAACATATATAAAAATTTATGAATATTTCAAAATTTATTTTATAAAATATATTCTTTTCTTATATATGTTTAACTAAGCCGATAGAATTTCAATTTCAATTTTAACATCTAAAATATCTAATGCTGGCTTAATAGAATAATTTGGTTTCAAGTTTAGATTTGTAAAATACAAACTAAAATAACTATTGATAATTTAATATATATATATATAATAAAATTAGTTTATGTTTATTGTAATAAAAATTATTGCATAATAAAATAAAGTATATGTTTATTGTAGTAAAAATTATTAAAACATATACTATATGTATTTAATTCTTTTCTCCTATAATATTTATTTTTTATAAATATCCAAAACTATTTTATGATTTTATAATATATATATATATATATATGCATGCACTAATATATATGTACGGACATAAAAATTCTTAAATTCGAAAGTTAGTATGTACATAATTAATTTTAAAATAATTTAAAAACATATTATATTAAAAAACACATATTAATTAATGGGATCTCTTGGATTCACCTTGAATCGATCTCTAGATGCAGCAACGACCTTGAGTACCGTTTAATCTATAGTATTTGATGTATATCGGCTTTGAAATTTTTGTCTAGGGAAGGATATAAGTCACTCGCATCCATGGGGAGGTAGAAGGAAGCAAGAGACCAAAAGTGTAACATCCCCCACTCTGAAATCCAAAAATAGATGCCGATGATGTTGCAATCATCGCTGGAATTATTTTCAACGATAAAACTGAGTTCGATATATACACACACATACACATATATATATGTGTGTATTTGTGCATATGTATGTATGAATATATATATATGTATATGTGTGTGTAACAGTCTAAGTAAATAGAGTAGCTAAAATATTTATGTTACATATATATAGTCTTAATATTCATTACATACATTTTTCTCAAATTAACCCTAAAATCATACCCACATAGGGATCAAGTTAAAATAGAAAACAAAATAGTAGAGTGTTAAGCTAACATATGATGATGTCGTCCAGAATTCTTTGAACGTTGGAAATAAACATTCTTTATTAGTTAACAAAGCCTTCTGCTTCGTCTTCGGTCTTTGTCCTACAACTCCTAAGATAACATGTATATACTTATAGACTCAACCTACTCAAATGAGTACCCGTGAGTTTATGGGGAAAACAATAATAAAAACATGAGTAAAGCATAAAGTTTGACGTGAATAATACCTTACCCAAAGCATTACATATAATTAGACCACTGCGTTATATATGGAACGAGTCTTCCTGTAACGACCTGCTATTTCGAACATTTCAAATCAACAATTATCCACTCATGTCAGACTTGAATTGCTCAAAACAGTAAATTGTTAATTTATATTTGGAAAAACTCAGCATATACAATAAATCAATCAATCATAGAATCACAAACACAGAGTATAACAACAATAAGCGACGAAATAGATAAATAGTAGTTCATGAAGCTACTATAAAACATAAGAGTTTGGAATAAAATACAACAGAATCTCAAATACAAATGAATCTCTAATACATAAGCAACTGACAAGTCTGAACATAAATGACTGGAATAAACTGAAATAACCGAAAGCTGGATATATAGATCTTCAAACAAAGCTCCAATCTCCAAAGGTGAGTCTCAAATGTTGTGACACTCAGTCTGACCCGAGCATAAAGCAAAACACAAAACACTCGAGTCAAGATTAACATTCTAATAATAGTAAATTCAACTCAGGTGAAATGTCAACTAAAATACAAAATAACTTAAAGGATGTTTGGGATTCCCATCCTCTAAGGATCTGTTAAACTATCTACATACATAGTACAATACGCTACATAGATAATGTTTATAGTAAAGTAAACTATTAAAATAGCGTTAAGGCGTTACCCATATCCCCCTTAACACATTTTATATATTCACATAGTCTATACAATACTGTAAGCTCCACCAAACCGATGGTTTATCCAGAGGGCACTCCATAGGTACGGTAAAACAAACTCGTAAAGGGCGCAATAAGGCATGTGACAAGGCACGCGAGGCAATGCCTAGGGTAGGATACTACCATTTTCTGATTCGGACTGGTGGTAACGCATAGCAGCTACTACCGCCCACCTCAAGACACACTCCCAAATCAAAGGTGCACCCAATCAAATCACAAAGTAATAGAATGGTGTAACGACCCGTATTTTTACGGATCGAAACATCGTGAAACAGTTGTCATTTGGTCGCATTGTTGATAAGTCATCCATAGTCTAAGTCCTAGGTCGTAGAGTAGTTAGGTCGGAGTAGACGACCTAAGAAAGTGGAGCGACCTAAGGTAGTTGGCGACCTAAGGATTTTGGGGATAGGTCGTATAGGAGATAAGTCGTATGGTGGCTTAGGTCGTGGGGTAGGTTAGGTCGGTTGGAGCGACCTATAGGAAGTTGGCGACCTAAGGTAGTGGATGACCTAAGAGTTAGCAACCTACAGGAAACAGTGACTTAAGAAGATAGAGACCTAGGGTTTGAGTGACTTAAGGAAAGGCAGCGACCTATTAGTTAGCGAGTTAGCGACCTAGTGGTTAGCGACCTAGTGGTTAGCGACCTAAGGGTTAGCGAATTAGCGTAGTTAGGTCGTTAGACGACCTAAGGAGTTAAGTCGTGAGCCTCTGTGTTGATTTAGGTCGTAGACGACCTAAGTTAGTTAGGTTGTGAGCTTCTGTGTATGTTAGGTCGTAGGTCGCGAGGAAGCGCGTGTGTGTTAGGTCGTAGAAGCGCGCATATGTTAGGTCGTTAGGTCGTATAAGCGCGCATGTGTTAGGTCGTAGGTCGCGTGGATGCGTAGATCTGGGTTAGGTCGTAGGTCGTAGAAGCGCATGCGTTAAGTTGTTAGGTCGTAGAGGCGCATCTATTAGGTCGTGGGTTTTTAGGTCGTGGACGACCTAAGAGCGAACGACCTAAGGGGAATTTCTACCTATAAATAGGAGAGTTCTACTTCATTTTTGGGATCCGGATTTTGAAGCGACGAAGTGCTGCCATTTTAGAGCTCGAGTTCTACACTTCTTCACTTCTTCTCTCCACTTTGATTTAGTACTTCCTTCCATCCAAGATCGAAGATCCAAGAGCTAAAGTTGAAGATCTACATCCATCGAAGAGAGATTTCATCGTTTGAAGCGGATTTGTGATAGATCGAGTTAGATCCTTCGCTGTCCAGATCTGAAGTGTGTTGCTTTTGGGTTGTTTAGGTGATTTGGTGAGTGGTGATTATCTCTCACATGGATCCAAAGGAGTATATCGGATCGTTGGCTTGATTTGGTGTTAAAGTAGTGATTTCCATGCATTTCCGTAAACCTAAGTGTAGATCTATTGTTCATGATGATTTGACATCCATTTTACTACATGATTAACCTATGCAAGTTCATTCATCAAGTTGTAGAGATATTGCTCATGTTTTCATACTTGTTAGATTTGGACTCTTTATTTACGAAATTGCCATTTTTGTTATAATTGTTTATTTAATCATGTTTAAATGTTTGATTACTTGGATTAATGATTGACTTGGTTGATTGTTATGTACTAGTTGATTGATGACTTTATTTAGACAAGTTTGGTCGAAGATGATTCAAAAGCTAAGGGAAAGGCTCTTGAATTGGAAAAGCTGCTCGTGGCATATGTAGCGGATGATGAAGCTCATATGGATAGAACTGATGATGATGATGTTGAGATGAGTCTTTACTATGATGAGATGAAGCGAAGCATGATATGAGATAGCCTTGGTTTAATCTAGATGGGATCACTCCAAGCATGTTGATAACTCGGTGAAATGGTTCGAGTTAGAGGATAATGGTTTGCTCGAGAGGCGCTTGAGCTAGTATGGAAATAGTCGTCGAGGAGGATGACTAGAAGGCTGAGGTTTCATCGTTGTTGAAGGTTCTAGCATGCTCAAAGCAAGAGTACGTTGGGCAGATTCGATAGTCCCTGAAGACTATGATTGTAGTCAAGTACTCTGGGTAGATTCGATAGTCCTAGGCACGGGCTGCGACGACGTGCAGAGTTATGTCTAGAACCGGGGCTTCCATTAGCCCTTGACGGACGGCTGAAAGAATGTGTCGGTCATTCAATTAACGGTGGTATCAAAGCAATGATAACAGTGATAGCCAGGGTCATGGATGTTTGGTTGTATCGTCATTCGGTCTCAAGAGCGGTATTTTCTAGGTGCTTATCTGATCTTGGTTTAGGCCTTGGGGGTTTGTACTTGGAAAACATCGCCCTTGACTCGAGTGATAATTGCTTTACCTTAAATTGCTTGCTTTGCTATGTTACTTCTGCTTAGTGTGTGTCTGGGGTCTATCACTGTAGAAAGAGGTGGAGTGGGAGGGTTGGATTCCTATTCCTTTTCCTTTATGCTCTTTTGGTATGTTGTTAGTTAATTTACCGCTCACTAAGACTGTTGTCTGACTCAAGGCTTTATGTTTTTAACTCTTATTGCCTTGGGCTGTTCGTCCATTTTTGGGACGGGCAGACTAGGTAGCAGGTGACAGGTGCTGTTCTTGCTTTCCACGATGCTGATGACGAAGACGAGCTGGAGGATTTCATATTTTTTTTCTTTTACTATATGTACTGGATGTTCCGCTGCTTGTATATTCTCTGAGTGATATGTAGTGAGGCTTGTTGTATTGACTATTCAGATGTTTGTATTCAACTATTATGAAGCTTAATTGATGAGATTCATTTGTGAAGCTTTACTATATATATTCTCTATTGTATTTTATCCATGCGCTGTGAGTAATACGATAGATTCTGCTGTTTTAATTTAACCTTGGCAACCGTCCATGGCTGTCTGGCACACTTTACAGCGCACTATCTCTAGGTTTAAGTGCAGGGGTCATGGGCGGTCGTCACATTTGGTATCAGAGCTTTGGTTAATCGATTTTACCCAACGCTCGCTGATATAACTACGTATGAGAGATGTAATTGTATTTTGATGGATGATTACTATATATAATATAGTAGCTTAGAAGGATTTAAATTCCTTATGCAGTTGTTTCTCAAGGTGTATTAATCATTCCTTTTTATAGATATTAAGGATGAGTCGAAGAGGGAGACCAGCTGCTAGGGAAGGCCGTGCTGCCGAGGGGGCTAATGATTATGCTGCATGTTCGAAGCTATGATGACTTCGATCATGAGAAGGATGCCAGCTTCGGGGCCATCGGTGGATGTTGGAGTTCAAGTTCAAACTCCAAAACCGGTGGATTTTGCTAAGCTGTGTAAAGACTATACTGCTCTTGGAGGAAAGGTTTTCTTAGGAACATAATCAACCATTAAAGTCCAGAGGTGGATAGATGCTTGTAGAAGGATCTTTGGTGATTTGGGAATCGAGGATGCAACTAAAAGGAAGCTTGCATCAAGACAACTTCAAGGTAGAGCTTCTGATTGGTGGAACTCTATCACCATTGATACTCCGGAGGAAGAGATCACTTGGGAGCAATTCCAAGCCAGATTTGAAGCTAAGTTCATTTCTACGGCTCAGAAGTCTGTTCTGTTCAAGAAGTTTGTGGAGCTCAAGCAAAATGGTAGACCAGTTCTTGAGTATGTTTCTGAGTTTGAAGCTTTGTCCAAGTATGCCCAGTCGTATATTGCATCTCCTTATCAGAAGAATGAGAAGTTTGTGACAGGCTTGGACAATTATCTTAGGAGGCAGTTGGTGGATCATTTGGACGATTCATTTGAGAAGCTTGTGGAGAAAGCTCTCAGGCACGAGAATCTGTTTCCTAAAGAGGGATCTGTTGTTGCTGTGACCAAGGAGGAGTCTAAACCACAGCAGGATGGAAACAAGAAGAGGAAGCAACAACAGCAAAAGGGTAAGGATGGCCAGAAGAAGGCAAAGGGCGAAGTGACCTGCTACAATTGTCAGCAAAATGGCCATTTCTCTAGAGATTGCAAGAATCCGAAGGTGCCGATAAAGTGTCACAACTGTGACAAGCCGGGGCATATCAGGAAGAATTGTCCAGAACCACGGAAGGACAAGCAGATTGTGCAAGCTTATGCTTTAGGGGCTGTTCCATCATCTTCGAAAGCTCCTACCGCTGAAGAGAAAGGAAAGAGTGTGGTGGTTCAGGGTACTCTCTCCATTTGTGGTGTTCCAGTTAGAGTGTTATTTGATACTGGGGCATCGCATTCTTTTGTTTGTAATGAACTTGTAGGCCGGTTGGGTTTAGAACCGGATATTGTTGATAGGCCATTGGTTGTGACTAATCCAGTTGGGGGTTCGTCTTGTTTGTGTATGCTATGCCGTGGTCTGATTGTATCGAGTCATGGTTGCTCTTTTGTTTGTGATTGTTTTGTTCTGAACTTTGCGGGGTCAGAATTATTTTGGGTATGGACTGGCTTAGGAAGTATGCGGCAAAGGTTGATTGTGAAAGGTTGGAGGTGACAGTCGAGAATGTGGAGGGGCGAAAGATTGTGATACGATGTGAGCATGAAGAAGGCATCTTCATGAGCTTCATGTATTCGCTGGTTGTTCCACGGGATGGACTGTCATCGTTGCCAATCGCTAATGGATTTGAGGATGTCTTTGACGAGGTCAAAGGGTTACCGCCGCATAGAGAGATCGAGTTTCGTATAGATCTAGTTGAAGGAGCCAGACCCGTTGTGATGCCTCTTAGGCGGATAGCGCCTAGGGAACAGCAGGAGTTGAAGGTGCAGGTTGATGATCTTTTACATAAAGGATTCATTCGGCGTAGTGTGTCCGAATGGGGTGCACCAATTGTGTTTGCAACCAAAGCAGATGGATCGTTGAGGTTGTGTGTGGATTATCGTGAGCTGAATAAGGTGACTAAGAAGAACAAGTATCCATTGCCGAGAATAGATGACTTGTTTGAACAGCTTCACGAAGCTAAGGTGTTTTCTCAGATGGATTTGGCAACGGGATTTCACCAGTTAAGAGTGGCTAAGGATAGTGTGCCGAAGACTGCTTTTAGGACACCATCCGGTTTCTTTGAGTGGCTGGTAATGCCGTTTGGATTGACTAATGCGCCAGCATATTTTGTGGATCTTATGAATAGAGTGTTCAGAGATCAGTTGAGCAAGTTCGTACTAGTGTTCGTGGATGATATTCTGATTTATTCCAGAACTGAAGAAGAGCACAAGACGCACTTGCGTATTGTTTTAGAAATCTTACGGAAACATCAGCTGAAGGCTAAGTTTTCAAAGTGTCACTTCTGGAAGAGTGAAGTGAGGTTCTTAGGCCATATTATCTCCTAAAATGGAATAGCGGTTAATCCCGCTAAGGTGGCAGCAATCCAGGATTGGGTTAGACCTAAGAATGCATCTGATGTGAGAAGTTTTCTTGGATTAGCAGGATATTATCGTCGATTTATCAAAGACTTTTCCAAGGTAGCTGCACCGTTAACAGGATTGACGAAAAAGAATCAAGTGTTTAGATGGGATGATAAGTGTGAGCAAGCTTTCAGAATCCTGAAAGAGCGATTGACAAGCGCTCCTGTTTTGATTATTCCAAGTGGGAATGATGGGATGGTGGTTTACACCGACGCATGTGGTACTGGACTTGGAGCAGTGCTGATGCAGAAGGATAAAGTTGTTGCATATGCAAGTCGACAACTGAAGCCGCATGAAAGGAATTATCTGACTCATGATTTGGAGTTAGGGCGATTGTATTTGCTCTGAAGATGTGGAGACATTATCTATTGGGAGTTCGATTCGAGTTATTTACAGATCATAAGTCATTGAAGTATCTTTTCTCCCAAAAGGATTTGAATCTTCGGCAGCAACGATGGCTAGAGTTTTTGGCATCATATGATTTTGATATAGCCTATACTCCAGGAAAGGGTAACGCAGTGGCAGATGCGTTAAGTCGAAGACATGCAGGATTGGGAGCCATGTTTTCGGAATGGAAGAGTCTCGAGTATTTAGCTGGATTTGACTTCAGGCCCAGATGTGAATTGGAACCTGAGATGTTGGCAAACTTATCGATAAGACCGACTCTTGTGGAAAGAATTGGCAAGAGTCAAAAGCGAGATGATAAGATTGTCAAGATTATCCGTGAATTGGAATCTGGATTGGATCCAGAAAAGGAAAAAGGATTCGAGGTCGATCGAGAGGGTTGGCTTCGAAAGCAAGGACGACTAGTTGTTCCCGATATAGATGAATTGAGGAGTGAAGTTCTGAAGGAAAGTCATCACTCAAAGATGACAATTCATCCAGGTGGAAATAAGATGTATCGGGATATGAAGAGAACCTATTACTGGGAAGGTATGAAGAAAGATGTTGGAAATTTTATTTCCAAGTGCATGAACTGCCAGTTGGTAAAAGCCGAACAAAAGAAGCCAAGTGGATTGCTTCAACCGTTAGAAGTTCCTACATGGAAGTGGGAGCAAATATCGATGGATTTTATTGATGGGTTACCAAGAACAAGAACGGGAAATGAAGGGATTTGGGTCATCGTAGATCGTCTGACTAAGAGTGCAAGATTCATTCCTGTTCGATCGACTAGGACTGCATCAAAGTTGGCAGAGTTGTATGTTAAGTGGATAGTTCGATTCCATGGTATTCCGAAGAGTATAGTGAGCGATCGAGACCCATTGTTCACTAGTGGATTTTGGAAGAGCTTCCAGGAAGTTTTGGGAACCGAGTTGTGTTTGAGTACAGCTTATCACCCTCAAACAGATGGTCAGACCGAGAGAGTCAATCGAGTTTTGGAAGATCTCCTCAGAGCTTGTGTTTTGGATTTCGGAGGATCATGGGAAGATCACCTTCATTTGGTGGAATTTTCGTATAATAACAGTTACCAGTCAAGCATTGGTATGGCACCGTATGAGGCATTGTATGGAAGACCGTGTAACTCTCCGACATGTTGGTTAGAAACAGGAGAAAAGCTGATGCTTGGGCCAGAGATGATTCGACAGACTTCGGATTGCATAGAGATCATTCGACAACGAATGAAGGCAGCCCAAGACCGTCAGAAAAGTTATGCCGATAAGCGTCGTAAGGATTTGGAATTCGACTTAGGTGATATGGTTTTTGTGAAAATTTCTCCACTGAAGAATGTTATTCGATTCGGGAAGAAAGGAAAATTGACTCCGAGATTTGTTGGACCATTCCCGATCATCGAGCGAATTGGAAAGCTCGCCTACAGATTGGAGTTACCAGAGAAGATGTCGGGTGTGCACAATGTTTTTCATGTATCGTATCTACAGAAGTATGTGCACGACTCGAACACAGTGGTTTCTGCTGATAGTTGTGAAGATTTCGAAGTTGATCCAGTCGATAAGAGACCTCGTAAGCCGCTTCGTGTTGTGGAAACCGACACGAAACAGCTTAGGAGGAAGGTAGTTAAGTTGCTCAAGATACAATGGAGTGAAGATGATAACGACTGTACATGGGAGGTGGAAGAGAGGATGAAGGCAGCTCATCCAGAACTCTTCAAGGTATGGCCCTAAGGTGTCGTGTCATCTAACGACATTGTAACTTGTTCTAGTTTTAGAATTCTGCATGCTAAGCTAGAATTGGATGCATGGTTTCTTGATTGCTATGGATGGTAGGCATGCAGAATAGTCTTTGATTGCTTTGTTTGTTTGGAATTTCGGGGGCGAAATTCCTAAGGGGGAGAGAATGTAACGACCCGTATTTTTATGGATCGAAACATCGTGAAACAGTTGTCATTTGGTCGCATTGTTGATAAGTCATCCATAGTCTAAGTCCTAGGTCGTAGAGTAGTTAGGTCGAAGTAGACGACCTAAGAAAGTGGAGCGACCTAAGGTAGTTGGCGACCTAAGGATTTTGGGGATAGGTCGTATAGGAGATAAGTCGTATGGTGACTTAGGTCGTGGGGTAGGTTAGGTCGGTTGGAGCGACCTATAGGAAGTTGGCGACCTAATGTAGTGGATGACCTAAGAGTTAGCAACCTACAGGAAACGGTGACTTAAGAAGATAGTGACCTAGGGTTTGAGCGACTTAAGGAAAGGCAGCGACCTATTAGTTAGCGAGTTAGCGACCTAGTGGTTAGCGACCTAAGGGTTAGCGAATTAGCGTAGTTAGGTCGTTAGACGACCTAAGGAGTTAAGTCGTGAGCCTCTGTGTTGATTTAGGTCGTAGACGACCTAAGTTAGTTAGGTTGTGAGCTTCTGTGTATGTTAGGTCGTAGGTCGCGAGGAAGCGCATGTGTGTTAGGTCGTAGAAGCGCGCATATGTTAGGTCGTTAGGTCGTATAAGCGCGCATGTGTTAGGTCGTAGGTCGCGTGGATGCGTAGATCTGGGTTAGGTCGTAGGTCGTAGAAGCGCATGCGTTAAGTTGTTAGGTCGTAGGTCGTAGAGGCGCATCTGTTAGGTCGTGGGTTTTTAGGTCGTGGGTTTTTAGGTCGTAGACGACCTAAGAGCGAACGACCTAAGGGGAATTTCTGCCTATAAATAGGAGAGTTCTACTTCATTTTTGGGATCCGGATTTTGAAGCGACGAAGTGCTGCCATTTTTAGAGCTCGAGTTCTACACTTCTTCACTTCTTCTCTCCACTTTGATTTAGTACTTCCTTCCATCCAAGATCGAAGATCCAAGAGCTAAAGTTGAAGATCTACATCCATCGAAGAGAGATTTCATCGTTTGAAGCGGATTTGTGATAGATCGAGTTAGATCCTTCGCTGCCCAGATCTGAAGTGTGTTGCTTTTGGGTTGTTTAGGTGATTTGGTGAGTGGTGATTATCTCTTACACGGATCCAAAGGAGTATATCGGATCGTTGGCTTGATTTGGTATTAAAGTAGTGATTTCCATGCATTTTCGTAAACCTAAGTGTAGATCTATTGTTCATGATGATTTGACATCCATTTTACTACATGATTAACCTATGCAAGTTCATTCATCAAGTTGTAGAGATATTGCTCATGTTTTCATACTTGTTAGATTTGGACTCTTTATTTACGAAATTGCCATTTTTGTTATAATTGTTTATTTAATCATGTTTAAATGTTTGATTACTTGGATTAATGATTGACTTGGTTGATTGTTATGTACTAGTTGATTGATGACTTTATTTAGACAAGTTTGGTCGAAGATGATTCAAAAGCTAAGGGAAAGGCTCTTGAATTGGAAAAGCTGCTCGTGGCATATGTAGCGGATGATGAAGCTCATATGGATAGAACTGATGATGATGATGTTGAGATGAGGCTTTGCTATGATGAGATGAAGCGAAGCATGATATGAGATAGCCTTGGTTTAATCCAGACGGGATCACTCCAAGCATGTTGATAACTCGGTGAAATGGTTCGAGTTAGAGGATAATGGTTTGCTCGAGAGGCGCTTGAGCTAGTATGGAAATAGTCGTCGAGGAGGATGACTAGAAGGCTGAGGTTTCATCGTTGTTGAAGGTTCTAGCATGCTCAAAGCAAGAGTACGTTGGGCAGATTCGATAGTCCCTGAAGACTATGATTGTAGTCAAGTACTCTGGGCAAATTCGATAGTCCTAGGCACGGGCTGCGACGACGTGCGGAGTTATGTCTAGAACCGGGGTTTCCATTAGCCCTTGACGGACGGCTGAAAGAATGTGCCGGTCATTCAATTAACGGTGGTATCGAAGCAATGATAACAGTGATATCCAGGGTCATGGATGTTTGGTTGTATCGTCATTCGGTCTCAAGAGCGGTATTTTCTGGGTGCTTATCTGATCTTGGTTTAGGCCTTGGGGGTTTGTACTTGGAAAACATCGCCCTTGACTCGAGTGATAATTGCTTTACCTTAAATTGCTTGCTTTGCTATGTTACTTCTGCTTAGTGTGTGTCTGGGGGCTATCACTGTAGAAAGAGGTGGAGTGGGAGGGTTGGATTCCTATTCCTTTTCCTTTATGCTCTTTTGGTATGTTGTTAGTTAATTTACCGCTCACTAAGACTGTTGTCTGACTCAAGGCTTTATGTTTTTAACTCTTATTGCCTTGGGCTGTTCGTCCATTTTTGGGACGGGCAGACTAGGTAGCAGGTGACGGGTGCTGTTCTTGCTTTCCACGATGCTAATGACGAAGACGAGCTGGAGGATTTCATATTGTTTTCTTTTACTATATGTACTGGATGTTCCGCTGCTTGTGTATTCTCTGAGTGATATGTAGTGAGGCTTGTTGTATTGACTATTCAGATGTTTGTATTCAACTATTATGAAGCTTAATTGATGAGATTCATTTGTGAAGCTTTACTATATATATTCTCTATTGTATTTTATCCATGCGCTGTGAGTAATACGATAGATTCTGCTGTTTTAATTTAACCTTGGCAACCGTTCATGGCTGCCTGGCACACTTTACAGCGCACTATCTCTAGGTTTAAGTGCAGGGGTCATGGACGGTCGTCACAAATGGTATCGAAGAAATGTGCCAGATCGGAGGTGCGACCTCACTTGTCCCAACGTGGCTCCTGTTTTAGCCACATCAAGCTGACTCATGGGAGTCAGGGCTGTGTTAATACCTCATATAGAATCGCTCGCCAAACTATCCTACTTCGTTCTGGAATCTCCACCACGTGCACAGTTGTTAAAGTGGTTTTTGGTATTGGCAGAGAGTATGACAATATTCGATCCCGGTCTCTTTAACAACCAAATGCTTATTTCACACCGTTGTCGTTTTACAGTTTCAAACAGTTCATACTTCATATCAAAATATCATATCCATTTCAAAATCATCACTTTCGAAATCATATCACTTCCGAAATCAGTATTCACTTTAAAATCATATTTATTTCCAAAATCTTAACCACAAAAATATGTTAAACCATCATATCAAAATATTCGCATTTAAACCCATTAAATCTAAATCATAACAATTCCAACTTAAACAGTTTAAACATTGAAAATAGTTTATATATTGAAATAGTTATAAATTAAAAATAGTTTATATCCCTGAACACATCCATTGTCTTAAGGTCCTCCTGTACACCTTCGAACTCATTTCTGGCCTCTCTATTAACTTTAGCAAAAGCTCTGTCATCATGCTTGGAAATGCTGACCATCTCGGTCCCTCCATCGCCTCTGCCCTCAACTGCAAAATTGACACGTTTCCTTTATCCTACCTTGGCATCCCCCTGCGCCCCACCAAGCTTCATCGTTCGGACTGGAATCCCCTTGTATCCAGAATCGAATCTAGACTTGCAGGTTGGAAAGCGAACTCTCTATCGACATCTGGCAGACTCGTCTTGGTCAAAGCGGTACTCTCTGCAATCCCTCTCTACTGGCTCTCCTTTCACAAAATTCCTAGTTGGGTATCCAAAAAAATCGATTCTATTAGACGATCTTTTCTCTGGAATGGTGGGAGAGCCAAAAGCCTGATCAGCTGGAAAATCATCTGTTTACATACGGAACATGGCGGCTTAGGCATCTCTAACTTGATTACCTTCAACCAATCTCTACTTGCCAAATGGCTCTGGCGTCTCCTCTCTCCGGGTCAATTTATCTGGAAAGACTGGATCCTGGCCTATCACTATAATGCGGACCCTTCCCATGCCCTCCACTTCGCCCCACTCTCCAAACCCTCACCTTTTTGGTCAGGTGTTCTCACATCAGTTAATCGCATCAAACCGCTCCTACATGTGAACCTTGGAGCTGGCACCAACTGCCTCTTCTGGTTCGATCACTGGCACAGCCTCTCCCCACTTCACCGCTCCCTCCCATCCCTCTTCTCCTCCTCCAATCGACCTCTCTTATCAGTAGCGGACGCTGTCAACCTCGGCCTACCCGGCCTCTGCCCCCCGTCTCTTTTCGACACTGACACCCTCTCTGAGCTCCTCTCCGCCCTTAACATCCTGCGTTCGACTGTCCTGACCCCTGCCCTGCCTGACCTTCACTCCTGGGCCCTTGCTCCTTCCAGTGGCTTCTCTGTCTCCCAATGCTACTCCTTCCTAAACCATCCCGGTAGACTTTTTGCCTTCCCCCGTGTCTGGAAATGCCATATCCCTCCCCGAATTAAATTCTTCCAGTGGTGTCTCATACATGGCCGGATTAACACCAAGGATCGCCTCTCCCGCTTTAACATCACTTCAGATCAGATTTGCGTCTTCTGCAACACTGAAATCGAATCTATCAGACATCTATTCCTTGACTGCGATTTATCCTTCTACATTTGGGTTTCGGTCTGTGTCCACAATCTTGGGATAATCTACTTCTTAGAAGACTTCTTTGAACACTGGCAGTATGGCGCACCTAACCCTCATCTCGACTCTCTTCTGGCTATCTTCTGCTGGGTCATCTGGAAAGAGAGAAACGCTATCATTTTCAACAAACCCACTAGCTCGCGTCTGGCATTATGCATTAAAATCTCTAATCTGTTCGATTATTGGGCAGGTCCCTCATCTTCGGCGCCTTTCAGATTTCGCCTTCCAGCGGTGAGGTCCCCCTCGGAAGAATCGGTGGGCAGCGCTTCCTCCGCCGCACCGACAGGACCGCATGGTGCAGACTAAGGGATCGACTGTCCTCTCTCTCTCACATGAACCTGCTTTTACTTTTCGCTGCAGTCATCTTAATAATCACTGGCTTAGTATGTATATTAATCTTTACTTATAATCTGATGCAATGACTGTAATCTAAACACTTTTTTGTTGTAATGCTGCTTTAGCTATCGATCAGGCATGTTGATCGAACTATCACTATCTATTTATATTTAGCCTAATCGGCTGTGTAGTCCCCCGCTACACAACCGTTCTTCTCTAAAAATAAGTTATAAATTAAAATAGTTTATATATTAAAAAGATTTTATATACTAAAATAGTTTATATATTAAAAAGATTTTATATACTAAAATAGTTTATATATTAAAATATATATATCGAAAATAGTTTCAAGTTAGAATTGTATCTTCCAATTTCACAAATCAATTCAAATCAACTTAAATTCATAATTCAATTTAAATCAATCCCAGTTCAACAATTTTAATTTAAAAGGTTAAAGGTTCAATTCAAATTCTCAATAAACCATTTCAGTTTATATCGATTTCAAATCCAGGTTTGAACTATCACCTCAATTCCAATAGGCTTCAAAGTTTAAATCTTCAAACATTTACAATAACTCAATTCGATAAATTTCATTTATATTTCAAAATTCAACTTTAATTTTATTTAAATTTGAAATATTCACTTAATCATTTATTATAACATTTAAATAAATTCTCAAATTACAATTTAAATAAAAATCAAAATTTAATATCTAACTTCAATTATATTTAATTCTAAAATTATTCACTTAATCATTTTTAATAACATTTAAATAAAATCTCCAATTACACATTTAATCAAACTAAATATTCAATTTCAATTTATTTAAATTTGAAAATATCCATTTAATCATCTTTAATCAAAATCAAGTTATAAAATCATATCTTTAAAATCTCAAATTCAATAAGTTTCAAATCAAATTTTATTTAAGTACAATTCTTAAACAAATACAATTTCAAATCAATTTCAATTTATCTTCCCAACCTTAATTTATTAAGGTTATTACAGAATCTATTTTTTTAAATATAATTATAAATAAATACTTAAACAGAATACATATATTAATTAAATTAAATTTTATTAAATTAAATCTTATTTTATATTTTTTTAAAATAATAAAGTTATAAGAAAAATCTTAAAAATTATATCTTCAAAACTAACTTATAAATTTAAAATTTCCCAAAATATATAATTAAAAAAAATCTAAATTTACATATATATATAAATAACATTTATATATATATTTTAAAAATCAATATTTATTAAAACCCATATATTTCCTTTCAAAACTTTGGAAATCATTTTCAAAATATAGACCAATGGTGTCCATATATAATTTTCTATCCTATGGTCAAGTGACACAGATATTTATCATTTCAATCCACAATTATTTAAATTTACGGGTATATATCATTTTAACCCGTAATCCCAAAATTCAAAATCAATGAAAATCACTTGGGTTTATCATTTCAACCCATAATGATTTTTTCCTAATCTATAATATCGTTCAGGTATGTATCATTTCAACCCATAGGGAATTCTAAACCAATAGGAATTTGCAGAGTGAGAACAAATATGATAGTAATATAAAATATCAACAATAGACATATATTATCAGTAACAAATTTAAATATAATATATACAACAGGTTATGGTGTCATATGTCATAGGTAAACAATTGCAGATAATGGTATATTATATTTAACAATTAAATAACTTAACAATTCAAGTTTAACAATATTTCAATCGTCATTTCATGTGAATTAAATTTACTAAATATAAGGATGTTAATCGCGAGTGATTGCTTACCTTTCGAGGCTAGAGATATTAGACAACACGACAAGCTACGAATTGAATCACGAATTCTGCAACAAATCCAAAGCAAAGTGAAGCTGGCACGATCTAGAACTCGATGGATCCGATGAAACAAATATATATAGCTATATATTTTTAAAAAAATCTAAAATTTAAAACACGTATTTAAAATAAAATCTTTATAATATATATATATATTTGAAAATCAATATTAAATTTAAAACATATATACTAAAATCAATATATATATATATATATACTAAAATCATTACATCAAATAAAATCAAAATATATGTATATATTTCTTCCAAAATTCTCAATTGAACGTTTAAACATAATATTAATATTTTTAAAGCTATTACAAAAATCAAAATAAACTTTCTATATATAGATATATATATATAAAAAAATAATTCAAAACCCATAAAATAAAATATACATATATATGATATGTATTCATTTCAAAGTATTAACATAACATATTATATACATATACATTTCAAAGTATCACATTTATTAAAACGTATATATAACTTTTATAAACTTTATAAACTTATTATTGTGCAATAGATATTATAACAATTATATATATACACGTACCCCTTTTACTCTCTTTTTTTCACAAAGAGGAAGAGGCTGGAGAGTGGTGCAAGGTTGAGGAGATGGTCACGGGTGGTTGCGGCCAGAGTAGTTCGACTGGCTGGAGATGCGAGTGGGACAAGCGGAGCAGGTGATTGCGGTGCTGGAAGAGGCAGGTTGCTTGGTTGAGGCTACCGCGTGTAGAGCTGAGTGGAGGAGGGCCACGGCGGTCAGTGGGAGGTTACCTCGGAGTGGTGGGCGTCGGTCGCTGGGTGGCAGGCCCAGATGGCTGTGGTCGCTGGCAGGCGAGCAGTTCGGTCAGGGGAGAACAAGGAGGAGTTTTTGGGCTGACGTGGTCGGAGGTTGCAGCAAAAGGCGCGGCAGGTTGGAAGGAGTTCGACGGCGCTTGGCTGGGGTGCTCAGTGTGTGGTCGGAGTGGAGCGGTCGAAGGCAAGGACGAAGAGGAGGTGGGTGCTCGAATGGTGGAGAACGTGGGAAGGAACAAGCAGGTTATAAATATTTTGTAGATTTATAAAGAGGAAAATGGAAGGGGGTGGAGCGGTCAGGTGGCGGAAAAGTCGAGCATGGGTCTGCATCGGTGAGAGGTCGCGAGCTGGAGGGGTTCGGAGCAAGGGGACGCGGTGGGAATAAGGTCGAGCGGCAATGGGAGAAGCTGTGTTTGATGGCGTGGGTGGATAAAGAAAGGGGTTGGTTTTATGGCAGGAAGATGAGCAGTATTCACATCCACTTTATTATATACAAACTTTTATACTGTATTTTTTTCTCTTCAAATGAAACAGAACCAATGGAGAGATAATGAAAAGGAATGGACCAGAAATAAAAGCAATTGGTGGAATAGTAAAAGTTTGATATTAATTCCTGGGAATATAAAAGGCTAATGGCCATTCATCTGCACGGTGGATTATGAAAGGACACAGAGCACAAAAAGGTTCCAAACGGTTACCGATACGGCTAGTCGTTTCACGGATTTCACCATGTACCGGACTCCGAAATGCACAAATGAATATACTGCAGAGATCAGCACGATGAGACGAACAGAATGGTACACAGATACCAACGATACGATCATCCTATCGAAAGTCGATATTCGTTGCCAAAACTACTGCTAAACCACCGAAAATAAAATAAACGGAGGTAGAGCAGTTCAAATTTGACGAAACGAAATATGACGTCTCACTTAGAAAATGATTTACATTTTTCTTATTATATAAAGATATTTAGATTTCGAAAATGTTTTATTTTCATTAAATTAACCGATTTAAACTAAAATTGAAAATTACACAACAGAATTTACTTACATATTTTCCAATGAAATTCTGACATTTGCTATGTTCAAATAGACGCATCTCAAATATCAAATTTTCATCGCAAAATTTTATTATTTAATTTTCACAAAAATTTTAGTTAAAATCGTTAAAATTACCGGGTCGTTATACTTCCCCTTGTTGGCATAAACATAAAACAAAATGCAACATTTACAACATGTAGGTCAAATTTAGGCTATTTCCAACATCTTATATGATTTTAGTCTTGGCCAACCCCTAATCGAACCCTCCCTTTAAAACAGTGCATGAGAACCCATCTGCCGAAGGTACCTCCCCTATAGGTCGGGTTGGCAAACACACCCTTTGTATTCCTTACTTTCGAAATGTGCAGTCCACCCTTGTGTAGTTCAACATTTGAAACTCATTAGACTGAAATGCACCCCTGGCATAGTTCGGTTTCACCTTAATTTGAACTGCAGAGCACAACCCTAAGCAGTTCGTCTTTCTTTTATTTATACTGCAAAGAATCAACAACATGCAGTTTCGTAATTTCCTTTAGTTTATACTGCAAAGAATTTGCGATGATTAATTTTGCTTCGTTAGTTTATACTGTAAAGAATCAGTCACATTCATTTTTATCTTTCTTACTGTATACTACAAAGAATTAGCCACGTTCAGTTTTGTCTTTCCTTAGTTTATACTGCAAAGAATCAGCCACATCTAGTTTCATTTTTTTTCTTCTTTAAACTAAATAATCGGCCATATACAGTTTCGTATTTCTATGGTTTATATTACCAATAATCAACTACATGCGGTTTCATATTTATTTGGTTTATGCTACAAAATCCTATCCCTTCAAAAGTTAAATGTCTTTCCTCCCCTTCCTAAGGTGTGCATTCGAGTGAGCGTTCATGCTTGGCGTTAATAGTGTTCCAAACACGCCTTTTTGTGTAGGTTCTTTTTATATTTAGTCATCTTATGCTTCCCAAGCTTTGCCTTATTGTCATGTATTAGGTTTCGGTTTTAAATTCATTTCGGCATAGTACGACCCTACCCTCATTCGTATTGCGATATGATTTGCCTCACTCATATTGCGGCGTAGTTCATCTCACCTTCTTTTAGCCTTAGTGTGGTATATCTAGCTACACTTTCAGCTCAAATGACGTAACAACTTCGGCACAGTTCCTTACTATGTCTTTCGGCTTTCGGTGTAGTTCTTACCGACACCTTCGACTTCAGACTTTTTTCAATGTTTTGACTTTTAGCATAGTACTTCTCCATGCAGTATTAACCCTCCTCAAAAATCAGTAAGTTCGTATGGCAATTCACTACCTTCGGCCCTAGGAACTTAGTATATTTTCTTAATGTTAGGCCGCTACTGTAGTCTGAACCATACAAAGTCTCATATGTTTGTTCTCACCTTTACACATGTCACCTTCTGTGCATTCAAACTCTACCTAAAATTAGCAACTGTGTCATTTATTTATCTTTTCAGCATTTGTATACGACCTTGTCCCCTAATCATTTAATATTAACCTCAATGTGTTTACATACATAACACGTTTGTTGTTTTACATAACTGCGCGGTTTTAACTTCAATGATGATATATTTTAGAAAATACTTATAATTTACGTAACCATTCTGAATAAATTTTTTAATATTTTCTCTTATATATTTACCAATTATCTCCCTTGAAAAATTCATAACTAATCATGTTATTATGGAAAAATTTCTCAAATAAAAAAATCATTTATAGAATCATGATTAAAACATCATATTAAATTTTTGTAGCATTTTGAAGTTATCGGAGTAGAGAAATATATCTAAACATCCCTTGTATAGCTAATTTCCTCAAAATATTCATTAGTGCATCATTTGTTTCATTTAAACATTAATTTATATGAACTCCACTATATTAACTCAACTGAAATCAAACACAATAAAAATGGTATATGGATTTTGTATTACTTACCTAGATCTTTGAATGATATTGTTTTGATCTTCTTAATTCCTCCTAGCTTGCGTTTTCTTCTTCTTGTTTGCCATTTTTAGGCCGTCGCCATTAATATACTCTCTAATCTTTTTTTATTTTCGAGTGGAATGAAATGAAGAAATGAGGCAAGGATTATGTTTATTGTCCCATAATATTTTGGGCCTTGGCCCTTTTAACCTTCTCCACTCATTGGTGTATTGTCCTCTCTCTTATTTAATTTTATAGCTATACTTATTTTATTTTTCATTCGAATAATTAATTCTTAGTTGATTAACTATTATTTTTGGGTTATCACATGCCTACCCTAGCATGCTCTCACAAGTTCCCCAATTATATGTCGTAATAAAAATGTACTGGTACATCTACTAATACAAAACAATCAGCTTTAATGTCCCCACACACACACACATATAGTTTATAAAAATACAAAGCTAACGCATATGATAAGGTGAAACATGCAACTCTGGATAAGTCCTCTTAACCTTATCCTCTACTTCCCATGTAAAATCCTCCCGATCGTCACTCCAATGGACACATACTAGCTTCACTAATTAATTTCAGAATCTGCTTCTCGTCTGGGTTTACAATCAAAATTGGTTTCCTTACATAGGTCATATTTGGTTATATGATCAAGTCGTCCTGCTCTCAGACTTATTAATGCTTCTGAATCCCTAATACACTTCCTCAAATGTGATATATGAAATACATTATGGATACTTGCAAAAGATTTCAGTCCCTTTACTTAGTATGCTACTTTCCGACCTTCTCCACAACCGAAAATGGACCTACACATATGGGTGCTAACTTCCCAGCCTCCTAAAGCACATTACAACTCGCATCGGTGAAACATTTATGAACACATGGTCGTCTAATGCAAACTCAAGCTTTTTCCTCCTTGTGTCGACATAACTTTTTTCCTAGACTGTGTTGCCTTCATTTTAGTCTGGATTGGCTCTATATTCACAATAGCATCATTCACCACATATGGCTCTAATATGAACCTATCTCCCGTCTCTAACCAACATGTGGGTAACTTATACGTCCAACCATATAACGCTTTAAATGCTGCCATCCCAATACTATTCCACTAGTTATTGTTGTATGAAAACTCTACCAGATGTAAATGATCTTTCCAAGATCCCCTAAAATCTAAAATGCAGGCTCTAAGTAAATCTTCTATAACTCTATTGAACCTTTTGGTGTGCCCATCCGTTTATGGATGGTATGCAGTACTCATGCTCAACTATGATCTTGAAGCACTCTGCAAAGTCTCGATCATCGATAATAATGCTAGATACTCTATGTAGTCTCGATACTTCCTTGATATATTCTCAGCAATCGAAACCTCAGCAATCCATCTACGAAATCCATTAACATAAAATCCCATTTTCAAATCGAAACCTCCAACGACTGCAAGATCCCATTAGGCTTCTGACGCTCTTCCTCCACTTGTTGTCATGTGACACATTTCCTTACACACTCTCTTACATCCTTCTTCATTCCTTCCTAGAAAAAACTTCTCTTTATATCTTGGTATAACTTAGTACCATCTGGTTGAATGATAAACTTTGAATGATGACATTCATCCAATACTTACTTCTGAAGGCCTCCTATACTGAAACATAAAACTTTTCATTCTTCCATAGTCTGCCTTCTCTATCAACACCGAACCAACTACCTCGGTTTCGACCGTAGGCTTCTTACCCTATCGACACATGTTTGATCTTCCTTCTGTAGTTCAATAATCTCCTCTACTAGTGTAGACAGAAATTCCAATTAGGATAACATTCCAAAACAACTACTTGGTCCTGCACTAGAGTGAAACTGCACATTACACGAGGATAATGACTCTAACATATTCCACTCTTCGATCATAGCCAAAACACAATTCTACAACTTTCCGCTTAAGGTATCAGCCATCCTATTACCCTTCCCTGGGGTATACTCTATCCCAAAATCATATGATGCTAAAGCCTCTAACCTCCTTTATTGTCTCATGTTCAACTCCTTTTGAGAGAACAAGCATCTCAAGGACTTGCTCAATAAATTGCTCAAATCTCTCTCCTAAGAGAGAATCCTCCAAATCATTAATGCAAAGATGACAACATCTAACTCTAAGTTACGAGCATGTTGTCGAACTTCATAGGGTCACAACTTCCTAAATGAATATGCTATTACTTTGCCCTTTCTGCATTAACATGGCTCTTAGCCCCAAACCTGAAGCATTCGTATATATGGTCATATCATCATTCCCCTAAGGTATCACTAGCAAAGGAGTATTTGTCAACTGAAGCTTCAACTATCAGAATGATGCCTCACACTCCTTCGTCCAAACATATTTCACATTCTTCCGAGTTAGTTTTGTCATTACATTGATATACGAGAGAAGTCCTTAATGAATCTCTGATAATAGTTGGGAAAACCTAAGAAACAATACACCCTTGTCATAGTCTCAAGTCTCTTTTATCCATTTACTGCGTCAATCTTTGAAGGGTCTATAGCCAAACCCCTTTCCAAAACCGTATGGCCTACGAACTTCACTTCCCTTCTCCTAAAATGACACATTGCAAATTTCGTCTTTAACTTATATTGCCTCAACGTCTCTAGCATAAGCCTTAGGTTCACAACATGCCAGTCCTTATCTCTTGAGTATACTAAGACGTTGTAACAACCCGCATATTTCACGATTATATATTTAAATGTTTTATTTAAATATAGCATCGTTAATTGGATTAAAGTCCAAAATGTTACTTTTTGTAAATAGTCGAATTGGGACTCGAGACCACTTTCATTGAGTTCAAAATGGCATTTACAACCTTTTTGAGTATAAACATCGATATGTTTGGAGTTGAGTAGAATTTTGATATTTTCATTTGGGGCTTTGGGTTTGGATTTCAGCCCACTAAGAGAACCCAACTCCTCTACATAATAACTCCCACTCCACCCCTCTACTCTTCATTCATTCCATTTCCTAACACTTTCAAGCTAAAGAAAAATGGGGGAAAGAATGGGAAATTAAAATTCCTAAGCCCTAGTTCTCTTAGGAAATTCAAGTTCTTGCTCTAAAATCAAGGAGAAGCTTAAGTAAGCATCCCCTCCTTCTTCTCCACCTCAATCTCTCTCCAATTTCAGACATTTCCTATAACCTAACTTAGGAAATATTTGCTTATGATCTTAGATTGGAGCTTCTAGAGTTGAAGTTGAAGTGTGGTTGATATTTCCTTTGTTTTAAAGCTTCTCACTTGTTGTTTTGGGTTTAAAGGTGAGTTTTTGAACTCACATCTACGTCTATAACTTTCATTGTTGTTAGGTATGAATTCATAAACATCTATTCATGTTCATTTGCTTTTGATTTGAATTGATATGGTGAATTTTCCAATTTTTGGTTTTGAAGTCCAATTTTATGAAAATCCTACTATGGATGTTTGGACATGTTATTTGGGGTGTATCGAAGAGCCTATAAGGCTGGGTTGTCGCTTGGCATAAATCCGTAGTCTTCGATGCTCGTCCGATCACTCCCGAATCGTTTTGGCCATCATGGCCTAGACTAATTGTTGCCTAGAAAAGGCAACCAGACGTCTGGTTAGGGCAGCAGATGAAAAAAAAAATATACGGCAAAAAAGAAAAAAAGGCAAAGACTTGGACCAGACGTCTGGTCCAAACCTACCAGACGTCTGGTTAGTTTTCAGACGTCTGGTTAGAGTTCAGACGTCTGGTAGGTTTCTGGAATATTTCCAAAACCCAAATCCAGACGTCTGGATGAACCCTCAGACGTCTGGAACTGCCAATTTTGGCTATTTTGATTGGATTTCCAATTTTTATCGATTTTTGTTGATCCGATTGGTTGTTGTCATTTATTATCGACTTTGATGACTTCTTTCTTTTGATTTTAGGAAAGATCCATTTGATATTGATTTTTATGGATTTAATTCACATTGTCGTATGTGAATTTTTGGTGATTGATTGTTTTTACAATCATTTTTGTGATTTGTCACTTTAAAATACAAAGGTTTCGATACTAGTATAAAATACTAAAACTCTTTCATTAAAACGATTTCGACACTATTTTAAATATAAAGCTCGCTTTTAAAACTGTTTTCCAATCTATTAGTATATAAAAACTTTACCTCATTCGTATGAGAAATCTAATTAAACGGCTTAGCAAAACAAGTGGTATGAAACGCTTGCATTTACTTCGTCGGTTAATTCTTGGACTTGTTCGATTGAACTCTCGTGGCAATTTTCGAGTGGAAATCTACAATTTGTTCGTAAATATTTAAGTAAGCCAGTGGTTATGGGACATGAAGCTAAACTCATTTATTTACTAGCTTAGTGTAATTTACGCTTCTTGTTGATCAATGATGATCATTTTATGGTTCAGACTAGCGATATGCGATGTCTCTTTGTTTTTGTGGGGACTAAAAACCCCGTTTGTGGAGCTTAGGTTCAAATTGGTGGGGTAGCGACCCATGGTCTTCGGGCCGTTTGTGGAGCTTCGGCTCAAACTTGATGGTTAGTGACCATGGAATAACGTTCTGTTTGTGACACACGTGTTGGTGAGTTTTCATGCTCCCGTTTGTGATAGGCTTCGCCCTTTATGTTTTCTGGATTTCTAATTGTTGATTTCTGGAATTTGTGTTTCACCAATTTTTGCGATTGGCATTGATATGTTTTGTCAATATTTGGGGTTTGGTGAATAAGCTAAAGAATGTGATATTCTTTTTGGATATTTGATGAGATTTGAGATATTGTATGATTTTTATTGTTATCGAGTGTTTTACTTGTCACAGTATGGCATTGTTGTTTTCATACATTTTTGTGGTATCTCTTATCCTTTCTCATCTCATATGATATTTATAGCTAGACTGATCCGTTTATTATTTTTCTTCTTAAATAATACTCGGGTCAGACCGAGGTGTTTCAGGTACTTCCACTTGACTTCTTAGCACGGACTAGCTTCTGACTTTTGGCTAACTACTTTAGCTTAGTAGTTTTTGCTTTTATACATTTTGAGATAGAGACTCCTTGATGTTACTTATTCTTTTGTGATGTTGTGGATCTTGTTTGACCACTACTTTGTTGTATACTTCTATGTATTATATTCATATCTGTTTTCGCCTTACTGATATGAATATCTGTGACTGATTTGTGTTATGCTTATTTCTATATTTGTTTCCGAAGGCCACTTAGCCACTGTGTAGTAGCTTTGAATTTGTATTTGATATGTCGGATTTCCTCTTGAAACGAAATGCATGTCATAGTATCTGACATATCGGTACTCGCACAAAGAAATTACACAGATGGTCACTCCTCAAAAACCTTATTCTTCGTGCTAGCCGACGGCATTACCCAGTAGTGTCCTTGGCTAGTGTGAGTATAGAGGTGGAGCGTCACAGACGTCATCTATAAAAACTAACACATATCCACCCAGCCGGTCTTGGAAAATTTTGTTCAAGTCCACAAAGAATGCAGATGCATTGGTTCGTCCAAAAGACATTACTAACCATTCATACGAACCATACCCTATCCTCAACATAGTTAATGGAACGCTTTCTTCCACGACCCTCAGTTGAAGGAACCTCGAAGCCAAATCAAGCTTTGAGAACACCTTAGCTCCATTCAACTAATTGAATAAGTCATCAATTCTCGACAAAGAATATTTGTTCTTCGCTATTCTTTCATTTGGCTTTCGATAGTCAATATGTAGTCTTAAATTCCTATCAGACTTCTTCAGAAAAACTAATGCAGCTTCCTAAGGTGAGTTGCTCAGCCTTATGAAGATCTTCCCTTTTAACTCCACCAATTGTTTCTTTAACTCCTCCATCTCCTTTGGAGGCATTATACTATGGGGTCGACTAAATGGCTCGGCTCCCGGTAGCAGCTCTATACGAAATTCTACTGCTTTGGAGGGTGGCAACCCAAGATTGTTTTAAACACATCAGGAAAGTCCTTTACTACTCATACTACACTAAGACCTTCATCCTCCAAATCTAAAGCGAACAAAACACCACCTCACCCCATTTCAAGCACTTTCAAAACTAAAAATACCTTTTGTTTCAATTGACTCAAGGTTATTATCCATTTGGCATACTATAGTCTAGCATAGTAGCGCTTCAACCAATCCATCCCTGAGAAAACCCCGATGCTTATGAAGTCAAACACGTAGGGATCACAAAAAAGCTTATACCCACCTAACTCAATCTCTAAGTTAGTCCATCTCAATTTGAGAGTGGCATATCCCCATATCGGATTTACTAAACACATGGAAGTGACTAAATAGATAACCCATAACCCTAGTCTATAGCCAAGTCTTTAACTATAAATGAGTGTGTATCACCGTTATCAAACAATACTCTAATTGAAATATCACAAATCAAAGTTATACCTTCCAAAGTAATATTCTTGCCTTTCCTAAAGCAAACAGACCTCCATTTGGACCTTCTAAAGCATAAACCTACGCTTTGAGCTCAGGACAATTCTTCTTCAGATGTTCCATCCTATCACACTTGAAGCACTTTAACCTTCCAATATTCTTCATTATCAGATACTTTGTCACATAGTGTCCCGTCTACCCTAGTTAAAACATGCAACCTCAGCAATAGTAACTTTTCCACTCCTTCCCTTCACTGCGACCTTCTTGTCTTTGGTATACGAGGTAAACATTTTCTTCTGCACTACTTTAGATCATGTCTCTACTCTCCTTTGTTCTTGAAATATCACATCATACCTTTGGGTTGTATCCACAGCAAATTCGAAAGGAGATGCTAAGTGAGCCATCACCTTATGATCAAGATCCCATTTTAAACCCCTAATGAACTTCCCATTTTTCTTTATTGGGGTGTTGATGATCTGTCTGCCATACTTAGCCAAAGTGTTGAACTTATATATGTATCCTTTCATCATAAGGGGCCACTTGAAGTCTATAAATTCTTGTAGCAGCACATCCATTGAGACTCAGATATGAACTAAGTCTCAAACCTATCATTAATCTGCACCCGAGTTATTTCCTCCTCGAGAGTCTCAACAATTATTGTTTCCCATTAATCTAATACATCTTTATGTAGTTGTCTCGATGCCAGCCTTCTCCTTTGCACATCATTTAACCCTAAGCCTCCAAACATGCACTCACAAACTCTAAGCCGATTCAACACTTTAACTATGGTCTCCTTCCCATAAATATCTTCCCTCCAAAGTTTCAGTATTCTTGATTCATCTTTGAGAAATATTCTCTTACTACAGCAAACCTTCGCTCCATGACCTCCGACGTATTATCCTCATCATTTGTACCAGAAACTGCATTAACAAGGCGTTCACATCCATGCCTGATACGTTAGCTAGGGATGTAGCTTCTGACTCCATTGCTCTTGCCCTTTCACCTTTATTTCTCACATTGGTGTGTGTACTCTCAGTCTCCCTCCTTGCATTTTCTCCCCCTATCGTGACTCGTTCACTCCTTATTTCCATCTTGTTTTTTTGTTAAGTAAGTCTTCATTAGAAACCAAAAGTAAGAGGGAGTGAAATAATGGTAGTTGGGTAGATATATCCTCCAATATATCTATATAACAAAATACAAATGCATTATATGTATTAGTGCATACCCATCCCAATGTGTTTGCTTTATTCTAAGTATTCTCCTAATTTTCTAGGTCCATTTTACATAGATGTCCCTTAACCTAAGCTTTGACATCAAAACTATAAAATCCCCCACTTTGAGTCCGAAAATAAACGTCGATGACGTTGCAGTCATTACCATAATTATTTTCAAGCGGCAAAAATGAGTTATATATATAATAGTTTAAGTAAACATAGCAACTAAAATATTTATATTACATATAAATTGTCTTAATTTTCATTATATACCATTTTTCTCAAATTAACACCCAAGTTGCACCCACATAGGTTCCGAATTACAATAGAAAATAACATGGTAGAGTGTTAGGCTGATATCATCATATGATAATGTTGTCCCAAACTCTTTAAACAATGGAAATAAACATTCTTTATTAGCTAACAAAGCCTCATGCTTCGTCTTTGGTCTCTGTCCTGCTACTCCTACGACAACCTGCTTATACCCATAACTCAACCTACTCAAACGAGTACCCGTGAGTTTGTGGGGAAAATAATAATAAAATCATGGGTCAAATATAAAGCCTAATATGAATAATACATTAACCAAAGCATGACAAATAGTGAGACCACCCCACCATATATGAAATGAGTCTTCCTCTCGCTAGCATAACCATAAAACACAAATGCAACATTTGCAATACGTAGCTCAAATTTAGGCTATCTTCGTAACCCCTATATTATTCCAATCTTGGCCAATGTTTTACGATTAAATCTCCATCGGATTGGAAAATAGCTGATCAAATTTTAATTAAAAATTAATCGCAAGTGCACGGTGTACAATTTTAGTACGTGGCGAATACGGGTCGATCCGCATGGAATTATATAGATTTTAAAATTTCTATTCAATCAAATTAAACCAAAAATTGAAGTAGTGATTGTTTAAGTTAAAAATTGTAATGCTAGCTAGAACAAAAGTGATTGACAATATAAGATTAGAAAACAATTTAGAGGCAAGTCTACTCTCATATTTTTGTAAATCAACACAAAAATAATCTATGATCTCTGTTTTTGATATTAAGTGAAATTAGAGATGTATTTATCATAATACAACAACCAAAGCCACTTATCAATTCTCATGAAAACGAAGTCAAAGCAAAAGCTATTTTAAGTATGATCTATTTACTATTGTATTTAGTAACATAGATCATCAAATTTTGTTTCTACCTTAATTTCATAATCAAAAATCAAGTAGTAAAATGATGATGTAAATTGTGTTTATGTTTGAATAAGAATAGCCTATTTGTAAATACAACATAGGCTATCAAATTCATTTTTATAAACTTACATCAACATTTACTTCTCATGAAGCATAAAAGGGACCATAAATCACAAAAAATGTTGAATTTACATAATATTAGAGAGCTTCATTACCCCTAAATTGAAAGGGTTAGCTACTCATTTGTGTTATCATATCAACACATGTAAATTTCAGCATTAAAACAAAAGTAAAGAAGGTAAGAGCTAATTAGAATAAAAGAGAAACTAAACTATTTGCATAAAAGTAAAACTAAGCTACTAACATGAAATGAAAGAGCATGTAAATAAAAAATGAACAAGAAAAATAAAATAAGAACAAGGAAGAAGTAAAAGAACAAGGAAGAAGTAAAAGAACAAGAGGCTTAGGAAGCCATTTTTATTTCATATAACTTTGAGGCTACAACTTGCATTCTAAGTTCCTAAGTAATTAAAATAGAAGAAGATCCATTACATGTACATAAGAGGGCTATTTATACATGCACAAAACCGTAATCCAATTTTTAGGGGGCTTCCTAAAATACCCTTTAGAAAGTGTGGCCACCAAGTAATCATTAGTCTCTAATTAATCCATCATTAAGTATGCATGAAACTTTAACCTCCACTAACTTATCCATTAGCTTCTAGTTGTAGATTAAGGTAAGTAGGTAGGTGAGGTCCTCCAGGATGCATGGTTTGAATTATTTCCGTCTTCATTCCTTTGTTTCCCTCCTTGTGCATGCATATCTTCACGAAACTCTCTTCCATTTTGTCATCCAATTTCCTATATATACAAATAAAATGTGCAAATAAATATTCTCAAAATTAATTCATGCACAAAATTACTATTTTACCCCCAAATTGATGTATAAATGTTGACTTGAAAGCATTTTTGAGATTTGGTTTTAAACATGTAAAAATACCTAATTATGACATTTATTTAAATAAAAATAAATTAAATATGGATGTAAATATAAGCACACTTAGGTGCACATCAAATACCCACACACTTATCTTTTTATTCGTCCTCGAATAAGGAAAACCTAAGATAAATCTATTTTCATAGGAAACACGATTGCATTGAGCGTATGCAACAAGCCGTTAAACCTCTAGGTGTCCCTAGTAGGACGAGTGTTGTCTCATGAGGATTTTCAGTGAATACTACCCACAAAATCCAAATGCAACATGAGAAATTTCTAAATGCAAACTTTATTTACAAAGAGATAGGTGCAAGTTTTTGAAAATATTTACAAATGACGAATTTACTTTCAAATTGACACAAATAAGTTAAATATAAGTTCTGGTCATTATCAATAAATTTAAGTCCTTTTACTCGTCAAACTTCAAACAACAATTAAGTAATCATCATAATTAGACTCTAGTTTTGCTAGTTGTTTCGGTTGATAACATAGTGCAACTATGAAACAGATCCTTAGTTTAATATCAAAGTTTTTTAAAGTGGTATTTTCATTTCTTTTGAATAACAAGTCAAATCACATAAGTGAAAACAATGCTTGGATTTCAATTGCTTACTCTCTCTTTATTTGAAAATTTTATTAATATTAATAATATTTACATATGCCTAACTCAGAAAACCGAGGCTAGATATATGACCCGTGCATTGCCTTTCGGGCTTATGCGAGGGGAATACAGAGCATGGTGAGTGCACACACAAGTGTGTACACCTATAGACTGTAGGCGTTATTAGTGAAAGAATTTTTATATACAGACACCTAACTCAGATAAACTGAGGCCAGATATACCGATCATGCACTGCCTTTCGGGCTTACGTAAGAAGGGTACAGAGCATGGCGAGTGTACACACTTGCGTGTGAACACATGACTCTAGGTGTTAATAAAATATATACATATATACAAAAAAAAATTCTTTTGATTTTGTTTTTAAAAGAGAGAGTTTTACAATATCATCTTGGCATTACTTAACTTAAAAGATTTAAAATGTTATCGCCTTTACTTTAAATCAACCACTTATTAAACAAAGATTTTGATTAGGATATACTTCATAATTATCACTCATGAACCTTCCTATATACTAGTTAAATCATCGTTACTTGTAATCAAACTTTATTTTTATTTTTGTTGAGACAAATAAATTTTCAAAAATTTCAATTTACTAACCAAAACTTATACTTATCCTATAGTGTTTCTTCAAAAATAAATCAAAATGCTAAAAAGAAAATATTTTTGAGATTTAGAAATTTCGAGATGTTTTTTAGAAATTTTGAGTTTTGGAAAGAAAATGAAAATTCAAAAGTTCCATGAAAATTAAAAAAATGAAGATGAGACTCCCTCCCACACTTAATTTTTACCGTATCCCCACAGTCAGTGCATGATATAGTGAGTGAAACGGGGAAAAATATGTACATATATTTACAAAAGAGGATTAACATTTCTTACTAGACATAGCTTGGTTCATGAAGAATCATGAGCTCCTCCTCTTGGTTACTTGGCAATTCCAAGAAAGGTTTCAAACAATGACAGTTGACTTTGAAAATCGATCCATCCCTGGAGTTTTGTATTTCTATGGCACCATGTGGAAAAACAGTTTGTACCACAAATGGTCCGATCCATCTCGATTTTAGTTTCCTAGGGATAAGTGAAGTCTAGAGTCATATAAAAGAACATTCTGATTTGGTGAAAACGTTTTTCTTAGGATTGACTTGGCATGAAAAACTTTTGTTCTTTATAAATTTTCTCGTTTTCGTATGCGTCGTTCCTAATTTCTTCTATTTCGTTGATTTGAAATTTTCTGTTTTCACCGGCTTTCTCGAGATCAAAGTTTAAGTTCTTTATTGCCCTCAACGTTTTGTGTTCGATTTCAACGGGTAAACGACAAGCTTTCCCGTAAACTAGACGAAATGGGGACATTCCAAGGTTGTTTTTAAAAGCGGTACAGTAAGCCCAAAGCGCGTCGGTTAATTTATGAGACCAATCTTTTTGGTTTTTATCAACAGTTTTCTCCAAAATTTGTTTTATTTGTCGATTTGAAACTTCAAATTGGCGGAGTGGATAACTTGTGGGTTATCGAGTATTTCTTCATTAAAGTTTCAAAAGAACGATTGCAAAAATGGGTTCCGTTATCACTTATTATTGTGTGAGGTGTGCTGAACCTCGAAAAGATGTTTTCTTTAAGGATTTTCACAACAATTCTATGTCGTTGGTTTTGCACGGAACGGTTTTAACCCATTTCGAGACGTAATCAACAGTAAGAAGAATGTACAAATTTCCAAAAGAATTAGAAAACGGCCCCATGAAGTCAATACCTCAAACATTAAAGATTTCAATCATAAGGATGGGGTTTAAAGGCATCATATTTCATCAAGAAATTCTTCCAAGCATTTGGCATCGATCGCAAGTTTTACAAAATTCGAATTAGTCTTTGAAAAGAGTAAGCCAATATCAACCACAGTGAAGTACCTTTTTAGCAGTTTTTCAAGGACCGAAATGTCCACGCACGCTTGATCCTGGCAAAATGAAAGAACGCTCCTTATTTCATTAGCCGGGATGCAACTCTAATGATTTGGTCAGAACAATATTTAAACAAGTACGGATCATCCCAATAGAAGTACTTGACTTGGGAAAGAAATTTACATTTATCCCGTTTTGAACAAAATGAGGGAGTTTCTTTAGTGACTAAATAGTTCACTATGTCGGCATACCACGGATCGATAAATGCAGAAAGAAGTTGTTCGTCAGAAAAATTTTCTTTGATTGGTAAAGGCGATGGTGCGTTGGGAAGACAAGACAAGTGATCGGCTATGACATTGTCGGATCCTTTTTTGCCCTTAATTGTAAGATCAAATTCTTGTAGTAAAAGGATCCAACTAATTAAGCGAGACTTAACATCCTTTTTAGCAAAAAGATACCGAAGGGCGGAATGGTCCGTGTAAACAGTGATGTGTGAGACTATCAAATATTGTCGGAATTTTTCGAGAGCAAAAACTACCGCTAGAAGCTCTTTTTCAGTAGTTGTGTAATTGAGTTGAGCATCCTTCAGAGTCATACTAGCGTAGTAGATAACATGAAGGATCTTGTTGATGCGCTGTCCTAAGACAACACTAATTGCAAAGTTTGAAGAGTCACACATTATCTCAAATGGAAGATCCCAATCCGGTGAACAAATTACTGGAGCAGGATCAAGTTTGTTTTTGAGACATTCAAACACAATCAGAGTTAAATCGAAAGGAACGTCTTTTCCAAGAAGAGTCATAAGAGGTCGAGCAATCTTGCTAAAATCTTTTACAAAGTGTCGATAAAAACCGGCATGGCTTTGGAAAGAGCGAATGTCCTTAACAGATTTGGGAATGGGTAGATTTGCAATGACATCGATTTTCGCTTTATCCACCTCAACACCTTTATTTGAAATGACATGTCCAAGGACTATGCCTCGGGTGACCATAAAGTGGCATTTTTCTCAATTTAGCATCAAGTGTTTATCCTTGCATCGTTTAAGAACCAATTCAAGATGGTGCAAGCGCTCAGAAAAAGGGTTTCCAAAGATAGAAAAATCATCCATAAACACTTCGAGAAAACGTTCGATCATATCAGAAAAGATGCTGACCATGCATCTTTGAAAAGTAGCGGGAGCGTTACAAAGGCCAAAAGGCATATGTCGATAAGAAAAAGTGCCAAAGGGACACGTGAAAGTTGTCTTCTCTTGATCTTCGGGAGCGATTGGAATTTGGTTATAGCTGGAATAACCATCAAGAAAGCAATAGAATTCATGACCGGCTAAACGTTCGAGCATTTGGTCGATAAAAGGAAGAGGAAAGTGATCCTTACGTGTTGCGCATTCAATTTTCGATAGTCAATGCAAAAATGCCAACCCGTTTGAGTACGAGTTGGAATAAGTTCATTAGAATCGTTCTTAACAACGGTAAGTCCAGACTTTTTCGGTACAACATGAATTGGGCTAACCCATGAACTATCGGAGATTGGGTATACGATACCATTGTCAAGAAGTTTGAGAATTTCGTCACGAACCGCATCCTTCATTTTTGGGTTAAGCCTTCGTTGCGCGTCATGAACAGGATTGGCATCGTCAATCAAATGGATGCAATGTTGAACAAGAGTGGGATTAATTCTCTTTATATCGGTGATTGACCATCCAAGTGCTTCCTTGTTTTTTCGAAAGGATTGAAAGTAAGGAAGTTTCTGATCAAGAGAGAGATTCAAAGAAATTATGACGGGAAGCGTTTCATTAACACCTAAGTATGCATACTTAAGATGATCGGGAAGGGGTTTAAGGTCCAACCTCGGGGGTTGCTCGATCAAAGAATTAGGTTGAGATTTGGACTCAACTGGAAGCGATTCAAAAGGGAGCATGTATTCAATCTCACTGGGGATTTCATGAAACAATTTTTCGTACTCGGCCTCGCGTTCATCGTTAAGGTCAATCGTCTCGTTTTCGAAGTTTTCGTGAATGGCACTAACTTCCAACGTTTGGTCACGAGGTTCATTCGATTGGTTTTCGAGATTGAAAATCTTAAGATCCAAAGTCATGTTTCCAAAAGAAATTTTCATCGAACCGTTGCGATAATTGATTAAGGCATTTGAGGTGGCTAAGAATGGTCGGCCCAATATCAAAGGGATTTGACTCACAGGGTTGGTCACAGGTTGTGCTTTGAGAATGATAAAATCAATGGGGAATATGAATTGCCCTACTCTAACGAGCACGTCCTCAATTTCTCCCACGGGCTTCTTAATGGAACGATCAGCGAATTGAAGCGTGATCTTTGTGGGTTTGAGCTCACCTACGCCTAATTGTTCATACACAGAGTATGGAATCAAATTGACACTCATGCCTAAGTCTATGAAGCATTTGTTAATCGTCTTGTCTCCAATTGTACACGAGATTGTGGGGCAACCAGGATCTTTGTATTTAACGGCCATGGATTGGGGCAAGACTTCACTCAAACTGGCCACTAAGAAGACTTTTTTGGGCACTTGAGTGCGTCGCTTTTGGGTACACAAGTCCTTAAGAAATTTAGCGTAAGTTGGGACTTGCTGAATGATGTCGAGAAGTGAAATGTTAACTTTCACTTGTTTAAAGATTTCCAACATCTTTTCCATTTGGTCCGAGTGTTTCTTTGGTCGAAGATGATGTGGAAATGGAACACGATACTCAGTAGGTGGGTCTACTTGAGTAGAAGAAGAATTTTGATTGGCATTCGATTCGACGTTTGGCTCCATGTTCTGATCAGATTTGTTTGTTGTTTTAGAAGTGTCGAGAGAGGTTTCCAGTAAATCGTTTGGATTAACGACCTGATTATCGATTTGTTTACTGGAATGCAGAGTTGTGATAGCATTTAATTAGGTGACATTGCTATCTTGAACAACATGGGCTTGATTCGAATTAGCGTTTTGATTTATGGGATTTGGAACAGGCTGGTTTGGGAATGTGCCTCGTTCACGTTCACTCACAGACGTGGCTAATTAACTCATTTGCATTTCAAGTTTAGCAATTGATTGGCTTATGTTTTGCATGTACGAGGTCAATAGATTTTGCAAATTACCATTTGATTGGAGGCTTTGAGTTGTTGCTTTAGCCAACGTTTCAAGAATTTTTTCAAGTGAACTTAAACATTTATTGTCTTGGGCAGGGGGAGGAAGATTTGGTTGAAAATTTGATTGTTGCGGTTGGTTATGAGACAGACCCGTAAAATTTGGTTGAAAATGATTGGGTTGAAAGGGAGGATTCGAAGCATTATTTGGAAATGCTGGAAAATTGGGATGAACCACATTCATGTTGGGATTATTTTGATTCCACGCAAAGTTTGCATGATTTCTCCAACTAGGATTGTACGTTGGACAAAATGGGTCATTTTTAGCTATACTGAAAGCATTGATTTGTTCAACAGAATTAGGGCACTGATCAGCTATATAATTAGGATCGTCGCATTTATAACACATGGGTTGGGAAGCTTGGTTCATATGGTTTGATGAGAAAACATTGTCGAATTTGTTAATCATTGCGTTGATTTTAGCTTCCAAAGCCAAAGATGATCCTATCGAGTGTGCGCTCGATCGTGAGTAAATGGATTTTTCGTTCGAACGTTCCTATTGGGATGACTTTTCGGCTAAGTTTTCAAGAAATTGCCAAGCATCGTCGTGCTGTTGGGCAAGAAAATTGCCTTGGCACATTGATTCGAGCATGGTTCGAGAGCTGTTTTCGAGTCCATCGTACAAGATTTGGCAAAGTGTCCATTTTTCGAAGTTATGGTGTGGACATTTTATCAAAAGCTCTTTGAATCTTTCAAAGTATTTTTCGAATGGTTCTCCCCTGAATTGATGAAAATTTACGATTTCGTTTTGGATTTTACTCGTTTTTTCCTAGGGGTAGAACTTTTTTAAGAAAACTTTCACAAATTCTTCCCAAGTTTTAATCGAGTTAGATGGTAAGCTGTACAACCATTTTTCAGCGTAATCCATAAGAGCGAATGGAATTTATCGAAGTTTGATTCCGTCATAAGAAAGTTGTTGGAGTTTCATGGTTGCGCAAACTTGTTCGAATTTGGTCAAGAAAATGTATGGGTCATCGTGTTCAAAGTTGCCAAATTTTGGAAGCGTGGCAATATTGTTCGAGTGAATTTCGAAATGTTTACCCGTAGGGGCGGGTAACGCGATGCAAGATGGAATGGAAACTCTATCGAGAAAGATTATATCCATAAGAGTTCAAGGGGCATTTTCGTTCGCCATTTCAGGAGGATCGTTTGTTCGAGTTAAACGATTTGTTGTTGAATTACGAGTCCAAGTGTTCATTGTTGTGTCACGAGTCCAAGTACTCATGCACAATTAAAAGTTGAGAAGAGAAAGAAGTTAGAATCGAGTTTAGAGAATGAAACAAAATTTGGGAAACGAAGTGAAAAATTGTTTTTGTTGTTTTTTTATATTTTGTTTTTAAAAGGAGAAAAAATATTTACTAAGAGAAATTTAATTTTCAAAAGAGAAATTTGATTTTTGTTTTGTTTTTGGCTTTTCAAATTTTTTTTGTTTTTGTATTTTTTTTTGAATTTTAAAATTTTACCAAAAGCAATTTTTGTTTTTGTTTTTGAATTTTTAAATTTTTTCTTTTTTTTCTAATATGTTTTTTTTCGAAAAGATTCTATTTTTTTTCATAAAGAAACTTAAGAATTTTTTTTTGGATTTTTGATTTTATTTGAAAAATTTCAAAGGAAAGGATTTAAAAGGAGTTTTTTTGATTAAAAAAAAACTAAGTTAAATTTACAATTTTTTTTGGTTTTGGATTTTTAGATTTTTTTAAAAATATGCATAAACTAATGCAACTAAATGAATGCAAAGGACTTAATTACAATTTTTCTGTCCTTAGTAGCTCCTAATCCAAAATTGTATAATCACACTTTGTCTTAAATCAACAAAATATTTCTTAGCTAGGTAACGGACAGGGGTTATCGGTGCACCACGAATCACCATAGCAATGCAACCAAATGTTTAAGTACTTTCAGAGAAACAACCACTAAATATTTATGAATCACCGTAATATTTATAAATGGTTATTGCTCTGCCGTAGCCTAGACACCAAGAAATAAAATTGTTCAAAGAAGATAATTGTGAAGATACAATTAAGCCCTAGATGAGCTCGCGACACACTTAAGTCGAATGTCTAACCTGTATTACTAGTTAAAATTCTATGATGAAATGTGATTTGTGGGCCAAGGAAGGGGTGATGAAATCCCCCACCTTATATGGATATGGGTATTGCCATTAGAAAATAAAACAAGATGAGATAAATGCAAAGCAGAAATTAAACGTGATTTTAACAATGCAACTACAATGATATTTGTTTTTGAATTTTTGAATTTATTTTATATAAATGTAAATGCAAGCAGCCAACAATTCAAATCAAAATAAAAAAATAAGGGATAGGAGCGTGATACCAGAGCATGCAGAATTATTAGCAATTTTTTTAGCGGTGTTTTTTTGTAAGCAAGCAAAGCAATTCTTTTCCTTGCGATTTTCTGCTTTGGCAACCTGAAATTAAAAACAAGATACATACAAGTTTTTTTTAATACATCAAAGAAAAAACTAAAACAAAACAAGTGAAAACAAAACAAATGAAAACAAAACAAATTGAAACTTATGGTTTTTTAGGAATTAGGATGGAACTAAAAACAAATTAAACGAAACAAATTAAAACAGAACAATTTTTTTTTAAAATTAATTAGTTTTTTTTTCTTTTTTAGGATAAAACAAAACTAAACTAAAAGAAAGCAAACATTTTTTTAGAGATAAAAAAAGGTCAAATGAAAACAAAGGCAAACAAAACAATTTTTTTCTTTAAAAAGACATAACAAACTAAAACTAAACAAATTAAATCAAAAGAAAACAAACATAAAAGAAAATAAATGCACTCAACCCTAAAAGCCCGGCCCAAACCCCCTACTAAACAGTTCTCTCGTTCGTAAAACAAACGATACAAACCCAAATAAAAAAAATCAGAAGAAAAATCAAACTAACACAGTTCGCTCCAAAAAAAATTAAATCTAAATTTCCCAAAATCTATTTTCAAAATCGAAGTTAACTTCCAAAATCGAAACTAGTTGTTGCGAATTTGAGCTCATGCTCGTGGTTTTAGTCGCGAGTCTGGATTGAAGTATCTAGAGGTGGTTGAGTTTGGGTTTAGTCGATTGCGGTCGTTGTTGGAGTTGCGGAAGGTTGCGGAATTGCTTGGAGGTGGTTCGTATGTTGATGAGATGGTAGACGTGGAAGTCGATGAGCAGAATGTAGGTGGAGATTGGCAGGGGGTTGATTGAGGTGGCAATTGGGTTTCTTGGAGTTCGAGTTCAAGGGGCGAGTGGGGTTGTGGTCCGTTGAAGGAGGCAGGAAGGAGGAGTTGGATGTGGTTTGGACAGTGGGATGAAGTGGTGTGACTGTTGGTGAGGTTTGGGCTCAGTTGCGGTTGGAGTTCGAGGTGAGTTTGCGATGTAGTGTTGTAGTGGTAGTAATGGAAGTGTGGAAATGTTGGCAAGGCTGTGGTGGTTTTTGTTGGTGAAGATAGTAGGCAGTAGAGTGGCAAAATGAGGAGGATGTTGAATTGGCAAGGGGAAGGGGAGGTGAGGGCAATTTAGGTGAATGACAGTGGCCATAGTTTGGCAACAGCAGAGATAGTGGAGGAATGGCTGCAGCAGTGTGGGTTGTGACAGTGATATAGAGGATATGTGGGCAGTTGCTAGAGGTTGATAGTGGGAAATGTACTGTGTGTATGGAGTTGTTAGAGTTATCAAGTGGTTTTATGTGGGGCTTGTCGAAATGATGGTAAGGAGGAGGTGATGTAGAGGAAAGTGTGTTTGAAGTATGGATGTGGTGTAGGTTGTAGCTTGATGGGTGGTGGTAGTGATCTGTTAAAGGCAGTGTGAGTATGGTTGTTGAATGGGCAAGTGTTTGATGGTGTGTGTAAGGTGTTGATGATGTGGTCAGAGAAGTCAGTTTGCATGAGTTTTGTGTATATGAGAAGTCAGAGATATGATATAGGGTATGATATGGGGTATGATGTGGTCAAAGGAGAAGGGCAGTGAGGAAGTATGTTGGAGAGGAGTATATTAGTCGTATAAGAGGAGTAGTTGTTGGCAAGCTTTGATATGGTGGATGTATGTACTTGGCAGTGAAGTGTAATGGTAGGTATAGTCAATTGAAGTGATGGTTTCAGGTGACAGTGCAGTAAAGTGACAGAGATGGATTGGTGAAGCACTGTGCGGTTGGGTAGTTGTATGTTTGTATGATCAGTTTGAATGGTCAGTGGTTGGTAGATGTAGTGGGTTGTTGTTGGTGTTGGTGTTGGGAAGTGAGCATAGTTTGAATGAACAGTTGGAAGTGTGGTTATGTGCAGTTGCACCGATGAACTGGGAAATGTTGATGTTGAGAATTTACAAGGTGGAATGAAGCAGCAAGGAAGGAAGATGTCAGGGAGGTTGCACTGTGTCAGGCAGTGATGTATATAAAGTACTGTGATGAAGTTTGACCGAGCCCGAAATGCGACAGGTTGCAGTGTTGGTTTGGTGATGCTGGAATTAATGACAGAGAGTGTGGTTTGGCATTTGAAGTGTGGTAAGTGTGGTATATGGATGAATGTTGTTTGACAGTTTTGTATGTTGAAGTGTGATGTATGAGGTTGTAGGAAGAAGGTTGAAGGGGGCAGTGAATGGCTTATAGAAGGTGAATTGTAGGGTAATGTGGATATGGCAGTGATTGGAAGAGAACAAGGCAGTGATGTTGTTAATGTGGATGTTTATGCGGCAAATTTGTGGTGGTTGTTGATTGGTGTGAAGGCTGCTGGTGATTACTGAAGTGTAGTGGCAATTAGGGGGCAGTGTAGGTTGTAAATTTGTGATATGGAATGTATGCACAGTGTGCACACAGTGAAATGTAACAGTGTGCACACAATGAAATTATAACAGTAAAGTGAAAGTGTATACATAATGTAAAAGCAAATGCAAATGCAAATGCAATTGTAAAATGTGAATGTAAAAGCAAATGCAAATAATAAAAATATTTTGTTTTTGAAATTGTGTGTTTTTTTAATATGCAAATGCAAATAGAAAACAACAACAAGCACCAAATAAAATCACCCAACAATATAGACAAATATATTTTTTAAATGCAAATTAACACACGAACAAACACACAGTAAAAATCAAATGAAAATAATTCGAAGAATAGAAAATAAAACAAAATCAATTCTCCGGCAACGGCGTCAAAAACTTGTTTAACGACTAAATCTCCATCGGATTGGAAAATAGCCGATCAAATTTTGATTAAAAATTAACCCCAAGCGCGTGACATACAATTTTAGTACTTGGCAAATACGGATCGATCCGCAGGGAATTATATAGATTTTAAAATTTCTATTCAATCAAATTAAACCAAAAATTAAAGTTGTGATTGTTTTAAGCTAAAAATTGTAAATCTAGCTAGAACAAAAGTGATTGAAAATATGAGATTAGAAAACAATTTAGAGGCAAACTACTCTCATATTTTTGTAAATCAACACAAAAATAATCTATGATCTCTGTTTTTGATATTAAGTGGAATTAGTAATGTATTTATCATAAGTATGATTTATTTATGATATTGATTAACATAACTTAAACCATAAAACTATAATACAACAACCAAACCCGCTTATCAATTCTCATGAAAATGAAGTCAAAGCAAAAGCTATTTTAAGTATGATCTATTTACTATTGTATTTAGTAACATAGATCATCAAATTTTGTTTCTACCTTAATTTCATAATCAAAAATCAATTAGTAAAACGATGATGTAAATTGTGTTTATGTTTGAATAAGAATAACCTATTTGTAAATACAACATAGGCTATCAAATTCATTTTTATAAACTTACATCAACATTTACTTCTCATGAAGCATAAAAGAGACCATAAATCACAAGAAATGTTGAATTTACGTAATATTAGAGAGCTTCATTACTCCTAAATTGAAGGGTTTAGCTACTCATTTGTGTTATCATATCAACACATGTAAATTTCAACATTAAAACAAAAGCAAAGAAGGTAAGAGCTAATTAGAATAAAAGAGAAACTAAACTATTTGCATAAAAGTAAAACTAAGCTACTAACATGAAATGAAAGAGCATGTAAATAAAAAAATGAACAAGAAAAATAAAATAAGAACAAGGAAGAAGTAAAAGAACAAGAGGCTTATGAAGCCATTTTATTTCATATAACTTTGAGGCTACAACTTGCATTCTAATTTCCTAAGTAATTAAAAGAAAAGAAGATTCATTACATGTACATAAGAGAGCTATTTATATATGCACAAAATCCTAATACAATTTTTAGGGGGCTTTCCAAAATACCCTTTAGAAAGTGTGGCCACCAAGTAATCATTAGTCTCTAATTAATCCATCATTAAGTATGCATGAAACTTTAACCTCCACTGACTTGTCCATTAGCTTCTAATTGTATATTAAGATAAGTGGGTAGGTGGGGTCCTCCATGATGCATGGTTTGAATTATTTCCATCACTACAACAAAAATACCCTATTACAACGCCCTTTTTACAACGGGCATTGGTTGCCCGTTGTAATAGAAGGCTATTACAACGGTCCATTCAGGCCCGTTGTAAAAGATGCCATATACAATGCCCTTTTTATAACGGGCATCGGTTGCCCATTGTAATAGAAGGCTATTACAATGGTCCATTCAGGCCCGTTGTAATAGATGCCAACTTTACAACGGTCACGAATTGCCCGTTGTAAGAGGTGTCAAATTACAACGGTCACAAATTACCCTAGTCACAAATTACAACGGTCACAAAGCCTTTATTAAAAAAACAAGGCCGGCCCTTTTATTTCTTTTATTTCGTTCCTCTACTTTGCTCTATAAAAATGTTGGCCTTGTTCCTTTGCTCGTTCCTCTTTGCTCGAAATTAGGGCTTTGGGAAAAATTGAAGCTGCCGTCTTCAATTGCTCGATCGAATGATGATTTACGTGCTTCCTTTGTCGATCGATGCTCTCTTCTTTTAGCACACGGCTTCTCCAATTTGGATCGAGTTCGTCTACAGTGGTATGTGAATTATTCTTTTTGCTTTACTGGTTGATATGTTGAACTCGATCCTGATTCGAGTCGAATGATTATTCTTTTTTCGCTTGTACTCGAATGCATAATTTTGCCGATGATGTTCGTTTATATAGGGTTCGAACCCCTATATTTTCTTTCGTATATTTTATACGAATTCGTCAAATAATTTAGCTTTGAATTCGTCTCGGCCACTTGATTAATATTGAATGATGGTGATTCTTCTGACTTCTTCAATTTCGTATGTATTTTGCTTGGTTAACACGTCTTCGATTTTTGACTCGGTTGATTTCCTTGGTCATCACGGTTTCTGACTTTCTGGCATTTAAATTTATGTTGACTCCAGCACTTAGCTTGACGTGGTTGTTGACATTGCCTGACTTCGGTCATTTTCTCACGGCTGCTCATTGTAGTCTGTCATCATATTATTTAATTTTGTGAGAATTTGACTTTGATTGTTTTTGTGATTGACTTCGGCCATGTGAAAATATTTTGATTTCTGGACGTTGTTTATGATGAACTGCTGCTTTGATAAATTACCACTTGGATTTGTACTTGGTTATGTGCACGGCTTAGGTCTGCACTTCAGTAAAACTGCCTCTGGTTATTGGTGGTTGTTTTGCATTGCTTTGTCTTCGTGTTACATTATGTAGTCTTCACTTCTGAACTTCACTTGTTTCACTATTGGTCTGTCTCCACTCGAAGTCTGGTTGCTTCATTTTTTTCACTGGTGACACCGTTTTATATGAGGCTGCGCATTCTTCTCTGGCTTGATGTCTTGTGGTCTTCATTTTCACACTGCTGTGTTTTCACTGGTTTGCATTGGTGATGCTATGCACTGTGTAACTGTTAACTGTAGTGTGCACTGCTTCCATGTTGTCTTGAGTACATGTACTGCTCTGTATATATGTATGGTTGTATGTGGAGCATCATTAAGTCAGTCGAGTTGTTGTCTTGGTGCCATTTTAGTCTGGTTCAGCATTGCACTCTCTGTTAAACTGCATATTCATTTTTGACTTGCATTTGAACTACGGTTGCATTGCATGTAATCTGAAACAGGTCCTTATCCATATTTCTTGAATCTACAATAGATGGAACTAGTGCCTTAATTCAGAGTGAATGAGTGTTGTTGTATATTGCTGTGTGTGGGTTGTGGGGGGGGGGGTGTTTCTTGTTGTCTGTGTGTGTGGGCTGTGGGGGTGTTTCTTGTTGTATATTTGAAATGTTTTGTGAAAATTTGAAGTTTTCTACTACACTTGTAAGTTTGTGAAAAATAAACATACTTGAAATTAGAACATAATGTCTACCATACTTAAAATAAACAATTCCTTGAAGCCCAAAACTGATACAGACAAAGACTTACTAGGTTTTTAGATTGATGTGATTTATATTTCTAAATTAATGCATTGCTTAACTTCGCAATTTATTGGAGATAAAAAAAGATTTTTGAATTTATTTTTGTTAAATTCAATCGTTCATATTTTTATTATGAGCATTAGAGCATCAAAATGAAGTATGTTCTTATAATTTATATACGGTGTCAAAGCTTCACTTGTTTCATCTAATTGGAAGAATTGTTGAAATATGTATTTTGGATGAACTTTGTTATTATGTGAAGTTAATGAAAAATATTCAATAGTATATCATTTTTTATTTTACATTCTTATGTAAATGGCAACCAAATTTGTGCTTGCCTAGGGCAACCCATAGGCTAGAACCGACCCTGATTATATTATATACAATTTTAACCTCATTCTTTTTTTAGTATTAACTAAAAAGATGGGTGGGTATGAAATTGAATGGCTGGATACAGCTAGTTGAGTTCTGAAGAACTTGATCCGTGGTGGGAGGATTTTGAACCCGATCCCTTACCAAACGTAGAACCACCACAACATCATCAAATCTTATCCTTGGATACCTTGTCGATTTCCGAACCACCACAACCCCAAGCATGCAAACAAGTGGTGTGTTTTTGTGGAGTCAATGCAGTGACCAAAGTCGCTGAGAATATATGTTTTGTCGGACGTCGATTTTTTGCTTGTGCAAATATATCAAATTATTGTGGGTTTTTGGAGTGGATAGATCCACCACTTTGCCAAAGAGAAAGCGAGTATGCGTTGGAGATGCAAATTGAAAAATGTAGACTTGAGGCTATAATTCGGAGGTTGAAAATTGAAATAAGTAGTCTTAAATCATCTTAGTCTTTGATTGTAGTGTAATTGAACTGTGTATCATAAGCGAACTTGTATTTTGTTAAGCTTGATTGTAATGTAGTTGAATTATGTTTATCTATGTTGATCACATTGATTTGAGCTTAAGTTAATTGTATTCAATTTGGTGAATGACTTGATCGAGAGGACTAGAAATCCATGCAAAAGTTGCTTAAAAGATGCTAGCATAAAAGCAAAAGAAATTGATGAAGTTCCTCTAGTTGGTGACATGACTAGAGTGCCAAAAGTTCAAGAAGTTGTTGCAGAGATTTTTGGGAAGAGTCCGAGTAAAGGAGTGAATCCTGATGAAGCTGTTGCCATGGGAGCTGCTATTCAAGGTGGAATACTGCGTGGGGATGTTAACGAATTGCTTTTGTTGGATGTCACTCCTTTGTCTCTGGGTATTGAAACCCTTGGTGGCATCTTCACTAGATTAATCAACAGAAATACGACCATTCCTACGAAGAAAAGCCGGGTGTGTCATTTTTACACTGCTTCTTTGTTCCTTATCATTTTAGTTTTTATACCCTAAATTCATTGAAAGCCATCTCCTCATCATGATCCAGCCTAATCATCGTTCCTGTCAATGTATTTTGGTATGCAGCTTATCGTCAAATTTATACTTGTAATGAATGTACTTGGTAACGTACAGGTATTTTCAACTGCTGCCGATAACCAAACCCAAGTAGGCGTCCGAGTACTCCAAGGAAAGCTTAGGTTAGTTGTTGGGAGGTTACAGAGGTGGTGGAAATGCAAGGGTGCTGTTGAAGCAGGGTTGTGTTTGAGTTGTGTGATAGTAATGGAGAAGCAAGCAGTTTGAGTTTAGCTTGTTATAGTTGGTAGCTTGTCAACTGTCAGGGGAGTTTGTAGGCTGGAATTTTGTAGTATTTGATTGCTGCAGCATCAGTATGAAGATAGGTTCAGTGCACAGTTGGGTCTGGTTTGGCACAGTATGGTTTGGGTTGAATGATGTGCAACTGTTGGTAGAAGAATGATGTGCACAGAGTTATGTTGAAATGTCACTGTTGAAATATAAAGTGCACAGGCAAATAGACTTGTATAATAATGTCACTATTGAAATGTATGAGAAAAGTGAAAAATAAAGAAAATTGTAAACAAAGAGTAGTGAAGTGAATAATATTTGTTTTGAAGGAAAATGTGTTGTTTTATGATAATATTTATTACTCGTTAAATTATTCATTATTGGTATGGATATACCGCATGGATGCTGCTGTTTTTTTTAAATTTGCATTTATTTTGCAATGGTCAGAGCATGTTGTTATACAACCTTTTTACAACGGTCAATGCATGTTGTTATAAGAGATTTTTACAACGTTTATTGCCTGTTGTAAAATATAGTGGACCTATTAGTCTATTACAACGAGGCCTAATACGACGGGCGCATGCCCGTTGCCAAACACATATTACAATGGGCATTGCCCATTGTAGAAAGGCTGTTTTCTTGTAGTGCATCTTCATTCCTTTGTTTCCCTCCTTGTTCATGCATATCTTCACGAAACCCTCTTCCATTTGTCATCCAATTTCCTATAAATACAAATAAAATGTGCAAATAAATATTCTCAAAATTAATTCATGCACAAAATTACTATTTTACCCCCAAATTGATGTATAAATGATGACTTGAAAGCATTTTTGAGATTTGGTTTTAAACATGTAAAAATACCCAATTATGACATTTATTTAAATAAAAATAGATTAAATATGGATGTAAATATATGCACACTTACGTGCACATAAGCCAACCCCTAACCGAACCCTACCTTTAAAACTGCGCACAAGAACCTATCTACCAAGGGTACTCTCTTACAAGTCTAGTTGCCAAGCGCACCCTCGCTATTCCCAACTTTCAAAATGCGCTGTCCACCCTTATGCGGTTCGGCAGTTGAAACTCATTACCCCAAAACGCACCCTTAATGTAGTTCGGTTTCACCTTAATTTGAACTACAAAGTACAACCCTTAGCGGTTTGTCTTTCTTTAATTTGTACTATTCAACCACATGTAGTTTTATAATTTCCTTTAAACTATATTTCAAAGAATCAACCAAATGTTTAGTTTTATTTTTCTTTAGTTTATACTACAAAGAATCAGCGACATGCAGTTTCGTATTTCTTTAATTTATACTACAAAGAATCAACTACATGTACTTTCATAATTTTTTTGTTTTTACTACAAAGAATCGACCACATGTAGTTTCGTATTTCTCTAGTTCATAATGCAAAGAATCAGTCGCGTTATGTTTTAAGAGCTTACAACCCACTCGGACTGTCCCAAGTCACTTCAGAAATTGAATGCCACTCCTTACCTTCTGAATGTGTGCATTGAAGTGAGTGTCTCTACTTGGCATCGATATCTCTTCTGAGCCTGCATTCTTATGTATGTTCTTTTATTTAGTCATCTTAAGCTCTTTGAACTTTACCTAATTACAATGTATTAGTTTTCGGTTTCAAATTCAATTTGCATTATACTCCTACACTTATTGGTATTGCAGCGCAGTTTGGCTTACGCATATTGCAATGCAGTACATCCTATCTTTTTTCAACCTTAACATAATATATCTAGCTACACTTTTAGCTCAAACGGTGTAACGACTTCGACGTAGTTCCCTGTTGTGCCTTTTGGCTTTCGACGCGGTTCTTGCCTACACCTTCCGACTTCAAACTTTTGCCAATGTTTTGTCTTTAGTATAGTAAATCTCCATCAGTATTAACCCTCACTGAAAATCAATAAGTGCCTATGGTAGTTCACTACCTTTAGCCCTAAGAACGTAATTTATTTTCTTAATGTTAAGCTGCCGCTTCAGCTCCGCAACAACCAAAGTCTAATACGTCTATTCCCACATTTACGCGTGTCGTCGTTTGGTATGGCAAACTCCACTTTTAGTTAGAGATAGTGCCCATTATTTATCCTTTTTAGCATTTATATAGGATCTTGTCCACTATTCATTTAACATTAATTTCAATATGTTTATTACATGGTATGTTTCATTTCTTTACACAATTGCCTTCTGTGCAATTTAACTCCGAGGATAATAAATATTGGTCGGAAAATACTTATAAATTTATAGAAACATTCTAAATAATTATTTAATGCATTTTCCACATATTTTTATTTTTTAGTTATTTTCTCTTATTTATTTACTAGCTATCTCCCATCAGAAATACGTAACCAATCGTTATGATGTGCAAAACTTCCTCAAATTAAAACACATTTCTAGAACTATGATTGGAACATCATATTAAATTTTCATAGCATTTCGAAATCATTAGAGTAGGGAAATATATCTAATAGTGTATAGCTGATTTCCCCAAAACATCCATTAGTACATCATTTATCTCATTTAAGAATTAACTCATATGAACTCCATCAGATTAAATCAAAAAATGAGAACAAACACAATGAAAATGGTCTAAGAGTTTAGTATTACTCACCTTAATCTTTGAGTAATCTTGTTTTAATCTTTTTACTTCCATATAACTTGCATATTCTTCTTCTTATTTGTGCTTTTTACGCAGCCACCATTAATGTGCTTTCTAAGCTTTTATTTCATTTTTAAGTGTAATGAAATGAAGAAATAGGAAGAGTTAAGTTTATTGTCCCATAATATTTAAGGCCTTGGCCCTCATAACCTTTTCCCTATTAGTTCATTACCCTCTCTTTTATTTAATTTCTATAACTATACACATTTTATTCCTCATTTCATAATAAATTCTTTAGTTAATTAGTCATTAATTTTAGATTGTTATAAAAAGTGAAGAGGTATATGTTATCCAACGTTCGAACCAAGTAGCTTCTGAGTGAATCTGGATGTTAAGATGAAGAAGGAATGGATCAAGAGCTTAGAAGCATGCTTGGAATGGCTAGAAGAAGCAACTCGGAAAAATTAGAGTCAATTTGGAAAAAAGACATAGTTGGTACATACCACAATTTTCATCGGTACTGAGATGATTTCTCGAGGGGTGGTCCACTTCTAACTTTGGACGTTTGAGACTTGAGGAAATATTATGGATTTCATATCCATGTGACGACCATTATGTTCGGTACCGACATGATTTTCCTCTTTAATAGGACCTGTTCTTCCTTCCTATTCTCTCAGATTTAAAGTTTGAACCATTTTTTCATGATTTGACAACTATAACAGACGATTCCAACTATAAACGGATGGGCTAAAACAACTTAGAGACGACTTTTAGACTTTTGATATTTGGGCTTCATATTCTTCATCTCCTAGCCTTTATTTCAATCATTGTCACTAAGTGCTATCAAATTGAAGCATACTTTGCTTTGAAGGCCTAAAATCATTGTAATAGTGCTCGTAATAGCGACAAATCCGAATAATATTAAAATGAACGTATGTACAAAGTTTGGTCGAACCACTATAAAAATCATGTGCTTTTTGCTGTTTCTATTTGATTCTATTAGATATATTCTCAATTACATTTGATTGGGGTTTTATACCACTTTTTGGTCCAACATTTTTTGTGATTTCACCAAGAATTCAGATGTAGATCTAGCTTAGTATTATAGATTGCTAGCATCCAAAAGTAGATCCGAAAGATAGATGTTATAGATATAAAGAAATCACTCTTAAGAGACCTTCCATGAGATCTGGAGCCACCATTTGAGTAGATGAAGCTTCTCACCGTAATGAGGAAACTGCTAAGCCATTGAATGCTTTACCAAGGCTATCTGCCCCACAGGAGATGGTGTTGAAAGTTGAACTTGATAGGATAATGGCTGATATGAACCAAAGAATGCTTGATAGTTAGAAAGCCTTTCTTGATAAGATGGAAGAAAGGTTTACTTTGTTGGCCCAGCAAACTTAAAGATGTATAAAGAGCCGTAGGAATTCGTTGCCTTCAAATTTTGAAGAAGAAAGCTCATCTTCATTTGACCAGAATAGGAGAGAAGGCAAGCTAAGGATGAAAGGAAAGGCTGTTGGGACATCGAAGGGTAATATTGGAGGAAGTGGCCAAGTTTTAGCCATGACCAACATGGTTGGTACCACCAAAATCAAGTCAATACTGAGCATATTGAGGGTGGTGCTAGAGTGCAACTGCCTGATGCCGATAATCTGTTTGATAGTGAAGATGATTTCTAGGATACTAAAAACGATGTTGGGAAGAACGTTGGAACTTAGAATATTGGTGCTTAGATGAATGCCACATAACCAACCAAGCCTCTAGAAGATCCAAGCAAGTGGTTCTCCTAAAGACAAGAGAGCTTAGACAATATTGAATGAGCAGAGAGCATTTGTAGAGTTAAACACTCGGGGTTGTTCCTAATGGTCACCTGTCAGATAATCAAGCCAGTTAAGAATATACTGATTATATGATAAGGAGATTACTGAATGAGAATCAGTGGAAAAAGAATGAAGAATGGGGCTCAACACTTAGTAGGACCCTATTTATTGATGATATTTTACAGGAGCAAATCTCAGAAAGTTTGTTTTGCCAACGATGTCATCATATAATGGGACAACATGCCTATACTACATCTATTGGAGTACGAGTGACAAATGGATGGTACTTGAGCAACTGATGCAGTGAGGTGTAGGTGTCTCCCCATAGATGGAGTGGCTACGATGTGGTTCACTCGGCTTGTGCCGAAGTCGAAATCTTCATTTGATCAGTTGGCGAGAAAGTTTATGGAGCAATTTGGGCTCCCACCACTCAGCTAAAGGATGTGATGTCCTTATCGACTATTTATCAAGGTGATGGAGCGACCCTAAAGGATTTTTTAAGTCGATTTAATACCGTTGTGATAAAAGTGAGCAATCCAAAGGAGGATATCATGTTGTTGACATTATTTTGGAGGATACACCTGGATATGGAGCTTGGTAGATGGTTAGAGAGAAAGCAACCACATATTATGGAGGAGCTCTACAGCAAGGTGTCTCAGCTTCTATGCTTGGAAGAGGCAGGCCCAGATGTTGGAAAGACTGATGGTAGATCGTCAAACGAAATTGTATAGATCAACATCGCTATTAAACAACATTGGTAACATTGCAGTGAACATCAGAACTAATAACAATAATCAAAAGAGAAGAAATCAGGGCATTGGTGTAAGAGGAATGATACTAAAAAGCATTTATGGTACTTGAAGTCAAAGGATTATACTTTGCTGAGCAATATAGTTGAAAATATCAAACTTGTCATGTAAGGAACGGAGAATTACAACCTTAGAGCGAGGTACTTGATGTCAAATGATGCTAAGGGAAGTACTGTTGCTTCCATGATATGTTAGTCCATGAGTTGATGGTTTTGATGACAACAACCTTAGAATAAGATTATAAAATATAAATACTAACATTATAGTTTAGATATATATGTATATGCAGGATTTAACCATGCAGGTACCAAGAATGAAGATTGTACAGTATAGAGATTCAAGATATCAAGATATCAAGATTGAAGACTCATGAGTAACGAGATATTCAAGAGTTCAAGATTTCAAGATAAGTATTGAGTCTAGAATTATGTTAAAACTTCACAATAGCACTGAAATCTTCACTCCATTTTTCTTTTGGGATGGAACCTATTTCTACCTTTTTAGTGGCTTACAAACCCACGACAGGTAGCTTACAAACCTACGACAAGTGGCTTACAAACCCACGAACATCTTGGTTTTGTACAAGTTCTCGAGTCCTGTCATGATGAGATATTCTGCAGGAAGAAGCTTGCAAAACTACTTCAAAATGATTTTCAAAACTACTTCAGAATGATTTTCAAAATTGTTTTTCAAAATGTTTTAGCCTTAAAAATTATCTTTTCAAATGATTTTCAAAAAGATGTTTTAGCCTTAAATATTCTTGTTTTTAAACTTCGGTTGTTTTAAACTATCTTTTAATTATAATATATTTATACTTAGATTTAAATATAAAATTATAGTAAAATTATATATATTATTCTTTATATTCATCTATGTATTTTATCCGTAGTCAAGTATATTTATAAAGTTTAAAATAGTTTTAATATAAGATAAAGATTATTTTTAAAGAAAAACAAAACTTCAAAAATTGCTTTGGGATGTCGACATACCCATGGTGACCATGTCGACATAGTGTCAGTTAAAATTCAAAATTCAAATTTCAAAAGAAGTGTCTATTCGCCATAACCTTTCACGAATGGACATGACTGTTGTTCTTCTATAAATAGGAGTTAGTTTCAATGAATTTAACATCAGTTTTTCTGGTTTTTCACTTCTCTTCTTCTTCCACATTTTTTAATCAAAATCCTATCATTACTCTGTCGAAATCAACATTGAATCTAACTAGATTATCTCTGGTTTGATTCTCTATGACTATCTCAACAAGATCTAAGTGCTATTTAGAGTTATAGGCTTCTTTGTAATCTATCTAGCGAAAAAGGTGTGATTGTAGCCTTGGAAATCAATCAAGCGAGAAAAGGTGTGATTGTAGCCTTGGAAATCAATTGGGTGAACTTGTTGCCCCGAAAATCAAGTATCTCTACCCAGAGGATTGTGATTCTGGAGGGTGTACCTCATAGCCTTGAAACCGAGGGTTGTAATTGTTGAATTGCTTTTGAAAGGAAATCCGTACTTAGTTGTGCGGGACTGGATGTAGGGTAACCCCGAACCAGTATAAAATCCGGTGTGTTCTTTCCTTTACTGCATTTACTTTATTTCTGCATCTGTGTTTGATTCTGTGATTATATCTGTGTCTGAATATTACATACATCCATGTACAAATTAACATAAACTCAAAAAGATTTAGTAATTTCTTATAAACACTATTCACCCCCTCTAGTGTTATTCCTAGCCTTAAGATCCGTAATCTGCATTCCTCACATGATACTCATGGGCATAATGCCAATGAGTGTTGTCACTTAAGAGAGGTAATTGAAGATCTAATATGTAAAAATAAGTTGTAGTAGCGCATGAAAGACTGGCAGAATGGTGGATAGAATGTTAGACCTCTGGGGTAGAATGCTCAGTGGGATCGACCTGGGCCCAACGGAGAAGGGCTAGCCAATCAATGGTAGAATTATTATTAACACAATAATTACAGGACCTTATCCAATGGTGAAAAGCTGGATTGAGATGGAATGGTGTAGAAGTTCATCAAAGCATGTACCATATAAGAGTTGTTTTACTATCGTAGACGGAGCTCCAAAAAAAAAGATGACAATATTGTATTTTGAAATAGAGATGTTGACTAGACGCAAGCACCGATGCTTGATCCCATGGTGATTCGGCCGTGGTAGGACCGGCAACTATGCACCAAGTTCTGATTGATTGTAGAAGCTTGGTTAATATTCTATTTAAAAGGACGTTACTAAATGAAGTCAGTCCAAAGGACATAAAGCTATGTAAATCCCACATTCAAGGATTTATCGGAGAGGTAAAAGAGCCTTTTAGATGTATTGACTTGTCAGTGAATTGGTAAAGGTGATTGCAGAATTGTGCATTGTGGTTGTAGACCTTCGTGATAGTCGACAAATTTTCTACTTACAATGCTTTTCTGGGCCGACCAGCCCTATCTAGTTTCAGAATAGCCATGGATCCATGATGTTTGATCATGCAGTTCCCTATTGAGATTGGAGTTGGAGCTATTCAAGACGACCAGAGCACTGGTCGGGAATGTTACATCGTTGAACTCAAAGAGGCAAAGCCACGTGAAAAAAAAGGTGCAGAGAAGGCTCTCTGCATCAAGATAGCAGATGCATAACAACTACTGCCCAAGCCCCGGCTTAGGTCCCATATCAAGTTCTACAAGCCTATGGACACCCGAAAAGAGCAAGAGGATGCGAAAGCGGTACCAACGGAGCTGACGATTAACATCTTGATCGATGAGGATGATCCTATAGGATCCACAAGGTCTAATCTCAACTCGATGTTAAGAAGAGAAAGGAGTTTGTAAGGTTTCTCTAGAAAAACATGGATGTGTTTTCCTAGACACATTCTGGTATGTGTGGAATACCACTAGAGAAAGCATGCCACGCATTGAATATGGATCCATGATGCCGTCTTGTGAAGCAAAAGAGACGCAGCCTAGGTCTGGAGTGATCCGCTATGCTAAAGGAAGAATGAGATAGGATGAAGGATAATTGCTTATTCGCGATGCCCTGTACCCTAAATGAGTATCAAATCCTGTATTGGTCAAGAAGCCAAATGGAAAATGGCGGACATGCATCGATTATTTAGACTTGAATAAAGCGAGCCCAAAGACAGCTTTCGTTGTCGAAAATAGACCAACTTATGGACTCAATGGCTGAACACGAATTGTTATCCTTTATGGATACATACTTCAACTATAACCAAATAGCAATTCACATCCCATATCATGAGCATATGAGCTTCATCACTGATTTGGGCTTGTACTACTATCGAGTGATGTCATTTGGCTTGAAAAATGCTGAAGCTACCTACCAATGATTGGTGAATAAGATACTCAAAGATTAAATTGGGCAGACAATGGAGGTTTATCTGGACCATATACTCATGAAGTCACGATAATCAATGAATCACATGGATGACCTCGTCGAAATGTTCGATGTGCTTTGGAAGTATGGAATAAAGCTCAATCCATTGAAGTGTTCTTTCAGAGTCACACCAGGAAAATTTCTAGGTTTCATCATGAACTCAAGGGGAATTAAAGCTAATTTAGAGAAGATTCAAGCATTGAAAGATGTTACTACCTCAAAAATAAGGAGGTAAATGCAAAGCATAAATGGGAAAGTCGCTGCATCAGAGTCAATTTATTTCAAAGGCGGCACACAAGTGTATATTGTTCTTTCATGCTCTCAAGAAAGAAAAAGGAAAGTTTGTTTGGACCATGGAATGGCAAGAAGCTTTTCAAAAATTATCAAAGCATATAGAGAGACCACCAATCTTGTTGAAGCCTTTGGAAGGAGAAGACGTATTCATCTATTTTGCGATATTTGCTCATGCACTAAGTGCAGCCTTTATACATGAATAATCTAAGATCCAAAGGCCTTTATACTATATCGGCAAGCGGTTTATAAGAGGAAAAAAGAACCACCCAAGGTTGGAGAAGCTAACATACTGCTTATTAATTGCTTCAAGGAAGCAATGACCATACTTTCCGGCTTATTTGATAAAAGTGCTTACTAGTCAGCCACTAAGGCAGGTACTACATCGACGTAAGACATTGGGAAGATTATTAGGTGGAAATCAAGCCGACTTAATATGATATAACATACCATCCTAGAAAAGCAATACGAGGACTTGCATTGGCCGATTGCATTGCTGAATTCCCTATCAAGATGAAGAAGAGGAGGAAGATATGGTATGTGTTTCCCAATGGAAGTTATATGTAGATGGAGCTTCCAATGAACGAAGTTCCAAGGCAAGGATGACCCTTATGACTCCAGAAGAACGAACAATATGCCATGCACTAAAGCTAGAGTTCCCGACAACGAACAATGAAGCCGAATATAAAGCATTGTTTGCATGACTTAAGACAGCGAAAGAACTAAGGGCCAAGGCACCGCATATATTCAAGACTCCCAGTTTGTGGTCCACCGAGTCAAAAAGGGGTATTAGGCTAATGGAGCGAGACTGGCTCCTTACCTAACAAAGACACTGGAACTCCTGAACAATATTGAACACACAATCATGCATATACGCAAGGAAGAGAATACAAAAGCTAATTCACTAGCCTAACTGGCCAACTAAGGAGATGCGCAGCTTATGAGACTTGTTCCAATGGAAGTTTTATCGGCTTTGAGCATCAACCAAATGGATGCCAATCAGATCTTAGAGGCTAAGGAAGAAAATGAGTCATTGATGACTCCAGCTAAAGACTATTTGTTGAAGGGAACTCTTCCGAATGGAAAGAATGAGAGGCGAAAATTCCTACGTAAAATACCATTGTTTAAAATGCAAGTAGTACTATATAGGAGAGGTTTCTTAACCCCTGCTACAATGTGTCACCAAGGACAAAGCCAAGAAAATTCTTTTGGATGTACATGAAGGAAGCTGTGATGATCATAGGAGGGCGGACTTTAGCAAAGAAGATACTTTGCTACAGATACTTTTGACCAATGATCGACCAAGATGCACCTGACTACAGTAGATTATGTGACAGGTGCCAAAGGTCCACGAAAATACCGGGAGCCCCATCTATAGAGCTTACACAAATAACTAGCCTATGGCCGTTTGCAGTTTCGGGAATTGATATAATCGGTGTGCTACCGATGTCGAAAAGCAGAGCAAAGTACGACTATTGTAATGTGGACTACTTCACAAAGTGGACTGAAGCATAATTGCTAACTAGGACCATAACGAAGAAAGTAATCAAATTTGTGGTGAAGAACAACATATGTAGGTTGGGAGTCCTAAAGAAAATCATTACTGGTAATGCAACTCAATTTAAGCGTATCGAGTTCAAAAACTTCTACAACTGGCATCGAATTATGAAGAGTTTCTTGGCAGTAGAACATCCACAAGCGATTGGATAAGTGGAGGTGGCGAACAAGATTATCAAATCCATCCTAAAGAAATAACAGACGAAATTCAAGGGCAACTAGGCTGTTGAATTTCCACTAGCACTATAGGCTTATAGAATGACCCATAAGTCCATGACTAGGCATACTCCATCCTCTTTAGCCTACAGAGCGGAGGCCATGATTGTTATAGAACTGGAAATCCCTTTCCACTAAAGAAAGCACTATGATCCTAAGGTGAACGAGGAAATCTTGCTTGAGTTGCTCAACTTGGTCGATAAAAAAGGGAAGAGGCTTAACTGAAGGTAGCTGCCCATCGAAAAAGAGTGGCATGACATTTCAATGCCAAGCTCAAGAGCCGTACCTTTGATGTAGAGGACCTCATTTTGAAACGAGTCCTCCCTACTATGGGGGTACTTATTCGAAATTGGGAAGGTCCTTCTACGACTGAACAGAAGCTTAGAGATGGAACTTTCAAGCTATTAACTATTGATGGGATCCCAATTCCGCTAGTGTCAAATAGTGAGCACTTATGATTCCATTGCACTTAGATTTATTTATTTTACTTTATGCAAATAAGACACCCTAGTTGACTGGGGGAAATATAATAAGGCATGACTTGCTGTTTCCTTTGTTTATAAATAAAGTTGGCTTTTGGAACTAATGGAACCATGTTCTTGTAAGGTAAACTTTGTGTTGCATGATTAGCATTACAATCAGGTACATAGAGACATGTACCGAGTAACTCCTTTACCCCATAACTGACCAAGGGGAGTATGGTCACATTGGGGTCGATCAGATGATTCGCCATTATCCCTTCAACCTTTGACTAAGTCGGAGATAGGAAAAGTCAATGAGGGATGCCCAGAGCTAGGCAATCGAAACACCGATTCCTAAAGACAGGGGTGTAAAATCAAAGCTTTCATGGCTATATTTATGTCCCGACGCAACATGATCGGCTGAAGATAAATGATGATAGTCAGTGACTGGTTTTGATCAACGCCCGAAGATAGGCGAGGTTGGAAATCAATGCTCAAAGATAACCATCTGAAATACCGATCCCAGGAGACATGGGTTGGTGAATAATTGAACTATTTATAGCTATGACCACAATTATAGCCCAGCGAGCCACGCCTAGCCGATGACAAGTGATAAAGGTCAAAGAATGTATTCGATCAATGCTTAGAGATAGGTGAGATTGAAGTTTGATGTCCAGAGATAGACGCCCTAAACATTGTTTCCTGGGAAAAGGAAATGATACAAAGCTAGATGCTTCAATGAATACTACCTTATTAATGGTTGGATATGACCGAAGACATACTAGGTCGCAAAGTTCGTCAAATGAAAATAGTATTTTTAGCTATGGTGATGATAAACAAAACTGAATAACGAAATATTAGTAAGCAGTTGCAAAGATTTATTTATATGTACAAAGTTACATTAAATAATGGCATTGCACAGACATAGACATGTATGATATAAATGTAATTGAATTACAACGCTATATATGTAGGCATTTATAATGGCAAATAGAGTAAAAAGTACAGGAATGTAAATATGACAAAGATTGTGCAGAAAAATATTATATTATTTACATAAATTAATACAAGAGTCGCGGGGTCTGCTACCGCACAATGTCAGCCTATATGCAAAAGAGGAACAAAAGGTACAATAGAAGATAAATAGAAACTATCTTCCCAAAAGAAAATCTAGTCACCTACTTCTTCTTTCCTCGCTTGCTGCTCTTGGCTGCAAACTTCACTGGACTCTTCTTTTAAACTTTCCCTTATTGGATCTTCTTAGCTCTATAGCGCTTCCCACATGAGATGAGGGTTCATCTTTAGTAGTCTAATTAAGCGAGTCTTCAGGCTTGTTAAAAACAAAATCCAAATACTTCGAAGCGACGCCAAAACCATGACCTTTGGGTAGCCTAATTTTTGAAGGGGAAAGCTTAGGAATAGACTCAACTTCCTAAAGCCAGTAGCAAGTTTTATGGTTCCTTAGTCGAGCTTGATCTTGATTTTATCATAGTCGAGTTTCAGCTTCTCCACTATTGTGATATGATCATCTGAGTCCTTTGCGCTCGTGATTGTGACCTCTTCCACCTAGAGCCGATTGATGTCCTCCAAGCCTTCCAATTCCCCTATTTTTTGAGAGTCTAGACCATGGTCGGAGCTAGAAGAGGGAGCTGGGGAGATAGGCTCTGTAATGATGGAGGTTAAGGTGGTAGAAATAGCACTCGAACCCTTAAGTAGGGAGGAGGAGGCAGTGACGAGTGACTTATAACTTGACAGACAGAATAATATAAGTTAGGTAATGTTTTATAGAAGAGTTGAAGTTTCTCGAAGACTAGAGAGATGAAAGAAATACCTTTACTAGGTGAAGATTCCTTGGTTAGGGACTTAATGATTTCACCCTTGTTGACTATTAGATAGCCGAAGGAGGGGAATGAGGAGCATCGATGCTTCACGTGGCAGAGATAGGAGTCTTAGTAACAACGGTATCAGAGGTAGCCATCACAGAAGTTGTGATCTCTATTGTAGGCCCTTTTAATTCAGGAGTAAATGATTCTACTTAACTAATGCACTAAAGCCAGCAGGAGCCTAGATAGCGGCCTTTCCCCCAGTCGCATCCTCTATGGTCAAAATAGCTTTGCCTTTTTTCAGAGCCGCGATGTCCTCCTCATCCAGGAAAAGTGGCTTCGGTGTATTTTCAGTTACGCCTTCACCGACCGCATCAGCTCTACATAGTGTTTCATCCAAGGCATCGACTAATGTAATGGCATATCTATCTCCCAACCACTTCAAAAAAAATTCTTAATAATGCTAGCAAAAAAATTCTATAGAGTGCCATTCATTTTTTTACTAGCCCGAGTAATCTTCGCCTTAAGCTCTTCGATTTCCATTCTGGCATCAACGAGGTTAGCTTGAGCATGTACTTTGGAGTAAGTTTCAGCTTTTAAATTTGCCTTAAAAATTTCTAACTCAGTCCAGAAAGCCTTATTTTTCTGCTCTTTGGCCTTGACTTATGCTGCCAGCTCGGCAATTTTTTGATGAGCACTCTTGATTTGGTCCTTCATGACCACTGTAAACTGAGTATGAGCTTTTGCCATTTCTTCTATTAACTCCTTGGAGCGTTTTGCTGACTTCAAAAGCATCATCCCTTTCTTTAGTGAGGCTGGTCAACTCTATTTTGTATCCTCCTACTATCCTATCATGATTTTTTCTCTCTATCTCGAATGGAAGGATGAGCGTCTGATTGATTCTGTTAACATCGAAGAGGTCCTTTGTAACGACCCAGAATTTAATCGCTATTTAAATGAATATTTAATTATATTTTAAATAATTTATAATTGGACTTTTATTAAGAAATAAAACTATTTTATAATAATAACTATTGATAATAAAATCGTTTTTAAAATTTGTTTACCAACATATATAGTTCACAAAGAAATAGAAAATGTGACCGTAAGTTATTTTTCGAAATATCAGTTTTTCATTCGTTAAAAGTTATTCAAAAAGTTATAACACTATGTTAAACATACATGCACACAATATAAACTAAGTTAACATTGTACAAGTTTATATATGCATGTGCATGCTTCTCTTTAAATATATAAACACATAAGTTAGAATAAGATTTATTTAATAAATATATATACACATAGCATACAAAAATACACATTTTCAACTCAAGTACACAAGAGCATGACATGAATAGTGCAAGATAGGAGGCATGTAGTGGATGGATTTAAGGGGGGAGGAAGTATGGTAGTGCATGCATACATATATTTTATATTAAACACTTATGTAATTTTTAATTAATCTCCTAATCCTATAAATACCACTACTCTTTCATGTTTTTCATTTTACAACCCTCCTATTCACTCCAAAATTTCCTAAGAGCTTGAGCTAATGCATCCACGGCTTCCTCTTCATAATTTTAAAAACAGAAAATAAATAACTTCTTTTGGCTAAAATCTCTCTCTTAGTTCACAAAAACATTTCTATATCTCCTACAACACCTTCTCTTTCAAAACTCAAGCAAACAAACACCCCAAACCACATGGCCGAGCCAAAATCACCCAAGGCTGTGCCTAACAAGGTCTAGGCCAAGCCCAAACCTACTTGGCCAAGCTCATTTCAAGTGTTCGAGCAACCCAAAGTTCAATTATTGCAAAGTTTCTAAAATGTTTTCGAGTTTCGAAAAAAGTTCGCTTTGATTTAGAAAATTTTCGGTGAGTAAAACTAATATTTTTTGGAAAAGAAAACAACTGGTTTAAATGATCTATATGTTGTGAAATTGTAGTGTTTGTTGTGTTGAAATATCATGTTGTTTGGATGATATATGATTGCAAGTTGGTTGTTTGGTATAGATTTGTGATTTGGATAATATGTTGATATGTTTGGATATGTGTATGGATATGGATATATGATATTGGTTGATGATATGATGGTGGTATTGTTTGTGAAGCAAAACCAAGTATTTTGTGAAATGGTTATGAAACTAGTGCCTTAAAAAGTCGCAAAGGACTTGAGATCCCATTTGAAAACGAAAGCTATTTTCTAGCTTTGGATTTTTGAAAATGTTTTTCCAAGTTTTTCCTTTTGTTAAGTTTTCAAAACTCTTACAATTGTGTTTTCAAACATGTGCTAGCTAGGCTTAAGTGAGATTTCCACCTAGAAATCAATTCTAGCGAACTCCGTTTATAGCGATAGTCCCTATGATGTAGTTCGGGAGATTTAGCGATTTCAAGTTTTTAAGTGTTTTCTTTTGGATTGTTTTTGAAAACTCATTTAAAAATAATCAAGTAAGTCAAAAAGCTTAAAATTTTAATTATTTAATAATTTTTTCATTTAATTTATTAATTAGGGTAATTATTATTTAATTAAGTAATTAGGTTAAGTAATTTGAGTTTAAGAATTATTAACTAAATTGATTATTTTTAATTAATTAAGTTCTAAATAATGATTAATTAAGATAAAAGGAAATTAATTTTTATTTAATCAATTTTATTTATTTTAATTAATTATTTAATTAGAGTTAGTTGTTTAATTAATTATTATTTAATTAAGGGTTAATTACCCACTTAATTAGGGTTTAATTTCTTAATTGAATGTTATTTAAATTAAAATTTAATCATAAATAATTTTGAATTAATTAAAGTTAAAAGTATGATTTTTGATTTAATTTAAGGTTAATTAAAGTTTAATTAAGTTTTAAACTCACTACGCCATAAATGGCCTACTGCAACACAAAAAAAATGTTGGCTCAGGCCCGAAAAATGTTGCCATAGGTCTATGGCAACACTTTTAGGGTGATGCAATTTTTGCCGTTGCCTTAGACCTCAAAGGCAACATTTTGACTATCTAAGGCAACATAAGTAATATTGTTGCAATAGAACCCTATTTGGGTCTATGGCAACACCCATAGGTATTTGTAGCAACATTCCAAAATGTTGCTATAGATATGAATTTTTTGAATTTGTGGGGCCCACAATGTAGAGCATATTTGATTTTTTAATTAAAATAAATATTTTATTTAATAAAATGCTATTGCACAGAATTTGATATTTAAACAGTAATTTATTTAAATAAATATTTTATTTCAACATTTGAAATAGTACAAATTCCAGACTCCACTATTTTACAATTCAATGATATATAACACAGATATTCACATATACAGATATTCCTCACTACATCACTCAGTTCACTCATTACATATGCAGTTTCAATTTATACAGACACCGACACTGACAAATATATGCCGAGCCGAAGGCGAGCCGAGTGCCGAGCCGAAGGCGAGCCGAGAAGCGGGTCCGGGCGCAGCGCCGGCGGGGGTCCAATCTTCAATACCTGTCTTCAAGCTCATGCACATTTGATTTGACTCTGTCTTCAAGCTTATATCCAGCTGTCCAATCTTCAATACCTGTCACATATAATTCAAAAGCAGTAATCTGGAAAATAATATTTAACTCGAACAGAAAATGAAAATGTTTTTGTTATATTATTTGCCTCAGGTATTTGGGTTGTTTCTTTTCATAAGTGCATAAGCCAAACATGAATGCAACACATGGATACAAGGCAGTATGGAAGACAGCAAGCAACAGTTCAGGCAAAAATGCACAAAGGAGAAGCCAAGTGCACAAAGTAGTACTCAACACAGCAAGCAACATAACATGACCAAGAAATGCATGTACATGGATGAACATACATGCATCATAAGGCTTGGTACAAGAAACTACTCAAGTGCAACTACTCAAGTGCAAGTTCATACTCAAGTGCAGCCAGATATGTAGACAAGCCAAAAAAACGGACACGGCACAAGGTCAAACCCGAGTCATCGACTGGATTCAACTCAGGGCCAAGCAACCAACAAAACAAACAAGAACCAGGTTCAGCAAAATATAGACAAGCCATTGCAAGAAACACAGCAGTACACATAGGCAGCCCATCAAGCAAAAACAGTGAATGCATCAGGCATGTACAAGAGAAACCTAGGTAGTAACATGATATACAGAGGACTTGGAGCATCAGTTCATGTTAAAGAACAAGGTTAGCATGGTACCAGTTCAGTCCAGACCAAGCAAAACCAACAAAGCTCAACACACATATGTTTGTATTCATCATTGCAATCCAACATACCAGATTTCTCAAAGTCCAACAGAAAGATTAAACTCGAGATTATAGGAAATAAAGCCTATAAATAAATCCCAATTCATCATCGGCAAAAGCGTGCGAGTGTAACCAAAATCAAGAATATTCAAGTAAACCAGAAGGCAGAAAACATACCAAATAATATCACATCGCACCCGACGACGAAGTCAAAGCAATTCGAGCAATCAATCAAGGAGAACGAAGGAGCAAGCTACCAGGAACGTTTCTCACACTAGATTCGATCAATCAGAGCATCAAAGCAATTAGAATCGCGTGCCCTAGTTTTCACCGAAACCAATTCGACTACCCCCTGCCACTCTGACATCAGGCCCCAACCACGAAATTGCGACCAAATTAGCAACTCCCTGAACCATCGCAATCCCACAACCTTACCTCGAATCACCAGAATCGCCATAAACCTGAACAAAATCGCAAATCCGGAAGTAGTGAGGAAAACTGACGCGAGGCAAAAGAAAATAACGGAAATTGATATGGCCGACAAGGGATAAAAGCAAAGCCAGTTATTCTCCAGATCGAAGAAACAAGGAGGAGCGGAATAAAAATTAGGGATTGGAAAATTGGGGGTGAGAAACGAAAGCGGATGGGTGAAAAGTAAAGCGGGAAATGGAAATTGGTAAGGTGTGGATCGATGGTGTGAATCGACGGTTGAGATTTTGTTTTAAATGGTGGTGTGGATCGCTGAGGTGTAATTTTTTTTTAATTTTTTAATCTGAAAACATCTATGGCAACACTATATAAAAATGTTGCATCGTGTTACACTTGTTTAGCAAGAGCAACACATTTCTATGGCTAAGGTAACACCAAAAATACAACGTTGCAGTAGGACCAAAATTCTATAGCTATCGCAACATTTTAGCTGGCAACACCTTGCAAAAATGTTGCAGAAGGTCATTTATGGCGTAGTGACTTATGATTTGGCGGAGCGATTAATTAAGATTCAATAGAGCGAGATTCTTAGAGACTGCACTTCAGAGACAATGGATCGTATTAGAGAAGCCTATCCTAAGTTGATGTTAGGATAGCTAGTCGTAGGTTGTATGTATAGTGTATGTTTGTTTTCTATGGATGCTTAGTGTATGTATTTGTATGTGTTTATGGTATGAATATATAGCTTTTTGCATAGTTGGATTATCTCCTTGTTTGCTAATTTCGGGACGGAATTCTTTTTAGGGAGGGGAAGAGTGTAACGACCCATAATTTAATCGCTATTTAAATGAATATTTAATTATATTTTAAATAATTTATAAATGGATTTTTATTAATAAATAAAACTATTTTAAAATAATAACTAATGATAATAAAATCATTTTAAAATTTGTTTACCAATATATATAGTTCATAGAGAAATAGAAAATGTGATCGGAAGTTATTTTCCGAAATATCAATTTTTCAATCGTGAAAAGTTATTCAAAAGGTTATAACACTATGTTAAACATACATGCACACAATATAAACTAAGTTAACATGGTATGTACATGTTTATATATGCATGTGGATGCTTCTCCTTAAATATATAAACACATAAGTTAAAATAAGCTTTATTTAATACATACACACACACACAACATACAAAAATACAAATTTTCAACTCAAGTACACAAGAGCATGACATGAATAGTGCAAGATAGGGGGCATGTAGTGGATGGATTTAAGGGGGGAGGAAGTATGGTAGTGCATGCATACATATAATTTATATTAAACACTTATATAATTTTTAATTAATCTCCTAAGCCTATAAATACCACTACTCTTTCATGTTTTTCATTTTACAACCCTCCTCTTCACTCCAAAATTTCCTAAGAGCTTGAGCTAAAGCATCCATGGCTTCCTCTTCATAATTTTAAAAATATAAAAAAATCACTTCTTTTGAGTTTAAGAATTATTAACCAAGTTAATTATTTTTAATTAAGTTTTAAATAATGATTAATTAAGATAAAAGAAAATTAGTTCTTATTTAATCAAGTTTATTTATTTTAGTTAATTATTTAATTAGAGTTAATTATTTAATTAATTATTATTTAATTAAGGGTTAATTACCCACTTAACTAGGGTTTAATTTCTTAAATGAATGTTATTTAAATTAAAATGTAATTATAAATAATTTTGAATTAATTAAAGTTCAAAGTATGATTTTTGATTTAATTTAAGGTTAATTAAAGTTTAATTAAGTTTTAAAATTATGATTTGGTTAAGGTTTTAAACCCAAGGATCTCTTGTCCATGCTATTAAGTAGCCAAATGAATTAAAATAGTTGTAATAAAATGGTGACACGTTTTATTGAAAGTAAGTCGACTTGTATTTATCACAAACACCGCACTTCGGGAACGTGATGAATACAAGGGGATTAATTTCGATAAATGGGTCATGGTAATATAAGTATTGGAACGTATGTCCATATGTAAATTTTTACACCCTGATAGTGGGATAGTCCACTGTAAGCAACTTACCCCTTTAAAATTATCGAGCGTTGGTTTGGAGAGATTGGGATCAGACATCAACCCGAAAACCACTTCGAACTAACGTAAACGTTCGAATTAAAAATAGTAAGGGCAAGGTCCAATATGAAGACTATGAAGTGCCTTGGTTCGTTCATCTCCTGAATGACTTGTATGGATGAGTGCTGACATTGTGTTAACATATGGAAGGCAATGTTAACATTCCAAGTGGCAATGCTATAACAAAGGTAAATGTAGTCTCACGCCTCATCAAATGGGAATGACTAAAATAAGGGAGATGCAGCAAGGCTAAGTGGATCACTCCCATTAGAGTTAGGTTATCCCTATCTAGAATCCCTACTATCAATTCATGTATGCTTCGGTACGGCTGCTGATCCCAACCGAGGGTGATCTTATTCGGTACTATCGAGCAAGGGGTAGGTCGGTCTTGTGTTGGCAGGGGATCCAGGCGAGGTCCTTGGTATTATTTTATCTAGAGATGCACCGTGACAGGTGGTACCCCAGTAGCCCAATATTGTATGGAATCCATTCTCCAATAAGTGCCATACGGATTTAGTTGTACCCAAATATGTTGAAATGTGAGATGCAAGCATTTCAGCTATGTTCTATTTTACTTGAAAACCCTAGACATTATCATAATATTACTGGATTTCCGTATAAAGTGTTTTGGTTATCGTAAGGTAAAAACCCGTTCATGTTTATTTACGGCGTGGTCATACGAGATACCTTTGATTTTCAAGATATTTTATTAAAATAAGGATTAAGTTGTTTGAGTTTACTCACACCAGACCAATGTCTGACCCGAAGTTTTAATTTCTTTTCCTAAAACTCTTGGGTACTCAAATTTGTATGAGTAGCCAAGTGATTCAGGTTTCTTATGGAAGCATTTTGAGGAGCTAGAGCAGGTGACTTCACTGTAGCTAATCATATTTATTTCTGCTGTGTTTATGTATGATATGTATTTTGTGAGGGACAGGTAGTAATAACTGTCCAGTGGAAGTTGTAATGAAATGACTCTAATGTATTATTATTATAGGAGCGGCAATGTAACATCCTATGTTATCTATTATATGTTGTTCTGATTCGTGGTGAGATTCTATGATTGTGTAGTTTCTTCTTATCTTTCTTTTTCTTCTATCGTTAACGGCTTGTCTTTCAGTGCAAGAAAGGTGATCGTTACACCCTTATCTAGCTTCTTTCACTCAAACAGCTGCTCTGAGAGCTCCTTAACTCCATCCACCTTCTGGTTGGCCTCTTGATGGGAGATATCTTCAGCATTGCAGTCAAAACATGACCCTCGCCAGGCAGAAGTCAGGCAAGTTTGCATGCATCATGTCATCGATAGCTGTAGATGAGTTTGTAAGGGCCGGAGGTGGAGCTATATGATTTGAAACTTCTGGATTTATAGTAGGTAGAAATGGCAGTGATGGGAGGTTGAGTTGACGGAGATTGTTGTCGAGGAGTTTGGGAGTAGGTGCACTATTGAGAAGCGCCAGAATCATGTCCAGGACAATCGTGGGAATCTCAGTGTTTTTTCTTTAGCTCACCATGCTCTTTTTCTTTAGCTCGACGCTTTTGTCTGTCCTCCTAACATGGTTCTCTTTATCTTTCATCCTCCATCTCTCGTAATCAGTCTCTTAGTGTGAGCCAGGACATTGTGGGTAAGCATCCAAAGTTGATGAGTTGTGTTGGCTCACGCTCGAGCGGAGGTAGCTATAATGATCTCTACCAATTATACCTGAAAAGAAGAAAGGAGAACTAAACGAGTGCAGAATGTTGGTGTTCATGATCCTAAAAGTGTTTGAAGTGTTGGTATTTCCTTGAGTACTCTACAGATCATGTTCAAGGAGTTGCAAGGATGGGGTTTCATCACTCTTGACAAGGGTATCCTCAGACAAGATGCTAAATTCACTGGAGTATGCATTCAGGATTTCTTCGAAAGTAGCTCTTCTAATATCGAACGCCGAAAGATTCCCAATATCACTCAACGAGCTGAAGATATTCTTCGAAGAGCCCATAAGAAGTTTCACCTCACTGGTGGCTACTAAACTTGAACTAGGATCCTGTTGGAAAGATTTGATGACCAATCATGTCGGACGAGGTGAGGAAGGGACTATGTCGCCTCCAGGAGATGTCTCCCTATATGACTTGTTCTCGCCAACGCCATAGTCCCCATCGTCTTCATCACTCCCTCTTCTCCTCCTTCTCTTTTTTCCTCTCCTTCTTCTCCTTATTCTCTTTCTTCTTCTCCATCTTTTCCTTATTCTCTTTCTCTTCCTTCTCTTCTTTTTTCATCCCTTTCCCTTGCGACAATCTTTTCCTCTACTCTTTCTTCTCCTTCATCAACATTTGCCTCGCCTCCTTGGCCTTTACCATCCTGTTGATCATCATTGTCAGAATCATGAATAGAGTTAGAAGGCTCAACAATAGCTCAAGAATTCTTAGACAGAAGCTAAAGAGGAATAGCATATCTATTGGGGTGTAGAAGGCCGTACTAACAAAGCCTCTCATTGGTAAGCAAGAAGAAGGTAGTATGGAATTGGTATTCATCTTTTTTCAGGAGCGCTAGAGTGTTAACATGTATGCTGTTATTGTCTCAATCCAGAAGGTCCGTGATAGATGTGGAAAGAAGTTAAGCATTTGTATAAGGAAAATTTGAATGAAGGAAAGGCGGTAGAAGAGGAAAATTACTTCCAGATAACCAGAGGCGGTTGAAGTCATATGGACAATGAACAAAGATGTATTCATTTTTGAACTTAATAGATAGGTGAGTTCCCTAGAATTTGGGGGCCAGTGCAATCTCATCATAAAGAGGATACACAAGAAATTAAGTAGAGCATATCCATTTGGGTGCACCTGCATTGGGGCCAGTCCAATCTCTTGCAAGAAGAACTTGAGGAATTCACTAAAGGGTGGAATAACTCCATCTAAACACATGTATCTGTTGCATATAGTGTATCTCTAAGGTGGATTGTGTGCTCGTTAATCGACTGTTGGCAATAGGATGTCACTCTCTAGAATCCCATGACAATGACCGATAGGATGAAGTGACTCTAGGTCTGCATAACGGAGCTTGATCCGGAGGGTTATCCAAAACTATTGGGGCCCATCGTTCATATAGTGGAGGTTGATCTTGAGGCCATGCTGCTGGAACAACTTGCATTTAAAGTTCACATGTTATTGAATGCCTTGCTCCGGACAAAGTTTATGTAAAGGCTTAAGCAATAGTAGAACCAGCCTCAGGAAGAGTAGAAGGATAAGTACTAACTTTAAGGCTAGGAGATCATCAAGTCATTATGAACTGAAAAGCTTGATAACAAATGTCGTCGGGTATGTTTTATTTTGAAATCTACTTAGTTAAAACCTGTGTAGTCTATGTGTAGAATCCAACGGATATCAACGAGCATTGACCAATCGGATTCTGGACATCGACCAAGGCGGTGTGAAGTGTCAATTCATACGGTGTGCATCCTATGTCCAAAGCACACTGAATGAAATATTAAGTGTAGATAGCCCGCTTTTGCTGGTAAATGAGCTCCATTGATAGAACTATGTATCAGACATTATCTGTTATCGTAGAATGAATGATAACCGAACTATTGTCTGTAACGATGCAGAGCTTTCTTTGCAGGAACATAAGATTGTAATGTGTGACTTGGAACATTGACTCGTATAATCCAACTTGGACGTCAGAGTGCATTTGATGCGACAGTCTCAAAATAGTCTCACGGAAATCAAGTTGTCGATCCACATTCGAACGAAGCTCGTTGGAGGTTATTCATGTTATCTTGTTAAGTGAAGACTGTTACATATAGCCAAACCAAGATTAGCCATGGAATAAGTCAGGGCATAGAGCATGAAATCGTGAAGTAAACATCAAGCGACGGTGAGCATTTGAAACTTGGAATATTGCTTAGTGCTGGCTTTACGAAATACTTGATTTTTTCCATGAAAATGCTAAGCCCCAATTTTTTTGTATGTTGTATAGCGAGCTGTGGTTAGTAATAGATGCATAGCGGCAGCCTTGGCGTTAATCATGGCATGGCGGCGTCGATGACCTCAACATCACCCACGACATGACAACTACGAATCCACCTCTTAAATTTGATCTAGATCTGGAAAAATAGCTGGAAAGCTTGGTGCCAAATTGGGATGGATGTTTGAGAATTAATGATGAGGATGGTGTAGGTGATGCTAGTGGCGATTGATGGTTGAGAATGAGGCTAGCGTCGAAGGTTGCAAAGCGGTCGCAATTGAAATTTGAGCTTGCAAAAGAAAGTAATAGCTTAGAAATGATTTGGTGGATAAAGTTTTCTAAGTCAAAATGTATGTATATGGGTGAAGCACTTAAGACATTATGGTCTATACTGACCGCAATTGTGTAGTACCATCATGTTATGATCGTTGCCACATATAAAAAGGAGAGGAAAGAAAAGAGAAAACATACCTGATCAAGATGTGATACAGTTTCCAAGATGATAAGAGCTTCCACTTGGTTGCAAGGAAAAAGATGGTACACTACTTATTTGTAGTGACGAATAAATACCTTCATAATGGATATGACGCTTTAAAGATAACCATTGGCTAATCAGAGACCCTTAGGCAATTAAGAAATATCTGTTGTCTTAATCTGAAGCATGCTTTGTTTCACAAAAGCATATTTTAGAGGCAAGTGTCATTCCTCATTTGAACTGAGTAGCTTTCAAGTGAATCCAGACGCCCAGATGAAGATGGAATGGATCAGGAACTTGGAGAGGCATGCTTGGAATGACTAAAGAAGCAATTTGGAAAAATTGGAGTCAGTTGGGCAAAAAAAGACATGGTCGGTACGGACCATGTAACACTCCTAATTTTAATGCATATTATGTTGAATATTTAGTTATGGGATAATTAAATGAGAAGCTAAGAAATGCGGGGTTTGATCTATTAAATAATTAATTATTTTGGCCACTAATTGTGTAATAAAGAGAATATTTTAAAGAAAGAAATTATAATAAACATAACCGAAGAAGAGTAAAGGAGGAAGAGGAAATATTATATCATTCTCTCCCTCTCTCCCTTGTTCATTCATTTTCATTCTTAAACTAAAATTTTAGAAAAAAGGCCAGCTATCCTTTCTAATTAAGAAGAAGAAGAAAAGCTAAGGAACAAGAACGCTTAAAACAAATCCCAACATTTCAACAAGATCAAATATGGATAATATTTCAACTGCTTTCTTTTTGATGTGTTTAATTTGGGTTCTAGTGTAGATATGAATTTTGGTTGCTATTTATTGCACATTTGGGGTAGATAATCATTGTTTGAAGTATGGCTATCATTTATGCGCTTTAAGTAATCCTAAAGAGTTTTGGATGTGAAAAATGAGTTTTTGATCTTCACATGTTCTAAAATTTTGATATAATGCTTGAAATATTATTTTGGAGATGGTTTTTGATTTCATAATTTTGGGAATTATTATGAATTTATTATGAATTTTCTAAATGAGAAATAGATGATTTTAGAAATTAATTATTTAAAACATGAAAATAATTATTTGGCTTCGAAATTTCTATATGTTTTTAAAGAAGTAAATATTGATTATTAGGAATAATTGTGAATTTTTCCCAAGTAATTACAATATAGAATAAATTGTTATATGCAAAAGAGTTTTATTACAAAATGGAATAAATGGCATATTTTAAGGAAAATATATTTTTGGAAAAATAAGGGAAGTTTTCCACCTTGATTTGCTGGAAAATTCGGAAAAGATTTTGTTTAAATAATGAGATTTTAACAAATAAATTGGTTTGGTAAAAAATTGATACTTTTAAAGCAAACAATTCAGTTTTACAATTTTTTACATAAACGCCGTTGTCAACCCTCAATAGCCATCTTTTTCTTAACTCTCGTTAGCTATTTAATTGGCCAACATGCAATAGCATGTGTTTTAAAACCGCGATAGCCATCTTATTTTATCTAATTGCAATAAACATTAGACTTTCAACTTAAAAGAGTTATCAACATGCAATGGGTCTTATTTTACAAACATGTGATAGCTATTTTTATCAATCTTTAATATATATTATTTTATCAACTCTTGATAGCTATTGTGTTTTGTTAACCCACGATGGCTGTATTTTCGTCGATAGCTATTTTTTTATCAACATGCGATGGCTATGCTTTGTCAACCCTCAAAGGCTATGTTTTATAACCCTTAAAAGCTATGTTTTATCAACTTTTGAAAGCTATGTTTTATCAACCTTCAAAAGCTATATTTTATTAACTTGTAATAGCTATATATTTAGTTAACCCACGATAGCTAAGTATGTTTTATTGATGATATGTAATAACTATAAATGTCAACATGCGACAGCTACATGTAGTGTCAACATGCGATAGCCTATGTTTTCACTATGCGATAGCATGAGATTTTTCAAAGTGTGATAGCATATGCTTTGAAGGAAAAAATAGTTATTTTTATAACATTTGGAAGATTTTCAACTCTATGTTGGGCTAAATTTTATTTAAACAAAAGGATGGTTTTATTAAGTATTTTGAAAAAATTTCAATGGAAAGAAAGAAAGTTTTAGCCTCTTTTTAAAGAGTTTTTAGATAAGGAACTATCACTTTAAATAATTATTTTTCGTATAAGTTAGCAATTGCATGAACATATATTTGGATGGTTGCTAATATGTATCTATTTATTTAAACCTCAATCGGTTATTTTGCATATGATAAAATTTTGACATACTCACTTATGTGTATGGCCTTTGGGATTTGGGAACTTTTGACCTGTAAAAGTTATTACAGTAATGGACATGGTCGGACTTAAACTACTGAGTAAGTAGAATTGCATCAAGAAGATTGGGAATATCAAATTGTTTTCGGATGTCTTGGACTGATTAAAAGACTCGACTTATGAATATTTTAAAACCATATTTTGGATGAAGACTGGGGTAGGGTCTCGTCCTATCCTTCATCCGTTAAGCCCTTGGTTTGTTAGGTCCGCAATTTCAATGTGTAGTGCTTTGCCGATACTAAATCTAAAAAATTTCGTTGCGCATCTAAAAGAACTTGTAGCTGATTGCTTGCCTATGTTTTCTCCTACTATTCCAAGGAGACCATTGTTATTTTCTTCTACCATTTTTAGGAGATCGTAAATATTTTCTCCTACCGATCTTAGGAAAGTGTTAATATTTTCTTCTAAACGGACTAGAAAACCGTTGGAATATCTGATATATCTTAGTCCGAGTCAGCTAATAGGTTCTTAGTTGGCTTAAGAAAACTAATACAAGTTCATGGTGACCTTGGGAAAACTATGTCTTCGAGTGGAGCATCTTATGAGATTGGGTAATTATGGGAACGAGTGCGAACCCGTGCTACGCACACGACGCTGAATGTAAGCTTTGAAAATACAATAGTACGTTATTGGTAGAACCATATTTGTAAAATCAAACCAGAGTAATGTGAAAAAAATTGTATGCAACTGTTAAATGTCGGATAATAAAATGTCATGCACAATATAGGTTTCAATTCAATAGGCACATTAGAAAACTAATCTAATGTATTATCCACCCTATTATCAAATAGAAACAATTAGAACAACATAGTCTATACATCACAAAGGGATATATAGCAAGGTGACACATATGTAGAAGTTGTACTTTTGAGCTATCATGCGTTGACAGATCAATTGGCCCAAGTGGTTCAGTACAAATGTTGGAGCCGTCTTAAAAAATAATTGTTGCATGGAATGGTTCAAGATGGCTCATGCACAAACAATTTTGATGCACGGTCCAACGTGCTTCTAAAATAAGGAGGATATATGGTAGTGCATTTCTATAACACCTAAATAATAAATTGTACTATTGGTCATTAAACATTTGAAAGCATAATGGCTAGCTGGGCAATAGAAAATAAAATAAAATAGATGACCTAATATTTCCAATCAAGGAAATACTAACTTGTGACAAATATACCAGCGTCAAAAATAAATTATATCAAATGAAATATATTTTGTTTGAAAGACAAATGAAAGGGTGCTATCTAAATCTTATCAAATACATGAATATCAAATTGTGCTGAACAAAGAAGTCAAGCGAGGCTAAACTAAGTCCATAAAAGCAAATGTATACATCACTACAATAGATAAGCAGAAGGATTGTTTGGTTCGATACACATAAAAAAATGAAGAAGAAAAATTAGTGTTTGGATAAAAGTGTAGCATCATTGACCCAGCATCATATGTTGATAGAGGTTGTCATCCTTCCATGTCCCCATGGCTAAACCCAAATGGATTGAATGTTCATCTGTTTACCATGATGATAAACTTGCTATTAGAGAACAGTGACAATGATACACAATTTGGTAAAGACTGCAAGCTTCATATTAATTAGCATACGAAAAGCAGATCAATGTGCAAAAGATGACCCTTATTGAGAAAGTGTAAATCAAGTAGATTTTTAAAAATCGAAATTGAGTAAAAATAAGCATACAGATTGCAACTATATTTATCTATTGTTACCATCGAATATTTGTTTCTATAAATATATAAATATTTTTTAAATGACAGTTAACATGATCATTTAATTCAACTCATTTCTTAGTAAAAAAATTTAAATTTCAATCAATATTCTTTTCCCTTACTTTTTTACATAGAAAATAAATTATATACTCAATGCATTAAATTTATTTCACAACCTTTCGTACTACCGAAAATGATATGAACACAAAAATATAATCCTCTAAAGCTTTAATATATACTCACTCATTTTATCAAAGTTATTTGATGATTGAAATGAACTTATGGCAGCCTAAACTAACTTCATTGAAACATAGGACCATCGCTTAGTGGTTAGAATGTGCGAAGTAGATTGAGGATGAAATTAATGTATTAGTTAAAAAATTCAAAGTCAACTGGATAATTTAGATACCAACACATAGTTTTGTTTTTTTTGAAACATACATTAAATTGATTCTTATCATGCATTCAGGTTCACAATCCTAAATAATGAATATAATTAATGCTTGAAATCTAAATAAATCCCTTGAGTTATAATGATTAGCATAACAAAGCTTCATTATTTTCAGGATATAACTAATACTACACAACCAAACATAAATTCACCCATGAAGTGCCATACAATAATATTTGTATATAATCCTTACTCTTACTTACCATAATAATTATAACTTAATGGTATTTTGAATCAGTTGTAGCAAATGGAAAGGAGAAAAGCAAAATTGTTTCATAATAACGGCAGAATGTAAGCGACTTTGATGAACTAATAAGGTAAAACTAAATAAATTATCCAATATACTACGTAAGTGGAAAAATCTATGTAAGCAACTTTGTTAACCTTGTAGCAGTCAATTACTTCCAATCAACATACATTGACGGTTTGTAAACAAAGTATAAATTATAAAAAAAAGTACAACATATATTCAATTATAAAACAAAGTAAAAAAATTATTAGCATAATTTTAGTTGTATAATCTTGTGCTTTGCTATTCAAATATTGTTACTTGTCCTTTAGCAATCCAAGAAAAATAATAACGTGTAGTTTAGTTGAAAGACAACAACAGTACATCAAAATTTTTACTTGTTATATCTTTGCTCAATACCTTAGGAAGCCATAGGGCAACATACCATAACTTCCAGTAAATATAAGAAGTAAGAAATTCGAAGTAGGATACATCTTCCATATATTCTTCATAACAAAATCATCTTAGTGGGAATAAAAAATAAATTCCAAGATCATGACTGGTAAAGTATCGTTAAATGATAAAAAAGGTAGAAAACAATGAAAATGAATATGCATAATAAGTTGCAGTAAATAGTAAAATAATTCCAATGAAATGGAAACTAATCAAAATTTATGTTTTGAATTACAGGTGTGAAATATGGTTGTCAAATTTATAGCCCGGTACAATAAAAAAGTAGGAAAAGGTTATATAAAGAAAACATGGATTTAATTTGAAAATAGTTGATTAGAATACGATTACTTTAAAAAAACGCTCTTTCAATTTTGGGAAGAAATGAAATAAGGTAGAAGCATATCATACAATTCATTTAGAGAAGTTCTAAGAAATTAATATGAGTATTTCGGAATGAATTGGTCAAATTTTTTGTCTTCTTATATCAATGTTACTGACATCAACTAATTTTTTGGGTACAGCGTGAGGAAAACATAAGATAATATGACAAGCATTATTGTCCCAGTGGTTAAGTGCTTCGACTTTGGTGTAAGAGGTCACAAGTTCGAAACTTGCGTAGCGTGATTCGAACATATATTGACATGTGATTTATGTTATGTTGTTCCAGTGACATGTTGTATCTAAGTACCATTTCAAAAAAAAAAAAATTTGTTTCCTTTTTCTTTGCTACATTTGTTAAGAAGACAAAAATAACGTACCATAACAATAGTGATTATTATTTTCTTTATTTAATTACCGCAAATAATTCAATTTTAAGAACACAATTGGTGAAATAGTGTAAGGTTTAGTGAATAGTGAAATTGAATGGACATAGAAAGCCATGGTAAATACAAAAATACTACCTTTGTTATGAGAACACAAACCAAAATTTATGTTGCAAACAAAGAAAATAGGTGATTGTGTTTGAATTACAAATGATGATTATGATTGCATTTGACAATACACTGTCGCTAAGGACAACAGATCTAAAAACAAACAATTGAGTAGATGAGGCATACAACCAAAGGTTTGGAACTACCATAACAAAAGATAGGACTACTGTTTTGTTAGGAGAACAAAGAAACCGAGCACAAAGAAATCAAACACAAAATTCATAAATTTGACTGTGTAGAACACAATATACTTGATTAGTTTACTGTTAAAAGAAATTGTATCATTAGAGTAACAAAAAAGAATGAATAAAAATTTCATAATAACACATAAGACTACGAAGGTAATAAAATTGTAAATGAGGATAGATAGTAAGGGCTCTACTGCTATAAATATACGGACAATCCTTTTATGTACATATTTTTAATAAACAACTTATGCATAATGGTCACACCACTTTAACTAACATTCAATACTTCTTCAATAAATAATTTACATTAGACAATCAAATTGATTATATTAGCACGGTCACAAACATAGAAGAAATAAATTATTTAAAACATAGTTAAGATGCCATTATTGGAGAACAAAGAAACCGAGCATAAAGAAATCAAACACAAAATTCATAAATTTGATAGTGTTAAACACATTATACTTGATTAGTTTACTGTTAGAAGAAATTGTATTGTTAGGGTAACAAAAAATCATGAATAAAAACGACAAGCACCATTGTTCCAGTGGTTAAGTGATCAACTTTGGTACGAGAGGTCACAATTTTGAAACTTGCATAGCGTGATTCGAACATTTATTGACACATGATTTGTGGTTTGTTGTCCCAGTGACATGTTGTATCTAAGTACCATTTTCAAAAAAAAAGCATGAATAAATATTTCATAGTAACACATAAGGCTACGAAGGTAATAAAATTGTAAATGAGGATGGATAATTGGAAAAAGTTTGAAAATGACAACATAGAATGGTTTAAAACTGATAATACTGACACAATCACGGACATTGAAGAAACAAAATATTTAAAACACACCTAAAATGTCATTATTGTTAATTTTTGCTTTACCTGTATGATTGTGATACTCATAATTAGGTATATATCTTTTTAGGTAACACGAAACACTTTTACAATAATAGAAGAAATTGTAAATAAAATTCAGGAGACAACCACGCATCACCAAACATGAACACAAAAATATTGAAAAAGTTGGAAAAAGGTTTTAAAATGAGAACATATAGTAGTTTAATTGTAGACCTGATCAGAAACAGATAAGATTATGGAAAATCTGGAAACTTTATACAAAATAAGGATTAAAACTATAATATAATAGCCTAAAAATGAAAGGCAAACTCTGTTTCAACACAGATAATTACTTAGTAGCCCATCCTAAAATAAATAAAATTTGAAAGACTAAAATACCCTTAGAAAGCTGCGTACTTCCTTTTTTCTCAATTCCATTATATTCTTACGTTAGTTTTTTACTGTCTAAACCACCGCTTCTTCAAAACACTAGTTTCTAAATCAGTGAAGAAAAATTCATTTTTTAGGTTTACAGACTTTTTTACTTGTAATCCTGAAGAAAATATGAAATGGGTTTCTAAATCAGTGAAGAAAAAATTCAATTTTTCACTACTAAGTTATTTTTTGGGTTTATAGACTTTACTAAGAAAAAAAATCAATTTTTCACTACTAAGTTTCTAAATCAGTGAAGAAAAAATTCAATTTTTCACGTTTTGCGTGATGGGAAGGGTAGTTCTGAAAATGGTAGGGGGCTACTAAGTTATTTTTTGAGTTTACTGACTTTTTTAATTTTTGGGGGGCTACTAAATAAATACTCGGGTTGAAATAGAATTTGCCAAAATGAAAACTTATCTATTGATCTGGTGAAAAGAACAAAAGCATGAGGATTGGATGCAAAAACGTTCCTAAGAAAACAACTTCAGAAATGAAAAAAATCAACAACTTTTAACTACTTTGAAAATGATGAAATGAAAGTAATCAACAAACAACTTTAAACTACTGTGAAAAAGATGAAAAGAAAGTTACCTAATGAAAAACATCCAGATTCGCCTTCGTCGATGATGGTTTCCTACAAAATGAAAACACTTAGATTCCAGATCCAGTCAACAGTTTCTTACAAAATAAAAGGTGTTTTTAGGTAACATTAAACACTTTTGCAATAATAGAAGAAATTGTAAATAAAATCCTGGAGACAACCACGCATCACCAAACATGAACACAAAAATATTGAAAAAGTTGGAAAAAGATTTAAAAATGAGAACATACAGTAGTTTAATTGTACCCGATCTAAAGCAGATAAGATTATGGCAAATCTGAAAATTTTATACAAAATAAGGATTAAAACTATAATATAACAGTCTAAAAGTGAAAACTTACCTATTGATCTGGTGAAAAGGACCAAAACATGGGAATCAGATGCAAAAACGTTCCTAAGAAAACAGCTTCAGAAATGAAAAAAATCGACAACTTTTAACTACTTTGAAAGTGATGAAATTAAAGTAACCAACAAAAATTTTAAACTACCGTGAAAAAATGAAAAGAAAATTACCAAATTAAAAACATCCAGATTCATTAGATTCCATATGGTTCTAATTCAACGGTTTCTTACAAAATAAAAGATGTTTCCTTAAATGATTTGAAAGAAATATAGTTTATGAGAATCAAGAGAGAAAATAGAAATTAGAAATTTTGACAAAATTGAAAAGCATGTTAGAAGATTGAATTAAACAGAAATGGAGATATGGTTTTAGGAAGATGAATTTGCAAATTAATGGGAAGAGAGGACGAAGTTAGAGAAAAAGAAAGGGGAACTACCAAAAATACATTTTCTTAATTATTAATAGAAGAGCAGAAGAATGCTAAGAGACAAAACTATGAATAGTAATAAATATAATGGATACATGAATTGTGATTGGAAAAGAGTTGGAGGAGGCAATTGGAAATTATTTACTCAAATCGTTGAGAGATGAGTATTTGGCTTCAGATTGAATGAGAAATAAGAATACGAAAAATCTTTTATTCTCTTTTATATATAATAGAATAGATGTGTAACCTATTGACCCTAGTGAGTGACAGACTATTCATTTTAACCCATACATGCATGATATGATATTGATTTATGATTATGTTTTAATTATTTTGGATGCAGGATATATTATGGATGACATATTGTTTTATAGGGTTTCAGTGAGGGGTAACCTATTCCACTTAGCGGCATGGTCTTACTAAGTACCTATATTTTGATTTTAGATGGACTAATATTATTCACATTAAACTTTTTTGTTTGACCTGAAGTTTTTGATTTCCTCCTAAACTCTAGAGTATACAATTTGGACTGGGTAGACCAAGAGAAGGGTATTTTAGGTTTAGACGACTAAGCTTCCAAAGACGCGCAGGAGGCAAGCTATTCTCTAGGAGTATTATTTTTGTTATGCGATGATAACTGCTTTCCTTTATTGTTGAATGAATGTAATGACAGATATTGTAACCATCTAAGTAGTTAAGACTCTATTCCTCCAAGGGGACATCATCACATATCGCTCTTAGAATTATATATGTATTTATTATATTTTGTCTGAATGATGAAATCATGGGGTTATGTAATGTAATGGAAGTGGAATTGGAATTGTTTGATCCTTTTCTATTGAATTAGAAAAGTGCAAACCATGGTAAATTACTACAAGCGCACTGTGTGTAGTATGTAGGTCGAACACAAGGATTTGGTAAAAAATTAAATAAAATTTTAATTTTAAATTCTTAGAAGAGTTATAAAAGATCTGGAGGATGGTGGAAAATTTATATGAGAACCAAAATTGAAATTTAATTTGAAACAAACCTAATTGAATCAACAACTAAAAGATAATTATCAATTAAACTCCCAACCTTTTTGAATATAAACAGAAAAAATTATTGTAGAAATTAAATTAGTTGAATTTTGCAAATACAAAAGTTAAATCAAATTAACTTGAAATTAAAGTAGACGAACAATAGAATAAAATATTGGAATTGCGGAATATAAAAATGCAGAATGAAATTAAATAAGACAAAAAGTAAATTAGACTGAATAAAAATAACAGTTAGGTTTACCACCAAAACTAATCGTTCTGTTAATCACTAATAAGAAAATGAAAATAAAATAGTAATTGTATTCTAGCAAATCTAATTGACTAGACAACACAATTGACTATGAAATAAAATGCGAATAAAATAAAGGGAAGAAGACCGAAGTTTTATTAAATATGATCTCAAAATTCAAGCATACATTACAATGAACACATTGGGTATTTATAGTCAATGAGGTCTTCTTTATATATGCACATATGGCTCTAGTAAAATCTGTCTATATATTCAGTTTACAAAAAAGAAATATCTTCTCTTCATTATGGCGGATTAAGAGTTCAAGCTAAGATTTGGCCTTTCGATTTTCGACATGTGGCAGCATCAACGTTAGATGTAGACAGTTCTAATTTTTTCCAAGAAGAAATCAACGTATGTGTATTTCCTATTGGCTTCATTTGTGTGTGTATACACACACACATACACACGTATTTATGTATATACATAAACATGCCCAAATATATTTCACAGTTCATAGGTGGCAAATGCATATTATTTGATCTTTCATTTTTCCGTAAAAAATAATGCACTTTCAAGAATCGAACTCAGCACAACTTGATAAATTTCTCCACCTTTACTAATGGGCTACAACTTCTGTTGTGAAACTCTTGAGCATGAGTCTTTATTGGCGTTGACATGGAAAAACATCATTTTTTCTCTACAATTATTCTTTTATTAAAGTGAAGATGACTTTGATTCAACTATCTGTAAAAAAATTAAAAATACTTGGTGTAACATTTATTTATAAATAATAAAGATAAAATATGAGCATAAAAATAATCACTTTTGTTGTTAATCAAATACCCCCATACTTATCTTTTATTCGTCCTCGAGTAAAAAAACAAGAAAACTAAACTAAACAGGCTAATTTTCGTAGGAAACATGGTTGCATTGAGCATATGCAACAAGCTGGTAAACCTCTAGGTGTTCCTAGTAGGACGAGTGGTGTCTAATGAGGGTTTCAGTGGATACTTCTCACAAAATCCAAATGCGAATGTTGCGACTAATGCAACTACATGAATGCATTGAAAAAGTATGCGTCCGTAGTTTCTTTAGCCGACAAGGATTCATCTTATTACGAATGTCATTTATTAAGACCAATTGTTTCCAACCAAATTTTGGTGCAAGAATGAAAAAAAAATCATAACTAGAATATAATTCTTTAATAACTGTAATCACTAGAAGATTAGGTATTCAGTGTCAGCCACATTTCCACAATTAAGAATATGTACTTAATCATTTTTTTTGAAACTACGTAAATGTGTGCTGTATAATTGGAAAAATGAGTTTATACATAGGTAAAGGAAAAGTTCCAAAATATTTGGATGAGAGGGCAAGTGTAAATATTGAATCATTGAAAAATAAGAAATAAAAGTTACCAAGGCATTATTCTAAATTTTGTTTTCTTTCATCCTCAACTTCGTAAGACAACACTTCAAGGTATGGTGAGTAATTAGTGGAATAATATCATAACATGATTTATTTCCTTTATTTTATTCATTGATTTTTGTTTTCGTTTTCTCCTTTTTTTTCTTTTTGTTATCCTTTTTTGCATCAATTTTACATGGATTTCAAAAAAAAATTCCCGGTAAATGAAATATGGAGCGAGAATGGGATGGTGATGACAATGATGGTGGCATGTGAACCTTCCTCTCCTTGGCGAGTCATAATAAAAACTTTGTGAAAGTAATTCTCTATTTGTGGTTTAGTGCTTTTACTCCTTTTATTTTGTAATCTAACATTTCACAAGTCTATAATTGCATAATCAAAAATCCGAATGAAATGATAAGAAATGTTTCGTAAAATAAAAAACTCATAAGATAAAAATGTATATATGGTTATTTATTTTAAATACAAGTGTGGAAATAGGTAAGGTAATATTGGAATTTTTCATGAAGTGCATATCATTAAAAATCATCTGATAACTAACAAGGTTATATAGGTATACCAATTTAAGATTTGTATTAGTCGAAACATTCATGAAATCGACTTTCCTTCGTTCAGATTAACAGGGATAAATTGAAGAAGAAAGCTATTTGAGTCATTTCCCCTTTTAGGCAAAGTGGATTTAGAACTTGATGCCACCAAAAAAGCATACCAACAGCTCATTACATAGTTTTCCAACGTATGTATGTGCGTTTCATTTTTTTACTTACACATCCAAAACATGTTTTAACATGATCGACACTTAACTCCAAACATCAATCTTATTGAAATACGACTAGCTTTCTCACCAGCTTTAAGAAGCACCTTCAAAGACACATTATACTTTAATGAACAGTTTAAATTCATTCCCATCACTCAAACTTGATATATATCAAATGAATTAACTTGCAATTTAAGATTTTCAAATTATCCTTATTTCAATAGTTGACTATGGCACACAATTGTTTTTGGTTTTTTTAAAAAAATGCATGTTATTTTGATCTGAAACGCATAAGGTTCCTATTAAAATGCATGAAAAATAAATATGAAAGAAAAAAATAGAATCCAATGCAGACTCCCTTCCCACCCAACACTAGGTTGAGATAGTGTCCTCACTGTAAAAACATTTCCTAAACGTAACCGAGAGTACCAAAAGATGAATGAAATGTAAAATGATTTATAAAATGAAATGCAATTTAATAACTCTATGCGAATGTACATCATATACAAAGTGAGATCTATGCAGATAATGGATGAATTGTGAAGAACGATATGCTCATTTCCCCCCACATTTGGTTCTAACAAAAATGATGCATGGTGAATTCTTATCTCTAGATTTTTGAGGTACAAATGACTTGTTCATGGATCCTCTAAGTAAAATCCTCCTCATGAAGAATTTGTCACATCAGTGATTTATACTATTTGGATAATGATCGCTGTAATCACATAAGTTTGAGAGTTTGAGCACAATTTATTTTGATGATATGGAATTAAAATTATCTTCAAGACATTCCCAAGATTCATTCTCATTATTTAAAAAGTTAATCTTGTCTTCAAATAGTTTTACAAAAGATATATTAGACATTTCTACTGAAATAAGGAAGTTTTATAAATAAGTAGTTTTGACGTATCGCTAAATGTATCTTCTATGATTTTTTGAATCATCTCGACATCTTATGTTTCAAAATTCCTAGGCTATTTGTTAAGATCAAAAATATTTAGTTCAATGGTTAAGTGCCCAAAAGAAAGTCGGAGTCGGCCATTCCTACAGTTTATGATAGCATTTGAGGTTGCTAAGAAGAGGCGACCTAATATTAAGGGAATTTGTCCATTTGTATTTGAAACTGGTTTAGTCTCTAGGACTATGAAATCGACAGGGAAGTAAAATTATTCGATTTGAATTAAAAACATCTTCTGCTATGCCCAATGGCTTTTAATTAAATCTACCGGCTAGTTGAATTGTGATGTTGGTTAGTTTTAACACCCCCTAGTCCTAGCTGATAGTAAACAGTATAAGGCGGTAGATTGACACTTGTGCCAAGATCAAGTAGGGGATGACTAATGTGAGTGCTATCTATTTTGCAATCAATTATAGGGCAACTGGGATCCTTATACTTGATTGGGGAAAGATTCAAAAGAATGGAACTGGTATTTGTAGTCAGAAATGCAATTTAGGAACGTTAGTGGCACGTTTTTGTGTACATAGCTCTTTAAGACATTTGGCATATTGGGGAATTTATTCAATGGTGTCTAATAGGAATATTGACATGGAGTTGTTTGAAAATTTCCATTTTTTTTTTAAAATTTGTGGCTTTTTTCTTATTGTTGAGTCTATGAAGAAATGGAGCTACTGCTTTATATATTCTTTTAGTAATTTTATCATTCGAAGAAAGAGAAGGTGTCACTATGGGAAGTGAAGGTGGTAAAAGTGTAAAAGATGAAATGTTAGTATCGCCAACATTGGTTGTCGAAGGTGTGTCGAGGTTGTCGACATCAGATGAAGAATTATCAAGGTTGCCAACATTTAAAGAAGGTAGAGATTTGGAAGAATCAGTGAGAAATGCGGATTACGGATCTTAAGGCTAGTATAAACACTAGAGGGGGGGTGAATAGTGTTTTAAGGAATTACTAATTCTTTTCGAGTTTATATTAATTTGAACACAAATGTATACAATATTCAGACACAAATATGATCACAGATTCAAACATAGATGCAAATATAAAGTAAAAGCAGTAAAGGAAAGAACACATCGGATTTTATACCGGTTCGGAGTTACCCTACATCCAGTCCCGCACACAAGTACAGATTTCCTTTCAAAATCACTCTTTACAATTACAACCCTCGATTTCAAGGCCACGAGGTACACCACTCCAGATTCACAATCCTCTGGGTAGAGATACTTGATTTCCCGGGCAACAAGTTCACCCAATTGATTTCCTAGGCTACAATCACACCTTTTCTCACTTGATTGATTTCCAAGGCTACAATCACACTTTTTCTCACTTGATTGATTACAAAGAAGCCTATAACTCTGAATAGCACTGGGATTTTGTTGAGATAATGTAACGACCCGACTTCCTATGCCCAGAAAGTCGCATCATTATGAAGAAAGAAAGGGGTAGAAAATAGAAAAAAGAAGAGAAGAAAGAAAGAAACAACAACAACGATCTCACAGCGGAACGAATAAATTATATTAATAACATAAACTATTACATAGTATACAACACTTATCAGAGTTTACACAACTATACAACACATACTAGACAGTTATAAACATCTGTCTAGATATTACAACTCAAATACAATACAAGACTCTAACACAGATATCAACACAGCGGAATACTATATCTACGAACGCCGAAGCCTCCTGCTCCATTGCTCCTCCACAATTCGTCAAAGCTAAACCTGAATCCCTTGGCTACTCGTAAAAATTTGAGTACCCAAGAGTTTATAAAACAGAAATAAACACTTGGGTCAGACATGGGTCTGGTGTGAGTAAACGGTTAGATTGCTTAACTTTGAAAACTTTTGAAAACAAAAGTATCACGTAAGACTCCCCACAAATAAACATGGGTAAGTTTTTACCTTACGCTAACTAAAACGTTTGATAGGAAATCTGATTGTATTATAATAGGGTCTAGGGTTTTCAAGTAAAATACAGAAATAGCTGAAATGCTTACATCTCACATTCCAACATAGTTGGGCACAACTAATACGTACGGCACTTATTGGAGTTTGGATTCCATACAATGGCAGGGCTACTGGGGTACCGCCCGTCACAGTACGTGGCCTAGATCACCGTACCGAGGAGTACGCCCGCTCCCCTGCAACACAAAGCCGGAACCATCCCTTACTGGATAATCCCGAACAAGATAATCCCGTAGTTGGCGCGACCAACCACACACTAAGCCGAATAAAAGAAAAGGGACCTCTAGACAGGGATCTATCTTGCTCTCAGTGGGTGCTACCCACGAAGCCTTGCTGCACCTCCCCTGTTTTAGCCATTCCCGGTTGATGAGGCTTGAGGTTACGATTACCTTTAATCAGAACATATCACTTAGAATGCTCATCGTCCGCCTGACGATGTGCTGAAAGCATTCAATCCATATAAGTTCGTTCCGGGTTCGAACGAAACCGAAGGCATTATCTCGTTACACTCGTTTTGGAATCACCCTCAGAGTTAACGACAATAACCCTTGCACTCTAAATCTTCATCTTTACTTGAGATTCACGACCTATCGTTAATTTGGATCGATGTGGTATTCGGGTCTCCAGACCTGGAATATCGGTATACGGAAACCCGATCCCGGTCTCATCGAAATCCAAAACGTATCTTTTAAGGCCAAGTTGTTTAAAGGTTTAAACATTTAAACTTATTCAGGATGATATAAACAAATAGATAAATCATATTATCACAATTGATAATTCATATCAACATTCATCTCACAAAGCAGCATATATCATATATATATATATGAGATATTCAAATCATCCAATATCAACCAATCACCCAATATCAAACATCCAGTATTAATCAATTATCTAAACAGAATTGATTAACTCTAATCAATTTAATTAACCTTTAATTAAATTAATTACTATTCTTTAATTACTTGGATTATCTTAATCCTGCTCACTATCATTAATTAATTACAAATTAATTAATTAAACATCTAAATGATCTTCCTTAATTAATCTCCTTTGATTAATTATCTTTAATTACATCAAGTAATTATCCTTAACCATATACAGTAATTAACCTTTAATTACTATCATTAATTACAATAACTAATAAACCTTCATTTATTTATTAACTATAATTAATTATATTAATCCTCAATTAATTACAATTAATTAATCATATTTAAATTAATTACTTTTATTAATCAACCTAGATTAATTCCATTAATTATATTAATAATCCTCTAATAACTTAATTAATTAATTAATTAATTAATCTTTAATTAACTACATTCTTTAATCAGTTATTATTGATCAATTAATCCTAATTAATCAATCCTTAATTATATAAATTAATGATCCTTAATTACTTCCTTAATTAATTACTTTCTTTTAATTAATTACCTTAACTAGTAATTAATCATATTATTAATTAACCTTAATCCTTTAATTAATTAATTACTCTTTAATTAATTAACTTCAATTCAATTTTATTAATTATCCTTTAATTAATAACATCAAGTGATTAACCTTTAATTAATTTCATTTAATTACTTCCATGAGTAATTCTTCTTAATTTAATTACATTCAGTAATTACCCATTAATTACTTTACTAAGTAATTACACTTAATTAATCATAAATGATTATCTTAACTAATTAGACTAATTAATTAACCTAAAATTAATTACATTAATTAATTAATCAATAAAACATCACTTGACCTTTAATTAATTCATTTACCATCCACTAATTACTTTATTAAGTAATTATCCTTAATTACAAATAATAATTAAGCCTTAATTTAGTTATTAATTATCCTTAATTAAACTCAAATTATTTACTTTATTAAAACTCATTTAAAAATTAATCATAAAATTAAAATGAAATTTTACTTTAAAACAATTCAAACCCTTAATTTTTATTATACTTAAAATCTTTGAAAATGCTTTTCAAACATGTTTAATAAATTAAACAATTATTTATCTTTGAAATAATTATCATTTTCTTTAAGCTTATCCATTTAAAATAAAACTTGAAATCTATTTTAAAACATTTCTTTATAATTTCTTTTGAATATAGCTTTAACTTAAAAACCTTGTTTTTACTTTGCTTTTAAACTCGAAAACATTTGTAAATCACTCTCAGATTTAAAAACCCAGAACAACCCGAGTTATACCCTTTGCAAACCCGAGTAACCCACTAAAACTCCCAAGTCTTCCCTGAGTCCACGCGAAACCATCAGCTTCGAGTCGACCGTGAAATTTTACGAGACTTCCCCGAGATAACTTCTTCTTCCCCAAACCTTCAAACTCCAGTACATTCAAACGTGTACACGTGCACGTGATGCACCTGCACCGGCGCCTCCGACCACAGATGATTGTTGCGATGCTCCTCTTCGACTCCACGAACCCACTCGATCACTATTCCACACCCAGATCGACGAACTCACATGCAAATCGAATTCGAGCAACTTGACTACCCATTTGAACAAACTGGATTACCCAAAAACGCCTCGTTCCGGCGTCTCTGATCACCGGCCACCCCGCCTTCACGTCCCCAGTCTCGCCACTCACCTATGACTCGATTCCACCTGGTTTAGTCCCACTCGATGCAATAATGATGTCCCAAACGTCATCCAAACCAGATGACCAAAAACAGACTCGAAAACCTAGTTTGTTCAAATTTGAACAATACAGCAGTTGGAAAAATTCCATTGCATTTTTTCCATCATCCTCCACATATAAGCAAGCTCCGACCAAAGTTACGACCATTCACATGCCTCCGATCGACCGTGATCGACTAAAAACCCAATATTGCTCATTACAGCATAACCCAAGAATCCCTCCACTAAAAATCCTAATTTTACTTCCTAAAATCATCATCTTCCATTACTAATCTATTCCTAAATTCAGATTACTAAATTGTGATGATTTATTTCTGACATATATTTAGTTTTACTGTAAAATCCTATCTTCGAGATATTAACTAAATAATTCTGCTTTAAATTATTTTCAAAAATGAATTTACATTGTTATAATCGTTTTCTTTTTAATCATCATAACCTAACAGTGATTCTTTGGGAAGTTAGGAATTTTTAAAGGTGGTTCTTGAACCAGAGATTTTACAGAGACCAGTATATATATAACACACAATCATGCTCACAGTATATACATGCATTTATATCCATAAACTAAAAACTCAATCTACTAAATCATTCATTCATGCATTACATAACAACATAATACAGTTTTAAAACTGCTTTTAAAATAATTTACTCACCTGTTTTATAAGCAGAGAACAAGACAGAGCAATTTCCAGGTTTGATTTTATTTTGAATTCTTTGCAAGCTTGATCTCTGATTTTTATATTGCTGTTGAATTCTTTGTATGTTTGATTTACTTTGCTGCAGGTTGCATTTTGGAGATGATTCTTTATTACAGGCTTTGGAAATTTGCTTTATCAAGTTTGAGGTGGAATCAGTGTTGAATTTGTACTTGATTTAGTTGCAGATTTGATTTTGGTTTCCAGACTTTTTCTTCTTTTTGAGTTAAGATTTAAATTGTATTGTATATTTTTAGTAGAGAAAATTGAAGAAAGATGAATTCAGCTGAAAAGTGAAAACAAACTTCTTCTTTTTATTTTTATTTATTTATGACTTAATTTTCAAAAAAAATAAATTTAAGCCACTTGTCCCCTATAGTATTAATTTGCCTACACCTAAGCTTTTATGTTTACACATGTCTCTAGACCAATTTAATATGATTACAAGTGTAAATTCTTATTTATTAATTTATTTAAAACATATACATGTATTTAAGAAATGTTTGCATAGATAAAATGTATTTATATAAATAAGCTTTTAGATTTTTACATATATACAAATGTGAATTTATGTAAACAATTATAAATTACTTATGTTTTGATCATATTAAATGTATCATATGCTTGAGTATTTTTGTTTTACTTTATATATATACTTTCACAAAACAATTTATCTTATGATAAAAGACTATTAAACAATGAATCCTTGATTTAAATCTTAAATATCATTTTCAAAAGTATTAAACCAAATTACAAATTATATATATATTAGAGTTTGAAAACATCTTATTAAATTCAAATTCAATATTCTTTTTATTCCAACATATGCAAATATATATATTCTAAATGAAAAATACTTTTAACATTAGCTTGATAATTATCATATTGAATTTAATACATAACTTCAAATAACAATATATATATTCATATATATTATAATTTGAAAACATAATTTTATTAAATTAAAAGATTCCCTATTCATAATATATATACCTATATATATATATTATAAATATAAACACTTATATTAGTTTTAGAAAGATAAAACTTCCCAAATTAAAATATTATTAACCTTTTAAAATGAATTGAACTTTTTAAATTATAAAGAAAATTATCAAATCAATTAAATTATCAATACTGATTATTAAATTTATACTGCTCAAAAACCCGGGATATCACATTCCTACCCCCTTAAAATAATTTCGTCCCCGAAATTAAAAACAAAGATAATTTAATAATCCAGCAAAGATTTCAATCTCTAACAGCAAAGCATACCTATCATCCAATTACTAACAACCAAAGCAACCAATCAAACAATTAAACCTAACTAATTATCCTGATACAAATCAGAATAAATCTTACTAACATTATCTAGAGTTTCCCCGGATATAAATCACCGGGAGACTCGCTCTTACAAAAGCTCAACAAACTACACCACTATGATCCAGAGCTCCTCTCTTCTCAAGATTCACTAATTTGAACAAAATATCAGATCACACTCAAGTCTAGCTCAACTTCCAATCCATCTGAACTGCAGATTCCACACTAGCAATGCATCATACACGTACTCCCTCAGAGATACGTGAAATACAATGAATTCCAGATATCCAACTGGCCATTCAATCCTGTAGATAAAAGAACTACTCCTCTCGAGAACACAGGGAAAATCCAAAATACTTCAGTGCTAGCTTTCAGACTTACCAATCTTATAGCTTTATAATCGGAGAAAAACTTAAACAATTTCCAATCTCCAACTCCGAATTCCAAACTCCTTGTCTCATATCTGCATAACTCACTAGACGATTCCTGGGCTACCTCATCTCTTCCTGATCAGCTTAACCTTCGCTGATGCTTCTTGAAACAATTCTGGACCAAGAACAAAATGATCTTCAAATCTGCTGAAATCCACAAACTCTACTCCACAAGAAATAGAAGACTGAACTTCCTTCTCCCAGATTCCAGAAAATTCTATACCCACTTAGAAATTCACATAAACTTCTTGTAGAAATCTGAGGTTACTTCCTTTCTTGCACAGCTACTACCTTTGCTTCCGCTGCACAACTCTTATTCTGAAGTAGATGAGAATGTCGATGAACTCGAGCACAAACTAGATCCACAAACAAGCGGAAACATTGGTTATCTTAAAAAAACATAACCAACTACTCAAAGGATAGACGAGTCCTCGATCAAGGGTACTGTCTTCAGCTATCCTTTGCTAGAGGAAACTCGAAACTAGAAACAGAAGAGAAAACACAGATACTCCATACAATTCTAAGATACTTCACCAAATCCTTCTCTAGGAACCAAATCGATATAAACTAAATCTTTGACCTCTTCGATAACTTTTACTTCCTCTTGAGATGCCTCAACTCCATACAAAAGATTACTCAAGATGAACTCTCAAACTAATCGCAAGTCACTTTTGCGATCCTACCTAGTTCGGATTCTAAAGATACTGTTCTCTCTTTACCAATTAAAACAGCATTAAACTTTTCCAAACAAGGTTAACCCTTCAAGAAAACATTCACCATCTTCCCGGACTGCTGATAGAAGAACCACAAAGATTCCGGAACCATCGAAGAAACGAACCACACTGCTGCTTCCAAACTCTATCTCGACAGCACACCGAACACTCCGAGCTGCACTGCTATCACAGCTAACCAAGAACTTCTAATCCAAAGGCTTCTCAAAACTAAAACCATCAATAAACCTCTCAACGAATCTCCGAGATGGCAGACATCCAAAAGAAACTCGGGCTCCAAACCAATCGCCAATAACTTACTCTTCTTAAGGGAACAATGAGACCATGTCCGAAGAACAACTAATCGACCTTAGTCCCATACTTCCAAACAGATAAAACTCTCTTACTCGATATCAAAGAATTCCTATACAGCCGAGTCTTTCCTATGGTAGACATCAACTGTTCCTCCAATACCTTCTTAATCTTGCTCCAAAAAGAACACCTCCTTCGGGAACATCCATAGATACTGTGTCTTATCACACAGCTACTCCTTCCTGAAGTCGCCAAGCTACCATCACTTACTTCTACACAACTGATAGATTCAACTCTAGAAAATCTGCTCACCCGAGCTCAACCAATCTTACATTCCAATAATGGACTCCGAATCTTGAAAAAGATTTTATTCAGAGATCCGAGACATCCTTACTCCATACTACCAACTTACTCGAGACGATATTGGGTTTACAGTCTCGATATATACTTCCAACCTCAAACATTCAAACTCCAACTATTGGTAATTGTGTTACACACACTGCCACCTTATCTACCTTTATAACTTATATTGGAAAACCCGAACAGGTAACCCAATAAATAGGTAGAAATACATAAATATATATATTTAAAATGATATATTTTTTTATATAGAAATTATTTCTGGGTAAAATTATTTCATTTACCTCTTTAAAACAATATTGTGTCCGTTGGCCTGGTCTAAGTGTTTAGAGATCCCTATCAATAACGTTAGCTACTCGTATTGACCAGAATCCATATACCACTCAACCGATCAATTAACACAATATAAAATCATTTTTATATAACTAACAATTACGCGCTCTCAAGATAGACACCACTCCAGAGCTTAGGCATTCGCTCAACCTATAGCTCTGATACCATATGTAACGACCCGACTATCTATGCCCAGAAAGTCGCATCATTATGAAGAAAGAAAGGGGTGAGAAAAGAGAAAAGAAAAGAAGAAAGAAAGAAACAACAACAACGATCTCACAGCGGAACGAATAAATTATATTAATAACATAAACTATTACATAGTATACAACAATTTACAGAGTTACACAGTATATACATCACTTACTAGACAGTTATAAACATCTGTCTAGACATTACAACTCAAATACCAGACAAGACACTATCACAGATATCAACACAGCGGAATACTATATCTACGAACGCCGAAGCCTCCTGCTCCATTGCTCCTCCAGAATATTCGTCAAAGCTAAACCTGAATCCCTTGGCTACTCGTAAAAATTTGAGTACCCAAGAGTTTATAAAACAGAAATAAACACTTGGGTCAGACATGGGTCTGGTGTGAGTAAACGGGTTAAAATTGTTTAACTTCAAAACCTTTTGAAAACAAAGGTATCACGTAAGACTTCCCACACATAAACATGGAAAAGTTTTTACCTTACGCTAACCAAAACATTTGATAGGAAATCCAGTTATATTATAATAGGGTCTAGGGTTTTCAAGTAAAATACAGAAATAGCTGAAATGCTTACATCTCACATTCCAACATAGTTGGGCACAACTAATACGTACGGCACTTATTGGAGTTTGGATTCCATACAATGGCAGGGCTACTGGGGTACCGCCCGTCACAGTACGTGGCCTAGATCACCGTACCGAGGAGTACGCCCGCTCCCCTGCAACACAAAGCCGGAACCATCCCTTACTGGATAATCCCGAACAAGACAATCCCGTAGTTGGCGCGACCAACCACACACTAAGCCGAATAAAAGAAAAGGGACCTCTAGACAGGGATCTATCTTGCTCTCAGTGGGTGCTACCCACGAAGCCTTGCTGCACCTCCCCTGTTTTAGCCATTCCCGGTTGATGAGGCTTGAGGCTACGATTACCTTTAATCAGAACATATCACTTAGAATGCTCATCGTCCGCCTGACGATGTGCTGAAAGCATTCAATCCATACAAGTTCGTTCCGGGTTCGAACGAAACCGAAGGCATTATCTCGTTACACTCGTTTTGGAATCACCCTCAGAGTTAACGACAATAACCCTTGCACTCTGAATCTTCATCTTCACTTGAGATTCACGACCTATCGTTAATTTGGATCGATGTGGTATTCGGGTCTCCAGACCTGGAAATCCGGTATACGGAAACCCGATCCCGGTCTCATCGAAATCCAAATCGCCATCTTTTAAGTCCAAGTTGTTTAAAGGTTTAAACAATTCAATTCAATTCAATACTTGAATTCACACAGCATTAACATAGATAAATATCACACATTTATCACAGATATATCCAATATCATATCACAGAATATCACAGCATATCATCCAATAGATATCATCCAATTTAGATATTCAACTCAAACAATCATCCATAAGCAACAATTATTAACCCTATGTTATAATTAATTTAATTAACTTAGATTAAATTAATTACTTAAGAATTAATTTCTAACCTTGCTTAATTAATCATTAATTAATTACAAACCTTTAATTAATTAATTACTCATTAAAGATTAATTATTCATTAATTACATAAAGTAATTATCCTTTAATTAATTTCACAAATTAATTATTCTTAATCATTAACAGTAATTAACATTTAATTACTCTCATTAATTACATTAATTAATGATCCTTAATTAATTACTTCCATTAATTAATTAACTAAAATTAATTACATTGACCCTTAATTAATTACATTAATTAATTAACTTTAACTAATCACTTTTAATAGTCATAAACAGTAATTATTATCCTATAATTACTTATCCTAATTAATTAACTCCTTAATTAATTATATTAATCCTTCATTACTAGTCCATTAATATTTGATTAATCCATAATTATCATTTTAATTACTTAATTAATTAATCTCCAATTATAAATTAATCAATCTTAATTACTTAATTACTTGATCTTAATTATCAACTAATTAATTAACTCTAATTATAAATTAATAAATCTTAATTACTTAATTTATTTATTTTAATTAATCTTTTATCCTTAATTAATTTAATAAATAAATTATACTTAAATTTCCTTAATTATCTTAATAAATCTCACTTATTAAAACTTAATTATCCTAAGATAAAACATTATCTTAATAATACCTTAATTATCATTAAAACATTTTATTTAAAAATAACTTTACTTAATTATTAATTAATAAACCTTAAACTACTTATTCAACTTGATAATTTAAAAGTTTCAACATAACTTACTTTTAAATGCTTTAAATATATTATCAAGTAGTATTGTAAAATCTAGTTTCAATTTAAATTAATCATCTTGCTTTTATAAAAACTTTAAATTTTATTTTACTTAAATTTTAAAATAACCTTACTTTATTCAACAAAATATAAATTAAACAAAGTTTTCAAAACCTTTTAAAACAAAGTTAAAGAAACAAATATTATATAAGTATTAATAAAAGAAGTTTAAACTAATTTTATTTTACTAATACAAAAACCAAGTTTCGATAACCCCTTTTAAAACTAGATTTCTTTAATAAAACTCTTGCTTTAAATTAGATTGGAAAATCACTCAGGCCTAACCCGAGTCAAACTCTAAAAACCCCGAGCCAACACACGAGAAAATCTCGTTCCTCACCTTCTTCGAGTCATACGCGAACCCCACTTGAGATCCAACCCGAGAAGCTTACCTTCTTCCCCAAATCGCAAACAACCCAGATTCACAGACGTGCACACGTGCACGTGCACCTCAGAGCGAAACGACTCCGACCAACGCCGCTAGCTTCCCCAAATCGACGACCATCTCGTTGACTCATACGAGAGCCCAGATCACCGGAAACGACAACAAATTCGAAATCGAGTCACTCGCCACCAAAGAACCCAAAAACCCATCGATGCAAATGATCTTGCCGCCGACGATCAGAACGACCGGAACCCACAGCACTCACCCTAGAGCACTACCACATTGCCACGCCGCTATCTACTACCTCGCGATCCATTCCGATTCCCCCTAGCCTATGCCATAGCCTCGACAGTAACCACGACCAATAACATTCCCAAAACCCTAGTTCGTCGTCTCTCGATCACCACAACCACCAGAAAATTATTCCACTATTTTTCCTGTGACCCTCAACTCATCGGCCACCTCCAGGCCAAACTTCGATTAACATCACCACGCCGATCATCAGGAATTTACCAAAGTTCACATTCCGTTCAACTCGAGCGTTCTCTTTGGATACTCACTTAAAAATTCTAAAATGTTTATCAAAAATCATAAATTTGCAATACGAATTCAGTTATGTAATCCAGAATTAAAATTAAGATAATAGATTTTTGACATATGTATGTATTCCACAGTTATTTTCATTTTTAAAATTATTTACTAAATTTAAATCCCTGAAACCATTTTTATAATTAACAATACATTGAAACAAACAACTTTTATCTAAACATCAAAGGCTAATATGAGATCGATTGGGAGTTTTGAATTTTTGAAAGCAAAACAGAACCCTGTAAATCAACAGAGTAATGTATATTTTCATGTACACAAACATGCACAGTTATTCCATATATATATTCATGAAATCACATCCATTCATTCAGGCAAACCACATTTACAACATAACTACACAAGTTTATCACATGCATTAAGTATAAACATTGATTAAAACTGTTTTTAAAAGAATGTTTACTCACCATTTTTAAAGCAGAGAACAGTTTTCCCAGGCCTTTAAATTTTTGATCTGGCAACTGCTTTTGATTTTGCTTGCTGTTGAAATCCCTTGCATGTTGTTTAATGTTGAATCTGGAACCTTGTTTAGTTGAATTTTGAAATCTAGTTGGTGAGTTAGTTGCTGGGTTGAATTGATTTTGAACACTGTTGTTTGTAGCTTGATTCAGTTTCATTTGCATTTGGTTTCTGTTTTGATTTATTTATTTCTTTGTTTCAGTTTTTGGAAAGATGAGGAGAGAAAAAGTTTGAAGAAAAAAAAATCGAACTGTAAAAATGAAGACCAGATCTCTTTTACCTCATTATATTAATTTAATTCAATTTTTAGAGAAAGTATATCTTGCCACTTGTTTATTTTATAAGTTAGACAATTGTCCAACTTGTTTTATATGTTTGACAAGTGTTAAAACAATACATAATTATGTCTAAACCCTTATTAATAAAAGTAATTATGTTTTTCTATTTATGTAAATGTGAATTATTATTTATTTATGTTAAGATTATTTAACTTAAAGAGATATTAAAAAGAAAGCTTATTTAAAACTATATATATTTAATCATTTTAGTCTTATACTTATTAAAAGAAAACAAGATAAAAATAAATCTTTTATTAAATCTTATTTAAACTATCATACTTTTAGAAATAATAATTATTTTATATTTTGAAAACAATTGAATTAATCTTTAACTTTTAAAAGATATTAAATTTAAATCAAAGCTTTTAAAATTACAATATCCATTCATACATCAATTATCAACAATATCAAATTATAACATATACATACATATATATTACAATTTGAAAAATTCATCTTTTATTTAAAACAAAAGATATTTCCATTCACAATATATATCAAATATATATATTATAAATAGAATAAAAATTTATTAGCTTTAACAAACAAATCTTATCAATTTTAAATCAATATTTCCAGATTAAGTATTTATTAACTATAAAATATTAAATTAACCAATTTAATTTTAAATTATAAAGAAAATTATCAAATCAATTAAATTATCAATACTGATTATTAAATTTATACTGCTCAAAAACCCGGGATATCACAGATAATGATAGAGAATCAAAACAGAAATGATCTAGTTAAATTCAATGGTGATTTCGGCAGAGTAATGGTAAGAATATATATAAAGAAATGTGGAAGAAGAAGAGGAGTGAAAACCAGAAAAATATTGTTAAAAATTCATTGAAAACATCCCTTATTTATAGAAGAACAACAACCATGTCTATTCGTGAAAGGTTATGGCGAATAGACACTTCTTTTGAAATTCAAATTTTTGAAATCAACTGCCACTATGTCGACATGGGTATCTTGGGTATGTCGACATCCCAAAGGAAATTTTGGTGATTTGTTTTTCTTTGAAAATTACTTCTATCTTATATTAAAACTATTTTAAACTTTATAAATATACTTAACTATAGTTAAATAAGTAAATATAGAAAATAATATATATAAAATTTTACTATAATTTTATATTTAAATCTAAGTATAAATATATTATAATTAAAAGATAGTTTAAAACAAACGAAGTTTAAAACAAGAGTTTATTTAAAAACAAAATCAAAGAATATTTTAAGGCTAAAACATCTTTTTGAAAATCATTTGAAAAGATAATATTTAAGGCTAAAACATTTTGAAAAGCAGTTTTGAAAATCATTTTGAAGTAGTTTTGCAAGCTTCTTCCTGCAGAATATCTCATCACATCAGGACTCGAGAACTGGTACAAAACCAGGATGTTCGTGGGTTTGTAAGCCACTTGTCGTAGGTTTGTAAGCTACTTGTCGTGGGTTTATAAGCCACTAAAAAGGTAGAAATGGGTTCCATCCCAAATGAAATATGGAGTGAAGATTTCAGTGCTATTATGAAGTTTTAACATAATTCTAGACTCAATACTTATCTTGTACTGTTTGATAATCTTGCTATTCTTGATATTCTTGATACTCATGAGTCTTCAATCTTGATATCTGGAATCTCTATACTGTACAGTCTTCATTCTTGATACCTACATGGTTAAATCCTGCATATACATATATATCTAAACTATAATGTTAGTATTTATATTTTATAATCTTATTCTAAGGTTGTTGTCATCAAAACCATCATCTCAAGGACTAACAATCTCCCCCTTTTTGATGATGACAACCTTTGTTTATAAAATATTATTTCTATCCTATTGACTCCCCCTAAAACTAATAACTCCCCCTTAATCTATGCCTAACTATCCTATATTTTATACTTCTCCCCCTTTGTCATCAACAAAAACTAACTCCAAACTATATAACTCCCCCTTAGTCTAATATTAAATGATTATAATGATAGTGTTATCATAAATAATCAACACTTAAATCCAAAGCTAAAACTTTAGTCCTAAATTACAAACTCTCATAACTAAGAATCTATATATGATAATATTTGTAATATAAGAACACAAATCATTTATATTGTTATATTTACATGAGCGTAGAGAACGTAAGTAAAAACATACAACAATAGGAAAGAGGAAAGAGAAACTAATGTGTGTCCATAAAAATGGGAGATCTATGAACCGAACAATTTGGATAGTGGAAATAGAAATTTCCACGTTGTCCGACAAGATTTCCATCTTTGTCAAAGCACACTTCGCCAATGTAAACGAATTTGTCATTATCTTCAGCGTGCTCTTCTTCCATGGAGGCTTCTTCTTCTTCTTCCTCACTGTCCTCTTGCACTTGATCTCCTGAAGACTCTTCATCAATCAAGATCGGATTAGCATGATTGTCCATTAGAAATTTTTGCAAATTTCTAAGAATTTTGCCTTGCCGTTCTTGTTCTTTGACCATTCTAAGTTGCACCACTTGAATTTCAGTCATTAGTTGCAGTGCATCCTTCAAAGAATCCTCCATTTTCGTCACTCGTGCAAGTGTAGTTTGTTGAAACGGTCCAGAAGTAGGATAAGGGAACGAAAAGATTGAATTTTTTTGTTTGATTTGGAAGAGGAGGCCATTATTTAAATGTTTTCAGAAGATAGAACAGAGAAAGAACAGATAGAATGATCCAATTTTCGAAATAAGAAGAATATATAACCACTTGTTTGAATTTTGGTGGGAAAAATTCAAAAATAAAAAATCGTTATATGTCGACATGGTTAGGAGGGGGATGTCGACATGGTGCTTGATATTTTTACTATTTGATTTATTTTTAATTTAATTTTTAATTATACTTTGTTATTTATATTTTATATTTCAGTTATTGAACAAATACCTAATTCTCTTCTTAATTTAGTAAATATAGATTCATTTAAGGGTTTTGTTAATATATCAGCAATTTGATTCTCAGAATTGATATAATCGAGAGTAATTACTTCCTTACTTATATTATCTCTGAGAAAATGATGTCTGATATCAATATGTTTAGTTCGAGCATGATGAGTAGTATTTTTTGATAAATTTATTGCACTAGTATTATCACAATAAATTGATGACCTTGAGATATTTAAACCAAAATCTTTTAAAGTTTGTTGCATATATATTACTTTAGAACAAGCTAAAGCAGCAGAAATATACTCTGCTTCGGTTGTTGATAAAGAAACTGTGTTTTGCTTTTTACTAAACCAGGAAATCAGAGAATGCCCCAAAAAGTGACAAGTTCCACTTGTACTTTTTCGGTCTGACTTACAACCAATATAGTCAGCATCACAGTAATATATTAATTCAAAAGAATCATTTTTAGGATAAAATAAGCCATAGTCAATGGTGTGTTTAATATATCTTATGATACGTTTTACAGCTTTTAAGTGGGTTTCTTTAGGTTGGGATTGATATCTTGCACAGAGGCAAACACTATGCATGATATCAGGTCTACTAGCAGTGATATAGAGTAGTGATCCAATCATTCCTCTATATAATTTTTGATCTACATCTTTCGAGAGATCTTCTTTACTTAGGTACTCATTGGTTGCCATGGGAGTGGGTTTTCCACTTGCAGTAGTCAAACCAAATTTACTAACTAGGTCTTTAGCATATTTTTCTTGACTAATAAAGATACCATTATCTAATTGTTTTATTTGTAATCCTAGAAAGAAGTTTAATTCACCCATATGACTCATCTCAAACTCTTTTGTCATTATTTCAGAAAATTCTTTATTCATTTCAAAATTAGTTGATCCGAAAATGATATCATCTACGTAAACTTGTACTAGTTGAATATCATTTTTATTTCTTTTAATAAAAAGAGTATTATCTACTTTACCAATTTCAAAGTTTGATCGTAATAAGTAAGATCTTAGTCTATCATACCAGGCTCTAGGAGCTTGTTTTAGACCATATAGAGCTTTTTTAAGTTTGTAAACATGATTTGGAAAATTTTCATTTTCAAAGAGTGATGGTTGTTCAACATATACTTCTTCTTTTACAAATCCATTTAAAAAGGCACTTTTAACATCCATTTGAAATAATTTGAAATTATTATAATTTGCGAAAGCAAGTAGAATCCTAATGGCTTTTAATCTTGCTACGGGAGCAAAGGTTTCATCAAAATCTATTCCTTCTTCTTGACAATAACCTTGAGCGACTAACCGGGCTTTATTTCTTACGACCTCACTTTGTTAATTCATTTTATTTTTATAAACCCATTTTGTTCCAATTATAGTTTTATTTTTAGGTCTAGGAACAAGTTCCCAAACATCATTTCTAGTGAATTGATTTAATTTTTCTTGCATAGCCAAAATCCATGAATCATCAGTTGATGCTTCTTTTGGATTTTTGGGTTCAATAGTTGATATAAAAGCTACATTGCTCATTTTACTTAGTTGATTTCTAGTTGTAACAACAGATTGCATATCTCCTAGAATATTTTCTATGGGATGATCTTTTAAAAGTTTAATCCTTTTATTAGGATGATTAAATTCATTATTAGTTTCAATTGACTCTTGATTTTGAGTAATTAAATCCTCTTCATCATTTGTCTCTACAAAATATTTGGGATTTTCATTGAATGAAACATGCATTGTTTCTTCAATGGTGTAGTTCTTAAATTAAACACTATGTATGCTTTGCTTCTATTAGAATATCCGATAAAGATATCTTTGTCGGATTTAGGATCAAATTTATCTAAGTCATCTTTTGTATTTAAAATAAAACATTTACTTCCAAAAATTCTAAAATAAGATACCTTAGGTTTCTTTCCGTGAAGAAGTTCATAAGATGTCTTATCAGTTAAAGGTCTTATAAAGATTCTATTTAAAATATAACAGGCAGTAGCAACTGCTTCTGCCCAAAAATGTTTTGGTAAATTACTATCTAAAAGCATAGTTCTCGCACACTCTTGAATCGTCCTATTTTTACGTTCTACTACTCCGTTTTGTTGTCGAGTTCTTGGAAATGAAAAATTGTGAGTTATCCCCTTTTTATTGCAGAATTCCTCAAACTTTTCATTTTCAAATTCACCACCGCGATCACTACGGATGGTTATAATTTTTACAGAAAGTTGATTTTGAATCCTTTTTGTAAAGTTCTTAAAACATTCAAAAGTATCACTTTTATGTTTCAAAAATACTGTCCATGTAAATCTAGAATAATCATCTATAATTACAAATACATTTTTACTGTGATTTATTGACTGAATTTGAGATGGACCAAATAAATCAAGATGAAGTAATTCAAGAGGTTTTGAAGTTGAAATCATATCTTTTAATTTAAAGGAACTTTTTCTAAGTTTTCCTAATTAACATGCATCACATAAACTATCTACTTTAAAATTCATTTTAGGTAGACCTCTTACTAGATCATGTTGACCGTCTAGATAAGAGTTTGAAATTCAAATGCCCAAATCTCTTATGCCAATTCCAAGGGTCACTTGTATTTGCCAAAAGACACAAGTTATCATTTGAAACTTTCATACTAAGAATATAAATATTCTTTTTCCTAATTCCCTCAAATATTATGGTTGAATTATTATCTTCAATGTGACACTTATCTTTTTCAAATTTAATTTTATATCCTTTATCGCAAAGTTGACTAATACTTAGCAAATTATGTTTCAGATTCTTAACTAGCAAAACGTTAGTAATAATAGGAGTTTTAGAGTTACCGACATTGCCGATGCCAATCACATATCCTTTTGAGTTGTCTCCAAAGTTAACCAATCCTCTGTCTTTGTATATTATATCATTCAACATATCCGGATTACCAGTCATGTGTCTAGAACATCCACTATCGAGTATCCATTTATTCTTTTTGATCTGCACAATTTGTCCATTGTGGATTGATTCCTCAACACCCATAAAACATGTTTCCTGCACATCATAAAAACCTTGTGAACGGTTTGACTTTGAATATAGATTATATGCAGACTTATGATACAATGATGATTTGAATATTTTTAAACAAGTATTAACAAAATTTTCAAATATAGCCATTAAAAAATTTTCAAAATTCAGATTATGAAACTTTGAAAACCTTGCTCTGATACCAAATGTGAGAAATGCGGATTACGGATCTTAAGGCTAGTATAAACACTGGGGGGGGGGGTGAATAGTGTTTTAAGGAATTACTAATTATTTTCGAGTTTATATTAATTTGAACACAAATGTATACAATATTCAGACACAGATATGATCACAGATTCAAACACAGATGCAAATATAAAGTAAAAGCAGTAAAGGAAAGAACACACCGGATTTTATACTGGTTCGGAGTTACCCTACATCCAGTCCCGCACACAAGTACGGATATCCTTTCAAAAGAACTCTTTACAATTACAACCCTCGATTTCAAGGCCACGAGGTACACCACTCCAGATTCACAATCCTCTGGGTAGAGATACTTGATTTCCCGGGCAACAACTTCACCCAAGTGATTTCCTAGGCTACAATCACACCTTTTCTCACTTGATTGATTTTCAAGGCTACAATCACACCTTTTCTCACTTGATTGATTACAAAGAAGCCTATAACTCTGAATAGCACTGGGATCTTGTTGAGATAATGATAGAGAATCAAACCAGAAATGATCTAGTTAAATTCAATGGTGATTTCGGCAGAGTAATGGTAAGAATATATATAAAGAAATGTGGAAGAAGAAGAGGAGTGAAAACCAGAAAAATATTGTTAAAAATTCGTTTAACATACCCTATTTATAGAAGAACAACAGCCATGTCTATTCGTGAAAGGTTATGGCGAACAGACACTTCTTTTGAAATTCAAATTTTTGAAACCAACTACCACTATGTCGACATGGGTATCTTGGGTATGTCGACATCCCAAAGGAAATTTTGGTGATTTGTTTTTCTTTGAAAATTACTTCTATCTTATATTAAAACTATTTTAAACTTTATAAATATACTTAACTATAGTTAAAATTCATAAGTAAATATAGAGAATAATATATATATAATTTTACTATAATTTTATATTTAAATCTAAGTATAAATATATTATAATTAAAAGATAGTTTAAAACAAACGAAGTTTAAAACAAGAATTTATTTAAAAACAAAATCAAAGAATATTTTAAGGCTAAAACATCTTTTTGAAAATCATTTGAAAAGATAATTTTTAAGGCTAAAACATTTTGAAAAGCAGTTTTGAAAATCATTTTGAAGTAGTTTTGCAAGCTTCTTCCTACAGAATATCTCATCACATTAGGACTCGAGAACTTGTACAAAACCAGGATGTTCGTGGGTTCTTCTATGTTGAGATTTATAAAGTTTTGATTCATTTGATTATGCTTATCTATCTCATTTGAAAAGTTTTGGTTTATTTGAGCTCCCTTAGAAAAGGTATGGTTGCTCAAACTTCTTTTACTCATTTTTAATCAAATGCAAGCAAAGAAAATCCTAAACTTATGGTTGACGGCAGTAGCTTTTAATTCAAAATAAAATAACTTATTCGATGATACTTTATTAGTTGGAAATCTCGGTTATAAGGGGAAAGAAGATCTCTTCCATTCATAAGGATACGACTAATGTTTTACGGGTAGTATGCAACCTCTTTTGCTAGTAGTCCAATTATAAATGTTTGTGAATCACCAATATTTTCTAAAGAACCTCTATAATTTTCTTACTATATATCCGCGATCAATCTTTGAGAGAATCAATTTCACAAAATATAATCCTTCAGTTATATAGATTTTGCAAATAAAGTTAAATAGTTAAGTTCAAAAATTAAATTGGTCATAAAATTGCAAGAACGAGACTATATAAATTTTCAATTGTTTGCCAAAAGTCTCTTAATATATTGGTAAATTTCTGATGTAATATGTATCACCGTCCTTTGCAAAAAAGATCGATCGAATACCCTTATAATAAAATAATCGAATTAAAATTCCTAATCTAATTTATTTAACCTATTTTGGTTATCCTAATGAGCTTGAATTTTTATCCTTATGCCAACAACGTTTAATCAATTTTAAGTCCATGGTGTATGCAATCAATAGAATTTTAGTTGTTTTGGAGCTAAGAAAAGGTAATGACCTCCTCGCCTTATGTTTGTTAAGGGCTTTGCTCTTAGTAGATTTATATTAGTACGCAACCAAAATTATCAAAAAATAATTGCAATTAAAAAATTGTACAAGCAGCGTCGATTTTTTTGCAACTCCAGCCACCTATTTTTTACAAGCAATTTCTTTCCAAGTTAAGCATTTGTAATGAAAAAAATACTTATAGTGGGGTATGGCAGTCTATCCAGAGCAACTGAGTAGCACTAGTGATTCAAACTCTACTATTTTCAAACGCTCAACCCCTAGATCCTTATCCTTCTTTAAATCTTTTCCTTTGACCCACTCTTTCTTTAGCCTTTCATTTTTTTCTATCTTTTTTTATTTGATTTTTTTAGAAAAAAAGATAAGTCACAAGATAAAATTAAGAACCCAAAATAAGAAATAAGAACATGAAAAAAAAGACTAAATCTATTAAACCTCATCTTCTTCCTTATGCACCCCGTTCAAGAATTAAAAATATACGGTTTCTCTTTTACACTTTTGTAGTTTACTGATTAAATAAGAAACTATTGTTCTAACACAATTTGCAAAACCCATGATGAGAGGAAAAGCCATGATCATATCAAACCGTTAGAAACCTAGGCATGATTCCGACGATGCAATTAGAACACCATGCATTTTTATATTGATTTGATTGAACTAACCCTAATTCAATTTTACTAGACTTGAAGTCAGTTGTGCTGTAGAGGTGAGAGAAAATTATATTTACATCAAAGTTAATAAGCACAGAAACTAGAAAAAAAAGAGTTATATTAGGTTTGATGCTGTAATAAAGAAGGGGGAAGGAAACCGATAATAAGAGATAAGATGCTAAAAAGGAGAGATGAAGATGTCAAAGAAGGGGAAGGGTAAGGTTGGAAGATATTGGGGGTGGGAATGGAAATAATTGGAAGGGTAAGGTTGGAAGATATTGGGGGTGGGAATGGAAATAAACGAGGTGCATATTTTTTTCCTGAGAACGTAAGGTGTGAAGGGTTATAACAGGGATGGTAATAGCCCTACCCAAAAAAAAATAAACCCCGACCTAACTTGAAAACACAGATGCCAACTTTCTTTCTCTTTAAACAAAAATTGAAGTCTAGCCCTACTTTTCAAAATGCATCGATCTCTCTTTTTTTGTTCAGAAAGGAAAAAGAATTCCAAGCTTCAGCAATTAGTGCCAAGAGTGCCGCTGCAATAGACGATGTGGAAGCTCGAGTTGGGTTGTAGATCTATGATTGTTTGAAAGGTTCAATTTTTTTGTTTGAGGAGGCAAGAGTTGCGGGTTTTTCTATTGGACTTGATCTGGGTTGAGGTGATTGGGTTTCACAATGTTATTGGTGATGACTTGGGAATGACAGTTTGATTGAGTTGCAAATCGGGGTGGCTGGTGTTCGTTTTAGTGAAGGGTTTGTTGTTAGTTGATTTGCAAGGTGGTAAGGTTACAAGTGTTCGAATATGATGATCGAGTTTTTGTTAGCTTTGGGTTGCATGTGGATAGGAAGGTGTGTGATTTTGCGGAGAAGATAGTTGCGGGTTTAATGATGGTTGAACTAGACTTGTGGTGATTAGTTGCGGAGGAGTTTACGCAGTGGACTGGTTTTGGTAGCAGTCTAGTGATGATGCTGGCAAAAGGGGATGTTATGTGGTTTCAAGAGGAAAGAAGAAAGGAAATTAAAAAATCGTCTTTTTTTCTATTTTTAAAAAAGAATATTGTAAATTGTAAAGTAGAATTCAACGCAAAATTGAAAAGTTTTTTGGTCTTGTTCTAGAATTGGCAATATCCATTACTAGTGTAAGGGAGATAATATACCAAATCTATCGAGCAAATGAACTTTTTTAAATATAAAAAAGAAAAGAAAAAATAGAATAAAAAAAATATAAAATTAAAAATAACATGAAAAGACTTTTAAAATAAAATTTCAGAATTTAAAACACAAATTCTCGACAACGGTGCCAAAAACTTGTTTGCTTCTTTCCATTGAATTAGAAAAGTGCATATTGTAGTAAATTATTACAAGTGCATAAGTGTGTAGTATGCAGTTTGAATACAGTGATTTGGTTGAAATTTAATAAAATTTTAATTTTAAATTCTTAGATGTGTTATAAAAGATCCGTATGATGGTTGAAAAATTGTATTTGAACTGAAATTGAAATTCAATTTGAAGCCAACCTAATTGAATCAACAACTAAAAGACAATTTGAATTTTCAATCTTTCTGAATCTAAATAGAAAATATTATTGTAGAAATTAAATTACTTGATTTACAAAAGTTAAATCAAAACAACTTGAAACTGAAAGAAAGTAGACGAACAATAGAATAAAATATAAGAATTGCAGAAAATAAAAATGTATAACAAAACAAACAAGATAGAAAGTAAATTAACTAGAATAAAAATAAAAATTAGAATTACCGTCAAAGCTAATCGTATGGTTAATTACTAATAAGAAAATAAAAGTAAAATAGAAATTGATTTCTAGCAAATTTAATTGATTAGATGACACAATTGATTATGAAAGAAAATACGAATAAAATAGAGGGAATATGAATAGAGGGAATATGAATACATTGGATATTTATAGTGAATGGAGTCTTTTCTATATATGCACATATGGCTTTAGTCAAATGCGTATGATTTACAAAAAAGAAATATCTTCTCTCCATTATGGCAGATTTGAGAGTTCAAGCTAAGATTTTGGCCTCTCGATCTTTGACCTGTGGCAGTGTTAATGGAAGAATGTAAAAGGTGATATGCTGATTGATATGAATCTAACTGAAATCAAGGACTATATCTTCTTTCCATCAAAGTATCTTGTCAAATCATCAAGTCTATGCCAGGTGGGATGGTGAGACCTTTGTAAAAAATGTAAATAGTTCCATTTTTTTCAAGAAGAAATCAACATATGTGTATATTCCAATTATCTTCATTTGTGTGTGCATATATGCTTACACACTTATGCACATATTATACACACACACATACCCACATATTTGACAGTTCATAGGTGGCAAATGCATAATATTTGATCTTTCATTTTTCCATAAAAAATAATGGACTTATAGAAATCCAACTCAGCATAAATTGATAAATTTCTGCACTTTTACTAATGACTACAACTTCCTTTGAGTAAGAACCTCTTGAGCATGACTTTTCATTGGCGTTGACATGAAAAAACAACATTTTCTCTTTGCAATTGTTCTTTTATTGAAATGAGGAAGAGTTTGATTCAACTATCTGTAAAAACATTAAAAATACCCAGTGTAACATTTATTTATAAACAGTAAAGATAAAATATGAGCATAATAATAAACACTTTTATGTGTTAATCAGGAATGTAATAAATTTGCAAATTAATGAATGGAAATGTTTTATTAAAATTTGTAAATTTTTATTTTCTCTTGATGTCAATGATATAATAACTGATCTTATTTTGTCATTGGAAAATAATGCTATGAATGACTGCAACATCAATAACAACTATTTTCAGGACTCAAATGGGGGGATGTTACAACTTGATATTAGAGCACAGGATTACATAAAACTTAATAAGGTTGTGAAAAACATAACCCAAATGAAATAAAAAGAATAAATTAGGGTATGGGGTAACGCTATATTAACATACTTGTTATTTGCTATATATAAGCATGTATAGCTATCTTTACTTTTCCCTTTGTTTCAGACTATTCTTTAGTATCTTATGAAGATTCATATGCAGATTATGAGAAATGGGTACTGGAAGTGGAAGAGTAAATTTGGGAGGCGGAAGCACCATAACTAATGAGAACATTCGAGCCAATGCTAGGGATACTAACCAAACATCAACATTAATACTAATGCTAATGTGGGTGCCAAAGCTGCACTGGTTGATATAGGGACTATGTATCAGTTCTATGTTAATATGATGCAAGCTGGTGCAACAGCTAGACTAACTAGAACTAATGCTGGTAATGTGGGAGCTACCATACCAGAAGTGGTTGTCCGTAATAGCTGTGCCATGCTAAGTCATGATTATGCTAGCTAGGGAGGAAAACTATTCTTAGGAACGAAGAATGTCATTGAAGTGGAAGATTAGCCTCTTCACCATGAATTTTTTTCGCAGATCTAGGAATGAATGATGATCAGAAAAGAAAGCTGGCTTCAAGTAGTTGTAAGGAGAAACTTTATATTGATGGAACAATGTTTACATAAGAGCTTCGAAGGAAGATCTTACTTGGGCTAACTATAGAGAAAGGTTTGAAGAGAAATTTCTATCTAAAGCAGCTAAGTTGACTCTGTTTAGGAAGATTTCGGAGTCTTAACAGGGTAAGATGACCATGTTAGAGTATGTTACAATGTTTGATGAGCTAACAAGGCATGGGCAAGAAATCATTAACACTCTACTTAAGAAAAATGAGAAGTTCATCCAGGGACTAAAGCCAGAGATTACTAGGGCAATTATGCTACACCTTAAAGATCCATTTATGTCGTATCATGACTACGAGGAATGAACATTTACTTGCATCATTGAGGAAGAATAAGTTTGTAGGGACTATGGCCTTCTAAGGGAAGAAAAGAAAGTTCTTTGACAAGCCGAAAGTTCAGAAGAGTGGGGCTCCGTAAAAGAACAAAAGCCGAAGCCACTTGCTACAGAAAATGTGATAAGAAGGGGCACTTTGCTAAAGAGTGTCGTTCTGATGAAGGAAAAAAGATTGATGTTATAAGAAAGGTGCGAGGTATTATAACTGCAACAGGATAAGGCATTTCAAAAACAAATGTCCTGAATCGATCAAAATTCAGAAGGGAAAAGTTTTTGCTTTGGATCCTCCCTTTAAACCAAAAATTGGTCTGTCATTTATGATGCCATGCCAAATCAAAATCTGGTTTAACATCCACAATATCACAATGGTGTCATTAAACCAAAGATTGATTGAAGAATTAATGCACAATGATGTTATTCGAAATAATCCTATAATGCCTATGGACTTTCAAGAGGGTAATGAAGTTGTTGAAAAGTTTGAACCGTATGTCCAAAGGCAAAATAGATAAGTCACTTAATTGTGCAATAGTCCATTATTTATTTGTTAGTGGACTAAATAGATGATTCTCACAAGTCACCGTCCTTTTCGTTTATATGTCATCTAGGCACATTAGGCGTTATGCAAGATAATCCTTAATTTAGATAAGGGCTTAAAGGATTTTGTTATAAGCCTTAACCCAAGTCAAAATTTTTCCATATGCACGTCCATAGTTCGATAATAGTTATATATGCACAATTCATGAGAAATATGTTATGCAAAAGTATCCAAGTCCCTGTTCTCATTAGTTTCGAAAGTTATAAAGAATATTTGATTATGCCCCAATTCAATTTAGGGTTACAACTTTTCAAATTTAACACGGATTGAAAGAAAATGATTCATCCCTTTCCGAATGGCCAAAGGGGTCTATTTATAGGAGTGGCGGTAGGCGGCATGGTTGCCGCATATCCTTCAGCATCATTTATTTTCGGCATTTCTCATTGTGCTAATGATATGGAGCAATCTTCTTTACATTGATGATTTATGCCATCCCTTTGAAAATTGATGATTCACAACACCTCTCTAAATACTAATGTTTTACAGCAATCTTCTATTCATTGTTGATTTGCGGCAACCTACCATGTTTCATGAAGTTTGAAATCCTTCATAACTGTTATTGCTCGGCGTTCGCCTTTCCATTGATGATACATGGCATCAGTCGTATCACAATTATTCGATATTAACCACACCTTTTTAAAGTTTGGCATCATTCCTTTGCTTCATGTTCTACAACATTAAGTTGTTGAAGCTCGATGTCAATTGAATTGCTTGAGATCCAATATTTTTTATTGCTAGGCATTTGATACTTTTTCAATGTTGTTGTTCATCATCACCTGTCATCTGCTTTTACAAGTCTGACATCTTCTTGCCTTTTTGTTAATGTTCGACAACAGTTCTTTTCAACATTCTTGTTGTTGAAGCCCGTTATTATTTAGAGGTTTGACACTCACTTTCATTAGATATTCGACATTATTCTCTATTTGTGGAAGCTTAATAACGTCCTCCTTTGTTGTTGTTCGACATCCTCTCTAGATTCATCATTCTTTATTATTCTTGTATGTTTAGACGCCCGACATTTCAAAGGGTCATAAAAATTTGATATCATCTGCTTCCTTATACATTCGGTAACATCTATGGTTGTTATTGTTTGACATCTCTATAGGTCTAAAACCTTGATGTGGTACCTTTCTTACTATTGAGGTTCAACAACCTCCTTGCCTTGTTTATGTACAATATTTTTCTAGGTTGGCCAATTGTTTGGAATTCAATACTCTTAGAAATTTGACACCTTTGTATAGAAGTCTGATATCTTTTTTGGAGTTGCTTGAAGTATGATATCCCTTCTTGTTTTTAAGTTTGACATTCTCTATGGCATGGCATCCTCTGGTTGAAGTAACATTATCTTCCCTTGCTTCCATGTTTGTTTCTCTTAGAAAATATGTGGTTAACATTTGCTCCCCTCCTTGTATAAAAGAAGCATTTTACACTTTAGTGTAAAACCAAAAAATTTCTCATTTTTTGGGACTTTATGCACTCTTCAATCCTATTTTTCCAAAAATTATAAAATAAATGATGATAATTTTCACTATTAACTTTATGTTGAACTTTGAACAATCACTTTCGGATCTAATAAAGATTAGTTTATTCTCCTCTTCATATAAAGAAGTTTTTGTATTTTGATGTAAAGCCAAGTTTAATTGAGAAGACCAGAGTTTTGCTTGCTAGGAGGTCTATGAATTCACTTGAGCAAATATCTATTAAATTTAGTTTGAATGGAGAACCAAAATTCCATCTGGCACTAATACCATTATTTTATTCGAATAGAAGTCCAGAATTCCATTGACAATATTATAGTTTGAATAAAATACTTAGAGAACCATCTGGTAATAATATCTCTGTAACGACCCCAGATTTTAAATTTATTTAAATTAATAATTTATTGAATTTTTGAGTTAAACTTTATAATTAAATGAATTTTTGAAGAAAAATTGTAAAATTAAATTAATAAATGGAAGCGAGTTTCCCCGATCGTAATCAATTTGGAATAAATCATTTAAATTTAAATGTATTGTGAATATTAGACATACGTGATATATGAGAAAATTTGAAGTTAATATATATGTATATTGAATTCGAGTTTAAATCTAAGTTTAAATGGTTTAATAATAATAATAAATGATAATAATAAATATTAAGTTATAAATAGAATCGAAATATATAAGATAAATTATATAGTTTTATAAAAATGAAAATGTATAAAACAAATAAAAATAATAAAGAAAGATTTAATAAAAATTTGAAGTTCACTCGTATTTTAAAAGTAATCAAAACAAAACAAGAAGAAAACAAACAAAGTGATAAATACAAATCTCTTTAGTCACCAAAACAAGATCATCTCACCCCATACCCAAATGAACTATCAGCCTCAATATAAAATAAAGTAAATTTTGTACAAAGAAATCAATGCTACTACCTTTAGCATACAAACACATATATCTTCAGCCGTGCTTGTTGTACAAAACAATTAAATACAAGTATTGCAAAGGAAGACATAAAGTACGCAGCAATTAATGTTAGAATCTTGAGTACCCAACATATTATCATCTCAGCCTCCACAAAGAAAAAAATATCACTGCTAAAAACTTGTACAAATCTATATCATCACCCTGTGCAAAGACTTGTCACCAGAAAACTCTTCTTTTTATCAAACTCCTTCAATTCATTCTCGTTCCATTTTAAACTAGAAAAAAAAAAACTGAGAATCTAAAGTAAGTCCCATCTTCAATGTAAACAACACCTGAGTTCAACTCAAAGCCAACAGGAGAATCAAGCTAGCAACTTTCAAACAATTTTCCAGTTTTAAAAGCCTGTCTCAAAATGATGTTCTGTTCTTCTCTGCCATTTTCAAGGTGAGTAACATTTTTGTTAAAAAACTACTTAAGTATGTGATGGTTGCATGTTTGCATCTGGGCATAGATATGTTTATATGATTACCTGAGTGGTTATAATTGTATGTGTGTGCATGATCTATATATCTGTAACCTCTCTGTTTGTTTTCAAGCTTCAGTTTTGGTTTAAAAAATCATATCTCTCGATTTAGTCTGTGATAGGGTTTAAGTTTCAAACGAAACTTGTACGTTGTATCATAGTGAAGTTTTTAAAATTTTTATTTAAGTTGAATTATAATTTAAATATCACTGGGATTCAAGAACAACAGGCAAACTTAAATAATGGGTAAATTCAAACATTTTAAAATATTGGTTCAGGATCACAGTTTGAATCACTACCCCGTAACATGATTTTTAAAAACAGACATCATCATTTTTAACATTGTATTTAAGGTGCAGTTTGGGGAAGAACTAAAATGAGTTTTCGTCGATTTTTGGGTGATCAAGTAGACTGGAATGCTCGGGGTTCTCCCTGATGATGAAGGAGCAAGCGTAGTTGAGGGGAAAAATGGTTGATGGTGATCGAATTCATCGAGGAGGTCGTGGCTGTGGTTTTATTTCTAGAACCCTAGTTTAACTAGGCTGTGTTGAATTGATTGTAGTGGCGTGAAGGATGGATCGAGTGCGATGGGGTTTAACGTGATGGTAGAGGGGTTGACGTCGAATAGTTGGCCGAAGTTTCGAGCCTTCTGGTTGTCGTGGTGGCGAGAACGACGCCGTGCCAGGTTTGGGAAAATTCACGTCACGTTTCCAGGTTTGGGTTGTAAGACTCGATTTTGATTTTGGGTAGTTAGTCGAGTTCAGGTGATCGTTATTGGTTGTAGAGGGGTTTTTCGATGTGGGGAGATCATTGCTGGCGATCAGAGTTGGTGGCATCAATCGTGCACGTGCACGAGCACGTTTTCTCATCTCTGTCATTTTGGGGAAGACGAAGTTTTAACTCGGGTTTACTCGAGTCATTCGAGTATATTACTCGAAGCAGGAAGGGAATGACTCGAAGTCACTTTAGTCTGGGCTCGAAGCAGTTTAGACGATTTGAGTATGTTGTGTTCCAGGCTTTTGTTTAAGGTATAGCCCGGCAGTTTCTTGATTTCAAAAAAAAAAAACAATATAAAATCTGAACGAATTTAAAACCATGTTTAATTAGAATTTTTAAAATCTGAATTCAAATTGGAAATTTGAATCTTAGGATTTGAAAATGGACTAAAGTTATTTTTAATCAATTAAATAATGTTAAAGGTTAGTTAATTAATATAAAGAATGTTTAATGGTTAATTAACTTTTAAAGTTTAAAGTTAATCTATTTGTTGAAGGAGATTAATTACTTGAAGTGAATTATTTAATAAAAGTAATTAAGGTAAATTTGTTAATAATTTAAGTTTGATTAACTAACTAATTAAAGAATAATTAATTAGAGGATAATTAATTATGTGGTTAATAAATTAAGGTTGATAAATTAATTAAGGTTGATTAATTAATAAATAAATGTTGATGAATTATAATTAAAGGTGAATTAATTTGTTTTTGGTTAATTAATAAATGATTAAAGAGTAATTAATCAAAATGATTTTGTGATTTATTAATGTTAATTAACCAGGATTAGTAATTCATAAGAAATTAATCTGATTTGAATTAATCAGATATTAATTGATTTTACTTATGAATATTTGGATTCTATTGATTTGATTGTTTGATATCCCTGATTGTGATACTTTGTGATATATCCTGATTATATTATGATCTGAAATTTACTTATCTGTGATGTATATATTGTTATGTGAATATGAAACCCTTGACCCGTAAACGACACCTGAATTTCGATGCGACAGGGAGTCGGATTCCAGTTGGTTATCCGAAACCCACATCGAATTGTAATGATGAATCTTTGTGACTGATAAATTTATTTTATCTATGAATCTGTGAATGAAGATAAGCATTATCGATTATACCGCTTATCGATGTATCTGTGATGATTGATGTTGTGCACTATTGTGTGAAAACCCTGGACTACACCATACACACACAAATATGGATTTCACGTGGAAATCGGTTAAGTCACAGATAATGTAAATTCAATGTTTTTGAAATTGAAATTTTAATTTCAATTGATTTTGAAATTGGAAATTTGGGTTTAAAGTGAAAAGCTTTTGAAATGGGATTTCAAAGATAAAAGTTATTTCGAATAACTTAATCGAGTTTTGAAATTTAAATAATTTGATTTAAATTTGAATTCAAGTTTGCAATTGAATTCTATGATTTGAAACTAGGGATTAAAGATGTTGTACAAGTTATATATGGGTTAAACCATTTTAAAGATATTGATTTGGGAATTTGAATTTAATTCAAGGGTTTTAACTCATGTAAATATAACTGGATTTTTCTGAAACGAAACTATTTGTTTTCAAATAATAAAAGCTTTCACATAAGTAAGGATTTCTAAATTGTGCTGAACGGTTTCAAGTTTGAAATAGAATTGAAATGTTTTGAAAACTATGAAATGAGTCTTTGATTTCAAAGACCGGACGAATTAATCCAACTTGAATTGGAATTGTTTTGAATGACTATGAATGAATCTTTGGAAATGAGTTTTGAAAGTTATAAGTTAAATCTTGACTTAAAGATTTAACGAGTTAATCCAAGTGAAATGGAAATTGTTTTGAAATCTATAAATGGATCTTTGTAAATGGGGTGAACTTTGTGAATTAAATCTTTTGTTTAAAAGATTAAAGTGTGGAAATTGTTTAAACCATTGAAGGTTTTTGAAATGAATCTTTTTGTTTAAAAGATTGGAAATGGTAATTTGTTTTACCATTCGAATGAAAAGTTTTGAGTTTTAAGCTGTGATTTAACTGAGACCCTAGTATCCATATGATTTTTAATTGCGCTCGTTATTCGGTTTAGCCGGGAGAGGACCTTTGTGTCATATAACCCATTCTGAATAGTGATACGACGTAAATGGATGGCATTTGAAGACCGGTGGTGAAGACCGGGTATTTGCGAGAGCGATAGGATGACCTATCGATTGTCTCTGCACCGAGTAAAGCCCGGTATAGAGATTCCCTAAGTGATGGGAAGTCCGATCGGGATTGTGAATACCCGGAATTGCAAGGGCTTCTTTGGAAGTGCCTTCGGTTCTGTTCGAACCCGGAACAGACTTGTATGGATGTGTGTCTGACATTACACTTTGAGATGTAAAGCTGGTTTCTATCAAATACATTTCTGTTGGTGGCGGAGAATTTATTCTCTTAGCTTAACACCCTTCTCTGAGACGTACGAGCTCAGAGGTTATGTAGTTGATGGTTACTAGTGATACATTCCCAATTTGGTAATGTGGCATACGAAGTGCTGCTGATCATTGGTTGATCAAAGCGTGGCTTTGTGAAAAAGCGTGGCTTTGTGAAAAAGCGTAGTTTTGTGGACGAGACTTCGTCGAGCCTCACAACCCGGTAATGGTCGAAACAGGAATGTTGCGACAAAGGTTTGTAGGGGTAGCGCCCCTAGGGTATGTCATTTCCTTCTGGATAAAGGGTGGTATCATGGTATGGAGCCCAGATACTTAACTCGTGTGGACACTATACATTTATCACTTTGTGATGTTGCTTTATGATTGAGGTACCTCGGATAAAGGTCGGTAACGACCGGGGGATGACATGACTCGTGTGTTAGTTACCTAGTTACAGCTCGGTTAGAGCGTGAGGTAGCGTCGGCCTTTTGTTTGCGGAGATCCGGTTAGGTTCTCGGGGCGTCTTTCCAGAGGCGTTTCTATTTCGGTAAGGAAGTTCCTTAGCCTGATCATTTGTTGGAAATCCAAAGAAACAATACGAACCCTGTACGGTTTTAGTTGTATTACCTGCTATGGAATGTGGCGGTAACCCGCTATTGAACGTAGTAGCTATAGTAGGCATACAACAATTGTTGTATGTTGGCTAAGATTGATATTATATTTTCGAAATGTTTTCGACACTATGCACTAATGATAATAATATCGAATGATTTTTGCATAGTAAGCATGTTTGAATATCATAAGGAGAAATCTCCTCCAATTCTGCGATTGCATTGTGTGTGTGGCGGGAGGCCTTATGGTAGTTTCATTTTTCGAAAAGCATTGCGGGTTTCAATGTTTAAAAGCCTTTTGTGTTTGTTTGAAAATAAACTGTTTTTGTTGCTCACACCAGTCCCATGACTGATCCGGAGTTTATTATTCCCTTCCTAAACTCTGGGTGCCCACCATTTTCCACACGGGCAGTCTAGAGTTGGATTTTTCAGATATTCAGGTTTAGTAGATTATCTGGAGCTAGTTCAGTTCTTGGAGTTCATGGACTGACGTTGCTTATCTTGGAGCATTCTATTGGAGACATTCTATCCGCTGCTAGTGTTATCATTTTCTTTCCGCTGCTATTTCTTGTATCATATCTCTGATGTATATTGATATCTGTTGTATCATTCTGTTGTATCATATTGTATCAGATGTTGTATCTGTCATTATATCAATGTTATGTAATTGATATATTCTTCTTCCGCTGTGTTGTTTACTTAATGTTGTTATCAGCTCCGGCGACTCGGATTTGAACGATCGAATCTACGACATTCGAGTACGATGTAAAGTATGGATGTCGATTTTCGAACGTGAAAATCCGGTTCGTTACATGTGGTATCAGAGCTAAGGTTGAACTTTAGCTCAGGAGTATAACACGTTAAGTAGCTCATTAGAGATAGAGTGAAGTAAACTCTAGAATGAGTAATCTCTAAGATATCCGTCCGTATGCCTCAGTAAATTCTCTTGCTATCTACTGATAGTAAGTATGAGTGCGAGAAGAGGATGAGATAGGGGACAGAGGAATATGACTGTAAATGATCAATACTCTGTAACAACGAGGAAGCAATCTTTTCTCTATCAATATCTTTTGTTCAGCATCTCTTCTCAATTCTTTGATAGTTTCGATATATCAATATGGGACATAAACTCCAGATAGGCCAGACTTGTTGTTTGGATGTATTGGTTGCTTTGTTTGCTATGATCGATAGGTATACTTTAGTTCTAAATTGGAATTTTGGAAATTGTATCCATATATCTATCTATTCTTTGGGTCCCGATATGTTCTACGAATGGTTAGTTATCCTTTCGAACTATCCGATGCCATTGTATATCTCGTAGATCTGGATAATTCGAATATTTTGTGAAGTTTAAACAGATTCGTTCTTGTATCTGTTATTGATATTCTGATTTGGTAAGCCAAATGAAGAATGGATATTCAGTTTGAGTTGATGAAATATTCTCCATCTATCTTTTTGTCTCTTTGGTAATTTCGAGGACGAAATTCTTTTAAGGGGGAAGTTTGTAACGACCCCAGATTTTAAATTTATTTAAATTAATAATTTATTGAATTTTTGAGTTAAACTTTATAATTAAATGAATTTTTGAAGAAAAATTGTAAAATTAAATTAATAAATGGAAGCGAGTTTCCCCGATCGTAATCAATTTGGAATAAATCATTTAAATTTAAATGTATTGTGAATATTAGACATACGTGATATATGAGAAAATTTGAAGTTAATATATATGTATATTGAATTCGAGTTTAAATCTAAGTTTAAATGGTTTAATAATAATAATAAATGATAATAATAAATATTAAGTTATAAATAGAATCGAAATATATAAGATAAATTATATAGTTTTATAAAAAAGAAAATGTATAAAACAAATAAAAATAATAAAGAAAGATTTAATAAAAATTTGAAGTTCACTCGCATTTTAAAAGTAATCAAAACAAAACAAGAAGAAAACAAACAAAGTGATAAATACAAATCTCTTTAGTCACCAAAACAAGATCATCTCACCCCATACCCAAATGAACTATCAGCCTCAATATAAAATAAAGTAAATTTTGTACAAAGAAATCAATGCTACTACCTTTAGCATACAAACACATATATCTTCAGCCGTGCTTGTTGTACAAAACAATTAAATACAAGTATTGCAAAGGAAGACATAAAGTACGCAGCAATTAATGTTAGGATCTTGAGTACCCAACATATTATCATCTCAGCCTCCACAAAGAAAAAATATCACTGCTAAAAACTTGTACAAATCTATATCATCACCCTGTGCAAAGACTTGTCACCAGAAAACTCTTCTTTTTATCAAACTCCTTCAATTCATTCTCGTTCCATTTTAAACTAGAAAAAAAAAACTGAGAATCTAAAGTAAGTCCCATCTTCAATGTAAACAACACCTGAGTTCAACTCAAAGCCAACAGGAGAATCAAGCTAGCAACTTTCAAACAATTTTCCAGTTTTAAAAGCCTGTCTCAAAATGATGTTCTGTTCTTCTCTGCCATTTTCAAGGTGAGTAACATTTTTGTTAAAAAACTACTTAAGTATGTGATGGTTGCATGTTTGCATCTGGGCATAGATATGTTTATATGATTACCTGAGTGGTTATAATTGTATGTGTGTGCATGATCTATATATCTGTAACCTCTCTGTTTGTTTTCAAGCTTCAGTTTTGGTTTAAAAAATCATATCTCTCGATTTAGTCTGTGATAGGGTTTAAGTTTCAAACGAAACTTGTACGTTGTATCATAGTGAAGTTTTTAAAATTTTTATTTAAGTTGAATTAAAATTTAAATATCACTGGGATTCAAGAACAACAGGCAAACTTAAATAATGGGTAAATTCAAACATTTTAAAATATTGGTTCAGGATCACAGTTTGAATCACTACCCCGTAACATGATTTTTAAAAACAAACATCATCATTTTTAACATTGTATTTAAGGTGCAGTTTGGGGAAGAACTAAAATGAGTTTTCGTCGATTTTTGGGTGATCAAGTAGACTGGAATGCTCGGGGTTCTCCCTGATGATGAAGGAGCAAGCGTAGTTGAGGGGAAAAATGGTTGATGGTGATCGAATTCATCGAGGAGGTCGTGGCTGTGGTTTTATTTCTAGAACCCTAGTTTAACTAGGCTGTGTTGAATTGATTGTAGTGGCGTGAAGGATGGATCGAGTGCGATGGGGTTTAACGTGATGGTAGAGGGGTTGACGTCGAATAGTTGGCCGAAGTTTCGAGCCTTCTGGTTGTCGTGGTGGCGAGAACGACGCCGTGCCAGGTTTGGGAAAATTCACGTCACGTTTCCAGATTTGGGTTGTAAGACTCGATTTTGATTTTGGGTAGTTAGTCGAGTTCAGGTGATCGTTATTGGTTGTAGAGGGGTTTTTCGATGTGGGGAGATCATTGCTGGCGATCAGAGTTGGTGGCATCAATCGTGCACGTGCACGAGCATGTTTTCTCATCTCTGTCATTTTGGGGAAGACGAAGTTTTAACTCGGGTTTACTCGAGTCATTCGAGTATATTACTCGAAGCAGGAAGGGAATGACTCGAAGTCACTTTAGTCTGGGCTCGAAGCAGTTTAGACGATTTGAGTATGTTGTGTTCCAGGCTTTTGTTTAAGGTATAGCCCGGCAGTTTCTTGATTTCAAAAAAAAAACAATATAAAATCTGAACGAATTTAAAACCATGTTTAATTAGAATTTTTAAAATCTGAATTCAAATTGGAAATTTGAATCTTAGGATTTGAAAATGGACTAAAGTTATTTTTAATCAATTAAATAATGTTAAAGGTTAGTTAATTAATATAAAGAATGTTTAATGGTTAATTAACTTTTAAAGTTTAAAGTTAATCTATTTGTTGAAGGAGATTAATTACTTGAAGTTAATTATTTAATAAAAGTAATTAAGGTAAATTTGTTAATAATTTAAGTTTGATTAACTAACTAATTAAAGAATAATTAATTAGAGGATAATTAATTATGTGGTTAATAAATTAAGGTTGATAAATTAATTAAGGTTGATTAATTAATAAATAAATGTTGATGAATTATAATTAAAGGTGAATTAATTTGTTTTTGGTTAATTAATAAATGATTAAAGAGTAATTAATCAAAATGATTTTGTGATTTATTAATGTTAATTAACCAGGATTAGTAATTCATAAGAAATTAATCTGATTTGAATTAATCAGATATTAATTGATTTTACTTATGAATATTTGGATTCTATTGATTTGATTGTTTGATATCCCTGATTGTGATACTTTGTGATATATCCTGATTATATTATGATCTGAAATTTACTTATCTGTGATGTATATATTGTTATGTGAATATGAAACCCTTGACCCGTAAACGACACCTGAATTTCGATGCGACAGGGAGTCGGATTCCAGTTGGTTATCCGAAACCCACATCGAATTGTAATGATGAATCTTTGTGACTGATAAATTTATTTTATCTATGAATCTGTGAATGAAGATAAGCGTTATCGATTATACCGCTTATCGATGTATCTGTGATGATTGATGTTGTGCACTATTGTGTGAAAACCCTGGACTACACCATACACACACAAATATGGATTTCACGTGGAAATCGGTTAAGTCACAGATAATGTAAATTCAATGTTTTTGAAATTGAAATTTTAATTTCAATTGATTTTGAAATTGGAAATTTGGGTTTAAAGTGAAAAGCTTTTGAAATGGGATTTCAAAGATAAAAGTTATTTCGAATAACTTAATCGAGTTTTGAAATTTAAATAATTTGATTTAAATTTGAATTCAAGTTTGCAATTGAATTCTATGATTTGAAACTAGGGATTAAAGATGTTGTACAAGTTATATATGGGTTAAACCATTTTAAAGATATTGATTTGGGAATTTGAATTTAATTCAAGGGTTTTAACTCATGTAAATATAACTGGATTTTTCTGAAACGAAACTATTTGTTTTCAAATAATAAAAGCTTTCACATAAGTAAGGATTTCTAAATTGTGCTGAACGGTTTCAAGTTTGAAATAGAATTGAAATGTTTTGAAAACTATGAAATGAGTCTTTGATTTCAAAGACCGGACGAATTAATCCAACTTGAATTGGAATTGTTTTGAATGACTATGAATGAATCTTTGGAAATGAGTTTTGAAAGTTATAAGTTAAATCTTGACTTAAAGATTTAACGAGTTAATCCAAGTGAAATGGAAATTGTTTTGAAATCTATAAATGGATCTTTGTAAATGGGGTGAACTTTGTGAATTAAATCTTTTGTTTAAAAGATTAAAGTGTGGAAATTGTTTAAACCATTGAAGGTTTTTGAAATGAATCTTTTTGTTTAAAAGATTGGAAATGGTAATTTGTTTTACCATTCGAATGAAAAGTTTTGAGTTTTAAGCTGTGATTTAACTGAGACCCTAGTATCCATATGATTTTTAATTGCGCTCGTTATTCGGTTTAGCCGGGAGAGGACCTTTGTGTCATATAACCCATTCTGAATAGTGATACGACGTAAATGGATGGCATTTGAAGACCGGTGGTGAAGACCGGGTATTTGCGAGAGCGATAGGATGACCTATCGATTGTCTCTGCACCGAGTAGCGCCCGGTATAGAGATTCCCTAAGTGATGGGAAGTCCGATCGGGATTGTGAATACCCGGAATTGCAAGGGCTTCTTTGGAAGTGCCTTCGGTTCTGTTCGAACCCGGAACAGACTTGTATGGATGTGTGTCTGACATTACACTTTGAGATGTAAAGCTGGTTTCTATCAAATACATTTCTGTTGGTGGCGGAGAATTTATTCTCTTAGCTTAACACCCTTCTCTGAGATGTACGAGCTCAGAGGTTATGTAGTTGATGGTTACTAGTGATACATTCCCAATTTGGTAATGTGGCATACAAAGTGCTGCTAATCATTGGTTGATCAAAGCGTGGCTTTGTGAAAAAGCGTGGCTTTGTGAAAAAGCGTAGTTTTGTGGACGAGACTTCGTCGAGCCTCACAACCCGGTAATGGTCGAAACAGGAATGTTGCGACAAAGGTTTGTAGGGGTAGCGCCCCTAGGGTATGTCATTTCCTTCTGGATAAAGGGTGGTATCATGGTATGGAGCCCAGATACTTAACTCGTGTGGACACTATACATTTATCACTTTGTGATGATGCTTTATGATTGAGGTACCTCGGATAAAGGTCGGTAACGACCGGGGGATGACATGACTCGTGTGTTAGTTACCTAGTTACAGCTCGGTTAGAGCGTGAGGTAGCGTCGGCCTTTTGTTTGCGGAGATCCGGTTAGGTTCTCGGGGCGTCTTTCCAGAGGCGTTTCTATTTCGGTAAGGAAGTTCCTTAGCCTGATCATTTGTTGGAAATCCAAAGAAACAATACGAACCCTGTACGGTTTTAGTTGTATTACCTGCTATGGAATGTGGCGGTAACCTGCTATTGAACGTAGTAGCTATAGTAGGCATACAACAATTGTTGTATGTTGGCTAAGATTGATATTATATTTTCGAAATGTTTTCGACACTATGCACTAATGATAATAATATCGAATGATTTTTGCGTAGTAAGCATGTTTAACTATCATAAGGAGAAATCTCCTCCAATTCTGCGATTGCATTGTGTGTGTGGCGGGAGGCCTTATGGTAGTTTCATTTTTCGAAAAGCATTGCGGGTTTCAATGTTTAAAAGCCTTTTGTGTTTGTTTGAAAATAAACTGTTTTTGTTGCTCACACCAGTCCCATGACTGATCCGGAGTTTATTGTTCCCTTCCTAAACTCTGGGTGCCCACCATTTTCCACACGGGCAGTCTAGAGTTGGATTTTTCAGATATTCAGGTTTAGTAGATTATCTGGAGCTAGTTCAGTTCTTGGAGTTCATGGACTGACGTTGCTTATCTTGGAGCATTCTATTGGAGACATTCTATCCGCTGCTAGTGTTATCATTTTCTTTCCGCTGCTATTTCTTGTATCATATCTCTGATGTATATTGATATCTGTTGTATCATTCTGTTGTATCATATTGTATCAGATGTTGTATCTGTCATTATATCAATGTTATGTAATTGATATATTCTTCTTCCGCTGTGTTGTTTACTTAATGTTGTTATCAGCTCCGGCGACTCGGATTTGAACGATCGAATCTACGACATTCGAGTACGATGTAAAGTATGGATGTCGATTTTCGAACGTGAAAATCCGGTTCGTTACAATCTCTTTCCCAAATAAAAGACCAGAAATCCATTTGGCAATAATATCATATTCTCTAAATAGAAGACCAGAAAATCATTCAATAATAATAATTTCTTAAATAGAAGACCAGAAAATCCATCTGACAATAATATCGGAATAGAAGACTTAGAACTCATCTGATAATAATATCTGAATAGAAAACCAGAAACTCATCTGGTGATAATATTTGAATAGAATAACAAAAACTCGTCTGTAATTTCTTAAATAGAAGACCAGAAAACCAATCTGGCAATAATATTTGAATAGAAGACCAAGAACTCATCTAGTAATAATATCTGAATAGAAGACCAAAAACTCATATGGTAATAATATCTGAATAGAATACCAGAAACTCATCTGGTAATAGCTTGTTCTTGACCTTCCTTTAAAGGTTACTTTAACTTTGCCTTGATGCGAAATGTGTTTAACTGTTCTTCCTCTAGAAGATTGCTTTGACCCATCTTTAGAGTAGATTTGAAGTTGCTCGATTAATTTCTTTTTCTCCTTACCATTCTTTGGGTGGTGATTTTAAGCTTTAATTATCTTTGCCCCTTGTTACTCTTTGGGTTATGATTTAGGCTTTAATTCTCTTTGCCCCTTACTACTCTTCAGATAGTGATTTAGTCTTGAGCCCCTTATTACCTTACTAGGTAATGATTTAGGCTAGTCGGTACTTTTGGCTAGCCGTCTTCCCTCTAAGAAGTACTCCGGTCAGGCCTTATAGGCAGAACCGAAGGTAAGTTTGGTGCTTTGTCTAGGCTATCTAATGCGGGACCAAAGGCTTACTCCATCCTCCCTCTAGGAGGCGCTCCGACTAGGCCATGAAGGCGGGATGAAGGCTTGCAGTGCTTTGGGAAGACCATCTTAGGCGGGACCAAAGGCTTACTCTGACCTCCCTCCAGGAGATGCTTTGACCAGGCCCTTGTGGCTGGATCAAAGGCTTTCTTTTGCCCCTTACTATCATCTTAGGCAGTGATTTAGGCTTTTCCTTTTAGTTCCTTTCTTTCATTAGACTATCCATTCCATAAATATGCTTGTTTCAATTTTCTTTATTCATTCATTGTTGGGAAGTAAGGCCTCAAATGTTCGACATTCCAAGTTCTTGCTATTACGTTGCCATTAGGTCGGCATAATAAGTAAGTCCCTGGTGGAATTAATTCATAAATAACAATAGAACCTTCCCAATTTGGTCCAAGTGGTCTGTCTGATGGATTTTGGTATTTGCCATGATTTTTCAAAGTAATAAATCTCCTTTATGAAATGATCTTCCTCTAACTTTGGAGTTATAATATTTCAATATCCTTTGTTGATATTTGGCTTTTCCTATGGTCACTTCATCCCTTAGCTCATTGATCAAATGTTAGGATTTTTTCCTCAATTCTTGATTAGGATCAAATGCATATGCAATTCGTCGATGAGATGGAACCTTAACTTTGACCGGAAGCATTGCTTCACATCCATATGTTAAAGAAAAATAGGTATGTCCCGTTGCAGTCTTAGTAGAAGTTATATATACCCAGAGTACTAGCGGTAGTTCTTCTACCCAATTTCTTTTTGCTTTGTCCAGTTGTTTCTTAAGAATAGTTTAATTGGTTTTATTGGCAGCTTCAACGGTTCCATTAGCCTTTGGATGAGCTACATATGAAAAGTTTTCAACTATTCCATTCTTATTGCAAAATCTGGTGAATTCTCCACTTTTTAACTAAGTTTCATTATCAGATATTATCTTATGTGGTATTCCAAACCATGTGACTATGTTTTTAATTACAAACTTTAACGCTTTTCCTGATGTTATGTTTGGTAATGGTTCTGCTTCTACCCATTTAGTAAAATAATCAATTGCCACTACTGCAAACTTAGCTCCATCTTTGGATATAGGTAATGGTCCAATTAAGTCGATCCTCCATACATTAAAAGGCCATGGACTAGAGATCGGGGTTAATTCACTTGGGGGAGCATGTGGAACCGTCGAAAATTTCTGACACTTCTCACATCTCTTTACATGATTCACTGCATCATTACTCATTTGGATCCATTAGAAACCTTGCCTCATTACCTTTTTGGCTAATTTTATTCCATTAGAATGGTCTCCATAGAACCCTTCATGATCTTCTCTTAGTAATCTCACACCACTTTCCTCGCTAACACATCTCAAGTAAAGGAGTGAATATCTTTTTATGTAAAGTATTCCGTCCATCATAATAAAAGTTAGGGCGTGGCGCTTTATTTTTCTAGTTTCACTTTTATCCTCTGGTAGTTTTCCTTTTACAAAGTACTTAATAATAGGCATCATCCAGTTATTTCTGTATTAACCATTAATATCTACAAGAACGGTTCTTTCCTGGTTTTCTTCATTGCCATTTCTTGATTTATTTTCTTTATCGGTCTGTTTAAGGGCTTGGGATCTTGTAATACAATGGACTCATTTTTTCGGTTTGGAGACCTCTTCCTCTATACTAGGACTTGGTTAGAAACTGACTGGTACAATTCAAGTTTTCGGTGCTCCTTGTGAGCTAGCTAACTTGGCCAAAGAACCGGCTTGAGAATTTCTCTCTCTTGGTACTTGATGTAGTGAGAAATCTTCAAATTGGATCAACATCTTTAACACTTTTTTATGTAAAGGACTAGTTTGGTATCTTTTGTTTGATATGCCAGGTTAAACTTATTTACCATTAGTTAGGAATCACCGAAGATCTCAATCCTTAGAATCTTTAATTGTAGGGCTAAGGTGAGCCTTGCCACCATTGATTCCTATTTTGCCACATTATTGGTAGCGGGAAATCCCAATTTCATTGCATAATGTAACCGGTGCCTGTTAGGGGTATGACCATGTATCCTGCACCAGCTCCTTGCTCATTTGAAGCTCCATCAATAAATAATTTCCATTTGGGTTTCAAATCATTTTCCTTTTATTATTTTTTATAATGAACCCTATGCATTCATTTATGAAGTCGGCCAGAGCCTGTCCTTTAATTGCTACTCGGGGTCAAAACTCAATATCATATTGACTAAGCTCTATTCCTTATTTCACTAATCTTCCCGACGTCTTGGTTTTACTGATAACTTGTTTGAGCAGAAAGTTGATTAAGACTTTAATTGGGTATGCTTGGAAATATGCCCTTAGCTTTTGAGTAGTGAGCATGAAATGGTATGCCAACTTTTCTATGATCAGATATCTAATTTCTACATCTTCAAGCCTTTTACTAATATAGTATATCGGAAGTTGAGTTCCATTCACCTTCCTTATTAAAACGAACTTATTGGATGTCCAAAGACCGCCATGTAAAGATATAAATCCTCTCCTTCTATTGGGCTAGATAGGATCGGGGGTTTATTAAGATGATCTTTCAATTCCTTGAAGGCCTTTTGACAATCCTCTCCCCACTCGAAGTTATTCTTTTTCTTGATTACGTCAAAGAACAGTATGCACTAGTCAGTGGCTTTAGAGATGAATCTGTTCAAAGTTTCAACTCTCCTGTTCAAGCTCATCACATCTTTACTCAACTTTGGCTCCGCCACGTCCCTAATCGCCTTAACGTGGTTAGGGTTGGCCTCAATTCCTCTGGTGTTGACAATATATCCCATAAACTTCCTAGATTGTATCCCGAAGGAGCACTTTTGGAGATTCAATTTCATCTTGTATTTTCTTAATACTTCAAACATTTCTTCAAAGGCTTTCAAGTGATTGGTTTCCTCTTGAGATTTGACTAGCATATCATCTACATATACTTCCATGTTTCGATCAATTTGTTCTTAAACATTCCGTTCACCAATCTTTGATATGTAGCTCCTGCATTTTACAACCTAAAAGGCATAACTTTGTAGCAGTATATTCCCCAATATGTTATGAAACTTGTGTGTTCTTCATCTGACTTGAACATGTCAAATTGATTATACCCTGAGTATGCATCCATAAAAGATAACAATTTATGTCCACTAGTTAGTCAACTAATTGGTCTATTTGAGGCAAAGGATAACAATCCTTGAGGCATGCTTTATTCAAATCAGTATAGTCAACGCATGTTCTCCATTTTCCATTAGGCTTTTTGGCTAATACGGGATTGGCCAACCATTTTGGGTAAAAAATCTTCCCCAATGAATTCAGTTTCAAGTAGCCTTTTGAATTCCTCTTTCAACGCGTTAGCTTGAACAATATCGAATTGCCTTTTCTTTTGTCGAGTAGGAGTGATGTTTGGATCAATGTTCAGAGCATGACTCATGATCGCTAGATCTATCCTGACCATGTCCGAGGGGGTCCAAGTAAATACATCCTTGCTAGAATGAATGGACTGAATAAGTACCCCTCTGAGCTTATCATCTAACCCCTTCCATCTTTACTGTTTTTATTGGATTAAGAGAATCTAGGATTACTTCTTCTAGGTATTCGGTTGGCTTTATCCTTTCCTGCTCATTTCTGCAAACTTATTCAATGACAAATTCTTCGTTGTCTATTTCCTCGTCTATTAAGTTTGCCTCTTTCCTTTTTCTTCCTCTTAGAAAAGTTAAATCTTTTCAACACATTCTTGACTTTCTCAGTTGCTCTTGCCTTCTCATTTGCGTTGGATGGTTGGCTTGGAGGACCAATATCCAAGGGCTTTTTTATTCCAGTTTTGATTGATTTGCCTTTCTCTAAATCATAACAAGAAGTACTGTCTATTTTATATTGATCAAGTATAGCAAAATACAATTCTCAAGAGCTAGATTGCTCTCCTCTTATAGTTCCCCATCCACTCTTAGTTAGAAATTTCACCATCAGATATTTTGGTGACACGAATGCGTCTACTTAATTCAGGCTTGGTCTCCCAAAGAAAGAGCTGTAGCAGGAAGGTTGGTCCATTATAACGAACAAGATTTTGGAAGTTCTCAGATGGGGGGGTCTCCATTTGGACTAGAAGCTTAATGTGCCCTACTGTAGTGGATCCTTTGTTATTGAACCTGAAGATGGGCCCGTAGCTTGGCTCTGAATTTTCTTCTAAAATTCCCATCTGATCGAAGGCATGCTTAAAGATACATTCACCGCGCTTATGGTATCAACTAGAATTTTGATTACTATAGAAAGCCCAATCTATGCAGTTATCATTAGCGGGTCATTACGTGGATGGTGATTAAATCCTGTGGAGTTATCATCGGACTATGCACCTAAGCTGATATTTGCAGTTTTTTAGCGGTGGCTCTTCCTGAATAGAAAATACTACATCTCTGGCCTCTCTTATGTACCTGCTTCTGGCTTCCTTGCTGCTTTTGGCTAAATGTGGACCTCTATAGATAACATTTATTCGATCAATCGGTGGAATAAAGTCTTGTTAAGAATTGTTTTCCACAAAATTCGTTGCATTATTTGGCGGCCTCTGATTACTTTCCTCAAGATGGGCAGGTTTCTGCTTTTTTATGATAAATTCCTTCAGGATCCCTGATCGGACCATATTTTAAATGATTCTAGCTAAAACATGACATCCATCATTTTTGTGCCCATTCGCTTATGGTAAGCACAATAATCTCCTCCCCTTCTTGGCTCGGGGTTATTCCTTGCCTTGTAAGAAGTTGGAAGTTGCCTCCATCTTTAGTTGTAGCAAAAATATAGGAGATTAATTTGTTTGTTTAAGGCCACTAGTTAGATTTTAGGATCTCCATCCATCTTCCTTTCTTTCTCTCATCCCATCTTGGCTTCTTATTAGGGTGATCAAAGCCAGATCTTCCTGCTTTCTTCTTTACATGAGACTTTTTCTTAGTGTGATACATCTCATCCATACAAATGAATATGTTAGCTTGGAAGTGAAAATCTTGAAGGTCTCTATACCCATGGATATAAAGTTCCTTCCAAAAGGGGGTTTACTCAATCAATCCTGAATGTACTGCCATTAACTTTTCCCTATCAGTCATGTTCTCTGCTTTTAATGCCTCTATGTTGTCATTTCAAGTATTCACGAGCAGCTCTCCCAGTCTCTGCTTAACATTGGCCAACACACTAGAATAGATAGTAGGGTCCTTGCACACATAGAACTATGCTAAGAATTCATAAAAGAACTGCTTTTAAGAATAAATGGTTTTCTCCTTGTAATGTCTATACCACTTAACAACTGCTTCTTAAGAAGTGCACAGAAAGAGCCTACAGTGTACGACTCCAAAAGCACTGTGAAGGCCCATTTGGCTCTCGAAGGCTAGAAGATGATCATCGGGATCGGTAGCCCCGTTATGCCTTAGCGATGGAGTCTTGATGTGTGATGGAATTTGATAAACATTATTCTTTCTGTGAAGGAGGCTTCAGAAAAATTGTTATTGACTCTGGGATCAAGGGTCCTCTTTCCATTGATATCAACCACGTCCTTTGCCATTTTATCAGCTATATCTCTTAAGTAAGCTTCATCATTGTGATAATCACCTCTATAATGCCTGTACTCCTTACATAAGAGTGAACTTCCCGATTGTTCATTAGACGTTTCTACTAATTCTTCCTGGCAATCTTCTTTAACCTTGTTATCCGCTAGCAATTTTGGAGAGAATGCTGCAGCTCCAACCTTTTGGATTCCTCTTTTCTATGGGGTCATGATAAATTTTCCTTTATCCTTGCTTTTGATCATAGAAGTATCTAGAATTCTCCATGAAGATTTGACCTCCTCCTTTAGTGGGCCATGTTGCTTTGGAAGATTTTTGTGGAAAGACCTTCTCAAGTAGTTCTTGCATTGCCATCATTTGTTGTGTTAAGTCTTTGATTTTGGCTTCACTATTTGTTGGCTTTGCTGGTTCCGAAGGTGGACCGGATTTTATATTTTTGGATTAAAGCGCGAAGTGACGTTGTCTTCCAATTTTGTCTTTTGTATTATCTCCTTATTCAGAACATTAATTCTTTTAGCTCTTACCATTTTCTAGAAACAAAATTTCAGTAATTAGTTTCAAAGTAAAATTATAATGACTCGGAGGTTCAGGCCCTCCTTCTAGCGTCAAAATATTAAACCAAAATTTGGTTTATTATTTATGATGCCATGCCAAACCAAAATTTAGTCTAACATCCACGATATCACAATGGTGTCGTTAAATAAAAGATTGATTCAAGAATTAATACACAATGATGTTATTCGAAATAATCCTATAATGCCTATGGACTTTCGGCAGGGTATTAAAGTTATTGAAAAGTTTGACCTGTATGTCCAAAGGTAAAATAGGAAAGTCACATAATTGTGCAATAGTCCATTATTTATTTATTAATGGACTAAATAGATGATTCTCATAAGTCACCGTCCTTTTTGTTTATATGTCATCTAGGCACGTTAGGCGTTATGCAAGATAATCCTTAATTTAGATAAGGGCTTAAAGGATTTTGTTATAAGCCCGAATCCAAGTCAAAAATTTGCCATATGCACGTCCATAGTTCGATAATAGTTATATATGCATAATTCATGAGAAATATGTTATGCAAAATTGTTCATGTTTTGTTCTCATTAGTTTCCAAAGTTACAAATAATTCTTGATTTTGCCCTAATTCAACTTAGGGTTGCAACTTTTCAAATTTATGCTGGGAAAAAATGATTCACCCCCTTTCTGAATGGCCAAAGGGGTCTATTTATAGGAGTGGCGGTAGGCGGCATGGCTGCCAAGTGTCCTTCAGCATTATTGATTTTTGGCATTCTTCATTGTGTTAATGATATGCGGCAATCTTCTTTAAATTGACGATTTACGCCATCCCTTTGAAATTGATGATTCATGACACCTCTCTAAACACTGATGTTTTACAGAAACCTTCTATTCATTGTTGATATGCGGAAACCTATCATGTCCAATGAAGTTTGAAATCCTTTATAACTATTAGTGTTCGGCGTCCACCTTTTCACCGATGATACACAACATTTATCGTATCACAGTTATCCGATGTCAACCACACCTCTTTAAAGTTTGGCATCCTTCCTTTGCTTCATGATCTACAAAACTAAGTTGTAGAGGCTCGTTGTCACCTGAATTGCTTAAGCTCCGATATCTTCTTATTGCTTGGCATTTGATACTTCTTCAATGTTCTTGTCCGTCATCACTTATAATCAGCTTTTAAGTCTGTTATCTTCTTACCTTATTGTTAATAGTCGACAACGGTTCTTCCTAACATCCTTTTTGCTAAAGCCCGCTATTCTTTAGAGATTTGACACTCACTTTCGTTAGATATTCGACATTATTCTCTATTTAAGGAAGCTTGATAACATCCTCCTTTGTTGTAGTTCGACATCCCCTCAAGATTCATCATTCTTTGTTATTCTTGTATGTTTATATGCTCGACATTTTAAAGGGTCATAAAAATTCGATATCATCTGCTTACTTATACATTTGGTAACTTCTAAGGTTGTTATTGTTCGATATATCTATAGGTTCAAAACCTTGGTGTGGTACCTTTCTCACTATTGAGGTTCGACAACCTCCTTACTATGTTTATGTATGATATTATTTTGGGTTGGCCAATTGTTTGGAATTCGATAACTCTTAGAAATTCGACACTTGTATATAGAAGTATGATATCTTTTATGGAGTTGCTTGAAGTTCGATATCCCTTCTTCTTTTTAATTTCGACAATCCTTGTGGCACGACATCCTCTGGTTGAAGTAACATTATCTTCCCTTGCTTCCATGTTCATTCCTCTTTGAAAATATATGGAAAACACCGACAGTTTCTGGATCGACTACAGAAGAGAAAGGAAAGGCCGTGTTAGGAGGTACACTTCTTATTCACAGCATTCAATTTACTGTGTTGTTTAATACTGGAGCATCACATTATTTTATCTCTAGATGTTTGGCAGATAAGTTATACCTTGAATCGAGATACCTTAACACTTCTCTAAGGGTTGCGAATCTGATAGGCAGTTATGCAACTCTAGGAATGAGATGTGATGATGTAAAGTTTGATTTATTAGGTCATGTGTTTACTTGCAATTTGTATGTGATTGATTTTGTGGGTTTTGGGATAATTTTGGATATGGATTGGTTGTGTCGATATGAGCCTCAGGTATTTTATCGAACTAGGGTAATATCCTTTGAATACCCCAATGGTTGTGGTCGAATTATACACTTATTTGAAGAGTCGAGTCTTGATGTATATGCAATGTTGTGTGCTATGGAAGGCATGGAGGATGAGATTAACTAGGTCCTCCTAGTAAGGGAATATGCCGATATCTTTGAGCCTATGATGGGACTACTACTGAAACATGACATAGAGTTTCGAACAGATCTCCTACCTAGAGTTAACCTATAAGCAGACCACCTAGCAGAATGACACCTACTGAGATGAAAGAGGGAATGGTGTAGCTAGTGGATTTAAAGGGGAAGAATTTTATTAGACTAAACAATCCACCTTAGGGAGCTACGACGATGTTCGTAAAAAAACCAGATGGGTTATTAAGGTTATGCATTGATTATAAATAGTTGAATGAGAAGATGATAGAGAATCAACATCCTTTGCATATAATAAATGATTTGTTCGGTCAATTGAGTGGAGCCAAGGTGCTCTCGTTGTTAGATTTAGCAATGGGTTTCAATCAATTGAGAATCGCAGAGGAAAGTATACCATTAATGATATTTCAAACAAGATATGGTTCGCATGAATAGTTAGTCATTTTCCCTTCGACTGACCAACACGTCTGCTTCCTTTATTGACTTGATGAACTGGATCTTTTGAGAGCATTTGGATATATTTGAGTTGGTGTTTATCAATGACATTTTGATAAATTCTACGAATGAACAAGAGCATGGAGTTCATCTCATAATAATGCTAGTTATGCTTAGGAAGCATCGGCTAAATACAAAGTTTACAAAATATCAGTTTTTGGAAAGAGAAGTGAAGTTTCTTGGACATGCAGTTTTAGAGAATGGACCATCCGCGGATCCATTGAAGATCGAAGCTATTAATAATTTTAAGAGACCCAAGATCGTGACCAAGGTTAGATGTCTCTTGGGGTTGGTTGGCTATTACCGTAGATTTATTAAAGATTTCTCTTATATAGCAGCACCGATGAAAAAGCTAACAAGAACGTAAAATTTGTTTAGACCGATAAATATGAAGAAGCATTTCAAATGCTAAAGCATTTATTCGCTAATGCCCCATGTTAGTTGTTCCAGACGGGAATCAAGATTTGTTAGTGTATACCTGTTATCCGGGTTTTTAACCCAGCATGACCCACTAGAAAATAGAACAATTCCGTGACATCAGAATGGCTTAGAAATTAACCAAAAAGGCTAAGAAAAGGAGTTAACGAGAGCCAAAGCATATTACTGAAGCAACAACTCAATTTGACTGAGCCAAGAAACCAGCGCTTATCCAGTCCAATCAGCGGCTAAGCATAACCAGCTAGTAGATAGCCATCAAAATGGAACAACGTGCAATAAGACTACACGAACAACATCAAAACAAGGCTATGAAAGCATTCCACACTTCAAGTTCCAAAAATATTCTAAGTGCTTGGATCGCTAGCGATCCATACCCTATGGATCGCTAGCGGCCCATGCAATATGATGGTTCGCAGGGTGAAGAAGAAGCCAAGAAGCCAAAAATGCAAGAGCACAAAAAAACACCAAGTGAATGGATCGCCAGCGATCCATACAAGATGGGTCACTAACGATCCATACCAAGCTACAAGCTCGCGATCCATAAAAGATAGAGATAAGGGCTAAGTTATTAGCTCACGAGCAAGCAAAGTCTATGGATTGCTGGCGATCTATAGACCATGGATCTCTAACGATCCATGGTTTTGGCTCGGATCGCGAGCTAAATCCCCTAGGTCGTTCTGTACCCATCTGCAAGTGATTGACAGGCGTGTTTGGCCCAGAAGCTCTTCGATCTCTATAAATACCGTCCTGCCTGCAACATAAACTAGATCTTCTTCGGACTGCTTGCGGAAGCTCTCCTAGAAACATTCTTCACTCTCTACCTCCCTCATAATAATGTCCATAGGAATTCATTGTGATTCTCTAGTGGATTCCAACTCTGGGGATTCAATCTGCCTAAAGAGAATCAAAGCCTTGTAATCAAACACTACTTGTAACAACAATCAGTCTATAATAGAACTATAAAGTGGACGTATGCTTCATTAACAGCCGAACCACTATAAAAATTCCCCGTCTTCTTTCTTTTATTGTTCTTTTTCTATATCTTTGATATTGCTCTGTTAGAACAGGGCTGGTGCTTTCAAACTCAAAAACCAAGGTGTTGATCCATTTTTTGGGTTAACATTTTGTGCTTTCACTAAGAATTGAACTTAGAATCCAGATCTAGCTATCTATTTTGGATCCCATAGGTCCAGAAGTTAGATCCTCAATCTTTGCTTGAAGAATCCGCTGTTTGGAATCAATGGCCCCTGGAAGAAGAAGAACTGCCTCTGGAAGATCCATAGGGGTGGTAATAGCTGGAGAAGATGCTAATCTCCAACAGAATGAAGTAAATGGTGCTAACTTAGGAAATCGGGAGCCAGCATCCTCAAGTCAGCACAAAGTTGTCACCAGGGATGAGTTGAATAAAATGGTTGATGAGATCAACCAAAAAAGGGAAAGTAGCCAAAAAGCTCTAATGGATAAGCTTAACGCTCTCCTAACCCTACAGTCAAACCCAGCTCCAAGGACTATGCCTGAACCCACGGCTGCTATAGAACAAGAGAATTCCTTCGTTTCTGGTCTACACAAAAGAAACATAAAACAACCACAAAAAAGGGTGACAACAGGACTTAACGTGGAAGGAAATGCAAGTACTCCATTCGTCACAAGGCAACCTATTCTGAATTTGAGTCATGGGGCAAAGACCCCGTTGGAAGACATAGCTATGGATCTCTCCGACTCAAAGGACGGAGAGCAAGACGACAAATTGGAAGAAAATGCCAATGAATTCGATAATGCTAGGAATACTCAAACTGTTCCAGTTACGCCAACCGCAAGCCAACGGGACCCTGCAGGAGCGGCTCTCCCAAAGACAGGAGAGCCTAGGTCTCAACCCACTCACCAAGACCGTTTGCAAAGCCAAACACTTGGCGTAGTGATTGATGGTCATCCTCAGGACTACCAGACATCAGAGGTATACATAGTGGATATGGTTAAATGATTAATGGAGGAGAGTAAAAATAGAAGGGATGATGAATGGGGATCTGCACTAAGTCGGACTCCCTTCACCGATGAAATCTTCAATGAGAAATATCCAGAAAAATTCACAATGCCAACTATTCCATCCTATGATGGGACAAAAGACCCAAAACCTCACTTGTATAAATACAATTGGTATATGGATGGAGCTAATGCCTTCGAAGTTGTTCGATGTAGATGCTTTCCTATCTTTCTCGAAGGAGTTGCATCAATGTGGTTCACTAGGCTTCCACCAAGATCTACCTCTACTTTTAACCAACTGGCGACAAGGTCCCTTGATCAGTTTAGACTCCATACTGCGCAGCCAAAAGACGTTATGTCCATATCCAGATTGTTCCAAGGGCGTAATGAATCACTGAAATCTTTCATGAACAGGTTTAACACCGCAGTGATGGAGGTAAGCAACCCCAATGAAGACATGGTTTTTATGGCATTGGTCCATGCCATTCACCCGAAAACTGAATTCGGAAAGTGGATTAAGATGAAGCAACCTACCACCAGAAAAGATTTCAATCGTAAAGCAAGTCAGTACCTAAGGTTAGAGGAAGCACATGAATTGGAAAGGAAGTCTACTAGTGTGCAACCGACAAACGTCGGGTAGAGCGATGTAGCAATGAATCAAAATGCGCACACTTCTCGGACTGCTGAAGGAATCACTGGGAAAGACGAAAATTCAAAGAGAAAAAGTCAAAACTCCAATAAGAAGAATGGTAATGGCAACAATAAAAAGCTCAAAGGCTTTAGGCCCGAAGGCTACACTCCCCTAAACGACACACCGGAAAACATTTTTCTCATGACTTAAGGGACTGAGGAATACAAAAAGCCCCCTAGAAAGGAAGCAACTGAGTAGCAGAAGCGCTCAAGAAAATTCTTCTGCTTCCACGAGACACACGGCCACAATACAAATGACTGTCGCCATCTAAAGAATCTCGTTGAGGAATTGATCCAAGACAACAAGCTCCAGCAGTACAGAAGAAAGCCTCAAAACCTCGATCAATCTGGGGCTCGTCAGCCTCCTAGAGACTGAAGGAATCAAGTGGGAACTAGTGAAGAAGGGTCGAAACGAATCGACCAAAGGTTTATAATTGGAACAATATCTGGGGGACCATACCCTGCATAAAGAAGTTGGGGAGCTATGGAGCGATGTGCAAGTTCATTGAAGCACGCTCCGAAGGAACCATGTATAGCTATAGAAGATGAAACTCTGGCCAAGCTGCAAAGGGGTTTGAATGACGATATAGTGTTTCGAAATCGGGGCACCGAAGGGATCAAAGCTCCAACTCTCGATCTGATGGTGGTGACGGTAGGAATCAGACATGCTGTAGTTCGATGGGTGTTAGTTGATAATGGCAGCTCCGTTAACATACTCTTCAAACATACTTTTGATCAGATGAAGATTGGCATGAAAAGCGTATCCTCATGCCAAACAAAGATTCAGGGGTTTACTGGCGAGCCCAAACAACCGGTGGGAACAATTGACCTACCTGTGGAGCTTGGAGAGGGTGAGCGAAGGGTCACTCTCATTTAGACTTTTGTGATCGTGGATGAAATGTCATCATACAATGCCTTCTTGGGATGGCTCGCATTAGCCGACTTCAGAATAGCATTGGCCCAATGGTGCCTTACAATGAAGTTCCCTATAGAGCACGGAGTTTGAATTGTGAAAGGAGACCAAAGCAATGCTCGGGAATGCTACATCGTAGAATTGCACGAGTCAAGAAGAAAGGAAAAAGGAAAGGATGTAGGGAAAACTCTCCACATTCGTGAACCCTCCAAATAGCAACTACAGAGCCGCCCCTGGCTTGGGAACCATACTCGATTCGATAAGGCTTTGGACCCTAGAAAGAAGAGCTCAGGGGAGGATCAGGCAGCGTCGACAGAATTGACGGTGTCTTTTCCAGTCTGCATGGAAGATCTAACATGGGTCCTGAAAATTGGATCGCACCTTGGAAACAAGATGCGACCATAACTAACTAAATTCCTCCGTGCCAATTTGGACGTATTTGCTTGGATGCACTCCGATATGTGTAGGGTATCATTCGAAATTGCTTGCCTCGCGCTCAATATTGACCCCAAATTCACACCGGTAAAGAAAAAAAGGCACAGCTTGGGCCCTGAATGGTCCAAGGCACTGAGAGAGGAGGTAGATAAACTGATGGCTAACGACTTCATCCAAGATGCAACTTACCCTGAATGTGTATCAAACGCAGTCTTAGTCAAGAAGTCTAATGGAAAATTGTGAACTTGTATTGACTTCTCGGATCTAAATAAAGCTTGCCTGAAAGATAGCTTCCCACTCCCCAGAATCGATCAGCTTGTAGATGGAACAGTGAGGCATGAATTGCTGTCATTTATGGATGCATACTCAGGCTACAATCAGATCCTGATGCATGAGACAGATCAAGAAAACACCAGCTTCATCACCGATTTGGGGCTTTACTGCTACAGAGTAATGCCATTCGGTATAAAATGCCAGGACAACATACCAAAGGCTAGTAAATACTATGTTCAAACGTCAAATCGGGAAGACTATGGAAGTTTATTTGGATGACAAGTTGGTCAAAACTTGAGTAGTTGCTAACCATCTAGAAAATCTCGCTGAAATGTTCGAAATACTTCGGAAGTATGGAATGAAGCTCAACCAACCTAAATGTCACTTCGGAGTACCCTTTGAGAAATTTTTAGGGTTCATAGTAACTACCCGAGGCATCGAAGCAAATCCAGAACAAATAATGGCGCTACGAGAAGTCCAAGCCCCGAGAAATAAGAAGGAACTTCAAAGCTTGAATGGAAAAGTTGTAGCATTGAGCCGATTTATCTCAAAAGCTACAGACAAGTGCATGCCGTTCTTCGATGCACTGAAGTAAGGAAAGAAAAACTTCAAATGGAGTGAAGCTTGTCAAACAGCTTTCGAAGAACTGCTACGACACATGGAAGCTCCGCCAACCTTATCAAAGCCGGTGGATGGAGAAGACCTATTCATTTACTTAGTAGTCTCACCGCATACACTGAGCGCCGCTCTCGTGCAGGAAGAAGCGAGAATCTAGCGACCCATGTATTACATTAGCAAACGATTCACCGAAGCTGAGAAGAATTACCTAAAACTTGAAAAGCTAGCGTATTACCTCTTGATTGCATCCCGGAAGTTACATCCATACTTTCAGGCACATCCAATCAAAGTATTAACAGACCAGCCCTTGAAACTAGTGTTGTACCGACCCGAATCTTCCGAACGACTCCTCAAATGGAACATATTGCTAAGTCAATATGATATTGCATACCATCCTAGGAAAGCTATCAATATGCAAGCATTAGCAGACTTCATCACCGAGTTTACCATACGGGATGATGAAGAAGAAGCGCCGTTAGAGGTAGAGACTCAATGGAAACTCTTTATAGATGGTGCATCTAACAATCTCTGTTTAGGGGCAGGTGTAGTGCTCGAAACCCTCAAAAGGAGAGCCATTTGCTACGCCTTGCGCTTGGAATTCCCTACGACGAATAATGAAGCGGAATACAAGGCGCTTATTGCAGGACTAAATATGGTGAAAGAACTTAAGTTAAAATCCATTCACATCTACAGTGAATCCCAGTTGATTGTCTGTCAGATAAAGTGGGAATACCAGGCTCGAGGAGAGAATCTTGCCCCATACCTGTCTAAAGTGCAAGAACTGCATTATACCATAGCCTACATTCCACGAGAACAAAACACCAAGGCGGACTATTTGGCTAAAATAGCAAGCTCCGGGGAAGCTCAATCATTAGGGATCATCCCAGTCAAAAATTTAGCCACCTCGAGCATAGATGAGATTAACGTTGACTAGATCCTCGAGACAACCGTTGAGCCAGAGACATGGATGACATCGATAAAGGACTATCTACTTGCGGGAAGCCTTCCAATTGACCGGAACCAACGGAAAAAGCTTCTCCAAAAAGCACCACGATTCATGATACAGGATGGAATATTCTATCGGAGGGGATTCTCGACCCCGCTTCTTAGGTATGTAACCGATAATGAAGCACGACGAATCCTAAAGGAGGTACATGAAGGCGAATGCAGGGACCACACTGGGGGGCAGACCATAGCGAAGAAAGTCCTTCGGTATGGATATTTCTGGCCAACAATAAACCGCGATGCTGTAGACTACGCCATACAATGCGATCGCTGTCAAAGGTTCAGTAAAATTAAGAGAACTCCTTCAACGGAGCTAACGCAGATGGTCAGCCCATGGCCATTTGCAATATGGGTAATCGACTTAATTGGCGCCCTACCAATGCAAAAGGAGGACCAAATATGCTATGTTGCCGTAGATTATTTCACAAAATGGGCCGAAGCGGAACCGCTGACCACCATAACCATAAAGAAAGTCATTAATTTCGTTACTAAAAACATTATTTGCAGGTTTGGTGTGCCACAAAAAGTCATCACAGACGATGGAACTCAAATAGAAAGTGCCGAGTTCAAAGACTTCTGCAAGCGCTTCCAAATTGAAAAGAGCTTTTCCGTGGTGGCTCATCCGGAAGCAAACGGGTAGGTGGAAGCGATAAACAAGATCATCAAGTCCACTATCAAAAAGCGACTAATAAAAGCAAAAGGAAATTGGGTTGATGAACTTCCACTCGCACTATGGGCTTACAGAACTACCCACAAAGCGGCAACTGGCCACACTTCGTTCGTCTTAGCATATGGTTCAGAAGCAATGATTCCTGTTGAATTGGAAGTCCCCTCGCACTGAAGGCAAAACTTCATTCAAAAGCAAAATGAGTAGCTCCTACTCTAATCGCTAGATATGATTGATGAAAAAGAGAAGAAGCAGAGTTGAGAACTGCCACCCACCAAAAAAGGGTCGCACAGTAATTTAAGTCCAAAGTCATAATCAAACCTTCGAAGTGGGAGACCTTGTGCTCAAGCGAGTTTACCCCGTTACGGGGACCTTCAGACCAAACTGGGAAGGACCGTATGTCACCAATCAAAAGCTAAAAGATGGGACTTTCAAGCTAACAACCGTCGACTGAACTCAAGGTCCCAGGGCATGGAATAGCGAATTGCTCCTCCGTTACTTTGTCTGAAAGCTACCTTATGTACTTTTTATTTTCTAGCAAATAAGCCATCCCGGGATGCCGAGGGCATTGTACGTAGGCAAAAAATACCCTGCTTTTTTTAATAAAGTTTGCTTCTTGAACCAACAAAACCATGTTCATAATAACTGCCCGCGGGTCGACGTAAGCAAATCGACTCAAACCGTTAGATTGGCGGAACCCGATCTTGGTCTTCTAAAAATTGGTGCTGCTTCGGCAACATCAGGAAGGCTAAAACTTACACTCCTCACATTGCCTGAAGATAGGCAACACCGAGGAGCACGAAAAGCCATGCATTTCGTAAGCCGCGAACTAACTTCTAAAACTTACACTCCTCACGTTGCCCGAAGATAGGCAACACCGAGGAGCACGAAAAGCTGCGCATTTCGTAAGCCACGCACTAACCTCTCCTCACGTTGCCCGAAGATAGGCAACACCGAGGAGCACGAAAAGCCGCACATTTCATAAGCTGCGCACTAACTTCGAAAACATATGCTCCTCACGTTGCTCGAAGATAGGCAACACCGAGGAGTACGAAAAGCCATGCATCTTATAAGCTATGCCAAAACACTAGCTCCTCACGTTGCCCGAAGATAGGCAACATCGAGGAGCATGGAAAATCGCACACTGATTCTTAGAACTCAAACTCCTCACCCTGCCCGAAGATAGGCAACATCGGGGAGCACTAAAACACACGCTCCTCGCATGGCCCGAAGATATGCAACGCCGAGGAGCACCAAAACCGCGCATTTCATAACTAGCACCAACTGCTTCTATAATCAGGAATAACGAGCACAACTCCAACAAAATTAAAATGCTACAAACCGATAGAAAAGTTTCAACTTAGGACACTTAATGATTAAAACTGCCCTCAGTTAACGCATGCAAGGTTGACCTCTTGAATACACATATATTGCATACTTGCTAGAATATTACAAGAAACTTGGATGACATGCCAAAGTTGCAAAACTTCCGAAAAAAGGAAAATCAAACTGTGACTTAGCCAAATTTCAAGTTTAATATGAAAATTATCTAGACCCTAAGTTACAAGTCATTTGGAAATTGTTTGAAGTAAACAGCCCTGTGAACTGGGGGGGGGGGGCATACACCGGTACTTAAACAAAAACATGTGAAAACAATAAGTTCACAAGTTCTGTCACTCCAAACAAAGAATTTTTAAGTTATGTTAATTTTTAGGTTATGTTACTTCAAACGAAGGATTTTAGCAATAGTCGCAGAACTAGATAAGTATAAAATAAAACAAGCACAAGTGCACAGAACATATATGAGCAGACAGATTAGAATACATTCAAAATATCAATATATTGCTTATAATTTTCTTTACATAGGATCAAAACGTGGGGGCCGTACCCACACAACACCGGCCAACAAAAAGAAAATATAGACTTCACAGCAAAGACACTAAGTGCAGAGTTTGCACTTGAACAAAATGACTCAAAAAGAACCCAAAATCAAATCAGTCTTCATTCAAGCTTCTCAATGCTTCTTTCCACCGCTCCCCTTTCCGCCGCTCCCCTTTCCGCCCTTTGTTGGCAGCTTCTGCTTCGTCTCAGGAGTAGTGTCACTGCCGGTAATGTTAACGAACACCTCAGTGGCAATGTCCTCCTCCTCCTCCGTAGCCTTCTCAGAAGATTCTCCCTTCGCTTTGCATTTCCATGATTTGCGGGAGCTCTTTGAGGCTTTGATTGCTTCAACCTTTTCCTTCTTGATAGCGACCAGTTCGTGCTAAGTCTTGTGAGACTGCTCTATCTGAACTTCCTGCTCCTTAATTTCTACCGCTATTACGTCGCCTTCTAAAGACACAGAAGGGTCATCCAGGCCATGAAGCATGGCTATCTTTTCAGACTCCGGCCCCGGCTGCGAGCCAGATGCAGACGTAGGAACAGGAACATGAACAGAGACGACCAAGTAGGCTGTAGAAATAGCAGCAGGTCCGGGAGCTGAGGAAGCTGGCACATCAACTGGAAAGGTGGACGGACCTATAAGATCAAAAACGAAAGCATTAAATTCTTCCTGCTCTTGCGGCATAAGTTGGAAGCTCCCGAACTCGGAGGAAGCAAGAACATTACCTGCACCGGAGGAATGGTTGAGAATTTCGACTTCATATTCACCACCTTTGTCTTCTTTCGATGGTTCCACTACCTGAGGAAGAGTCTCGAGCTTTGAACTTATTGGCAGGTCGTGGGGCTGCTCCGATGATTCGCCCGCGCCAGAAATAAAAGGCTTGGTGAGCACTTCGGTGGTAGTCGTTAAGGCAGCATCGGTGGCCTCTTTCTCCCTTTTGACTCGAAGAATCTCCTGGCACTCGAGCAATGCCTTCTTTGATTCTTTGTTAAGGTAGGCATCCTGCAACTCCCGCTCGATATAAACGTCACCGCTATTGGAAAAGCGGGACAAGATTTCTTCCCAAACTAAAGCAAGAGTGCGTGGGAACTTCAGACCCAAGTAGTTGAGACTCCCCTGGTGCAACAAGGAGTTAACATAAAATTTCAGAATGGTCACGTATAGCTTCTCCATTTTTCTTTCAAAAGAATTTTGAAGCTCAAGGTAATCCGCTCTGACTGCAGCTTTCTCAACTTCAATGGTAGACTTATCGACACTGAGCCGCGGGACCTGAGCCTGGAGCCTGGCAATTGTCTCGGCTTGGTCGGAAATAGTCTTGTTATGCCCCTCAACGATGAGATCGTGATCAGCAATGGTTTTCCTTTGAGCCTCGATTGTGGCATTACAAGCAGCCACTTCTCCTTTTAATTTCGCCTCTTCGGTGTGAGTCTTCTCTATCTCGTCTCTATAGACGATCTCGATTCTAGCATGAGCCTCTTTTTTCTTTTTTTAGCAAGTCGGCGCTCCTCTTGCCATCTTGTAGTGCCATTGCCTTCTCCTCCTCCAGCAATTTAATTTTGGCATCGCGTTCTGACAGCGCTCTTTCAAAATCATCTTTCTTTGATTCGAAAGAGAGGATTTCTTGGTAGTTATTGCGATTGGTGTCTGCCAGTTGCTTACACAATCTCTCCCATTCTTTGTCCTGATCCAAGTTGCTTTGAATAGCTTGAAGGTGAGGCATGTATGAATCTTTGCAAACTGGGTGCAGATCATGATCAAACTTAACACCCTTCAAGAACCAACCGGGAAGCGCTACCTCAAGCTTGGAGGGGCCCGAAGGAAGAATATAGGTAGGTCTTCGGTGAGGACGCGAAGCACCGGGAGCAGTAATGATGGAAGATGGCAGGATGTAAGTTGAAGACAGAGCAGGAACAAAATTGATGGGGATTTATTGACCCATTGAGGAGCGCATCGGAGTTGAAATCCGCTGTTCTAAAAAACACGAACGACGGTCAAACTTTGATCTCTTCGATGGCTCCTCCGTTTCATCAAAAGATCTCCTTTTCTCATACCCGCCCTTGTATGACTGGCTTCGATCTCTTTCATCCTGGCGACGGGTTTCGGTCTCTAGTTCCTTCCTCCTTGTTTGCGCCAAAATTGGTCACAAACCCCGAATGTTGTGAAAGCACCAGTGTATGGATATAAATCAACAATATTCACACACAAATCTCAAATCTAAGCAAACAGAGTATCACAATTCAGAAATAATGAACAAAAACACGAGATTTATAGTGGTTCGGCGATCTTACCTACGTCCACTCTGAAGTTGATGATTTTATTGATGTTCACTCGATGATTACAATCTCTTCTAATGTCGTACAACTGAAATTATATGCTAAGTCTCAATCTAAGGTAGCGGTGGCGTTCTGGAGTAAATCTGGCAGAATCTGGGCGCTCTTTTTTACTTAGAATTCTCCGACCCCCTTTCTGAATGACCGGGGGCTCTATTTATAGGTGTAGGAGGCTGATATTTCGCCTAAATTGAGGGGAGAGCAGTTCTGGTACGTCAGGGGGCCCATATGGCCGAAATCTGGAGATCCGGGCCCACTTTGGGATCGATTCGACCCTTGGTTCGAATCGATCAAGAAATCATCCAATCGAGCTAAAATTTGGCGTGGACATTCTTCATCATGTGCTTAAGCTTCTGTGAAAATTTCATAGCATTTGGACTTGTAGAACTCGAGTTATGATCGATTCAAGTAGGTGTTTTTCGTTTCCTGGAGTCGTTCGAATCGATACGTTCGAATCGATTCATTCGAATCGATCCTCCTCTACGCGAAGACTACGGCATGGTGCGCATGCTTCGCAACGATCCGCTTCTCACTCCGGATTGACTGGGTTGACTCCATGTTCTTCGCCGCTTTGACTGGGTGGATTCGTGGTAGTGGATTCGAAGACATCCCTCTCCGAATCGAATGAACGAAGGTCTGTTCGAATCGATCTACGTGTAAAGTCGATCGATTCGAAGTTGCTTCAAGCAGTGTGGATTCGAAGTATCTGCAGCTCCGTGGTTCGAAGTAACCAGGGGAAACTTCCATCGAGTCGAACATGCTGCCTTGGATGGTGGATACGAAGCTTAGCCGTCTGAATGGATTCGAAGGACCTTCAGTTTGATGGATACGAACATGAACCCTGCCAATGGATACGAAGAAGACGATATCGATGGATTCGAAGTAAGGCAGGGATGATGGATTCGAATGATGGCTACACTGATGGATTCGAACATAGATTCTTCTATCTTGCGTTGATCATAACTTGAACATACGGACTCGGATTGACTTGAGATTTGAAACGTTGACTCTCATGGCTTAGCTTTTCATGTCCTATCAATTTTGGCTCGATCCGGACTCGGACAAAATTCATTGATATCCATAGTAAAACAGTATATAATGAGATTTTACGACGAACTGTCTTTAGTTTTCCAATCAACTTTTTGGTGTCACGGCCTTGCCAAAAGGCGGGATAACATTTGCCCCCCAAAACATGCCTTACGATAGGAAGGTGTGTTTTGTAATGCCAGTAGCTGGATGTTCATATCCTGTTGATGACCTGCAAAGACATTGATAGTTTTATCTGACCTTAAATGATGACCGTTCGCGATCTAGCCATTTTGAGGTGGAATGCGACCGTTCGCGATCTAGCATTTCTTTACGGCCCCAAATGATGACCGTTCGTGATCAAGCCATTTGAGGTGAGGGGTGCCGTTCGAGGCGAGTTGTGACCGTTTGCGATCCGGTTTCGTGGAAAGAAGAATGTGATCGTTCGTGATCGTGTGCCGTACGAGGCAAAAATGTGATCGTTCGTGATCGAATGTCATTCTAGACAGATTACGACTGTTCGAAGTCGGATATCGTTCTAGACGGATTGTGACTGTTCGAAGTCGGATGTCGTTCTAGACGAATTATGATGGATTATGACCGTTCGTGGTCGAGTGCCGGACGAGGCAGAGTGTGATCGTTTGTGATCGAATGTTATACTAGGTGAAGTGTGACTGTTCGCGGTCGGGTGCCGTTCGAGGCTAATGGTGACCGTTCGAGGTCGGGTGCCGTTCGAGGCTAATGGTGACCATTCGAGGTCGGGTGCCGTTCGTGGCGAAGTGTGATCGTTCGCGATCGAATTGTGACCGTTCGCGGTCGGATACCGTTCGAGGCGAATTGAGTGTGCCCAGGGAGGGACTTAGTATCATCAATACCAGGTTTCACGTTCGGGTGAATCCCCGAATTGTTTCTTGCAACGGTTTATCGCCATCTCAGAGCATGCCTAGGGACCGTTCGTGATCCCGTACATGTGTAAGTGGCTTAGCCGTTATGAAATCATAAGTAGCATTTTTTCATTGAAAATAAGTCTTTAGCAGAAATGTTAAACAAAGTCAAGTTCAAATGTTCAAATCAAAATGAAACAAAAGCAAAGCAAGGATGTCAAAGTGTAAACTCCCACAACGATAGGGTCAGTAGTCATTCACAACATGCCTATGGACCGTTCGTGATCTCGCACATGTGTAAATGACTTACCCGTGTTGGTGAGAGGTTTACAACTTGTCCATCGTTATTTCAACTAATTGATAATCATACGATGTCCTGGCTTGGGGGCACCCCTGGCTGATGTAGACAGTGGTCGCTCTGGCTCCACCGCTGGAGCTCGCCTCCTCACATACTGAAGTAGCATACCGTTCCTGATGTGCCCTTCCACCTCATCCTTCAGATGTCTACAGTCGTTAGTGTTATGACCATTCAGTTCGTGGAATAAGCAGTATCTGTCTGATTTCCTCTCGTCAACAGTGGGATCCCTTCGTATTGGCCTACGGTAGGGAACTTGCTCTCGTGTATCTTGGTAGATTTGCTCCAAACTCTCATTCAGCTCTGAATATGTGGTGAATCGTGGCTCTCTCCGCAGTCGCTTTGACCTGTCACCATTGTCCTCAGCCTTTCGTTTTCCTTTATCCTTGCCTGAATCATTTTCGAGAGGCTTTTTGTCTTTAAGTGCATAAACTTCTATTCCCTCTCCTTCTTCTCTTTCAGCATTAGCATCTTCCAATCGTAAAAACTTTTCTGCCTCGTGATAGAATTCTCCTAGATCCATTGACGGATCCTTAGTTAATGAATTTTTGAATTCCGTGCCATCAGCTACTCCGGAAACAGCTGCCATCATAACCATGGATGGATCTGGCCGATACACCGATGCTGCTGCCGCATTGAATCGCGTCAAGAAATTCCTCAAAGACTCCCCAGCTTTCTGCTTTAGCGTTGCCAAACTCATCACATTCTTGGGTCTCGAAATATGAACTCTGAATTGCCTCATAAATTTCTCAATCAAATCGGTCCATGTCCCAATGGAGCCGCTCTCTAGCTGTCTGAACCATAAAGCTGCTATGTCTGTCAAATACAATAGGAAGCACCGGGCCATGACTTCCTGTGATGCCCCCAGCACTTCCATGTGCCTTATATACCTTGTTAGATGGACCGCAGGGTCCGTCCTCCCATCATACCCTTCTACTGTTGGAAGTTTGAATTCTGGTGGGTTCCTAGCCAATCTAATCGCAGGAGAAAAGGGACTCTTGTTCACGTCTTCAAGATCTCTGTTTACTAATCCGCCTCTCATGGCTCGCCTGACCATCTCTGCCAATCTATCATTATCTCCAAGCTGTAGTCCTTGTTCACTACCTTCGATCTGCCCCCCGAGTCCGTGTGAGCTTTCGAGTGTGTGCCCCCCTGGCTGAGCGTTCATCCCTCTATTGCCGCCAGGTTGCTCGGATGTCCTTGTGCTCCAAGTTGTCCGATCTGTTGAAGCAAATTCTGGATCATTTCCTCTTGTCTCTTCATCATTGTCTCCATCTCTTCCCTAGTGATGAAAACTGAAGCTTCGTTTGCTCCTGAGGAAGCCTCTTGACTCCCTTCGTGCTGACTTCGCTCTGGCCTCTGCCTTTTACTTGTTTGTCTTGTCATGATTCTTCGGATCTGAATCTCTTAGCCTTCTGATTCAACTTTCAAATGATAGAACTCCTGAGTTCAGTTTCTCAGTGAAAGCACCAAAGTGTTTGCGCCAAAATTGGTCACAAACCCCGAATGTTGTGAAAGCACCAGTGTATGGATATAAATCAACAATATTCACACACAAATCTCAAATTTAAGCAAACAGAGTATCACAATTCAGAAATAATGAACAAAAACACGAGATTTATAGTGGTTCGGCGATCTTGCCTACGTCCACTCTGAAGTTGATGATTTTGTTGATGTTCACTCGATGATTACAATCTCTTCTAATGTCGTACAACTGAAATTATATGCTAAGTCTCAATCTAAGGTAGTGGTGGCGTTCTGGAGTAAATCTGGCAGAATCTGGGCGCTCTTTTTTACTTAGAATTCTCCGACCCCCTTTCTGAATGACCAGGGGCTCTATTTATAGGTGTAGGAGGCTGATATTTCGCCTAAATTGAGGGGAGACCAGTTCTGGTACGTCAGGGGGCCCATATGGCCGAAATCTGGAGATCCGGGCCCACTTTGGGATCGATTCGACCCTTGGTTCGAATCGATCAAGAAATCATCCAATCGAGCTGAAATTTGGCGTGGACATTCTTCATCATGTGCTTAAGCTTCTGTGAAAATTTCATAGCATTTGGACTTGTAGAACTAGAGTTATGATCGATTCAAGTAGGTGTTTTTCGTTTCCTGGAGTCGTTCGAATCGATACGTTCGAATCGATTCGTTCGAATCGATCCTCCTCTACGCGAAGACTACGGCGTGGTGCGCATGCTTCGCAACGATCCGCTTCTCACTCCGGATTGACTGGGTCGACTCCATGTTCTTCGCCGCTTTGACTGGGTGGATTCGTGGTAGTGGATTCGAAGACATCCCTCTCCGAATCGAATGAACGAAGGTCTGTTCGAATCGATCTAGGTGTAAAGTCGATCGATTCGAAGTTGCTTCAAGCAGTGTGGATTCGAAGTATCTGCAGCTCCGTGGATTCGAAGTAACCAGGGGAAACTTCCATCGAGTCGAACATGCTGCCTTGGATGGTGGATACGAAGCTTAGCCGTCTGAATGGATTCGAAGGACCTTCAGTTTGATGGATACGAACATGAACCCTGCCAATGGATACGAAGAAGACAATATCGATGGATTCGAAGTAAGGTAGGGATGATGGATTCGAATGATGGCTACACTGATGGATTCGAACATAGATTCTTCTATCTTGCGTTGATCATAACTTGAACATACGGACTCGGATTGACTTGAGATTTGAAACGTTGACTCTCATGGCTTAGCTTTTCATGTCCTATCAATTTTGGCTCGATCCGGACTCGGACAAAATTCATTGATATCCATAGTAAAACAGTATATAATGAGCTTTTACGACGAACTGTCTTTAGTTTTCCAGTCAACTTTTTGGTGTCACTGCCTTGCCAAAAGGCGGGATAACACTCCTCCTTTAGTCCACTTCCGTTTCTCAAGGGTGATAACGGCCGGAAGGAGGCTTAGACCATCACTGGGAGTCAATGAACTCTTCAAAGTCATCATAGAGGTCACTTCCTCTCGTCATACCTGGCACAAAGCATGAATAAATGATTAGAAATGGAAAATAGGCACGGAAAGAAAGTGGGAAAGTGAGTGGAATCCTAATAAGATGTATAGTGTATTTCCAGGAAAGGCCTAAAGCATTGTCACGAACTGGATCGGGTGGCCGTCGCAGCCAAGACCAGACTAACTTCGGGAGCAGTATTGCCTGAAGGTGGGGGCACCTCCTCAAATTTAAAGTCTTCCCCCATAATCACATCAAAATCGACATAGACGTCGCTTAAATCCTCAAACTCCACGCCAACATCTTTATTCGAGGCATCCCGATGCTCTCTGTTCTCTGGGGCATTATCTTTGCCGCTCGCATCTGGAGGAGGAGAGCTCCAAAAGGACGGGACTCATACTTAGGGTCTCATCCATGATTCCGACATCATCATCGGATTCTGCGTAAAGGTCATCACTTGCAGTAGACTCATCGCTACTACTCTCAAACTCCCCCTCTTCCTTTTCTGAGTCCAATGCGGCCTTGCTTCTCTTTGCTTGAACTCTTCTTCTCCTTCCTTCGGGATCAGAGGCATTCTAACCGGACCGCTAAATCCAGTCGCAGTAGCATCTCCTCCTTCGCGGGCCTCCTTCGTTGATCCTCCGGACAAGCTCTCTCTCTCTTAAGAGGCGCCTTCTTCAGAACCACAGGAAGAAGAAGTAGATCTTGTGCGAACCCTGGATCGGGCAGGAGAGGGGACTTCAACTGAGACAACGGATCTACTCAGATACAATAATCCATATCGATGTAAGTTCTCATCGGTTAGCAAAACTATAACGAATCTCTCCTCGGCATCAATAGCCTTTAGAGTCCGAGAAATTTCATCAAGAGACACATCCTGTTTAGCCTTGGAATAACTGCAAGAAGTATACAGCTCGTTAGAAACTCCATACCAACACGTCGAAGCTCGATAAATATGAAAAGGAACTTACCCCTTGTCGTCCAGAGATGGCTAAACTCCTCAGGGCACCTAACGAAGAAATATCGTGTCTTGAATTACGACAAGTTGCTCTACAGACACAAAACGATTTTTCGGTTTCTTTGGACTTCAATTACGATCAAGGAGCGGATGTAATCTCTCCTTTTGAATGACAGAAAGAACCGTAACTCATCAAAGCTTGGAGCACGGTTGAACGTTCACATGAAAAGCACATGTAGGCAAGTCAAGATAGCATAGCTGTTGGGATGAATTTGAAACAGAGCACTACCTAAGTTGGAAAGAGTCTCACGTAGAAAGTTGTTGGAAGGAAGCATGACTCCATTCAGGCACATGTAACAATAGCAAGCAGTATATTCAGGGGGAGGCATATGAGCAAACTCGTCTTTTTACGGTAGACATACATCCTCCTCTAGTATACCGTGTTTTGCACAGATGTTATGAAAAACTTCAGCAGAAACCACCGAAGAAGCCCTCTCAGGCGGATTGAGTAGAACTCTAAAGTTGGGAGGCGTTCGATCCATGACTGACCCGACCGAGACTAATTGACCATATTCCGCCTGTGAAGTGGTAGGAGAAAGAGCAAGGGACGACAATTCGGTCGCTGAAAGTGCCGGACTTCCTCCACTCGATTTACGGCGCGATGATGGGTGTTTCATTCTAAAACAATGGAACTCGCATTCAAAACGGTCAGGTGAATGTATTCTAATTTAGCAGTTTCCCTTACTACACTTGAATTCCGGAGAGATATCAATTCACGTCCATGCGACGGACTTCAAGTGTATACCGAGGCAAGTGCGTCGTGCTGTTTATAGTGGGTGAGCTCGGTATCTAAAACACTACAAACGCTCTATCCCGTGTAGATAGTTCGTTCACAATAGAATAGAAAAAAGTTTCCTACATCGTTCCTACTTGATTTTACTTTCTGTACACTTACCCGTTATCGACCAACGATCGATAACAGATCCGTTGTTCGAAGCGACGCGGAAAACTCTCTTCACTACAGGGATACTGAGCGTGCAACAAGCAAGCAAGATAAATCTAAATCCTCCGGAAGAATCGGGACCGATTAGTGAAGTGTTGTGCAGTATTAGCTATGGGACTCGGCACAAGTCAATTCTGGCCTAATGGACGAAGATAGCAAAACGTGTCAAGAACTGGACCAAGGCCCGAGTGTCATTCCAAGAAAAACTCAAGAATCAATTTACTATCTTCCTCCATTACACCACAATCAACTCAAACTTCTCACAATCCACATCGCAAATGCAAACTCACCGTCAAACAAACACTACGACTAACAAACCCACCTTGGATTAGACTTTAAACGTGAAATTGGTCGAAGACTTGAATCAGCAGTTCAAAGGCAAGCTAAAGCCAGCAATCAGGTTGGTGGCGAGCTAATGGTGGGTCGAGGCGGTTCAAGGCGCGGGCTAGGGTTTCGTTCTGAGGTGAGCTAAGGAGGCAGTGATGCTCCAACGGTGATGGCGTAAGAAGGAATCAAGGCAGAAGTGGCTAAGAAATGATGGATCGAATCAAATTGGAAGTAGATTGAATCGCCTAAAGTTTGGATCGCAAGAAGGCAAAAAAAATCGGGTCGCGCGAAAATGATAAGTTGGATCGGCTCGAATAAATGATTAAGTCGGCTTGAGCAGCATATATAAGAAAATGAAAATAAGGTAGGAATTTTAGTTAAGTCATCGGGTCACTTGCGATCCATCATGGATTGTTAGCGACCCATCTTTTGGAAGCCAAAATTTTCAAAGTGGTTAAGCGCTAGTGATCCATCGTACATGGATCGCTAGCGACCCATAAGTTTAGGGGGGATTTTTCTCGAATGCATGCTCTGACATCTGTCCATCGTTTCGAAGCATACCGGGAAGCTATAAGAAGAAAATTGATCCATTACGACAAGCAATAGCAGTCAAGACCAAAGCTAAGTGATCAACAGTATGACCTGCCACGTATCCGTAAAACTCTAAGGCGAACATTTGGAATTCGACGAACGTATATTGAAAGTGATAACTTTTAGAGCATGCCTTATTCCTAACTAAGACGTAATCTGGGGGGCAAATGTTATCCAGGTTTTTACCTAGCAGAACCCACTAGAAAACAAAACAATTCCATGACATCAGAATGACTTAGAACTTAACCAAAAAGGCTATGGCAAGGAGTTAACGAGAGCCAAGCCATATTACTGAAGCAACAACTCAGTTTGACTAAACCAATAAACCAGCGCTTATCGAGTCCAATCAGCGGCTAAGCATAACCAGCTAGTAGATAGTCATCAAAATGGAACAACGTGCAATGAGACTACACAAACAACATCAAAACAAGGCCATGAAAGCATTCCACACTACAAGTTCCAAAAATATTCTCGCTGGCGATCCATACCCTATGGATCGCTAGCGACCCATGCAATATGATGGTTTGCAGGGTGAAGAAGAAGCCAAGAATGCAAGAGCACAAAAAAACACCAACTGAATGGATCGCCAGCGATCCATACATGATGGGTCGCTAACGATCCATACCCAGCTACTAGCTCGCGATCCATAAAAGATAGAGATATGGGCTAAGTTATTAGCTCGCGAGTAAGCCAAGTCTATGGATCGCTAGCAATCCATAGACCATGGACACTAGCGATCCATGGTTTTGGCTCGGATCGCGAGTTAAATACCCCTAGGTTGTTCTGTACCTACCTGCAAGTGATTGACAGGCGTGTTTGACCTAGAAGCTCTTCGATCTCTATAAATACCATCCTGCCTACAACATAAACTGGATCTTCTTCGGACTGGTTGCTGAAGCTCTGTTGGAAACATTCTTCACTCTTTACCTCCCTCACAACAATCTCCAAAGGAATTTGCTGTGATTCTCTAGTGGATTACAACTCTGGGGATTCAATCTGCCTAAAGAGAATCAAAGCCTTATAATCAAACACTACTTGTAACAACAATCAATCTATAATAAATATATAAAGTGGACATAGGCTTCATTAATAGCCGAACCACTGTAAAAATTCTCTGTCTTCTTTCTTTTACTGTTCTTTTTCTATATCTGTTATCTGTGATATTTCTCTATCAAAACAGGGCTGGTGCATTCAAACTCAAACCAGGGTGTTGATCCATTTTTTGGGTTAACAATACCAATGCATGTAACTCTTGGTTAGGGATGCATTAATGCAGAGAGGTAGAGTAATTGCCTTTGCTTCTTGATAGCTTCGATCACATGAAGTTAGATATCCTACTCATGATTTGAAGTTAGCAATGGTAATCTTTGCATCAAAGGTGTGGAGACACTATCTTTTGGGGCAATGATTCAAGCTGTTTACAAATTACAAGTCCTTGAAGTGTTTATTCTCTTAGAAGGAGTTGAATATGAGATAGCAAAGATGTCTAGAGTTTTTAGTAGCATATGACTTTGGGATTGAGTATACACCAAAAAAAGGAAATAAAGTTGCAGATGCACTTAGTAGGAAACATCAGAATGTGGTCTTGGCTACATTGTTTGAATGGAACGACTTAGAGGTGTTGGCTTCTTGTGGAGTTAGAATGAAGTCGACAGCTAGTTCTAGTCGAAGTACCACAATGATATCTTGTTTAGAAGTTCGATGGGTATTGATAAAAGAATTGTAGCATTGTAAAGAGATGATCCAATACTAGAAGATCAAATTGAGAGACTAGGAAGTGTGATTGATGATTTGGAAGATTTCATGCTTGACCAAAATGGATGGGTTAGGAAGAAGGGACGGTTGTGTGTTCCAGATGTGGATAATCCGAGGAAGGAAGTTCTTAGAGAATGTCATCAATTGAAATTTACTACCCGTCTCGACAGTATGAAGATGTACCAAGATATGAAGTGAAGTTTCTTTTGGGAAAGAATAAAGAGGGATGTAGGATTGTGGATGAAGCAATGTATGAATTGCCAACAAGTAAATGCCATGCATTAAAAGTCAAGTGGAATACTTCAACCTTTGGAAGTGCCACTATGGAAATGGGATTCTATATCAATGGATTTTATTGATGGGTTTTCAAGGTCGAATAGAGAAAATGAAAGAATTTGGTTCATGGTTGATAGACTAACCAAAAGTACACATTTTATCCCTATTAAGTCGACAAGGACGACACCTAGTTTTGTGAAATTATTCATGAAAAATGTTGTGATACTTCATGGAATACCGAGTAGCATTATAAGTGATAGAGATCCTTTGTTTACTAGCAAAGTCAGGAAAATCTTAGCGAATGTCAAGATGAAGATAGTATCGCTTACCAACCCCAAACCGATGGGCAAACAGAAAAGGTTAACAAGTTACTCGAAGATTCATTGAGAGCTTGTGTACTAGAATTTGGAAGATCATTTGCACTTAGTCGAGTTTTCGTATAATAATAGTTATCAGACTAGTATATAAATGACACCTTCCGAAGAATTGTATGGAAGATAGTGCAAATTGCGTGCATGTTGGTTGGAGATAGGTGATCGACCGATACTTGGTCAAGATTTGGTGAAAGAAGCCACATAAAAGATTGAGTTAATTCAGGCAAGGATAAAGGAAGCTAAATCAAGACAAAAAAGTTACGTGGATAAAAGGTCCAAGGGCTTAGAATTCTCCGTTGGAGATTATGTTTTTATGAAAGTATCACCTATGAAGGGTGTTACATGACTTGAGAAGATGGGAAAATTGGCACCTAGATCTGTTGGTATGCTTCCTATCTTAGAGAGAAACTGGAAAATTTCTTATCGTATCAAGTTACCGAATACTTTGGAAAAAGTCCATAGTGTCTTTTACGTATCTTATTTAAAAAAGTAAGTGCATGATCCAAAGACTATTATAGAGTCAACGGTTTTGGATGATTTAGTAGTGGAGCCAGATATGACCATTATTAGGTGACCTATTCATATAGTTGATATGGATATGAAAGAGTTAAGGAATAAGACGACAAGTTAGCAAAAGTCCACTGGAGTGACTATGAGAAAGATTGTACTTAGGAAACTAAGGATAGGATTAGAGAGACTTATCTTAAGTTATTTATTTATATAATCTATGTTGTTGACTTTTGTCCAGAAGTTATGCTAGCATTGTTGTGCTTGTGACACATGTTTGTATGGTTGATGTGCTCGTTGTTGTTTTCCTTATTGGAATTTCAAGGACGAAACTCTTTAAGGAGAGAAAATACCTAGTTTTAATGCACATTATTTTGAATATTTAATTATGGGATAATGAAATGAGAAGCTAAGAAATGTGGGGTTTTCCCTATTAATTAATTAATTCGGGCACTAGTTGTGTAATAAAGAGAATATTTTAAAGAAAGATATTATAATAAACATAAACGAAGGAGGGTAAAGAAGGAAGAGAAAATATTTTATCATTTCTCCACCTCTCCCTCATTCATCCATTTTCCTTTTTAAATTACAATTTTAGAGGCAAGGTTGGCCATCGTTTTTTATTAAGGAGAAGAAAAGCTAAGGAACAAGAATCTTAAAACAAATCCCAACATTTCAACAAGATCAAGGAGAATAATATTTCTCTCTTCGATTTTGATATGTTTAATTCGGGTTCTAATGCAGATCCGAATTTTGGTTGCTATTTATCATGCATTTAGGATAAATAACCATTGTTTGAATATAGCTATCATTTATGTGTTTTAAGGAAATTTTCTAAAGAGTTTTGGATGTGAAAAACTAAGTTTTTAATTTTCAAATATTCTAAGATTTTGATATAATAGCTAAAATATTATTTTAAGGATGGATTTTTTAATTTCATAGCTTTCATAATCATTTTGAATTTATTATGGATTATCTAAGTGAGAAAATGGATGATTTTGGAAATTAATTATCTAAAAATATGAAAAATAATTATTTAGCTCTGAAATTTCTATACGTTGTTAAAGAATTAAATATTGATTTTTAGGATTTTTATGGATTTTTCCCAAGCGACAGTTTAGAATAAATTATTATATACAAAAGGATTTTATTATAAAATGGGATGAATGATAATATTTAAGGAAAATTATATTTTTTTGGAAATGTTGGCGGCAAAAATGGCCACGAACACCCAATTATATAAAAGCACCAATATCCAAAACAATCATAGAAATATGAAGAGAAATAAATGAAGAACAAAATTAAAACAATCAGAAAGCAAGGAAATAGAGATTCAGATTATAGTGGTTCAGCTAACTCCGACCTACATCCACTCCAAAGATTTTCCTTTTATTAGTTTATATTGCTGATTACAGTTACAAATTCATGAAATTCAAGAATAAAATTGCAGAGTATAGCCTAGGTAGAAGATGCAGTGAAGCAGGAAGAAGATACCTTTTCTAATGTCATGCATGCTGTATTTATAGCGGGAGATATGCATGGATCGGGCTGAAATTTTGGCAGAAGAACCTCCAGGCTAAGACGAGTGTAACAAACCGCCTTTCCTACTACCAAAGACGACACTTAATACATTCTCGGTATTCATGTGCCAATCATTTAGTCGTCCGAAAGACGGATCATTAGTGATGAAAGAAAGAAAAGATAGAAGAGAAGAAACTAACAACATAGAATCTCACAATGCAACGAAACAATATATATTACTCAACATAATATATTACAAAGCCATTTAAAAAATGTAACATCAGAGTCATTCTAATACAAATTCTAGCCTAGGACAGTTATAACAGCATGTCCCTACCTAACAAATACAATATATATATATATATATATTATACAGCGAAAACAAGGTAATAACTAGCCATCATAAAGCAACCTGCTCCAAGCTCCTCCAAAATGAATCTGTGGAAAAACTTAAACTACTTGGCAGTCCATTCAAATTTGAGCATCCAAGAGTTTAGGAAAAAAGGGAAAATAAACTCCGGGTCAGATATGGGTCTAGTGTGAGTAAAGCATAAGCCTTTAACTTTATAAAAAACTTTAAATCAAAGGAATCTCATAAGACCACGCCGCACATAAACACGAATGGGTTTTTACCTTACGATAACCAAAACATTTGTATATAAAATCTAGTGATATTATAATAATGTCTATGGTTTCAAATAAAATATGAATATATCTGAAATGTTTGCATCCCACATTTCAACGCAGTTGGGTACATCCAAAACCATAAAGGCATGTATTGGATAATGGATTCCATACCGTGGCAAGGTAAGGGACTACCTTTCGATGGTACACCCCTAGAAAATGCACCGGAGTCTGATAAGAACTTCTTGTACCCCTGCTACACAGAGCAAGTTACCACTTTAATATAGCAAACTGGATTACCTCATCCTTTTTTTACACCGAGGCCTTATACAACTACGGTGTTTGCACCCAAAAGAACTTGAATATGGACAATCTAGAATGGGATGGCGGCTCCTAATGGAAGCTGACCACATAGCTCTGCTGCATACCCCGTTTTGCCATTTCCTGATTTTGTGAGGCTCATAAGGTCATGCCTTTACCTTCTTCCTTCTAGCAGACCCTCTTGGAATGTTAACACTGCCCTCCAGGATGAGATACAATGCAAGCATTCATCCATGCAAGTTGTTCCGGGATCGAACAAACATTCTACATTACTATCCTCTATTTTGGAATCACCTTCAGGAAGAATAGTACTACTCCACAGCATACTTCAATATGATTTAACATCGATCATTATTAGTTTGGAGTAGTTTGAATAAATTCGGGGACCGGTGTCTCTAAAACTAAGCGATAATTTCCGGCTAACTCAATCCCTGGAAGTATGCACTAAGCAATCGAGTCCTCACCGGGGAACTTGAATATACCCGACATACCTCCAGAGTCAAAACAGGTCCAGACTGATAATCGATTATTTTACTGTCAAATAAACAAGAGAACAACCAATTCCATTTGAGATTTATTTATCTATAGCAACCACTAAGCCTCAAAACTTCACTTCCGAACTAGTATCGCTCACCCGACTTCCTAGTGCGTTTGGCTCGGCCTCTTAAGTTAGAAACCTCTATTCTCCTTGCATCGCCATAAACTATGATAGACAACCTTTGGTTCTACGTAAGAACCCTCACCAACACTCACTGTCAAAAATCGAGTGATAGGTCCTTATTCAGAATAGGTGTGAAACACCTCCAGTCTTATACTCGAATCTAGGATCGAGAACTATGTAAAAAGGAGAAATGATCTTCATACAACCTATGTGCTGATCTAACGATTCTTATTATCTAACTACTTTCTACCCTCCCACCATGCTTCATAAGAATGAATTTTTAAATTTAATTAACTTGTATAATACTCTTCTACATCCTAAGAGTATATTCAAACATATGATTTTTAATTCTACTTTTTCTCAGACACTTATATGGTAAAAATGTCTATTAGCCGGCCTAATAACATCAACTAATTCTTTACATCTTAGATGTTAAAATCAAAAGACATAATTTAAATAAACAAAGTTTATTAAACCTCTTTATTAAATTTTACATAATTAAAACTTCATTTATTAATCCATCTTCAAAATATCTTTTTATTTTGAAAATTCTTCCTTTTAAGGGATCCAAGAAAACAACACCCAGGTTTTATTTCAAAAACCCTTTAAAAACATATATATAGCCCAAGTAACTCCGAAATGATGTCAAGGAACTGGGTTCTACCAAATAGTACCATATACCCCTTTATTAAGAAGGGCAATACTCAAGAGAAGTGTTTACCATCCAAACATACCTGTTACCCATTTTTAGTCATTTTCAAGACACTCGAACTAGTTAATAAAATTATTTCTTCTTTTTCAAAATTTCTTCTCGAAACAACACTATTTATAATCAAATCATCCACTTGCTTTGGATACATTCGGATTTGAACTTGTCCCGATTATACAATGAAAAAGAGAATAATTTACTAAGTGCACCATTTTATCTGCCTAAGCAAATATTTAATTATCACTTAGAAGATTATTCTGATCATCACACAACAGATCAAGACTTATTTCCAAACTGTCCAAAGAAAACCTTACTCTCAAATTTTATTTTTAAATATCTATATCTTAAAATATCTTTAAGAAAGATTACTGCTATTTTCCAAAATCATTTGGAATTTATCAAAGCCACCAAATTTAACATTCTCAAAATCCTTTCATTTTTAAAACACAATTAATAGTTCTGATTTGTAAAATCATCTCTTAATTCATCTTATAGAACTATCTGGAGATTTTCTTTTAATAAACACATTTATTAAAATTCAATTTTTAACCCTACATATCGTCGAACGCCTTATAGTCAAATTGTGAAACTTAATTCACAAGGTGTTCGATTCAATGTTCGTACAAATTCTATCTACCCAACCCATGATGGACAAAGGAAATCGATTATTAAATCTGACAATAGTCAATGCTCAAAACTGGATGAGCATGACTAGTTAAACCCTAAATGCTAATAATTTAAATATTATTAACTCTTAACCTACTCACCTCATCAATAACTACATAGATTTTGAAAATCATCCCTTTTATATATAGAAAATATATTCCTAGGTAAAATTATTTCATTTACCAAATTTAAAACAATATTATGTCAATTTAACTTGTTCAAATGTTTAGGAAATCCCTATCGATAACGTGGATTGGGCGCATCGACCGAAATTCTTAAGCTACTCAACATGCCAAACAACACAATATAAAACATTTTTATTCACTAAAAAATATGCACTCATATATATATTACATTCGGACTCATTCCAGGGCACTACTACCCTATTTATAATGAGTTTATCCCACCAAAGCCTGGGTGTTCGCTCAACCTAAGCTCTGATACCAAATGTAATAAATCGCTTTTCATACTACCAAAGAGGACACTTAATAAATCCTCGGTATTTGTGTGTCGATCATTTAGTCATCCGAAAGACGGGTCATTAGGGATGAAAGAAAGAAAAGATAGAAGAGAAGAAACTAACAACACAAAATCTCACAACACAATGGAATAATATATATTACTCAACATAATATATTACAAAGTCATTTCAAAAACATTACATCAGAGTCATTCTAATACAAATTCTAGCCTAGGACAGTTATAACAGCTCGTCCTACCTAACAGATACAATATATGTATATATATATAATATAGCGGAAAACAAGGTAATAACTAGCTATCGATGAAGCCACCTGCTCCAAGCTCCTCCAAAATGAATCTTTAGACAAACCTGAACTACTTGGCTGCCCATTTAAATTTGAGCACCTAAGAGTTTAGGAAAAAAGAGAAAATAAACTCCGGGTCAGACATGGGTCTGGTGTGAGTAAAACATAAGCCTTTAACTTTATAAAAACCATTAAATCAAAGGAATCTCATAAGACCATGCCGCACATAAATACAGATAGGATTTTACATTACGATAACCAAAACATTTGTATATAAAATCCAGCGATTTTATAATAATGTCCATGGTTTCAAATAAAATATGAATATAGCTGAAATGCTTGCATCTCACATTTCAACGTACTTAGGTACATCTAAAACAGTAAAGGCACATATTGGAGAATGGATTCCATACTCTGGCATGGTAAGGGGCTACCTTCCGATGGTACACCCCTAGAAAATGCACCAGAGTCTGACAAGAACTTCTTGTACCTCTGCTACATAGAGCTGGCTGCCCCTTTAACATGGCGAACTAGATTACCTCATCCCTTTTTGACACCGAGGCCTTATACTACCATGGTGTTTTCACGCAAAACAACTCGAATATGGACAATCTACAATGGGATGGAAGCTCCTAATGGTAGCTGACCATATATTCTGCTGCATACCTTGTTTTTGCCATTTCTCGGTTTTGTGAGGCTCGAAAGGTCATGTCTTTACCTTCTTCCTTCTAGCAGACCCTCTTGGAATGCTAACATTGCCCTCCAAGCAGAGATACAATGCCAACATTCATCCATGCAATTTGTTCCGGGATTGAAAAAACATTCCACATTACTATCTTCCGTTTTGGAATCACCCTCAGGAAGAATAACATTACTCCACAACATACATCAATATGGTTTATCATTGCTCATTATTAGTTTGGAGTAGTGGATAAATCCAGGGACCGGTGTCTCCAAAACTAAGCGATCATTTCTGGTTAACTCAATCCCGGTTCTTTTGGAAGTATGCACTAATAATCAAGTCCTCACCAGGGAACTCTAATATACCCGACATACCTCTTGAGTCAAAACAGGTCCAGACTGATAGTTGGTTATTTAACTATCAAATAAATAAAGAACAACCAATTCAATTTGAGATTTATTTATCCATAGCTACCACTAAGCATAAAAAAAATCTTTATTTAATAAATGTCTTTTCACAACGTTTGTCTAAACATTCATAAACATATCTCTCTGACATAAGTATATTAATAAACCATTTGTGAATAACTTCTTACTTCAAAATCGTGTTAAAAAGAATTAAACAAATCATGTTTAAATTGGAGGTAAGGACAACCCTAACCACTATCCCCTCGGTGTTAAGTACGGAACGAATGTTCCATACCACCATTTTTAAAAGGTTAACTTAGAGAAAAGCAAATCTCAAATTCTTTTTATATTTCTTTCGGTAAATCCTTTTTAAACAAATCTATTTCATTTATGAAATCTCCTTTTATTTTGAAATCAAAACCATTTCAAAATACATTCCAACTTCCAAATTCATTTATAAAACCTTTTATAAATATTCAAAATCATTTTCTATAAATTGCTTTTATAAATATCCAATCTTTTTTGTATAAATATCTTATAAATATCCAAACCTTTTTATAAACTCCCTTTACTAATATCCAAATCATTTTCTAAAAATTCTTTTATAAATACCCTAAAACTATTTATAAAACTTCTTTATAAACCTTTCCTGTTTAAACAACTTCTTAAATAACCTTAAATCAATTTTGCCTCCTTCAATAAACAAATCCATTTTAGAAATCCACTTTATTTATGAAATCTTCTTTGCTTAAAGACTCAAATCCGTTACCCCAAAACACCTTATAAATTTCCAAATTCCTTTATAAAACTCCTTATAAAAACTTTTATATATTCATAACATGGAAATCCTTTCATGTTCATTATAACATCTTTAGTAAAACCATTTGTCAAATCATTCTTAAATATCTTGTTCAAAATGCAACAACTTTAAAACCATTTCAAAAAGAAAATGAAATATTTACCCTTACAAAATCCAACGGAGGCTTAGTGACCACAATGGTGCTTTTATTTTGGTTTTACTTATCCAGTTTAACATAGCATCACATAACAATAGGTATATAAGGGATCAACACATAACAATCAATTAACTTAAGTAAATGTCCAGGTTAATTACAATAGCATAATGGTATTTTGTTTTGCTAATAAATGTCATTTAGCTTTCTTGATCATATGGGTTACTTAAGGGTAAGCGATACAGAAATCCCTTGATTTAAAATAACTTTGAAAAGATTTTTTTTTTAAAACCAAACTGATTACTTAAACTCAAAATGATTTTAAAATAAATTAAAACCCTTATAAATGAGAATCAATCCTTGTTAAATAGTAATTAAACTCTAATTAATAGTAATTAAACTTTAATTAAACCTTATTAAAACATAATTAACTTTGATCAAAGACTAATTAAATAAAACTCCTTTTAAAACAATAATTATTAATAATTATCTTAAATAAATAATTAAATAATAATTTAATAAGTCGCTAATTAATAATTAAATAATAATTAACTTTACATAAGTAAAAAAATCATGATTAACTTAATTGATTAACATTTAAGTTTAAAAACCATTATTAACAAATGATTAAGTACTAATTACCTTTATTAATTAATTAATCAATCAAATAACCATTAAATAAATAAATAATTAATTAAATAATTATTCTCTAATTACTAGATTAAATTTAGAAAACATTTCAGAAAATATTCTAAGTTGAAACAAGTTTAGATTAGAAAAATAGTTTGATTTTCCGAACTGCGCGTATAGCGACTATCGCTATACGGACCCGTAATTTCAAAACTTGGTTTTGAGCAAATTAACTTCAAAACTTTGTTTTCACAGTTTAAAACTTATAACAAAGTTATAAAAGACCTTTCAAAAAGTTTCTAGGTGGAAACAAGTTTCGGATTTGGAAATTTTGCGAACTGCGCGTATAGCGACTATCGCTTACGACACGTAATTTCAAAACTTGATTTTTTCCTTTTTCTAACTATCGAAACTTAACTTTTAACTCTTATCACTTTTAAAACATACAAGTAGACTTTTGAAAATAAAACAAAGATTAAAATTTTGTAAAATTCAACTTATAAAACAAATTTCAAAACTTTTGGAAAAGGATTTCAAATGCTCGCCTTTAGTTAGCAAGGCACTTAATTTTAATGTTATAAACAACATAACCCAATATCATCATAAACTACACTACCACATCACATATACATGTTTATGATACATATACAACAAGATCCAACTTGCAATCAAATATGATTAATCAACTTTCATAATCAACTATATTTCGACTACTAAGCACATTCACATACAACCAAATCACATCCATTTCCAAGTATATTCAAGTATAACCAAACCAAACTTCAATGTTACATAACCAAACATCAATTTTACAAATAGATACACATTTATAAAGTAAATAAATTTGGTTTTAAAAGTGCTAACTTTACTCACCGTAACTTATCTAAATCAAACTAAACTTCCACCGAACTTGACTATGACACTAGCAAACCACCTTAACTTCGACCTAGTATGGGTTTATAGGGTGCAACAGGGCTCGGCCAAGAGGAAAATTAGGCTCAAGCTGCGCTAATAAGGGCTCGACCATGCATGGGTTAGGTGGATGTGGGCTTGTTTTTGGTAGAGAAGAATATATGAGGGAATGTAGTGAGTTTAGAGGTGAAGAAATGCTATTTTCTTTGTCAACCTTTTAACATGGAATTAGTAGCCATGGAAATTATGAAGACATATAGAGGATGGAGATAGATATAGAATGGAGATGTAAAGTAAGAGAATGAATATGTATGGTGGTATATATAAGCAATGAAAAGAGGTAAATAACTAATTATTATTGTATTAAATAATGTAAACATGTCATGTAACACAATACCTCTCCACTATCCCCTCTCCACACATCCTACCCCCTCTCCATACCTTCATGTACTAACCTAGGGGATTTAGTGATGTTTAGGCACTAACTTAGGTTATTATTATATATATATATATATATATATGTGTGTGTGTGTGTGTGTGTGTGTAAATATGCATAATTAGTCATATCATGAATGTATACGTATATATTATTAAGTATTCATGTATGTTTACATGTATATGCATGTATATTATTTGAAAGTTTCTATCAAACCCTAGTTTATAAGTGTGTGCATGTGTACACTAGTGTGCACAACGTTTCTCGACAACTTTTCAGTGCCGAAAAGTCGAAATTTCAAAAACGTTCTTCGGTCACATTTTATATTTTTATTTGAACTATCTATATTGGTAAAAAAAAATTAAAAACTATTTTGTCATCATTATTAAATAATTATAATAGGTTTATTTGCTAACAAAAATCCATTTATTGATTATATAAAATATATGTAAATAGCATATTTCAAAGCGGTAAAATACTACGTTGTTACAAATTTATTTTACCATCATTTGTTATTATTTAAAAGAGTTATATTTTAATTATAAAACCTACTATTTTAATATTTAATATTTATTAAATATTCACAAATTAAAGCTGTAAAGTTTCGGGTCGTTACAACGAGGCCACCCAAGAATTTTCAGACCCACCGGGGCCCAAAATTAGGATCGGTACCGATCCCTAGTTTGTGTCCAAATGGGATGCGATCCTTCTAGAGGGTCCATCATGATTTTTTCAACTTTCCCTCCAAATTTATTGCCATTTCGACATGCGGTTTGTGAGATATCGTGTTTTTCGTGAAGTAGTGTTGCATATATTCTGATTTCAGCCTATCCCTTTGGAGGGATAGGGGTCGATCCCTCCAAATGACATGCGATCCCTAGGAAAGATTCTCCATGTTATATTATGTATAGCCTTTAAGTTTCATGCCAATTGGATTAGTAGAACTCGAGTTATTGATCGATTTTTGTTTCAATATAGTGCGAAGGCTGATTATAATTGATCCCTATGGAGGGATAGTGGCTGATCCCTCCAACTTGCTCCAAATGATGTGTGATACCTATAGGGTATTCCACATGTGGTCATTAGATTGTGCTCCAAGTTTCATGTTAATTAGATCTGTAGACGTTGAGATATTGATTGTTTTCCATTAAGTTGTACTTGCTTGGCTGAAATATGCCGACCTCTTTTATACCGATCCCTTTTTATATGATCCCTTTTATGCCAATCCTTTTTTATACAATCCCTTTTATACCAATCCCTTTTTTAGGGTGAAGTACTTTTCCCATAACTTGAGCATACAAACTCTAAACAACTTGAGATTTGAAATGTAGCCTCATGGGGTCTTCCTTGCCACTTTATACCGGTTCCACCCTGTTTGGGATAAAAATTGAGGATATGTACCAATCCCCGAGGGGAGGGGATATGCATCAATCCCCTGCTTGGGGGAGGTACCAATCCATACTTAGAATATTCCGAAAGAGTCCATATCTTGGTCTCGGTTGATCGTCGCTTCATATCATTGCCTGCATTTGATTTCTGGACCTCACAATCATCGCTCTGGGCTCTTGGCCTTAATAATCGTGAAGTTTGTTGGGTTAAATCCGTCTGTCTACTGCCTTGGAAAAAAGTGGGTTAACAATTTGCCCCCCAAAACATGCCTTGTGATAAGATGGTGTGTTTTGAATTTCTATAAATCCAAAATCCGAAATCCATAATCCATCGATAGCCGTATTTTCCAATCCAGAATCCAATCCAAATCCACGGTCCCTCCGGATCATTCTATCCAAATCTAAATCCATCCAAAGCTAAATCCATTGCTGTTCGAAACTAATATCCAAGTCCATGACATCTTTGGGTTGTTATCCTAATCCAAATCCTCGATCTCACCGGATCCTTGCCGAGCACAATTCGTACTCGACGACCTGAGTAGGCCGATCCATCGCGTTCGACCTACCACTTGCCAGGCATAGTCCATACTTGACGACCTATTGGGTTTTATTCTTCGGCCTTGATACCCAGTTGAGGACTTAATCCATGACGCAAGAGTCTGTTTCGTCGTGTTCGTCCGATGAAAAGACCCGTACCTTACGATTGTTATCCCGTCTCTCTAGATAGGACGACAACCATGAACTGTGTTATCTATTACATTGATCCGAATTTAAGTATTCCTAAGTCCATTTTCCAAAATATAAAATAAGAGTCTGTACAACCAATAAACCAAAGTTCAAATAAAACTAGAACAACAAGAGTTCGAAGCATACAAGAAGAAAAAACAAATTTCAAAAACCCGAGCATTACGGTTTATCATCATCTCAGAGCATGCGTAGGGATCATCCTCGATCCCGTACATGTGTAAGTGACTTAGCCATCCTACTACGGAGTTTGTTACTTATTCCATGTCATCCCTATTAATTGATGAAAAGTTGATGATGATGCCTTGATCCGGTTCCATTTTCATTCGAGGTGGATGGTGGCTGTTCCTATTCCACCACCACAGCCCGAGTCCTTACGTATTATTATAACCGACCATTCCCCAGGTGTTCCTCAATGATATCCTTAAAATACCTGTAGTCATTTGTATTGTGCCCATCCAACTCATGGAATAGACAACACTTTCCTGATGTCTGTTCACATTCGGAGGGTTCCCTCCTTGCCGGCCTTTGATACAGAAGGTGTTCTCAAGTATCCAGATACATCGTTCTAAGGTTTCATTTAATTTCGAGTAAGAAGAGAATTTGGGTTCTCCCCTTTGCCGCTTTGATCCATTGAAGTTATTGTCCATGTTCTGTTTACCCTTATCCTTTCCTGAGCATTTACCGGGCGGTTCTCCATCCGGTATCGTATTAACTTTCGATGCCTCTCTATTAGCTTTCGCATCTTCTTATCGCAGAAACCTTTCTGCTTCATGGGAGAATTCCCCGAGATCCATTGGTGGATCCCATATTTGTGATATCTTAAAATCTGAATTATCTACAACTCCTGACACTACCACCATCAAAACCATCAATGGATTTGGTCGATCCACTGAAACAACTGCTGCATTGAACCTGTTTGAGAAATTATTGAGTGACTTTCCTACCCACTGCTTTACTGATGTCAATGTCATCACATTCTTGGGTCTCATAATATAAACCCCAAATTGCTTCATAAATCTTTCGACCAATTCCATCCATGTTCTAGTAGAACAGCATTCCAATTGTCTGAACCATAGCGTAGCTACATCCGTTAAGTACAGGGGAAGCATCATGCCAAGACTTCTTTCGATGCTCCCAGTACTTCCATATGCCGTATATATCTTATCATATGCATAGTCGGATCTGACTTTCCATCATAAACTTCCAGTGTTGGTAGTTTGAATTCTAGTGGATTCCTAGCATTCTTGATATTAGGACTGAATGGACTTCTATTTACATCCTTCAGATCTCTGTTCACCAATCCTCCACGCATAGCTCGCTCGATCATCTCTACAAACTTGTCATTGTCTTCCAGTGGTAGTCTCCTTTCATCATGTCCAAGCCGCCCCCGAGTCTATGAGGGAATTCTAGAATGTATTCCTCCATACGAGCATCCAAATTACGATTCACACCAAGCTCTATGTGATTGATCGCAGGTCCTCAAGCATCGCGATCAGCCAGACCCGAAGGCATGCCCTCGTGCCTTTGGGGATCGATGCCGATCCTTCCAATCCCTCTGGAAGGACCAGTGCCGATCCCTCTAAGATGGTCGGGGACTGCTCTTCGCTACTCTATTCTATTACTTTGTCCATTGGCTCGATTTCCATGTTCTCGATTCTGATTTCCAGCGATTCCTGCTGCTTCAACTTCTTAATCTAAGTTGTCATTAGCTCATGCTACTCTATTCCTTGATTCTATGCTCTAGCTTGTCTAATCTGTCGTTGTAAATTCTGCATCATCTCCTCCTTTCTTTTCAGCATCCTCTCTTGCATAACATCCATCATCATTTCCATTTCATCCTTGGTGATGTAGATGGATTCTTGATTAGCTCCAGCTCCTGAGGAAGCCTCCTGACACCCTCCATGGTGACTCCTTTTCATTAGAACTCTCCATATCGATTGCCTAGCCATCTCTTCCTAGATGCAAGTATCCAAGCTCTCAAATTTAAGAACCTAACTTCCAAATCCACAGGTGCAAGTCCTCTCAATGAAAGCATCGAAATGTTGGCGGAAAAAATGGCCACCAACACCCAATATGAAAAAGCACCAATATCCAATCCAATCACAGAAATATGAAGAGAAATAAATAAAGAACAAAATTAAAACAATCAGAAAGCAAGTAAATGAGACATAGATTTATACTGGTTCGGCTAACTCTAGCCTACGTCCACGCCAAAGATTTTCCTTATATTAGTTTATATTGTTGATTACAGCTACAAATCCATGAAATTCAAGAATAAAATTGGCTGAATATATCCTAGGTAGAAGATGAAGTGAAGCAGGAAGAAGATCCTTTTTATTATGCCATGCCTGCTATATTTATAAGGGAAGACGTGTATGGATCAGGCTGAAATTTCGATAGAAGAACCTCTAGGCCATGACGAGGCCACCCAAGAATTTTCAAGCCCATTGGTGCCTATGATAGGGATCGGTACCAATCCCTATTTTGGTGTCCAAATGGGGTGCGATCCCTCTGGGGTGTTCCCCATGATGTTAACTACTTGCACTCCAAATTTCTTGCCATTTTGACTTATGGTTTGTAAGATATCGCATTTTCCGTGAAGTGGTATTGCGTATATTCTAATTTCAGCCGATCCTTTTGGAGGGATAGGGCTGATCCCTCCAAACTCCTCCAAATGTCATGCGATCCCTAGAAGGGCTTCTCCATGTTATATTATGTATAGCTTTCATGTTTCATGCTAATTGGATTAGTAGAACTCGAGTTATTGATCAATCTTTGTTGCAATATAGTGTGAAGGCTGATTATAGTCGATCCCTATAGAGGGATAGGGGCTGATCCATCCAACTTGCTCCAAATGATGTGCGATCCCTATGGAGTGTTCCATATGTTGTAGTTAGCTTGTGCTCTAAGTTTCATGTCAACTGGATGTGTAGATGTTGAGATATGTTTTCTACTGAGTTGCACTTGCTTGATTGAAATATGCCGACCCCTTTTATACCGATCCCGTTTTATACGATCCCTTTTATACCGATCCCTTTTTTAGGTGAAGTAATTTGCCCATAACTTGAGCATACAAACCCCAAATGACTTGAGATTTGAAATATAGCCTAGTGGGGCCTTCCTTGTCACTTTATACCGGTCTCACCCAGTTTGGAACAAAAATTGAGGATATGTACCGATTCCCCAGGGAAAGAGATAGACACCGATCCCCTGCCTGTGGGAGGTACTAATCCATACTTAGAATATTCTGGAGAGTCCATCTCTTGGTCTCAGTTGATCGTCGCTTCATATCATTACATGCACTTGATTTCTAGACTTCACAATCATCGCTTTGGCTCCTGGCCTTGATAATCGTGAAGTCTGTTAGGTTAAATCCGTCTGTCTACTGCCATGGAAAAAGGTAGGTTAATAGGAAAAATGAAGGAAGTTTTCCTCATTGATTTGGTGCAAAATTCTTAAAGATTTTTTTAACCAATGTGATTTTGACAAATAAATTAGCTTGTATGATACCATTAAAGGAAACAATTCAATTTTGCAGTTATTTATGTGAATGTCAATCAACCCTCGATACCCTCTTTTTGTCAACTCCCCATAGCTATTTGATTCGCCAACATATAATATCATGGGTTTTCAACCTGTGATAACCACCTTGTTTAATCTAATTGCAATAAACACTAGATTTTCAAATTGCGACTGCTATCAACATGTGATAGCTCTTATTTTATCAACATGCGATATTTATTTTTATCGATCTTCAAAAGCTGCTATTTTATCAACTCTTGATAGCTATTATGTATTGTCAACTGCGATGACTATATTTTTGTCAATGATCGATAGCTATATTTTTATCAACATGCAATGCCTATGGTTTGTCAACACTTGAAAGCTGTGTTTTATCAACCCTCGAAAGCTATGTTTTATCAACCTTCGATAGCTATATTTTGTCAACCTTTGAAAGCTATGTTTTATTAACATGTGATAGTTATATACTTAGTCAACTTATGATAGATAAGTATGATTTATTGGTTGATAAGAGATAGCTATAAATGTTAATATGCGACAACTACATATAGTATCAACATGCGATAGCCTATGTTTTCACCATGTGATAGCGTGGGATTTTTCAAGGTACGATAACACATGTTTTGAAGCAAAAGATAGTTATTTTTATAACACTCGGACGATTTCAACTCTATGTTGGACAAAATTTTACTTAAACAAAACAGATGGTTTAGTTAAGTATTTTGAAAATTTTTCAAAGGAAAGAAGGAAGGTTTAATTTTAGTCCATTTTTAAAGAGCTTTTGGAGAAGGAAACTGTTACTTTGAATAAGTAATTTTGTGCATAAATTGGCTACCACATGAACGTATATTTAGATGGTTGCTAATATGTTATATGTTCAATTCGAATCTCGATCAGTTATTTTGCATATGAATAATTGTTTACATACTCACTTATATGTATTACTGCCACCCAACATTTTAGCCTTAGGGATTTGGGAAGCGATGACCAGTTAGGGTTGTTCCAGTAGTGGGCATGGTTAGATTTAAACTCCTAAGTGAGTAGAATTGCATCTAGGAGATTGGGAAGATCAAATTATGTTAGGATGCCTAGGACTGATCAAAAGACTAAACACATGGATAATTTAAAACCATATTTTGGATGGAGACTGAGGTATGGTTACACCTTATCCTCTAATGGTTAAGCCTCTGATTGGTTAGGTCTATGATTCCAATGCTTAGGGCTTTTCCGATATCGAGGCTAAAATTTAGAGTTACGCATCTGGAGGAACTCATAGTAGCTTGCTCGCTTATGTTTACTCCTACCGTTCTAAGGAGACTGTTGTTATTTTCTCCCTTATTTTTAAGCTATAAATATTTTATCCTACCTATCCTAGGAGATAGTTAATATTACCTTCTAAATGGATTAGAAGACCGTTGGAATATCTTATATATCTTGGCCTGAGTCCACTAACAGGTTATTAGTTGGCCTGAGAAAACTAATATAGGTTTATAGTGACTTTGTAAAAACTATTTCATTTAATGGACTATTTTATGGGATTGAGTAATTATAGGAGTGTGTAACCCTTTTGACCCTAGTGAATGATGGACTATTCATTTTAACCCATACATGCATGATATGCTATTGATGTTATGATTATGTTTTATTATTTTGGTTGTAGGATATATTATGGATGACATATTATTTGATAGGGTATTAGTGAGGGGAAACCCATTTCGCTCAGCGGCGGTCTTACCGAGTACCTATATTTTATATTTTGGTTTGAGATGGACTAATTTTATTCACACTAGACTTTTTGTCTGGCCCAAAATTTTAGATTTCCCCTAAACTCTCAAGTACTTAATTTGGATGTTTAGGCTGAGAGTAGGGTATTTTAGGTTTGGACGAATAAGCTTATAGAGACATGTAAGAGGCAAGCTACTATCTAGGAGTATTATTTCTACTATGTAGCGCTGGCTGCTTTCCTTTATTGTTGATGCATATAATGATGGGTATTGCAACCATTTAAGTTGTTAAGACTCTATCCTTTAAGGAAGCATCATCACATGTCGCTTTTGGGTAATATTTGTATTTATTATATTCTGTCAGAACAATGGAATCATGGGGTTAGTAATATAATGAAATTGGAATATGATGAATTTGGAAAATAATGAATAGAAATGTTTTATTAAAATTTGTACTCATATGCTCTCAACATTAATCATACAGTAACCAATCTCATTTATCATTGAGAAATAATGCTAAGGATAACTGCAACACAATAACATCTTTTTCCAAACCTTAAATAAGGGATGTTATAGACCACAGTTGTAACGCCCCACCCCGAGGCCCACATTAATAAAGAGAATTACTGGGTAATTCTGTCTGCTAATGCAGGAATATGGCTGGTTAGGAGCGACCATCCATAATCTTGTCTTAAACATCTACTGAATACATCGATAAATGCTCTATATTTTTTTTATCTCTCATGGATCGACATATCCAATAAATGCTTAATACAAAACTATAGATGGCTAATGGATCTATTAGAACGAAATACAATAACAGAATGCATATCACACCACAGAACAGTAAACATCATATATATAAATACATATACACTGATAAATCCCAGTACAATACAAAATGATACAAAAAAGTGGTTCAAAGAGCACACTATATACATCGAATCAAAAACATACAACAGAGTCAAGCGGAAAGAAATATAAACTACACAAAAGTGCTAGGCTGATATCCAAGCAGATGCATCAAAGCTAAGTCCCAAACTGATAGCTAACCTGAAACAACTAGGTCTAACCCGAGTATAAAATACACGGGTCAGTCTAGCTAAAACAATCAGTTAATAAGAATAGACGATAATATGAAGCATATGATACAAGGTGATAATTCTTCTCGGATGAGAAGATGCAATTGAAAGAACACACACCCATGACTTAAGTGGACCAATGTCACTTAAGTACATAAAAAAAAGACCTCAAAAGAGGTAACTCAAACAATAACACTCAAATAGAGAAATAAATGCCTCATATCATCGGCGACATCCCAAAACATCTATAATGGTTTTAATGAACCATATTCCCTAAAAAGGAGAAGTCTCAAATTCAAAATTCAAGAAACGCCATAAATGGCAAACATAAATATAAACTCAAAATAGAGTGATCTCAAAACTTCAAATACGCCAAATGGCAACTCATCAATATATATATATATATATATATATATATATATATATATATATATCTCCAAGAAGGAGATTATAAATCTCATATATAACGCCGAAGACGGCAAACTCAAATCTCAAGTATGGACCCAACAACCGAATGAAAGAATGGTCCCAATAGCCCAATAAAAAGGATGGACCCAACAGCCCAATAAGAACCGAACAGCTCAAATCTCAAAATATGCATGTGAAAAATTCTTGTCCAGTACTATATAAATTATAGGTACCTATCCCAGACGACCGAAGTCGTAAATCCCAGATGACCGAAGTCACATAAACTCGTGATGAGCCCAACAGCTCGATAAAGACTGGACCTAACAACCCAATATGAGCCCAACAACTCTAGTACCAGCATAACCTAGAATGTGTCATAAACTCTCCGTTAGGAACCCGAAAAGTGGTAACGTGCATCCCATACCACACATTCTCACTAAACGGTTTACTAACCGCTATCCAATGCCACATTAGAAAATCATGACTTGTCTCATCTCATCGACAAGTATAAATAAACCTCGTGATGGTTCCTCATGAACCATATATCTCAAAATGGGAAATCATAAACTCAAAACTTGCCTTATCTCATCGACAAGTATAAAAACATCATGATAGCTCTCATCGACCATAACTCCTAGAATAGGAGATCTCAAACCATAAAACTCACCAAATATTGGTCATCGTAGTTAATTCCTATAAATAGGAATTAATAATTATAAACTCAAATAGTTTCGATTGTATAAGTCCGGAATTAACCGAAACAGTAAACGCATGTGTCCCATACCACATGTTTTACTAAATCGTTTAATTCTCTTTCTCATACACTCAAATAGTGCAAAAATGTGTACTTTATATTAAAATAATTTACTTTAGAAAATAAGCTTTTAAAACCAATTTACGAAATCAGTTTTGAAAACCGTATTTAGAAATTCCCTTATTATAGAGAATAAATAGATTTTTATATTTGGAAATACTTTTAAAGTACTATATAATAATTATTTGAATTGCCCCTTTTATTTAAAAATTATTTCAAAATCGTTTGGAGAAAACCATGCTCGAAAACAATGAAAAACCAATAAAATATTCAAAAGCGATAACTCTAAATCAATTTGAATTCAATCCAAACTCAATTCAAATTCAACTCGAATTTGAATTTTAGATTCTCCAAAATTTAGCTAGCCTATTGATAGGCATCGTAGAACTTCAAAACATCTTTAAAACATCTTGAAAATTAGAAGCAAAAGCTAGGAAAACAAACAGGAACAAAACCAGAAACAAAAAGAAGCACAAACAAAATAACTCAGGAAACTAAGGCTCCCCAGATCGACCGCCAGGTTGACCTCACTTGTACCTAGGTCGACCGTACGGTCGACCTAAGTATAGGCCAGGTCGACCTAGCGGTCGAACTATGAAGTCTTCTCACGTGATTTTCTTCCCAGGTGTTTTCCTGGTGACGAACTAATTTTCAAGCAAATGTTTGACATAGCAAATGAAAGTATTTTTCCACCAAATTTTGCAAGCGGGAGCAACATATAAACCACAAACTAGAAGAAATCCGGTAGCATTTCATTGTTGGAATTGGAAGTTACAAGCATGCAAAGTAGAGACTCGGATCATATTTCATAAAAGAAAAAAAACTGAAACAAAAATTATTTGCACAGTACGTATTGTGCACAGATCTTCTCTTTGAGCATTGCAATAGCTAGAAAATGTGAGTTATTAACTCACCTGATGATTTGGCAAAGTTTTTAATTGCAAGCAATGATCTTTTGAGAAGAATTGAGGCTCTAGCGACCTGAAATAGCTGAAACAAAAACATGCAGTACAAAAGAAATTGGTTACAAACATTTATACCAAAATTCTGAGACTTGTATGAAACCTTTTTGGTATTGGGTGGAGATTACCTTGTATAATCTTTAGTTTGATGATTTTCTTCTTTAATTAGCGGCAAAAATTGAGTAGAAATTAATTTTAACTGAAGGCAGCCATGATTTCTCCATTTTCCTTTTCTGTATATTTGCTTATGAGAAGGAAGAAGAAAACAACGTACTGTGTTTTCTTTTTCTCACCAGAAACATCCAGATATTGGGTTTTGGACTTACAAACCTTACCAATAAGCCCAACTCTATTTATATTTAGAGAAAAATAAAGGAATGTACATGTTTTAACTTATATTATTACCATATTCTCACATTTCTTCTTTTAAAAGCAAACTAAAATGCATACATCTTATTTGTAATGAATTAATTTTTTTATTATAACAAAATAAAATTTATTTCAATTATAAAATGGTATTTTTAACAATAAAACCCTATTTTACACAATATTTCACAATTTACACTATTTTATTGTAAAAACACTATTTCAAAATAACAAGCACAATAAAAATTATTTTCTTACCAAATAAATCATCAAAATAATATTTTCAAACAATAATATTTTAATTTAATCAAATACATATTTTCTTCATATTTCTCCTTTTTAAATCCATAAAAGATTAATATTGACAATATTTTCCAATATTGTTATGTGTACCCAAATAAAATTACAAATTGATTATTTTCCTTCTAATTTCTCAAAATAAAGTTTTTAAACTTTATTTCATCAATTTAAATTTATTTCAACTATTGAATGTTGAAATACATCACTTATTTAATTTATTAGCTCCGAACTAATATAAACCCCATATTTATAATTTATTTAATCAACTTATCCAATCAATATTTAATCCCATATTTATACCCAAATAAACAAAATAAAGTTCCAAACTTTATTTTTCTCATTTTATTTACAAAATTCATTGTTTATTCCAAATAAACAATATAAAATTTTCCAATTATATTTTAATTTACAATATTAAATTATAACTTCCGTTATAATTTAATATATACAGGAAATCTCCAAACCGGGATTGTTATAGACTCCCCCCTTAACAAAATTGCATCCTCGTAATTTCTAGAGAAGAGTTTGTATTCAACATATTAATTTCATCAATCAGAGGAAGGATAGACTAGCTCTAGTTTAAAAGGAATTCTCACACTCTCAAAATAAGACGATAGAAAACCAAGATAAGACTCGCTCGATTAATTCTATGGTTCCAAAGTGCTAATATCGGGACTAACAAACCATTGAATTTTCCGAGCAACACACAAGATTTCGAAGGCGTCTCACCTTCGAATGAGAACACAACAAGATGCTACACAAAGGATCAATCAAATGAGATTGATTTCTTAAAAGCTCTTCGAGTAGGGTTGGAATGTAACACAACTCCAACCCAAACTCTAATCAACAAGATGATTATCGATGTGATTTTCCATGTGATACTATGGAAGGAATCGCACCAATACAAGATAAGCACAATAGAAGCAAGATAGATAAACCAAAAGGTGGTTTCCAACTCAATGACCGCATAAATGCACGTCGTTAGAAAATAACACAAGAGTTAAATAAATATAAGGAACAAAATATATGGATTAACTCGTAACCAAAATTCTTAGAATTCCAAATTCAATATTTTTAGTATTTTATAACCACAATTTTCAATACTTGAAATTTTTTCAAAGCTTTTTTATTATAATACTTAATAAGTATTACAAAGACTAAAATTTAAATTCATATTCCTCTTGTAACAAAATTAAATTACCAAAAGAATTTTTATAATTTCATTCCAATATGTTTCCAAAGTAAAATTTAAAATCTTATCACTTATTACTTTTCAAACCACCAATTTGAAAACAAGCTTCAAATTTATTACATATAACTTTTATATTCTATTAAAATATCCAATGGACATTTTAAATTTTAAAACTCAAAACCTATTTTATCTAGTAAACAACATTTTTAACAACAAGCATATTTATATTTAATTCTATAAATTCAAAACAATATAATGGCATTGCCTCGCCATTGGTTTATAGTGAACGACTCTATCTATTGGCTGCAGAGTTGACCAAGTGATCAAAACTACCTCGCCACTTAATTAACCATCACTATGGTTCACAGGCTGCACGTACCACTCAAATTAAAAATTTAATACTCAATTCTCAAAACAATTTCTTTCTAAACTCAATCTTTGTAAAAACTCAATTTATCATGTTTGATTGCCTAATTATAGTGTTTAGGAAATTCCTATCGATAACGTTGATCTGGCGCATCGATCAGAATTCTTAAGCACTCGATGGCCAACCCAACACAAAAATCATTTCTATAAAAAGAAATACTTCTCATATATAATACACAAAATTATTCTTTGATTTCATAATAACTAAAATTCCAATTACTCTTAAAACATATATCAAATAGCTGCAAAAACTTGAAATCAAAGAACACTAAAGAGAACACATCGAGATATACCCTGAATACTCGATTCACAAGATTGACAGAATAAAATGGAGTGTTCGTGAATCCAAACGATATAACAAGCCACTCACAAGAATCATACGAGTGCGGAATGCGGTGAAAGAAATGCGCTCTCTCGCGACTCGTAGCTGAAGGAAATTGGTGCAAGGTCAAGCTAAGGAAAGAATCGAGCACCGCATAATATATCAAATAAGAGATCAACGAGATAAATAGATAAGGGTAAGATATTCTTCTCAAACGAGAAGAAGCACACTGTCAACATATCATTACTTCGAGTGAAGTAATGCCATAAAATATAACACCAAATGAGTATCCAAAATGGATATCTTGAAAGAAACAAGAATGGTAGAGTCACTTGAACTCAATCAATCGCCTCATTCCTTAGTGGATATCCATGTGGAAGGATAACCGAAAGGCTAAAAGCCAGGAATAAGGACGATACAATACTCGATCACCCGATTGGGTGTCAGACCCGAAACGGACTCACAGAAATAAACAAAACCCCAATAACCAGAATTCGAGATACATCATCATCATCTCGAAACACACAACAGATAAAGATGCTTTGGAATTTTCATCAACATTACGAAGAACAAGAAACAACAAATCAGCCAATTCAGGATACTATATATATATATATATATATATAGGATCCTTCTAAAATATAGGATTGGACTTGATAATAAGCAAGCCAATCCATCCCAAAACATACAAATCTCAAGATGATGAACAAGCGAATACTCACGAAAGAAAAATACTCAAAATAAGCTCAACACCCCATACTCAAAATACTAAGGTTGTGGGTCCCTCGATAGGATTCACAATCCTTAAGAAGTGACAAAACATGAAACAATCAAAAGCAAAACACCATTAAGCTTCTTCGATATGAGTGAACGTGAAGCACTTGAATCGAAGAGAATACAAATAAATGATCATAAAATATCATAGAACTCTAAAGAAAAGATGAAGGAGTACCTCTAGGTTGAGAGGAACCACCAAAAGCATCCATCACGATAAGCATTCCCGAATAAGGACCCTTAGATGAAATGGGGCACTGGGAAGACCAATGTCCCTCTTGTTTGCAAGTGCGGCAAACGATAGGCTTAGAAAGTTCTTGAATAAAGTGATCATGAGAACCACAGTTGAAACAAGACTTGTGAGAACGATGACTTGCACCAGAATGAGAACTAGAGGCAAGATGCTTCTTTTTCTTCTGAGGAAAAGATTGGGATGCTTGAAAGGGAAGCTTTCTCTTGTTTGGGTTCTTGCGAACCTCTGCCTCATCACTACTATCCCTTTCCTTCTCGACGGCTTCAAGGTGAAGCGCCAAATCAACAAGCTCTTCGAAGGATAACTTAAGCCGGAGCATAAGAGATTTCTTCAATCCATAAACAAATCTAAGGTTCTACCTAAATGGAGTGCTGATAAATTCGAGCCCATACTTGGATAGGGACTCGAAAGAAGTAACATACTATGAAAAGATAATTTCCCTTGCTTCAATTCAAGGAAGCGATGAGCAAGGGAAGCCTTCTCAGACTCGTTCAGAAACTTAAGCTCGAACCGATCTCTAAACTGTTGCCAAGTAAGGGTAGACTCATCAATCTCGGCAATGAGAAGCTCATACCAATCAAGAGCACGTTCTTGCATCATACTCGATGCTATAAGAACTCGATGATAATCAGATAAATCCATGCGAGAGAAGATGCGCTCGCATGTCCGAAGCCAAGCCTGGGCCTCAAGAACTGTCTTGGAACCTTTGAAAGGCTTGCCTTCCAAATGAGAATAGTCACTGCACATACGCGCAAATTTGGATTTGCACGGAGGAGAAGAATTGGATGGAGCAGGAGGATGGATGCTCCGAACAAGCTCTAAGATTTGATCGGTCGACATGTACACACCCTCGGGACTTGAGCCACTAGGCTGCTCAGCATCCAAGGTGCGACTTCTCTCTCTTCCAGCCATGAGCTGAAAGTTAAGTTAGAATGGATTATCCATAGGGATAGATATTACTACCAAGGTTAATTAATTAAGGAATACTATGGAATTATAAAATCACATTCCTAGACGTATTCCCACTCATCTACCACTAAGGACTCGAAAAGGTCAAGGCACGATTCGAAACAAATTTGATTAAGAATGATGATTTCACTCATATTGTACTTTGATGTATCGTAATATATGTTCTGTTCTGTGTTTATCCTATTTTTTTTCTGAACTCAGCTCTGATACCAAGCTGTAATGCCCCACCCCGAGGCCCACATTAACAAAGAGAATTACTTGGTAATTCTGTCTGCTATTGCGGAGAATAGGGCTGGTTAGGAGCGACCATCTATAATCTTGTCTTAAACATCTACATAATACGTCGATAAATACTCTATATTTTTTCTCTCTCACTCGTGGATCGACATATCCAATCACAGTTAATACAAAACTATAGGTGGCTAATGGATCCATCAGAACGATATATAATAACAGAATGCATATCACATCAAAGAACAGTAAACATCATATATATAAATACATATACATTGGTACATCCAAGCAGATGCATCAAAGCTAAGTCCCAAACTGAAAGCTAACCTGAAACAACTCGGTATGACCCGAGTATAAAATACATGGGTCAGTCTAGCTAAAACAATCAGTTAATAAGAATAGACGATAATATGAAGCAAATAATATAAGGTGATAATTCTTCTTAGATGAGAAGAAGCAATAGAAAGAAAACACACCCATGACTTAAGTGGACCAATGTCACTTAAGTATATATAAAAGACCTCAAAAGAGGTAGCTCAAACAATAACACTCAAATAGAGAAATAAATGCCTCATATCATCGACGACATCCCAAAATATCTATAATGGTTTCAATGAACCATATTCCCTAAAAAGGAGAAGTCTCAAATTCAAAACTCAAGAAACGCCATAAATGGCAAACATAAATATAAACTCAAAACAGAGTGATCTCAAAACTCCAAATACGCTAAATGGCAACTCATCAATACATATATACATATACATACACACACACACACACACACACACATATATCTCCATAAGGAGATTATAAATCTCATATAAAACGCCGAAGACGGCAAACACAAATCTCAAATATGGACGCAACAACCCAATGAAAGAGTGGATCCAAAAGCCTAATAAAAAGATGGACCCAACAGCCCAATAAGAACCCAACAGCTCAAATCTCAAAATATGCACATGCAAAATTCTTGTCCAGTACTATATAAATTATAGTACATATCCCAAATGACCGAAGTCATAAATCCCAAATGACCGAAGTCAGATAAACTCGTGATGAGCCCAACAGCTCGATAAAGATTGGACCCAACATCCCAATATGAGCTCAACAGCTCTAGTACCGGTATAACCCAGAATGTGTCACAAACTCTCCGTTAGGAACCCGAAAAGTGGTAACGTGCGTCCCATACCACACGTTCTCACTAAACGGTTTACTAACCGCTAGCCAATGCCACATTAGAAACTCATGACTTGTCTCATCTCATCGACAAGTATAAATAAACCTCGTGATGGTTCCTCATGAACCATAAATCTTAAAATAGGAAATTACAAACTCAAAACTTGCCTCATCTCATCGGCAAGTATAAAAACATCATAATAGCTCTCATCGACCATAACTCCTAGAATAGGAGATCTTAAACCGTAGAACTCACCAAATATTGGCCATCCCAGATAATTCCTATAAATATGAATTATAAACTCAAATAGTTTCAATCGTACAAGACCGGAATTAACCGAAACATTAAACGCATGTGTCCCATATCACGTGTTTTACTAAATCGTTTAATTCTCTTTCTCATACACTCGAATAGTGCAAAAATGTGTATTTTATATTAAAATAATTTACTTTAGAAAATAAGCTTTTAAAACCAATATACGAAATCAGTTTTGAAAATCGTATTTAGAAATTCCCCTATTATAGAGAATAAATAGATTTTTATATTTGGAAATACTTTTAAAATACTATATATAATTATTTGAATTGCCCCTTTTATTTAAAAATTATTTCAAAATCGTTTGGAGAAAACCGTGCCCGAAAACAATGAAAAACCAATAAAATATTCAAAACTGATAACTCCAAATCAATTCAAATTCAATCCAAACTCAATTCAAATTCAACTCGAATTTGAATTTCAAATTCTCCAAAATTTAGCTACCCTATTGATAGGCATCACAACACTTCAAAACATCTCAAAAACATTTTGAAAATGAGAAGCAAAAGCTAGGAAAACAAGCAGGAACAAAACCGGAAACAAAAAGAAGCACACACAAAATAACTCAGGAAACTAAGGCTCCCCAGGTTGACCACCAGGTCGACCTCACTTGTCCCTAGGACGACCGTACGGTCGACCTAAGGATAGGCCAGGTCGACCTATGAAGTCTTCTCATGCGATTTTCTTTCCAGGTGTTTTCCTCGCGACGAACTGATTTTCAAGAAAATTTGACATAGCAAATGAAAGAATTTTTCCACCAAATTTTGTAGGCATATAGAGCAACAGATAAAATACAAACTGGAAGAAATTCGGCAGCATTTCGTTGCTAGAATTGGAATTTACAATCATGCAAAGTAGAGACTCAGATCATATTTCATAAAAGAAAAAAAACTGAAACAAAAATTGTTTACAGAGTACGTATTTTGCACAGAACTTCTCTTTGAGCATTGTAGTAGCTAGAAAATGTGAGCTATTAACTCACCTGATGATTTAGCAAAGTTTTTAATTGCAAGCAATGATCTTTTGAGAAGAATTGAGGCTCTAGCGACCTGAAATAGCTGAAAGAGAAACATGCAGTACAAAAGAAATTGGTTACAGACATTCATACCTAAATTCTAAGATTTGTGATGAAATCTTTTTGGAATTGGGTGGAGATTATCTTGTATAATCTTTAGTTTAATGATTTCCTTCTTTAATTAGCATCAAAAATTGAGTAGTAATTGATTTTAATTGAAGGCATCCATGATTTCTCTATTTTCCTTTTCTGTATATTTGCTTATGAGAAGGAAGAAGAAAACAACGTACTGTGTTTTCTTTTTCTCACCAGAAACATCCAGATATTGGGTTTTGGACTTAAAAACCTTACCCAATAAGTCCAACTCCATTTATACTTAGAGAAAAATAAAGGAATGTACATGCTTTAACTTATATTATTACCATATTCTCACATTTCTTCATTTTAAAGCCAACTAAAATGCATACATCTTATTTGTAATGAATTAAAATTGTTATTATAACAAAATAAAATTTATTTCAATTATAAAAAGGTATTTTTAAAAATAAAACCCTATTTTACACAATATTTCCCAATTTACACTATTTAGTGTAAAAGCGCTATTTCAACATAACAAGCACAATAAAAATTATTTTCTTACCAAATAAATTATAACAAATCATTTTAACTTTATTAAATCATCAAAATATTATTTTCAAACAATATTACATCTTTTATTTTAATCAAATCCATATTTTATTTATATTTCTCCTTTTTAAATCCATAAAAGATTAATATTGACAATATTTTCCAATATTGTTATGTTTACCCAAATAAAATTACAAATTGATTATTTTCCTTCCAAATTCTCAAAATAAAGTTTTTAAACTTTATTTCCATCAATTTATATTTATTTCAACTATTGAATGTTGAAATACATCACTTATTTAATTTATTAGCTCCAAACTAATATAAACCCCATATTTATAATTTATTTAATCAAATACTTATCCAATCAATATTTAATCCTATATTTATACCCAAATAAACAAAATAAAGTTCCAAACTTTATTTTTCTCATTTTATTTACAAAATTCATTGTTTATTCCAAATAAACAATATAAAATTCTCCAATTATATTTTAATTTACAATATTAAATTATAACTTCCGTTATAATTTAATATATACAGGAAATCTCCAAACCAGGATTGTTATAGACTCCCCCTTAACAAAATTGCGTCCTCGTAATTTCTAGAGAAGAGTTTGTATTTAACACATTAATTTCATCAATCAAAGGAAGGATAGACTAGCTCGAGTTTAAAAGAAATTCTCACACTCTCAAAATAAGACGATAGAAAACCAAGATAAGACTCGCTCGATTAATTCTATGGTTTCCAAAGTGCTAATATCGGGACTAGCAAACCATTGAATTTTCCGAGCAACACACAAGATTTCGAAGGCGTCTTACCTTCGAATGAGAACACAAAAAGATGCTACACAAAGGATCAATCAAATGAGATTGATTTCACAAAAGCTCTTCGAGTAGGGTTGGAATGTAACACAACTCCAACCCGAACTCTAATCAACAAGATGATTATCGATGTGATTTTCCGTGTGATACTACGGAAGGAACCGCACCGATACAAGATAGGCACAATAGAAGCAAGATAGAACAACCAAAAGATGGTTTCCAACTCAACGACCGCATAAATGCACGTCGTTAGAAAATAACACAAGAGTTAAATAAATATAAGGAACAAAATATATGGATTAACTCGTAACCAAAATTCTTAGAGTTCCAAATTCAATATTTTTTGTATTTTATAACCACAATTTTCAATACTTTTTTATTATAATACTTAATAAGTATTACAAAGACTAAAATTTAAATTCATATTCCTCTTGTTACAAAATTAAATTATCAAAAGAATTTTTATAATTCATTCCAATATGTTTCCAAAGTAAAATTTAAAATCTTATCACTTTTTACTTTTCAAACCACCAATTTGAAAACAAGCTTCAAATTTATTACATATAACTTTTATATTCTATTAAAATATCCAATGGACATTTAAATTTTAAAAATCAAAACCTATTTTATCTAGTAAACAACATTTTTAACAACAAGCATATTTATATTTAATTCTATAAATTCAAAACAATATAATGGCATTGCCTCACCATTAGTTTATAGTGAACGACTCTATCTATTGGCTGCAGAGTTGACCAAGTGATCAAAACTGCCTCGCCACTTAATTAACCATCACTATGGTTCATAGGCTGCACATACCACTCAAATTAAAAATTTAATACTCAATTCTCAAAATAATTTCTTTCTAAACTCAATCTTTGTAAAAACTTAATTTATCATGTTTGATTGCCTAATTATAGTGTTTAGGAAATTCCTATCGATAACGTTGATCTGGCGCATCGATCAGAATTCTTAAGCACTCGATGGACAACCTAACACAAAAATCGTTTCTATAAAAAGAAATACTTCTCATATATAATACACAAAATTATTCTTTGATTTCATAATAACTAAAATTCCAATTACTCTTAAAACATATAACAAATAACTGCAAAAACTTGAAATCAAAGAACACTAAAGAGAACTCATCGAGATATTCCCTGAATACTCGATTCACAAGATTGACAGAATAAAATGGAGTGTTCGTCAATCCAAACGATATAACAAGCCACTCACAAGAATCATACGAGTGCGGAATGCGGTGAAAGGAATGCGCTCTCTCATGACTCGTAGTTGAAGGAAATTGGTGCAAGGTCAAGCTAAGTAAAGACTCGAGCACCGCATAATTTATCAAATAAGAGATCAACGAGACAAATAGATAAGGGTAAGATATTCTTCTCAAACGAGAAGAAGCACACTGTCAACATATCATTACTTCGAGTGAAGTAATGCCATAAAATATAACACCAAATGAGTATCCAAAATGGATATCTCGAAAGAAACAAGAATGATAGAGTCGCTTGAACTCAATCAATCGCCTCATTCCTTAGTGGATATCCATGTGGAAGGATAACCGAAAGGCTAAGAGCCAGGAATAAGGACGATACAATACTCGATCGCCTGATTGGGTGTCAAACCCGAAACGGACTCACAGAAATAAACAAAACCCCAATAACCAGAATTCGAGATACATCATCATCATCTCGAAACACACAACAGATAAAGATGCTTTGGAATTTTCATCAACATTCTGAAGAACAAGAAACAACAAATCAGCCAATTCAGGATACTTTATATATATATATATATAGGATCCTTCTAAAATATAGGATTGGACTTGATAATAAGCAAGCCAATCCATCCCAAAACATACAAATCTCAAGATGATGAACAAGCGAATACCCATGAAAGAAAAATACTCAAAATAAGCTCAACACCCCATACTCAAAATACTAAGGTTGCTGGTCCCTCGATAGGATTCAAATCCTTAAGAAGTGACAAAACATGAAATAATCAAAAGCAAAACACCATCAAGCTTCTTCGATATGTGTGACCGTGAAGCACTTAAATCGAAGAGAACACAAATAAATGATCATAAAATATCATAGAACTCTAAAGAAAAGATGAAGGAGTACCTCAAGGTTGAGAGGAACCACTAGAAGCATCCATCACGATAAGCTTTCCCGAATAAGGACCCTTAGATGAAATGGGGCACTGGGAAGACCAATGTCCCTCTTGTTTGCAAGTGCGGCAAACGATAGGCTTAGAAAATTCTTGAATAAAGTGATCATGAGAACCATAGTTGAAACAAGACTTGTGAGAACGATGACTTGCACCAGAATAAGAACTAGAGGCAAGATGCTTCTTTTTCTTCTGAGGAAAAGATTGGGATGCTTGAAAGGGAAGCTTTCTCTTGTTTGGTTTCTTGCAAACCTCATCCTCATCACTACTATCCCTTTCCTTCTCGACCGCTTCAAGGTGAAGCGCCAAATCAACAAGCTCTTCGAAGGATAACTTAAGCTGGAGCATAAGAGATTTCTTCAAGTATTTCTTCAATCCATAAACTAATCTAAGGTTCTACCTAAATGGAGTGCTGATAAATTCGAGCCCATACTTGGATAGGGACTCGAAAGAAGAAACATACTATGAAACATATAATTTCCCTTGCTTCAATTCAAGGAAGCGACAAGCAAGGGAAGCCTTCTCAGACTCGTTCACAAACTTAAGCTCGAACCGATCTCTAAACTGTTGCCAAGTGAGGGTGGACTCATCAATCTCGGCAATGAGAAGCTCATACCAATCAAGAGCACGTTCTTGCATCATACTCGATGCTACAAGAACTCGATGATGATCAGATAAATCCATGCGAGAGAAGATGCGCTCGCATGTCCGAAGCCAAGCCAAGCCTGGACCTCAAGAACTGTCTTGTAACCTTTGAAAGGCTTGCCTTCCAAATGAGAACAGTCACTGCACATACGTGCAAATTCGGATTTGCACGGAGGAGAAGAATTGGATGGAGCAGGAGGCTGGATGCTCCGAACAAGCTCTAAGATTTGATCGGTCGACATGTACACACCCTCGGGACGTGAGCCACTAGGCTGCTCAGCATCCGAGGTGCGACTTCTTTCTCTTCCAGCCATGAGCTGAAAGTTAAGTTAGAATGGATTATCCATAGGTATAGATATTACTACCAAGGTTAATTAATTAAGGAATACTACGGAATTATAAAATCACATTCCTAGACGTATTCCCACTCATCTACCACTAAGGACTCGAAAAGGTCAAGGCACGATTCGAAACAAATTTGATTAAGAATGATGATTTCACTCATATTGTACTTTGATGTATCGTAATATATGTTCTATTCTGTGTTTATCCTATTTTGTTCTGAACTCAGCTCTGATACCAAGCTGTAATGCCCCACCCCGAGGCCCACATTAACAAAGAGAATTACTTGGTAATTCTGTCTGCTATTGCGGAGAATAGGGCTGGTTAGGAGCGACCATCTATAATCTTGTCTTAAACATCTACATAATACGTCGATAAATGCTCTATATAATTTCTCTCTCTCTCGTGGATCGACATATCCAATAAACGCTTAATACAAATTATTGTTATGTTTACCCAAATAAAATTACAAATTGATTACTTTCCTTCCAAATTCTCAAAATAAAGTTTTTAAACTTTATTTCCATCAATTTTTATATTTATTTCAACTATTGAATGTTGAAATACATCACTTATTTAATTTATTAGCTCCAAACTAATATAAACCCCATATTTATAATTTATTTAATCAAATACTTACCCAATCAATATTTAATCCTATATTTATACCCAAATAAACAAAATAAAGTTCCAAACTTTATTTTTCTCATTTTATTTACAAAAATCATTGTTTATTCCAAATAAACAATATAAAATTTTCCAATTATATTTTAATTTACAATATTAAATTATAACTTCCGTTATAATTTAATATATATACAGGAAATCTCCAAACCAGGGTTGTTACAACAGTCATGGTTGGTACCGAGATGATTTCTTGAGGGGTGATCCACTTCCAACTCTGGAAGTTTGAGACTTGAGGGAATATGAAGAAATTCATATTCATGAGATGACCATTATGGTCGGTACCGACATAATTATCGTCGGTATCGACATAATTTTTCTCTTTTGGAGGACTCGTTCTTCCTCCCTATTCTCTTGGATATGAAGTATTACATGTGCTTTCGTGATGTGACGACTATAGCGGTTGTTCCCAGCTATAAATAGCTGGGTTGGAGCAACTTATCGAGGACTTTTTGACTTTTAATCTTTTGAGGCCATATTCTTCCTCTCCTAGCCTCTACTTCAACCATTATCACAAAGCGCTATTAAATTCGAGCAAACTTCGCTTCAAGTGTTGAAATCGTTGGAATAGTGCTTGTAATAGTGATAAATCCAAATCTAATAATATTAAAGTGTACGTTGGCATAATTTGGCCAAACCACTATTAGAATCATTTATTTTACTATTTCTATATGATTATGTTAGATTTATTCTCATTTTCATTCGATTGGGGTGGTGTACCACTTCTCGGTCCAACAATATGGTTGTTTAAATAAAGAAAGAGGCGGCGACAAATTAGACTTCTTCTCGAAGACACATTTGCCGACCAATGGATCACACCCCTTTGAGTACAACTATATAAATTATATTTTGATACTGTACTTGAAATCCTTTTCGGATTTGCACGTCATATGGCATAGTCAATACTCTTAATGGCTTATTGGTAACTAAGAAAATTCTTTCTCGACATTGATATGAAACTCATAGTTCCTTTTAATGTGCAAGTGTTTATTAGACATTCTAATGAGTCATGTGTATTTTGGCTAGGTTAATTTCATTTCATATGTAATTAGTTTTGCCTTTGGATCGTATCTAAAACCATTTTAATACTAATAATTTGTAAAATTATTTTTTTTTGTCATGAAGTTGGCGTTTCTTGAAATAACAATTGTTTGTCAGAACAATAGAATAGGTATTTCATAAATTTTTTATTAACTACTTATATATAACTTTATATATATACCCACACATAGACATATGTATGTATGTATGTATGAATAAACTGGTTTAGTTTTGAGTTTACAAAAATTTATGTACATAATATAAGTTGATCAACTAATGTTGGTCTGTCCCAAACTCCTTTGCGGTGGTTCACATAAGATCCCTTAAGTATTACGTGCAGCCTCTCAACTCTTAGAACCTATCAACTCCAGGACCCAAGATATGTGGGGTTTCTTATTAATTCTTATCTTATATGATCTCGTAAGCTATGCTTTAGCTGAAATTAAATTTAACTGTATGTACTTACTTTTGAGTACACATCCTTTTAGAAAGAAGTTAACTCAAATTCACTCATCATCAACTGTACTTTATCCAACAAAGTGCGATTACTCCTTACTGATACATCATTATATATTATAGAGGGGAGCGAATTTTGAGATTGAATCTTATTCACCTTGGGTATATTTTGAACTCCTTCCAAAATGTTCACATATTCGATCAAATCGAATCATTTTATTTCCTTTGTATATTATGTCTTCTGCTTTCGTTTTATATTCTATAAACTTATCATAGTTACACTATGTATAAAATACATGTGTTCATTTCTACGATAATTTATTGATGAATTTAACGAAATAAGTGGACCTATTTTAGTATCTTTAGGCCTTCGACTACATACATCTATATGCATCAATCCAAAGAGTTCACCAACACTTTTATAATAAAGACCCGGATTTTCGTCGTTCGATTTTGAATATTTAAATGATTGTAAATATTGGATTTGAATTATAGATTGATTTTAAATATGAAAATTTGGTTTTTATTCATAGAATAAATTTAGAATTTAAATATAATGATTTATTGAATAATTTAATTATTGAATTTTATAATTGAATATTGGTTTAATTATCGTATCTTGAGTTTTAAGCTTGATAAAAATAATTTAAAGGCTTGTAAAATTTATATTAATAATAATGAAGATAATAAAATTTAAAAATTTAATTTAAAGGTAATCTGTCCAATTTTGAAAATAGTTTGTTCGAATTGGCATTTAAAAATAGCCTTCCAAGACACAGTCTCAGAATTTGACGAAACCAGTTCCATTGGATCCGTAATATTGTATTATTATTGGATTTCAAATTTCGTAGTGTTTGAAGTTACCGTTTGACCGTACAAGATAGAAACGCGCTAAAATTAATATCGAAAATTTAATATAGTAATTAGGTTCAAAAAGCTATCTTCTCCATACGATCAAATTAGGATTCAAAAACTTTTCCATTGCGTTCGGAATAGGTGTACAATATTAGAAACACCTAGCGGCATGCTTCAATAGGGGTCTGAGATTTCGAGCTGCATAAATCGACACGTTTAAAAATATTAAATAAAATATTTAAATTTAGTCAAGTCAAATAATTCCCATCAGTTCTTTTCTTCCACCTTCAGGTCACTGTACACACACCTCTACACGCAAACATCTCGTCACGTCCCCTCTCCTTTTTGATGCACGTTTTTCCCACTTCATTTTTAAAACTAAACGGGAGAAAATAAAATGGAAACCCAGATCGGAAAAATATATATAGAAGGAACGGCTAATCTCCCTCTTCCTTCCCTCAGTTTGATTTCACAGCAACGAAAATATATAGGGACAAATCGCAAAGCCTTTTCCTCGTTCGGATCTCCAGAAATAAAAAATAAGTATGCCGAGCAATTGTATCGCACGGGGGTCTGGCATCATCGACGAGGTGGGAGAATAGATTGCGATGGAGCAGCGACTAAAGAAAGGCCGTGCGAGAGCGCGTTGGCCTAAGGTTAGAGTGTCGATGGATTAAGGAAGGAGGAGGCACTCCTGTGGAGGGTCAATTGGCGTGGATCTCGCGTGCAGGTGGACGTGGAAGATGGAGGGCATGGCTGCATGTTTGATTTTGGGGCTGGGTTCGTGCTCGGTTGAAGGAGCAGTGTTCAGCGCACACGCACGCGAGCGTGAAAAGTTGAAGGGGCAGTCGTGTTCTGGGCAGAGCGTACGGGGAGGTGTAGCTTATCAGTGAAGGTCTGGTCGTGTTGGTTGAGCGTGGGAAGAAGGATTCGAGGCGATTAGTTTTTCTGAGTCTGGGTAATTCATTTTTTCTTTTTATGATTAAGTAATTAATGATAAATAAATTTAAATTTTGAATTTAAATCTTTTAGATGCAGAACTCAGTAAATGAATTTTTGGAAGTTTATGCTGCCTCTCCAAATACTAATTCGATATTAGGTATAAAATGATTAGTTTTGATAAATTCTAATTGGTTTATAATTAGTTAATGAAAAATAAATTTGTTAGCTTATGTAAATTCATAAATTTTTTGTACGAGGTCAATTTGGGATTTTTCAAAGTCGGCTTGGATTTTAGAAATTTTAAAAGTCGGATGTTCGACAAAATAAAAATCAAAGTGAGAATTTTCTCACTCATTTGGATTACCGCTTTTAAATTTAAATGTTTAAATTTAAATTATTGGATGTTTGATTGATAAATTTATAATTTATCTGTTGGGTGACTATGTAGTATATATATATATATATATTGGAGTGATTGATATTTCCGCATTATATAGTGGACGAGACCCTATACGCCCCGCATAATAGCGGATGACCCTATATACCACGATATCCCTCTCAAAGTGGGATTGGTATTTATTTTATGCTGTATTAACATCTGTGGATGCAGGAAAACAGGTTGAAGGGATCCAACTGGATTCCTCAAATTTATTGTTTATTTTTCATATATAGTGATATATGATTTGTGTAGAATAATCTATTATAGATTATTGTGGTGATTGGATAATTGGATGCTATTGTAGCACTGGCCTGAATTTTAATAATTCAAATATATAAATATATTTTTAAAATTTATGGAATTAAAGTGAATTTGAAAATAAAAACATATATACTGGAATTGGAGTTAATTTAAAGGAATTGAATTAGAAAAATATATATTTGAGTTTGTTATACTTAACTATTGTGAAATAGTAAATGAAGATTTTTAAAATGAATTATATAAAAGAATTTATAAGTGATATTCTGGAAATGTAAAAATAGTTGAAATCAATATTGAAAATAGATTGGAAGTATTAATGGAATTTATAGGAAATAAAATTTATATAATGGATTTTATAAATAGATTTGTTTTTATAAACAAGAAAAACCAAAGGGGGTTATAAAATTGATAAACGATGTTTATAATGAAGAAATTCGATATCAGATGATAATTGGGAATATAAATTCATAGGAGGAATTTATATTAGAATATGGAAACAGGGTTAAGAAAGGTGGAAAATTCTATTTTTGAAATGAGAATGGTTGGGAAATCGACAATGAATCGAGATGTTGTAAAATCGAGAGAAAGTTATAAATTAAAATTGGTTATTGAGATTTTAAAAATATATTTTAAATTTTAAGAAGTGAATTTGTTTAAAAAGGGAAAATTTTATTATTTTAAAACTATGGAATTTTAAACCAGTTGAGGTTTAGATACTGGGTAAGTAGATTTTTAAATATGAAGTATTTATTTTAGTAAATTTTAATTTTTAAAATCAGCTTTGAAAATTATTTATTTAACTAAAGATGAGTTATAAATGTTATAAAAGTGTTTTCGATATTTTAAATAATTACTTGAACATATTTTTAAAAATAAATTATTAATCTTTTAAATACTTATTATATATATATAGGGTTATAAAGTAATTGAAAAAATTATTATTTTATGAATTCCCTTGAGAATCGAAAAAGGGTTTCTTATAAAAGGATGTGATTGTGAGGAGGGGGAATTATTTGGGATTTTGGGAAAAGTTACGGGATAATTTTTCTGAAACGTTAATATTGAAAGGATTTGGAAAATAAGACTAGTAATATTTTCCTAAGTATAGAAAATAGAAATTTGGAAATATTTCTAAGGGTTGAGGTGTTCAAAATATCCTGTTATGGATTTTAGTATTTGAAAAATTGTTTTCAAATGTTAAAAGAAATTGATATGTCTTTAAAGATATTTTGAAAATAAATATTTTGAGAAAGATTATATTAAGGCCAGATGATTGCTTATGGATGTTTAATTTGATAGTTAAATAACCGACTATCAATATTGGCCAATTCAGTTAATCGTTTCAAAGAGGCCGAGATCGGATTTAATTATCCGAAAACCACTTGGATCCGGTTTGAACGTAACGAATGAATACTGTGAAGATGATAAAGACGGTGATTCGTTTTGTCCAGACCCAGGACAACTTGTATGGACGAATGCTATCAGAACATCGTCATTGGAGGACGATGAGCATTCTAAGTGAATGTGTTCTTTAAAATGTAACGCTTAGCCTCGAGCCTCATCAACCGGGAATTACTTAAACAGGGGAGATGCAGCAAGGCTAAGTGGGTAGCACCTAAGTAGGGTAAGGTTACCCCTATCCAGAGTCCCTTTTATTCGGCTGTGTGGGCGGTTGATGGTCCCAACTGCAGGGTAATCTTATTCGGACTATCCATTAAGGGGCGGTCTGCTCTTCTGTAGCAGGGGATCGGGAGTGATCCTCGGTACGCTGTTCTAGAGGTTTACTGTGACGGGCGGTACCCCAGTAGCCCAGTCATTCGATGGAATCCATTCTCCAATAAGCGCCGTACGGTTTTGATTGTGCCCAACTCTGTTGAAACGTAAGATGCAAGCATTTCAGCTATTTTCTATTTACTTTCTATAGACACTATTATAATATCAGACGGATTTGATAAAAATTGTTTTGGTTATCGTAAGGTAAAAAACCGTTGTATTTATTTACGACGTGGTCTTACGAGATACCTTTGTTTTCAAAGGATTTTGAAAAGCTAATAATTCAAATTGAGTGTGTTTTCTCACACTGGTTTTTCAGATTAACTCGGGTGTTATTTTATCATAATGCTCGGGTCAGACCGAGTATTACATATTCAGGTTAGGGTGCCATGGAGCTCAGGAGATGAGCTGGAGGATTTCTGACGTATATCTCGTACTTGTTTTCTTCGGCTGTGTGAGGACAGGTTATTATAATTTTCCAGATTTATGTATTGATTGTGTACTCTGATGATTGTAAGCATAAGCAGTTACAGATTCTTTTGTATTAAAACTGTTACTATATATTATATTTTATTCCGCTGCGATTGTGAGATTCTGTGCTGTTGTTTCTATTTTTCTTCTACCTCTTTCTTCTTCTTTACTCTAAGGTCGTATTTCCGTCCAATTTGAGTTGAGCTGAGGTGGAATATTGTCGACTCAAAGGGGTACGGATTTACGGGTTTTGACACTTGGTATCAGAGCTGAAGTTTAAGCGAGAACCTTGGCTCCGGTGGGGATTACTCATTAGAGATAGAGTCAGTAGTACTCTAGAATGAGTTGAGTGTATTAATAGGTATGAGCGCATATTTGTTAGTGAATATAAATGGTTTTATATTGTTTTGATTTATTGGTTGAGTGGAATATAAATTCTGATCGAATAGTGGGACGCCGCTAATTCGATAGGAGTTTCTAAACACTTGAACCCGATAAACTTACACAGTATTGTTTTGAAGCAGGTAAATGAAATGATTTTACCCAAATTATATTTTTATATAAAAAGAAAAATTTTCTAGGAATTATTATGGTGTATTGGAGTGTTTGGTTGATAATATTACAATCTAAATAAGATTTAAAATTTGAAATGGTTATATTTATAACCAAATCGAAATGGTATAAGTATGGATTATACAATTGAATTAAAAACTAAAAATGTATACAAGTCAGAAATTGGAAAATTAAAGCTCGGAGATTTTTGGAAGTGTTTTCCAAAGTATTTTGAAGATAAATAATAGTATTATTATTTGGAGATATTTTTGAAAGAAAATTGTTTTAAATGGATTTTGGAAGTGATATAGCACTGAACTCACTTCGGTCGCTGGAAAATAATTCTGATGATGACGGCGCATCATCAGTGTTCATTTTCGAGTTTCTAAGTGACGGATTGCTACCGTAATTGATTTGTTCAGATTTGTTGGGCAAACAAATTTTGTTTTGGGAATTCCGAAGAGAATTTGTTTGGATAAAAACCAGGGTTGGTTTAAAATTTAAAAAGTGTGATTTTGGGGCATTTGTGATTTCAAAACGATTTAAAATAAATATCGGGTGTTTGAATTCTGGAATCCTTATTTAAATAAATTAGAGATAATCAGAAAATAAGCTGTAAACTTATAAATGGGGAATAATTCTAAATAAGGAAAGGAAAATATGGAAATTGAATTTTGGAGTAGATTTTAACTTGAGTAAGCTAAAGTGAATAAAAACTTAACTTAAGCTAAGTTTAATAAAATAGAGCTGAATTTGAATTGGAATTAAAAATTTAATTGAGTATATATGATATTAAATGGAATTTAATTTCTACTCTATTAAATTCAAATGAATTGTGTGAAATAAAAATTTAACTTGGGAAGGTTAAATAAGGAAAATGATATGAAGTTGAATTTAGAATAAGTTAAGTTAAATAAAAAATTGAATTGGGAGAAGTAGATTTCGAAAGCTTATAAAAATCGAAGTTATGGAATAAAAATAGGCTTGGGCTATGAATAAATGGGTATTCTCGAGTTAAAAATAAAAAGTGAGTATATTCGAGTATAGAATTGATGGAGATGTGAAAAACAAGTTGTGTGGCTTTTAAAAATTTAAAAGTGAAATAGATAAGCCAAAATAAAAAGAGATTTATATTTTGGAAATGGAATAAAAATCCAAACTTGTATTACAAAATAAATTTGAGCCCAAGAAGATTGAATGAAGTGATTTTTGAAATAAAAATCAGATATTGAATTATGAAATGGAAATCGGAATGAAACAGAAATGGTTTGAGTTGCAAATAAATCCAATTTGTGTATGAATAAATTGAATATAGCCTTGAATATCATGGAAATGAGTTCGAGTACGAATTTTAATATGGGATTTAAAATTAAACCGTAAATAAATTGAAAGTGGCCCTGAATATTATCTTAAATAAAATCCGAGAATGAATTGGAGTATGGAATTGAAATTTAAGGGGATTAAATGGAGAAACTAATTAAATAAACAGCGGGGGATAAATTCCAAGCTAATAAAATGGATTTGAAAATAAAGTAGTTATAAATGGAATGTAAGTGAAAGGTTTAAAATTGATATGGAATAAAAATGAAAAAAATATTGAGTTGGAATCAATTTAAAATAGTTATAAACCAAGTGGATATTTTTCGTCAAAATTTGCATGGAAATAAATTGCCGTTTGATGAAAACGGAGTGAATAAAATTGTACAAATCAAATAGGAGCGAATAAATTGATTTGTGAATCAATTTGGAATGAATATGGGTTTGTTTGGTTTATAAATAAATTGAATGCATGTAAAGTAAGTTGTAAATCATTCGAATTGAATGAAAATGATATATGAGTTGGTTGAAGCAATTAAATTGTAATAGAACCTTATAAGTTGCTTATAAATATTGTTTAACATGCATTGCTTATAAAACTCATGTGTTTAGCTATTTGAAATAAGTGTAATTTCATATATTTGGTACTTACGTGTTTAAATTGAGCAAGTACAGGTACCTGGAGGCCGTTTGACTAGACTTTGGTCGCGCTAATTGTAAAATAAATAAGCTGCTTGCTTAAAAATGCTAAATAAAGGTACGCCTACGCAATAAAAGAATGAAAATATAAATATTGATATATATATATATATATATTGTTTTCCGATCGTGTGGGTCGATGCATATATATTTATCTCTCTTGTCATGTTGCAAAAGGTCCTCCGTACAAAGGAGACTCTGCCAAAAAATTTCGAAAATTTAAGGTGTTAGAAACATTTTGAAAATTTTAGGAAAATTTTTGTTAACGACAAATTGATTTAAAATTGAATTTGAGAACAAAAAATTCTGGAATTAAATGTGGAAACTAGTTGTTTTGGGAGAGATAAAAGATTTGAAAAGTGAATATCGGGTTTCAGCTAAGTGGGTTTTAAATAAGTTAATGGTTTGGAGCATTTTCCCGCCTTAGCAATTTCGGGGACGAAATTCTTTTAAGGGGGAGGAATGTAACGACCCGGATTTTTTGTCGTTCGATTTTGAATATTTAAATGGTTGTAAATATTGGATTTGAATTATAGATTGATTTTGAATATGAAAATTTGGTTTTTATTCATAGAATAAATTCAGAATTTAAGTATAACGATTTATTGAATAATTTAATTATTGAATTTTATAATTGAATATTGGTTAAATTATCGTATCTTGAGTTTTAAGCTCGGTAAAAATAATTTAAAGGCTTGTAAAATTTATATTAATAATAATGGAGATAATAAAAGTTTAAAAATTGAATTTAAAGGTAATCTGTCCAATTTTGAAAATAGTTTGTTCGAATTGGCATTTTAAAATAGCCTTCCGAGACACAGTCTCGGAATTCGACGAAACCAGTTCCATTGGATCCGTAATATTGTATTATTATCGGATTTCAAATTTCGTCATGTTTGGAGTTACCGTTTGACCGTATGAGATAGAAACGCGCTGAAATTAATATCGAAAATTTAATATAGTAATTGGGTCCAAAAAGCTATCTTCTCCATACGATCGAATTAGGACTCAAAACCTTTTCCATTACGTTTGGAATAGGGGTATAACATTATAAACGCCTAGCGGCATGCTTCAATAGGGGTCTGAGATTTCGAGCTGCGTAAATCGACATGTTTTAAAATATTAAATAAAATATTTAAATTTTGTCAAGTCAAATAATTTCCATCAGTTCTTTTCTTCCACCTTTAGGTCACTGTACACACACCTCTACACGCAAACATCTCTTCACGTCCCCTCTCCTTTTTTATGCACGTTTTTCCCACTTCATTTTTAAAACTGAACGAGAGAAAAAAAAATGGAAACCCAGATCGGAAAAAATTGTATAGAAGGAAACGCTAATGTCCCTCTTCCTTCCCTCAGTTTGATTTCACAGCAACGAAAATATATAGGGACAAATCGCAAAGCCTTTTCCTCGTTCGAAAATCCAGAAAAAAAAATAAGTATGCCGAGCAATCGAATTGCACGGGGATCTGGCATTATCGACGAGATGGGAGAATAGATCACGATGGAGCGGCGACTAAAGAACGGCCGCACGAGAGCGCGTTGGCCTGAGGCGAGAGTGTCGATGTATTAAGGAAGGAGGAGGCGCTCTTGTGGAGGGTCGATTGGCGTGGATCTCGCGTGTAGGTGGACGTGGAAGATGGAGGGAGTGGCTGCGTGTTTGATTTTGGGGCTGGTTTCGTGCTCGGTTGAAGGAGCAGTGTTCAGCGTGCATGCACGCGAGCGTGAAAAGTTGAAGGGGCAGTCGTGTTCTAGGCAGAGCGTACGGGGAGGTGCAGCTTATCAGTGAAAGTCTGGTCGCGTTGGTTGAGCGTGGGAAGAAGGATTCGAGGCGATTAGTTTTTTTGAGTCTGGGTAATTCATTTTTTCTTTTATGATTAAGTAATTAATGATAAACAAATTTAAATTTTGAATTTAAATCTTTTAGATGCAGAACTCAGTAAATGAATTTTTGTAAGTTTATGCTGCCTCTCCAAATACTAAGTCGATATCAGGTATAAAATGATTAGTTTTGATAAATTCTAATTGGTATATAATTAGTTAAAGAAAAAAAAAATTTGTTAGCTTATGTAAGTTCGTAAATTGTTTGTACGAGGTCAATTTGGGATTTTTCGAAGTCGGCTTGGATTTTAGAAATTTTAAAGGGACAATTTGGCACAGGTCCCTAATAAGTTTCAAAATACACAAAAACCCCAGTAAAAAAAGTTTGTAAATTAGGTCCTTAGAATTAAGTTACCGAATAATGGCATACACTTATGCAAATATTCAATGAATAATTGCAGACATTTATGCAACTAAATCAAAAAATTGGAGACATTTCCATAATTTTTCACTGAAAAATTGTGGAAATTTCGGCAATTTTTCAAAAAATTACGAAAAATTCTGCAATTATTCACCAAAAAATTGCGGAAATTTCCGCAATTTTTTCAAAAATTTGCGGAAAATTCCACAATTATTCACCAAAAAAATTGGGGAAATTTCCACAATTATTTACCGAAAAAATTGCATAAATTTATGCGACTTTTGGATATAATTGCATAAATGTCTGCAATTATCCAGTGAATAATTGCATAACTATATGCAATTACTTAGTAACTTAATTCTAGGGACCTAATTTACATCATATTTTTACTGGTGTTTTTGTGTATTTTGAAACTTATTAGGGACCTGAGCCTAATATTCACAATTTTAAAAGCCGAATGTTCGATAAAATAAAAATCAAGGTGAGAATTTTCTCACTCATTTGGATTACCTCTTTTAAATTTAAATGTTTAAATTTAAATTATTGTATGTTTGATTGATAAATTTATAATTTATCTATTGGGTGACTATATATATATGTAGTAGTATATAAATATATTGGAGTGATTGATATTCCCGCATTATATAGCGGATGAGACCCTATACGCCTCACATAATAGCGGATGACCCTATATACCGCGATATCCCCTTCGAAGTGGGATCGTATTTATTTTATGCTGTATTAACATCTGTGGATGCAGGAAAACAGGTTGAAGGGATCCAACTGGATTCCTCAAATTTATTGTTTATTTTTCATATATAGTGATATATGATTTGTGTGGAATAATCTATTATAGATTATTGTGGTGATTGGATAATTGGATGCTATTGTAGCACTGGCCTGAATTTTAATAATTCAAATACTATAAATATATTTTTAAAATTTATGGAATTGAAGTGAATTTGAAAATAAAAACATATATACTGGAATTGGAGTTAATTTAAAGGAACTGAATTAGAAAAATATATATTTGAGTTGGTTATACTTAACTATTGTGAAATAGTAAATGAAGATTTTTAAAATGAATTATATAAAAGAATTTATAAGTGATATTCTGGAAATGTAAAAATAGTTGAAATCAATATTGAAAATAGATTGGAAGTATTAATGGAATTTATGGGAAATAAAATTTATATAATGGATTTTTATAATTAGATTTGTTTTTATAAACAAGAAAAACGAAATGGGGTTATAAAATTGATAAACGATGTTTATATTGAAGAAATTCGATATCAGATGATAATTGGGAATATAAATTGATAGGAGGAATTTATATTAGAATATGGAAACAGGATTGAGAAAAGTGGAAAATTCTATTTTTGAAATGAGAATGGTTGGGAAATCGACAATGAATCGAGATGTTGTGAAATCGAGAGAAAGTTATAAATTAAAATCGGTTATTGAGATTTTAAATATATATTTTAAATTTTAAGAAGTGAATTTGTTTAAAAAGGGAAATTTTTATTATTTTAAAACTATGGAATTTTAAACCAGTTGAGATTTAGATACTGGGTAAGTAGATTTTTAAATATGAAGTATTTATTTTAGTAAATTCTAATTTTTAAAATCAACTTTGAAAATTATTTATTTAACTAAAGATGAGTTATAAATGTTATAAAAGTGTTTTCGATATTTTAAATAATTACTTGAACATATTTTTAAAAATAAATTATTAATCTTTTAAATACTTGTTTTATATATATAGAATTTTAAAGTAATTGAAAAAATTATTATTTTATGAATTCCCTCGAGATTCGAAAAAGGGTTTCTTATAAAAGGATGTGATTGTGAGGAGGTGGAATTATTTGTGATTTTGGGATTTTGGGAAAATGTTACGGGATAATTTTTCTGAAACGTTAATAGTGAAAGGATTTGGAAAATAAGACTGGTAATATTTCCCTAAGTATAGAAAATAGAAATTTGGAAATATTTTTAAGGGTTGAGGTGTTGGAAATATCCTGTTACGGATTTAAGTATTTGAAAAATTGTTTTCAAATGTTGAAAGAAATTGATATGTCATTAAAGATATTTTGAAAATAAATATATTGAGAAAGATTATATTAAGGCCAGATGATTGCTTATGGATGTTTAATTTGATAGTTAAATAACCGACTATCAATATTGGTCAATTCCGTTAATCGTTTTGAAGAGGCCGGTATCAGATTTAATTATCCGAAAACCACTTCGATCCGGTTTGAACATAATGAATGAATACCGTGAAGATGATAAAGACGGTGACTCGGTTTGTCCAGACCCAGGACAACTTGTATGGACGAATGCTATCAGAACATCGTCATTGGAGGACGATGAGCATTTTAAGTGAATGTATTCTTTAAAAGGTAACGCTTAGCCTCGAGCCTCATCAACCAGAAATGACTAAAACATGGGAGATGCAGCAATACCTAGTGGGTAGCACCCAAGTAGGGTAAGCTTAACCCTATCTAGAGTCCCTTTTATTCGGCTGTGTGGGCGGTTGCTGGTCCCAACCGCGGGGTAATCTTATTCGGGCTATCCAGTAAGGGGTAGTCCGGTCTTGTGTAGCAGGGGATCGGGAGTGATCATCGGTACGCTGTTCTAGAGGTGTACTGTGACGGGCGGTATCCTAGTAGCCCAATATTCGATGGAATCCCTTCTCCAATAAGTGCCGTACGGTTTTGATTGTGCCCAACTATGCTGAAATGTGAGATGCAAGCATTTCAGCTATTTTCTATTTACTTTCTATAGACACTATTATAATATAAGACAGATTTGATAAAAATTGTTTAGGTTATCGTAAGGTAAAAACCCGTTGTATATATTTGCGATGTGATCTTACGAGATACCTTTGTTTTCAAATGATTTTGAAAAGTTAATAATTCAAATTGAGTGTGTTTTCTCACGCTGGTTTTCCAGACTGACTCGGGTGTTATTTTATCATAATGCTTGGGTCAGACCGAGTATTACATATTCAAGTTAGGATGCCATGGAGCTCAAGAGACGAGCTGGAGGATTTCTGACGTATATCTCGTACTTGTTTACTTCCGCTGTGTGATGACAAGTTATTATAACTGTCCAGATTTATGTATTGATTGTGTACTCTAATGATTGTAAGCATAAGCAGTTACAGGTTCTTTTGTATTAAAACTGTTACTATATATTATATTTTGTTCCGCTGCGATTGTGAGATTCTGTGTTGTTGTTTCTATTTTTTTTCTACCTCATTCTTCTTCTTTACCCTAAGGTTTGTATTTTCGTCCAATTTGAGTAGAGCTGAGGTGGAATATTGTCTACTCAAAGAGGTACAGATTTACGGGTTCTGACATTTATGGCTCCCACTAAATGGGTGATTTGCCCTTAATCAAATGAGATATACTCATTAGTACCATATGACTCATGGTCAACAATTAAAGAATTATTTCTTAAATATATGGTTTAGTCCATAATTCTAAATAATTGTAAAATATTCAAATACTTCTGTATTTTGTATAGCTAACGCATCACTGAACGCTTCACTGATTTTATAAAATAAATGTAACATTCCCCTACTTGGAGGCCCAAAACTAACGGCTACAGATGCTGCAGTCATCCAGAGTTATTAATCCTTGGCGACCAAATACGGCGATGTTAGATTCATTGATACACAGAAACACATGAATATGGAATTTTTTTTAAAACATCAAACAAGATCACACTCCATTTCAAAAAATTTCCAATTCATTATAGAATCCCACAATCGTTAACCATGTTCAGAGAAAATATATTTATTAAAACATATGCCAAGAGCGACATATGAAGATGTCCCCATGGATGATTAGAGTATATACATGCAATATAAAAACTTTTCCATTACAACCACACAGCGGAATAAAAAAAAGAGAACTCTAGATAGCTATCATGCCTCTTGCACGTCTTCGAAAGCTTATTCGTTTAAAGAGGTACCTAAAAACCTCAACTCTCAAACTACTCAAAATCAATTAAGTACCCGAGAATTATAGGGGAAAACATACACTTCGAGTCCGACATAAAGCTTGATATGAAAAATAACCTACCATCTCAAACCATTTAGATATCTAGTGAGACCACGCTGCTTAGAGGAACGGGTTTTCTCCTCACTAGTATCCTAAAACCTTTTTTTTAAAACCATATATTGTGCTTCTGCATCCACAACGGTTAATACAATTCAAAACATTATGATACGATGATATGCAAACAAATGAATTAATTCTGGATTACGCATCCCCATTCATTTTGACTATTTGTCTCAGTTATAGTTTCTAGGATTACTATTAACCTAATAGTTGGGCTGACTAATAACCAGTAAAATTATCAAGGACTCCCTGTCCAATTAAATAGTTTTCATGGGGTCACTAGGAACCTATTGGTAACTCTAATATCTTTAAACTTATCCTAGTTTTCATGGGTTGACTAGGAACCTATTGGTAACTCCAATATCTTTTCTTCTTATCCTAGTTTTCCCTGGGCTGACTAGGAACCTATTGACATCTATCAATATCTTGATATGGATATAGTTTTCATGGGCTAACTACAAACCTTCTGGCTCCTGCCAGTATCAAATCATAGTTTTCATGGGCTTACTATGAACCTATCATTCTGACATCTTCATTTATACATAGTTTTCATGGGCTAACTATAAACCTATTGGCCCCTGCCAATATCTTCTCCTATACACAATTTTCATGGGCTTACCGAAAACCTATTGGCCTTTGCCAATATCTTCTTTTAATATCTTAGCAACCTATATTATGGTCTTCCCGACCTCCTGGATGCGATTCTACTCATTTAGGAATTAACTTAATTTATATTCACTACTGGGTCAACCTAGCTAGTTATTCTGCCCTTCCCCAAAATACAATTATAGGTTTTATTACAATATGAATATATACATATATGAAGAAGCATACAAAATTACTTGGTTAATCTCTTTAACCTTTTAATCAAAGAAAACTTCTTCAAAAACTCCTTTTCAAAACACTTTATTTATTTATGTCATGTTTTTCCTTTAAAATGAGATTGGGTTATTGGTTTTGAAAACTAAGGCTGTGGAAACCTTCAAAACCTTGCTTTCGACTTTACTGGATAACCTCCTTCGAAAGCATATAAATCTCTTTTCAAAACATTAGGCCCCTGCCTTTCGAAACACTTTAAAACTTCTCTTTCGAAACTCTTCGAACATATTAAAGTATTACTTAATAACACCTAGAAGCTTAGCTTCAAAACCATTGAGAGTACCCCTTTCGAAACCATTGGAAGTATCCCTTCCGAAATCATTGTAAGTCCCCCTTTCGAAACCATTAGGTTTATACAAAAATATCATTTGGGTCAAGTGAATATAAATAAAAGTATCTATTTCGAAACCATCCTTTATCAAAAAAAAATATTGGGGAAAACATGATGGCGTCGGCACCATCCCTTTCGAAGGCTTCTGATCATTTAAACAAAACATTGAAGGATAGCATCGAAACCCCTTTCGAAGCCATTACCTTCGAAACCCTTGGACCCTTTCAAAAGCATTTAGGAAGTGGCTGAAAACATCTTTAAAAACAAGTACTACCTTTCAAAATCATTAATGACTTCAATACACTCGACAGGTTAAAAACGGCAGCAGGGCTTCGACAAGGTCGAAACCCCTTCCTTCGAAAACATTATATTATAAGTAAAGAAACACATTCGAAAAGCTTACTCTTTAAAACATAAGTTGATGGCAACCCTTTCAAAAGCATTTAGAAAACCTCTTTCGAAAACATAGGCTTTGACTCCTTCGAAGGCTTTAATTAAAACAAAGGCAGTCGGTTCTCTTTTAAAACAAACAAAAGGTATCGACCCCATCGGAAGCCATGCTTTCAACACCTAGCCTTTCGCCTTTCTCCAATCCACTATGTACCATCTGAGTGATACCTTGTGTATTGGTTTTGGCTTAGTGGGTTTCGACTTGGTTGAAGGCGGAAGCTCTGAGTCGAAAGGTACTTCTAAAGAAGGCGGAACCAACTTTTCTGGGTAAATCAGATTTAATACTAATTAAAGCACTTTCTAACTAACCTGCCACGTGTAAACACAAGATTGATTGCCTTAACTTTTCAAATTCTTTACTAAAATAACTGCCACTAATTTCATATCTAAACCATGGTTAAGTTAGCAAATAAGCCCTTCCTTTAAGCAAAACCAATATTGCAAAGAAGTCCCTCTTCAAAAATAATTTAATTTGCATAGCAAATCACTTAGCAAAAATCCCCAAAAATACCAGAAAGTCACTTTAATCATGTTATCTAACATATCAAAATTTCACCCAATTTCTCCTTGAAATAATCATAATTAAATTTAAGCCTAATTTTATCATATTTTCCTTTGAAAATTCATAGTAATCTTTCCATAACTTGGAAAATTATCAAAATTAAAACCCAACTCCAAAATCATGTTTATATGACTTAAAATTTTTCCATGTCATTTAAACATCAATAATAATCGGTTTTACCCTAAAACCACATATAACCTTATTTAAACATCCTTGTTTAAATCAAATAAATTGTAATTCAAGCATATCATCATCCAAATCATTATAAAAACTAATTTAATCTTAAATCCGAAAACATATACAAAATAGAGATGGAATTATTATTCACCTTGATTAAGATAAGGAGATTGGATTGAGGTTAACTTCCCCTAAGCTTGAATCCCTAGCTTTACTTTGATTTTTCTTCTCTTTGATTATGCCCGTCTCCTTTTTACGTTTTTATTTTGCATTTTCAAAATGACGTGAATGGGAAATGAAATGGTAGGAACGAGAATATGTATGGGTAAGGGTTATGTGCAGCAAATTCCTATTATAACCTTATGTAAATTGATTAACTTAAAAACCATTCTCTAGCCCATGTAATTAATTGATTAAGCACGACCACTTAATATTTATTCAATTCTCAATCCCCTTATAACTTAACATTTATATTACTCTATTTAATTTATCTAATTAAATCTCCTGAATAATGTTATCAAATATTAGGGGTGTTACAAGCCCCCCTCCTTAAAGAATTTCGTCCCGGAAATTCAGTAAGGACTAAATACTAAAATAGCAATCATCTATAATGACTCCTAACAACCATACTAGTCTACCTGACTAGGAATTATCTATATAAATCTAATATAGACATACCCTCAAAGCAAATCAGGATAAGTATCTCGAGTCCTGTCCACTATCTCCCTTCCTTCTTATTGTCGCTCCATTGAACTTTCACCAACTTGATTGTCTTGTTCCTCAATCTTTTCTCATCTCTTGCTACAACCCAAACTGGTTGTCTAACAAAAGTCAAATTAGGCTCTACTACTAAATCTTCCAACCCTATCGGAGGAATAATAGTCTCTAAATCCTGCACATACTTACGAAGATGAGACACATGAAATACATTATGGACACCTGCCATACTACTCGGCAACTCTACTCTGTATGTGCGCTTTGCAATCCTTTCTATAATCTGGAATGGCCAAACATATCTCGGTGCCAGTTTCCTTAACTTCCCAAACAATACCACACCCTTCATCGATGATACCTTAATAAAAACCCTATCCCCAACTGAGAACTCTAGGGCTTTATGCCTTTTATCCGCGTAACTCTTCTGTCTGGATTGAGCTTCCTTCATCCTTTCCTGGATCAACTCAATCTTCCCTGACACCTCCCTAACCCAATCTAGACCTAAGACCAATCTGTCTACGGTCTCCAACCAACAGGCTGGCTATTTGCATGGTCTTCCATACAAAGCTTCAAAAGGCGCCATTCCTATACTAGTCTGGTAACTATTATTATAGGAAAACTCAACCAAATGTAGGTGATCCTCCCAAGATCCACCAAAATGCAACACACAAGCTCTCAATAAATCATCGAGTACCTTATTGACTCTCTCTGTCTTCTCATCTGTTTGAGGGTGATATGCAGTACTCATCTTGAGCTTAGTGCCTAACATATCCTATAAACTCTTTTAGAATTCGCTAGTGAACAAAGCATCTCTGTCACCGACTATGCTACTAGGAATCCCGGTAGTCTAACTATGTTCTTCATGAACATCTTAGGTAAAACAGGTGCCGTCCTGGTTGACTATACTGGAATGAAATGGGCACTCTTGGTCAACCTGTCCACTATGACCCATATACTTTCATTTTCCTTATTTGACCTTGGCAACCCGTCTATAAAATCCATGGATATCGGATCTCATTTCCAAACTGGAATCTCTAAAGGCTAAAGCGACCCACTCGGCTTCTGATGTTCGGTTTTTACTTATTGACAGTTTGCATACTGCCTAACCCACAAGCCAACATCCCTCTTCATATCTTAATACATCTTGGTCCCTCTAGGATGAATCGTAAACTTGGATTGATGACGTTCTCCAATAACTTCTTTCCTTAAGTTCTCAATATTCGGAACACACAACCATCCTTTCTTTCTCAACCATCCCCTCTGGTCAAGACAAAAATATTTCAAATCATTGATCTCAGTTCCAACCTCAAGCCTTCTGATCTTCTCGACAAATAATGGATCCTCCTTCTACTTAGAAGCAATTCCCTCAATCAACACTGGTTGAACTTCTAAACAGGACATCTTGGCAGTGCTCTAACTAGAACTAGCATTCGATCTTAACTGCACAACACAACTGGCCAAAGCTTCTAGATCCTTCCATTCGACCAACACAGCTAACACCACATTCCGATGTCTTCTGCTAAGAGCATCCACTACTTTATTATCTTTCCCTGGTGTATACTCTATACCAAAATCATAAGCATCCAAAAACTCCAGCCACCTCTGCTGTCTCATATTCAACTCCTTCTTAGAGAACAAGTATCTTAAAGACTTATGATCTGTGTATAGCTCAAATCTATCCCCTAGGAGATAATGCCTCCAAATCTTCATGCGAAGATCACGGCAGCCAACTCCAAATCATGAGTAGGATACCTCACTTCATGCAGTCTAAGCTGTCGTGAAGCATAGGCAATCACTTTACCCTTCTTCATTAACACACCTCCCAATCCAGTCCCACATGCATCAGTATACACCACCAACCCTTGGTTTTCGTCTGGAACTACTAACACTGGTGCATTGGTCAACAAATGTTTTAACTTAAGGAATTCTTCCTCACATTTGTCAAACCAGACAAACTTCACCTCCTTCTTGGTCAGCTTAGTCAAAGGCGCTGCTATCCATAAGAAATCCTTAATAAATCTCTGGTAATAGCCAACAAGTCCAAGAAAACTTCTGATCTCAGTCACCATACCTGTTCTCTTCCAATTATTAACAACTTCGATCTTATTTGGATCGACTGACAAGCCCTTCTCTGAAACCACATGACCAAGAAATTTAACCTCTTTCTTCCAAAAACGACACTTGGAAAACTTCATCTTTAGCTGATTCTGCCTCAGCGTCTCAAGCACAACTCTAAGATGATCTTCGTGCTCTCTTTCATCCTTAGAGTATACCAAAATGTCATCTATAAACACCAACATGAATCTATCCAAATACTCTCGGAAGACTTGGTTCATAAAATTCACAAAGAAAGCAGGTGCATTCGTTAACCCTAATGGCATTAATAACCACTCATACGAATCATACCTAGTCCGAAATGCTGTCAAAGGAATATTGTCCTTTGCCACTCTTAACCAATGGAAATCTGTCACTAAATCCAACTGGGAAAACATTCTGGCTCTATATAACTGATCAAATAGATCATCAATTCTTGGCAAAGGATACTTATTCTCATTCCATATTAAAAATCTACTAGTATTATATACAATTCTCATTTCCAATGTCTCTCCATGAAATAGAGATGACCATTTACTCTATTTATCCAATCATGCCTAAGTTACATCCACTCTCATACATTCGCCTTCCTTTCTAAATGGTCGAACCATTTAAAGGAAATCTATATTGACCCGAAATTTTACCGCCTTGGTTTGCGAATATTTAATAAATTTTAAGTATTCAAATAATAGGTTTTATAATTAAAAAAATAACTCTTTTAAAAATAAAAAAATAAATACAAATGATGGTAAAATAGATTTGTAACGACTCAGGATTTTGCCCTTTGAAATAGGCTATTTAAATATATTTTATATAATCAATAAATGGATTTTTATTAGCAAATAAATCTATTTTAATCATATAATAATGATGATAGAATAGTTTTTAAAGTTCGTTTACCAATATAGATAGTTCAAATAAAAATAGAAAATGTGACATAAAAATGTTTTTCGAATTTTCGACACCCGAAAGTTGTCGGGAAACGTTGTGCACACTAGTGTACACATGCATACTCTTATAAACTAGGATTTGATCAAATTTACAAATAATATACATGCATATACATGTATACATACATGAATACTTAGTATATATATACACATACATGCATGATTTGACCTTTGACGTACATATATATTATAAAACCTAAGCAAATCCCTTAATTTAAGCACCTAAGTACAAGGCATGGTGCTAGCATGATTTAAGGAGGGGAAGGCCATAACCAACATGTGGAACAAAGAGGGAGACTGGAGGGATGTTGCATGCATGTTTCATGATAACTTAATATTATTTAATATAAGGATAGTTTGGTAATCTACTCCCCCTCATTTCCTATAAATACCCATCCCCTTCTCACTTTCCATTCTTTACTTCATTTTCTTCGTTTCAAAATTCTCCTTCTTCTTCAAAGCTCCATGACTCTTTAATGGCTTCTTCATAATTTTTAAAGTTTGAAAATGCTAACTTTTTCCTCCTTAAAAGCTTATTTAAAACACTCATTTTAACTTCAACACCGCTTCTCCATAAAACAAGCAACTACCCATCCAAAACAACCTAGGCCGAGCCTATTTGACCCCTAAAGCACACAAAGTTTCCATATTTCCAAGGTAGTGATGTGTTTAGTTGTATTAGATTTCGGGTGGGAGATTAGTTTAGTTTCATAACCTTTGGTGAGTAAAGCTTAACTATTTTGATAATAAATATATTACTTATAAAAGTGTATAATTTTTGGTGATTATGATGCTTGGATATGTAATATTGAAGTTGGGTTGATTATATGCGATTGTACTTAGAAATATATGTGTTTTGGTTGAATGTTATTATGCCTAGTTAGTCGACATATAATTTAAATATGATAGTTAATATATCATAATTGTTGCAAGTTGGAATCTTGATGTATATGCTACCATTATATGTTACTTACGATATAGTTGGGATGTTGGAGTGACATTAGAATGGGTATGTTGTTCTTACCATAAAAGTTAGTGATTCGCTAACTTAAAGCTAACTTTGAAGACCCTTTTTTCGAAGTTTTGAAATTGATTTTAAAATGGTTTAAATTGAAAAGTTAAATCTGTTTTGTTTCAAAAGTTTACATTTATGTTTTCTTTCTTTTACCCCTAATGATCTGTCTTTCGGACGACTAAATGAGCGGCACACGAATAACGAGGATTATTAGGTGTCATCTTTGGTAGTTAGAAAGGCGGATCGTTACATTTGGTATCGGAGCTTAGGTTGAGTGAACACCTAGGCTTTGGTGGGGTAAACTCATTATAGATAGGGTTAGTAGTGCCCTAAAATGAGTCTGAGTGTAATATATATGAGTGCGTATTTGTCAATGAATAAAAAATTATATTATATTGTTTGACCTGTCGATGGGCTTAAAAATTCTGGTCGATGCGCTTGATCAAATTGACATAATATTGTTTTAAATTTGGTAAATAAAATAATTTTACCTAAGAATATATTTTCTATATATAATATGGGATGATTTTCAAAATCTATGTAGTTATCTATGAGGAGAGTGGGCTAGGAGTTAATAATATTTAAATTATTAGCATTTAGGGTTTAACTAGTCATGCTTGTCCAGTTTTGAGCATTGAATATTGTCAGATTTAATAGTAGATTTCTTTTTTTCCATCATGGGTTGGGTAGATAATATTTGTAGGAACATTGAATCTAACACCTTGTGAATTAAGTTTCACAATTTAACTATAAGACGTTCGACGATATGCAGGTTAAAAATTGAATTTTAATAAAGGTATTTATTAAAAGAAAAACTTCAGAGTTTTATAAGATGAATTAAGAGAGACGATTTTACAAATCAGAATTAAAAATGAAAAAGGTTTTGAGAATGCTAAATCCTGGTGGCTTTGATAAATTCTAAATGATTTTGGAAAATAGTAGTAATCTTTCTTAAGGATATTTTAAGATATAGATATTTTAAAATAAAAATTGAGAGTAAAGATTTCATTGGACAGTTTAAGAATTAGTTTTGATCTGTTTTGTGATGATTAGAATAATCTTCTAAGTGAAAATCGAATGTTTGCTTAGGCAGATATGATGGTGCACTTAGTAAATTATCCTCTTTGTCATTGTACAATCGGGACGAGTTTAAATCCAAATGAATGCAAAGCAAATTGATGATTTTGTTAAAAACTATTTGTTTATAAATAGTATTATTTCGAGATGAAATTTGAAAAAAAAGAGAAGTATTTTTATTAACTAGTTCAAGTGTCTCAGAAATGACTAAAAATGGTTATAAGATGTATTCGCATGGTAAATACTTCTCTTAAGTATTGCCCTTCTTAGTAAAAATGTATATGGTACTATTTGGTAGCACCCAGTTCCCTGACATCGTTTTGGAGTTACTTGGGCTATATGTATGTTTTCAAAAGGTTTTTGAAATAAAACTCGGGCACTGTGTTCGTGGATTCCTTAAAAGGAAGAGTTTAAAAAAAAGGTATGTTGAAGGCAGATTAATAAATGAAGTATAAATTAGGTTAAATTTAATAAAGAGGCTGATTTGGTCGACTTAGTTTCAAGACCCAAATTATTTTAGCCTGCATCTAATAGTTAAAGTAATTAGAATTAAAAATCAGATGTTTGTATATACTCTAGGATGTAGAAGAGTATTATATAAGTTAATAAATTTAAAAATTGATTCTTATAAAGCATGGTAGGAGGGTAGAAAGTAGTTAGATATTAAGAATCGTTAGATCAGTATGTAGGCTGTATGAAGATCATTTCTCCTTTTCACATAGTTCTCGATCCTAGATTCGAGTATATGAATGGAGGTGTTTTACAACCATTCCGAATAAGGATTTATCAGTCAATTTTTGATGCGAGCGTTGGTAAGGGTTCTTACGTGAAACCAAAAGTTGTCTATCATAGTTTATGGCTATGCAAGGAGAACAGAGGTTTCTAATTAAGAGGCCTGATCATAGTCCACACTAGGAAGTCGGGTGGGCGATACTAGTTCGAAAGTGAAGTTATGTGTTCGAGTGAATGATCAAACCAGATTTTACATAGGGATGATCTTTGTACATCATATGGATTGATGAATAGTTTAAATGTTTTTGGGAATTAGGGTTATGGTACAATTTCGGGGACGAAACTGTTTTAAGTGGGAAAGAGTGTAACGATGGGGAATTTTACCGCCTTGGTTTACGAATATTTAATAAATTTTAAATATTCAAATAATAGGTTTTATAATTAAAGTATAACTCCTTTAGAAATAAAAAAATAAATACAAATGATGGTAAAATGATTTGTAACGACCCAGGATTTTTTGCCACTTTGAAATAGGCTATTTAAATATATTTTATATAAACAATAAATGGATTTTTATTAGCAAATAAATCTATTTTAATTATATAATAATGATGATAAATTAGTTTTCAAAATTCGTTTACCAATATTGATAGTTCAAATAAAAATAGAAAATGTGATTGAAAATTGTTTTTCGAATTTTCGACACCCGAAAGTTGTCGGGAAACGTTGTGCACACTAGTGTACACATGCATACTCTTATAAACTAGGGTTTGATCAAATTTACAAATAATATACATGCATATACATGTATACATACATGAATACTTAGTATATATACACATACATGCATGATTTGACCTTTGATGTACATATATATATAATAAAACCTAAGAAAATCCCTTAATTTAAGCACCTAAGTACAAGGCATGGTGCTAGCATGATTTAAGGGAGGGGGAGGCCATAACCAACATGTGGAATAAAGAGGGAGAGTGGAGGGATGGTGCATGCATGTTTCATGATAACTTAATATTATTTAATACAAGGATAGTTTGGTAATTTACTCCCCCTCATTTCCTATAAATACCCATCCCCTTCTCACTTTCCATTATTTACTTCATTTTTTTCATTTCAAAATTCTCCTTCTTCTTCAAAGCTCCATGAATATTTAATGGCTTCTTCATAATTTTTAAAGTTTAAAAATCTTAACTTTTTCCTCCTTAAAAGCTTATTTAAAACACTCCTTTTCAATTCAACACCCCTTCTCCATAAAACAAGGAACTACCCATCCAAAACAACCTAGGCCAAGCCGCATAGACCCAAAACTGGGCCCATTTGATCCCCTAAAGCACAAAAAGTTCCATATTTCCAAGGCAAGGTGATGTGTTAGGTTGTATTAGAGTTCGGGTGGGAGATTAGTTTAGTTTCATAACTTTCGGTGAGTAAAGCTTAACTATTTTGATCATAAATACATTTCTCATAAAAGTGTATAATTTTTGGTGAAAATGATGCTTGGATATGTAATATTGGAGTTGGGTTGATTATATGTGATTGTACTTGGAAATATATGTGTTTTGGTTGAATGTTGTTATGCTTAGTTAGTCGGAATATAACTTAAATATGATAGTTAATATATCATAATTGTTGCAAGTTGGAATCTTGATGTATATGCTATCATTATATGTTGCTCATGATATAGTTGGGATGTTGGAGATGACATTAGAATGGGTATCTTGTTCATAACATAAAAGTTAGCGATTCGCTAACTTAAAGCGACATTTGAAAACCCTTTTTTCGAAGTTTTGAAATTATTTTTAAAATGGTTTAAATTACAAAGTTAAATCTGTTTTGTTTCAACAGTTTAAATTTATGTTTATGTTTTAAAAGTAATAAAGAGTTCAAAAGGGGAAGTTTTAAAAGTTAGAAAAGAAATTTTAAGTTTTTAATTACGGGTCCGTATAGCGATCGTCGCTATACATGCAGTTTGGAAAATCTAACTATTTTTCTAATCTAAACTTGTTTTAACTTAAAATCATATTAGAAAAATGTTTTGTAACTTTAATTTAGTAATTAGAGAAGAATTATTTAATTATCTAATTATTTATTTATTTAATAATTAATTAATTAAGATAATTAGTACTTAATCATTTGTTAATAATGGTTTTTAAACTTAAATGTTAATCAATTAAGTTAATCATGATTTGTTACTTAATTAAAGTAAATTATTATTTGATTTTTAATTAAAGATTAATTAATTTTTATTTAGTTATTTATTTAAGATAATTTTTAATTATTTTTTTAAGAGGGGTTTTTATTTAATTAATCTTTGATTAAAGTTAATTATGTTTTAATAAGTTTTAATTACCTTTAATTAGAGTTAATTACTATTTAATAAGGATTTGATTCTCATTTACAAAGTTTTAATTTATTTAAAATCGCTTTGATTTTAAGTAATCAGTTTTTTTTTAAACTGTTTTCTTTTCAAAAATTGATTTTAAATCAAGGGATTTCTATGTCGCTTACCCTTAAGTAACCCCATATGATAAGGAAAACTAAATGACATATATTAGCAGAACAAAACACCATTATGCTATTACAATTAACTTTGACATTTACTTAAGTTGATTGATTGTTATGTGTTGACCACTTATATACCTGTTGTTATGTGATGCCATGTTAAACTGGATAAGTAAAACCAAATTAAAAGCACCATTGTGGTTGCTAAGCCTCCGTTTGATTTTGTAAGGATAAATGTTTCATTTTCTTTTTGAAACGGTTTCAAAGTTATTGCATTTGAACAAGATATTTAAAGAATCATTTGACAAATGGTTTTACTAAAGATGTTCTTAACTAATGGGAATGGTTTTCAAGGTTATAAAAAAGAACTTTTTATAAAGAGTTTTATAAAGGAATTTGGAAATTTATAAGGAGCTTTTGGGTAAATGGATTGAGTTTTTAAGTAATGGAGATTTCATAAATAAGGGAGATTTATAAAATGGATTTTCTTTTTAAAGGAAGCTAGTTTGATTTAAGGTTATTTAGGAAGTTGTTTTGAACATGAAGGGTTTATAAATAAGTTTTATAAATAATTTTGGGTATTTATAAAAGAAGTTTTAGAAAATGACTTGGATATTCATAAAGGGAGTTTATAAAAAAGTTTGGATATTTATAAGAAATTTATATGAAATGTTCGGATACTTATGAAAGCAATTATTATAAATGATTTTGAATATTTATAAAAGGGTTTATAAATGAATTTGGGAGTTTGGAAAGTATTTTGAAATAGATTTGGATTTCAAGTAAAAGAAATTTCATTAATGAAATGGATTTGATTAAAAAGGATTTATCGAAAGAAGTATAAAAAGAATTTGAGATTTGGGTTTCTCTAAACTGACCTTTTAAAAATGGTGGTATGGAACATCCGTTCCACATTTAACACCGAGGGAATAGTGTTTAGGGTTTTCTTTACCTCCAATTTAAACAATATTTGTTTAACCCTTTTTAACATGACTTGGTAGTAAGAATTTATTCACAAATGTTTTGTGTATATACTTATGTCTGAGTGATAAGTATATGAATGTCTTAGATAAGCGTTTTAAAAAGAGATTTATTAAATAAAGATTTGTTTTGAGGCTTAGTGGTTGCTATGGATAAATAAATCTCAAATGGAATTGGTTGTTGTTTGTTTATTTGATAGTTAAATAACCGACTATCAAATATGGACCCAAAACATAACTTTGGAAATATCTAGGAGAAACACGTGAGGTATATGGCACAGTCATCTCTGACGATGCTGTACTGTGCATCTAAATCTCGTTTTGTTCTCCTAGGATAAATAATAAGGAAATCCGTTCATTAATGGTTAGGAGGTGATCTCTGCTCTTATCTTTGACTGTTTATTTCCTAAAGAACCGGGGTTGAGTTTGCCAGGAATTATCGAAAGTTGTTTCAAAGAGACCGGGATCAGATATGTTATCCGAAAACCACTTCAATCCAATTTAAGCATTTCGAAGTGAAGACATCTTGAAGATGATGGAATTGAAGATGGAGCTCTCAAGTGTTTCGTTCAGTCCTATAACGAACTTGTATGGATGAATATTGGCATTGCATTATTGGCTAGAGGGTATGTTAGCACTCAAAGTGGGAAGTGCAAGATAAAGGTAAAACGTAGCTTCAAGCCTTATCAACTGGGAAATGACAAAAAACGGTCATGCAGCAGGGCCAAGTGGGTCACTCCCATCAGGGTATGGTCATTCCAAATCTAGATCGACTACTATCTACTCATGTATGCTTTGGGGCCCATTAATGAAGAGGTGATCATATTCAGTACTACTAGTCAAGTGGTAGGCCAGTCCTGTGTGGAAGAGGTACAAGATGTTCTTGTCAGACCCTGGTGCATTTTATCTAGAGATGTACTATCAGAAGGTAGTTCCTTACCTTGTTATAGTATGGAATCCAATCTCCAATACGTGCCTTTATGGTTTTGATTGTAGAACCTAGTATGATGGAATTTAATTAATGTAATAATTTCGGCCATAATTAATAAGTATTTGCACCATAGACACTATTATAATATCAATGGATTTTCTATACAAAGTGTTTTGGTTATCATAAGGTAAAACTCATCCGTATTTATGTGCGGCATAGTCTTACGAGATACCTTTGATTTAAAGGTTTTTATAAAGGTAAAGACTTATGCTTTACTCACACCAGACCCATGTCTGACCTGGAGTTTATTTTCTTTTCCTAAACTCTTGGGTGCTCAAATTTGAATGGGCAGCCAAGTAGTTTTTCCGCAGATTTATTTTGGAGGATCTTGGAGCAGGTGGCTTCATCAGTAGCTAGTTATTTTTCTTGTTTTCATTGTATTATATGCATATTGTATCTGTTAGGTAGGGACAGGCTGTTATAGCTGTCCTAGGCTAGAATTTGTATTAGTATGACTCTGATGTAACATTTTTGACATGACTTTGTAATATATTATGTTGAGTAATATATATTGTTCCATTGTGTTGTGAGATTCTGTGTTGCTTAGTTTCTTCTCTTCTATCTTTTCTTTCTTTTACCCCTAATAACCCATCTTTCGAACGACTAAATGATCGGCACACGAATACCAATGATGTATTAAGTGTCATCTTTGGTAGTAAGAAAGGCGACTCATTACAAAATCATTTCTACAAGATCACATCAAGCTCTTTACATAGTACATTTGGTCATCCTTAATATTTAAGGATAATTGCACTCTACGTAAATTAATCAAACTGACATTTCAGTGATTGAATTCTAGATCTATCTTATAACATTCAGTTTAGTGCTACATCCAACATAATCAGATCCTTATCGCAATCAATCATATTGAATACATGGTCTTGCATTATGGTTTACTTGCTCATTTCGAATGAACTAATCTCATTGAGGGATGAGTCACGATCGTTCACCATATAACATTTATACATGGTCAAATATAAATCAAATATCCATCCTCTTATATTGCATAAGAGTTCAAAACTCATAGAAGACAATACACGGTCTCGAACGAATATACACTTAAGCGACCAAGACATGAATGCTTTAGTAGCTGTAAAATTTGGCTCTTGCATGGATCTTAAAGTGACAACATGCCAAAAGAATTATTGGTAAGTATATTTTATATTTCTATGTCAATCTTGATTCAGTTTACTTGTATATTTTAACTGATAAACTTTTTATCAATTATATTAGTTTCACAAATTTATCTTAGTGAATTATTTTAATTTGTATGACACTTGTTCTTACAATATTAGAAAGATAAGATGTTATTATTTCATTTTTTTACTAAGGCACCCACTAGATTTCCATATTCCTCAAAACCCCAAGTGAAACATAGAAATATTTTGATTTCTATAGTGAGTGTGTTAGGCTCCCTTTCCTTGGGATTTTGACCTTAATTTTTCTCAAAAATCATAGGCCCGCAAGTGATGGATAACACTTCATCGATTGTATCATACCAACTCCTAACCCATGGTCTTTGTCCTAACCACACCCCAACCTTGAGTTTACTCAACAAAATTGAAAGAGATTATTCACTCGCTCCTACCATTTTGCGATGGCCTAAGAATAATGCATGTACCTCGAGTTTGCTCAACACATACGTGCATACATCCTACCTCATCCAATCAGTATATGATAGTACTACAACTAACATCCCCGGCTTGAAATTTCTCAACAACTAAAGAGTATGTATGTAATTTATTAATATATAATGGTAGAAGACAACTTTATATATTAGAGAGTCATAATGTTTAATATATACATATATTAGAGTGATGTCGACTTAAGGAATAATGTGTTTCTTATGAAACACCATCATGATTCAAGTGTCAGACACATATGAAACAACAGTATACATGAAGGAATTGGGTCGGTTTACAATGCTAAATTGGGTGAATTTCAAAAAAAAAATCCCTATTTGGATCAAAATGGGCATATGAATCCTAATTATTTACATGATCCAATTTAGTAATTAAATAAACATCATATTTTATTTATACTTATGTTAAGTTTATCAATTAATCATATTAATTTATTTAATTAAATGTTTGTTCGAATGTATCATATATACATTTAATGATGTAACAACATAATGGAATATTAACATGTGTATAACTATATACAAATACATATACAAATATTTGGATTTATATAAATTGTATATACATATACATTATACTTACATGTGCATTTAATTTGTACATATAGAATAAAATCGAATAATTTCCAAGTAAGAGAATGCTTGTGAGACGACTGCCCTATACCTCCGATACCCAAATGGATAATATAATGCTCTGATGTGGTGTATGGCCGATGTAGAATGGTTGTACACGGTGAAAAGAAGAGAAACGAACACAGAACCTCTCATATATCTCATAGCACATCGAATAAAATATAATAGTCATCATAGATATAAAACAGTAGAGACGGTAATAACTAAATGATCAAAATATCATAGTATAGATCCATAGAGTTATACAATAGTAGAGTTTATAAAAGTGGAAATCAACTCAATATTACAATCTCTAAACCAAAAATAGTCAACATTGCCTAGACTCCATAGTGTCACACAACAGAATAAGCAATAGTAAGTCCATATGATACGAGAGCACTCTATCTTGCGCATCCTCTTCACTGCCATCGGGTATACCTAGATCTGCTATCTAGTCTACTCATTTAAGAGTACGCAAGATAATAAGAAGCAAAGCATAAAAACTCCAATCAGACAATAGTCTGGTGCGAGTGATAAGAAATCTCAAAATACTATACAAGTCAATATAGTAAAACAGAGACATCTAGTATGGGGGACTATACTTGACTAGTCCCTACATCCAACAAGTTAGCACATAACACCATATATGCTACACTATCATCATCATAAGGATAAACTACACTAAGTATAATATGGTTGTCGGGGTACCTAACATAGAATACCTACATCAAAAGACATTCATAATAGACCCAAAACAATCCAACCAACAACAATAACAATTAGAGCAATCCATAGCAAGCACAACTAATAACGACTATCACCAAGGTCTCACTTCACACCTACCCTCACCAAGGTCTCGCGTTGCCTGACCATCATAAGGTCTCATATCACCCGACCATCACTATGGCCTTGCATCACCACCAAAATGCCTCTAAACTATTGGTAACTCTTACGACAATCACCAAGGTCGGCTATACAACATGTCGCTACTGGATCCAGTGTTTATTCACGTACCATTACCAAGGCATGCTAAACCATCACCAAGGTCTAGGGTACATAGATGAGCGTCCTCACATACCCTAGTCCTATGAAACACTTTCCTCATCTAGAGTTACCACTACCCTTTTTACGCACGACTCGATATCAAAACACACTACGTCACAACGTATTGCTCCACCCGTTGAACGTGCCTCTTCAAACATCACCCAGTCCATGTACACTTCGCACTTGAAGTAGTCAACTAAAATGATTCACCTATCGATCCATAAAAGTCCGAAACATCTCTTGACATCCAACTTCACCCGTAGTGTCATCTTGTTGAAGTTCCGGAGTCACTTTGTCAAAGCATCACCCCACTTCCTATGTCAAAGATCATCTCCTCATCGCTCTAATGTTACACTCGAATATTGACACCCTAACACACCCAATAGACCATCGGAACAAGTCCTGAAGAAATCCTGAAGTTTCATCTCCCCACGGCCAATATTCATCACCTCTAGCCATGGTTTGGGTCTACCCCATGATCGAACCAAAGCCATTCTTCCAAAGATAGCCAACCATGCATTACATTGACCCGAACCACCCCCACCAAATCGACTTTCGTGTTCGGCCACCAAACCGGTCCCACCATCAAACCAACTTCCGTGTTCGACCATCGAACCAGCCCCACTACTGAGCAGCCTCCTCTATCTAGTTAAAGACACCACCCATCGAACCGAATTTCCTGCTCAGCCACCGGTCTAACCACTCCACCAAACCAACTTCGCTGTTCAAATCTGAACCGACTTCCTTGACAAACCAATTTCCTGTAACGTCACCAAGTCTAAGTTTCGCATCGATTTCACCGCTATACTCTGTTCTTCGATCATGTGCATTCCGTATGCAGCGATGCAACTCTCAACAATCTCGAGTCAATCCCCATCGAAGCTCAGTTTCATGGTTCCTAACTCTAAGTCACATTGATGAGCGTTTCAACTATATAAGCATTCACACAAACACAACGCGCACACAAATCATCCAAACAGCCAAACACACATCAAACCATAGCAATTTATCATGTAAATGCATCTATAATATAGCCAATCACATAAAAAGGCAACTATACTCCAAAACAACAAGATTAAGGCACTTTAAATATCTCAAAATTCACTTTTACTATAGGTTTGAAATAGAAAATAGTTTTAAAACATTATTTTGACTTAAAAAATAAATTTAAAACTTATCAAAACCTATAAATACATATATTGTAAGGTGAGAGATGATAAATCACTCACCAAAACCTCAAAAATCCAAGTTTTACACGTAAACGATGCAAATCTGAAAATTCCAGCCAAGATCAGGTTTTTCATTCCTAAAGATGTAGATTTGAAGCATACTAATGAATCCCCTTGCTTGTCTATCATTTGGACAAGGTCTGGACGAGAAAGTAGTTTGGGTGAAGAGTTGAAAAATGAAGCTTGAGGCTTGAATGAGAAGTGGTAGAAAAATAATAATCTGGGGGAGGATGGCTCACCTATTTATAGGCAAAACCCCAAAAACCACCCGAAGAAGCTCTGGACCACCCCTCGAACAGAACACCTACCAAACAGAGCTCCCCCGAATCGACTTTCAAAGTCATCCAATAGCCATAACTCATAATCAGAAGGTCCAAATCGCTATTATAACCACTCTACGAAAAGAAAAACCATTATATCTTTCAAATGAAAGTTGTCTTGAATGCTATCGGCTTCTATCAAAAGTTATAGTCGTTACAAGTTTTCAGGAGTAAAATCATCCATAAAATCCTAAAGATAGGAAATGTCACTAGAAGGTGTTTCCCAAAGTTATAGAGTCATACAAACTCTTGTGAATAATATTTTACGATCCTCCGATACGTAAAATACGTGTCGTCACAGCATGTTTTGAAGTGAAGATGGAAATAAAGTTTCGTATTAAATCTATATCTAAATCAAATTGGAAATAAAAGGAAATATAATAAGGTGTTATTTAAAATTTCTTCTTTTATAAACACTAATTAATAATAGATCCAGTATCATCGAGAAAATTCAATGCTTAAACATAAAAAAATATCCAAACTTTAAATTACAAATCCAAAGATACACATTCTACATGTAAAAAAAAATTGTAAAATGGTATTTTCATAATTATATGTGTGTGTATGTGTGTGTATACTTCAATGGCACAATTAATTTTGAAACATTTCATATACACATGAGTACATTGTATTTATGATTTAATTTCCAACCCATGCATTTGAGTAAACAACAAACTTGAATGTGTTAACTTAAAACAAATTAACCTAACCAAAGATTTTGACTTGATGTGTAAGTATACAATATTGAAAATATGAAACTAAAGCATATGAAAACACACACATATCCATATATTTGTATGTATATATATAGGAATAATTCAATTAATTGAATATTAAGTCCATGTTTATAATACAAATTAAATTGTGATAACAAAAGTAAATGTTTTTTTACAATAGATTAGATCTACATTAATCAATAATCTTAGATCTAACAAGCAATATCAATAGAAAAAATAAACCAAATACAAATTTATTTTAATTTAATTGTGATAATAAAATTTATTTTCACTAAATCAAATCTACATCAACCTATGGTTTCAAATCCAACAACAATATCAATACACAAAACAATTCACACATAAGATAGATTTTACATTTAAATGACAATACACAAGAGGTTTAAAATAGATTCAATAAGTGGTAGTTCAATATACATATGAGTTAAATCAAGGTTGGACATCATGAATGAGTATAAATAAAAAGAAAACAAACCTGAAAAGTCTTGTCCTTTGTAACACCTTGATTTGAGATTTCTCCTTGTATCTTAAATTAGATTCACACCGAGTTTTGCAAGAGAAGGAAGAATCACTTAACGTTTATTTTATTTCATGTTTTCATTTGATTTAGAGTTGATTTTGTATTGGAAGGGATAAATGAATTTTTGGCCATACCTATGGAGAGGAAGAGAGAAAAATGAAAATGAATGAAAAGAATTAACGAGAATAAAATTAGTGGATTTGTTTTATTTAAAAAAATGAAACCTTTCCCTTTCTTTCAATTACATCTTCCTTTATTAATCCCTTAATTTTCTCTCACTCCACCTCTCTCTCTTCTCAAGATATGGCCAGCGAAATATGCTATCAAATGGCACAAAATTTCAATAAATTCTGTTATGCAATTATCTTTTATTTAAAATCATTTAAGGCTGCATCGATATCATATATCAATGTGCACAAAATATAAATTTTACATATGCACTCAAATAATTATAAACAACTCCCAAACATTAGTAAATTAAATAATAATTAGTATTTCTCAAATATTAGTTCATTTAATTAATTAAAACATTTTATGAATTAATAAATTGTGTGTTTTTTCTAGAGAATTCACAAATATAGCTGTGTGACTTAGAGGCTCGAATTTAATCAGCAATTTATATTAAATAATTAAAATACGCATGTTCACATGTCACATTAGCTAGTAGTGTGACAGTTTGACCGAATTCATCGCTTAGTACCTTTTTAGTAAAATTAAATATCATATTTTCTTAACCTGTCCTTTTTAGCAATGATTATTTATACACATTCTCTTCATTAACACTATATCATGTTAGGATTTATGGAATTTGGTTTTGGTTAAAATTCCAGTTTCATCCCGATTCAAGTCATTTAGTCCATAAAAAAGTTCTTAGTTTAATAATAACACTTTTTATTAACCATACTATTTTGGCAAGAGATTTTGATTTTGAGTTTATTACAGTTGACCATGATACTATAATCTCATAAATTGAGCAGACAAATTCCTGTTTGACCTAGTTATTATTAATCAACCAAAAATTCTCGGGTGAGTCATTCCATAGTTATCCAATAATGAAACCCATTAGTACCTCCAACTTCCATGAGTAGTACACTGCCCAACATTTGGAGAATGTCACGCACACTGGTCCCAATGGATTTACGATATCCTTTCTCGAAACATCTTTATCAGGAATATTTAAAATAACAGTTATTTTATTTTATAATAATTTTCTCATGAATACAACTCCTTGTAATTATTATCACATAACATATCATTAAGGATTTTCTATATTAATATACTTAAGTTAATTACTTAACTAATATATTACAATATAACAAGTATATTATTGAAAATTAAACACCATTATTTTGAACAAGATTGGTTCCAAAGTTAGATATATGTAACAAATTATGTAATTGGCCCTAGGGCATACCCCTAACCCTCTCAATCACTCACTTGCACTTGGGGATCATTTATGAATCTCAACCACATTCCTTTGATCAATTTTCTTTAAATGATCGAGCTAGTCCCTTTTTTGAACGAATATTCTATATTGTCTTAATTATCTACTATGTCAATCAACTCTCCCCGACATTCATAAATGGCCTTTATCATGTAGAACTTTTCAGAATATGTTTCTTGACTTCTAGTAAGCTATATTTCTTCATGATCCTTATTGCATTATTGTTTTCATAAATCAAAGTCGTGGAATTCCCAACATTTGGAATTACCCCTAGCTCGGTTATAAATTTGTGTATTATATAAACATACAACTTTTGCTACGACATTATTCAAGGTGATGTATTTAGTCTGTTGGTTGAATCAGCCATAACCTTTCATATGGAACAATTCCAACTTAAAGCAGATTGACTAAGATTGAACATGAATTTAGGATTAACATATTATACTCGATATCACTTATGAATTTTGTGTCTAAATACTTGTTCGTAAGGAGTTCTTGGTTTCCACAAACATTTCCCTAGTACTGTAACGATCCGTATTTTTGATAATTAAAAATATTAAATTTAATAAGATTTTTGAATTTAATATTGTCAAAAATTAAAATTTATGGTTTATTAATGGAAAAAAATGTTTCGAATATAATTTAATATTGTTGTTTGAATGTTATCGACAACTATTTTAATGTGATCTCAATCAATTGAAATTGTTGTAAAGTTAATTTGGTTATAATTGTAAATAAGGAAAATAATGTATTGATGGTGAAATTGTATGTTATTTTATTTAATTGGTTTTAATATAGACTATGAAATCAATCAATTAGTTAGTAAACAAATCTATTAACCTTGTTTGTAAACAATAATTTTATTAATGTGTTTAAATTAATAAGATGTAACTATTGTTTTATTCCCCATCATATTATTTAATCCGTTTGAAATGAAATTAGAAATCAATGAAATTTAATGTAAGTGTAATATTGCAGTTAACATGGTAAAAGACGTTAACTATAGAGTATGAGGATAATAAGATAGAAATTTATGTTCAATACATTTCATATGGTATTGGTTGATTTAATAATAAGAATGTAAATCACAATAAATGAATTTATTAGAATATAAAAATGTAATAAACTGGGGTTTTATTACAGTTGTAATTGAACGCTAAAATTAGTGTAATATTTAAATATTGGATTTAATATGGAAAACTATATTGTAATTGATTATTAATTTCTGTGTAATCAAGAATGATGAAAATTGTTAACTTTTAATTTAGAATTTAAAAGTGATTAAATTGATTTTATAATAATAATTGATTTTATTAACGTGAAAAGTAGCCTTTTTGGGATACTATCTTGGATTTCGACGAAACCAGTTTCATCGGATCTGTAATAGTGAATTATTATAGGATTTCAAGTTTCGTAGCGATCAGACTTATCGTTTGATCGTGTGAGCTCGAAACGCGTAGAAATCAATTAAATGAATTTAATGAATATAATTTGGTTTTAAAAGCTAACTTTTATATACTATGGAATTAGGGTCTAAAACTAGTTTTATTGAGTTTAAAAATATTGAAAACCTATATTTTGTTATATAGGATGACATATTTTCGTTTTGGGGACGAAACGGGATTTTCGGGTCATGTTATCGTTTCGACCCAATTCGATTTGTTCCATCCGTTCATATCCATCTCTGTCTATATATAGGCTGTTATAAACCATAGCGCTTCTTATTTCATTTTCTGTACGTACAATTTCTATCTATCTGTTCAATTATTTGTTCCTTCTCAATGATAGACATTTCAAAACCCTAATGCCCAATTCCAAATCAAATCGAAAGTCCAAACTCCTCAAACCCTATCATATAATATATCATTGCAAAGCTCTCGACGAATATAATCTGCATCTACGGTTCGGTTTTGCATTTGATTCTCGGTTTGGCCAGAATTTGGTGAATAAGTTTCAGCAGTTCATATTAGGGTTTCGCGATCGATAGTGGATCGTCGACGAATCGACGATCGGAGGCCACCGGAGTGTAGAGGGCGTTGAGGCGAGTATCGGTTTTAATCGCCTCGACAGTGCACGAAATCACCAGGAACGGCGACGATAGGCGACCAACGGTGAGTTTCAGGAGTTGACCGGAGGTGGTCGCGCACGTGGCTGGTAGTGCGCCTGGGCATGGCGGTGATGGTCGCGCTCTCTGATGTGGACGAAGGTGGTCGTGGAGGCGGCGGTGTGCGAAGTTAGGGTGGCGACTACTTAGGTCCGATGCTCGCGTAAGGTTTGGGGGAAGAAGTAATTACTATTCTGCCTTTTATTTTATTTTAATTTTCAAACTTCTAACGTGTATAACTTTTGCATACGAACTCGGATTTGGACGCGGTTTCTTCCGTTGGGATCGTATTGAAATTTTGGACAACATAAACTGGTTTGGTTAAATTTGAAGACTGTTTAAATTTTGGGCTTTTATTGGATTTTAAATTTTCTATAAATCAAAGGTGAGTGATTTAACCCACTCACGCAATACCGAACCTTCTTATGTTAGTTGAATTAAATTTATGAAGTGCTTAGAATTTTATTAATTCCTATTTTGTGATTTAAATTGTCATTTATATTTAATTTTGATTTACATTGAATTAAATTGACATTTAAATTAATATTGAATTTAATTGCTTGTTAACACCGTCAATAGATAATCAATAACTGTTGTGATATATTGGTTCATTTGGATGTTAATTGTTATTATATGCCTATTGATTGATGATGGATGTATGGTTGTTTATTTATTTGACATATTCCTGTTATTACCTATTCATTTGTTGACATCATTTATATTATCATTTAGACCATTGAAAATGAACTAAGAAATAGATTGAAATGATATATACCTATTTTGATTTGGATTGAAATGATATATATCCATCCCTATAATTAAAATTGAAATAAATGATCACTTGGCCATAGGGTAGAAAATTACATACGGACACTAGATTGGTTAAATTAAATAGTTTTAAAATCTTGAATTTGGATTTTTATTAAGTGATATTGTTTTGAAGGAAATAAATTGGGATTTTTATGAATTGAATTATTTCTAATTCAAGCTTTGAAATGTTGAAATTAAAATTGGGTGAAAGAAGTTGTTTTAAAGAACTGAATTAGAAATGTGAAGTTATAAATCGATATATGAATTTAATTATTTTAAAGATTTGTATCTTAAAATTGAACGATGAGGTTAATTTGATTTAAGTGATTTAAATTAGCAAATTGAAATTGGACTTGAAATTGATATTAATTGAAATGGTTTAAATTAAGCATTGGATTGAAATTTAAATCATTGAATTGGATTGTTGAATTGAATTTGAAGTTAAAAATGAATGTTTCGAAATTTGAAGTTAATTCGAAATGAAATTGAAATCAAGCTGATTTGAAACTAAGTTGAAATTTAGTAAATTGGGTTGAAGGTTTGGAGATTGAATTTGTTGATTTGAAATTGGACATGGGTCCAGATTTGTGAAATGGAGGAAAACAGTTTGATTTAATACTATTTTCATAATAAATTATTTTAATATAAACTGTTTAAAAATCTATCCTTTTAATATTCAAATTATTTAGATTTTCCAAACTATTTTACTATATAAACCATTTTCAATACTCAAAGCATTTTATATCAAACTATTTAAACTATTTATAATATTTAAACCATTCAGACTATGTTCTAAAATTTCAAACTTTACAAAGTTGGAATGTTTATATTTAAATCGTTGATTTAAATGCGAATGTGGTTAAATGATGTTATAACCTAAGTTTGAATTTGAAATGATGTTTTCAAGTGAAAATGATATATTTTGAGTAAATATGATGATTTTGATATTTTGAAGTGAATATGATATTTTGATATCAAATATGAATCGGTTTGAAATGTCAAAGAACCAACCGGTGTGAAAAATGACGTTTGGTTGTTAAAGAGACCGAGTCCTCTTATTGGCATACTCTCTGTCAATATTTAAACCACTTTAACCACTGTGTACATGGTGGATGATCCAGAATGAAGTGGTTGAATTAGAGGCGTTTGCTGGATTTGTGGAAAGAGAACGATGATGGATGACCCCGGCACTTGTGCCAATTTGAAATGACTAAAACAGGATAGCTTGTCAGAGACAAGTGAGCTAGCTACCCCTAGCGGACATACCTCTTCGTATTACTATATTGATGTTGGCTTAATCGGTGCACCTTGATTTGATTTTGAGGGTGTTGGATGCGGTGGGCGGTCGTGGCTACGATGCGTTATCACCAGCCCTGCGACCCGAACTGGTAGTATCCTACCTTGGGCACTGCCTCACGTGACTTGTCATACTTTTTATCCTTATACGCGACCACTACAATTTTTTAGCGTTGTATTATCACGGAGCCTCCCTGACAACCGATGTTACTGGTGGTGTTAAAGGCAAACTGTAGGACAATGCTTAAAAATGTGTTAAGGGGGATTAATGTAAAGCCTTAACGCTAAGAAAAATATTTATTTTATTGATTAGACACTATATTTATAGCGTATATGACTACATATAGATAGTTCAACGGATCCTTAGGAGAAGGAAAATCCTGTAACATCTCTTAAGTTATTGCACGCACGTTATACACTGGATAGGAGATGTACAACCCCATAAACATCTCTGATGCTATTACACTACTGTTATTTGTGTTATTGATTTAACTTACATAAGATCTTTTAGTTCTGACTCGAGTGTTTTGTCTTTTCATTATGCTCGGGTCAGCCTGAGTATTTTAGTTTGAAGACATTATCCCTTAAAGATGAAGATGGAGTTTGCTAGATCGTATTTACTATTATTTTTCCACTGCATCATTATTGGAATGTTGTTGATTACTCTGATTATGTTGTAAAATTTGTGTAATCAAATGTATATTGTAAACAGCTTCATGAACTGTTATTTGATTATTATATTTTGTCAATTCCGCTGTGAGATTCTATGTTTTGTTTTTCCCTCTTTTCTTTTATTTTCTTATTTACCCTATTGACAATCCTCCCTTTTGAATGGTTTGAGTTAGACTTGTGTGGTTTATTGTCGATTTAAACCGTCCAAAAAGGTGGGTCATCACAAGCACTTTGTAAATACTCGAGAATACTCTTAACTATTGTTCAGTGATCTTAATTCACATTCGCTTAGTGTACCAGGTACACAAGCGAAATGTAATACAGTAAACTACATAACATATGTGATAATTCTTAGTCTTAATGCATAAGAGATCCATTTCATATGCTCCAAATTAAACATTTTAATGTGATGTCTACGTACATTAATGAGACTATCCCAACATCCTTCATTATTGACTATAAAAGATTCATTTTCAAATACAATGTCGAGGATTAAACAACTAGACTAAAATGATTTTAACAAGGGTATATTGTTAACAATTATAAGTTTGTTATTTACTTGCAGTTTAATTTAAGAAATTTTTTAGCACCTTAAATGTTATTTATTATAGAAACATGCTTCCTCTCCATTATGACTGAAAACCAAACTATTTGATTTCTTTATCAAAATAGTTATTCAATTTTAATGTTTATCGCGTGTCATTTTTGTATCCACTTTTGGGTCATATCTAAAACATACCATGCTTCCACTAATTTTAGGACATTTTGGTTGTTATGTGCAAAAGAACTCTTCTAAATTATAATTTAGAAGTTCTATTTCAACATCAAGGTCAAAATTCAAAATTAAATTGTGCAACAATTACTTATAGGATCCATATGGTCTTGGGCATATTGACCAGTAAAATTACATCACTAAGTTCATCATTTGAAATGGATGAAGTGATTATCTATTAACATTGCTATATATAATTTCAACTGCAATGATCTTCTTGAAGATACACTAACAACTAGTGGATTATATCCTTTTGGGCATAGTTATCAAAATCATATTTTGATAATGTACTTGGAATCTATTTCGGATTTAAAGCATCATTCCATATGACAGTTTAGACTTTTTATGGTTTATTGACTAAGGAAATTGTTGCTAAACTAACAAATCTTTTTCTCGACATTATTGAGAAACTCATAGTTTCTCTTTAATGTGCGAAAATTTGTTAGACATTCAAATATGTCGTGTGTTCGTTTTAGGCTTGGTTAATTTTATTTCATCTTATGTAATCAATTTCCATGTTCGAGTCTCTGGATCATATCTAAGTCCATTACACTACCACTAATTTCAAAAAGAAATTTCTTCAATAAAAAAGGTGATGTTTCTTAAAATGAGAGTACAATGGAACAGGCATTCAAAACTATTTTATGAACTGCCTTTTATATGTGTATAAAACCGATTTTATTAAACTTATGTTCATAATATATATTAGATAACCACAAATCTCAAACTATTTAGGAATGTGGTTTCTTATCAATTCATATTTCATATTAATATGATCTTGTAAACTATACTTCAGACGAAATAAAATTTAATCTATGTACTCTTAAGTGCTCGTTCTTGTAGAAAGCAGTTAATTCAACTTAATTCATCGTTGATCATTATTTGTCAAACAAAGTTTGATTGCTCCTTATCGATACATCATTATGTATCATAGTGAGGAGTGGCTTTTGAGATCGAATCTTATCCATTTTTACGTACATTTGGAATTCGTTTGCAATACACGCAACTATTCGATAAATCAATTTCTTTTTATTTCTTTATGTGTAATAATTTCTACTTTCATTGTGTATTTTATGAACTTATCATAGATACACTACTTATGTATCAAATACACATGTTCAATTTTATGATAATTCATTAGTGAATTTTAAAGAAGTAAGTGGATATATTTGGTATCATTAGACCTTCGACTACATACTTCTATTTGTATCAATTAGAAGAGTTCACCAAATTTTTTGTTGCTTCCACTTAATGGGTTATTTTCCCTTAAACGATCAAGATATAATTCACTAGAATAATATGATTCATAATCATAAAATTAAAGAATTATTTCTCAAAAGTATGGATTAGTCCATAATTCCAAACTAACTGTACAAAGTTTTAGATACTTCTATATTGTCAATAATTAACGCACCACTTTTGTTATGAAAACAAATACCATAGATTTATCTTATAATGAATATTCATAATATTCATATTAAAATAAAATTATATCTATTTTCATTCAACACTGTAAAACCGTTATTATTTAGTAAATAATACTTGGGGTGTATATATATAAAGATAATCTTTTGTAATTTGATGCATTTAACTAATAAGTGTCATGGTATGTTCCCACTATTTTCGCCATTACAATAGTAGCTCATGAAATATGAGGCTCCATTCAATATGAAATTTAATTTAATCAACTATAACTATTTTACACTCGATAGTTTTAGACCAAATATCTTGAATTCATAAAAATATCTCTCATAGAAAACAAATTTCTATAGAATTATATTTGGAATAGAAATCACATTCCTTATTTATATTAAGTATCTACCTGTATTATACAATTCTCATTTTCAATGTCTCTTCACGTAGTATAGGTGATCATTCAATTTCGTTATACCAAATGTGCCCTAATTACATCCACTCTCATATATCTGATTTCCTTTCCAAATGGTTGAACCATTCAAAGGAAACCCTTACTACAAGGTTGCATTGAACTCTTCACAAAAGTGCATTTGATCATCCTTAACATCCGGGGATATTGAATAAGTTGCATTTCATATAAACTGATCCAACTGACATTTCAATGATTGAATTCCTAGGTCCGTCTCTTAGTTCTTTATCCCATGTTTCTTTTAACATAACAAGATACTCATTGTATTCAATCATATTAAACACATCATCTTGCACTATGGTTTACTTGCTCATTTTGAATGATCTAATTTTCATCGAGATTTCGTACATTATGACTCATGAGTGTTCACCATATAAAATATCCATATTCCTGCATTTCTTTGGATTTCAAAACTCATGGAAGAATATACACAGTCTTGGGCAAATAAAGTCATAATTAGGCTAAGTTGCGAATGTATTTAGTAGTTGTATGACTTTGGCTTTTACATAGGTCTTAAACTGACAATACGCCAAATTATTTATTGATAAGCATATTATATTTGTCTTCATTAATCCTAATTTGGTTCATTTGTATTTTTCAATTATTAAACAACTTTATCAATTATATTGGATGTAAAAATTTATTGTAGTAGATAATTTAATGTTATATATCGTATGTTCTTACAATATTAGAAAGGTTAAATGTTATCATTTCATTTTTCTAAAGAGGCTCTCACTGGATTTTTATATTCCACAAAACCCTAAGAGAATTATAGAAAACTTTTGGTTTCTTTAGTAAGTGTTAGAAATTGTTTTCCTTGGGATTCTGACCTTGAATTTGCTCAACAAATCATAGACTCACAAGTTATGGATAAATCCTTATCGATTGTATCATGTAGAACTCCTAATCTTATTCCTTTGTCCTAATCTTGATCTTGACCTTGAGTTTTCTTAACAAATCAGGAGAGATTATTCACTTTTACATATCATTTCACGATGACCTAAGTATAATGCACATACCTTGAGTTTGCTCAACAAAAATGCATGTATTTTACCTCATCTAACAATATATTAATAGTGTTATACATAACATTCCTAACTTGAGTTTGCTCAATAACTAGCAAGTATGCAAGTAGTCTAACAATATATATATATAAATAATAAAGGACAACTTCATACATTTGAGATTCGTAATCTATAATATAAACATTACAGTGATATTGATTTAAGGAATAGTGTATTTCTTATGAAATACCTTCGTGATTCAAGTGTCAGGTACATCTGAAATCACAGTATACGTACTTTACATACATGCTTATTTCAAAAATATATTTTGTGTTTTGGTTCCACTTTCATTATATTTATAGATATAGCTATATAATCATTTATAAATTAATTAACTTATATATGTCTATAATGTTAACTAAATCATATTTAATTAACTTTAACCTTATTAATTAAATCCTATTTAATTCATTATAGCTCTTTAATTTAATTAAATAATTTAATTTTTACTTAAGATTTTAGAATTTTTTATTCATTAAACTATTTAAGAAGAATATTCAACTATAATCATTATAGTTTCACATATATATGTATATGTTAATTAATTAACCATTTAATTAATTAAATAATTAAACATTTTATTAAATATTTAATAAATTTCAAAAGTTTATTTAGTTTAATTTCTCAAAACAATTTTGAAAAAATCAAAACATTTTAATTTATTGAACCATAACCTTTATAGTTTTATTTTCATATACATCAACATAGATAATTTAATTAATTAATATTTAATTAATTATGTATTGAATAAATGATTTATTTTATTAAATATTATATTTAAATAATTTTACAAATTTCAAAGTTTTAATTTAATTTACCTAAAATAATATAACATAAATTTACAATTATTACCTTTATAGTTATGTATACATATATCACTTCATATATGTATATTTGATCAATTGACTTTTAGTTAAGTACTAATTTGATTAATTAAATTAATTAAGTATTTATAAAATTTCAAAGAAATATTAAATTAATTTCTTAGAACAATTTTGAAAATTTTCTTTTATATTTTAAATTTAATATTTAAGTTTAAAATATCTTTTAAATTTTCAAATCTTAGTTCAAAAATCAGGCCAAGTCTCAAATCAATTTGGGCATTTACTATTGGACCAACCTTTTGGACTTACTCTACTGATTGGGCCAAGCTAGTAGCCATAGAAAGGAAAATAGTCGATTATTTAACTTTAAGCCTAGATGCTACTTTTCTTGGCATCCATTGGATAAATGGGCTTAATTTGTTGGCCCTGAAGTTGCTAATTAGGCAAAATATGTAACACCCCGTAAATTTTACGTTAGTTGTTTAGTTAGTTAATTAGGTTCCAAAAATGGAATTTGTGCAAACGATGTAATTTGACCACGAAATTTGCACCAATGTGTTCGTGGTAGAATTCTGAGCAACTTTTATACCTAGAGCTTTGTGATCAGACTGCAAACAAAGAAGTTGCGGATGATAAATAAATTTGGAACAAAAATAATTAAATAATAACTTTAACATTTATATATAAATATTGGGACCCACCAGTCGACCTCCTTTATTGGACATGTCGACATGGTGTGGTCGACCCTATAGAGCGAGCGGTCAACCAGTCCTAACCGTGATATCTAGGGTATGCCTTGACCAAACGACCCGGATTTTATATAATTAAATCTAACGACTATGGTTGATTCGAGTGCCTATTAATTCAAGCCTAACCCTCTCTTCTCTTCTCATATTTTTGTAAAAGCAATAATGAAGCTCTTCCATTTTCTCTTCTCCACTATTTTCTAAATTATAAAATATAATATTTTATTTGTATATATACAAATTGGAGAAAAACAGAAATCAAATTAGAGAAGAAGAGAAGCGAATCAACACTACGTGGTAATGAGGTAATATATATATATATATATATATATTTGTATTTGTATTTGTATTTATATTTTCCTTCAACCTCAAATCTCTTCTTAGATACGTAATTCTAATATATGTATATACCATTTTTATACATATTTCTTGAAATAAGAAGGAATTGGAGTTGAATTAAAGGCTTTACTTTAGATCTGGAGATTTGGAACACTTATAGAAGGTGAGTGGGAATTTTATATATTGTTTATGATTTTGAATCTATTCCGTTGGCATACATTTGATTTTTATGCCTAAGTAAATAAACATATGTGAGTTGTAGGCTAAAATTTGAATGTAACAAACATCGCTTACATATTCTTAGGAGATCTGATAGGAATTATTGTTACTCCTTGGTCTGGAAATCAATCCCAAATGTTCTAGATATGAATATTGATTAGATATTACTTTTATTCCAGATTTGAAATTGGGTTGTAGATAATTAGTATGATTTCGATTATTATCCTAAATATGTTGAATTGGAATTTCCCGTAGTTTAATTTGTAGGAAGAATGTCTGTTTAATTTTTATGAATTTTTTATGTTTCCAAATTGCATAGTAAGTGCAGCTTTTGATTTAACAAGGAATATATCCAAATGAAAAGGAAGAGATGTGTAAAATAAAGATTTATCCTCTGTAGTTTACACTGTCTATTCCAATAAAATGAAAATAATCATTTCTTGTAATTTCAAATGAGGCAGGTCTTTCCTTTTGTTTTTCATCTTTTGTTTTAAACTAATTTACGAAAATCACAACGGAGAATCTTCGTAAGAAATGTAATTTCGACAAATTAAATATGAAAAATAATATTCTAGTTAAAGATTTATGACTAGAATATAATTGGTAGGAGTATGTATTTATACATGTTAATAAATATGACGATTTATGCGTAACGCTGGCGTAGGATATTAGTTATACGTAGTAATAATATTGATCTGCGAATAGAAAATAGGAGGAAAGTTTGGAAAGGTTCTAAATCCAATTAACGGGTAATAAATGCGAAATGAATTTGGGAGTTAGAAATAATTAATAGGGTAAATGGATTAAGGGGACTGGTAAATAGGAAGTTAGGTTAATAACTATGAATAGTTAGAAAAGGTTACTAATTGGAAATTGGTAAATATACATAAATGTATTAGAAAATGTCCATTAGGATGATATTATTTATCATGGACAAATTGACATTTATGGAAGAACCAAATAAAGGGGATTTACGGGTAATTTAATATTGTGGGAATTAGCCACAAGGGCCTCTTTAGCAAGTGAAATTAATTTATAGGACACACAACTAAAATAATTACTTTTAAGGACAATACGTAAAATAATTAGTTTCTAGGGCCTAAAAACCTATAAAATTATGTCCTTGAAAGTAATTGGACAGCTGACTTTGTCCTTGAAAGTAATTATTCTACTGACTTTGGCCTTGAAAGTAATTATTTCAGATGTGTGTCCTAGAAATTAATTGGACTGCATAGTTTGTCCTTCTGGTGAAATGCCTCATAAATAAAAGGAGGATTCTTAAACTAAGTCTAATATCCCACCGAAGATGATAAAGCTTAGCAGTGGTGTAATATGGCTTAAGTTAGTAAAGCCTAGAATAATTAACTGGAATTAGTAGGTTGGGATGCGAGGTCAGTAGAGTTACATAACAGAAGTCCGCCCTTCACTTTGAGGCCACCAGCAATTGTGTACACTTCATACTAATGTGAGATATCTTTAACAATAGGATCCGTTGAATAATTGGGCTTAGAAGATTGGGTTGCAAGGTCAGTAAAGTGACATAATGGAAGTCTACCATTCTTTTAGAGGTTATCAGCAGTTGTGTACACTTACTACTGATGTGGGACATCACTAATCATAGGAGCCATGAGAAACGATTATGGATGATAGAATCTACTTAAGGGTTAGAGGTATTAAGTAGTTGTTTGAGGGATGCCTCTTTCCTAATTAAAAAATATTAACCGGTCCGAATTAACAATTAGGAGTGGTGGTAGATATCTCGGGAAGGGTTCGCTTCAGATTTGAAGTATTAAGCGACTGATCTAGGGTCTGCTTTGGGTTTGAGTTATTAAGTGACTGATCTAGGGTCTGCCCCTCTCCCATAAAGAAGTATTAAGTTTCCAGTGAGATTCCAAGCAATGTCAGCTAGATAGTACTAATGAGGAATCTGCTTTAGGGTAAGGTATTAAATGACAAAGGCCTACCTAGAATATATGTATTAAATGGTCATGGTCTGCCTAGTCCTTATTAAGGTATTAAGTGGCTTGGGTACTGTCTCTTACATGGCTAAGACTTTAATAAATGATAAATGTGTTAGTAATATGGCTATTATATATTATAAATCCATAAATAGTGGTCAAAGGTCTTTGTAGCAAGGACCGATAGACCAACGATGATGATAATATGACCCGCTTCATATGTGGAAGTATTAAGTTGCTGATAGACTTACATCGGTATTTTATACTTAGGAAGGGTAGGTAGGTGAATCATGCTAGGTAGAAATATCGTGTGTGCAAATATTAAGTTAATTTGGTTAACCTTAAACATTAAATGGAAACCAATCGGTATAAATTTATGTTATGGACACTGTATAGATTTCCCAATCACCAGAAGGTTGTTCTGGCCCCCTCCTCATTACAACCCACATGATAGATTTAGAGGAACATGTCATTGGAGCTGGATTTGATTGATTGTTGGAGAAGTCTTATATTCTCTCATACACGATTCTGATGTGACAATCTGATATATAAGAAACACCATTAATTCCAAGGCAGTAGCCGCAGTCAGTATTTATATCCTATTATTATTTCCACTATGAGTTTAGATTTTTATCTCTGATAATGCTAATGCTTATTTGCAAGAATCAAATCCAACGATCAATGCTTTAATGGACTTAGGTTTTAAGTCTTGTCGAAATTTAGGCTCATTAAAGTGCAGGTTGTTACAGTATAGACCAGTTGAGCTCTAATATGGTTGAAGGAACCGGGCTAGTTTGTAGTAGTTAAATTGTGCGAATTTCAATTTTTTTCATTATTTAGACTGTAACAACCCAAAATTTGAGATATAATAATTAATTAATGAATTAATTAAACAATAAAATAAGTTTGTAAAATTGTCAGAATCGAGCCACGGATGTTGCACCATTGGGTCCATGGTAATTTTCTGATCAGTTTCCATTTATAACTTGTCGAAATCCGAGCTAGTATGGAGAAGTTACGAGAGAAACAAGAAATCAGAATTTAATAAACTAAAATGAAAATATATATATATACAAGGGCATGTGTCGAACCATGCTATGGTCAGGACGACCTATAGGTCGACCCCCAAAGATCATAGGTCGACCCGCACTTTTACCTGGACGACATTTCGTCCAGTTACGAGCCGAAGAGAGTAATTTTTATTTTTGGCCAAATCCTGTGCGTTCATAGCTACATTCGACGGTTCCTAGTGAGCCTATGACGTGGTTACACCAGATTTAATCTTAAAATCCGACGGCTTGAGATCCCTAAGCCGCAATATAAATAGAACCCTATGCCTAGCTATTTTTCTCATTTAGATTTTCTCCCAATTGGGTTCATTGCCCGAGGCTGAACCCAAGATAAAAAAATTTTCTAGGAAGGAAATATTTTTAATAAAAATATTCTACACCATAGAAGCGAATCCAGGAAGGCCCAGGAATAGAGCTAAGGACCAATGGTGAGTGTTTTGTAATTATTTTAGATTCGTAAGCAATTTAAAATAATAGGGTTCTCAATAGTTGTAGTTTTTATACAATTTTGAGGTGGTTTTTATGTAAATTTATTACAGTCAGTTTTTAAGTAAATTTCAGAAGTTCTTTTCAGTATATTTTTATTCAGCTATTTTATTCAGTTATTTGCAGTTATTTACAGTTAATTGCAGTTATTTACAGTTATTTACATCAGTTTTAAGTTGGAATTTAACCTGTAAATGTTAGTTTCTTTTTATAGAGATTGAATCCTTTTTGACGCGAATAAAATATTAAAAAGAGAAGAATTCGCTAATATAGATTAAAATAGAAAAACACTAAATTTATAGAAATCAGATATAAACTGAGAAAAACTGAAATAAAATAGAGATGGACTTTAACAGGAAAATTTAAGATATTTTCAAGTATGATTATAACAAGAGGTTATAACTAGAAAGAGAAAATAGAAGAGTAACAGTTGCAAGAACAATTATAACACATAGGTTATAATTAGAAAGAAAGAAATAACAGAAGAAGCTTATTTTAAAACTTAGATCTTGGATTAAGTTAATAAACAAATATAGCAGAATTAAAAGAAGAGGCTTATTTTAAAACTTAGATCTTGGATTAAGTTAATAAGCAAATATAGAAGTAGGGCCCGTACCGGCAGCATTCCCTTTCAGGTCTAGGACTGATGGTTTTACACGTAGGTGAGGCTGAGACACACTTATGCTGATTAGGGTAAATAAGTGGTCAATAGATAGAGGCTCAAATCTGGGGATTTGGGCAAGGGGTGCAAAGCTAGAAGATTTGTTTGTTAGGACCAGTACCGGCAGCATTCCCTTTCAGGTCAAGGACTGATAGTCTCACACGTAGGAGAGGCTGTGCGCGCTTATGCTGATTAGGGTAAATAAAGGGTTAAATAGGGGGGACAGTTTGTGTTTACCGGCGATGACCGAGCGTGCGACATCGATTAGGGTAAATAATTCGCTACTGCATCCTAAGTGCTAAAGAGGTGTCCTTTTGCCGTGACTAATAGGATTGGTTCGCATTGGCACAACAGAGATAGGAAAGGCTGATCAATGGGTAGGATTAGGATTATAGCCTAATCAAGTTAGCAGTTGAGATAGGATTAGGATTTCAGCCTAATAAAGTTAGCAGCTGAGATAGGATTAGGGTTTCAGCCTAATCACAGCAGTTTAAGACAAGTGCAAACAATCAAAGCAAACAGTCAAACAGAATCAGAAACAATATTTTATGCCAGTTTTATCTTTCCTGTATTTTCCTTTCATGCTAGAACTATTGCTTAGTCTATTATCTTTATCTTGCTTAGAAATGCTAGTAATTACTTTCACTCACCAGACTTATTGTCTGACCCACTGCTCTATCTTTCCCCTTTTCCCTCATTAGGCCAGCAGAGTTGAGGATAGTTGATTCAGGTTGCTTGGAGATTCATTCCCGGAGTTTTCTCATTTTAGATGTATTCTTCTGCTTTTCATCCTTTTCATTTGGTTTATGATGGATTGCCACTTGTGAGAGGGATTATTATTGTTGTTGTTGTTGTTATTTTTGTACTCTGATTATGTGAGACAGAGATGTATTTTAACGAGACACGAGATATTTTGAGTTTTTGAGACATGTTATGTTTTTATGACTTATTTCTAAATGAAGTTTAATTTTGAATGATAAGTTATTATTTAAATGTTTTTCGCTGCTTTTACTTATTTGTCTTGTGAATCTTAGTCTCTGTTATGCTTTAGTTATACCTATAACGCACCATATCCTTTGGTGTGCCCATTTTGGGAACACTAAGGGGTGTGGGGTGTTTCATTTGGTATCAAAGCCTAAGGTTACAGGATTCCCAAAAACTTGTTTTAAAAGTAAAGTATTTTTAAAAGGTAACATATCTTCAAACTAAAAGTATTTTTTAGAAAGAAACTCTTATTAAAGAAATAGTTTTCAAGTATAACATAGTTTTTATAAAGATCCCCTCAAAGTCCAGTTTAATCTTCTTTCGATTCTAAATTTTCTTTTCTTTGCATAGTATGGTGGATGCCCCAAATCTTCCAGAGGGTGTCCAAGTCCCTGGCTGGCTCCATAGATACCTCCAAGATACGGCACCAGAGGTGCAAGGGCAAGCGCCCAACGCAGCACCGGCGGGTGGAGGACCCTTTAATCCACCTGCAGCAGCCAATTTTTCTAAGCTATGCAAGGACTTCGCTAATCTAGGAGGCAAGACGTTTTCTGGCATGGAGGATTTGTAGAGGCACGAACTTGGGTGAGGAATACTGAGCGGATATTTGGGCTGTTAGGATTGGAGGACCAGCAGAGAGTTCAGCTTGCATCTTGGCAGTTGAAGGGAGAGGCTTCTTGCTGGTGGGAGATTGTAGAGATAGAGGGTAGAGACATTTGTTGGGTTGGATTTTGGGAAAGGTTCGAGAGAAAGTTCTTGTCGCAAGCCGAGGAAAGCATGTAGTTAGAGAAGTTCATTAGTCTGAAGCAGGGGAGTCTTTCGGTGAAAGAGTATATAAATTAGTTTAATAAGCTATCGTGGTTCGGGATGGAGCTTGTTAATACACCACATAAGAAGGCCACCAAGTTTGCTAAAGGTTTGAACCAGCCCCTCCAAGGGTTGGCATTGACACATGTACCTATGGGAGCGACGTATGAATCACTTGTGGAAATGGCTCTCATATCAGATGTTGCTAAGAAAGAAGAGGTTAAGGAGGTTCCTAAATCAGAAAACTCTAAGAAGCAGTGGTGGAAGAATAAGAAGGATAAGGACAAGAAGAAAGGAGGAGGACCTCAGAAGGGACATATCAAGAAGGGTGAGAAATGTCATAATTGTGGAATTGTTGGGCATTACTCAAAGGACTGTAAGAAGGACACGATGAATGGGAGGTGTTACAACTATGGGCAGCCTGGACACGTTAGTAGAGCTTGTCCTCAGAAGACAGGGAAGAGAGTAGGCGCACCTACGGCACAAGTACAGGCTTGGGATGCAACACCTTCTAGTAGTGGACCGTACCGAGGTAGGAAAGTCTCTGTAGAAGGTTTGGTCTCTATTTTGGATTTTCCTATTCATACTCTTTTTGACTCCGGAGCATCGCATTCTTTCATTTCTAGTTCCTTGGTTGATTGTTTTCACTTAGACATTTCTCTAGTTGTAGATCCTATAGTTGTTTCAAACCCCATAGGAGGATCGGCACATTTATCCATGATTTGTAGGGGTTTGAAAATTTTTATACTAGGCGTAGAGTTTGATTGTGATGCCTATGTACTGGGAATTTTGGGATATGGGATGATTTTGGGGATGGACTAGTGCGATATTGGACTGCGAGAGGAGATTCATTAGGCTAGAGACATGTAGCGGATGGACTCTCGAGATTTCTTGTGACCCACATGGGTCAGTCATGTTGAGCTTCCTTTATTCCCTTGATTCATCACTAGGAGAGTTAGATTCAGTTCCAGTTGTTAGAGATTTTCCAGACGTTTTTAAGGAGGTTAGAGGGTTACCCCCTAAGAAAGAGATCGACTTTAGGATCTATCTGAATGACACTATGCAGTTAATGCCCCGCTATTACCCCGATATAACCCTGCTATATCTCATAGCGGATTTCTGCCGCTACGATATTTTCGTATAGCCCCAAATATAGCCTTTCCGCTTTAAGCCCCGCTATTTCCGCTATATCCCGTTATTTCCGCTATATTATGCTATTTCTGCTATATCTTCTTTAAAAGAAATGAATTAAAAAAATGATATTTATACATTATAAAAATTATGAAATTAGTTTATTTAATTGAATTTTAATATATTTTCAGAAATGAAAATACTCTAATATTTTGCTAAATTCAATTATGTTATATAATAGTTTTACGTTTATTTACAATATATTCGCACTTGTTTTTATTTAAAATTATTTATGTATTAATTATAATTCTATTGAATGTTAATTTTTCACTTAATTACCATTTATATATTTGTAAAAACATTAAGTACGAGTTTTATATGCTATTTTAGAGTCATCTGCTATATCCCGCTATATCATCGCTGTATCCCCGCTATGACTTTTTGCACCTCCGCCACATTGAGTCTGCAGAGCGTTTTAATTGCACAGGAATGACAATGCTAAGCTAGTGGCATTGCCCGTGAGTCATACTGCTCCTAGGGAGAGGAAGGAGTTAAGTAAGCAAATCAATGAGCTATTAGAGAAAGGCTTCATCAAACAGAGCATATCTGAGTGGGGGGCGCTAGTCGTCCTCGGTACAAAGGCGGATGGTTCGCTTGGACTTTGCGTAGACTATAGAGAGTTGAATAAGCTCATGAAGAAGAACCGTTACCCACTTCGTAGGATAGACGATCTTTTTGATCAATTGGTTGGCTCTTCGGTATTTTCTCAGCTTGACTTAGCCACTGGATTTCATCATCTTAGGGTCGCTGATGATAGCATCGATAAGACAATATTTAGGACACCCGATGGATTCTTTGAGTGGTTGGTTATGCCGTTTGGGCTGACCAATGCCCCAGCCTATTTTGTAGATCCGATGAGCCGTGTTTTTCGAGATGTCCTAAATAAGTTCGTTGTAGTGTTTGTGGACGACATTCTTGTGTTTTTCAAGAGTATGGAAGAGCATGCTATTCATCTTGAGGAGGTTCTTCGTACACTTCGTGTTCATTAGTTGAAAGCAAAGTTTTCGAAGTGTCACTTTTGGCGTAAGAGGTGCGTTTCTTGGGGCATGTAGTCTCAAGAGAAGGTTTGGCTATGAATCCCGCTAAGGTTGTAGCGGTATAGGATTGGAAGGTCCCAAGAACGCTACCAAAGTTAGAAGCTTCCTAGGTTTGGCTGGTTATTATAGGAAGTTTATCGGAGATTTTGCTATGATTTCAGCATTTGAGGTTAAGCCTACCCTCATAGATCAGATTGGCTCAAGGTAGCGAGAGGATTGAGAGCTTGTGAATATTCTAGATAGGATTAGCGGAGGAGAGGTCTCTAGACATCTCAACGCTATTCTATCGATAGTAAAGGATGGTTAAGGAGAGATGGAAGACTTTGTATCCCTCGCACTGGTGATTTGAAGAGAGCAGTTCTAAAAGAAGCACACCATTCTCGGATGACTATTCATCCGGGTGGTGATAAGATGAATAGGGACATGAAGAGAGTGTTTTATTGGAGTGGCATGAAGAAGGATGTAGCAGAGTTTGTGTCTAAGTGTCTTGTGTGCCAAAGGGTTAAGGCGAAGTAGCAGAAGCTTGGCGGATTGCTTCAACAATTGGATGTACCCGAATGGAAGTGGGATAGTGTTTCGTTGGACTTCATAGATGGTTTATCCCGATCTAGGAAGGGGAATACCAGTATTTGGGTGATTATAGATCATTTGCTAAGTGTGCCCACTTCATTCCGGTTAAGAGTAAGAGCTCAGCACCTTATTTGGCATCCTTATATGTTCGTGACATAGTCCGACTTCATGGAGTTCCCTCTAGCATAGTGAGCAACAGAGACCCTATCTTTACCACCGAGTTTTGGAGGAGCTTGCAAGAGGATTTAGGGACATAGCTTAGATTGAGTACGGCCTATCACCCTCAAACGAATAGCCAAACTGGGAGAATTAATAGAGTTCTTGAGGATTTGTTGAGGACATGCATTCTTGATTTTGGAGGGACTTGGGAGGAGCACCTTCCTTTAGTGGAATTTGCTTATAACAATAGTTTTCAAGCTATCATTGGGATGACTCCTTCTGAAGCCCTTTATGGAAGACCTTGCAAGTCGCCTTCGTGTTGGTTAGAGTCTACAGAAAGGTTGCTACTTGGTCCCGACATGGTTAGAGAGACTTCGGAAAAGATTGATTTAATTAGAAGAAGAATGAAGACGGCCCAAGATAGACAGAAATCTTATGCAAATGAGCAGAGAAGGGATATTGAGTTCGAGGTAGGAGATTTGGTTTTTATTAAGGTGTCTCCATTAAGAAAGGTAGTGAGGTTTGGATCAAGTGGGAAACTTGCTCCCAGATTCGTAGGACCGTTCCCCATTGTGGAAAGGGTAGGGAAGATGGCATATTGGATAAAGCTAACGGAGAGGCTCGTGGGAGTTCATGATATTTTTCATGTTTCACACTTGAGAAATTGCTTACATGATTCAGCAGAGGTAGTGGAACATAGCCTATTTGAGGAAGTTGAAGTGGAGAGAGAAGCATCGGTTTGTCGCATTCCTACCAAGATCGTTGGACATGATATCAACAAGCTTAGGAATAAGGAAGTCCTTTGGTTAAGGTGCAGTAGGGAGATAGTATTGAGGACGCTACATGGGAGGCCGAGGAGAAAATACGTACCTCTTATCTGCATCTCTTCGATAGTACGTCTTGAATCTCCTATTTCCATCTTTAGTTTTGAATAGGTTCTTTCCTTTAGTATCCTTTGGGAGGGTAGATCTTAGGATTTAACCTATGGATGGTAGGACTGAATGTAAACATGTTACTAGAACATGTTATGTATGATGGACGCTAGTGGTTGAAAGTGTTTGCTAGTGGATGCTAATGGATGCATGTACACACATTATGCACTATTATCTCTTAGAGATCGGCCTAACTAGGTCACTAAAGCATATGCATATGGTTGTGTGTGCACTTTTATTTTTATTTTATTTCCATGATTTCTATAATGAGTGATTAGCATATGATTGTTGCATTTGGATGATGATTGTAGCACGCATATAGAACTATCAGTTATCATTAGGAAATTTGCATTCATTTGGATACATGGCACGAACATGATTGCATAAAAAGGAGGTCGACTGAATCAGTAGAGCGCCTAATCTTTTGCATTAGTTAGGGACATTGACACTACACTATTGCATATATCATAAATTGCATTAGAAAGCTTAAGGACAATGGATGATGGTTGTAGAATTTGGATGAAAATATTTATTTCATTCTTCTGTCCTTGGATATTTCGGGGATGAAATCCTTTAAGGAGGGGAGAATGCAACAACCCAAAATTTGAGCTATAATAATTTATTAACGAATTAATTAAACAATAAAATAAGTTTGTGAAATTGTTAGAATTGAGCCATGGAAGTCGCACCATTGGGTCCGTGGTAATTTTCTGATCAATTTTCATATATAACTTGTCAAAATCCGAGCTAGTATGGAGAAGTTACGAGAGAAACAAGAAATCAGAATTTAATAAACTAAAACGAAAAAAAATATACAAGGGCATTAGTCGACCCGCACTGTTACCTAGATGACATTTCGTCCAGGTACGAGCCGAAGAGAGTAATATTTATTTTTGGCCAAATCCTGTGCGTTCATGGCTGCATCCGACTGTTCCTAGTGAGCCTATGACGTGGTTGCACCAAATTTAATCTTTAAATCCGACGGCCTGAGATCCCTAAGCCACACTATAAATAGAACCCTAGGCTTAGCTATTTTTCTCATTTAGATTTTCTCCCAATTGGGTTCATTGCCCGAGGCTGAACCCTAAATAGAAAAAAATTCTAGGGAGGAAATCTTTTTAATAAAAATATTCTACGCCCTAGAAGCGGATCCAGAAAGGCCCAGGAATAGAGCTAAGGACCACAGATGATTGTTTTGTAATTATTTTAGATTTGTAAGCAATTTAAAATAATAGGTTCTCAATAGTTGTAGTTTTTCTACAATTTTAAGGTAGTTTTTATGTAAATTTATTTACAGTCAGTTTTTAAGTAAATTTCAGAAGTTCTTTTCAGTCTATTTTTATTCAGCTATTTTATTCAGTTATTTGCAGTTATTTACAGTTATTTACTGTTATTTACATCTGTTTTAAGTTGGAATTTAGCATGTAAATGTTAGTTTCTTTTTATAGAGGTTTAATCCTTTTTTACGCGAATAAAATATTAAAAAGTGAAGAATTCGCTAATATGGAATTAAATAAAAAAACACTAAATTTACAAAAATCAGATGTAAAATGAGAAAAACTAAAATAAAATAGAGATGGACAGAAATAGGCAAATTTAAGATATTTGCAAGTATGATTATAACAAGAGGTTATAACTAAAAAGAGAAAATAGAAGAGTAACAGTTGCAAGAACAATTATAACGCATAGGTTATAATTAGAAAGAAAGAAATAGCAGAAGAAGCTTATTTTAAAACTTAGATTTTGGATTAAGTTAATAAGCAAATATAGCAGAAATAACAGAAGAGGCTTATTTTAAAACTTAGATCTTGGATTAAGTTAATAAGAAAATATAGAAGTAGGGCCCGTACCGGCAGCATTCCCTTTCAGGTCTAGGACTGATGGTTTCACACGTAGGTGAGGCTGAGACACACTTATGCTGATTAGGGTAAATAAGTGGTCAATAGATAGAGGCTCAAATCTGGGGATTTGGGCAAGTGGCGCAAAGCTAGAAGATTTGTATGTTAGGACCAGTATCGGCAGCATTCCCTTTCAGGTCGAGGACTGATGGTCTCACACCTAGGTAAGGCTTGGTATGCTTATGCTGATTACGGTAAATAAAAGGTCAAATAGGGGGCGACAGTTAGTGAGTACCGGCGATGACCGAGCATGCGGTAAATAATTCGCTACTGCGTCCTAAGCGCTAAAGAGGTGTCTTTTTGCTGTGACCAACAAGATTGGTTCGCAGTGGCACAACAAATATAGGCAAGGCCGATCAATGGTTAGGATTTCAGCCTAATCAAGTTAGCAGTTGAGATAGGGTTAGGATTTCAGCCTAATAAAGTTAGCAGTTGAGATAGGATTAGGATTTCAGCCTAATAGAGTTAGCAGTTGAGATAGGATTAGGTTTCAGCCTAATCACAGCAGTTTAAGACAAGTGCAAACAATCAAAGCAAACAGTCAAACAGAATCAAAAACAGTAATTTGTGCCATTTTTATCTTTCCTATATTTTCCTTTCATGCTAGAACTATTGCTTAGTCTATTATCTTTATATTGCTTAGAAATGCTAGTAATTACTTTCACTCACCAGACTTATTGTCTCTCCCACTGCTCTATCTTTCCCTTTTTCCCTCATTAGGCCAGCAGAGTTGAGGATAGTTGATTTAGGTTGCTTGGAGATTCATTCCCGAAGTTTTCTCATTTCAGATGTATTCTTCTGTTTTTCATCTTTTTCATTTGGCTTATGATGGATTGGCACTTGTGAGAGGGATTATTATTGTTGTTGTTGTTATTTTTGTACTCTGATTATGTGAGACTGAGATGTATTTTCATGAGACACGAGATATTTTGAGTTTTTGAGACATGTTATGTTTTTATGACTTATTTCTAAATGAAGTTTAATTTTGAATGATAAGTTATTATTTAAATGTTTTCCGCTGCTTTTACTTATTTGTCTTGCGAATCTTAGTCTCTGTGATGCTTTAGCTATACCTATAACGCACCACATCCTTTGGTGTGCCCTTTTTGGAAATACTAAGGGGTTTGGGGCGTTTCATGGACCAAATTGGGCTAAGTGTAATAATTTACATTAGGCCCCATCTAGTAATTAATAAAATCATGTTTTATTTAAACTTATGTTACATTTATCAATTAATCATATTAATTAATTCAATTAAATGTTTGTCTGGACGTATCATACATACATTCATTGATGTAACATTATAATGAAATATAAACATGTGTATAACTATACATACATATAAACATTAAGATCTATTTCTATTGTATATATACGTATTATACTTACAAATGCATATGACAATTTCAAATGAATATCGAGAACATAAATGCCTAAGTATATACATATATTTGGATATAATATAATACGTTTATTTGGTTTGTATATAGATATTTAGAGTACCATATATATAGTTTAGACATATATACTATATGATATTTTGTTGCCACTTGTATATATTTAATACATGTATATACATACACACACATTCATGCACATAAATAAATTATGAAAACAAATCTATGTAATAGAACCGGATAATTTCCAAATAAGAGAATGCTTGATTGGAAGTGAAGATGGAAATAAAGTTCACATTAAATTTGGATCTAATCAAATTAGAATTAAAAGGAAATGAATAAGGTGCTATTTTAAATTTTCTCTTTTACAAACACCAATTAATAATAAATTTAATACCATAGGGAAAAGTCCATGTTTAACCACAACAATAATATATCCAAAATTTAAAATTACGGATCCAAAAGTACCCATTCAACATGTAAACAAAATTGAAAAATAATATTATCATAATTTGATATGTGTGTGTAACACTTCTATAACAAAATTAATTTTGAAATATTGCATGTATACATATGCATATTGTATTTAAGATTTAATTTCAAACTATACTGTTGATTAAGCAACAAACTTTAATGTATTAATTTAAAGCAAAATAACCCAATCAAAGGGTTTGACTTGGTTTACGTTCCTGAAGACGTGAAATTGAAGCGTATGAATGTATGTGTGTATTGTGTACACACAAACATACACAATTCAATTAATTAAACATTGAATCCATGTTTATATGTGAATAATATTATGATTACAAAAGTAATATTTTATTATAACAAATCAAATCCACATTAATCAATAATTTCAGATCTAACAAACAATATCAGTACACAATATAGATTAAACACAAATTGATTTTAAATTAATTAACTAATTAATTTAATTATGATAACAAAATAAAAATTGCAATAAATAAACTCTATATTAACTAATAATTTCAAATCCAACAACAGTATCAATACACAAAACAAACCATACACAAGATAGATTTTATATTTAAATGACAATAAACAAGAGGTTTAAAATAGATTCGATAAGTGACAATTCAATATACATGTATGTAAATTAAGTCAGGATTAAACATCATGAATAAGTATAAATAAAAAGAAAACAAACTTGAAAAGTCTTGTCCATTGTAATAGCATGATTTAAAATTTCTACTCTGATCTCAAAGATGATCCACACCTAGCTTTGTAAGAAAAGGATGATCCCCTTAGCTTTAATTTTGTTTAATGTTTTCATCTATTTTAGAGTTGATTTTGTTTTCGAAGGAATAGATGAATTTTCGGCCATAACCATGGAAAGGAGGAGAGAAACATGAAAATGAATGAAAAGAATTAATGAGAATAAAATTGGTGGATTTATTTTATTTGAAAGAATGAAATCTTGCCCTTTCTTTCAATTAAAACTTCCCTAATTAGTCCCTAATTTTCTCTCACTCCACCCCTCTCTTCTCAAGATATGGCTAGCCAAACATGCCATCATATTGCATAAAATTTCCATAAATTCCTTCTTGCAATCACCTTTTATTCAAACCCATTTAAAGCTACATCAATATCGTATATTGATGCGCGTAAATATAACTTTTATAGGCAATCAAATAATTACAAATAACTCCCAAACATCAAATAAATTAAACAGTAATCAATATTTACCATATATTAATTAATTTGATTAATTTACAACATTACATAAATCAATTAAATAGTGTGGTTTTTCTGAGAGTTAACAAATATGGTTGTGTGACTCAAAGGCGTGAATTCAATTAGCAATTAATATCGAATGATTCAACTATTAACGTTCTTACCTCATTTTAGCTAGCAGTGTGATAGTTTAGTAGAATTCACCGCTTATGGACCTTTTTTTAGTAAAATTGAATTTCACATTTTCTTAAGCGGTACCTTTTAGCAATGATTATTTACAAATATTCTCTTTGTCAACGCTATCTCACCGAGGGTTTAAGGAAATGGCTTCGATCAATTCCAATTTCACCCTTATTTAACTCAGTTAGTCCATAAACAAAGTCCTTGCTCTAATAATAATATTTATTATTAACCGTACTACTCTGGACAGGGATTTTGACTTTGAGTTAGCTATAGTTGACCATGATACTAACCTCATACAATTGAGAAAATTAAATCTCTATAGAATATTGTTTCACTTCTAATGCTTCAATTCAGACGCAATATTGTTTCGCTGGATCATCTTACCATAATTAAAATATAATCATAGTGGAGTGATCGTATTGAAGTTCACAGTATTCCCAAGTCGAGTGAATTGTGTAACCTTGTCACCTTGAGATTTCCTATTTGACCTAGTTGTTATAACCAACTTGATACTCTTAGGCGAGTCATTCCGTAGTTAGCCAATAACTATCGGTACGTAATTCCTTAGTGCCTCAACCAACCATGAGTAATACATAGTCCAACATTTGGAGAGTGACACACACTCCAGGCTTAATGGATGTATTGATATTCTTTCTCGAAACATCTCACGAGGAATATTTAAAATAATATTTTACTTTATATTATGATATTTTTCTCTTGATCACAACTCATTGTAATTATTATCACATAATTATCATTCAAGGATTTTCTATATTAATACACTTAAATTAATTACTTAATTAATATATTACAATATAACAAGTATATAAAGGAAACTTAAACATATTTATTATGAACACGATTGGTTATAAAGTCCGATATGTGTAAAAAAACAAAATTGCCCCTAGGTCTTACCCTAACTCTCTCAATATGTACCTTATGTATGGACTTATTCCAATAATCTGTTTTAGGTTTATTTCAGTCCCGCTAAGATTATATTATACATGTATAGTTATATCAACTTAATTTATTTATAATTGTTATAATTTAATTAACTTATATAATGTATATATGTAACTTAAAATCATATTTAATTAATTTTAGTTCTTATTAACTAAATCATATGTAATTAATTTCTAGTTTTAATTTTATTAGTTAAATCATATTTAATTAATTTAATTTATATAAAATTTTTGAAATTTTATGTTATGCATCTTAAACTATTTAAGATAAATAATCAATTATAACATCTATAGTTTTATATACATGTATCTTTATTAAATAACATTTAATTTATTTATTAAATAAATAATTTATTTAATCAAAATAATTTTAATTAAATAATTTTAATAAATTTGAAATAATATTTATAATTTATCTTAAGAAGTTTATGAGAAATATATATTGAACTATAACAGAGACAATAATAGACTGTTATATATACAGAGACAGTTATATATACAGAGACAGTTATATATATGTATATATATATATATATTAATATGTATGTTTATTTTAATTAATTAACTGTTTATTTAATTAATCTAGTTAATAAAATGTTAAATAATTTTTGAAATTATTAAACTTAGTTTCAAAACAATTTTGAAAATTATTTTATAACTTCTATAAAATAGTATTTTTTATTTTAAACTTAACTTTTAAATTTAAAATATATTTTAAATTTTCAAACTCAATTTTTGAAAATTATCACAAGAGCCAATCTAATTTAGGACTTTACAATTGGTTAACGTTTTGGGCTTACTCCACCCATTGGACCAGGCCAGTAGCCAGAGAAGGGAGAATACTTGATTATTCAACCCCAAGCCTAGACAATACAATTCTAGACACCCAACTAGATAAGTAGGCTTTATTAGTTGGCCCTAAAATTGCTAATTTAGACAATAAAATTCTAGACATCTAATGGATAAGAAAAATATTTATTAAAAAAATTTGACTAAGTCAATATAATTTGAATTCAAATTTAATATCTAAAATATCTAATGTTGACTGAATAGAATTTGATTTCAAATTTAGATCTGCAAAACACAAAATAAAACATCTTTTAAATATGTTTAAGAAGTATATACATATATGTATAATAGAATTAGTTATGTTCGATTTTTTTATGCATGAATAATATAAAACTCAATTTCTCATTTTGAATAAAAAAAAATTAATATCAGATTCCCCATGTCATATCCACGTCCCTTCTCTTAAACCTCTCTCCTGCCCACACCCTTATGTACCTTCCATCTCATTCGATCTGCCCCTTCCCGCTTCTATCCCTCCTCCCACTCCTCCACCATTACCTCCTGATCTCATACCTCTTTCATCTTCTTCTTCCCTTGTCTCCTCCTCACCTTTTTCCTCTCCTGTTCATGGCTTTCTTGGCCCATGGTCCAATATGTTTAAATCCAAACTAAGAAATGCAGGGGCCTACATCCCTTGCCACTTTGATATTGATTATTCTGGTAAAGCTATCAACCCGCCTGAGAATGTTATTACTAAAGGTGTCAAAGCTTGGACCGATTATTTGGTGGGTTTCTTTTTAGGTGAAAAATTAATTATATGGCTATCACCTCTCATCTCTCAAAAGTTTGGAAGCTTAAAGGAAAATTTGAATCGTTTTCTGATGGGAGAAATTTATACATTAAATTTTCATATGAGGAAGACAGACTGAAGATTTTAAAGCCGACCCTTTATTTACCAAAGTACGGTTGTTTATAATATCAGCATGGAATCCTAGCTTTGGATCTGCTCAAGCTAGTATAAAGTTCATACTAGTTTGGGTACATCTTTATAACACTCCTTTGTTAACTTGGACTTTACTTGGCATCAACTGGATTGCGTGCCATATAAGTCGATTGATTTGCTATGACGAAAACACTAAATAGTTAAGAAGATTTGATTATCATAAGTGTTTGATTAAGGTATCACCTGATAAGGAGCTCTAAAATTTATATGTATGGGTGATGATAAATGTTCAAATGTGATTGTGGAATATTCTTGGTAACCAAAGATTTGCACGTTTTGTAAAGTTTTTGGTCATTGCTTTAATAAGTGTATGACTAACTATAAGGCTAATAATGATTCTGAAACACATAGTACAGTGGCCACTTCAGCTAATCAACAGAGTAATTATGATGGGGGAAAGGCAGAAGCAAGTAATAAAGTAGTTGGAAAAGCAAATATGGGGGTTCGTAGAAATAAAGAGGTGGATGTGCATGTGCATAGTGGAAATAAAGAGGTGAATGTGCATAGTGATATAAGACCTACTATGAACATGCATGGTGTTAACACCGAGGGAGTAAAGCCTAAAAAGCACACTCAAAAATCAATGCTTAGCAAGTAGTTCAAAAAAAACATGGAAGTACTAATGAGACTCAATATGTAGGGAAGCATCAAAAGCTCAAAATGTAAATGTTAATAATATCAAGATAATTCAAACTTCCACCAATAACAAGTTTGATGTCCTTGCTACATTAGAAGAAGGAGAAATGGTAGAAGAAGATAAAAAAGGAGCAGAAATATCAAATGTTGTTGATACATCAGATACAACACATGTTATGAATAATGTTAATGTACAACTGGATATGAATAACTACAATCAAGCTCATATTCCTGTTCATACTCCACTTGCTACTTCAAATGTATCGATTAACCCTGATCCTGTTAAACCTGGTTCTATTCTCTCTGCTAATAATACCTCAATTGTGAATGGACCAATCTCTCAACCAAAACTTGTGCAACAATTCTATGCACGTACACAACTCCTCTATCCCTCCCATCATTAATTCTTTCCCTCAATCTTCAAATATTTCATTAGTATCCAGTCCATATTTATATATATCTCCCCTACCCATCTCCTTATCCAAGAATCATCTCCTCTATCTTTTACTTTGCTAAAGAAATCAATCGATCCTATTTGTTCTGAAACCTTAATCAATCTGAAGATAAAAATGAGAAAAATCTTTATAATCAGCCTCATGACCTTGATCTTGGAAATGATTATTCCATTAGTTAAATAACTTTCAAGTAATCTGATTCAAGACCCAAAGAGGTATCTCGTGTCACAACTAGGCTTTCAGCCAACAAAACCAAACTTAATCAATGATAAATACAATTGCAATGTGGAATGTTCGAGGTGCTTACTCAAGATCAATGGAAATAGAAATTAAATTTTTTATTCATTATCATAAAATTCAACTCATAGCCCTATATAAAACTAAACTTGATCATTTTCTAACTGCTAAGGCAGTTAATCTCATTGCTCTATCATGGAAAACAATATATAATTTAGCTCAAGCTCCTTATGGGAGGATTCTTGTAATATGGAACCCTTCTATTTTCTTAGTCTCCCCTCTCGCTGTCCATAAGCAATTCATCCATGCTCATGTTCTTCACGTTCCCTCTTCTTTTTCTTTCAACTGCAGCTTTATCTATGCCGACGTTGACAAAATTTCTAGGAAAATCTTCTTGGATATACTTCCTTCTCTTTAATCTTTAAATTCTCCATGGCCCTGATTAAGTGATTGGAATTGTATGCAATTGCACAATGAAAAATTAGGAGGCAAACCTCTATCAAAATCTAAAACAAATCCATTAAACAAAGCCATTTTCTCTTCCGACTTAATTCAAATCACTTTTATGTTTATTTTACACTTGGAATAATAAAAGTAGGAGTGGGATTAGAACCTATTGCAAACTAGACAGAGCTTACTTTAACACTTCAGCATTGAACCTATGGCCAAACCTCATTTTAAATATCCCCCCCTTTATTTGACCACTCTCCCTTAAATCTCAACTGGGAAAAAGCTGCTATTAGAGGACCTTCCTCATTTTAATTTTTTAATGGATGGACTAATCATCTTGAATACTATAGTATTGTAAATACTAGCTGGAATACTAATATTAAGGGTAACTCCATGTATGTTTTGCAAGCAAAACTGAAGCTGACCAAAGTCAAACTCAAAGAATAGTCATATAATACTTTTAGGGATGGGGCAAACCTTTTAACTTCTCTATGAAAGGACCTGTTAAAGACTCAAACGGATATGATGGCCCATCCTACAAATATCTACCTCTCTACTCTTGAACAGGAGCAATCTGAAGCCCTTAGGAGTGCTCTAATCACTAAAAATAATATGAAAAAGCAAAAGAATAAAATTGCTTGGGACCTTAAAGGTGAAAATATTCTTCCTTATTCCACTATAGTTTGAAAATTAAAAACTTATACAACAAAGTGAATATCATTAATGATATGTCTGGCAATATATGCTCTTCTCCTCCTCAAATAAAAATGCCTTTCTTCAGTTTTTTATTTCTTCTCTTGGTAAACCTTCTCCTATGTCTCCTGACCTTCCTCTCTTATCTACTATGCACCTTCCCTCCATATCTATTGAAATGTCCCCATCCTTATTTAGGAAATATCCTCAGAAGAAATAAAAATACTATTTTTAATGTAAAGTCGGATAACTCTCCAAGACCTGATGAATTTAATGCTTATTTTTTCCAAGAATGCTTTGGAAATAATTCAAAAGGATATGATCAAGGAAATTAAAATTTTCTTCTTGAAAAATAAAACGCTTAGTGGTATTAATGCCACTAAATTAGCTCTTGTTCCTAAGTCTGTTTCTCCTCTTGATGCTTCTCATTATAGGCTAATTACTTGGTATAATGTTATTTATAGATGTATTTCAAAAATCCTTGCTCCAGAATGAAGATATGCTTAGCCTCTATAATTTCCTCAAATCAAAATGCTTTCTTATCGGGAAGATCAATTTCAGACAACATAATTTTGACTCAAGAGATGATGAGAGGATACAAAAGAAAATTTATTTCCCCTTGATGCTCAATAAAAATAGATATTCATAAAGCTTTTGATACAATTTAATGGAGTACCATAATAAATGTTTTCCATAAAATGAATTTCCCCTCTCCCTTTTTCGCTTGGATATATACTTGTCTTTTCACTGTTTCATATTCTATGGATTAAATGGAGAGAGTTTTGGGTATTTTAAAAGCACTTAAGGAATTAGACAAGGGGATTCTATCTCTCCTTATTTATTCATTACTAAATGGAAGCTCTTACAAGCCTCATCAACTATGGTGTTAATGCAAAAGAAATTGATATCCATACTAAATGCAAAGATCCAAAAATTTCTCCCATAAAGTATGTTGATGATCTTTTCATCTTCACTAAACCAAATATTAAGTCTGTTTATAATTTCCTAAGCACTCTTCACAAATTCTATTTATTCCCAGGCCCTATAGTTAACTTAGGGAAGTCAAATATTCTTATTGCTGGCCTTCCTCAGGTTGAAACGATCAACATTACTAATATGTCTACCCTTGCCACTCTCCCTACTTCTTCAGTTTAGTTAGGAGCTCCTCTTACTACTTCTAGAATATCTTTAGCTCAGAGCCTTCCATTATTTGATAAAATCATGAACAAGTTAACTTCATGGCCTACTGCAAAATTATCCTCAACTGGTAGGCTAGTTATTATCAAATCAATAACTTCTTCTATGTGCCTGTAATTTGCTAGAATATACGTTCTTACAGAAAAAAATTATATCAATGATTAACTTAGCTTTAAACCAATTTTTCTGGCATGCGAATCCCTTCTCTAAAAAACTAATACCTTTAGCTTTCACAAAATTATTCCTTCCACTTGATAGCGGTGGATTGGGTATCGTGAACATCAAGTCTTGGAACCTGACAGTTATATCCACTCATATTAATAAATTTTTGTAGAGAGGAAATGACATTCTGTCTACTTGGACTCACAAACATTTAGTTAAAAATCATCACTTTTGGACAATGTCTATAACTAATGATTACAGCTGGTATTAGAGAAATATTATGAGAGCTATATCGATTGTTCTTCCTATGGTTCAGTATATCATCACCCATGATTCTTATTTACTTTTTAGGCATTCTCTTTCGGTAGCTGCTGGTTGCATCCTTAACTGGGTTATCCCCATAACCTAAAATTGTAGACTAGTATCCCCGACAATGCTCCAGTAGCCAATTATCTACATGATGGGAAATCTCCCTTTCGCACTCTAGTTCTCAGGTAGTCAGACAATTATGGTCAATCATTAAGAAAATGTCCTTTGAAGCTACTAAGGGAGATATTAGGTGCGATGGTAAACTTCACTCGATTGCTGGATTTTACAAATTTGCAACAGGATATGGTAAGGAACCTGTTTTCCCTTGGAGCAGTAGAATATAGTGCTATAAATCTGAACCAAGGTAGAATATAATGCTATAGAAAATGATTACAAATGCAAATCCCACTCAAGAAAAACTAATAAAAAGAAACATCTTAGTTAATGCATCATGTATATTCTATAATGGCCCGCCCGATAGCAATGAGCATTTACGTTAGTTCCTGAGATGATGGTTTTGATGACAACAACCATAGGACTTGTTATAAAATATAAATACTAATATTCTTGTCTAGATACATTGTATATGTAGGATATATACATGCAAGTACTGAGAATGAAGACTGTACAGTATAAAGATGAACACGTGCATTTATCTAATCATTTAATTCTCCTCTCTCTTCGCTCAAAGTGCAAAATTGTGTGTTTTATATAGAAATTAAGTTGAAGAAAACGAGTTTTAGGAACGTTTCGAAATCGCTTTAGAAATTGCCTTTGAAATTCTCTTACTATAGAGTATATAATTTTTATACTAAAAAAATAATATATAATAATAATTCAAAAGCCCATTTATTTGAAAAACATTTTTATAACACATTATAATACCTGTGTATGAAATCCAGAAAGAAATATCAAGAAAACATCGAAATAACGGAAATTACACCAAGTATTATCCGTTTAAAACAAGCTGCGACTCAATATTCGACAACAGGTTTGAACAAGTTAACAGTGTCAAAATGACTTGAAATTTTGCAGGAATGTAGTTCAATTCCTACTTCAATCTGCAAAAAGAATCACTCAATTTGGATAAAGTATGCGAAAGTTATGATGTCTCAAACATGAAGACCGAGTATAGAGATTCAAGACCGACAAATTCAAAATTGAAGAAATCAAGACTGAAGACTCATGAGTATCTAGAGTTCAAGATATCAAGATAAGTAATAGAGTCTAGATTTATGTTAAAAATTTATAATATCACTAGAATCTTTATTCGGATTTTAATTGTGGAATGGAATCCACCTTCTCGCTTTAATAGTGGGATGGAACCTACGACCTCTTTAGTGGGATGAAACCCATGACCTTCTCTAGTGGAATGGAATCCACAAAATTTTCAAAATGATTTATTTTTTCAAAACTATCTTTTTAAAGTCATCTCTATCAATTTAAATATGTTAGCCTTAATTCAAAAACTAGTTTTAATCGTATTAATTTCAAAATCATCTCTTGTTTTTTAAACTGTCTCTTGATTTTAATATTTTAGCTTTAATATATTTTAAAGAAATCTATACATAGTTTTAATATTACTTTTATATTATAGATTATATATTTTAAGATTACTTTCTAGAAATCTTTTATAAATTTAAACTATATTCAAAATGGTTTACAAAGTTTAGAAATTGTTTTGACAAGTTTTAGAATAGAAATCATTTTAAAGAAAAATCTATTTTCAAAATTAACATAGGCATGTCGACATCCCTCATCCTCCTATGTCGACATGGTAGCCGTAGAATTCAAATTTCAAATTTTCAAAAGAAGTGTCCATTCGTCATAACCTTTCGCGAATGGACATGATCATTGTTCTCCTATAAATACTACTTGTTTTCAATGAATTTTAAGTTAGTTTTTCTTCATTTCTTCACTTCTTCTTCTCTACTCAAATATTCTCTTATATTTCAAATGCTTTAACAAAACTCTGTCGAAATTCTAAGTGAACCAAACTCGATCATCTCTGGTTTGATTCTCTGCCACTCTCTCAAAGATCTCAGTGCTATTCAGAGTTATAAGATCATTTGTAATCAAAGATCGAAAGATCAGAGTGTAACGAGTCTCTCTTTATCAAAGTGTGATTGGAAACAGTGTGATTGTGGCCCGTAAATCAATTGGGTGTGATTGTAGCCCGTAAATCAATTAGGTGATCTTGTAGCCTGGTTAAATCAAGAGAGATTGCCGTGGACTCGGAGATAGGAGGGTGTATCTCGTGGCCTTGAAATCGAGGTTGTAATATCGACATTATATTTGAAAAGAAATCTACACAAGAAATTGTGTGGACTGGATGTAGGGTAACTCCGAACTAGTATAAAATTCTGGTGTGTTCTTTCCTTTACCGCTTTTATTTACTATTTGCATCTGTGCCTGGTTCTGTGATTGTCTCTATGTTTGTGAAATTGCATCTTTATGTGTTTAATTTGAAAAGATTTCAAAAATTCCATAAAATCCATTAACCACTATTCACCCCCCTTCTAGTGTTAATCCAGCCTTAAGATCCGTAATCCACATTTCCTACATTTGGTATCAGATCATTGGTTTTCAAACTTTTCATAATCTAATTTTTGAAAAGTTTTCAAATGGCTGCCAACACCGGTAATGTCAACACTATCACTAGTTCATTTGTAGAGGGTCAGTCGACTGCCAGACCACCACTTTTTAATGGCAGTAACTATGCATATTGGGCATGTAGGATGAAAATCTATATACAATCAATAGGATTAGACACTTGGAATATCATACAAACTGAGTACATTGAACCCACAACTAATTTTGCATAGTGGACTGCTGAGCAAAAGACTATTGCACAAAACAATTCCAAAGCCATGAATATTCTATTCTGTTCACTTAATAGGAATGAGTTTAATAAAGTGTCTGTATATAAGTCTGCATATGAGATCTGGAAAACTTTACAAGTTACTCATGAAGGAACAAGCAAAGTTAAACAGACCAAAATATTTATCTTGACCAATCAGTTTTAATTATTCAAGGTGAATCCAAATGAGTCCATTTCAGACATGTACAGTAGGTTTCAAGACATTGTGCACTTACTAATTGCATTAGGAAATAACTTTTCCGAGGAAGATCAAGTTAGGAAAATTCTGAATTCACTCACTCCAGAATAGGATCAGAAGACTCTAGCAATTGAAGAGGCTAATGATATTAGTACTCTGAAAATTGAAGAATTGATTGGGAATTTGATGTCGTTTGAAGCACAAATGCAAGGGAGAAGAGAAAGCAAGGCCTCAGAAAAGAAGTCAATAGCGTCCAATGCAATAACAGATGGTTCAGACTCAAACAGTGATGACGATGAAGAAATAGCCTTGATGACAAGGAATTTTAGAAAGTTTCTGAAATACAGAAAGATGAACAATTACAAGAGAAATGATCACAAGAATTCTGAAAACAATAATGAAACTCAAAACAACGGCAGATGCTACAATTGTGATGAGCCATGCCACTTAAAAAGAGATTGTCTGCATCCGTATAAACAGAAATTTTCTCTAAGTAATGATTCGTCAAAGAAAAGAAAGAGAGCATATACTGCAACACTGGACAATTCAGACTCATCCTCTAGTGATGAAGATCAAGAGACGGAAAATTCAAACATGTGCTTTACAGCTATTCACGATTCTGATGATCTCGGAAATATGGATCTAAAAATAGGTACGCATTTAAATTATATTGATTAAAATTGCTTGTTTGAATGTTTGATTGTTTGCATGTTTTGAAATTGCTTGTTGTTTGAATTTAAAATTTTGATATTCAAAATAATATTATTTTAATATTAAAATATTAATATTAAAGTGTTATTATATTTAAAATTATTTCAGATAAAATATAAATTAGATTATAGGATATATATATAGAGAGATATTAAATAAAATAAGAAAAATAAGTCACATGATTTAAGGGACCCATGTCGACATGACCCTACCCCCCATGTCGACATCCCTCCAGAAATTTGAAATTCAAATTTGAATTCAAAACTTTGAATTTCCCTCCACCTTTTCACCAACTCCAAAGCTCTGAAAAGGTGTCTCTTGACCAGAGAACATGACTCTTAGATATTTATTTATCTTCTTAACTTTATCCTATCTTTTCACTTTCATTTCAAAATTCAAACTCTCAAGCTCTCTACTTTCTTCAAACATGCTTCCTCAAGCACTCCATCCACCATTAGACTGTCCAAGGCCACCAAAGAGTTCCTCTACAATGATCCGAAAGCTATCAAGGCTTACATAAGCTATGTAAACTTTGGAAAGGTCCATGCGGGAAAATTTGCTATCTTTAATGATTTTTCTTCCTATGAAATCAATGTTCTTTTTAAAGAGAATCAAATTCTTGGCTTAATTGATGATTCTCAAAATGATTTTATTTGTTATCCGAATCTTGTCAAAATGTTTTATGCAAATTTGAATCATGGTTTTTATGAAGGAAATGAAGGGGAATTGTGGAGTAGCGTTAAAGGAACGCGTATTGTTTTAAATAGTGATTTTGGGTAACATTCTTGGTTGTAAGTATGCGGGAATGGATCTTTCCGATTTTCAAATTGATGAACATGATCGTGAGACATTTCATCACATTTTTGAAGGAGATGATAACTTTAAGTTTATAAACCAAAATTTCCGTCCTAAAACTAGAATTGTAAACCTTCTTTTGCAACATACCATAACTCCAAGATCAGGAAATTTCAATCACCCTACTTTAAAAGTTTGTAAGGCTCTTTTTGCTATTTTTGGGCACTATGACATTAATTGGGCGCAAGTGATTTTGGATGAACTTCGTCCCAACATTTTTACTTTAGGTGAAAATACTTTATATCATGGGATTTATCTCACTCGGATTTTTAACTACTTTGGTGTTGATTATAAGAAGGAGGAGTTCGTTTCTAGAAAAGTGTTCAACCATGCTAACATCTCTGTCATAAAAATTCCGTTTGTGTTTCAACCTTATGAAACACTTGCCGAAAAGGATGAGAGATTGGCTCATGAAGAGATGGAAGAAGAAGAGGAGGAGGAAGAAGGAGAGGAGATGGAAATTGAAAAAGAAGGAGATGAGGAGGAAGAGACTTCATTGGAAAGCATCGAATACCCTATCACTCCTAACAATCCATCCAACAAAACGCTTCTCAAGAATCAAAAGATTATCATGGAAAACCAATGGATTCTCAAAAGATCCATTAGTAAAAAGTTGGACAAGATTTCCACCAAAATGAACAAGTTCTTTGGGAAAGTGAGTCGCAAGCTTGGATTATCATCATCCTCCAACTAATACTAGTTTCATTTCATGTTGTTTTAGTTTGTATCTCTCTTTAGTTAATGTTATGTATCGTTTATGTAATGTTAACTAAATTTATCAATGAAAATCTTTTATTTCTGCTTATTAGCTCTAAAATATCTCTAGAATGCTTGTTATTATATTGTATAAGTTTATATATATAGACTTGTATATAATATAAAGAAACAAAGCAAATTGCCAAAATTAATAGGGGCATGTTGACATCCTCCTACCCCTCATGTCGACATGTAACAGCCAAAAAATGGTTTTTTGTTTTGAAAATGAAATTGACATAACTACCTTGTGTTTTTTCATTTCAAATGACTTTCTAACTCTTTAAATACATGTTTCTTCCAGAAAAATGCATACTTTCAATTCACTTTATTTTCTATTGAATTTCTTCATATTTTATAAAAAATGGCCTCTCCTATTCATAATCTAAGTGAGAATCTTGAAAAAACTGTCAATTCCTTCAAGAACATACTTAATTATCCTTCGCAATCAATGTAACTTAGAATTACGCCAAATGCAGATGATAAAAGAAAGAGAAAGGCATTTCGATGCCATTCGATGGATGATCTCAGCCCTCAACAAAGAACTTGAAGCGAATCCAGAAGGAACTCTGAACTAAGATAATGAAGAATGGGATGCTATAAAGGCAGATCCTATCTTTGGTGAAGAAGGATGGATTCAAGTTCCAAGAAATGTTTGATTTGACATATGTGTCCCCCCTGCCCCCTCAACCAAAGGGGGGTGACATGTTCACTCTGCGCCTTACACAGGGCTTTCCCTCTACGCGTATCTACGTCCTCTGATTTTGGGGCGACGTACTCGACGCTCGGGGCCTACCCCGTGTAAGGCTCGGTGTTATTGAAACCGGTCCACTCGCCCGAAGCTACTCGCTTTGGCTTCGCTCCCCTATTTGCTTTGCAGTCATTCAACGAATCCAGAGGGCGGAGTGATCCACTCGTCCGACGCTACCCGCTTGGACTTCGTTCCTCACTCCTTTACATGCACTAACAATCCTATAGCTTCCTTAAGACAAATTTTATTCATACAGGAACACCAAACTCAAGGACAAATCCTTAGCTATAAGGAAACACTTGAAGAGACATGAACTCGGTAACAACCAACTCCATGAGCAAACAAGTAGCTACATGAAAGCCGGAGAAGAGGTTTTCAATACAGGAAGCCGGGCTCGGCAGGGCGCTCCATCCTCACTCCCGGCCACTGCCCCCCAGGCTCGTTGCTTCCTGATCGCCATAGCCTTAGGGCCATGGCTCACTGTCTATCGATCGCCATAGCCTTAGGGCCATGGCTCACTCTCCGGCCCGGGCTCTAAGTACACCCCCCTTCGCCCCCCTCAACTATAGGGGGCTCCTATTCTCAATCGGCGAAGCCTCACTCAGAGCTCACCGGACCAGAAGGGACCATAGGGAAGAACCTGGGTCTAGCTCACTTCTCCTAAGCTTCATTCAAAACTTGCCTAGGCTTAATTAATAAGGAACCTAAGACTAATGATTTACTTTGATTTGGTTTGAATTGTTTGGTTTGATTTGATTTGATTTGGTATGGTTTGGTTTGATTTGAATATGGTGTGTAATATATGATTGAACATGGTGTGGTTTGATAAGAACATGATGCATATATTGATTGATTGTGTTTGAAATTTTCATATCTCTCACATGTACCTTACTATATTTTATTCATATTATTATCTATCTCATTTATATTCTACTATACTGTACTATAGTATAAGATTTAGGGCGAGTTATGTAGTTTAGGATTAGATTTTGTTGATGACAAAGGGGAGAATTATAAAATAGGTTAGTTAGGCTTAGATCAAGGGGGAGTTAGTAGATTAAGAGGAAGTTGTTGGAATAAGGGGGAGTCAGAGTAGAATCAGAGTTTGGTGGAGTATATTTTATAAACATAGGTTGTCATCATCAAAAATGTGGAGATTGTTAGTTCCTGAGATGATGGTTTTGATGACAACAACCTTAGGACTTGTTATAAAATATAAATACTAATATTCTTGTCTAGATATATATGTATATGCAGGATATATATATATATATGCAGGTACTGAGAATGAAGACTGTACAGTATAAAGATTCAAGGCTGAGTATAAAGATTCAAGACTGACAAATTAGAGATTGAAGAAATCAAGACTGAAGACTCATGAGTATCAAGAGTTCAAGATATCAAGATAAGTAATAGAGTCTAGATTTATGTTAAAACTTCATAATAGCACTAAAATCTTTATTCGGATTTTAATTATGGAATGGAATCCACCTTCTCGCTTTAATAGTGGGATGGAACTCACGACCTCTTTAGTGGGATGGAACCCATGACCTTCTCTATTTGACTACAGTTGACCGTGATACTAATCTCGTACAACCAAGGAGACAAATCCTCTGTTGAATATCATTTCACTTCCAATGCTTCAGACCAAATGTAATGACCCGCCACTCATTCCACAGAATGACGCATCATTAATAAGAAAGAAAGGGGTAGAAAAGAGAAAAGAAGAGAAGAGAGAAAGAACAGCAACAGAATCTCCACAGCGGAACGAATGAAATATAATATATCACATAAGATATTACATAGTATCATATACATCAGAGTTACACAGATTATACATCACATACTAGACAGTTATAAACATCTGTCTAGTTATTACAACTTAATACAAAACAGAGATCAACACAAAGATCAACACAGCGGAACTACTATCTACATCTACAACGCTGAAGCCTCCTGCTCCATTGCTCCTCCACAATTCGTCAAAGCTAACCTGAATCCCTTGGCTACTCGTAAAAATTTGAGTACCCAAGAGTTTATAAAACAGAAATAAACACTTGGGTCAGACATGGGTCTGGTGTGAGTAACAGGTTAAACTTGCTTAACTTCAAAACCTTTTGAAAGAAAAGGTATCTCGTAAGACTTCCCGCACATAAACACGGACAAGTTTTTACCTTACGATAACCAAAACTTTTATAGGAAATCCAGTTATATTACAATAGGGTCTAGGGTTTTCAAGTAAAATACAGAAATAGCTGGAATGCTTACATCTCACGTTCCAACATATTTGGGCACAACTAATACGTACGTCACTTATTGGAGATTGGATTCCATACAATGGCAGGGCTACCGGGGTACCGCCCGTCACAGTACGTGGCCTAGATCACCGTACCGAGGATCACACCCAATCCCCTGCAACACAAGGCCGGAACATCCCTTACTGGATAATTCCCGCACAAGATACCCCACGGTTGTCATGACCAACCGCACACTAAACCGAAATAATAAGGGACATCTAGACAGAGGTAATCTTGTCCTACTTGGGTGCTACCCACTAACCTTGCTGCACCTCCCCTGTTTTAGCCATTTCCGGTTTGTGAGGCTTGAGGCTACGATTACCTTTAAATAGAACACGTCTATCTTAGAATGCTCATCGTCCACCTGACGATGTGCTGAAAGCATTCAATCCATACAAGTTCGTTCCGGGTTCGAACGAAACCGAAGGCATTATCTCGTTACACTCATTTTGGAATCACCCTCAGAGTTAACGACAATAACCCTTGCACTCTGAATCTTCATCTTCACTTGAGATTCACGACCTATCGTTAATTTGGATCGATGTGGTATTCGGATGTCCAAATCTGGAAACCCGATCCTGGACTCATCGAAATCCAAAACGTATCTTTTAAGGCCAAGTTGTTTTAAAGTGAATATAAGCAATATCACAATTCAATTCATTATCTATATTCACATAGATAGATAATTTACAATATCACAATAGATAATCAACATTATCAATATAAGCAGATAATCCATATTATCATCACAATTCAACTAGAACATCCATATCACGCATCAGCACATTATCTCATCAGAGAGATCAAACAATGCAAAGCATTCACTATTATTCATCCATCCATAAGTAATGATTTATATCATTTCTTATTAATTTAAAGTGAATTAAATTAATTACTTCATTCTATAAATCCTGCTTACTTAACCATTAATTAATTTCAAATCAATTAATTATCCCCTAATTACCCTTTAATTTCATTCAGGTAATTTATCCTTTAATTAATTACTCAAATTAATTATCCTTAACCATTTATAGTAATTAACCTTTAATTACTTCATTTATTAATTAACTATAATTAATTAAATTAATCAACTATAATTAATTACATTAATCCTTAATTAATTACATTAATTAATCACTTCATTTATTAATTTTTCCTTAATTAATCAATTCTTAATTACATCATTAATTATATTAATTAATGATCCTTAATTACATTTTTATTATTAATTACTCTAATTAAATTTAATTACATTAAGTAATTAACCTTTAATTAAACCACATTTATTAATCACTCTTGATTAATCTCATTCAGTAATTAACTACTCTTAATTACTTCTATTAACTAAATTAATTACTCCTTAATTAATTTCTTAATTAATCCCTTGATTAATTCACAAGTAATTAAACTCAAATTACTTCCATTAATACATCACCATTCAATTAATTACTTCCAGTAATTAATTATCTATTATTTACTTCCCTAAATAATCATACCTTATTAATTACATTAAGTAATTATTTATCAAATCATCCATTGATTATTCTAAATTAATTAAACTTAATAAATTAACTTAAACTAATCAACTTAACTTAATTAATTACAATGAGTAATTAATTTCTTAATTACTTCCATTAAGTAATTACATTTAAACAATTTTCATAAATGATTATCTTTAAATTAATTAATATAATTAATTATTAAAATTAATCACATTAATTAATTATTTAATAATCCTTAGTTAATGATCTTCATTAACAATTATTTAATTACTTTTCTTAAGTAATTAACTTAGATTAACCATTATTAATTTCAAATTAATAAATCTTAATAACCAATTAATTAATCTCTAATTATTTAATTAATTAAATGTTAACCATAACTTAATTAATCTTTAATTACTTTATTAATTAATCATTAATCATTAATTAATATTCTAATTTATAAACCTTAATTACAAATTAATTATTCTATTTAATTAATCTTAAACCTTAATTAAGATAATTTAAATCTTTAATTACAAATTAATTAATCCAAATCATTAATTAATTAGATTAATTAATTATCCATATTAATTTACCTTATTAATTTAATTTATCACAAACCATTAAGTCTTTGTAAAACATTTCCTTATTAATGATAATTATCATTCAAAACACCTTTGAAAACATTTAACTTTCAAATTTACTTTTAAAATTCCATTTTAAATAGGAGATTTAAAATGAATAAAAGAAAATTTAACTATTACAAAGTTTAAAATCCATTTACACACTCTTAAATCATATGTTGAAGAAATACTCATCTTATAAAAGAACTTAAAGAATTTAAAACAATTTACTTTTAAATTCTAACCATTTAATATACATTTAAACAATTAAAGTTATTAAACAATTTAATTTAAAAACTTTCTTTTATTTCAAATCTGAGATACAGATTTAAATTTGATTCCAGATTAAACTTAGATTTAAAATTCTGTTTAAATATTGCTTTAGAAATTTAAATTCAGTTTAAAACTTAAACAGACAGGTTTTAAAACCTGGCAACATCTATTGTACTCGAGCCTCACCCTAGATTACTTCGAGTCACTTACCCTAAAACTTCGAGTCTCCCTCGAAACAACTCGAACCAAACCCGAGTATGCTTCTTCCCCAAAACAGCTGACACACCAACTTCCTCGTGCACCTGCACCAACGCTGCAACCATCTCCAGCCTATCGCGACCACCCACTCAAGTCAGCGACCACCTTCCAACTAATTTCCGACCAACACATCGATAGCAGAAACCCCAAATCAAAATCGAGCATCGCGCTCGAAACTGGAAGCAAATGTCGAACTGGAATTTGCTTCAAACACCACGTTCCGATCACCTGAGAAGCTTCTCCTCCGGCCTCGAACTCCCCTATACTCCATCTATCACCAGCTTGAAACACGAAGAACTCGATTGCCTCAAGGAACTTCGGCGATCAAATTTACTGATGAACAGAAAACTAGGTTTATAATATTTGATTCAAAAACACAATCGCCCCAAAGCTTTAATCCACCTACTACCATTTTTCTCTGCAACTTCGATCAACTCTCTATCACCAGAAAAGATACTGGCCACCCAAACTTCCTAGATCGACAGTTCTAACCCAAAATCCATTTTTAGTTAAAACCAGAACTGCACCTTCATTACTAAACTAAAAATTATGATTTTAATGCTAAAAATCATGTTATAGTTTAGATATTCAATTTATAATCCTGGATTTATGAATTACCAAGTTTGAATTTTCACTTTTATATACATGCACTGATTGTTTTTGGTTTACAGAGACACTCGGCTTGAAGTTTGACTTAATTAAAATTTTTAAACATTAGTCTATGATAAATCAAACAACTCTTGTTTGTAAATTAAGTTCTAACAAAAATTAGATCAAGTGGTAAAAGATTTTAAATGGAATTTTGAGTCTGGGCAAACAAAACAAGAACAGAGTACAGTCACATATGCACACAATACATCCACATATACATACAGGAAAAATGCATTTGTATATTCATACATCAATACATATATATGCAGAACTACTTATAAATATTCACATGCAACCATCTTTCATTCAGAACTTAACATGAAATCCAAAATCAACTTAAGTTTATTTTTAAAAATGTTACTCACCAAACATGCAGAGCAGAGGACAGGATTTTAAATAGAAGCTTGAAAACTGGAGTTGATAAAAATGCTCGAGCCAGGAAATTTGAATACTTTAGCTTCTTTGATTTTTAAAACTTGAGTTGCTGGAGCTTGCTTTTATGATTTTAAAACTGCATGCTTGCTTCCAAGTTGAGAAGAAGTTGCTCAAGCTACTGATTGATCTTGATTACAGATTGAAAATAATAAAATTTCCAAATTAAATTATTAGTTTATTTTTAATTTTTTGAAGAGATAATTAGATTATTAAATCAATATTACATATTTTAAAATAATTATTAATGGAAATTATCAAATAAGTATTGCCTAAAATTCCGGGATATCACACCAAACGCAACTATAGTCACTCAATGGTCATCATGCCATGATTTAACTATAATCAAAATAGAGTATCCAAATTGCTAGTATTCTCAAGTAGGGAGATCTATGTAATATTGCTACTCTAAGGTTTCCAATTTGACGTAGCTGTTATTAACCAATATGAAACTCTCAAGTGAGTCATTCCATAGTTATCTAATAGCCATCAGTATGTAATCTCCTGATGCCTCTAGCATCCATGAGTAATACACTTCCCAATATTTGGATAACGTTACATACTTGTTTCGATGGATGTATCAATATTCTTTCCTTAAACATCTTGACCAGGAATATTTAAAATAATATGTTATTTTATATTGTGATAATTTTCCTATGATTACAACTCCTTATAATTATTATCACATAGCATATCATTCAAGGATTTTTCTAATTAATATACTTTAAATTAATTACTTAATTAAATCATTATATAACAAAGAATATGATAGAAATAAAATACCTTTATTTCGAACACGATTGATTATAGGGTTAGATATATATAACAAATTATATAATTTCCCTTAGGGCATACCGCTAATTTCCTCAAGTTTTATAGTGAAATACAGGAATTGGTTACAGCAATGTCACTTTTGTCAAATGAACAGTGTCTTATGTGCCAGTATCTTCAGAGAAACTGTGCAGCAACAACTTCTTTCTGCAGGGGCGGTCAGGCGCTTGTGGCCAAAGTCTGCCGAATCAAGACAAGATAGTTGAAGGCGGCATATGCGGTAGTGGTTAGAGAGTAAGGAAAGGGAATTGTTAAGCGATGGAAGAGGCATGTTATTTGGTCCACTTTCTTTTAGATAAAAATTTGCATGTCGGTTTGCTATTTGTTGTCTTCGTTTATTGATGACCATACGAGCTTTGTGTGGCTTGCACGTCTATTGGCTTCGATCGAGTTGCTTTTTAGTAGGACCCTTGTGCTTCGAGAGATGTAGGCTTTTGGAAATGGGCGAGCCAAGGTGTAGGCTTTTGAGACCATGTGGGACAAGATGTGACCCGTTTGAACCATTCGAGTCGGCCTATATCACACTTTTGAGAAAGACAAGCAACATTTTACCCCTCAAGTTTGCGTTCGCTAGCAGGGGCAGACTTGTCATTTGTGAGCTTACTACTATCGACACGTGTCTTTATGCTAATGGCGATAAAGATTGGTTTGTCGAGATAATACAAAGGTGGTTCAATGTTGTGTCAGGTGATTTAATAGGATCATTGATGAAACCTAGTTAGTTTAGATTATCTTCCATCCATTCAATCTAACGGCTCAGATTGAACATCATTCCTTACATAATCCCATCTCCTTTTCTTCTTTAACCTTTATTGAGCATTTGCAAGTTTCCTCAATTAAAGAGAATCCAATGCTTTTGATTTTTTTACCTTCAATTAGTATCTTCAAACCTCGATCTTAATTAGTGAGTGTTTCTTCTTTACTTTCGATTTCACTTATGCTTTGCTCTTGAATGTTTCAACTATGTTGCTTTTTCTTCTTTATTTTTTTCTTTTGCTTCAATGATTTAAGTGTCACAGTTGCACTAATGAACTACCTCTGAGCACGACATCGATCGATCTTTATTGTGAAACCAACATTGTTCGATCGATGTTGGACATTTCCTCGAACCACTTGAAAAAACTCAAAAATCGTTTCAATATCACTGAACAGCCCCTCTCCATCGATTTAAGAGGTTGTACATTGAGCCTCGAACTGCGACTGTCATTTAAGCAAGATATTATTGGTGGGCATGGCCACATGTCCTGCTTAGGATTTAGGCTATGGCTTAGGTGGACTTGGGTCAGGCAACTCAAGGTCGCCTTATGTCTATATCGGGGGGAGTTTTTCCCTTGAGATTAATTAATCCCTAAATTAGTCAGGGTGTTTTGATAATTAGGTTTTTTTACTGATTGTAGATGATCGAAGCCATGTTTACAAGCAGGCGAACTTTTTGTTTAGGCCCGTCAAAGTTCTAAGATGACCATGTCGACCTCGTCTTCTCTTCGGCTTGTCATGGATTTGAAGGGATAGACCCCTTTATCCTTTAATCACCAATAAAGCCAACCAACCTCGAGTAGGCTACTTCACATTGTCGCTCGCCTATATGTAGTATGTGGTGATGCTTCCTCTTCATTCATTTTTTTGTCTGGTTTCTCAGTGCTTACCAAATGACACCCAAGCACCATTCCCCGAATAGCTACAACCTCTTAGTCGGGTTGTTAATAGTGTGCCATGACATGGATATCCTTGAGCCAGACTTGACTTATGTTAGGTTGATCTTTTAAAAGTATAAGTAGGCAAAGATCCCATCGGGCAACTAGTACCTCCTCCAAGGGATTGACAAACCTCCACATTTTTATGATCTACCTAGACAAATGCACTGGGTTCGACCTATATTGGCAGCAAGCGAAATAGGCAAATTTTAGAAGGTCAGTATTTGGATTTTAGTAGGCCTGTGTATCTATTAATTAGCATTGAACCAATCTATTTATTTAACATAAAATCATATTTTACAATATAATTTTATATATTAATTAACTAATCATATAAATTAATTACATTTAATGTTTATTTGAATATTATATATATATATGTGTGTGTGTGTGTGTGTGTGCGCGCGCGCGTGTGCGTTCATAACTTGACATGGTAACGAAATATATAAATATGCATATGACTATACACATAGACAAATAATGAGATTTATATCTATTGTATATACATATTAATTATACTTATATATACATATGACAAGTTTATATGCATATCGAAAACATAAATGCCTAAGTATATGCATATGTTTGAATATACTATAAATATATATATGGTTCGTATACTCAGATTATTGGTACTGGATTGCTGCTTGGTTGTCCCCTTCCTTGGTATTTGGGCGAGCGTGTTTGGGCATAGGCGGAGGCTTTCTTGCCTTTTACTATTTGCCTCCATCAGGTATTAGCTTCTTCTTGTTTTGAGGTTTATTATGGTTGAGAGTATTTTTTCTTTTCGTTACCTCTATTGGAAACCTCGATGATTGCTTCTACAATGGGAGTTTCTCTATGTCATTGGTAGCTTGTGGTACCAAATTAAGTGTTGTGGCAATCCCTTAGCTCTTGTAACCTATATATGCTCATGTAGCTTATATCTGTATGCTTATGGTTTTTTGGCTTGTGGCTTTCTTTATCATCATGATATTTGAATATTGTTATCTTGTTCTACTCTAGTCGAGCGTTGTAATGGTTGGATGTGACCATGTCCTGTTATGTGTTGAGTGCTAAAAGTTGGTGCTTGATGCTCTTGCTTATGGTACTTGTATTGGAAATGGAATTGTATTATGGAGTCATTTTTTATCTTCAACTTGTTTCACCATTTTGGAATCATCTTTGGATCTTAAAGGCTTAGGGTTTGGATGTAATATTATTGGATTTGCCATGGTGTTTTTTCCCTAGGAAGCTGCAGGCTTCGATCATGTCATTGGTCCATTTCATGTCAAATTATTTAAAATATTATAGTGTATTCTATTATATGCTCTGGTAAGTTATTTCTCCTGGCTTATTTGGGTTGTTTGTTTTTGTTGATAGGCTTGCCTTACTATCTTCCCGTCACCATTTCAGGTTACCTTTGCGATTGCTCTTTGCAATGGGGGTGCTTCCTTTGAGTGGTAGATGTAATGCTTTCTTGAGCTGTTTTGCATTCTATCTGCAATTACTAGTTCATCTCTTTGTTCCAGTGGTTATACTCTATCAATTCAATGTACAATATCTTGCTTTTTGTTAGTTGCTATGCGCTGATTGGCTGCGATCTATGTTAGTGCTTTAATAGTTTGATTCTTGAAATCAGAAATGCCGTCAAGTTAAGGAATCATTGTGTTTTATATAATTGATTCTTAGGATCTCAAAATTGTGTTTTCTTTATGCAATGTCTAGAGTTTTTAGTAACTTAGGCTCGTTGCCTAACTCATGTACTATATTTAGTTTAGTTTTCTATTAGTTGCTGAGGTGTTTTTGCCTTAAACCTGTATTACATTTGTAAAGTGATATGGCCACTATAAAACCAACTTGCATGTGCAAAATAATAATACTTTATTTTTCCTGCAAAACAATACAAGAACAATTAATTACATAAATACCAAGTTTAAATTTTTGATCAAAGAAGTACTTAATTAACATATAAGAAAAACAAAATGTCTTTATACCATGCTTTGTTGTAAAATATTATATAAATATAGATTCAAATCCTATATAGTAACACGTAAATTCCATAATTATTCATAGCCTAAAATGGTGATAGAATATATTATATTGCATAAATTGTAACTTGCATAAAATGATCAACAAATACATATATAAAAGACAAATAGATCAACATGCTATATGTTAAATTTTGATTGTATGAATAAAACAACATGTGTGTGTGTATGTGATATAAACAAACTTCCATATAATCATAAATTAAGTTTATATACATATATAATAATCAAAATAATTAAAAAAAATATTTCAAATTTATTTCTTTGACTAAGTATATAAAAAATATCATGATTCAAAAACAAAATTTAAGAAATTAATTTTAGATTCACATTAATACACATGTTTAATTATATCCAAAATAAATGATCATTATAAATACGCACACACATATCTATATTATTAAATATCGCATCAAATACATTTAAAAGAGTTGATTCACTAATACATATGATCAAAATAAATAGATCAGGTTTCATCGTTAAATACATGTAGCAAATCAAACTTCAATAATATAAATAGCAGTTTAAATATATGTTAAATACATTAATTTAGGTCAAGTGTAAACATGTACAAGTATATAAAACAAATATAGATTTACCATTGTAGATCCAACCCTTCATGGCATCTTAATTTAAAATGACTCCTAGATTCCTTGAATCACCACCTGATATTGCTAGAATCGAATGAACCACCATTATTTTATTTTGTTTGATGTTATTTGGGTGGAAAAAAAATTTGGCTGTGGGAGAAAAAGGAAGAAAACGTGGTGGTCATGAAAGAAGAATATGGAGGAAAAATGAATGAATGAATGAGAAATATTTTTTATGGAGAGAACAAAAACCTTTCCCATTCTCTCTTTTAAAACCTTTCACTTTAATTCCCTAGTTAAATCTAAATCAATATTCAAAAAATTTCTTTCTTTCTTATGGCCAACCATGACTTTGTCCCATATGAAGCAAAATATCCCAAGGCCTACATATATTTAAAGCTTATATATATATATCATATACCGATATGCGTATATATAACTTTTATATACATATCAAAATAATTACTAATAGCTCCCAAAACAATTCTAGGAGCTATTCTCACTTACTAATAATACTTCAAATACCAAATATGTTAATAATTAATATTTCTTAAATATTAATTAATTTAATTAATTTGTAACACTTTATAAACCAACTAAATCATATAGTTTTTTAAGGATTTGCAAATACGATTGTGAGACTTAGAGGACCGAATTTAGTCAGTGATTAACATTGAAAAATTCAACAATTAATTTTCACATGTTATAGTTGCTAATGGTTCGACGGTTTGGCCAAATTCATCTCTTACATATCTTTTCAGTAAAAATCTTATTTTATATTAACTTAAGCGGTACCAATAGTGACAATAATTTATATATGTTCTCTTTGCCAATACTATATCACATCAGGATGTATGGAGTATGGTATTGGTCAAAACTCTAACATTATCCATATTCAACTCGATTAGTCCATAAAAAAGGTCCTTGGTTATTAATAACATTTATTATCAACCATTCTACTTTAGTTAGAGACTTTGACTTTGAGTTGACTACAGTTAAGCGTGATACTAACCTTATATAACCGATGAGACGAATTCTCTATTAAATAGTGCTTCATTTCCAATGCTTCAACTCAGACCTAACCATAGTCACTTAATGGATTGCCATTCCATGATTTAATTATAATCAAAGTGTAGTATTCATATCGAGTTTCCACTATATTTTCAAATTAAGGGAACTATATACCATTATCACAGTGAGATTTCCTATTTCACCTAGGTGTTATCAACCGATAGGAAACTCTCGGATGGGCCATTATATAGTTGTCTAATAACTACAAGTACGTAACCCCTTAGTTCCTCCAACAGTCATGAGTAATACACTGTCCAACGTTTAGAGAGTATTACACATTCTGGTCTCAAGGGATGTATCAGTATCCTTTCAAAAAACATTTTGACTATAAATATTTAAAACAAAATGTTATTTTACTTTGTAATTCATTACTTATGATTGAAAATATTTGTACTACAATCATAATACATTTTAATTAATGATTTTCTTATTAATATATTTTAACTTGATACTTAATTAATTATATCATAATATAACAAAACATATAAAAGAAATTAAACATCTTTATTACAAACGAGATTGACTACTAACTTTTTCAATCTCCTAGTTGCACTTAGGATCGATTCTAGAATCATAATTTCATTCCCCCGATCAGTTCAAAACCAATCGAGCTAGTCCCTTAGTGAATAAATCCACTATATTATTGTACTATCTACTCTATCAGCCAACATCTTTCCATCGTTGATATACTGCTTTATTATATGGTACTTTCAAGGCATATGTATAGACATTTTATGATCCTTAGGTTCTTTTGTGATTCCTATTGTGGCATTGTTTTCATAAAACAATGCCATGGGATTCTAAACATTTGGAATCATGTAACGACCCGTAATTTTCGATAATTAAATTTGTTAATTTAGTGAGATTTTGGTAATTTAATATCGAAAGAAATAAAAAATTTGTAAATTAAAAATGAAATAATAACTAAGATGAAACGTAACAATGTTAATTAAAGTTAAATATCGATAAATTGAACGAAATTCCAATTTATTGAAATAATGTAAATGCTATAACTTGGTTATAAATTGAATGCAAGTAAATAAATGTAAATGTTGTATAAACTTATGAACTAGCATAATAAATGGTAACTGAATAAAATCAGTATTATGTAAGTGAGTTCAACATTCACTTGTAAGTAATAAACTTACAAATATGGTTAATGGTTAATTGTGACAATCAGTATAAGTTATCTATTTATTTAGCATGTTAAATTAAATTGGAAACCAATGGCAATAAATATAATTAAATATTATGTTAATGTAAATTAAGGTAATAATTGGAAATAATGTTAATTATATTCATACTATGACAATTAGTTGAATAAAAAGAATGGAAATCAAGATTTATAAATTTATTGGAATTTAAATTATAATAATTGGATTAATTGTAATTAAATGAAATTAAATATTTAAATATTACGTAAATGGAAATTAAGATGAAATTTGAGAATATTAATGTAATAAATCATGAACCAATGTTAATTTCATCCATTTGATAATAATCGATTGAATAATAGGATTAAATGGATTTTTGGAATTTTAATTTATAATTTCTGAATTTAATGAAATTGAAATTAAACACTGAAATTGATGGATTAATCAACTTTAAATTGACATCTAAATTTTTTTAAATTATTGTAAGTGATTAAGAAATCAAAAATGATAGAAGTTGTAAATTATTAAAATTTAAACTGAAAAAGTGATGTAATTAATTTATTTAATTAATTGAATATAGCCATTTTGGCCACTGACTCGGATTTCGACGAAACTAGTTTCATCGGATCCGTAACAGTGAATTATTATAGGATTTCAAGTTTCGTAACGATCGGACTTGTCATTTGATCGTATGGGCTCGAAATGCCTTGAAATCAATTTAATTGAAATCAATTTGAAATAAATTGATTTTCCCATAACTTCTTCAAACGATAGAATTAGGGCTTGAAACTAGTTCCATTGATTTTAAAATTATCGAAAGCATCTATTTTGATATATTGGTTGACCCAACTTTGTTCCGGAGACAGAACAGGCTTTTCGGGTCGCTTATCGTTCCAATCCAAATCAAATCTGATCCATTCTTTTCTATTTCAGCTTCGCCTATAAATAGCTCGTTATAAACCCTAGGTCATTTCTTATTTCATTTTTGTATGTACGTACATTCTTTCTCGACTCCTCATTCCAATGGCAGACAAACAAATTCTAGATCCAACAGCAAATCAAATTTAAATCAAAATTTCAAACTCCACAAACTATATCAAATTATATATCGATTTGAAGCTCTTGATGAGTGCATCTTAGATTTTTAATTCGTTTTCCAAATTGAACCTCTATTTTTCCAAAAATTCAAGGACAACTTTCGGCCGTTCTTTTTCGTCGCGATCAACTGCAACGGATCGACGATTCGTTGACGCAGTTCTGTAGAGGGAACGAAGGGGAGTTCATCGGAGTAGGTTATTCGTCGATTGGATGGTTAGATCGAGCGTGGAAATGCAATTAGGGTTCTGCGAACTCTTAATTAGCAGTGGTGGCTGGAGTCTGGGTGGGAGGTCGAACCTTGGCGGCAGGTAGAGGGGGCCTCGGCGAGCCTGAAGGTGATGGCGGCGTGATGTATGGAGGCCGGACACGTGGGTTATCAGCGGTCAGAAAAGGCTCGTGCGCTGGTCATCGGCCTGGAGACAAGCGCGATTATTCACGTGGGTATGAGTGACGTGGCAGAGCTTAGAGGTGATTTATTTTTTTTATTTTTTTTATTTTTATTTTTATTTCGAATTCACTTGTTCTAACATCGATAACTTTCACTTACGAGATCCGTTTCACATGCGGTTCATTCCACTGGGATCATATCGAAATTCCTGACATTTTGGCGCTGGTTTGGACGAATTCTAAGACCGTTCAAATTTTGGGCTTAAACTGAATTTAAATTCGATTTAAATTCAAAGGTGAGTGTTTTAACCCACTCACAACTTCTAAAATTTCTTATGTCTGTTAAATTTAATTTATGATGTGATTAGAAATTTATTTATGACTGTTTGGTATATTTTAAATCATCATCTCAGTTAATTTGAATTTATTTGAATTAAATCGTTATTTAATTTATTATTGAATATAAATTGCTAGTTAAATACCTGTTATTGATTATTAGTTCTATATTGATATTTATAAATTGATTTGGATGATGAATGTGATGAATGTTGATTGTTGATATTGGATGAATGGATGTTTTATTTTATATATCGTTATAAACTGCAAGTTCACTATGGGTTGAAATGATACATACCCGAATGATCTATAGATTAAGGAAAAACCGTTATGGGTTAAAATGATAGACTCGAGCGATTTTATGGATTTGATATTTTCGGGATGGCGGATTGAAATGATATATATCCGTAAATATAAAAATTTTAAAATCGCGGATTGAAATGATAAATATCCGTATCACTTGACCCTAGGGTAGAGAATTATATACGGACACTGGATTAGTTAAATTTAAATGATTTTGAATCCTTAAATTTTGCATTGAGTTAAGTGATATTTTTGAAATAAAATTTAGGGTACTTTTGGCACAGGTCCTTATTAAGTTTCAAAATTCACGAAAAGTCCTTCACTAAATTTCAGTGTAAATTAGGTCCCTGTTTTTTATTCATGATTATTGCAGAGCATGATGCAACATTTCATAAAAGTTGCTGATATTTCAGCAACATTTATGTACACGGTGAACGTAGTGTATGAAAGTTGCTGAAATATCAACACTTATTTATAAAAGTTGCTGATATTTCAGCAACATTTATGTACACTGTGAACACAGTTTATGAAAGTTGCTGAAATATCAGCACTTATTTATAAAAGTTGCTGACATTTCAGCAATAATTTTTCTTTGTTTTTACAATAAAACTTTAACACAGATAGTTGCTGAAATATCAGCACTTATTTATAAAAGTTGCTGACATTTCAGCAATAATTTTTCTTCGTTTCCAGAAAACAGGGACCCGCTTTACAATGAAACTTTGACAGGGACCCGCTTTACAATATGAAAGTATGATAGGGATGCCTCCCTAATTTCCACTAAAATTTAGGTTATATAAATCGAATTTTTATCGAATTTCGAGTTTTATATAAAAAATTGAATTGTTTTGAAAGATTTGTTAAAGGAATAAAATTGAAAATTTATAGTGAATTTGAAATATAAGTAAAGTTTATCGAAATTGAGTTATTAAAATCGTTGAAGTATAACATTGAAATTGGAGTAATTAAATCGATGTTTTAACATGGATTTAAGCGATATTGAATTAAATATTTTATTAGAATTAGAATTGGAAAATTGGAAATTGAGTTTTGGGATATTGAAATGGTCCAAATGTGTTGGAATGAAATAAATAGTTTAAATTGATAAAAATTTCAAATTCATATTTTTCATATAAACTGTTTTAAATATATTATTTTAAGAGACTTTAATTATTAAGACTTTCAAAATTTTAAACTAATTAAACCATTTAACTTATTTTAAATCTAATTAATCTATTTTAAAGCAATTTAATCTATTTTCATTATGTTTAATCTATTTTAAATCTATATTAACTATTTATAACTATTTAAACCATTTTCTTCTAAATTCCAAACTAAGTAAAATTGATGGGTTTATATTCAAATTCTCGATTTCTAAAGTGAATGTGGTTAAGCGACGTTATAACCTAGGTTGGGATTTAAATAACATATTTGGTTTAATATGATATTTTGAAATGAGAGTTTAACCTATTTTGGAAATATGCTTTTGAAAGGAAATATAATTTCGAACTATGATTTCAAAGGTGAGTATGATTTCAGAAGTAACGATTTCGAAAGTGATAAGATTTGAATTGAATATGATATTTTGATACCAATTATGAAATGATTTTGGAAATGTAAAAGAACCATCCGGTGTAATAAGCGATTGGTTGTTAAAGAGACTGGGATCGACTATGAGCATACTCTTTGTCGATACCGAAAACCACTTTGACAACTGTGTGCGCGGTGGAGATTCCAGAATGAAGTAGGATGGCGGCGACGATCCTATAAGGTATATACGTGGACCCGACTTCCGTGAGTTGGCTTAAGGTGGCTAAAACAGGAGCAATCGACGGGCTAAGTGAGGTCATTCCTCCGACCGGGCACATTCCATCGATACTATATTCTGACATTGCGAGTTATTCGGTGGCCACCTTCTATTTTTTATTCGGGAGTGTGTTTCGAGTTGAGCGGTAGTTGCGGCTATGCGTTACCAACTGTCCGGAAGTGTAATTGGTATATCTACCCTGGCATTGCCTAGTTGTGCCGTGTCACCTACCCTAGCGCGCCTTCTACGAGTTTGTTTTATGTCGTACCTATGTGGAATCCTTTGGCGGCTCCAGTTTACGGGGATTACGGTACTGTATAGACTATTGGCATACCTAAAAATGTTTTAAGGGGGAAAATGTAACGCCTTAACGCTATTTTAATAGTTTATCTTACTGTAGACATATTATAATAGCGTATTGTACTACATAGTAGATAGCTTAACGGATCCTTAGGAGATGTGAATCCCGAACATCTCTTAAGTTACTACACTCACATTAGACACTGGATAAGAGATGTCAAACCCCGTAAACATCTCCGACACCGTTTACACTCATATTTATTTACAGTTGACTTAACTTACATAAGATCTTTTAGTTTTGACTCGAGTGTTTTGTCTTTTCAATTCGCTCGGGTCAACCTGAGCATTTCAGGATTTGAAGACCTTATTTCTGGAGGACGAAGACGAAGATTTGTACTACTATTATTTACTATATTATTCCATTATATCATACTGTTCCACTGCATTATTATTTGTTTATCTCTGATATGTGTAACTCTGATTTTTTATTGTAGAAGTATAATCAAATGTTTTGTATACAGCTTCATGAACTGTTATTTGATTATTATATTTTGTCATTCCGCTATGAGATTCTGTTTTGTTTTTTTTCTTTCTCTGCTTTTTCTTATTCACCCCAATAATAATTTGCCCTTCTGTATGGTTTGAGTCGGCATGCGTGTCTGCTTAAAACGTACAAAAAGGCGGGATGTTACAAATCACCTCTGGCTTAATTATAAATTTATGCATTTATATACTGATTTTATCACGGTGCTTTTCAAGGTGATGTACTTGGCCTATGGTTAAATCGCCATCGCCTCTCATTTGAAACATTTCCAACTCAAAGCCCCTTAAATAGAATTGAATATAATATAGGATCGACATACCATATTATATATCACTTATGAAGGTCGAGTTTGGATACTCCTGCATAAAGAGTTCATTGTTCCCATAAACAATTCTTTACTATTTAACAAATACATGTGAATAATCATAATTACCATTTAGTGATCTTAATTCGAATTTGATACTTGCTCAATGCATTAATTACATAAGCGAGTAGCAACATAGCGACAACAGACCATGTGTGATAATTCCTATTGCCGATGCATAAGGAATCCATCTCATATTCTCTATTTTATACATTTTAATATGGTATCTGTGTATATCATTTGGGACAATCTCAACATCCTTACTTATAATTTTGGAGATATTTTAGTGTTTCTTAATATATTTCCTACAGCACATGCTTCCTCTGTATTTTGACCGATAATGAAACCATTAGATTTATACGTCAAAATATTTGCTCAATTCTAGTGCTTGTAGAACGATATTGTCGTATTAGTTCTTAGATCTGACCCAACATTTACAAACTTAGTTATTGCTTCCAATAATGTCATATCATTCTGTGGGAATTTCCGCATCCCGAAACCTCGGTCTCGAACAACTTTCCCTTGGGAAAACTTTCCCGAACATTATTTTAGATTTCGTACAAAAGCAAATTAAAAGTGCACTTTTTGGAGGATAAGCTCCAATAGAATTCTTAGCTCAAACTCAAAGTATTAACTAAAAATGCACGAAAATTCATTTATCACTGTTCATGTCCTATCACACGTGAGACCCGAAAACTCTCGTTTTTCTTAAAAAAAACTTCCCTCTGGGAAGGTTCATATAGTGGACTGCGTCTCACAAGCCTTATGTGCAAATAATCCATTCTAAATCATTATTCAGAATTTTCATTTTAATAAAAATGCACTAAAATTCAAAGTCATATTATGCGATAATTCTGCGTGTAGAATCTCAAACTTAAGCACATTGACTGACGAGTCTGTTAAGCTAATTTCAACTAATAATAATTACGAGGTTATTCTTTATCGACGTTTCCTATTATATTCCAACAATATCAGTCTTTTTTTGAAGGCATACATATGGGTGATGGATCGATTTTGGCAAAACTATTAAAAACATATTTCAATAATGTTCTTGGAATCTCTTTCTGATCTAAGCACCTGCCATATGGTAAAGTCTATACCTTATATTACCTATTGACAATTGAGGAAATTGTTAGTATGAATAATTATTTTTCTTGATTCTATAAGAAACTCATAGTTTCTCTTAATGTGTGAGAATTCTTATTAGATACTCTAATGAGTTATGTTTTGTTTTAGGTTTGGTTAATTTTATCTCATCTTTGTATTCAATTTCCATGTTCGAGTGTTTAGATCGTATCCAAGTCAATTGTACTACCACTAATTTCTAATATATATTCTTAGAGGAGGAGGATGTGAATGGGCCCTTGCTGAGGGCAACCAGTTTGGGGTAGTTGGTTCCATCATTCTAAAGACGGTCCTAAATAGGGATGTGACTAGCATCTAAGTGCTTTTGCATTCATTTGCCGAGGTGGCCTTGGAGGTCGTGGCTTAGGTGGGATGGCTCATTCTATCTGAGGATCTCATTCTTTGGAGGCGGTGGTGGACACCGAGCCGAAGGAGGCCTATCTGGTCAGGGTTGTTATTACTTATCTGTATTCTTGGCAATCTTTCGTATCTGGACTTTTCTCTCTCCGCAATTATCATGGTCCTGCAAGCTTTAAGGAAGCAGATCGAAGATGAGGTTGTAGCTCATTAGCAGGTAGAAGGGAAGCTGATGAAGCTTGAGAGATGGTCTCTTAGGGCCAAGGGAGTGAGGCATAGAGTGGAGATGACCAAATATAATGTTGCCAGGGAGCGGGCAAAGGAGAAAGAAAAGCTCGAGGAGGAGCTCATCAAGTTATCGATGATTTGGATATTGCCGCAAGGAGATCGATGATTGAAGGGGGTCTCTTAAGTGACACATGAACTGCCCGACTCAGGAAGAGAGGTGGCAACAAGCACAGCTCAGGACCAGGCAGGGAACGATAGGCCCATGACCATGCTCAAGGTTTTATGCAATGCCAACCATCACCTCCCCTAGTCGTCGGTTTTCTCTCCTCAACTGACTGTGTTGAGGTTCTTCATAATGTAGCAACAGGGATGGCAGCTACAGGTTAGAATCCACCAACAATTCTAACCCCTATAACAGATTACTTCCTTGACCGACGCCCCTAGTGGATTTCCCATAGATACGTTCCTAAGGTGGATACAGAAATGATGCATGATGATGATTTTTAGGTCATCGAGCACCTCCCGTACGCTCTAAGCTATGAAGTATATGGCTACTTTTTCCCTCTTTTTGTATTGTTTTGGTAGTTTGTATGTTGGGAAAGGCCACCAATTTTTGTAATGAATGAAATTATTGTAGCGAACAAATTTTTTATGATTTGATGACTATTTCTACCAACTATGTTCTATGCTTATTTCTTACATCCCTGCTATTTTACATGCATGTTTGCCCACCATGTTTATTTTTATTTGTTTGACTACCATTTTTTTATCAGGCAGCTCATACGTTCCCCCGACTTTGTTAAGAAAATACGTAGACTTAGGCATCTATGCATAACATTGCAAACAAGCGAAATAGGACAAAAAACAATTAAGCAGAATAAGCTTATCTTTTTGCTGACACGGTATACCCTCTGTTGGTATACATAGGCGAATGTGAGCTGCGATGAGGCTCATGGCTTAGGACACCAAGCCCTTACGTTCTTGATAAGCTCTAAGTAGCCAATGGCATGCCAATGATGATCAAACTTTGTTATGATAAGGCCGCCTCAGATCATTGAGACAGACAACACTACAGATGCTGGAATTGGGATTACTTCAGGGTAATCGTGCATGTCTTGGCACTAGTGCCCCAACTAACTAGGGGAGGGCAGAATCCTACGCAAACGAATTGGGACCATGATGTGGATAGTTGAGTCATCTATTCGTTAGTTCCTCCGGCATCTAAAGGAGCGTTAATTGGCTCATTCATCCTCTTGGAGTAGTACACCATGGATGAAGGAATTTGGACCACGACATGGGTGGTTGCTCTATACATGCGATAGTGTGTCCGATAAAGAAGGGAGCGTTGATCAGCTCGTGCATCCTTATGGAGCATCACTATGGATGTCAAGTTAAAGATTATTTCATAGATAATTGCGTTTATCTTGGCACTATTGCCCCAACCCACGGAAGGGACATGTAGCATCATGGGCGAACGAATTAGGACCACCACGTGGGTGTTTGTGTCAACTATTTTTTGATGCCTTTGGCATTGCAGGGAGCTTGATTGGCTTGTGCATCCTCTTTGAGTAGTAATCCATGGACATAGGAATTAGGACTATGACATGGGTGGTCGCATCATCCATGTGATGGTGCCATTGGCATAAAGTGAGCGTTAAGTGGCTCGTGCATCCTTATTGGGCTATTTTTGCATTCCCCAGTACAGAAGAGATCCTTTTATAGATTTTCTTTGATGGATAGCTTTGGCATTCCCCAATAAGTTAAATAACATTGTTTTGCTTGACTGCATCAGATATCCTTGAGCATTGGCATTCCCCAACCAAGAGAAGAGCCATATGTGGCTCGCCCTTGTTTGATAATGTTACCATTGCTATTGGCATTGTGCGATGATTGTTTGGGAACTCCTCGTTTACATTTCATACAAACAAATTATTAAAAATTGTTTCACGTTATAATCGAGGCTTACAAAATATATCAGGTATAGTGGGCTCAAAGGTGTTTTGGGTTCCTTGTATGTAACATATGGTGTCGTCCGAATGTGAAAGACAGTATGCCTTACTGACTAGCATTGCACTGATTACATATAGACCTTCCTAGTTTGGCCCCAATGCTCCTTAAACTGGACTTTTTTGTATTTGCGAAAACCTGATGCCAGTCTAGGTCATTGATGATGAATTGACAGAGATTTACCCCTATGTTGCAATGCTTGGTTATTTTTCTCTTGTAGGCCTCTTGTAGAGCTCTTCTTCCACTCTTCTTTCTTCTAAGGCATCGAGCCCAAGCCTCAGTAGTTCTTCAATTTGCTAGGGCTCATGAATGAGGCACCAATGGGATGTCTACCTCATTAGGCAACATGGCTTCATATCCTGAGCCAAGGGGAAAGGAGAGTATGGAAGTTCAGCTCAATGTCGGGTATGACCAAAGTATGAGTGGGAGGTCTTCAAGCGGATTTCCCTCCACCTTTATGAGGTACTTCTTTAGTGTTTGACTTGATGGACTTGTTTAACCTGCCTACTTTCTTATGGATGGCTGAATTAGGAATAACATTTCTCATTCCCATTCTCGTAGAAACACTAAATCAAACCACTTTTGAACTGCATGTCATTGTCTGTGATGATCTTATTTACGAGTCCAAAGCGCTAACGATGATTTTGATTACAAAATTCAGAATCTTAGCATAGTGACCCTAATGTTGGGATCTGCCTCAACCCATTTCATAATGTAGTCAACGGCTATAATGACATTATTATATCTTCCCTTAGCATTAGGGGGCTTCCCGATTATGTCAATCCCCCAATCGAGGGGATTTCATAGTGGTTAGTAGGCTTGGTAGGCTCTAAGGATCTTGGGGAACTATTGATATCAGTTGCGTTTTTTGATGTAGTCCATTACATCTTTGATCACGGTTAGCCAATAGCAACCTTGGTAGGTAGCCTTTTTTTGCTAGGCTTTGCCCCTCGGTGTGATCTCCTCAAAAGCACTCATGCGTCTCTTCCAATAGATGGTCGGCTTATTCATTTGTTTTGCATCATTGAAGGGAACATAGTACCCTACAAGTATAGTCTCTTATCCGTGATCATGTGGTGGGGTGCTCGATAAAGAAAGTTTCGAGCTTCTTTCCTGTCTATGGTGAGTCCATGTTCATAAGATATTTTAGCAACGGGGTCATCCAATTATTGAGCTTTACTTCATCAATTTCCATGATGGTTGCCATTGACTCAAAGTAAGTGACAGTACGTGCCTCCAACGGGACCCTAGGGATACTCTCTTCGGGGTAACTTGCTGCCTTAGCCAAATAACTGGCCTTGGTGTTCTTTCCTCATGGTACCCGTTCCAACTTTAAATTTTAGAAAATGCCGATGCGTTATTTGGCTTCTGCAACATATAAGGCCAATTTCTTGCCTTTAACCTGAAATCCCTTGTCGATCTTATTGGTGATTAGCGATGAGTTACGAACTATATGTACAATTTCTATTTGTAGTTTTAGGCTCCTGAGACCAGCCATGACAGCTTTATATTTGGCTTTATTGTTAGTGGCCTTGAAGAAAAGGCTTAAGATGAAGAAAAATTATTTTCCCTCGGGTGTGATTAGAACCATGTTGGCCTGGACCCTTTCTCATTGGATGAACCATCTACTTACAGTTTCCAAGCTTTGTGGCTATCAATTGCTCCTTCCTTGTTGTTGACTGGGCTTGAGCACTTTGCTATGATGTTGGCTACCACTTGACCTTTGATGGAAGTGCAAGGATGAAAGGCGACATGGTGTTATCCGAGTTCCATGGACAACTTTAATAGGCGACCCGGTGTATTAGGCCAACTCAACAATTGTTTAATGGCTGGTTGATGTGGACTTCGATCGGATGGGCCAGGAAGTACAGTCAAAGCTATTGGGCCACCATTAGGAGGCAGAAAGCCAGCTTCTCCAGCTTGGTATATTTCATTTCTAGGCCCGATAACCTCATGTTTCCATAATTTGTCAACCTCTAAATGTTCTCTTCATCCCGGACAAGGGCAGCACTGATCGCATGGGTCAATGATTTCAAAGTATAAATATAGTTCTTCCCCATCCATAGGTATGGAGAGTATTGGAGGTGTTGTTGTATATTGCTTTAAATTCTCAAACGCCTCAGTGGACTCTTCGTTCCTAGTGAATGACTTTCTCTTCTTGATGAGGTCAAAGAAGGGTACATACTGATTTGTTGCTTTTGATATAAAGCGGCTAAGTGTCGCGACCATCCCATTCAGGCTCTATAGTTGTTTGACTATCTAATGGATTTGCATATCTTGGATCACCTAAATCTTGTCATAGTTGGCTTCAATTCCTTTGGCGCACACAACAAACCCAAGGAACTTCCTTAGTTGGACATCGAAGGACACTTCTTAGGGTCGAGTTTCATATTATACAATGGAGGATGCTGAAAGTCTCGGTTAGGTTCTTTTCCTTCCTGAAGGCCATTATGGAAATTACTAACACATCGTCCATGTTGACCTACGTAGATCGAAAGATATGTTCTATGAACATTCTATTTATGAGCCGCTAGTCGGTCGTACCTGCATTGCAGAGCCCAAATGGCATGGCTCTATAGCAGTAGAGCCCTACAGTTCTAAAAAAAGTTCTTCTTGGTTTGGATTACGCATTACGATTTGATTATACCGAGAATACGCATCAATCAATGTAAGGAGCTCGTTCCCGCTAGTCGCATCCACAAGTTGATCGATGTGAGGCAAAGGGAAACTTTCTTTTGGGCGGACTTTATTGAGGTTTGAGAAATCTATGAATGTTCCTTGGGCTCCATTTGGTATGTCAATCAATACTGGATTAACTACCCAAATCAGATGCTCTGCCTCGTGAATGAAGCCCTTAGCGTGGAGCTTCTCTACCTCTTCTTTGAGCTCCTTGTACTTTTCTAGGTTGAAAGGTCTTCTCTTTTGTCAGACGAGTAAGCTTTTAGTTTGATATTCTAGATATTGAAGATGATAGAGAGGTATACGCCAGTCATTTCAGAGTGCTCCTAAGTAAATATGTCCCTTTCTTGCTTCAAAAAGCATATAGCTCATCCTATAATTTAGGCTCAATTCTATTCTGATTTGGATGGTTTTGTTGGAGTCGTAGTTGTCAATTGATATTGATCGAGTGGAGTTTTTAGCCCACCATCGGAGTCGAGTGAAGTCTTCATTAGTTTCTTTCTTTCTTATTTCTTGATCACACTGGTCCATCGCTTGTATTATGCGCTCTATGACTTCTTTGATCGGGACAGAGGTCCGTGCTTGAGCTTGGGAGCTATGGTCTTCCTAGATCTCAAAGATGAGTTCGTAAGCATTGTCGCCATTCCTGCTTGTCATTGGGGATAAACCTTCTCATTTCATGATACTATAAGCTTATTGTCTTATGTAGACTTACCAGCAGAAGATGGTCCCCACCAAACTCATTGTCTTCTTGGCCCCATGATGAATGGGTGCATTGAGTGGCTCACACATTCTCATGGGGGTGGTATTTGATGTTAATGCCTTTTGGATGGTTTAATGCTGTGTGCGGCCCCGACACGAACTATAGTGTTGCATGGCTCTCGTGTGCTATCAGTTTTATTGTTATTGAGCATGACTAGTTCTTGTTGCAATACAAGAAATCCTTTCTTTCTTTGTTGTAGTGATATGCCATAGCAGTCTCTGGCGGCCTGCTGATTGCTGCAAACACATCCATGCCTCCCTTGATTGGGAACTTCATCGTTAGCCACTGATAGGTTACGATAGCATCTAGATCCGATATTGCCGATCAACCTGTTAAGATATTATAAGCAGATGGGCAGTCTACTACCATAAAGTTTAACTGAATTTTGGCCATGAGAGGTTCTTGGCCAAAGGTAACTACATGAGAGGTGGTCCCAGGGGTACTATGTCGATACCCCTTAACCCATATATGGGTAGTGTGCCAGGATGAGAATGGATGCAGAGAGTTTCATTTTGTCGAATACCCATTTAAAATTTACATTGGCTGAACCTCGATTATCGATGAAGACTTAGTGCATTATACTGGCCATGTTTACTGAGATGACCATGGCATCATGTTGGGGGAATCCTACTCCCCACTTATCCTTAGTGGTGAAGGTAATGCTTGTTTCCTTAAACCTAAGAGCCTTTGGAGCTCAATGCTTGACTACTTGTATCTACTGGCTTGACCCTAGTTCTCTCCTGCAGCGGGCTTAGGCTTGTCTTCTGCTTCCGACCATGTGTGGGCCTGCACAAATGGATAATATTTCTGCATAAACTGATGTTATGTTGTTGTTGTCCACTCGTAGTGGATAGACATGTGGATTAGCTCCGGGTTGCTCTTTGCTCAACTTATTGTGTTACATGTTGCACTAAGATACCCTCATGGATCAACCATTCTATCTCGTCCTTAAGATGCCAAAACTTATTGGTGAACTTGCCCTTGGACTGATGGAACTCGCGGTACTTACCATTACCCTAGGATCCTCCCTCCACCCAAACTGAGAGGGGGAGGCCGTTGATATAATGCATGATCTCACATGCGAGATAGATGGTTTCTAGTTCAAGATAAAAAGTGCATAGTTTGTGTACCTAGGTTTGAAGTGTGAGCCATCTTCAAAATAAATTTTATTGTTTTCCTATCGACGGTTCCTTCGACACTAGTTCTCTTCCCATGGGCTATCTCATTTGCTTCATCTATTCTCCTCATAATTGTAGGAGAGGTTAGCCTCTTTTACCCTCATGATCCCGTTTTCTCTTTGGAGGGAATCAATTACGAAAGAGGCTGACTGTTTCTATAACTCTTTGCACAATCGGAACTAATACCTCACCCCTAAGCAGGGGGAAACTAACAGGTTGTTTTTCTCCGCACCTTATTCACTATAGATCTTTGTCGAAGTGGTTCACATACTAGTGTAGGGACTCATTTGAACCTTCTGTGACGTTTTCTAGCTCGATTGCCATCATGATCCTATTTTCGATGTACACAATAGATCTTTGAAGTTGGCGCATAACTAAGCCCATGGGCATATACTGTTGGCATGGAGGTAAAGGAACTATTAGGAGGCTAGTCTGGTAAGGGTGGAAGGAATTAGAAGACACTTGGCATCATCGAAAAGCTGACCATCATAGGTTACAGAGTTGAAAGCTGTGATATGGTTAGATGGGTATGTGCTCCTATCATACTTGTCAATGAGAGGAAAAGCATGCCCCCGATGGATTTAGGTATTCGGAATTTCTTTAGAGAAGGGCTCTCCCTTTTCGTCATCTTATGGACCTCAGCTTAGTTGTTCCTAGCCTGGATCCTATGCATTTGCCTGTGTAAGGCTGTAATTTCTTCTTAGAGGCTAGCCTAAGCATGTTGTGGGTGGTGCTGGCCCTTAGCTAGGGATGGAAACCCTTGGTGTTTTGCTAGCTACGGGGATCTTTAGCGATGATAAGGCAAGGGGAATGATGATGGAAAACTAGGGTAGGATATTTGATATTGTTGACTAAGGGCGATATGGAGTGATGCACTTGCCTCTTGTGGTATCTAGGTCGGGGTATGTGACTCTATGATCGGGAGTGGACAAATGGTTCTATGTGTTTAGGATTTCTAGCTCATCGACCTCCGCTTAGGCAGTCAGAACATAGATCACATGCCTAATCCACCACCTTAAGGCGATCAAACGTGGGCAGTGTCTCTATAGAGGGGGCGACTTGTATATGTATAGCAGTGCATGTTATTAACATATGTATATATGTAGTTATAAATCCCAATAACTATGCATTGCACATATACTATATTAGTGAACATCTATCCAGCCACTTATATATGTATTCCTCTATATAAGTGTGATGATGCTTATAAGATTACAAAATAGAAATTAATACTGATACAAAACAAGTAAATGATCATTTAAATTCTCAACACAAAACATATAAACGTATTAAATAATATTTAACGTACACAAAATATTTATTCACAATAATGTGTAAAAGGTCTAGTGTAGCATTGAAAACTATATTTCTTTTTTAAATTCGCCCCTTTACCATGTTGCATCGTGTGCCTGGACCAGACATTTGGATTTGTAACCGTAGCACATTATTCAATTAGTCGTTCCTAATTGATTTTGTCCATCGACCAAGTCCATCTTACCCTACTAACATTCTATCTCACTATAAAACTCTACCCCGCCATTTAGAAATTATCACACTGCTATACTGCCTATCTTTCTATCTTCTCACACGCTATGACCAACTCTTCTCACATTAGTCGTATCATTTTAGTATATTGTCATCTAGCACTAAAATATCATCAAAGGCTGACACTACTAACATATATAATCTAGGTTCTACATGAGGGGAAACCAGTCACCCCCTCAAATAAAACCCTAATTCTACCCACCGTCCACTACTCATTATTCCTATATTAAACTAGCTTCCAACAAAGAGAGATGTCATTAATCCCAAATGACTTCCAAGAACTAAGACTTATTGTTCTACCATTATCACTATTACTAACATCTCGCATATCATTGATTACAAACTACTAATCTACTCTCGGCTACTAACCATTCACATACTCCAGATTACTATACACTAACCTATAAATTACCCTTGGTTTATGTAACCATTCAACTGTTAACTATTTCTTTTATCATTTTCTTTTAGTGTAACATATTTTTATCACTTTAGTGTCATCATCAACAATCATCAATTAATTAACTAACTAACATTTAGCTCCCAGTAATTTTATGTTGATTAAAATTCATTGGTGAGGTCTACTCTTTGTCGAGCTTGCCAGCTAAACTAAAAGAAACACCTTAGCTGACATTACCAAATTTGTAAAATCAACATATAACGTGATCTGGACTCTATTTCTATCAAATTCATCATCAAACAAAGATAAATTTTAGCATAATTACATAATATAAATCAAAGTCTAACTTAAATCTAACTAGATCAACGTGGGAATTGTTAACTAAACTCTAAATTGTTAAAATCAACATCTAGGTCACATTTTGATTTATGATCTAATTAAATCAAACATAAAAACCAAACAAAACACTTATAAATCATAAATGTGCATCAATTCAAACATAGAATTAACTAAATCAAATAATCATTAAATGGAGTGCGAGTTCAGTGATGTCAGGTCAGAGGATGAGATGTCACTCTGGCCGAACAAATAGTTCCCAAGAAGGTTTCAAACATAGAATTAACTAAATCAAATAATCATTAAATGGAGTGTGAGTTCAGCGATGTAAGGTTAGAGGATGAGATGTCACTCTGGCCGAACAAATAGTTCCCAAGAAGGAATCCTTTCGATATTTAGGATCAGTATTGCAATATAATGGTGAGATTAATGAAGATGTTAGTTTTAGAATTCGAGCAGGATGGGTGAAATGGCGACAAGCGTCTAGCATTATCTGTGAGAGGAAAGTCTTATAGAAGCTTAAAGGAAAGTTCTACAGAACGATAATTAGGCCTGCGATGTTGTATGGTGCAGAATGTTGGCTTACTAAAAGCCAACGCATCTAGAAGATAAGTGTAGCAGAGATGCGTATGCTACGATAGAGATGCGGTCATACAAGAGGAGACCAAATTAGAAACGATGATATACGCGATAAACTTGGAGTAGCACCAATTGAGGAGAAGCTAATTCAACAGCGCTTAAGATGGTTTGGACATCTTCAATGGAGGCTGCCTGGGGCACCTGTGCACGCTGGAATTATAGGCCACATCGAATACTTAAAGAGAGGTAGAGGTCGACCAAACTTGACATGGGAGGAAGTAGTAAAAAGGGACTTGAAGGATTGGAGTATATCCGAAGAGCTGGTCTCGGACAGGAGTACGTGGAAGTTAGCGATCCACGTACCGGAACCATGAGCTATGAGTTTTATAAGTTTTAGATGATAGAACTAGGGAACATGAGCCTAAGACGCAGCGGCTGGTCTTTGACCAATATTATTATTAGTACCATTATCACTATTAGTATTATTATTATCATTATATATGTACATACATATATATATTTTTATCTTTATTTTTATTTTAATTATTATTATTATTATTATTATTAATTTACTTATTTGACTTTATTTTATTATTGTTATTGTTATTATTATGACTTTTAAATTGACTTTGTCATTTAGTTTTGGGTTCCATCTCTGGCCGACCCCAACTTATTTGGGAATAATGGCTTAGTTGTTGTTGTTATAAATAATCATTAATAATTTACCAAAATATAGGAAAAAATCTAGCCTACTGTCAATCGATTAAGAGGACTCGAGTGAGAGTTTACTCTCTACTATAAGCTCCTCCTCTTAATTCATTATTATCTACCATAGTCCTTGCTCTGGACATCATTGTGGTCATCTTCTTCTCATTCTTAATCTTTATCTACTAGTTGCTTTCTTTTAATTTAGCTTCCTTTTGTAATTTGAATTGCATCAACCATAAAATGAAATGAAGACGATGTAATTATAGTTAAGTGAGGCAAGTCATCTAAATTTTGATTCTCTACAAAAGCTACATAGAGTCGTATGTTTCTTGCATTCATGTTACAAACAACTTCCTACTTTCGACTAACGTAACATGGGTTGAACTTTAAGAACATCTTGCTTAGTTTGACTCGATCAACCTTCTCGTTTGATGTCAAAACACCTAAAAAGAGTACTCATACCAACCACACACGCGCAAACACACAGATGCATACATACATACATACGTACGTACATATATATATATACATATTATAGTTGCACCCATCATCATCATTTCTCCTTCGTTCACATTACAAGATGTTACATCTAATAGAGTTAAGGTGTGCCCTAGGTGCAATTATGCAAATTATTATGTAACTTAACTCTTATAAGATAATCTCATTCGAAATGATGTAAGCATATGATTTTATTTTCTTTTATATATATTGTTATAAATAGATATAAGTAATGAACTAAACACTTAAACATATATAAGTAGAAAATCCTTAGTTAAGTATTTTATCGATTGCTGTTACGAATGTGTTTATAGCCATGAGTATTGAGGTAGTGCGTGTGTGTGTATAGAAATATAAATAAATACTTACTCCTTGAATGTTTCTACCCGAGATGTATCAAAAAAGAAGTGGTAAATTAGCAGATCTAGATCTCCCCTTTCTACTCCACTCTCTTGCCTATATAAATCAACCATCCTCATTCTTTTTGACTTACTTTTTGCCTCCACCTCCATTTAGTTTTGGGTAAAAGGAATAGAACCCCACCTCTTTATTTCCAAATAAATTTAAATCAAATGTAAATCTATTTCAAAGGTGTGGTGATCTTTTCAGTTAGCTAAACATTTGGAAGAGCACGAATTTGATCTGAGGAGTTTAGGACTTAACATTTAAGGTGCATATTCAAGACTTCGGTATTGGTAATTTCTTATATAATTTAAAATCTATCTATGTTAGTATACATGTGTAGAATAGATAATTATCTTATCACGAATTTGTATATTTATTTGTCGTCTAATTTACACACATACATACAACACTTTCAAATTTTAAAAAACCCTGTGTGTGTCTATATATATATATATTACACATATATTTTTCAAGCTAAATTAAAGGGGAATTAACTAAGACACAGAGTCGAAAGAACCGCCCTCATAATAAAAGTTAAGAGGAAAAAGGGAAGAAACTGAGTGATCCAGCCGGTACTGCACAAAAAGCCGGTAGGCAGTCACTATACTCGATCCGACCAAAAGTTTTACAGCCAAAAAGCAGGAAGTCACAATAGGAAAAAATATTGCACTCATCATACGAGCCATAGAGATACCATATCTGTACCCATCTCTTGGTTTTAATATTACATCAAGTACTAAAACCAAGATCTAATGTAGTCGCTAGAAGCAGATGATGAAGTACTGCTCCTGCAAGTCATATTAAATGAATGACTAAACTGCGCTGCCAACATTCCCAAAATTCGTACTTCGTCAATGACCTCAAGATGGATCTACATTGCGCATAGGGAGGGCTACCTAAGCGGAACTGAATGGGGTCAAAAGTATCCCAAAGAACTACACACAGGGCTACTCAAGCAACACTCCATCGCAGATCCACACTTACAGGAAAATAAAGAAGGTAGGAGACAACCCTTATCAATAACCATGCAACAAGGGCAGCCCAAATCACTGTCAACTCAAATAACATAACACGTTTATACATAAATTGAACAACTCCCAAGTTAGGCAAATCACGCACCCTAAAACCCAAAGCAGCTCTGAATGATTGCACCTGGGTATCAAACAAACACCTCCTCGTCATATAAATATCACCAATTAGCACAGCCTCACTCTAAATGTGCTAGCAGCACCCCAAAACCAATGAGTAAATCTTATTATCCTCCTAAGGACCCGTATGCAAGGTCAATTCAAATTTAAGGTCTCCCACCACAATTTCAAATATTCCCACCACGATTTTAGGAATTTTCTCTTTCACCTCAAACTTCTCACTAAAAACACGTCAGCAATCCGGGTATATCAAACAGACAATGTGGAAAGATGACACCTGGTAGGATCCAAAGACTAAAATACAATAGAAAGAGATGGATTGTGGCGATTCGCATATGCCATCATTTTATAAATAGAAAAAGCACTGTAGCAAGAAGGGATTTTTACTTTTCCACTTTTCGGTACTTTTAAGGTTTCACTGTATTCTTTGCCATGAAAACATGTACTAGAACACATAAAGGAAGAAAGATTTCCCCCGTGGACATAGGATTCCTTAAAATCCAAACCATGTAAATTCCTTGTGTCCTTTACTATTTCTGCATTTTATTATTTGTATACCTAGATTTTAGTACCAGACCTTATCTTTTTTGTACTAGAATTAAATAGTAGTTGGATTTGACATTTTGACAAACAATTAAAATGCAACTACCTAATTATGTAATTATCCAACAACATAATTACTACTTAATGGCAAATTTAATACTAATTAACTTTTCTAGTTCAAAACCATTGAGGTAATTAGTAGAATAATTACTTCCTCTTTAGTTGGAGTGTTGTAAGACGAAAAATCTTACTAACATTTTTGGCGCTAGAAGGAGGGCCTGAACCTCCGTCTATTCACTACACCTAGTAAAACTTTACCTACATTTGTTCCATGCTATATGAATCCCACCGATTCACCCATCCCACCTATTAAACAGAACTTGCAGTTAGACTCCAAGACTGTCAAAAAATCACTTATAACTTTGAAAGCCCAAAATGAAGAACGAGCGTCAACTAAAGCCTCTATAGGCTCTCCTGACTGCATTACAATCCTTCAGAAACCAAATTAATCATCAGATTGAAGGGCTAGAGAAACTTATGGCCCAACATATTTCCAAGAGACCATCCTCTCCACCTCAGTCCATAGCTCATCGCCTTCGTTCACCTACTGCACTGGCCATTCAGCGGGGGAACGATAACAACACTCATAATGATGGGAATGGTGACGTTGGCTTAAGAACCAATATCAAGCTTAAAGACAAGATCCAAGCAAATCCACAAATTAAGACAAAACCAACCAGTACTAACCTTCTGCTGCTTAAGAAACAAACTCGATCTTCCCTGGAAGAGGATGAGGCCACTTCACTGTTTAAGGAAGAATGTCTCAGTCAGATTCCAAAGAGGATGAAATTTGCCAATTAAAAGCATGAGTAGAGCAGTTGGCTAAACTATGCCAATAGGAAACTAGAGAGAAGATGAGGAAGGAAGGATCTTCTCCATTAAGCGAGACCATCATCGAAGCAGATTTTCTTGACAACTTTAAGGCCCTGGTAATTGAAAAATACGATGGGACTACAAATCCAGACGATCGCCTCTATACGTTTGAATATCACATGACATTCTAAAAGTGGGAAGGATGGCTAGACGGTCTACTTAGCCGGAGTTGTAGCTAGGTTGAGGAAGAGAAATTTCATCTGATGTAAACACGATGTCCTACGTTAAGTAGGGCGAGAAACAAACTCTTTGCAACTTTATTAAATGTTTCAAGTCCAAAGCTCTCAAGATTAGAGTAAGTGATGAAGGAGCATTACTGATGGCGACCCGTACCAGGATCAGAAGGGGGACCTTAATGTGGAAGAAGAATAGTCGAAAGTCATGCCACAACATGAAGTCTTTCTATAAAAGAGCTAGTGGCTACATCGGGATGGAATAAGCTAGTTCCAACACACAGATTCAGGAGTCTTCTGCCTGCAACTATGATAAGAAAAGGGGGGCAAAAGGATATCACCCACCGACAAAGAGATGAAAGGAAGTTAACTACGTACCAGAAACCCCACCCACTCACACTCCTAGTCGGATATATGTGATGACCAAGGCAGAACTTGCTTATAACCTTCCCAACAAAGGGAAGAAACTAAAGAAAAAACGAGGCAGGGCATACTACTTCTTCTACCGAGCTAATGGCCATCGTATCGACAACTGCCGACACCTGAAGAACGAAATAGAAAGGTTGATCGAGAGAGGTTACCTAGGCCACTTTCAGAAGAATAATAGGGAAGGAGGAACGGGAGATCCGACTCCTATCTTAAATGAGAATTAACTTGGGAACCCCTCTAACCTGATAGCATAATTCCATGGTGGGCCACACCCTGCAGGTATGAGCAAGAAGGCACAAGAGAGGTATGTGCAGGAGGTGAAGGTCTAGTAGAAGTCAATCTTCCATATTAAACAGAAGCCTATTCCAGAGATAACATTCACAACAGTTGACACGACCGGAATTGTTTTCCCTCACCAAGACCCACTCATTATTACAGTACAGATACCAAACTGCAATATAAAGAAAGTTTTCGTTAACTCTAGTAGCTCAGTCAATGTTATCTTCGAATCTGCATACGATCAGATGAGACTGATGTGCACGTAAATGTGCATATATTTACATCCATAATTTACCTCTTTTTATTTAAATAAATATCATATTTGGGCATTTTAACATGTTTAAAACCAAAATTCAATTATTTTCAAATCATTATATATTCATCTTCATTCAGGGGTAAAATGGTCATTTTTGTGCATGTGCCAATTTGAGAATTTTTACTTGGACAATTTTTATGATTTTTATAGGATATTTTGATGCATATGGAAGAGGGATTCATGATGATATATGCATGCACAAGGAAATGCAAAGAAATGAAGAGAAAATAATTCAAGTTCAAGATCATGGAGGACCTCACCCACTTACTTAAACCTACAACTAGAAGCTAATGGACAACTAAGTGATGGTTATAGCTTCATGCACATTAAATGATGGATTAATTAGTGGCTAATGGTTACTTGGTGGCTACACTTCCTAAAGAGTATTTTGGGAAGCTCCCTAAAAATGGAATTAGGGTTTTATGCATGTATAAATAACCCTCTTATGTACATGAACATATCTACTACTCTTTCATATATTTCCTTAGGAAATTAGCAAGTTGTAAACAAAAATCAAAGTGAAATAAAAATGGCTTCCAAGCCTCTTTCTCCTTTCTTTTCTACATGCTTTTCTTTGCTTTTATGTTAATGTTTATTTTTATGCTCTCTTTCTTTTAATGTTCATAGCTTAGATTTACATTCATGCAAGTAGTGTAGCTTTAATTTTTATGCAAATAGTTAGTAGTTAATCTCTCTTTCTTCCTTTGCTTAGTTTTCATTTCTTTGCTTTTTAATGTTGAAATTTACAAGTGTTGATTTGATGACACAAATGAGTAGCTAAACCCCTTCAATTTAGGGGTAATGAAGCTCTCTAACTCTATGTAATTTCAACATTTTTATGATTTATGATCTCTTTGTTTGTGCCTTATGAAAGTAAATTTTGATGTAAGTTTATACAAGTGGGTTTGATAGCTTATATTGCTTATGCAAATAAGCTATTCTTAATCAACATAAACACAATTTACATCATCATTTTCTAACTAATTTTTGATTTTGAAATGAAAGTAAAAAGGAAATTTGATGATCTATCTTACTAATTACAATAGTAAATAGATCATACTTAAAATAGCTTTTGCTTTGGCTTCATTTTCATGAGATTTTATTAGTGGCTTATTTGTTGCATTATAGTTTGATGGTTTAAGTTATGTTAATTAATAACATAAATAAACCATACTTATGATAAATGCAACAATTATTTCATTTAATATCAAAACTAGAGATCATAAACTATTGTTTGTTGATTTACAAAAATATGAGAGTGGATTTATCCCTAAATTGTTCTCTAGTCCAATAGTTTTTAAATCACATTTTAATTCTAGCTTTAGCTTCTTTTTTGTAGTCAACAATTTCCTCTCCACTTTTGGTTTAATTTGATTGATTAGAAAATTTTAAAATCTCACAATTCCCTGCGGATCGACCCGTACTCGCCACGTACTAACTTCTGTACGCCGTGCGCTTGCAGTAAATTTAATTTGAAAATTTTCGACTATTTTCTAAACCAATAGAATACTAGCCGATTAACAAGTTTTTGGCGCCGTTGCCGGGAAATTGTTTTTGATTTTATTTTCTATTCTTCGAATTATTTTCTTTTGATTTTCGTGTGTTTTTATTTTGTGTGTTTGCAATTAAAAAAAAGTGTTGTGTGTTTATTGTTTTATTTTTGTTTTCAATTTGTTGTGTGCATGTTCTAGTTTTCCATTTGCATATTGCATTTTCTATTTCAAAAAAAAACAAAAAATAGCATCCACAATTTCATTCCAAATATAAATTTTCTTTTTATTCATTTTCTTTTGCTCATTTACAGCTTTCTTTTTATTAGAAAAAAATACAAACAACTTTCTTTTCTATTTTATTAAAACTTTCTTCCCTCTACATTTCTCCCTCTCTGTCACAAAATTGCAGTTTCAAGGCCTTCAACCATCTTATTACATTTCATTTCTCCAAACTGTGCTTCTACAAACTGCCACTACAATTCATTTCTCCAAGACAACATATCATCACCTTCTCCTTCCTTCACCATATTGCCTGACTGCATATCACTGCATTGTCATCCAAATCTTACTGCTCTAAAAATTTCTCATACCTTTGCATCAACCTTCAGTCACCAACACCACCCACTACACTATCAAACTCAACCTGCCTTGCAAACTTGCATTTTCCCTCTCCAACCTCTACTGCAAACAAATCAGATCATAATACTACTACAACAACCAGGCAACATATACATTATGCCATCATCTTACTGCTGCTCCACTGCTACTCAAAACAATACATCCCCTTAACCAATACTTCATCATCTCCATTGCTACTCAAAACTTCATAGCCTAATTTCTGCCATCAACCACCAACATTCATCTACAACATGCCTGCTGCTACAACTGTTCACCATCTACCTTCTACCCATCACTACCTTTCAGCAACAACTGCCCACACTTACATACCGTCTTCTGCATAAACCTGGCAACAATCTAAAACTTGCCACCAGACATTCCTTGCTACCACTTCCACTTTCACTTATCTACCTCTGTCATACAACCATACCACTTTCACTTACTTCCCTATTGTCTTCAATTACAACCATCATCTCCTCTCAACACAAACCACAACTTGCCATAACAACAACAGACCACTCACCACTTACTGCAGTTCCTCCTACTGTCACATCATACAACCCCTAACTGTAGTTCAAACAGTCACATCTACTCCACAACCCTCTTGCTTTCTACCATCAAACCCCATATTATTGCTTGCAACCATCTTTTGCAACCATAACTTCATCCATACAAAGCTCACTGCATACATCAACCCCCTTGCTACCCTATCTCCACCACAAAGCCACTGCCTTGACCATACTTGACAAACAGTAATAACACAGTGCCAATTATTGCCCATCCTCTGCCAAAACTTATACCCTGCACGGCACCTTTACTTCAAACTGTAGTTCCTCTTACCATCTGCACTTCTGTCATATTTGCTCAACAGCATCCTCACTCACTCACTGGTTATATCATCACTAGTTCCAGTCACGACCGGAGACAACCAAACACCATTGAAAAAAACCCCAAACAGAACTCACTGCCCATCACTGATCACTCAATCACTCACTGCAAACACACTCCATTCACATTGCTGTCTTCCTGGAATCCATCGCCAAACGCCATCACTCGAAAATCACTAACACTTGAACTGCTAATTCTCCTCACTGCCAATTCCATTGCCTTCAACGACCATACCCACAACCGGAGCAACCCAAATCGCCAATCGAACCACCGCATTTAACCACAATCAAGCTTGAACTTGAATTCGAAGCCACTACAACCTCTGCAGATCGAACTGTTATACCCTTCGACCACCCTTCCTCTGCCTCGGACACAACATCAACCTCAACAGAACAACGAACCCGCACCATAACCTCCAAATTCGACTGTAATTCCATCGCTGACCAGCTTGTGAACAACCCAAAAAAACTTCGCTCTCCAACAAATTCCAGTAACCATCACACCTAAATCAACATCTCAAATCCATTCCACCTCTTCCATAAGTCGTCGTCGCCTCCCCTCATCGCTTCAGACTCACGCAATTGAACAAGTTTCAAACTGAGATTTTAAGTTTTTATTTGCGTTTCAAATCAACATTTCTAGGATTCACAATTTTCTGGGATTTGCGTGTTGTATGGCATTCTAGTTGAGAAGAAAGAACGATATTTTTTTTAATATCGCAAATAATTGTGTTTTTCATTTATTTTGTTTTCAAGTCTAAAAAAAAGAAGAGGTTGAATTTGTTTTGTTTTTGTTTTAAATTTATTTCAAGTTCCATCCATATACCAAAAAAATTATAAATTGTATACATTTTGTTTTTAATTTCTTTTCAGGTTATTGAAGCAGATAAGGAAGAATTGTTTGCTACTCCGCTTTGCTTGCCAAAAAAAATTGCTTGCTGCTTATATAAAAAATAATTGTCGCTTTAAAATAATTGCTAAATAAAATCTGCACGCTCTGGTATCGTGCTCTTTTCCCTTGTTTTAATTTGAATTGCGTTGTTGGTAGCTTGCATTTGCATTTATATATATATATATATATATATGTATATAAAATTCAAAATCTAAAAAACAAAAACAAATATCATTTTAGTTGCATTGTAAATTCACGTTTAATTTCTGTTTTGCATTCATCTCATCTTATTTTTATTTTCTAAGGGCAATACCCCAATTCACATAAGGTGAGAGATTTCATCACCCTTTCCTTAGCCCACAAACGCATTTCATCGTAGAATTTGACTAATAATAAAGGTTAGACATTTGACTTAAGGGTGTCACGAGCTCGTCTAGGGCTTAATTGTATCTTCACAATTATTTTCTTTGAACAATTTTATTTCTTGGTGTCTAGGCTACGGTAGAGTAATAACTATTTATAAATATTACGGTGATTCATAAATATTATAGTGGTTGTTCCTATGAAGGTACTTAAACCTTCGGTTGCATTGCTACGGTGATTCGTGGTGCACCGATAACCCCTGCCCATTAATTGGCTGAGAAATATTTTTGTTGATTTAAGACAAAGTGTGATTATACAATTTTAGGTTAGGAGCTACTAAGGACAGAAAATTGTAATTAAGTCCTTTGCATTCATTTAGCTGCATTAGTTCATGCATATTTAAAAAAAAATCCAAAATCCAAAAAAAAAATTGTAAATTTTACTTAATTTTTTATCCAAAAAAAATCCTTTTAAATCATTTCCTTTGAAAATTTTCAATCAAAAAAAATATATATTATCTTTTCAAAAACAAAAAAAAAATTTGAAAATTAAAAAAAATCTTTTGTTAAATATTTAAAAATTCAAAAACAAAAAAAAATTTACCAAAAAAAAACATAAAAAAATTTGAAAAGCCAAAAGAAAAAATCAAACTTTTCTTTGGAAAATAAATTTCACTTGGTAAATATTTTTCTTCCTAAAAAAACAAAAACAAAAACAATTTTTCACTTCGTTTTTCAAATCTTCTTTCATTCACTAAACTCGATTCTAACTTCTTTTTAGGGGTGTTGCGGTTGCAGTAACCATCGTTATTACCACCAACCATAACCGTAACCGTTGTTGACGGTTATAAATTCTTATAACCGTTACCGTAACCGTCTATGATGGTTAACCGTCGTATTTTCAATTTTGAAGCATGCCGTACATATATTTTCAATTATATGCATTATTGAGGATAAATTGATATACTTCTAACTGTTTTTTGCCAATTTATTTATTTGTTTATAAAACGACCAATATGCATGCACATGTTATTAGTTCATTAAGACACATATTATTAATGTACAAGCTATTCGTCTAACTTAAATTACTAATTTTTATACTTTAATGTTAAATATTACATAAAAAATCATGTATGGTTGGTATGGTTAACCGGGGTTTTCAATTCTTCAACCGTTACCGTAACCGTTACCATTATAGATGGTAACCGTATGAATAGTTACGGTTGAGAGGTTGAACGATTCAACCGTAACAGCCCTACTTCTTTCTCTTCTCGACTTTCACTTGTGCATGAGTACTTGGACTTGTGACACAACAACAAATCGTTGGACTCGCGACTCAACAACTAATCGTTTAACCCGAATAGATGATCCTCCCGAAATGGCGAACGAAAACACCCCTCGAACTCTTATGGATAGAATCTTTCCTGATAGAGTTTCTATTCCATCTTGCATCACGTTACCCGCCCCTACGGGTAACCATTTCGAAATTCACTCGAACCATATTGCCACGCTTCCAAAATTTGGCAATTTCGAGCACGATGATCCATACATCTTTTTGACTAAATTCGAACAAGTTTGCGCAACCATTAAACTCCAACAACTTTCCGATGACGGAATCAAACTTCAATTAATCCCATTCGCTCTTACGGACTATGCTGAAAAATGGTTGTACAGCTAAACATCGAACTCGATTAAAACTTGGGAAGAATTCGTAAAAACTTTCTTAAAAAAATTCTACCCCTTGGAAAAAACGAGTAGAATCCGAAACGAAATTGTAAATTTTCATCAATTCAAAGGAGAACCATTCGGAAAATATTTTGAAAGATTCAAAGAGCTTTTGATAAAATGTCCACACCATAACTTCGAAAAATGGGCGGTTTGCCAAATCTTATACGATGGACTCGAAAATAGCTCTCGAACCATGCTCGAGTCAATGTGCCAAGGCAATTTTCTTGCCCAACATCACGACGATGCTTGACAATTTCTTGAAAACCTCGCCGAAAAATCATCCCAATGGGAACGTTCGAATGAAAAATCAATCTACTCACGACCGAGTGCACACTTGATAGGATCTATTTTTGCTTTGGAAGCTAAGATCGATGCAATGATTAAAAAATTCGATAACGTTTTCTCATCGAATCAAATGAACCAAGCTTCCCAACCGATGTGTTATAAATGCAAAGATCCTAATCATATAGCCGATTAGTGTCCCAATTCTATCGAACAAATCAATGCTTTCAATAAAGCCAAAAATGACCTGTTTTCTCCAACGTACAACCATGGTTGGAGAAATCATCTGAATTTTGTGTGGAACCAAAACAATCCCAACACGAATATGATTCATCCTAATTTTCAAGCATTCCCGAATAATGCTTCGAATCCTCCCTTTCAGCCCAACAATTTTCAACCAAACTTTGCGGGTCCGTCTCATAATCTACCGCAACAATCAAATTTTCAACCAAATTCTGCCCATCCTCCCCAAGACAATAAATGTTTGACTTCGCTTGAGAAAACTCTTGAAACGTTGGCTAAAGCAACTACTCAAAGTCTTCAATCAAACAACAATTTGCAAAATTTATTGACTTCATATATGCAAAACACAAACCAATCAATTGCAAAACTCGAAATGCAAATGAGTCAATTAGCCACGTCTGTAAGTGAACGCGAACATGGAACATTCCTAAGCCAGCCCATTCCAAATCCTAGAAATCAAAACGCAAATTCAAATCAAGCTCATGTTGTTCAAGATAGCAACGTCACCCAACTGAATGCTATCACAACTTTACGTTCCGGTAAACAAATCGATAATCAAGTCGTTAACCCAAATGATTTACCGGACACCTCTCTCGACACTTCTAAAACAACAAACGAAGCTGAACAGAACGTGGAGCCAAACGTTGAATCGAATGCCAATCAAAATTCTTCTTCTACTCGAGTAGACCCGCCTACCGAGTATCGTGTTCCATTTCCACATCGTCTTCGACCAAAGAAACACTCGAACCAAATGGAAAAGATGTTGGAAATTTTTAAACAAGTCAAAGTTAACATTCCGCTTCTTGACATCGTTTAGCAAGTCCTCACATACGCGAAATTTCATAAGGACTTGCGCACCTAAAAGCGACACACTCAAGTGCCCAAAAAAGTCTTCTTAGCCGTTAGTTTAAGTGAAGTCTTGTCCCAATCCATGCCCATCAAATACATAGATCCTGGTTGCCCTATGATTTCGTGTACAATTGGAGACAAGACGATTAACAAATGTTTGGTAGACTTAGGTGCGAGTGTCAACTTGATTCCATACTCCCTGTACGAACAATTAGGCTTAGGTGAGCTCAAACCCACAAAAGTCATGCTTCAATTTTCCGATCGTTCGATTATGAAACCCGTGGGAGAAATCGAGGACGTTCTCATTCGAGTAGGGCAATTCATATTCCCCGTTAATTTTATCGTTCTCGAAACACAACCCGTGTCAAATCCCACGAGTCAAATTCCATTGATTTAAGGCCGGCCATTCTTAGCCACCTCAAATGCCTTAATCAATTGTCGCAACGGTTCGATGAAAATCTCTTTTGGAAACATGACTTTGGATCAAAACATTTTCAATCTTGAAAGCCAATCTAACGAACCTCGTGACCAAACGTTGGAAGTTAGTGCCATTCACGAAAACTTCGAAAATGAGACACTTGACCTTACCGATGAACGCGACGCCGAGTACGAAAAATTGTTTCATGAAATTCCCAACGAGATTGAATACACTCTTCCTTTTGAATCACTTTCAGTTGAGTCCAAATCTCAACCCAATTCTTTGATCGAGAAACTCCCAAAGTTGGACCTCAAACCACTTCCCATTCACCTTAAGTACGCATACTTAGGTGAAAACGTAACTTGTCCTGTCATCATTTCTAACAATCTTTCTCTTGAACAAGAAGCTTCTCTTCTCTCTATTCTTTCGAAAAATAAGGAAGCGATGGGATGGTCGATCTCTGATATAAAGGGAATTTGTCCCGCTCTTGTTCAACATCGCATTCATTTAATCAACGATGCCAAGCTTATTCATGATGCGCAACGTAGGCTTAATCCAAAAATGAAAGATGCGATACGTGATAAAATTCTAAAACTTCTCTACAACGGAATCATTTACCCAATCTCCGATAGTTCATGGGTAAGCCCAATTTACGTTGTACCGAAAAAGTCTGGGCTAACCGTTGTCAAGAACGATTCAAACGAACTTATTCCAACTCATACTCAAACGGGTTGGCGTGTTTGCATTAACTATCGAAAACTAAATGCCGCAACATGTAAGGATCACTTCACTCTTCCATTTATCGACCAAATGCTCAAACATTTAGCCGGCCACGAATTCTACTGCTTCCTCGATGGTTATTCCGCCTATAACCAAATTCCAATCGCTCCCGAAGATCAAGAGAAAACGACTTTCATATGTCCATTCGGTACATTTTCTTATCGACGTATGCCATTCGGACTTTGTAACGCTCCTGCTACTTTCCAACGATGCATGGTTGGAATCTTTTTCGACATGATTGAACGATTTCTAGAAGTTTTTATGGACGATTTCTCAATCTTTGGCTATTCTTTTTCCCAATGTTTACATCATCCCGAATTGGTTCTAAATCGATGAAAAGAAAATCATTTGACTTTGAATTGGAAAAATGCCACTTTATGGTCAGACAAGGCATAGTCCTTGGACATATCATCTCAAATAAAGGCATTGAGGTAGATAAAGCAAAAATCGACGTAATTGCAAATCTACCCATTCCCAAATCTATTAAGGACATTCGATCATTTCTTGGACACGCTGGCTTTTACCGACGCTTTGTAAAAGACTATAGCAAAATCGCTCCTCCTTTGACGACTCTCCTCAGAAAAGACGTTCCTTTCGATTTCAACTATGATTGTATCTCTTCTTTCGAACATCTTAAGAAGGAACTCATTTCTGCTCCAATCATTTGCGCACCCAATTGGGATCTTCCTTTCAAAATAATGTGTGACACGTCTAACTTTGCGGTTGGTGCTATCTTAGGACAACTCATCAACAAAATCCTTCATGTCATCTACTACGCGAGTATGACTTTGAACGACGCTCAACTCAACTACACAACAACTGAAAAAGAGCTTCTAGATGTCGTTTTTGCGCTTGAAAAGTTTCGACCTTACTTGATAGGTTCACACATCACGGTGTACACGGACCACTCTGCGCTTCGGTATCTCTTCGCTAAAAAGGATGCTAAATCCCGTTTGATTCGTTGGATCCTTTTACTTCAAGAATTTGGCCTTACAATTAAAGACAAAAAAGGATCCGATAACGTCATAGCCGATCACTTGTCTCGTCTTCCGAACACACCATCTTCTTTGCCAATCAGTGAAAACTTCCCCGATGAACAACACCTTTCAATTTCTATCGATCCATGGTACGCTGATATAGTGAACTACTTAGTCACTAAAGAAACTCTCTCATCTTGGTCCAAACAGGATAAATACAAATTCATGTCCCAAGTGAAATATTTCTATTGGGACGATCCATACTTGTTCAAATATTGTCCCGACCAAATCATCCGACGTTGCATTCCGGATAATGAGATCAGGAGTGTTCTTTTGTTTTGTCATGATCAATCGTGCGGTGGACATTTCGACCATCGAAAAACTGTGGAAAAAGTGCTTCAGTGTCATTTGAATTTTGTAAAACTTGCGATCGATATCAAATGCTTGGATGAATTTCTCGATGAGATATGATGCCTCTAAACCCCATTCTTACGATCGAAATCTTTGATGTTTGGGGTATCGACTTTATGGGACCTTTTCCCAATTCTTTTGGAAACTTGTATATCCTTCTCGCTGTCGATTACGTCTCAAAATGGGTCGAAGCCGTTCCTTGCAAAACCAACGACCATAGAATTGTTGTGAAATTTCTCAAAGAAAACATCTTTTTGAGATTCGGCACACCTTGCACAATAATCAGCGATAACGGGACCCATTTTTGCAACCGTTCTTTTGAAACTTTAATACAAAAATACTCGATAACCCACAAGTTATCCCCTCCATATCATCCTCAGATCTGTGGCCAAGTTGAAGTTTCAAATCGACAAATAAAACAAATCTTGGAGAAAACTGTTAACAAAAATCGAAAAGATTGGTCTCAGAAATTGACCGACGCGCTTTGGGCTTACCGTACTACTTTTAAAACTATCCTAGGGATGTCCCCATTTTGTTTAGTTTACAGTAAAGCTTGTCATTTACCTGTTGAAATCGAACACAAAGCGTTGTCGGCAATAAAGAACTTAAACTTTGATCTCGATAAAGCTAGCGAAAACCGAAAACTACAACTCAACGAACTAGAAGAACTTAGGAACGACGCGTATGAAAACGAGAAAATCTACAAAGAGAGAACCAAAGTTTTTCATGACAAGTCAATCCTAAGGAAAACGTTTTCGCATAACCAGAAAGTTCTTTTATATGACTCAAGACTTCATTTATTCCGTGGGAAACTTAAATCAAGATGGAACGGACCATTTGTGGTACGAACTGTTTTTCCACATGGTGCCGTAGAAATAGAAAACCCCAGGGATGGATCGATTTTCAAAGTCAACGGTCATCGTTTGAAACCTTTCTTGGAATTGCCCGGTAACCAAGAGGAGGAGCTCATGATTCTTCATGAGCCAAGCTACGTCTAGTAAGAATGTTAACCCTCTTTTGTAAATATGTACATATTTTTCCCTGTTACACTCATTATATCGTGCATTGACTTTGGGGACACAGTCAAAATTAAATGTGGGGGGGAGTCTCATTTTCATTTTCATTTTTAATTTTTCATGGCATTTTTGAATTTTCATTTAACTCAAAAAAAAATCTCAAAATTTCTAAATCTCAAAAACATTTTCTTTTTCTAGCATTTTGATTTATTTTTGAAGAAACACTATGGGATAAGTATAAATTTTGGTTAATAAATTGAAATATTTGAAAATTTATTTGTCTTAACAAAAATAAAAATGAAGTTTGATTACAAATAAAAATGTTTTAACTAGTATATAGGAAGGTTCATATGTGTTAATTATGAAGTATGTTCTACTTGAAAATCTTTGTTTAAAAAAAAGTGGTAAATTTAAAGTAAAGGATATAGTATTTTTGTCTTTTAAGTTAAATGGTGCTAAGATGATTTTGCAAAGCTCTCTCTTTCTACAAAAAATTTTGTTTATATGTATATATATTTTTAACACCTAGAGTCATGTGTTCACACTCGTGTGTTCACTCGCCATGCTTTGTACCCTTCTCACGTAAGCCCGAAAGGCAGTGCATGATCGGTATATCTGGCCTCAGTTTATCTGAGTTAGGTTTATGTATATAAAAATTCTTTTTAATAACGCCTACAGTCGATAAGTGTTCACACTTTTTGTGTTCACTCGCCACGCTCTGTATTCCCCTCACATCAGTCCGCAAGGCAGTGCACGGGTAATATATCTGGCCTCAGTTTACCTAAGTTAGGCATATGTAAATATTGTTAATATTAATAAAACTTTCAAATAAGAGAGAGTAAGCAATTGAAATCTAAGCACTATTTTAACTTGTTTGATTTAACTTGTTATTGAAAAGAAATGAAAATACCACTTTAATAAACTTTGATAATCAACTAAGGATCCATTTCATAATTACATTATGTTATCAACCGAAAACAACTAGCCAAACTATGGTATATCTGTTATGACAACTTCATTTTTATTGGAAATTTTGATGAGTAAATGACTTAAATTTTCAAGACAATGACCAAAATTTGTATTTAACTTATTTATGTTGATTTAAAAGTGAATCCTTCATTGTAAATATTTTTGAAAACTTGCATTCATCCCATTGTAAATAAATCTTGCATTTTGTAAATATTTTCACTTTGCATTTGGATTTTGTGGGTAGTATCCGCTGAAAACCCTCACGAGACAACACTCGTCCTACTGGGGACACTCAAAGGTTTAACGGCTTGTTGCATACGCTCAATGAAATCGTGCTCCCTACGAAAACGGATTTATCTAAGTTTTCCTTTATTCGAGGACGAATAAAAAGATAAGTGTGGGGGTATTTGATGTGCACGTAAATGTGCATATATTTACATCCATATTTTATCTCTTTTTATTTAAATAAATATCATATTTGGGCATTTTAACATGTTTAAAACCAAAATTCAATTATTTTCAAATCATCATATATTCATCTTCATTCAGGGGTAAAATGGTCATTTTTGTGCATGTGCCAATTTGAGAACTTTTACTTGGACAATTTTTATGATTTTTATAGGATATTTTGATGCATATGGAAGAGGGATTCATGATGATATATGCATGCACAAGGAAATGCAAATAAATGAAGAGGAAATAATTCAAGTTCAAGATCATGGAGGACCCCACCCACTTACCTAAATCTACAATTAGAAGCTAATGGACAACTAAGTGGAGGTTATTGCTTCATGCACATTAAATGATGGATTAATTAGTGGCTAATGGTTACTTGGTGGCCACACTTCCTAAAGGGTATTTTTAGAACCTCCCTAAAAATGAATTTGGGGTTTTATGCATGTATAAATAACCCTCTTATGTACATGAACATATCTACTACTCTTTCATATATTTCCTTAGGAAATTAGCAAGTTGTAAACAAAAATCAAAGTGAAATAAAAATGGCTTCCGAGCCTCTTTCTCCTTTCTTTTCTACATGCTTTTCTTCGTTTATGTTAATGTTTATTTTTATGCTCTCTTTCTTTTATTGTTCATAGCTTAGATTTACATTCATGCAAGTAGTGTAGCTTTAATTTTTATGCAAATAGTTAGTAGTTAATCTCTCTTTCTTCCTTTGCTTAGTTTTCATTTCTTTGCGTTTTAATGTTGAAATTTACAAGTGTTGATTTGATAACACAAATGAGTAGCTAAACCACTTCAATTTAGGTGTAATGAAGCTCTCTAACTCTATGTTATTTCAACATTTTTATGATTTATGATCTTTTTGTTTGTGCCTCATGAAAGTAAATTTTGATGAAAGTTTATACAAGTGGGTTCGATAGCTTATATTGCTTATGCAAATAAGCTATTCTTATTCAACATAAACACAATTTACATCATCATTTGCTAACTAATTTTTGATTTTGAAATGAAAGTAAAAATGAAATTTGATGATCTATCTTACTAATTACAATAGTAAATAGATAATACTTAAAATAGCTTTTGTTTTGGCTTCATTTTCATGAGATTTTATAAGTGGTTTATTTGTTGCATTATAGTTTGATGGTTTAAGTTATGTTAATTAATAACATAAATAAACCATACTTATGATAAATGCGACAATTATTTCATTTAATATCAAAACTAGAGATCATAAATTATTGTTTGTTGATTTACAAAAATATGAGAGTGGATTTATCCCTAAATTGTTCTCTAGTCCAATAGTTTTTAAATCACATTTTAATTCTAGCTTTAGCTTCTTTTTTGTAGTTAACAATTTCCTCTCCACTTTTGGTTTAATTTGATTAATTAGAAAATTTTAAAATCTCACAATTCCCTGCAGATCGACCCGTACTCGCCACATACTAACTTCTGTACGTCGTGCGCTTGCGGTAAATTTAATTTGAAAATTTTCGAATATTTTCTAAACCAATAGAAAACTAGCCGATTAACTGAGACTTTCACCATCCTGATCCCATTTCTAGCTTCAACAATATTGCCACTGTCCCGGTAGGATCTGCACGCTTACTCGTTACTGCTGGAATTTCCTCACTGCATAAGTCATTCTATGCCAGCTTCTTTGTTACATCTCGCGTCTGGAGGCCAAAAGCTAAGCGCTACAGATGCTGTAGTTATCCATAGTATTAACTTCTGGTGAAAAAATATGGTAATGATAATGGTATCCATAATATCAGAGGCACATGAATATGAACAAAATCACAGATTTCAAAAATAACATTACGCAGATTACATTTCAAAATAATAATTCATATCCATGATACATAATCCCTTAACGTTTCCCAGGCAATGATTAAATATATCATTACAAAATACACCAAGAGTGACATATGACGATGCCCCTTGGTTGATTAGAGAAATATTGTCATATCTGACTTAATATACACAACGGAAAATTAACAGAATAATCTGTATTCCTAATTAGCTTTCCGTCAGCCACTTGCTCTTCTTCGGAAGCTTTATTCGCCAAAAGACTAAAACCTGAAAACCTCAACCCTCAGCCTACTCAAATCAATTTTGAGTACCCGATAGTTTAAGGGGAAACAAAAACTTCGAGTCAGACTTAAAGCCTGATATGAATAATTCTGTTACATCTCGGTTTACTGATATTAACTGAGACCATGCCGCTTAGCGGAACAGGTTTCCCCTCTGTAATATCTTTTTCAAAACATATTTATTTTGCAAAACCTTTCCTGCAACCAAACTGGTTAATACAACCGATTATATCAAAATAGCAATATCCTTTATGCTAATAAATGGACTATCTGCCCGTAAAACAGGTAATATGTGGGCTATCTGGCCACAACATAATAGCAAGGTCCGTTATGCTAACAAAATGACTATCTGTCCGAAAAACAATAGCAAAGTCCGTTATGCTAAAATGGACTAACTGTCCATAAAACTGGGCTAACTGCCTATAACTCAACTAACTGTTCGAATCAAAATGGACTAACTATCCAAAATTTAGGCTAACTGCCTGCAAAATGGACTAACTGTCCAAAATCTTTTCTTAGGGTTAACTACCCTTTGAATTTTCCTTGAAAACCTTTTTCAAAATGATTTAGTCCTTCAAATCATATATATATATATAAGGAAAAAATATCTTTAGCTTTACTCTAAGCCATTTTGCCATGATATATATACTTTACTCAAAATAATGTTGATGAATTTTAATGAGGATTAACTATCCTTCCAAAACAAGTCAAAACCATTTTTAACTTTAAAATACTTAGGCTATACTGCCTCTTGAATACATTCGAAACCTTTGTTTAAACCCTTCAAACACCCTTTCGAAACTCTTGAAGGTTACTCATTCGAAACCATTGAAAGTGACCCTTTCATAAGCTTTAAAAACCTTTGACATCTTTCTTTTAAAAACCTTTAAACATTGCCTTTCGAAACCCCTGTAAAACCTTTCCTTTTGAAGCCATTCGAAACCATCAGAAAACAACACCTTTCGACTTCTTCGAAACCACTAGGGAACCACCCCTTCGAAGCCTCTTTTAAAACCTTTCGAAAGCTTTAAACTTAAACCTTACGAAAGCATTTGGGTTCAATTTAAAACATGTGGAAACCTTTCGAAACCATTCAAAGTTAACTCCTTCGAAACCCTTTGAAAAGTTCTCGGTCGAAACTATTGGATTATGCCTTCAAGTAGAGCAAAAGGACATAACCCCATTAAGGTCGAAAGTACTTCCTTTTGAAATCATTCAAATCGTCTCTTTCGAAACCAATTTAGGTTTTACTTTACTTATAGAAAAAGGGTCTTAAAACATTTGAGTTGAAAGCAACTGCTTCTAAACCATTTCCTAAGTAATGAAGTGATGGTGTCGAAACCATCCCTTCGAAAGCATTGGAGAGATGGGTAGATTTTCTAAAACAAAAACAATCCCTTCGAAACCTACTAGATCGAAAGGTAAAAGGCGGCAGCTAGGTTTTTTGACCTACTCGAAAGCATTCATTTATAACAAAGATGCATCCCAATTGAAACTATTTTCTTTTAAACCATTTGACCTAGTCGAACCCAACTAAGTCGAAAGCATCTCGGTCGAAAGCAAGCAGGCGTATTTTTCTTTAAAATCAAAACAAAGCTTCAACCCTTTCGGCATCCTATGGTTTCGACCCTATACCTTTCACCCACATCCAATTCATTACGTATTGGTTTCCTGATAGCATATGCATTGGTTTCGACTGTGTCGAGGCGGTAGTATGGATGCGGAACTTGGTGTCGAAGGAGATGAAACAGTGAAAAACCTATTTATTTGTACTTTTAAACTATTTCTTTTGTACCTAACCTGCCTTCTTTGTCTAGATGTGATTGGTTTCCATATTACTTTTTCAAAAGTGCTGCCATTTTCCAGAATTAACAAATTCAAATTATTACAAAAAGCCCCTTCTCTATTTTAAAACATATAAAACATTTAAGTCCCATACCTTAAATAATTTTATATACCTATCAAAACTCTTAGGAAAAATCTGGAAAAATTCCAGTAAATCTATTTTAATATGCTTTCTAACATATAAAAATTTTAGACCCAAACCATTTATTATTTACCTGTAAATAATTTATAACTCAAATTATCATTTTCTTTACTAGAAAATTCTTATAAAATCCACATTAATTCCAAAAATTCTGAAAATTGGAACCCATCTCCAAAATATTATTTATGATCTTTACCTTAAAACATATCATAGATTCTATATGAAAAACCATGATTCATCAACAAGTATATATAAACATTCCATCATTCAAAAACATGGCTAATCATTGCAAAATATTCAGAATTCATATTAAAACCAAAAGCACAATCAAAATGAGATGTAATCATTATTCACTTTATCCTTTGTGATTAAAGAGATTGAGATATGAATAGATTTGATTTGCTTAAGTTTCTTCCTAGCTTTTCTTCTTCTTTTTCTCTTTTTCCTTGTTAATGGTTGTCGGTCTTGAGTTATAAAATTTTGGAAGTGAAATGAACATGTAAAATTTTACACGACCAAGGTTTGGAGGATATAGAATGGCCTCTTTCATATTCTAGCCCTCCTCTAATTCATTTTAACTCTTATTTTAATTCATTGTTAAATGGCACGGCTACCCCTTTAATAAAATCAAATCATAATCCCTTAATCAACACATTATTTTATTTTATTTAGCAAATTAAATATTATAAATAATGTTACCAAAAGTCTGGGGTGTTACAGACTCCCCTCCTTAAAGAATATCATCCTCGAAATTATGATAAGGTACACAACAAATCAAACAAAAAGGTAAAACATACCATTAAACAAGTCAGGATAAGCATCTCTAATCATGTTCTCAACCTCCCAAGTACAGTCCCTGTCATCGTCACTTCACTGGACTTTGACTAATCTGACGGTCTTGATTCTAAGCCTCTTTTCATCTCTCGCAACAATGTGAACTGGCCTCCTCACTATGGTCAAGTCCGATTCTACCACTAAATCATCTAGTATAGTCGGTGCAATGGTAGTCTTCGGGTTTCTAATACACTTTTTGAGACGAGAAACATGAAAAATATCGTGGACACCTGCCAAACTGTTCGGTAACTCAACCCTATATGCGAGTTTCCCGATCCACTCAATAATAGGAAAAGGTCCAATGAATCTCGGTGATAACTTCCCCGATTTTTAAAACCTAATCACACCCTTTATCGGTGTCACTTTGAAGAAAACTTGGTCTCCAATTGAGAACTCTAGATCTTTCCGTCTCTTATCTGCATAACTTTTCTGCCTAGACTAATCATCCTTTATTCTAGCCCGAATGACCTCAATCTTTTCTGCAGCTTCTCTGACTAAATTTGGACCAAGAATCAACCTATCCCCAGTCTTTAGCCAACATACGGGAGATTTGCATGGCCTTCCATACAAAGCTTCAAACACTGCCATCCTAATACTAGTCTGATAACTGTTGTTATATGAAAACTCGACTAAATGCAGATGGTATTCCGATGATCCCCCGAAGTCTAGAACACAATTTCTTAACAAATCCTCCAAGATTTTGTTAACCATTTCCGTTTGCCCATCTGTCTGTGGATGGTAAGTGGTACTCATCTTGAGCTTTGTTCCCAAAACTTCCTGTAGACTCCGCTAGAACTCGCTAGTGAACAAAGGATCTCTAACACTAACTATGCTACTACTAATTCCATGCAGTCTAACCACATTCCTCGTAAACATATTTTCCAAAACAGGTGCCGTCCTGGTTGACTTACCTGAAATGAAATGGGCACTCTTGGTCAACCTGTCCACCATGACCCAATACTATCATTTCCCTTGTTCGACCTTGGCAACCCATCAATAAAATCCATGGATACAAAATTCCACTTCCATATCGGAATATTTAATGGTTGAAGCAACCCACTTGGCTTCTGGTGTTCGGCCTTTTCCTGTTGGCAAACCATCCACTACTTCACACACAAACCAACATCTCGCTTCATGCCTTCCCAGAAGAAACTCCTCCTCATATCCTGAAACATCTTAGTACCTCCTAGATGAATGGTGAACTTCGAACGATGGCATTCCTCCAAGACTTCTTTCCTTATTTTTCCTACACTCAGAACACGTAATCTTCCTTTCTTTCTCAACCACCCATTCTGGTCAAGACTGAAATCTTTCAAGTCATCGCTCTCAGTTCCTTCTCTTAGCTTCCTGATCCATTCGGCTAACATTGGATCCTCCATCTGTTTAGAAGCAATCTTTTTGATCAACACTGGTCGAATTTCTAAACAAGATAATACAAATGTATCTTCACTAGATCCAGCCTTGGATCTCCACTGCACTCTGTAATCGACTAATGCTTCCAAACCCTTCCACTTAGAAATCATCGCCAAAACTGCATTCTGATGTTTTTTGCTAAGTGCATCTGCAACCTTGTTGCCTTTCCCTGGTGTGTACTCAATCCCAAAATCATAAGTAACGATAAACTCTAACCACCTCTGCTGTCTCATGTTCAACTTCTTATGAGAGAACAAATACTTCAACGACTTATGATATGTGTATAACTCAAACCTTTCTCCCAAAAGGTAATGTCTCCACACCTTCAAAGCAAAAATAACTGCAACCAATTCCAATTCATGTGTCGGATATCTGACCTCATGCGGTTTAAGCTGTCAAGAAGCATAGGCAATCACTTTACCCCTCTGCATCAGCACAGCTCCAAATCCTGTTCCACATGCATCGGTATAAACCACCAGTCCTGATTCCCTTTTGGAACAACCAACACAGGTGCATGGGTCAATAAGAGTTTCAAATTCTGGAATGCTTCCTCACACTTATTGGTCCACACAAACTTCACATCCTTTCTTGTTAGCTTGATCATCGATACCGCTATCCGTGAAAATCCTTAATGGACCTCCGATAATAACCAGCCAACCCAAGGAAAGTCTTTATCTCGGTTACTGCCTTGGGTCTCTTCCAACTATTTACTACCTCGATCTTTGTCGGATCTACTAACAACCCATCTCTGAGACTACATGACCAAGAAACTTCACTTCTTTCTTCTAGAAGTGACACTTCGAAAACTTCGCTTTCAACTGATGCCACCTCAGCGTCTTAAGCACCACTCTAAGATGAACTTCATGCTCTCTTTCATCCTTAGAGTATATCAATATATCATCTATGAAAACCAATACGAACCTATCCAAATGCTCTCGGAAACCTTGGTTCATTAAATACACAAAGAAAGGTGGCGCATTAGTCAGTCCGAACGGCATGACTAACCATTCGTACAACTCATGCCTGGTCCTAAATACCGTCAATGGTATACTTTTCTCTACTACCCTGAGTTGATGGAAACCTGTCGCTAAATCCAACAGCGAAAATACCTTGGCTCCACTCAACTGGTCGAACAAATATTTAATCCTAGGCAATGGATATCGATTCTTTATCGTTCTCTCATTCAACTTACGATAATCGATACAAAGCCTCAATGATCCATAAGTCTTCTTAGAAAACACTATAACTACTCCCCACGGCGAACTACTTGACCTGATAAAACTCTTGCCTTCTAAATCCACTAACTGCACCTTCAACTCCCTCATCTCTGAAGGGGTCATCCTGCTTGGCGGTCTACTCACTGCTTCTGCTCCCGGAACCAAATCTATTTGAAACTCAATGGCTCGTTTCGACGGTAATCCAACTACAGGCTCAAAAACATCTGTGAATTCTCTAACCATGAAAACTCGACTTAACTCATCGTCCGACCCCATAGCACCCAACAAAGCATATCTCACCGCAAAAACCTTCCACAATATAAACTATCCGATCACTACAATCTGGGTGTCTAAGCGATATTTTTCTATCCTGGAAAAATATCCTAGTATAGTACTCACATAACCAATCCATACCAAGAATGATTCCGAACCCCACAAAATCAAACACATGCAAACTGCAAACAAAAGTATGACCTAACAAGTCAAACTATAACTGGTCACATCTCAACCCTAGAGTTGCATACCCTCCTATTGGATTCGCAACCCATAAGGAAGTAACTAAATATGTGGGTTCTAGGTTAAGTTTATCTATCAAACATCTAGATATAAATAAATGCGATGCACCAATATCAAATAGAGCGCTAACAGACATACCGTGAATCTGAAGCGTATCTCCCAAGACTGCCATTTTTCCTGAGCTGTTAGCTTTGAAGGAGCAAGCTCCAATGCATAAACCTTGCCTTTTCCATCCTTAGCGGGCTCTTTGCACTGGCTCTTATAGTGGCCTATCTGGTCACCGTTGTAGCACCTGACATTCTTCTTCCCAACCACTTCCTTTTCCTTCCTAGCATGACACTCGTTGGCAAAGTGCCCCTTCTTATCGCACTTGAAGAAGACAATCTCAGACTTCCCTTTCTTAGCCGCTCCACCCTTCTAAGCAACTTTCTTCGAAAAAACTTCCTCTTTTGACCCTGCCCAACCGAGACTTCTTTAGCCTTACTCTTCTCTAGAGAATCAAGCAACTCCTCAAGCCTTAAGGCCATCTCCACAACAAAATCAAAAGGATCTCTAATATGAGGTAATGTAGCCCTGGCTAACGCAGACTTCAACCCCCTGATACACTTCTCGTTCCTCTTCATGACTGTATCCACTGAAGCATACCCATATCGGGCCAACTCCTCGTACTTCCTAGCATACTCCAAAACTGACATCTCCCTCTGCTCTAACTCAGCAAACTTACGGATCAGAGAAGACTGTGCCATTGCAGACATAAACCTCTCTTGGAACCTTCCCTTGAAATCTTTCCAAGTCGTTGCCTCCTCATCCATTACCACAGTCACACTATTCCACCGGAACAAAGCAGCTCCCTAAAGTTGTCTAGATGCCAACCTCCTCTACCGCTCATCATTGAGCCCCAAGTCTACAAAAATCCTTTCACTGTGCAATAAACCAGTTCTCTACCTCGATGGCATTCTCCATCCCAACAAACGGCTTCCCTCCAAGCTTAATGTAGTCCCCACTCAACCTAGCATAGTCGTTGGCAACTGGAGCTCCCGGAACTCCTCCTCCCACTACTCCAGCAGAAACACCCACCTGCACCATATTCACGAAGAACTGATACATAGTTTCCATTCCAACCTGTGGGACTCCAGCACACACATTCTCTGCTTGTGCCTGACCTTGACCTCTTCTCACATTAGGCCTGGCATTCCTTCCACTGCCTTCCCCTCCTTGGTTAGCCCTTCCTCCTCTTCCTTCCATATCTATATTCAAACCTCATAAGATATAGAAAAATAACCTAGCAAGGATAGGAGACTAGAGAAAAAGCGTATACCTATATATAACATATACAAGTACGTTACTATAGCGTTATCCCGTACCCCATTCTTACTCTACTTCTTCAGGAATATGTTTTAGAATTTTTAGTTAAATTTTTTCATAACCCTATGCTCTGATACCAAGTTGTAACATCCCGTATCTAGAGGCCAAAAGCTAAGAGCTACAGATCCTACAGTCATCCATAGTATTAACTTTTGGTGACAAAATACGGTAATGATAATGGTATCCATAATATCAGAGGCACATGAATATGAAAAAAGTCCCAGATTTCAAAAAAAAACATTTTGACGATTATATTTCAAAACAATAATTCATATCCATGTTATATAATCCCTTAAAGTTTCCCAGGCAATGATTAAATATATCATTACAAAATACGCCAAGAGCGACATATGACGATGCCCTTTTGGTTGATCAGAGAAATATTGTAATATCTGACTTAGTATACACAGTGGAAAATAAATAAATACATCTATATTCCTAATTAGCTATCCATCAGCCACCTACTCTTCTTCGAAAGCTTTATTCGCCAAAAAACTAAAATATGAAAACCTCAACCCTCAGCCTACTCAAATCAATTTTGAGTACCCGAGAGTTTAAGGGGAAACAAAAACTTTGAGTCAGACTTAAAGCCTGGTATGAATAATTCTGTTACATCTCGGTTTACTGATATTAAGTGAGACCACGCCGCTTAGCGAAACGGGTTTCCCCTCACTAATATCCTTTTCAAAACATATTTATTCTGCAAATCCTTTCCCACAACCAAACTGGTTAATCAAACTGATTATATCAAAATAGCAATATCCTTTATGCTAATAAATGGACTATCTATCCGTAAAATAGGTAATATATGAGCTATCTCCCCACAACATAATAGCAAGGTCCGTTATGCTAACAAAAGGACTATCTGTCTGAAAAACAATAGCAAAGTCTATTATGCTAAAAATGGACCAACTGTCTATAAAACTGGGCTAACTGCCGCTAATTGGACTAACTGTCCGAATCAAAATGGACTAACTATCCGAAATTTAGGCCGACTGCTTGCAAAATGGACTAACTATCCAAAATCTTTTCTTAGGGTTATCTACCCTTTGAAATTTCCTTGAAAACCTTTTTCAAAATGATTTAGTCCTTCAAATCATATATATATACAAGGAAAATATATCTTTAGCTTTACTCTAAGCCATTTTTCCTTGATATATATAATTTACTCAAAATAATGTTGATGAATTTTAATGAGGATTAACTATCCTTCCAAAACAAGTCAAAACCCTTTTTAACTTGAAAATATTTAGGCTATACTGCCTATTCAATACATTCGAAACTTTTGTTTAAACCCTTTAAACACCCTTTCGAAACCCTTGAAGGTTACTCCTTCAAAACCATTGAAAGTGACCCTTTTGAAAGCTTTAAAAACCTTTGACATCTTTCTTTTAAAAACCTTTAAATATTGTCTTTCAAAACCTTTAGAAAACCTTTTCGTTCGAAACCATTCGAAACCATTAGAAAACAACACCTTTCAACTTCTTTGAAACCTCTAGGGAACCACCCCTTCAAAACCTCTTTTAAAACCTTTCGAAAGCTTTAAACTTAAACCTTTCGACAGCTTTAAACTTAAACCTTTCGAAATCATTTGGGTTCAATTTAAAACATGTGGAAATCTTTCGAAACCATTCAAAGTTAACTCCTTCGAAACCCTTTGAAAATGTCTCGGTCAAAATCATTGGATTATGCATTCAAGTAGAGCAAAAGGACATAACACCATTAAGGTTGAAAGCACTTCCTTTTGAAATCATTCAAATCATCTCTTTCGAAACCAATTTGGGTTTTACTTCACTTATAGAAAAAGGGTCTTAAACCATTTAAGTCGAAAGCAACTGCTTCGAAACCATTTCCTAAGTAATGAAGTGATAGTGTCAAAATCATCCCTTCGAAAGCATTGGAGAGATGGGCAGATTTTCTAAAACATAAACAATCCCTTCAAAACCTACTGGATTGGGTAGCTAGGTGTTTCGACCTAGTCAAAAGCATTCATTTAAAACAAAGATGCACCCCAATAGAAACTATTTCCTTTTAAACCATTTGACCTAGTCGAAACCCAACCAAGTCAAAAGCATCTTAGTCGAAAGCAAGCAGGCATATTTTTCTTTAAAATAAAAAAAAAAGCTTCAACCCTTTCGAAACCCTATAGTTTTGACCCTATACCTTTCGCCCACATCCAATTCATTACGTACCAGTTGCCTGATACCATATGCATTGGTTTCGACTGTGTCGGAGGCGATAGTATGGAGGTGGAACCTGGTGCCGAAGGAGATGAAATAGCGAAAAACCTATTTATTTATACTTTTAAACTATTTCTTTTGTACCTAACTGCCATGTTTGTCTAAATCTGATTGGTTGCCATATTACATTTTCAGAAGGGCTACCAGTTTCCAGAATTAACGAATTCAAATTATTTATAAAATGCCCCCTCTACATTTTAAAACATATAAAACGTTTAACTCCCATACCTTAAATAATTTTATATACCTACCAAAACTCTTAGGAAAAATCTGGAAAAGTTCCAGCAAATCTCTTTTAATATGCTTTCTAACATATAAAAATTTCAAACTAAACCCATTTATTATTTACCTGTAAATAATTTATAACCCAAATTATCATTTTCTTTACTAGAAAATTCATATAAAATCCACATTAATTCCAAAATTTTGAAAATTGAAACCCATCTCCAAAATATTATTTCTAATCTCATAAAAATTCGCAAGGCAAAAAGATGTCATTTAATAGGGTTTTTATTTAAAACATATCATAAATTCAATATGAAAAACCATGATTCATCAACAATTATATATGAACATTCCATCATTCAAAAACATGGAAAATCATTGCAAAATATTCAGAATTCATCTTAAAACCGAAAGCACAATAAAAAATGAGATGTAAACATTATTCACCTTAGTCTTTGTGATTAAAGAGATTGAGATATGAATAGATTTGATTTGCTTAGGCTTCTTCCTAGCTTTTCTTCTTCGTTCTCTCTTTTTCCATGTTAATGGTAGCCGGTTATGAGTTATAAAAATTTGGAAGTAAAATAAACGTGTAAAATTTTACATGGCCAAGGTTTGGAGGATATAGGAATGGCCTCTTTTCTATTCTACCCCTCCTCTAATTCAATTTAACTCTTATTTTAATTCATTGTTAAATGGCACGGTTACCCCTTTAATAAAATCAAATCTCAATCCCCTAATCAACACATTATTTTATTTTATTTAGCTAATTAAATATTCTAAATAATGTTACCAAAAATCTGGGGTGTTATATTCTTAGTCGTTAACCAACCCTATCCATACAATGCCTTCCCGGGAAGACCTACTTTGATAGACATGGGAGCCATCATGTCCTAGAAAGATATGCTTATGGAGTTCAATACTCGTGCACGAATAGGTTTAATAAGAGGCGAACAAGTTTTAGTTAGAGAGTTATACAATCTAAATCTTACTTCTGGCAATAAAATTGTTCGAAATTATTTTGGTGTCTCTATTAGTATTTATAATGGCAACGACAAGAAAGAAGGCGAACCAATTCATAAAACTACGCCAGTACTAAGTACCCAAACTAGCGTAGAAACGGTTAATCTCGCGCCACCGAAATCAGCAAAAAAGGAAAAGAGAACATATATGTGCATGATTGGGACTGATAAGTATAATTCAGTTTATGCACGGTACTTCTCCAAAGAAGCCCAGAAATAGGCATCCTTAGTAAATTCACCACCGGAGGAGGAAGCAGAAAGTGAAATAGACCCGAGATGAAGGGAATCAAAGAAAGAGCTAGAGCTGGTAGATGATCTCAAAGATGTACAAATAGATCCACAAGACCCCACAAAGGTTATCAAAATCGAAAAGAACCTCAATGCAGATGCCTGTACTGACTAATACACTTTCTGAAAAAATCAGCAGATGTAATCGCCTGGACAAATCAAACATGGTAGGAATAGATCCAGCCATAATCTGTCATGCACTCATCATTGACCCTTATTCACATTCGATCAAACAAAAGAACATAACTCTAGACCATGAAAGGTACAATGTCCCACATGAGTAAATTAAGTTAAAGGAGAATGGATTCATTAGGGAAGTATACTACCCAAAATGGATTACCAATCCAGTACTTGTAAGGAAGTCCAATAAGAAATAGAGAACTTGCATAGACTTCATTGTTATCCTGCCTTTTGGCAAGGCAGTGACACAAGGAATTGACTGGAAACCGAGGACGGCCCGTCCCGAAGATCGATTATACACAGGTCTACTATGGATACTGATCAATTTTGTTCAAGTCCGGATCGAGCGACAATTAACATGACACACCAATCAAAGCTATGAAAGCCAATGTTCCAAATTTCAAGTCGATCGGAGTTCGTATGCTCAACATATGATTGATGCAAGCCAAGAAAATCAACTCCTTCGTATCCATTCTCATTCGTATCCATCAAATGTCACTCTATCAAACATCCTTACTTCGTATCCATCAAAAGGCAGCCTCCTTTATATCCATCAAAGTTGACCTTGTTCGTATATATCAGAAGGCATCATTTCGTATCAGTCCTACCCATACGTGCTTCGTATCGATCACTTCATTAACAGACGTCTATTTCGTATCGATCTCTTCTCATCAACTCCGTATCGATCTTCCTCCATCGATATGAGGAGCAACAGCCAGTAAACACCCACTATCGATACGAAACCGACACCTCCAATCAATACGAAGCAGTCATTCACTTCGTATCAACAACCAAATGATCGATACGAAGAGTACACGCCGACATCGATGCAAGAAGGGTCATCCATCTATCGATACGAAGCGGCTACTAAGCTATCGATACGAGGTAGCTTCCGAGATCGATACGAAGTAGGATACAAAATATCGATACGAATGGGAGTGTGGGCTATCGATGCGATCTTGTTGTGCACGTAAATGTGCATATTTTTACCACCATATTTAATCTATTTAAATTAAATAAATGATCATATCAGGTATTTTAACTTGTTTAAACCAAAATTCAAATTATTTTCAGATTGTCACATATTCATCTTCATATAGGGGTAAAATGATCATTTTTATGCATTTATTAAATTGGAAAATTTACTTGGAATTTTCCATGTTGTTTTGTAGGAAATTTGGTTAATTTTACAAGTGGCTTCATGATAATATATGCATGCACAAGAGTGAAGATAAAGAAATGAAGATGGAAATAATTCAAAGGCATAATAATGGAGGACCCCACCTACCCACCTACCTTAATGTACAAATTAGAGGCTAATGCACATGCTTATGGAATTAATGGTTTCATGTACATTTAAGTAAGGGATTATTGAAGCTAATGATAACTTGGCCACCACACTTCCTACAAAGGCATTTTGGGCATTCCCCAAAAACATGCATTAGGGTTTCTAACTTGTTTAAATACCCCTTATGTTTCATGTAACTCTCTTCTTAGTCTCTCTTAGTTAGTTTTTAGGCTCAAAATAAAAGAAAGATCTCTTTCTCTTTTCATGGCTACTTAGCCATTTCTTTTATGTAATCTTTTCTTTTTGCAATTTTCAATACATGCTCTTTTCTTCTTTTGTTTATTTCCTTTCATATTAGTAGAGTAGATTTGTTTATTTATGCAAGTAGTGTAGATTTTCTTTTATGCAATTAGAATAGTTCTCTTTTCCATTTGCTATCTTTTTCCTTTTGTTTATTTCATGTTGCTTTCTACATTTGTTGATTTGATAACAAATATGAGAGGCTAATCCCTACAATTTAGGGGTAATGAAGCTCTCTAGTATGTAGATACAACATAATGTGATGTTTATGCTCTTCTTTTGTGCTTTAATGAGAATGCATGAAGTGGTTAACTTGTTGTTTTTGCTTTGAATTTGATAGCCTATATTGTTGACACCAAATAGGCTATACTTAAACAATCACTAACACAAATTACCTCTTCATCTACATATGATGATGGTAATGAAGTGAATGTTGAAATTAAAATTTGATGGTCTATATTTCTAATTAATAGTTAATAGGCCATACTTAAAATAGATTTTGCTTTCAACTTTGTTGACATTTTTCATATGAGTTAGTAAGTAGTTTAAGGGATGTGCTATAGTTTGATGGCTTATGTTGAGCTAATTAATAGCACAAATAGGCCATACTTATGATAAGCACATCAATTGAACTAACTAATGACCAAAAAGGAGAAATCATAATTTCATGCTGTGTTGATTTCTATGATCTAGAGAGTGTAAATTACCTCTAAATTGCCTCTACGCTCTCATACTTTTATCTATTTTCTTTTGCTAGTTTTTAGTTTTCTCAATTTTCTAGCTTAAAAATCCCTCGACTTTGGTTTAATTTGATTGAATATATTTTTAAAATCATCAATTCTTTGTGGATCGACCCGTATTCGCCACGTACTACAAGTGTACGCCGTGCACTTGCTGTTATATTTTATTTAGACGTGGGCAACATAGGGTCGATACGAACAATGTTAAACTAGATCGATATGAATGAGGCACGTCCAAGGGAAAGACTCGGTTGCTCGGCATGAAAAGTGGATCGATCCTAAAAGTTAGCGCCACATCATTGGTCATCACGTGCCTAGAAGCGATGCGAACAAAAGCGATGCAAACTCGACAGCCTTCAACAAATTTAAACTTGCATCGATATTAACTCAAAAACTACAAGTCCAAATGCCACCAAATTTTAATAGGAGCTTGCATACAACCCCAAGAATGTACCTAACAAATTTTAGCCTCAAAGGACTATTTTTGGATCGATACGAACTCAATTCGTATCACTCCCAGATCGAGCCGAAATCACTTGGACTCGCTCCCATAGGCCCACTCACATGAGAGAAGAAGTCTTCCGAGATCTGGGCAAGATATTTGCTGCCTACGCCTGTAAATAGTGCCCCTGAACCTGCAGAAAAAGGACTTTTGGCTCTTCTACGTCCAGACTCTGCAGAAATTACTATTGTACTTGGATTATACTATTGTAACTCATTGTAACCAGCAAGCAAAAATCAATAAAAGTCAGCCATTTCATAGTCGACGTAGGCCATACGTCGAACCACTCTAAATTCATGTGTTTCTTTGCATTTTCTTGTTGGTTGGTTGGTGTGTTTGTTAGATCTACCTCATTTTACATTTATTTTCTTCATTTTATCTCTTTAAACACATTCAAAGGGTGTTGTGCCCAATTTTGGTACAAACACTTTGGTGCTTTCACTGAGAAAACCTAGCTTTTCTTCTGCTCATTGGATCTACTGCCGATATCGGATTGCAAGAATCTAAGGAGAAGATCCAGATTTCAACCTCAGAAGTTCTTCCTTCCTATTCAGATTTGTACCAGGTCTAGGAGAGAGCTTCAATATCAATCATGGTCAACACTAGGACTACCTCAGCAGGTGTAGATCCAGAAGGACGGGATAGACAGAACTCCGTGCAACTTCGTCTTGCCGACCAGAATGCTGCCGAATCTTTAGATCCGCGAGGGCCCTATCACCAGGGAAGAGTTTCAACTGCTAATGCAAGAGATGACTCAAAGCCGCCAGCAGCTTACTCAGCAGCTCCGTGCCAATGCAGAATTGACCAATCGATTGAACCATGAAAGACGAAAGAGATCCAGAAGGGATCAGGCTTCCTATTCATCCATTGAGAGTTCAGCCTCTTTTGACTACAATCACTGATCCACGTGCCCATGGCTGGATGGAAGCTATACACAAGCCACTGGACATCAGCGCACATTGAATCTTAGGCAACTGAGAGTTGGCCCGTCAACCCGTCATCAGACTGGACCCTCCTCCCAAGGAGGTACTGTTCCTTATCACACTACTGACAACTGCACTGCAACCGCCACTATTGCGTTGGGAGCTGATGCCCGAAATGGAATAGATTCGAACCGTCACCAACATGAGTATACTTGAGCCTTATGTTCCAGAAAACCTAGAACCAAGAAGGCGAGATATGGACCGTCGACCGCGACCGACCCATCCTTGCATTGTGGAACCCGACCATACCTTGGCTCAGCATGCCCAAAATGTCCAGATGTCAGACATTCCGATGATGATCCGCCAGATGATCCACGAAAGTCAGGGCCTCACCAATGACGACTATGGAATCTCCCGGAGTCATACCCCCTTCACTAATGACATCCTCTATGCTGAACTGCCTAGGCGATTCCGAATGCCAACTCTACCTATTTACGAAAGGAGCTCTGATCCAAACCAGCACATTTTGAAGTATGAATGGTTAATGAATGCCGCAAGAGATGATAATGCGGTAAATGCCGAAGTTTCCCAATCTCCCTAGGGGGCATAGCGACTATGTGGTTTACTCATCTACTACCTCGATCTGTCTTATGTTTTGACCAGTTGGCGATGAAGTTTGTTGAACAGTTTCGCATGCGTGTCACAAGGCCGAAAGATGTTAATACCTTGTCCGGCGTCACTTAAGCTCCCGGAGAGACACAGACGTTATCTGGAGAGATTTCATGCTGCATGCGCTGAGATTAGTAATCCTAATGACAACTCAATTCTGATGGCACTAACCAAGGGGATCGATCCCGATTTCGAATTCGGTAACTGGTTGGCCAGAAAACCTCCTGCATCATTGGACCGTTTCTATTCCAAGGTAGCTCAGTTCTTGAGAAGAGAGGATGCGAAACAGTCTAGGAAAAAGCATGATGCAGTGCCCAATATAGAAGGAATCCAAAGCAATGTTGCTGTTAAACAGACCGGGGAGAGTTCCGGGAAGGTGCAATTGAACATACAGAATAAACAGAATCAACAGAAAGGCAATGGAAATCAAAACAGAAGATGGGATCAGAATCGTGGGCCACGACGTAGGGCTCCTATGTTTGATACTTATAGCCCTTTAAATACGTCTCTAGAAAATGTGTACTTGTAGACCTGCAATACTATTCAGTACAAGAAACCTGCTCCAAAGCAATCATTGGAAAAACAGATTCAAACGGTGAAGTTTTGTAGATTTCATGATAGCTATGGTCACAGCACAAACGAGTGCCGTCATTTACAGGATATTATCGAGAAGTTGATACGAGAAAGAAAGTTGGAGCAGTTTGTTCGGGCGTCGCAGTTTGGAGGTGCCGGCCCATCGAATCAGAACCAAATACCAAATCAGGCGAGACCGGAGGAACCCGCTCGTACCGGCGGGAGGTTGGTGATTAATACTATTAGTGGTGGTTCTCATCCAGCAGATCAGAGCTGGAGGGAAATGGAGTCATATGCCAGCTCAATTAGGCATGTGAGCTTCGAATGTTGTAGTAATTTGGAAGACAGGGCTCCGGCTAAACAACAGAAAACGATGACAAACGACATCGTATTTCGAAATAGGGATGCCGATAGAGTCGAAGCCCCAACCAATGATCCACTTGTCATTTCGGCTCAATAGGTCCTGCTTGGATGAAAAGGATCTTGGTGGACAGTGGAAGTTAAGTGAACATATTGTTTAAGCGAGCTTATGATCAAATGAAGATGGAAGCGAAAGATTTGAAGCCTTGTCAGTCTTGTATTCATGGCTTCAATGGAAGTTCGACTATACCTACTGGGATGGTGGAGCTACCAGTGGAATTAGGAGTTGGAGAACGCTGGAGAGTCCGGATATTACAGTTTATTGTATTGGATATAGACTCACCGTATAACGCCTTTTTGGGCCGACCGGCCCTAGCTGAGTTCAGGGCTGCTATTGCCCCGTGGTGTCTGACTTTAAAATTCCCTATCGACAATGGAGTTGGAGTCGTTCAGGGAGACCAGGCTGTTGGACAAGCCTGTTATGTTGCTAAGCTGCGGGAGGTGCAGTGAAAAGAGAAGGGAAGGGCGTAGAGGAATCTCTCTACGTCCGCTTTTCTGATAATTGACAGCTAACGCCTGGGCCGAGGCCCGGGCACTACAACAAATTCCCAAGAGATCTTGACCCAAAGTGAGGATGAGGTCAAAGACAGTCAGGCTTCTCCGGCAGAGCTGACGATCGATGTTCCAATCGGTAATGATGATGATTCTAGCCAGAATGCTAAAGATTGGATCTCAGCTAAGCCAACAGATGAAAGAGAAATTGGTTGAATTTCTCCGGACAAACCTCGACGTGTTTTCCTGGACGCACTCTGACATGTATGGGATCTCGCCGGACATCGCGAGCCACACATTGAATATTGACCCGCGGCATGTCCCGGTCAAGCAAAAAAGGCGTGGTATGGATCCAAAGAGATCTGCCACCCTTAAGGAAGAAGTAGATAAACTCAGGTCGAACGGGTTTATCCGAGATGCGTTATATCCAAAATGGGTGTCCAATCCTGTACTTGTCAGAAAACCTAACCGGAGATGAAGGACATGCGTTGAATACTCAGATTTGAATAAAGGCTGCCCTAAAGACAGTTTTCCACTTCCCCGAATCGATCAGCTCGTAGATTCAACGGCTGGACATGAACTCTTATCTTTCATGGATGCATATTCTGGCTACAACCAGATACCCATGCACTTACCCGATCAGGAGCATACCAGCTTCGTCACCGATCTAGGACTTTATTGCTACAAAGTGATGCCGTTCGGACTTAAGAATGCCGAGGCAACCTACCAACGGTTAGTTAATCGAATGTTCGCTAACCAGATCGGAAGAACCATGGAGTTATATGTAGACGACATGCTTGTGAAATCGTGATTCTCCACCAATCATATCAGAGACCTGGAAATGATGTTCAACATCCTTCGAGAGTACAGAATGAAACTCAACCCGTTGAAGTGTCACTTTGGGATCGCGTCTGTAAAATTCCTTGGATTTATCATCAATGCTCGAGGAATCGAAGCCAATCCCGAGAAAATCTGGGCAATCAGAAACCTCGAGACTCCAAGGACTGTAAAGCAAGTTCAGAGCCTCAACGGAAAGGTAGCAACACTGAGCAGGTTCATTTCAAAATCTACCGACAAATGCATTCCCTTTTTCTATCTGATCAAAAAAGGAAAACGGAACTTTAAATGGACTGCGGAATGTGAGCACGCATTTCGAGCACTGGTTCAGCATCTGTCCACGCCCCCTATTCTGTCAAAGCCTGTTGATCACGAGAAATTTACATTTACTTGGTAGTGTCAGAAAATGCAATCAGTGCTGCTTTTGTTCGGGAGGAGGACCGGATACAACGGCCGGTATATTACATTAGCAAGAGACTGGTCGGAGTAGAGAGAAATTATCCGAAGCTGGAGAAGTTAACTTACCGTCTTGTCATTTCCTCGAGAAAGCTCCATCCATATTTTCAAGCTTATCCTATCACTGTTTACACCGACCAGCCGTTACGACGGGTCCTTACGCGGCCTGAGACGTTTGGTAGGTTACTCATGTGGAATATCGAGCTGAGTCAGTTCGACATCACCTACACACCGAGGCGAGCCATTCAAGGAAAAGTCCTAGCAGACTTCATCGCTGAATTCACTATCCCAGAGGACTTCCCCGAAACCAGTGAATCTCCTAAATATTTCTGGAAGCTGCATACTGATGGTGCATCGAATGATCGCTGTTCGGGCGCCGAGGTTGTACTTGAAACTCCTGAAGGCCGATCTATATGCTATGCTTTAAAGTTCGATTTCCGCGCAACTAACAGCGAGGCTGAATACAAAGCCCTACTCGTCGGACTGAGGCTTGCCAGAGATTTAAGAATTATTGCCGTGGAGATTTACTGTGATTCACAATTGGTCATGTGCCAAGTCCGGGAGGAGTACCAGGCCAGAGACCGAAGGCTGGCTGCTTATCTTGCCCGGGTTCAGGAAATATTGGATTAGTTCTACTATTATGCCTTCTATTGCATACCCCGAGAATGCAATCAGAAGACCAATTCCTTAGCAAAGTTAGCCAGTACCGGTGAGGCACAGCAAATGGGACTCATTCCCGTGGAGATATTATCTTCCCCGAGGATTGACCAAATGGAACTGACTGGGTATTTGAGGTTACTTTCGATAAGGAGTCGTGGATGACTCCTTTCAGAAACTACCTCCAGCATGGGACCCTGCCGGAGCGCAGGAATGAAAAGAGACAAGTTCTTCAAAAGGCTTCGCGGTTCACTATTCAGAATAGAGTCGTGTATAGAAGAGGATACTCTGTTCCTTTACTCCGGTGTATCGCACATGATGAAATCGAACGAGTATTGCATGATGTACACGAAGGAGAATGTGGCGATCACACCGGGGGACAAGCTCTTGCCAAGAAAGTGCTCCGATATGGACACTATTGGCCGACTGTAAATCGTGATGCATCGGATTACGCCAGGAAATGTGACAAATGTCAGAAGCATGCTCAAATTCCGAGAGCCCGGCCTATCGAAATAACTCATATGGTTAGTCCCTGGCCGTTCGCAATATGAGGCATCGATATTATTGGATCTCTACCTCTAGCTAAAGGTGGTGCAAAGTACGCCATCGTTGTAGTTGATTACTTCACCAAATGGGCAGAAGCTGAGCCCCTTGATACTATTACAACGAAGAAAGTGATCAACTTTATTGTACGCAATATTATCTATCGATTTGGCCTCCCATATACCATCATCGCTAAAAACGGAGCACAATTCGACAGTGTTGAATTTAAGAATTTCTGTCAATGATTCCACATCCAGAAGAAGTTCTCTACAGTTGCACACCCTCAAACGAATAGGTAGGTTGAAGCTGTTAATAAAGTTATAAAGTCCATTGTGAAGAAACGACTGGAAAATGCTGGGGGCAAATGGGTCGATGAACTTCCTATGGCCCTATAGGCTTATCAAACAACCCACAAGTCCACGACTGGCCACACTCCATTTTCTCTTTCCTACGGTTCAGAAGCCGTTATTCCAGTCGAGATGGAAGTACCTTCTCATCGTGTGACATATTATGATCCGAAGACGAATGCTATATTACTTGCCGAATCTCTTGACTTATTGGATGAGAAGCGAGAAGAGGCTGATATGAGGGCAGCCGCGTACCGAAGTCGAGTCGCCCGATTGTACATGCCAAGGTCCGACCCCGAACCTTTAAACTCGGCGATCTTGTCCTTAAGAGAATTTACCCAGTTCCTTTGCATATGAAACCAACGTGGGAAGGGCGGTATGTCATTAAACGAAGATTCGGAGACGACACATTTAAATTATCGACCGTTGATGGTCTCATTTTGCCGAGAGCTTGGAACAGCGAGAGTCTTCATCGCTACTACACATAACAGGCTTTATTTATTCATCCAGTCTGCTTTTCGTTTGCAATTTGTTTACGCATTTCGAAATTTGAATTTGTAATAAGGCAACTGAATTTGCTATATTTTCTTATTTCAGCGATAAAATGCAATCTCTTCGAGCCAAAGTAGTGATTTCTAAATTTGTCATACGACCATCACAATGCACGGAGAGCTAAGTTCCATCCTATGGTGGGACTTATTCAAATAGGAAGTGACTGTGATATAACCGGTCACTCGCTAAGTGAAACCCGAGCTCGAGGGAAAGTTATCACACTGAAGCCAAAAAAGGATTGATACACGACAATCCTCTAACTAACTCCAGATTCCCAGAATGTGAACTGGAGTATAAACTTACAAATGCAGGCTCGAAAAGGGTGGATCCGTCCACCTAACGACTTCGCTCGTGTTTAAATCAAGTTCGAGGAGGATGGACCCGTCCATCTAACGACCTCACTTTTTAACTCATGGTGGATGTGATCCGACCATCCACGATCCTGATACATCTATCGTTACCGGAGTGCGAACGAAATTCTGAAACTCACAACAGATGTTATTGACCATTTGTTAACTAACTCCAGATTCCCAGAGTGCGAACTGGAGTATAAACATCAACTAACTCTAAGTCCCTAAAGTGTGGACTGGAGTATAAACATCAACTAACTCTAAATCCCCAGAGTGTAGATTGGAGTATAAACACAAACCGGGTGTGAAACGACCACCCGTAAGACAACTCTGAATCCTCGGAGTGCGGACCGAAGTATAAACGCGAATCGGATGTGACCGACCGCCCACAAATCAATCTAAGTCCCCAAAGTGCGGACGAAACTTTAAATATCAGACGGGTGTGATAGACCACCCACGAATCAATCTAGGTCCCCAGAGTGCAGACGAAACTCTAAATATTAAGCGGGCATAACCGACTGCCGACGAACAAGTGCAATCCCCGGAGCATGGATGTGATCACTGATAGATGAGCGAGTGTGATTCGACCACCCAGACTTGTCTTGCTTCAGCCTCGTTTCACAAAGTTAAGCTCGATGTATTAAAGGCGAAAAGTGATTGCTGGCCAATCTTTTCATCTTGTCCTCGGGACTGGGGACAGAACTTAAGTATCGGCTACTGGCCGAGACAGTGCAGTGTTAAATTTCGACCTAACGTTCGATCATGACCCGAAGTTGTGGCTTCAGGACTTAATGACTAAACTCAGGTCCGATTCGAAGACTAAAACTTCACAAGTACATCGAATGGAAGTTCGAACGCTGAAATACTTAATCAAACAAATACAAACTGTGCTGAAGACAAAATGGAATTTTATTTAACTATTCCTTAGAAAAGAAGGATAAGTACAAAATTGTTTCAAAAAATCCTACTAGCGGGAGCCGAATCCGCATCTATACACGGCCTACAAGAAGCAAAATGAAATTCCTATCTGTCTACCAAAAATGAGGAAAAAAGACATGCCTATTCTCTCACTTTCTTCTTCTTCCTCCCCAGCCTTGACCCACTGGAACTACCACTTGGATGCCTCTTCGAGCCTTTGCCTTTTGGTGGTTGATCTCCGGCCGGGGAATTATGTAACCTCTTCCTCCGAACTCACATGAATTGGAATATTTTCTGAAGCTGGAGTCGGAGGGGTAGGATCGATGTTGGAAGACGGGGGAGGCGCACCGGTGTCGACGACCGTGCCTCCCAGAGAAATCATTCGCAGAGCGGTTGGACCAGGGCCCGCCATCCCAACTCCAACACTGTTGGTCTGCGCGGCCGCTTCCATCTCAACATTGATCTTAGCTATTATCTCTTCTTTGTGGATTGTTTGAGCGTCCGTGGGGATGTTGCCGGTTGGGCCCGAGGAGCTAACCGTGGGTGCACCTCTGCTCATGACAAATGGCAGATCGGCAAAAGGGATGCTTTGGTGGCCAAGAAGTTCCTCCATCATCTGCTCATTGAAAGTAAACGTGCTCCCCTATGCTCCATCGGTTGGTGCAGTGGTCGTTGTGGTGGTCGCTTCTGTTATAAAGGCCTCCTACTCATGATGCGACTCTTGGGTTACAAGGGGCACAACCGGTGCAACTCCTATCGCTGGATAAAGATAAGAAAAAGGATGTTAATAACTGCTTTGAACAAAGTTCCTTGCTTCGAATAGGTGCGAGAAATTTTCAGAATACCTTCCTTAGAATGGCTTGTGGGTGGAGCCGGAACAGCTTCAGTGACCTGCTCACGAGCTGGAGATAACTGTGGTTGATTAGGATTGTATGCGGGCATAGACAAAAGATCAACCGCATGAGTGGATTTGGGCCCTGGCTGGCATATGAATTTCGGAACTCGCATCATGATGCTCAACGCTAGAACCCTCTCAAACATCCGAATGTTGAGTACCGAGCTTTTCCTTCTTGAATGTGATAGTGATGTCGTGGAGGACTCTTCTTTCTTCCTCACTCAGCATCTGATTCTCCAATTCAAATTCATCGATAGATTCAGCTTGATGCTCTGCCTTTTCATCTTCCACTAAGTGGCACCAAGCGTTGTATAGGTGTGATGGATAATTATCGATCCAAGTCAGATTTTGATGCTTCAAGACGTTGGCGTTATATGTGATAAGAAGATCTTCGATGTCAGTCTCTAACCTGGCCTCCGCCGCTTTCACTTCATTCTCAACCCTGGTTTCGGCTTCCTGGACTTTGAGCGTTGCCGGATCCCTTTCATCTCTAAGCACCACATCCTGTTCACATGCTTCTTGGGTGGCTTTGTTTGCATCATCTTTCTCTTTGATGATTTCAGAAAATTTGGTTTTAAGCTCTTCAAGCTCCTTAAGCGCCCCGTCTCTTTCGACCATAACTGTGGTGGTCCGATGTCCCATCTCCTTAACCAGTGCTAAATGTGTCCGCCTCATCTCTTCCATCCCCTGAGTTGCCTCATCGGCCCTTTTATTGGCCTCTGTCTCTGAATTTCTCACGGACTCATTCTCATCGTTAAGCACCTGAACTATGCGGTCCTTCTGAGCGAGATTGGTCCCTAATTTCTCGATTGTCTTCGCTAGATCAAAGGCCACCGCTGATACTTTGTCCGCGGTCTTCATCCATTCCCGGTATTGGCCATAGACATCATGAATGTAGTCGTGCATTGTTTGTTTTGCCTCGACAGGAATTCGCTTTAAGTGCGGGGGAAAGGCGAAGCCATCAAAACAGATATTTGGAAAATCTATTTTCAGCTTAGCGATTCTAATCGCTCCTTCCCCGGTGGGCTCTGTGATAGCTTATTCAGCAACGGTGGGAGTTTCGGTTTCGGTCCTCCGACGCTGTGGGTCGGGCCTTGGTGCTTGAGAAGGTGGTATTTGACGTGAATATTTATAAGTTTGTTTGCTAGAGCCAGAAGGCTGTGTGGGAACTCTAGGTGGTGGAGAGTAGGGCTGTCAATTTCCTACAAGACCCGAAACCCGCACGGAAATTAGCGGGTTAACCCGACCCGTTAATTTGGCGGGTCATTTTCGGGTCAACCCGAATTTGACCCGTTTATAAACGGGTGGGTTTCGGGTTGACCCGCTAACCTGAAATTGACCCGTTAACAACCCGTTTATACTTATATAGGTTGACCCGACCCGTATACGACCCGACCCGACCGTTTATGACCCGTTTGTATCTTATACGGGTTATACGGGTTGACCCGACCCGTTTACGACCCGTTCCGACCCGTTTACGACCCAATTATACCTTATATGGGTTGACCCGACCCGTTTACGACCCGTTTACACCTTATATGGGTTGACCCAACCCATTTACGACCCGACCCGATCCGACCCGTTTATAATCGGGTTACACGGGTCGGGTCGGGTCAACCCGTTTATAAACGGGTCGGGTTCGGGTTGAGCTTTTCTGACCTGTTTAATAAACGGGTTGACCCGACCCATTTAAAATCAACCCGAACCTGACTTGACCCGACCCAAACCCGACCCGACCCATTGACAGCCCTAGTGGAGAGCATGACCGGGAGCGGCGCCTATACTCTTTCTCCCTCTCATAGTGCTCCCTCTCTTGACAAGAGAAACCGCGATCGCGGTCTCTATCTGCCTCACGTCTGCGAGACTCATAATATGAACTTGAGGAGAGACGTGTAGAACGGAGGCTGCCAAGCATAGATCCTCGCTTTGACATCGTGCCTGTAAAATAAAAAGAGAAGTAGAGTAGGTAATCTCCAAAAATGAATAGCTTATGATTAGAAATTGTGTAGTGTCGGGAAGTGTGTGTATGCATGTGCAAACCCCCCGACCAATCGGTTATATCGGCCATACTCGTAGGAAGTAACTCGCATAAATCTAAAGCGCTTTGAAGCCCTTCCAATCCGGTGTCTTGTTGGAGCGACACATAGTTCGGAATTGGAATGTCAGCGAGTCCTTCGAAGGGATTCTCCATTTGTGGGGGAGGAGCCTCTGAGGTTCTAACACCGGCGGCTGGCAGGGACATAACCACGGATTTCCATCTTGAAGACTTGTGAAGCTTATGAGCAACCACCTTGCCTTTTCTCTTTCCCTCTGAATGTCAAGGGCTATCTGAGGGCCCGGTTATGGGTTCGTCTTCGGTGGGCGTAATCTCTTCAACACCTTGCTCAACAATTACAATCCCAAGCGCTTTACGCCCAGCCCGTCTTGTCGGAGCTGCCCTAAGAGTTCCTTCAGGCCTTATGATCTGGTCTCTATCAATCAGCCCAACGGCCCTCAAATTTTCATCTGTAAGTACCGAGTCGGTCTCACTAACCTCGCCCAGTACCTCTTGAAGAATCCGCACTATTTATTTAAATCGAGCACCTTCGGGTCATGGAATTGTGGCTGTAAAGGAAAGAAAATATTAGAGTCAACGTCGATTACAACTATAACTTTAGTCATTAGAGAAATTACGGCACTTACGTCTATCTAACCACCATCTAGCAAACTCTGGCGGGCACCGAACATAGAACCATTTGTTCTTGAAGTAGCTAAGTCTGGTCCAGGTTCCAGACACAACTTGACAATTCCTGACGGCCTCTAAGAATGTGAATGAGGGATTATCTCCCCGACTCTTGACATTGAACAAGAATCTGACCTCCTCCGGAGTCGGGGGCCGTAAGAGATGCTCCATAAAAATAATGAATAAGCTATTCAACAACACGTATCCATTTGGGTGCAACTGTGATGGAGCAATTCCTAAGTAACATAACACCTCCCGGATATACTGATTGAATGGTGGAAGTGTCCCGGCTGTACAGGAAAATCGGTTCAGAGCAGTGTACCCTTCCGGGGGAGTATGTGGCCTATCGTTCAACCCTGGTAGTAGGACATCATTCAGCGATAGCCCATGCCTTAGACAAATCCTCCCCAACATATCTTCAGAGACATTAGATGGTACAGAATCTTATGGATTCCCAATAAAGGTTATTCCTGGCAGCTCGTCTAAAGCTGGACTTATGACTTCGGCCGCAATGACCGGCATCTCAATTATCAAAGGAGACGAACTCTGAACCTCCTGTAGCTATAAACTCCCAGGTTCCATAACTAATTAACTCATCAAAAACCATCTTTAGGAGATAATAAGCTTGTGTGTTCCCCCGTGTGAAGTGCATGAGTGTAATGAAGTGCAATGCTGTATATAATTAATAAAAAACTACAAGATATAGAAAGTGTTAGAACGACGAGACTTCGGAATTCAACCAGTGTGACCGTCATCGATGACCATCATGACCGTGCCATCTAGACTTTGGAGACCGATCCAAGTTAAAGTTCGTTAAATTTTGTCAAAGTTACAATTCCATCGACGAGCTTCGGAAGGCATTCGAATATGTAGTGAAAATGTTAAGTCCAATTATGTAGGGCTAAAGCTCGTCGGAGTCAAATGTTCGAGTATGTGAAGATTTAGTATCCATTAAAATTTCAAACTTGGATCGTTCCACAAGAAGCCAACTTCGTATCGATCGTGGAAATTAGGGTTTTGTATCGATCACAGGAGGATCAGTTCGTATTGATCCAAAACCCTCAGATTCATATCGATCATATGCCACATCTTCGTATCGATCATCAGATCCAGAACTTTGTATCGATCGTTTCAGATCGATACGAACTCCCACCATTTCCAATCGATACGAAGTTTCCCATCAATTGTTTCCGGACCGATACGGGCCTCCACGACTCAAATCGATACGAACAAGGCATCCTTCATCGATACGAGATCTAAGGCAAAGCTTCTTCCAATGACTATTTCGTATCCATCAGTGCTTCATCTTCCCTAATCAACACAGAGACTACTCTGACCTTCCTCGACCCCTCTCCGATCGTCTCTGACCTCCTCTTCACCAGAATTAGCCACGAACGTAAGTGGGATGGCACGAGAATTCGAGTCTCATCATTTTAAAATTGAATTTGGTCGATTATTTACCTAATTTCGGAAATAGGTTCGAAGGATTGATGTTTGGTTCGATTCGAAAGCAAGAGTAATTTCTATTTCCCTGTTTTTCAATCGATACGAAAGCGGTAGAAAAGTGAGAGCAAGTGAGAAAATTTCTAAGTACCAAACATATTTATATGGGCACGAAAGATAGAAGGAAACGATTCGTCTCCCAGTTATGTTAACCGGTGAAGAGCAGTCCCCTATATCGTTGATATGAAGCTTCCTTCATATCCACCTACCCGCATCGATCAAGGATACATCAAATCATAACCATCAATTCGAGTCGATCCAGAACATGACTGTTTGTACCCATCAGCAACTGATCGATACGAACGATGCAACGAAGGCTTGTTTGAAATGTTGATTCATGAGTTTTGATTCATGACACAAGCTTCAGAGATCATACGGCGAGAATACTATACGAAAGCGACAAAAAGAGAATAAGCGTATATTGTGCACTACAAAGGAGACAAGACTACAATCCAGAGATTAGTACGAATATTTTATTGTATTGAGTCTTAGAATATTGTTAAAATCATTCCTCAAGTAGTCACACACACACAAATTATTATACATTAATTTATACACGAAAAAGTGTGCACTGTGCAATTGACAGCAGGTCGGCCGACCGACCAGGAACTTCGGTCGACCGACTCTGTGTCAGTGCATAGATATGCACTGTTCTGTGTACGTTTTTGAAACTCAGCTAACCGGCCAGTTTTCTCAGTCAACCGAATAGAGAATAACGGCTAGTTCTCTGAAAAGTTGCGATCGTTCGTGAAGAGGAATCTCCTTCAATCCAAGAGATACAGACACAACTTTTGATTGAAACTCTTCATGAAAGATTGTAACTATTCTACAACTATATAAACATGTTCAATTCACTTCTACAACAACCAGTTCTTATTTATAATTCTGAAATCTATTCTCTATTATTCTCTGCAAATAAAAAGCATTCATTCTCATTCAATATCACTAGAATCCTTGAATTAATTCATATACTTCGATTCTACGTGATTATCTTCCTTCTAAATCTTCACACACATATATACTCTTGAGGATTTGATTATAGGAAAGTTGTACTATCAAAAGACAATCAGTGTTATTCAGAACACATTCGTCAACAAGTTATTTGTATTAAGTTGAAGTCCTCTTCGGCTGTTGAGGCAGAAAAATTCCTGTTCGGCTGCTCAGGTGTCGTATACCTATTCCTCCGGGTTAAGTGAGGGGTTTAGTTTAAATCCAGAGGGTAATCTGGGACTGGACGTAGAACGGGAAGTTCGAACCAGTATAAAAATTCCTGGTGTGCTTACTTTAATTTTTATTTTACTGCTATTATCAGTTTCCGCATTTATATACCATATTACACGATCCTTAGTACTGCACGTACACTTTCAATTGGTATCAGAGCCAAGTTATCTTATAACCGTTACAAAGTTATTTGATATCTATTTCTAGTAATATGGCAACAACACATACTAGCGATTTTGACACTAACACTAATACTAGTTTCACAGAGGGTCAATCAACTTCACGACCTCCACTTTTTAATGGTATAAATTATAATTATTGGTCAACTAGAATGAGAATCTATATGCAATCTAGTGGATTTGATATCTGGAATGTTATACAAAGTGAGTACACAACTCCTACTGGAGAATACTCAACTTGGAGTAACACACAAAAACTAGATGCTACATCAAATGCAAAGGCTATGAATATTTTATTTTGTGCATTAGATAGAAATGACTTCAATAGAGTTAGCATGTGCACCTCTGGTTATGAAATTTGGAGAACACTTAAGATAACACATGAAGGAACGAACAAAGTTAAATTAAGCAAAATCTCTATGTTGAAAAATCAATTTGAAAATTTCAAAATGAGGCCAAATGAATCTATAAATGATATGTACTCTAGATTTCAGGATATTCATCATGCTCTACTATCATTAGAACAAAAATTTACTGATTTTGATATTGTCACAAAAGCCTTAAACTCTTTAACGGACGAATAGGAAAGAAAAGTCCTAGCCATTGAAGAAGCTAGTGATTTGTCAACATTAAAACCAGAAGAATTGATAGGTAATTTAATGTCCTACGAAGTAAATTTGCAGGCAAAGAGAAATGGAGCACAAGAAAAGAAGAATGTGGCATTTCAAGCAGAAAAAGATGACTCCGACTCAGAAAATGAAGATATGGCAATGATTGCTAAAAATTTCAAAAAGTTTCTGAAATTCAAAAGAAATAAATTCAGGGGAAACAAAAATAATTCCAACAACAATAGCAAATCATCATCTTCAGCAATGGAATGTTATGAATGTCACAAGAAATATCACATGAAGAAGGATTGTCCAGAATGTAAAATGAACAATTTTAAGAAGGACAGAACCAAACAAAGAGCTTTTCAGTCACTTGGGACGACACTGACTCATCATCCTCATCAGAGAGAGAAAGTGATAATGAAAATGAACAAGCAAATGTATGCTTCATGGCTTTGTCAGACGATGTAAGTGATCTTACTTTTGAAGATTTAATTGAAATTAATTCTGAATTAGTAGATTTAGCAAAGCAACTTAAAAAGAAAAATAAGGAGTTGCAAAGAAAGTTAGATAGGACAGTCTTAGAAGTAGATATGCTGAAAGATGATAAGAAAATATTAGAAGAAGAACTTGAAATTTCTCAACAATCGAATTCTAATTTATCTTCTCAAATTTCTTCAATATTTAAAGAACTAGAAATTCAGAAAAATAAAAATGATGTTTTATTTTTGGAAAATAATAGTTTAAACTCTAAAATTAAGGATTTAGAGTTAGAAAAATCTAGTCTTAAAATAAAATTTGATGATATCTCTAAAAATATATCTAATTTCAATAGAGAAGAGAGAATCTTTCTAGAATACTTGAAAATTCTCAATCCTCTAACAATAAATATGGACTAGGATTTAAGAAACAAAATAACTTTGCTAAAAGTAAGACTAATAATAATATTAAGAAGGATATTAAGAAAACAGTTTACCCAAACACTAAAACCATCAAGATATGGATTCCAAAATCAAATAATATTTTGTTAAGGAATAAACATATCAAAATATTTATGGAAACTGTTCATAATAACATAAACTATGTTTATAAAGGGAATTCTGAACCCGTATGGGTTTGGCTTCCTAAGATTTAACTCTTAGGACCCTAAAAAAAAGAATGGGTACCAATTTTTTATAAACTTTTTTGCAGGTACCTCATAAGAAGAGAGGAAAATGGATTTTAGATAGCGGTTGCTCAAAACACATGACTGGAAACAAAGAATTGTTGTCAAACATTATATACTCAAATGGAGGAGCAATCACCTTTGAAGATAACTCAAAAGGATATATCATCGGCAAAGGCGATGTCAGTAGCAACGGTACCTCTAATTTACCTCTCATTACTGATGTTTTATTAGTTAAAAATTTAAAACACAATTTATTAAGTATTAGTCAGCTATGTGATAAAGGTTTTAATATAACTTTTTCAGAAAATAAATGTAATATTTTTGATAAAAATCATAACACTATTTTCGAAGGAATAAGAGATAAAAACATTTATATCTTAAATATGAATGTTCATAATGATTCAAATTTGTGTTTAGTAGCTAAAGAAAACGATTCTTGTCTTTGGCACAAAAGATTTTGTCATGTTAATTTTAAAATCATCAACAAATTAGCTAAAAATAAATTAGTTAAAGGATTACCCAATATAAAATTCAAAACTAATATATTTTGTGATGCATGTAAATTAGGAAAATTAACAAAATCTTCTTTTAAATCTAAAAAGGTAATATCTACAGAACAACCACTTGAACTTTTACACATGGATCTTTTTGGTCCAACTCAAGTTCAGTCTATTAATCATAATAGATATGTGTTTGTTATCGTAGATGATTTTACTAGATACACTTGGATTTTCTTTTTGAAAAATAAAAGTGATACTTTCGATAATTTTAAAGTTTTTGTTAAAAGAATTCAAAATATTAAAAGTTTGAAAATTAAAAATATCAGAAGTGATCATGGAGGAGAATTTGAAAATGAAGCTTTCGAATAATTTGTAATAAGAAAGGTATTAATCATAATTTTTCGTTCCCTAGAACACCATAACAAAATGGAGTTGTAGAAAGGAAAAATAGAACGTTACAAGAATGTGCGAGAACTTTATTAAATGGAACCACTTTATCGAAACACTTTTGGGCAGAAGCTGTAGCTACTGCTTGTTATGTGTTGAATCGTGTTTCTATTCGACCGTTAACTAAGAATACTCCATATGAACTTCTAAATGGAAGAAAACCAAATATTTCATATCTTAAAGTTTTTGGTTCTAAATGTTTTATTTTGAACACTAAAGATCAGCTAGGCAAATTCGATCCAAAATCCGATGAAGGAATATTCGTTGGATATTCGGAACGAAGCAAGGCTTATCGAATTTATAATAAAAGAACTCAAATTATTGAAGAAAGTTTACATGTTTCATTTGACGAAAATTTTAAAAATATAAATCCAAATGTTACTATGGATTCTAATGATGAAACTACTCAGAATGAAAATAGTAATACTAATGAAAATTTCAATAATGATGATGATATTACTGAAAATGAGAATATTACTCCTAATATAATAAAATCTCCACCTAGAATTTTACGAGATCATCCTGTGCAAAATATAATTGGAGAAGTTAATACAAATGTTAAAACCAGACATCAATTAAATCAAGTTGGACATGTAGCTTTTCTCTCTAATATAGAACCTAAGAATATAAAAGAAGCATCAACTGATGACTACTGGATTCTTGCCATGCAAGAAGAACTAAATCAATTCGAACGAAACGAAGTTTGGGAACTCGTTCCTAGAACTAGTGATCAATCAGTCATTGGTACTAAATGGGTTTTCAAAAATAAAGTAGATGAACTAGGAAATATAACTAGGAATAAAGCTAGATTAGTTGCACAAGGATATAATCAAGAAGAGGGAATTGATTACGAAGAAACGTTTGCTCCAGTTGCCCGACTTGAAGCAATACGAATCTTATTTGCTTTTGCGTGTTTTCATAATTTTAAACTTTATCAAATGGATGTTAAAAGTGCTTTTTTAAATGGTTATATAAAAGAAAATGTTTTTGTTGAACAACCACCACTTTTCAATCATGAAAAATATCCAGATCATGTTTATAAACTCAAAAAGGCCCTATACGGTTTAAAACAAGCACCACGTGCTTGGTATGATCGTCTTAAAAGATATTTATTAGAATTTGGTTTTGAAATAGGTAAAGTCGATCAAACACTTTTTATTAAGACACCTAAGAAAGATATTTTAATAATTCAAATATACGTTGATGATATTATTTTTGGCTCGACAAATGAAAAGTTATGTCAGGAATTTTCGACTATAATGACAAATGAATTTGAAATGTCTCATATGGGAGAATTGTTATATTTTCTTGGATTACAAATTAAACAAATTGAAAATGGAATTTTTATTAATCAAGAAAAATATTGTTATAATTTAATTAAACGATTTGGTCTAGAAAACACTTCTGCCAAACCAACTCCAATAAGCACAACTACTCATCTCGATAGAGACGAGGAGGGAAAAAGTGTTGATCAGAAACTATATCGTAGTATGATTGGATCTTTACTATATTTAACAACAAGTCGACCCGATATAATGATGAGTGTTTGTTTATGTGCTCGATTTCAAGCAAATCCCAAAGAGTCACATATGCGAGCAGTTAAACGCATTATTCGTTATCTAACTAAAACCAAAGATTTCGGACTATTTTATCCGAAAGAATGTCCTTTTGAATTAGTCTCCTATAGCGATGCTGATTTTGAGGAAGTCGGACGGATCGAAAAAGTACGAGCGGAACGTGTCATTTCATTGGACGTTCCTTAGTCTCTTGGTTCAGTAAGAAACAAAACTGTGTTTCCTTATCGACGTGTGAAGCAGAATATATATCTGCTGCTTTGGCATGTGCACAAGTCGTATACATGCAACAAACACTACATGATTTTAATTGTTTTCTTGAAAAATCTATAATTTATTGTGATAATACTAGTGCAATAAATCTTTCTAAATATCCGGTCAATCACTCACGAACAAAACACATCGATATTCGTCATCACTTTCTTCGTGATTGTTTGGAAAAAGGATTGATAAATTTAGAATTTATTAATAATGAAAATCAAATTGCTGACATTTTTACTAAACCACTAAATGAAAACATTTTTATAAAACTTAGACGTGACTTAGGAATAATGTCTTTAAAAGATTTATAAATAAAAATATGCAAAAATATTGAAAAACAAAAATTGTTTTATTTCTGACCAAAGCGGGACTCGAACTCATGACTTCTGACTTTCTTGTTAGATGTTGTGTTATAGCCACTTGAGCTATGAGTGTTTCTTGTCTCAGTCTTCTTTAGAGTTTGTTTTATTTATTTTGGTTTCAGAAATCTATTTTTAATTCTAAACTTATAAATCATACATTTACAAACGGCTTTATTATTAAACTTCTGTGATTATAATTAAAACTAGCTCCTATCCACTCATTTTTCAGCAAACAAATGCTTATATATACTATGCTTATTTTTCAAAACATATACTAAGAAAGTTTTAAAATCAAAACTTGAGAATGTCTTCAAACAATGACTTCTATAATTCCGACAACTCTCATCTATCGTATACATCTCCGGACGATGATGGTTCCGACCGCATTCCTGAAAACGGACCCTATCCTATCTTTCCCATGCCTAATCGTGTTCTCAAATTCTCTCCTTCTCCGGATAAAGACCCCCGACATGGATGGAAACCATGGGAAAACTCCCATACAGGCTATACACCGGAAAAGAAAAAAGGCAAGAATGCAATGGTAATATCTCCATCAACTAAACAGAAAATTGATGAGATACACCATTATCAACAACAACAAATTGATATGCAGCGGGAACTTTACTATGAACAAATAGTTACGGCACGACGTTTGAGCTTTCTAGAACGGATGGCTATGAAAGTTTGTTCATCAAAGAAGGATGACATTGCTGAATGACCTTCATCCTCTTCGAATCCTGGTCAATCTCCAATAGCTCCAAAATGGTCACCTATAAAAGATGTTCCGTCTCCAAACTCTTGGGAACGTAGATTTTAAGAACGGTGGCTAAACATTTTATATATATATTTATATGTTGTTTGTTTTCAATAAGTTGTAATAATATAGTACAACAATAATAAAATTTATATTTATATAATTTTTTTTGAAAAACAGCAAAACTGTGCGTTTTTGACAGGGTCGGTCGACCGAAGGCCTGAGTCGGTCAGCCGAACCCATCCCGAAAAGTTCCACTTGTTCTCAGATAACCCAGTCGGTCAGCCGACCCAGACATTCGGTCGATCGAACGAGTTTTTCTGATGCTTTTCACTTCATATTTGTAACCCATCCATTCACCTTTTCAATCTACCTCTTCACTTTTACTTTCCCAATTTCAGTTTTTACCCTAGCCCCCATTAAAATTTTCTCAAATTTTTATCTTTTCTTCAAAAACAATGGCTCCTAAGAAGAGAACAAAGACTACAATGCTTCATCTTCATCAACTCCAGTAGATACTCAAATCGCCTCATGGCTTGTCAATGATGTAGCACTTCAAAGATGGATACAACTTCAAGATGCTAAAATCTTTGAATAATCATTTGTAAGTTACCCTGATTTCGCTCCCTACGGTATTGAAAATGCCGCTATTGAGAGTGGACTTGATACATTCCTTGACCATAGGAAAAATAATTTGAAAATCAATCATATTATGGTCAAGTTATTTCTAGCAAACCTTAACCTTGTCAATCCACCGAGAAACACTGACAATTGTGTTTGGACATCGGTTTGTGGCTCTTCAATTTTCCTTTCCATTGATCGAATTAATCACATTTTGCATGCACGACCGGGTGGAATTTCGTTACACGATGTAGATTGTAATATATCAATTCGTGACCGGATAAGCCATCTATTTTTTGAAGATGACAGTACAGATCTTAGACAAACATCATCCCTTCGACCTAAAGCCCGACTCTTTCATCGATTCATGATGAAATCTATAGTTCCTAGAGGCGGTTCATATCACTTAGTATATCCCGAAAACTTCAAAGCACTGTATGCTATTTGCGGGAATGTACGAGTAAATTGGGCACAATTTCTTATGGATGAATTTCTCTCTTTTAACCAAGGAAAGATGCTCCATATTTATTATGGAGAATACATAATGAGATTGATCAATAGCTTCGTCACCCATGCTCCAGAATCCGAAACATCCAAAGTTCGTTCTTTTGATTCAAGGACCATAAAACTAATGAAGTTGCCCGATGCACCTCCTAGATTTATAACATTTAACCAACGGCGTACTACTCCTCGAGAACAACTACGCCGTAGCTTTTCTACACCGCAACCATCAACTCATGCTACAGAACGTCTAACTTGCCAACATTCAATTCAAAGACCAACTCCCGGAATTAGTACGGAGGCGACCATTGATATTTTGGCTCAAAATCAACTAGCCTTGGATGCCCGGCTACGAAAAATTGATGGTCGTTTCAAGAAAATCAAGGGCTTCTTCATCAATCTATGGGATGCCTTATCATGCACTTCCGAAGCCGGTGCCTCTCACCTTGCTCCCGAAAAAAGGCCGGCACCAAACTTTTCTTGGTCCACTTCAGAGAATACAAGTTCCAGTACATCGGGAACTCACACCTCTAACGCTCAAAGACGTGGTAAGGAACATGCTCCTCCGGAAGAAAATATTCGTCCAGAATTTTGGGATTCCGATGATGGTGAGGAGTGATCATATTGTTTTACAACTTGCTATTTCATAATTTCAAGTATTCTGTTTTTTTTATGAACAATATGTCTATTTTTAGATGTTGTGTAGTAAGTAAACATCATTAATATTCCTATTTGGTTTGAGTATGTAATATTTAAACTCGATGTTTTCTTACTTGTGTTACATGTTCCATATTTTTTTCATATTACATCTAATAAGTATTCCTTTTTGTCGATGACAAAGGGGGAGAAATATATGAAAGCTAACAAATTTTTGCAGAAAAATCGCCATATATTCAGGGGGAGAGTTATAATATATATGTATACACTACTTCGTCACATAAGTATTGTCATCAATCAAAAGGGGGGAGAATGTTGATTCATGAGTTTTGATTCATGACACAAGCTTCAGAGATCATACGACGAGAATACTATACGAAAGCGACAAAAAGAGAATAAGCGTATATTGTGCACTACAAAGGAGACAAGACTACAATCCAGATATTAGTATGAATATTTTATTGTATTGAGTCTTAGAATATTGTTAAAATCATTCTTCAAGTAGTCACACACACACACAAATTATTATACATTAATTTATACATGAAAAAGTGTGCATTGTGCAATTGACAGCAGGTCGGCCGACCGACCAGGAACTTCGGTCGACCGACTCTGTGTCAGAGCACAGATATGCACTGTTCTGTGTACGTTTTTGAAACTCAGCCGACCGGCCAGTTTTCTTGGTCAACCGACCAGAGAATAACGGCTAGTTCTCTGAAAAGTTGCGATCGTTCGTGAAGAGGAATCTCCTTCAATCCAAGAGATACGGACACAACTTTTGATTGAAACTCTTCATGAAAGATTGTAACTATTCTACAACTATATAAACATGTTCACTTCACTTCTACAACAACCAATTCTTGTTTATAATTCTGAAATCTATTCTCTATTATTCTCTGCAAATAAAAAGCATTCATTCTCATTCAATATCACTAGAATCCTTGAATTAATTCATATACTTCGATTCTACGTGATTATCTTCCTTCTAAATCTTCACACACATATATACTCTTGAGGATTTGATTATAGGAAAGTTGTACTATCAAAAGACAATCAGTGTTATTCAGAACACATTCGTCAACAAGTTATTTGTATTAAGTTGAAGTCCTCTTCGGCTGTTGAGGCGGAAAAATTCCTGTTCGGCTGCTCAGGTGTCGTATACATATTCCTCCGGGTTAAGTGAGGGGTTTAGTTTAAATCCAGAGGGTAATCTGGGACTGGACGTAGAACGGGAAGTTCGAACCAGTATAAAAATTCCTGGTGTGCTTACTTTAATTTTTATTTTACTGCTATTATCAGTTTCCGCATTTATATACCATATTACATGATCCTTAGTACTGCACGTACACTTTCATGAACTATTTGGACCCATAGCACGGTTAGTCGTGTCCATCAATGATTCATCGATACGAAATGATTGTTTCATATCCATTGCTTTAAAGCTTGCAGAAATTCGTATCCATCGATACGAATCTTCTCAAAAAACCAACTACTTCGTATTGATAGCCATCGATACGAAGCATACATCCTAACTTCCCAAATCGATTTGGGAGAGGATCGATACGAAGGGTGGACTTAAAATAACCATCAAATTTGGTTACAACTCGAATTTCACATTAATCCAGGAGAGGATCGATCCGAAACTCGATTCTAAAAAAGAAATTGACAACGACTCATGGACGTGCAAAGATTAATGGGAGTCAGGTTAACATACGTGCATGTATGACAGACTAACATTCAGTTTTCAAAATTCACAGGAGTTTTATGCTCACCTGATGACAGTCACAACAGTGAACAACAGACTCCCGGCACTCAACACTCAGTTACAACAAGTACACTATACAGTCATCGATAGTCAGCAATCCAGTATTTATATTGCCAAGAGTCAAACAAAAGGTTGCATCACTTGACAAAGAGACAACAACTACTCAATAAGACAGATAGAACTTTTCAGAATGAAGATCGCAGCTTTTCAAAGCACGTCATGTCCTCACATGATGTACTTCGGGGGGCAAATGTTATCCTGCCATTTGGCAAGGCCGTGGCACTAAGGAATTGACTAGAAACCGAGAACGGTCCGTCCCAAAAATCGATTATACATAGGTCTACTATGGATACTGATGAATTTTGTCCGAGTCCGGATCGAGCCACAATTGACACGACACGACAATCAAAGTTATAAAGCCAACGTTCCAAATTTCAAGTCGATCAGAGTTCGTATGCTCAAGATATGATCGATGCAAGCCAAGGAAATCAATTCCTTCGTATCCATTCTCATTCATATCCATCAAATGTCACTCTATCAAACATCCTTACTTCGTATCCATCAAAAGGCAGCCTCCTTCGTATCCATCAAAGTTGACCTTGTTCGTATATATCAGAAGGCATCATTTCGTATCGGTCCTACCCATACGCGCTTCGTAACGATCACTTCATTAACAGTTGTCTATTTCGTATCGATCTTTACTCATCTACTCCGTATCGATCTTCCTCCATCGATACGAGGAGAAGCAACGAGTAAACACCCACTATCGATACGAAACCAACACCTCCAATCGATATGAAGCAGTCATTCACTTCGTATCAACAACCAAATGATCGATACGAAGAGTACACGCTGACATCGATGCAAGAGGGGTCATCCATCTTCGATACGAAGCAGTCATTCACTTCGTATCAACAACCAAATAATCGATACCAAGAGTACACGTCGACATCGATGCAAGAGGGGTCATCCATCTATCGATACGAAAGCGGCTACTAAGCTATCGATACGAGGTAGCTTCCGAGATCGATACGAGGTAGCTTCCGAGATCGATACGAAGTAGGATGCAAAATATCGATATGAATAGGAGTGTGGGCTATCGATGCTATCTCAACGTAAACAAGCGATGCGAAGTGGGCGATATAGGATCGATACGAACAATGTTAAACTAGATCGATACGAACGACGCATGTCCAAGGGAAATACTCGGCCGCTCGGCATGAAAAGTGGACCGATCCTAAAAGTTAGTGCCACATCATCGGTCATCACGTGCCTAGAAGCGATGCGAACAGAAGCGATGCGAACTCGACAGCCTTCAAAAAATTTAAATGTGCATCAATCATAACTCAAAAACTACAAGTCCAAATGCCACCAAATTTTCACAGGAGCTTGCATACAACCCCAAGAATGTACCTGAAAAATTTCAACCTCAAAGGACTATTTTTGGATCAATACGAACTCAATTCGTATCGCTCCCAGATCAAGCCGAAATCACCTGGACTCGCTCCCGTGGGCCCACTCACGTTAAAGAAGAAGTCTTCCGAGATCTGGGCAAGATGTTTGCTGCCTACACCTATAAATAGTGCCCCTGGACCTGCATAAAAAGGACTTTTGGCTCTTCTATGTCCAGAATCTACCAAAAAACTAGCCTACAACCTACTCCTTACAGCAAGGAAGCTGCGGTCCTATTTCCAGGCGCATCCCATCAAAGTCCTCAAAGACAAACCCCTTAGGAAAATACTATAGAAGCCAACCTATTAAATTGAGCAATGGAGCTTAGTCAGTACGACATCATATATTGTCCCAGGAAGGCAATCAAAGGCCAGGCACTCGCAGATTGCATCGCAGAGTGCACCTTACCAACCGAAACCTACTCAAAAGAAGAAGCAAACACCCTACAGTTATGGCAGTTGTTCGTAGATGGAACATCAAATGAATATGGGGTATAAATTCGGTACATATTGATCACTCCAAATGGACAGAAGCTGTATGGAGCAGTGCATCTCGGTTTTAAAGCAATCAACAATGTGGCAGAATATGAGACTCTCCTTGTAGGCCCAAGAATAGCGCAGCTAATGAAGGTGACCAATATTAAAACTCACTGTGATTCCTAACTAGTTGTGAACCAAGTGAAAGGAAATTAGGGAACGAAGGAACCAACCTTAGCCAAATACGCGGAAGTGTATAAAAGGTTGCTAGAGCGGTTCGAACAATCTGAGATAGAACAAATTCCACATGAAAACAACTCATCTGTCGACTCCTTAGCAGAACTTGCTAGTACCAAAGCAACTAGTGAAATGAAGGAAGTACCTATTGGGCTCAAGCAAAGCCAAGTATAACGAAATCAAATTAGATATCGGTCCTGACTCGAGCCCAACAAGCCACCAATTAAAAGACGTGAGATCATGAGGCAATGGACAATCAAGAGAAACCCTTAGTTGAACCCTCGCCTCGGCAAATAGAGGAGAATAACTGGATGACTGTCATCAAGCAATTTCTACTAAACGGAATATTACCCCAAGCTGGAACGAAGCCCGAAAAATAAGATACCAGGAACCGTACTACTCCTTCTTTAATGGCACATATAAACAGAGGGTATTCAACCCCTTATCCTAGGTGCATTTCCAAAGAAGAGGAGATACAAGTCATGAGAGAAGTGCATGAGGGCCAATGCGAAGATCACTCAGGGGAAATAAATTAGCAAAGAAATTATTAAGGCACGGTTACTATTAGCCTATGGCACTTCATGACACAAAAGAGTTTGTAAGAAGGTGTGACCAATGTCAACGATTTGCAAGTATCCCCAGATAGCTATACCATGAGCTCATCCCACTTGCAAGCCCATGGCCATTTAATATATGGGGCATAGATCTGAAACGAACACTTTCAATGTCAAAGGAAGGAGCTCAATATGCCATAGTGGCAATAGATTACTTTACTAAGTAGGTAGAGGCAGAACCTCTGGCCACGATCACTGTGAAGAAGATAGTCACTTTCATGGTGTGGAACATAATCACTAGGTATGGGATTCCCCACAAGATCATTTCCAACAATGGCATCTAGTTCGAAAGTAAAGAGTTTACTGAGCTTTGTAAGAAGAACGACATAATAAAGAGTTTTTCTTAAGTCACTCACCCACATGTAAATGGGCAGGTAGTAGCTGCAAACAAAACCATCAAGAAGCTACTTAATAAAAGGCCATAGAAAGCTAAAGGAAAGTGGGTAGAAGAACTATCTTTAGTATTATGGGCCTATTGAACTTCGACCGGATCTCCAACTGGTTATACCCCTTTTTCGCTAACCTATGGATATGAGGCCATGCTTTCTGTCGTAATAGAGGTCCCATCACATAGAAGAATATCATATACAGTAGAAATGAATAAAAAATTGAAGGAAACTGCCTTTGATCTCATTCAAGAAAGAAGGGATGAGGCAGCGGTAGTATCGGCCGCATTTTGGCAAAGGATGGCAAAAAGCTATAACGCTAGGCTTAAAGAAAGAAACTTCTGCAAATGGGACTTGGTACTGTGAAGAGTAATACCAATACAAAGGAAATAGCAGATGGAGAGTTGGGTTCGAATTGGGAAGGTCGGTAAATCATAGTAGAAGTCATAGCAAATGGGGCATTGATTATCAAGACCCGATGGCAATCTAGTTCTAAGGACTTGGAACTTAGAGCACCTTGGACCTTACTTTGTATTATAGGAATGTACATTGTAATTACAATAGAAAAGTAATAATACAATGGACTAGGCATAGGGATATTAGACGGCCCGAACCAGTATAAAAATCTCTCTGTGTTAATATTCTTTGACATGGCTAAATAATCATGCTGGATGTAGGGGTATTAGACTGCCCGAACCAGTTATCAAAACGGAGCCGTTAAGAAAGCAGATCGACTTCTTTAGCTAACTAACTAGACTTAGAGATATTAGACTGCCCAAACCAGTTATCAAAACGGAGCTGCTAACAAAGCAACTCGACTTCTTTAGCCGACTAACTGGATGTAAGGATATTGGACGACCTGAACCAGTATAAAAAGCCTCTCTACGTTGATGTTGTTAACCTAGCACACTAGACGTACAGATACTAGACTGCCGGAACCGTTACAAAAAACCATGCGCATGATTTAAAAGGCTGCAAACACGCATCCTGACTTCATAGTCCAAATTCAATCCTCCCCTAAGGCATGGGGAAGACCGTACCGAGCACATGAAACAATAACTTTTCATAGCTCACCGCTGTCGTTTGACAGTGCAACATACGAACGACAATAACAATCTTAGAAATGAGAATGATGATGCTAAACTAAAAGCAAACAGAGTTTAACATCTTACAGCCGTCGTTCAACAGTTGTCTTGATAGCATAGCATATGAACGACAACGACAATCTCAGAAATGAGAATGGTAATGCTAAACCAAAAATAAACAATTTCTTGTAGATTACCACTGTCATTTGATAGTCATACCAGCCACATAGAATGTGAACAATAAATGGCTTGTCCCCAAACAATGGACCATACTACGCTAAACGCATAGAAAAGTTTATATGAAAGGAAACATCTGAAAAGAAGCTCAAAAAGATGCGAAGACAAGAAATGAGTAGAGACAAGTCCATATCGACCTGCGATCACTACGGACTTAGGGGGCAAGATGTTACACATGTATTTCCCAAGCTAAATTAAAGGGGAACTAAATAAGGCATAAAGCCGAAAGAGCTACCCTCATAATAAAGTTAAGATGAAAAAGAGAAGAGATTGAAGTGATCTAACTGGTACTGCACAAAAAGCCGGTTTGTGGTCACTATACTCGATCCGACCAAAAGAATTACAGCCAAAAGACAGGAAGTCACAACAGAACAAAATACTGCGCTCATGATACAAGTTATAGAGATACCAAATCTATGCCCATCTCCTAGTTTTAATATTACATTAAGATACTGAAACCATAATCTGATATAGTCACTAAAAGTAAACGATGAAGTACTGCACCTGCAAGCCATAATAAATGAATAGTTGAACTACGCTGCCAATATTCCTAGAACTCATACTTTGTTATTGCCTCAAGATGGATATGCACTGCGCATGCCGAAGGCTACCAAAGTGGAACTACACGGGGTCGGAAGCATCCTAAATAGCTGTACATAGGGCCACTCAAGCAATGCTGCACCGTAGATCCACACTTATAGGAAAATAGTGAAGGTATGAGATCATCGTTATTAATAACCCATGCAATAAAGACAACCCAAATCATAGTCAGCTCAAATCATATATCACTTTCATACATAAATTGACCAACTCCCAAGTTAGACAGATCATGCACCTCAAAGCCCAAAGCAGCTCAGAACGATCGCACCTGGGTATCAGACAAACACCACATCATTATACAAGTATCATATACCAATTAACACAGCCTCACTCTAAATGCACCAGCAGCACCCCAGAACTAATGAGTAATTCTTATTATCCTTCCAAGGACCCATATGCAAGGCCAATTTAAATTTGAGATTTCCTACCATGATTTCAAATATTCCCACCACGATTTCAGGATTTCCCACTTTAACCTCGAACTTCCTACCAAAAACACATCTGCAATCTGGGTATATCAAACAGACAACGTAGATAGACGACACCTGGCAGGACCCAATGACTGAAACATAATGGCAAGAGATATATTGTGGTGATCCGTGTATGCCATCATACTATAAATAGGAAAAGCGTTGTAGTAAGAAATGGACTTTTACCTTTTCCACTTTTCGATACTTTTAAGGTTTTATTGAATTCTCTGCCATGGGAACCTGTACCGGAAAATATAAAGGAAGAAAGATTTCCCCCGTAGATGTAAGATTCCTTAACATCCAAACCACATAAATTCCTTGTGTCCTTTACCATTTCTATATTTTATTATTTGTATATCTACTTTTAGTACCATATCTTACCTTTTCTGTAATAGAATTAAATACTAGTTGGATTTGTTATTTTAACAAATGGTTAAAGTAAAAATACTTAATTGTGTAAGCATCCGACAACATAATTACTACTTAATGGAAATTTAATATTACTTAACTTTGTTAATTCAAAATCATTGAGGTAATTATCACAATAATTACTTCCTCTTTAGTTAGAAGTTGTAAGACGAAAAATCTTACTAACAATATGTATGTATTATATATATGTATAATTTTTGGCTAATTAAAAGAAATATAATTTTTGAAAGTTAAAAACAATTTTAATTTGTTATTAAAATTAAAATTAATTCTCATAGTCAATGTTTGTGTGTGTATAATTGAATCCGAAACTAAAATAATAATTTATAGATGCATTTAAACCATTTAAATTAATATACACATACATTAATATATATATATACTTTCTTTTAAATATAAATCCTTACGAATTTATTATTAAAAAAATAAGATTTTTATATAAAAAATCCATATGGACTTTATGAATTAAAAAATTAAAATTTTCTTTTACAAATCCGCATGAATTTGTAAATAAAACAATTTGATAAAAAAGATTTTTTAACTAATATTTTACAAATAAATTTTAAAATTAAACATATAATATTTTGAATAATATTTTTGGTGCATACATACATACATACATTTATTTACATAGATATAAATTTAAATGTACTAACTTTTGAAATTTGAATTTTAAACTTCAAATAGATTTTTATTCTAGATCTAATTCTGTTTTTAAATTTAAATATAACTTAAGATATATTAGATATTAATTTGAATAATTTTGAGTTGGTTAGTATCGTTATATGAACACTATTATATATATATATAATATAATATATATATAGGTGTGTGTGCGCGCGCGTGCACTCGCGCACGTTCACTCGCGCACGTGTGTGTATTCATACATGCGTGTGTATATAATATAATAAATTAATTATTGGCAACACATAGTATATAAAGGGGAAATTTTGTTTGTTGCACTGTAAATTTTAACACTTATAGATGGGCATATTTAACTATGTGCACATTTATATTTTGCACGTATACTTTATACGTATGTGTTTATTTGATACACATATACATTATATATATATAATCAAATCTTTATATAAATTAATATAGATTTTATTTATAATTATTTTGATTGGATCTAAATTAATTTAGATTTCATAAGCTGATAAAAATGAAAACTTTTTTGAAATTTACCCATTTAACCCGTTGCATGCTAACTCAGTTCCAACAAATGGTATCAAAGCCCAATAACTAAGTGGTCTAAATTTGTAGTATTATGGTACCTTATTAAAGCCTATCCATTTAGTAAGTTATTTAGAAAAATAGTGTCGAAGGTTTGGTTTAGGTAATAAAGTACTCTGTCTTACCCATCTACCAACATGGCACAAAAGGTGAAATAAACCCAAAGGTTATCCATAGTATAATGGTCTAAAATTGATTATAGGCCTTGAGTTAATTTTAAAAATCTATTTTGAAATTATAAATAATATTTCAAAGGTTAATTTAAAATATATAAGAAATTTTTATAAATATTATAAATATTCTCAAAAGTATTTTGAAAATTAAATAATTTTTTTTGAAAATTCAATAATAATTAATTGGTTTAATTAATAAATAATTAATTAAAAGTTACTTAATTAAATTAAATAATATATATACATATATTAATATATGTAAAATTATCTTAAATTGTTGAAGGTAATTAACATATATAATTTTCAAAATTAATTAAAATTGTTTTAAATAAATTAATTAAGTGTTAATTAATAATTAGTATAGTATACATAAACTAAGATATATGTATATTACTATAAATGTTATAGTATATATATTCACCTTGAAATGTTTAAAATAAATAAAACAAATAAAATAAAATTAATTAAATATATTTATTTAATAAAATTGATATAAGATTATACATAAGATTATTATATATGTTAACTAAAATTATAAACTGTTATAGAAGATTTAAACTTATATAATATGAATGTATAATAAAAGGCGGAACTGTAATAATCCCAAGCCAGATTTAAGGAATAAATACACAAGTATAGTATGTATACCATGATTTCAGATGTGTTTGGCACTTGAATCATAAGGATATTTCATAAGAAATACATTATTCCATAAGTGGATATCACTCAAGTAAATATATTAAAGATTATCTTTAATATAGTGTTGTCCTCTACCATTTATATATTAATAAATCACTTGCATACTCTCAACTTATTGAGCAAACTCAAGCTATAGATGTTATGTGTAGTAACATCAATATATTAATATGCATGGTAAGATATATGCCCCTTTTGTTGAGGAAACTCAAGTTACATACATTTATACCTTGTCCATCGTCAAATGGTAGGTACGAGTGAATAATCTCTTTTGATTTTTTGAGAAGATTCAAGATCAAAATGAGATTAGAACAAAGGCCAGGTTAGGAGTTGTATATGATATAATCGATAAAGTGTTATCCATCGTTTGTGGGCCTATGATTTGTTAAGCAAACTCAAGGTCTGAATTCTAAGGCAAGCAAATTCTAACATCAATTAAAAGAGTCAAAGACTTCAATATTTCTCTTAGGGTTTTGAGAAATATAAAACTCTAATGGGAGCTTACTAGTAAAATGAAATAGAATGTTTAACCTTACAATATTATAAGAACATTTGATATGAAATAAATGTCATAATCTACTAAATTAAATTTATAGAATAATGTCTACATTAAAGTTGTTTTCTAAAAACGAAAAAATCACAGGACCTGACTACATAGACTTGCTAAGAGCAATCAAAATAGCACTTACATATGAAAGCATATGGTCATCAATAACCAAACTTTCTAGAGTTAAACATGCTGAAGATGCGAACCCCGAACCAATAATTGCTTGTAACAAATGGGATGCAAACTTAGAAATAGCCCAAATTTACATGTTGTCCACATTAGACAAACAATTGCAAAGACACCACGAAACTATGTTTGTCCATCATATCATCGATAGCCTTAAAGCATTCTTTGGGGAGAAATCTCATTCCGAAAGGCATGAGATTACTAAGAAGTTATTCAACACGAAGTTGTCGATGGGTATGAAAATGGATGAGTAGGTTTTAATGATAAAAGGCCATATTAATAGACTACTCAACTAAACATGACAATAAGCACAAAAACTGCAAATGGACTTGACCTTAGGGTCTCTTCCTCAATAATTTAAACTATTCATATTAAACTATAATATGAACTAGATGAATGTAAGCCTTATGGAGCTTCTCAATGTGTTGAGATCTACCTAGTCTTCATCTAGGGATCAAGGTGCAGTGCTCACGGAAAAAGAAAAGGCAACATCTTTGAACGGTTCAAAGAAGCAGAAATAGGTATACAATAAGAATAAGAGGAATGCTCCGAATGACAAGGGTGAATTGCATCACTGTCATAAGAAGGGGCACTAGAAATGGAACCGTCTGATTACCCGAAGATTGTCAAAGAGAAGAGATAGAATGGTTCCGCCACTCCTATAGGCATATTTATGATTCAAAATTGTTTCACAATCTTTAAATTATCTTGGGTTGTAGATATTGGATCTAGGATTCATATCTGTAATATGTTATAGGGACTTAGGAATATGTGCCATGTGGCAAAGGGTGAGATGAGACTTCAAGTAACTGATGGATCTCTAGTAGATGCAACTGCAGTTGGAGACTATCACTTGGCTTTGCCAAATTGGTTAGCGTTAAATTAAAATAATGACTATTATGCTAAAAAATTGTTTACGGAATAATTTCAGTATCTAGATTATCCGAGACTAGATATATTTTCCATTGTGCTGAAAATGTTATAAACATTATATTGAATGGAAATATAATCTGCAATGGTATTTTGGATAATGACATTCATTTTATTAATTCTAATTATGTATTTACTGTAAATAATTCTTCAAATCTTAACATTAATAATAATTATACATGGAAATGTAGGATGGGTAATATAAGTGAGAAATGAGTATACAAAATGAAAACGGAAGGTTTCTACCATTATTTGATTATTTGATACATGTGAATCGTGTCTTAAAAGAAAAATAACCAAGCTCCCCTTTAGTGTGAAAGAGTTAACAAACTCTTATTTCTTGTATATACTGATATATGTGGCCTCAGCCTATAGTTGCCAAATATAACACTACTTATTTTGTAACTTTTACCGAGATTTCTCAATACTAGGTTATGCGTAACTTATGAAGAAAAAATCTGATGTATGCGTAAAGAATATAAAAGTGAGATCGAAAAACAAACAGATCATAATATTAAAATAATTCAATCAGATCGAGGAGGTTCGTATATTGGACAAAGCTCCAACAATACTTAAAAGATAATAAGATTATCTCTTAGGTTACTCTAATATATACTTCGCAACATAATGATGTTTCATTGAGAAAGAATCGAACCTTATTAGATATCTTTCGTTCCATGACGAGTAAAGCTGAGTTATGTATTCCCTATTAGGGATATGTGCTAGAAACCATAGTGCATATGTTGAATTTGATACCCACAAAATCCGTGCCTAAGATACCATATGAGATGTGGCATAGGAAGAACCTTAATTACTTGAAGGCATGGAGTTATTCTACCTATGTTGAGAACGTCCGCCTCAACAAACTTGAGGCAAGACCAGCCTTATGTAACTTTATAGGACATCCCAAGAATTCTAGAGGATATGTTTTCTACAACACTGAGGAACAAATAGTTATTGTTTCCAAATGCTATCTTTTTAGAGAAGGAGTTATAGTCAAAAGAAATTAATAGAAAAGTTGTAGAACTAGATGAGATATGAGAAATAAACATAGAGGCTGACCTAGTCGGGGAATCAAATTTGCCGGTATATAAAAACACACAAACCTTCTAGAAGGTCTAATATGGAATCTCGTGCACCAGAGAGATACTATAATTTTCTCGTGGATTGCGAGAAGGAGGACTGTGTCTTAGAAGATGACATTCCTCTCTCATTCCAATAAGCAGTACAAAGTAAATACTCTGCACTTTGACTTGGAGCTATAAAATTTGAAATAGATTTTATGCATGAAAATAAATTATCGACTTTGGTTGACATTCGAAGGTATAAAACCCATCGGCTGCAAATAGATATCTAAGAAAAAGCTAAATGCAGATGGATAATTAAAAGCTAATAAAGCTAGACTAGTTGCAATAGGGTTTTATCAAATTCAAGGTGTTGATCATGACAAAACATTTTCACCCATAGTAATGCTTAAGTCTATTCAGATAATATTATCCATTGTCGTATTCTATGACTATGAAATACGAAAAATGGATGTGAAAACGACATGTCTAAATGGTAATTTAGAAGAGGTCTTTTACATGTCACAACCCAAGGGTTTCAATGGTAGAAGTGAGGGCAAGGTTTGCAAATTGTTAAGAACCAATTATAGTCTTATACAAGCTCCAAGAAGTTGGAATAAGTGTTTTGATAAAGTAATCAAACAGTTTATTTTTTATCAAAATATAGAGGAAGCATGCATCAGAAAGAACAAGGAAGTGCTACAGTGTTCTTAGTTTTATATATTGATGATTTGTTACTAATTGGCAACAACATTGAATTGTTGCAATCAGTAAAAGCTTGGTTATCTAAGATCTTATCCATTAAGGATTTGGGGGAAGTGACATATGTACTAGGTATAAAGATCTATAGAGATAGATCCAAGGGGCTACTAGGATTTTCCCAATCCTCGTACGTAGATACCATATTGAAAAGGTTTAGTATGATGAATTCCAAGCATGGAAATGTTCTGATGCAATTTAGAATCATTCTTTCCAAGAAGGACGCTCCTTGTATTAATGTGGAGAAAGAGCGTACAAAGAGGATACAGTATGCCTCGATAGTCAGCTCCATAATATATGTCATGCTATGCACTAGACCGGATGTGGTTATGCATTAGAATGCATAAGCCAATACCAGTCTAATCCTAGAGAAAAACATTAGACTGTTATAAATGTATACTCGAGTACTTAAGAAATACTAAGGACTTATTCCTTATATAAGAGAATGGGAGACTTCCTTATGAAGGGGTATACAGACTCCAGCTTTCAAAGTGATATCAATGACAGTAAGTCTATATATATCGGGTTACATTTTAACTTTAAACTGTGGGGATATTAGATCGAAAAATTCTAAACAAGAAACAATAGTTGATTCCATGATGGAAGCCAATTACCTAACCCTCAACAAAGAAGCTAAAGAAGCAGTCTGGATGCATAAATATATGAGTGAGCTATGGGTGGTTTGCAAAACGGAAGATCCAATTACATTATTTTGTGATAATAAGGCTGATGAAGATCGCAAAGGAACCTAAAGCACAAAAAATCGAGACATATTCTACGAATGTTCCACCCTATTAAAGATTTGTTGAGAATAAAGAAGTTGTCATTCTAAGAGTAAATACAAAGGATAACATAGCAGATCCATTCACGAAAGGACTGGCTCGGTCAGTTCTCAGCAAAATGGTCGAAGAGATGGGATTGAGATTTTGTAATTTGCCCCAGGTGCAAATAGGATATTGATAGAGTTAGGGGTAAGTCTTAGGAGTAATTCTATAAATTTTTTAATTTTTTAATTCTGCAATAAATTCTCATTCGAAATAAAAGGTGTTTTTCTTTTTGTTATATACTTGTCAGAATGTGTTATGTTAACTATTTATTTAATTTAAGAATATTTAATAGAAAATCCTTAAATGATATGTTTTGTGGTAGTAATTACAACGTGCTGTAACACGAGAAATTTATCACAATGAAAACAACATATTATTTTAAATATTCCTAGTCAAGGTGTATTAAAATAGGATATCAATACTTCCTTTGAGACTAGAGTAGTAAGCTCTTTAAATGTTGGGCGATGTATTACTTGTGGCTACTGAGGACAGCAATGGGTTTCAGACAGATAATTATTGGATAAATATGGAATGACTTACTCAATAGTGTTTTATTGATAAGTATAACTAAGGTCAAATAAAGAATATCGATGATGATATTACACAGTTCTCTCGACTTGAGAACACTATTAAATTTCATTGCAGACACTTCATTCTAATTATAGTTAAATTGTGGTACGATGTCCATCGAACAACTATAGTTGGGTTTAAACTGAAGCATTGGAAGTGAAACACTATTCGATAGATAATTCATCTCCTCGGTGATTTAGGATTAGTACCATGGTCAACCATTGTCAACTCGAAGTCAAAGTCTCTTGACAAAGAAGTTCGGTTAATAATTATAATTATTATTAAACCAAGGACTTTCTGTTTGGATTATACGAGTTGAATGTGAAAGATATTGGAATTTTAACCAAAACCAAATTCCATAAGTCTGAATGTGATATAGTTTTGATGAAGATAATTGGTGCAAATAATCGTCACTAATAGGGACAGTTTAAAATACTATAATTGGGTTTTACCAAAAATGTGTAAGTAATTAATTTTCCATCAAAATGTCACACCACTAGCCAAGGTAATGTGCGAATGTTAATATTCGAATTGGTCGATGTTAATCGCAAACTGAACTTACACCTATGTGTCGCATAACCGCAATGTAGAATACTCCAAAATACCACATATTGATTTATTTATGTCGGTATTTAATAAAGTCATATAAAAGTTATATATGTACGTATGAATATACTATATCGATAAACATTTAAATTGGATTTAAAATGTAAACATATTGATTGGATTTGGAAATATATAAGTCCATTAGCCCATACTTTGGGTAGCCATACAAGGAAGGGGATGTAGATATTTGCTGGAAATAAATGGCTTGAATTGACCAGGTGAAGAGGTAAATTAGCAGATCCAGATCTCTTCATTTTACTCCATTCTCTTGCCTATATAAACCAGCCATCCCCATTCTTTTTACTTCACTTTTTGCCGCCTCGTCCGTCTTTTTTTGTCGCAAGGAATAGGACCGCACCCCCTTCATTTCCAAAAAATTATATTATATTAAAATATATTTAAATGGTGCATTGATCACTTTAGTTAGCTCCATTTCTACAAAAGTACAGATTTGATCTAAGAAGTTTAGGATTCAATATTCAAGGCTTCAGTATTGGTAATTTCTAATGTAATTTTAAGTTTACCCGTGTCAATATATACATGTGTAGAAAAGATCCTTATCTTATCATGAATTTATATGTTTATTTGTTGTCTGATTTACACACATACACACACACTTTTAAATTAAAAAATCCATGTATATTTGATTTTTGGTCAACTAATACACACACACACATTTGCATACCAATTAATTCATTAGTTCTCATTCATATATATATATACATATATGTTATATATATATTTATAATTAAATCTAGAACTAAAATTATACTTTTCAAATGCATTTAGACCTTTCAAATTGAATAAATATTTCTTTTGAGTATAAATACTTATGGTCTTTTTATATAAAAATAATTTTTATATATAAGACCATAAGGGTTTTATATATTTGAAAAAGTAACCTCTTTCTTTTACAAATCCTCATGGATTTGTAAGTCGAAAAGTACATTTGATAAAAAAGACTTCGTCGAAAAAATATATATTAATATTTTGTTAACGAATTTCTTCGTCGACCCCAACAAGTGCAAAAGAGTGAACCTTGGAAAATGATGGAGATTGGAGAGCCTAAATTTAACCTCAACGAGTGTTAGCACAAGGTGGCACTTGGTTGAGCTAACGCTTAAGAGGTGTAAACGAGCAAGCCCAAATCCATTGGGAAGTCATATGCAAAGTTATGTAGGATCATATGCTCATGAAATAAATTCGTATAGTCAATTGTATGCAAAGGTAGAAATCAAGAATATGAGTACTTATGGAGTTCGAAGTAATCCTTGATTAACAAATCATATATGCTTTGGAACTCGAAAGTAAGTCATAATTTGTGATATCTTGTTTTTATTCAATATAACATCGAAGGTACAAAGTCCAATAGTCCAATACTTCAAGTGCTACAATCGGTTATGAATCCCCAAATCAATTTAGAGCTACAAAGTTTAAAACGTAATGTAACAACCCGGGGTTTTGTAAAGGTTAGTTATCGTCATTAGACGATTAAAATTGCTATCAAATTGCTATTGGATTTTTATCGGGTTAAAACTCTTTTATAAATTGTTAAGTGGTTAACTGGACTCTACAAATTTGAATATCGGCCCATATTTTTGTTTGTGGCCGTGATAATATTCACTACCCATTCTTTTTCCCCTTGATTCATTTTCGACCGAAAACCCTAAACATACGAAAAAATATGGTGGCTGCGCTCGTTCCCCTTTCTTCAAATTAGGGCTTCGAACAAATTGAGGCGGTCGACTACAGTAGCTCGATCGATGATGCTTTCTCTCTGCTTGCGGCTGCTTAAATTCGTCGATAAGGTGAGTGATTACCTCACTCACATCCAGTTCAAAATCGTATGAGCTTTTGTAACTTGATTTCAATAGCTTTGATTTTTGATTTTTGTGTTCGATTCCTTGATACTTATGGCTAGGATTGCCTTGCTCATCATGGTTTCGATTTTTGATGGTTCGACTTGTTTAACGTCGGCTTTGACACTTTTGTTCAAAAGTGATTTTTGTTTGACTTTAGCCATACAGTTCACTGTCCCTGGCAACGTTTGTTCATTTTCACCTGACTTCGGTTTGTGATGTTGTTTATGAGATGATTTTGGGCTTTCAAGGTGGAACTTGCTATTGTGATTTCTTTTGTGACTTCGGTTACTTCAAATATGTTATTTTTAACACTTGGCACCTTCTGTCAACATTATAATTTGTTGCATTAGTTTTATAACTACTGTATATAAGTAGTTTATGTGTTAAGCTTGTCACCAATCTTGTGCTTTCATGTGCTTGATGTTCACTTATTGTTCGAGACTGTTTGCATTACTCTGTACCCTATTTGAGTTGAGAATTTCGACTTGTTTAGGTTTCATTTGATTCCTGTATAAACTGCTTGGTGTCTTTTGCAGCATTATTCACTTGATTCTGAATAGTTCTGGTTGGTTGTTGTTTTCTGTTTATCTTGGCGCTGTTGTATTTCGTGACCATCACGACTTACTTTGCCATCGACTTCAGTCACTCGATTTGTGTTTGTGATTCCCTGACTTTGTAGTATCTTCTGCCTGAACATAATTGTACACTGAGATTGTTCATCTCGGCTGTGCTTGCTTATCCCTGTTGTTTTGAATTGTGATATAATTGTATCCATAGCTAATTCTTGCATTGTATGATGCTTGGTTGGAAACTTTATCTCATTTGCATATGATGCTTAGTTCTTTGATCCCTGTAGTCTATAGTTCCATGTTGCCACCTCCATTGTATTAAGTCTGGTCTTTATCCCACCTTCATTTGAGGGCATTTGGTCCAGACTTGAGATTCTGGTGTGCATGTTCCAGTGGGTTTGCTTTGTGGTACACAGTACTGCATCTCTGATTATGTTGCAGCCATTTTACTGCATATATATATGGCTTTGTACCACTTGATTGCATTTGGATTTTTTTTCGAATTCACTTGAGTTGAATCCAGCTTGTAGCTTGGGTTTGACCTTGTGCTCGTTTGTGAACTTTCACTGAGCTTTTGTGTACTTCATCACTGTAGTGGCGAGGCAGTACACGCGTGCGTGTACTGCAGCCCTATCAGAATTGACAATTTTAATTGATATTTCAATTGCTTGAATTGTTTTGTGGGTTCAATTCAATATTTTGAAATTGTAATTTGATTTGGTTTGATTTGATCATGTTGTTGTCTAATTATCTATTTGATAATTAGATTATGAGTTCCCAATTATTTATTTAATAATTGGAATTAGTTGGTAATTGTTGTTTAGACAATTCTGGGGTTTCACATTATCTTCATTGATAATCTTTTTATCTATCTTCATTGATAATATTTTTATCTATCTTCGTTTTGTTGTTTAGACAATTCTGGGGTTTCACATTAACTTCATTGATAATCTTTTTATCTATCTTCGTTGATAATTTGAATTCTATGATTTGTTGTTTAACACTGTTTAGTGTTATATCTGACGTTATCCGATTCTCTTATCGAAGAGTTGGATATACGAGATCTCTGTGACCGTCGTCTATTGCTTATTTAATTATTACTACTTCTGTGCATTAATAATTGAGTTTGAATTAGACTGACCCGTGTATTATTTTCGTTTGAATTTAATACTCGGGTCAGACCGAGTTATTACAGGTTGTAGATATCCTGCTTTGGGTTGTTGCTTGAGCTATGAAGTCTTTTCATATCTTTTGAAGTAGTCTTCGTCATTTTGTAGTAGTCGTGTCATTGCATAGGATGATATGTATTCATGTATATTATTGTCAATAATGTACTTGTATATATAACTTCCAGAGTCGACAGTTGTAGTTGTATCATATGTATTGTGTCAAATGTATTGTAACTGCCATCAGTTATATATATATATGAGACTTTTGTTATCTATGTTCTGCATTTTTAGTATCTATTTTATTATTATATACATTGTCCTAAACTATTATGAACCATCGTAGTTCGTTTTATACTGGAATTGGGTATGTCGATGGGAGTAAATAAATGAGAGATGAAAAATGAAAAATATATATCACTCCAATCGAGGTAACCAATACTAGTGTAAGGCCAAATACGTATGGCCGCTCCTATCCAGCCTTATTCTTCGTAATAACAGACAGTATTTCTTTTAATACTCTTTGTTATTGTGAGCATAGAGGTGGGGCGTCACAGTTGGTATCAGAGCTTGGGGTTTATGGACATAATATAAAACATAACTTGGATGGAACATGTGTTACAACTATTTGTCGATGTTTTTAGTTGTGCTTTGAGTCAAAACTATAGTTTTGAAATTAGGATGAAATTTTTAAATATCTTTATTTAAAAATAAAAGTGAAATTGTGTTCTGATGATTCGATTGATTTGTGTTCTGTTTATCAGAGTGCGCAGCGGAAGCAGTGACACTGTCTTTGCTGAGTACAGCTGATAACCTTTTTGATTTAAAAATCAAAATATGAAATTGAAATAAATTTCATTTGTTGTTTACATAGCTGGGTTTATTTTGTTTCTTTGAAAATTTCGAATCCGATTTGAGGATTCGAAGCGATTGCAGTTATGTGAATTTGTTGAGATTTTTGCTGTTTTGAATTATCTTCATTGAAAATACATTCGAATGATTTATTTGTTCAATTTGTAGTACATGCAAATTTGAGTTCCACGTTACTGCATTAATTTTACGTTGAACCGGTGTTTGGTTTAAACGTATTTTGTTGCCGTTATCTTTATAACGGGATTTTTACATCGGTGCTAAATTTTTGAAGCACGATGTTTTGTTGGCATTTTTAATGAATGAAAATTCACTGGTATTACATTTTGATGTGAATTATTTTGAGGAGATTTTGACGTATAAAAATTTCTGTCGCCTTGGCTTCAGTAACCGTCAAATTTTAAAAGTGGATTTTCAAGCGGTTATTCCACAATACTGATTTTGAGATTCGTTTTACGATGTTTTGGGAAGTGCAATTTCCATTTTGAAATTGCTACCGAGGTTGCTACTTTAATCACGTGTTTTGAAAATTGTTTTAAAATTCTTTACAGTTTGTGCTTTCAAAAGAATGAGGAAGCGATTTAAACGATTCAGCAAAATCGAGGACTATGAACCCTTTCTTTTACTGTTTCGCTTATATCCGGACTTGTCCGTTTGAGAACGTAAAATGTTATTCATTTAAAATACAAAATTTTACAGTTTGCGCTTTCAAAAGAATGAGGAAGCGATTTAAACGATTCAGCAAAATCGAGGACTATGAACCCTTTCTTTTACTGATTCGCTTAATTCCGGACTTGTCCGTTTGAGAATGTAAAATGTATTTTTACAAAATACACAATTCTGCACTTTCAAGGAAACGATGAAGAGAATCAAACGATTTAGTAAAACACGTGGTATGATACATGTGCGTTTGCTATTTCAGTTAATTCCGGACTCGTTAATTGAAACATCTGCTGTTTTGATGATTCTGATGATTTTGTGTGCTTTCGAGCCACTATGTTGGACCTTCGGGTCATTTTGGGCTTTCGGGCCACTCTGATGGACCTTCGGGTCAAATACCAGTACTAGACCTTCGGGTCACTCTGCGGACCTTCGGGTCATCTGATGGGCGCCAAAATTATGTTGAGTACTTGGTAGGCTTCGGCCATTTGTTGATGCACGTGCGGCGTAGCTAAAAACTCGCCATCTGATGGGATCGATCCAACCTTTTATGTTGATTTTCTAGAGTATCTTAATTGATTTCTAGATATTTTTTGTTTCTAATTATCTGCAGGTAATTAGATATTTGCTATTATGAGATTTAATTATCGTATCGATAATTAAATATTTGTTGTTATGAGTTCTGATTATCGTTTTTGATAATCGGATAATTGTTGTTTCTGATTATCGTTTTTGATAATCGGATAATTGTTGTTTCTGATTATCGTTTTTGATAATTAGATATTTGTTGATTTGAGATTTCTGATTATCGTTTTTGATAATTAGATATTTGTTGATTTGAGATTTATGATTATCGTTTTGATAATTAGATATTTGTTGATTTGAGATTTCTGATTATCGTTTTTGATAATTAGATAATTGTTGATTTGAGATTTCTGATTATCGTTTTTGATAATTAGATATTTGTTGATTTGAGATTTCTGATTATCGTTTTTGATAATTAGATATTTGTTGATTTGAGATTTCTGATTATCGTTTTTGATAATTAGATATTTGTTGATTTGAGATTTCTGATTATCGTTTTTGATAATTAGATAATTGTTGATTTGAGATTTCTGATTATCGTTTTTGATAATTAGATATTTGTTGATTTGAGATTTCTGATTATCGTTTTTGATAATTAGATATTTGTTGATTTGAGATTTCTGATTTTCTGATGTTTTCTGATTATCATTTTGTTATTTAGATAATTGTGTTTTCTGATTATCGTTTTTGATAATCGGATATTTGCTAGTTTTGCTGATTATGAGATTTTCTAGTCTCTAATTGATTCTAGAGTATGCTGATTATATTGAATTGTTGTCTTCTATCTATCTCTGTTGATAGTTAGAGTTGGCTGATTTTGAAGTTCGTATTTTCTAGTTATCTGTTGGATAACTAGATATTTGCAGTTTTGCAATTTAGGATTTGTGATTTTGTGTTTTGTAATTATCTTTGTTGATAATTAGATTTTGCTGTTTTCTAATTATCGTATCGATAATTAGATATTGCTGTTTGTGATTTCTGTATTTTAATTAGCTAATTGATGATTGAATATTGCTAATGATTGCTTTTATTCAGTTTTGTTGTTTTCTAATTATCTATTTGATAATTAGATTTTGTGGAAAAATTTGTGAATTTCTTTTATGGAAGTAAAAGATTTCTTTGGCGTTTGTATTCCCGACTTTTATTTTTCTAGCTTAACCAGTTTATGTTAGAAAAATAATTGTTATTGACACCTTTAATTATGAAAATTGCGAGGATGCAATTTTTATAAGGAGGGGAGTCTGTAACAACCCGAGGTTTTGTAAAGGTTAGTTATCGTCATTAGACCGTTAAAATTGCTATCAAATTGCTATTGGATTTTTATCGGGTTAAAACTCTTTTATAAATTGTTTAGTGGTTAACTGGACTCTACAAATTTGAATATCGGCCCATATTTTTGTTTGTGGCCGTGATAATATTCACTACCCATTCTTTTTCCCCTTGATTCATTTTCGACCGAAAACCCTAAACATACGAAAAAAAATGGTGGCTGCGCTCGTTCCCCTTTCTTCAAATTAGGGTTTCGAACAAATTGAGGCGGTCGACTACAGTAGCTCGATCGATGATGCTTTCTCTCTGCTTGCGGCTGCTTAAATTCGTCGATAAGGTGAGTGATTACCTCACTCACATCCATTTCAAAATCGTATGAGCTTTTGTAACTTGATTTCAATAGCTTTGATTTTTGATTTTTGTGTTCGATTCCTTGATACTTATGGCTTGGATTGCCTTGCTCATCATGGTTTCGATTTTTGATGGTTCGACTTGTTTAACGTCGGCTTTGACACTTTTGTTCAAAAGTGATTTTTGTTTGACTTTAGCCATACAGTTCACTGTCCCTGGCAACGTTTGTTCATTTTCACCTGACTTCGGTTTGTGATGTTGTTTGTGAGATGATTTTGGGCTTTCAAGGTGGAACTTGCTGTTGTGATTTCTTTTGTGACTTCGGTTACTTCAAATATGTGATTTTTATCACTTGGCACCTTCTGTCAACATTATAATTTGTTGCATTAGTTTTATAACTACTGTATATAAGTAGTTTATGTGTTAAGCTTGTCACCAATCTTGTGCTTTCATGTGCTTGATGTTCACTTATTGTTCGAGACTGTTTGCATTACTCTGTACCCTATTTGAGCTGAGAATTTCGACTTGTTCAGGTTTCATTTGATTCCTGTATAAACTGCTTGGTGTCTTTTGCAGCATTATTCACTTGATTCTTAATAGTTCTGGTTGGTTGTTGTTTTCTGTTTATCTTGGCGCTGTTGTATCTCGTGACCATCACGACTTACTTTGCCATCGACTTCGGTCACTCGATTTGTGTTTGTGATTCCCTGACTTTGTAGTATCTTCTGCCTGAACATAATTGTACACTGAGATTGTTCATCTCGGCTGTGCTTGCTTATCCCTGTTGTTTTGAATTGTGATATAATTGTATCCATAGCTAATTCTTGCATTGTATGATGCTTGGTTGGCAACTTTATCTCATTTGCATATGATGCTTAGTTCTTTGATCCCTGTAGTCTATAGTTCCATGTTGCCACCTCCATTGTATTAAGTCTGGTCTTTGTCCCACCTTCATTTGAGGGCATTTGGTCCAGACTTGAGATTCTGGCGTGCATGTTCCTGTGGGTTTGCTTTGTGGTACACAGTACTGCATCTCTGATTATGTTGCAGCCATTTTACTGCATATATATATGGCCTTGTACCACTTGATTGCATTTGGATTTGTTTTTCGAATTCACTTGAGTTGAATCCAGCTTGTAGCTTGGGTTTGACCTTGTGCTCGTTTGTGAACTTTCACTGAGCTTTTGTGTACTTCATCACTGTAGTGGCGAGGCAGTACACGCGTGCGTGTACTGCAGCCCTATCAGAATTGACAATTTTAATTGATATTTCAATTGCTTGAATTTTTTTGTGGGTTCAATTCAATATTTTGAAATTGTAATTTGATTTGGTTTGATTTGATCATGTTGTTGTCTAATTATCTATTTGATAATTAGATTATGAGTTCCCAATTATTTATTTAATAATTGGAATTAGTTGGTAATTGTTGTTTAGACAATTCTGGGGTTTCACATTATCTTCATTGATAATCTTTTTATCTATCTTCATTGATAATATTTTTATCTATCTTCGTTGTGTTGTTTAGACAATTCTGGGGTTTCACATTAACTTCATTGATAATCTTTTTATCTATCTTCGTTGATAATTTGAATTCTATGATTTGTTGTTTAACACTGTTTAGTGTTAAATCTGACGTTATCCGATTCTCTTATCGAAGAGTTGGATATACGAGATCTCTGTGACCGTCGTCTATTGCTTATTTAATTATTACTACTTCTGTGCATTAATAACTGAGTTTGAATTAGACTGACCCGTGTATTATTTTCTTTTGAATTTAATACTCGGGTCAGACCGAGTTATTACAGGTTGTAGATATCCTGCTTTGGGTTGTTGCTTGAGCTATGAAGTCTTTTCATATCTTTTGAAGTAGTCTTCGTCATTTTGTAGTAGTCGTGTCATTGTATAGGATGATATGTATTCATGTATATTATTGTCAATAATGTACTTGTATATATAACTTCCAGAGTCGACAGTTGTAGTTGTATCATATGTATTGTGTCAAATGTATTGTAACTGACATCAGTTATATATATATGAGACTTTTGTTATCTATGTTCTGCATTTTTAGTATCTATGTTATTATTATATACATTGTCCTAAACTATTATGAACCATCGTAGTTCGTTTTATACTGGAATTGGGTATGTCGATGGGAGTAAATAAATGAGAGATGAAAAATGAAAAATATATATCACTCCAATCGAGGTAACCAATACTAGTGTAAGGCCAACTACGGATGGCCGCTCCTATCCAGCCTTATTCTTCGTAATAACAGACAGTATTTCTTTTAATACTCTTTGTTATTGTGAGCATAGAGGTGGGGCGTCACAGTTGGTATCAGAGCTTGGGGTTTATGGACATAATATAAAACATAACTTAGATGGAACATGTGTTACAACTATTTGTCGATGTTTTTAGTTGTGCTTTGAGTCAAAACTATAGTTTTGAAATTAGGATGAAATTTTTAAATATCTTTATTTAAAAATAAAAGTGAAATTGTGTTCTGATGATTCGATTGATTTGTGTTCTGTTTATCAGAGTGCGCAGCGGAAGCAGTGACATTGTCTTCGCTGAGTACAGCTGATAACCTTTTTGATTTAAAAATCAAAATATGAAATTGAAATAAATTTCATTTGTTGTTTACATAGCTGGGTTTATTTTGTTTCTTTGAAAATTTCGAATCCGATTTGAGGATTCGAAGCGATTGCAGTTATGTGAATTTGTTGAGATTTTTGCTGTTTTGAATTATCTTCATTGAAAATACATTCGAATGATTTATTTGTTCAATTTGTAGTACATGCAAATTTGAGTTGCACGTTACTGCATTAATTTTACGTTGAACCGGTGTTTGGTTTAAACGTATTTTGTTGCCGTTATCTTTATAATGGGATTTTTACATCGGTGCTAAATTTTTGAAGCACGATGTTTTGTTGGCATTTTTAATGAATGAAAATTCACTGGTATTACATTTTGATGTGAATTATTTTGATGAGATTTTGACGTATAAAAATTTCTGTCGCCTTGGCTTCAGTAACCGTCAAATTTTAAAAGTGGATTTTCAAGCGGTTATTCCGCAATACTGATTTTGAGATTCATTTTACGATGTTTTGGGAAGTGCAATTTCCTTTTTGAAATTGCTACTGAGGTTGCTACTTTAATCATGTGTTTTGAAAATTGTTTTAAAATTCTTTACAGTTTGCGCTTTCAAAAGAATGAGGAAGCGATTTAAACGATTCAGCAAAATCGAGGACTATGAACCCTTTCTTTTACTGTTTCGCTTAATTCCGGACTTGTCCGTTTGAGAACGTAAAATGTTATTCATTTAAAATACAAAATTTTACAGTTTGCGCTTTCAAAAGAATGAGGAAGCGATTTAAACGATTCAGCAAAATCGAGGACTATGAACCCTTTCTTTTACTGATTCGCTTAATTCCGGACTTGTTTGTTTGAGAATGTAAAATGTATTTTTACAAAATACACAATTCTGCACTTTCAAGGAAACAATGAAGAGAATCAAACGATTTAGTAAAACACGTGGTATGAGACATGTGCGTTTGCTATTTCGGTTAATTCCGGACTCGTTAATTGAAACATCTGATGTTTTGATGATTCTGATGATTTTGTGTGCTTTCGAGCCACTATGTTGGACCTTCGGGTCATTTGTTGGGCTTTCGGGCCACTCTGATGGACCTTCGGGTAAAATACCATTACAAGACCTTCGGGTCACTCTGCGGACCTTCGGGTCATCTGATGGGCGCCAAAATTATGTTGAGTACTTGGTAGGCTTCGGCCATTTGTTGATGCACGTGCGGCGTAGCTAAAAACTCGCCATCTGATGGGATCGATCCAACCTTTTATGTTGATTTTCTAGAGTATCTTAATTGATTTCTAGATATTTGTTGTTTCTAATTATCTGCAGGTAATTAGATATTTGCTGTTATGAGATTTAATTATCGTATCGATAATTAAATATTTGCTGTTATGAGTTCTGATTATCGTTTTTGATAATCGGATAATTGTTGTTTCTGATTATCGTTTTTGATAATCGGATAATTGTTGTTTCTGATTATCGTTTTTGATAATTAGATATTTGTTGATTTGAGATTTCTGATTATCGTTTTTGATAATTAGATATTTGTTGATTTGAGATTTATGATTATCGTTTTTGATAATTAGATATTTGTTGATTTGAGATTTCTGATTATCGTTTTTGATAATTAGATATTTGTTGATTTGAGATTTCTGATTATCGTTTTTGATAATTAGATATTTGTTGATTTGAGATTTCTGATTATCGTTTTTGATAATTAGATATTTGTTGATTTGAGATTTCTGATTATCGTTTTTGATAATTAGATAATTGTTGATTTGAGATTTCTAATTATCGTTTTTGATAATTAGATATTTGTTGATTTGAGATTTCTGATTATCGTTTTTGATAATTAGATATTTTTTGATTTGAGATTTCTGATTATCGTTTTTGATAATTAGATATTTGTTGATTTGAGATTTCTGATTATCGTTTTTGATAATTAGATATTTGTTGATATGAGATTTTTTATTATCGTTTTTGATAATTAGATAATTGTTGATTTGAGATTTCTGATTATCGTTTTTGATAATTAGATATTTGTTGATTTGAGATTTCTGATTATCGTTTTTGATAATTAGATATTTGTTGATTTGAGATTTCTGATTATCCTTTTTGATAATTAGATATTTGTTGATTTGAGATTTCTGATTATCGTTTTTGATAATTAGATATTTGTTGATTTGAGATTTCTGATTATCGTTTTTGATAATTAGATATTTGTTGATTTGAGATTTCTGATTTTCTGATGTTTTCTGATTATCATTTTGTTATTTAGATAATTGTGTTTTCTGATTATCGTTTTTGATAATCGGATATTTGCTAGTTTTGCTGATTATGAGATTTTCTAGTCTCTAATTGATTCTAGAGTATGCTGATTATATTGAATTGTTGTCTTCTATCTATCTCTGTTGATAGTTAGAGTTGGCTGATTTTGAAGTTCGTATTTTCTAGTTATCTGTTGGATAACTAGATATTTGCAGTTTTGCAATTTAGGATTTGTGATTTTGTGTTTTGTAATTATCTTTGTTGATAATTAGATTTTGCTGTTTTCTAATTATCGTATCGATAATTAGATATTGCTGTTTGTGATTTCTGTATTTTAATTAGCTAATTGATGATTGAATATTGCTAATGATTGCTTTTATTCAGTTTTGTTGTTTTCTAATTATCTATTTGATAATTAGATTTTGTGGAAAAATTTGTGAATTTCTTTTATGGAAGTAAAAGATTTCTTTGGCGTTTGTATTCCCGACTTTTATTTTTCTAGCTTAACCAGTTTATGTTAGAAAAATAATTGTTATTGACACCTTTAATTATGAAAATTGCGAGGATGCAATTTTTATAAGGAGGGGAGTCTGTAACAACCCGAGGTTTTGTAAAGGTTAGTTATCGTCATTAGACCGTTAAAATTGCTATCAAATTGCTATTGGATTTTTATCGGGTTAAAACTCTTTTATAAATTGTTAAGTGGTTAACTGGACTCTACAAATTTGCATATCGGCCCATATTTTTGTTTGTGGTTGTGATAATATTCACTACCCATTATTTTTCCCCTTGATTCATTTTCGACTGAAAACCCTAAACATACGGAAAATAAATGGTGGCTGCGCTCGTTCCCCTTTCTTCAAATTAGGGCTTCGAACAAATTGAGGCGGTCGACTACAGTAGCTCGATCGATGATGCTTTCTCTCTGCTTGCGGCTGCTTAAATTCGTCGATAAGGTGAGTGATTACCTCACTCACATCCAGTTCAAAATCGTATGAGCTTTTGTAACTTGATTTCAATAGCTTTGATTTTTGATTTTTGTGTTCGATTCCTTGATACTTATGGCTTGAATTACCTTGCTCATCATGGTTTCGATTTTTAATGGTTCGACTTGTTTAACGTCGGCTTTGACACTTTTGTTCGAAAGTGATTTTTGTTTGACTTTAGCCATACAGTTCACTGTCCCTGGCAACGTTTGTTCATTTTCACCTGACTTTGGTTTGTGATGTTGTTTATGAGATGATTTTGGGCTTTCAAGGTGGAACTTGCTGTTGTGATTTCTTTTGTGACTTTGGTTACTTCAAATATGTGATTTTTATCACTTGGCACCTTCTGTCAACATTATAATTTGTTGCATTAGTTTTATAACTACTGTATATAAGTAGTTTATGTGTTAAGCTTGTCACCAATCTTGTGCTTTCATGTGCTTGATGTTCACTTATTGTTCAAGACTGTTTGCATTACTCTGTACCCTATTTGAGCTGAGCATTTCGACTTGTTCAGGTTTCATTTGATTCCTGTATAAACTACTTGGTGTCTTTTGCAGCATTATTCACTTGATTCTGAACAGTTCTGGTTGGTTGTTGTTTTCTGGTTATCTTGGCACTGTTGTATCTCGTGACCATCACGACTTACTTTGCCATCGACTTCGGTCACTCGATTTGTGTTTGTGATTCCCTGACTTTTTAGTATCTTCTGCCTAAACATAATTGTACACTGAGATTGTTCATCTCGACTGTGCTTGCTTATCCCTGTTGTTTTGAATTGTGATATAATTGTATCCACAGCTAATCCTTGCATTGTATGATGCTTGGTTGGCAACTTTATCTCATTTGCATATGATGCTTAGTTCTTTGATCCCTGTAGTCTATAGTTCCATGTTGCCACCTCCATTGTATTAAGTCTGGTCTTTGTCCAACCTTCATTTGAGGGCATTTGGTCCAGACTTGAGATTCTGGCGTGCATGTTCCTATGGGTTTGCTTTGTGGTACACAGTACTGCATCTCTGATTATGTTGCAGCCATTTTACTGCATATATATGGCCTTGTACCACTTGATTGCATTTGGATTTGTTTTTCGAATTTACTTGAGTTGAATCCAGCTTGTAGCTTGGGTTTGACCTTGTGCTCGTTTGTGAACTTTCACTGAGCTTTTGTATACTTCATCACTGTAGTGGCGAGGCAGTACACGCGTGCGTGTACTGCAGCCCTATCGGAATTGACAATTTTAATTGATATTTCAATTGCTTGAATTGTTTTGTGGGTTCAATTCAATATTTTGAAATTGTAATTTGATTTGGTTTGATTTGATCATGTTGTTGTTGTCTAATTATCTATTTGATAATTAGATTATGGGTTCCCAATTATTTATTTAATAATTGGAATTAGTTGATAATTGTTGTTTAGATAATTCTGGGGTTTCACATTATCTTCATTGATAATCCTTTTATCTATCTTCATTGATAATATTTTTATCTATCTTCTTTGTGTTGTTTAGACAATTCTGGGGTTTCACATTATCTCCATTGATAATCTTTTTATCTATCTTCGTTGATAATTTGAATTCTATGATTTGTTGTTTAACACTATTTAGTGTTATATCTGACGTTATCTGATTCTCTTATCGAAGAGTTGGATATACGAGATCTCTGTGACCGTCGTCTATTGCTTATTTAATCATTACTGCTTCTGTGCATTAATAACTGAGTTTGAATTAGACTGACCCGTGTATTATTTTCTTTTGAATTTAATACTCGGGTCAGACCGAGTTATTATAGGTTGTAGATATCCTGCTTTGGGTTGCTGCTTGAGCTATGAACTCTTTTCATATCTTTTGAAGTAGTCTTCGTCATTTTGTAGTAGTCGTGTCATTGTATAGGATGATATGTATTCATGTATATTATTGTCAATAATGTACTTGTATATATAACTTCCAGAGTCGACAGTTGTAGTTGTATCATATGTATTGTGTCAAATGTATTGTAACTAACATCAGTTATATATATATGAGACTTTTGTTATCTGTGTTCCGCATTTTTAGTATCTGTGTTATTATTATATACATTGTCCTAAACTATTATAAACCATCGTAGTTCGTTTTATACTGGAATTGGGTATGTCGATGGGAGTAAATAAATGAGAGATGAAAAATGAAAAATATATATCACTCCTATCGAGGTAACCAATACTAGTGTAAGGCCAACTACGGATGGCCGCTCCTATCCAGCCTTATTCTTCGTAATAACAGACAGTATTTCTTTTAATACTCTTTGTTATTGTGAGCATAGAGGTAGGGCGTCACACGTAAGATGAGTGATAAGTTTGATTGCCCCTTCCATTGCGCCCCTAGGTCCATATTTATAGGGAGAAAAATGCAGCATGGCACATGGTGCGTGGTTTTGGTGTGCTTGGTCTCAGCAGTTTCAATGCTGCACAATGTTAACTTCGCCTGACAACATCCTTTGTCATTCTTAGGTGTAAGGCAGGGCTTCGGCACCATCTTATAAGTGAAGCCACACGACATTAATGACTCTCAGCATTGATGGCTTTTGTTTTGATGATCGACGCTCTCCATTTGTTAGCAATATCGAATTTAAGTGGTATTTGGGTGGCCCGATAGTGATCTGAGGGCGACTTCAATATTGAGCGGCATGGATTAGTATAGCAATGACCTTGATAACTTCTGTGGATACCAATGGCTTTCGATGTAAACACCGCACGTATAGATGTATGACATCCCCTAAGTGTTGATGAAATGTACTATTGGCAAGATGCGACATTGACTATTGGCGACATCAATGATAGGCAGCATTGATTCGCTTGGTATTATCTGAAAGGCAACATTAAAGAGTAGCGGTATTGGAATAGAAGCAGATCAAAGGGATGAGATATCATTACTTTACGTCTTTAATTGTAGGTAGTATTAGTGATGAGAGACGTTGATAGGTTGCGGCACTGATGAGTTGCAATGTTCATCCTAAGATGCGCCATCAATGAGATGTATATAGATGGGAGGTGGCATCATGGAGAAGCGGCATTGGCAACATGCGTTATGGATTATATGCGATATTAAAAGATATTGACAAAGCATGGCATTTTTTCCATCTTGAACGGCGGCGTCATATTCATGTCTCATGTCGCATATCTACGAGCTTAATAGGGGTGATAACATTTGCCCTCCCGAGGAGTCATTGACTTTTTAAGTCAATGATATTGACATCAGGTTTACCACCTATTAATATTCCACGCAAATCTAGCCATCCATTTAAATAGAATCAATGGTGCCCATTTACCTTCTTTCTCTTTTATAAATAGAAGAGCTTCTCTTTCATTCCTCTTTTACCTACAATTGAGAACTCAAGAAGGAAACCAAAAACTTCCAAAAAACCAAAAACATTCAACTCCCGATTGTTTAATTCATCATTCAGGTATGATATGTAATTCTGATTGTTCTACTTGATTCAAATTAAGGAATTTACACGAAATCATTTTTAGTGCTTTATCAACTCCGAATTGACATTTGGGGTTTACTTGGATAGTTTTGATATTAATGTTCAAATTATCAATGTAGCTGACTGTCATTTATTTTCGCAGATTAGATTAATGCTGAATTTTTATGTTGTGTGAATGAAACTTGGGGTCGTTGATGATGAGAACCTGGATGCTGTTTGTTTAATGATAAAAAAGATAGCTTATGAGGCTCGATATCCAATAAGGATCCACTTTATGTCGTCCCTGATGTTTTTCGACATCATCATGTTATTCGGCATCGATTCATTTTTCCTAATGCTATATCGCAACCAACATTTTTTGCGATATTGATATGATATTCGACATTAATGAAGCTCTTTATTGACCTATTTCTCGTTAGCTAACATTTTCTACGCAAAGCGTTAATATCGTCAATAATGAAAGTGAAACATGGTAACATGTTTAGAGTTATAGAGGTTCCTATTTTTAAAGCACCTATGTCAATTGAATGCCTTATCAATAGATTTGGTGCTAATAAAAAACGATTTTCCAAAACCAGCATGATACTCTACATCGCAAAACTCTTATATCGTTAACGACTAAGATGAGATGTGACAACCTCTTATTGTTCTGGGAAAGTGTATTCTAGCTAGATGAAACCTTATCTATTTTTAAACGACGTCGCTCACTTTCAACGTTGATTTATGAAGTTATAATTTGATACCAACAATCTTATTGTTCATTGTCATCATTCTATAACCACTTTTAATACTATCAATTAAGCTTCATTCGATATCATTGCTTACGATGTTTCCAATTTAACACGTTACAAGTTGTATAATTGATTAGCACATTATCAACTCACGCTGTCACTATTCACTAACTTCGACAACCTCATCGCCTCAACATTGGTTATAGTTGCAGTGTTTACTGGCGCTTTATGTAGGATCGATTTCACCCTAGAGCGGGAGAGGGGGGTGAATAGGGTGATACTAATAATAATAAAAATTAATGCGGAAATTTATAAGATAATTGCAGCACAGATAATAGCAGAATAATAAAAGCAGAAATAGAACAACACAGATTTACCCAGCTTCGGCAAAACCCTGCCTACGTGCTGCCCCCAAGGTTTCTACTAGAAATTAAGTAATCAGATGCTTACACATGTAAACTTGCAACACCCGCTATCGACTAACCTAACTCTACGCCAAATCCCTGCCACAACTCAGCCACTGAGTTGCGAATTCTCGAACTACACCACCGTAGTTCGTAACTTAGTTAAACAACTAGAGTTTGAAAATTTTAAAAGAAAATTACAATTTGAATTTAAAACAAAGCCCGATAAATAAGTTTAAGCCTAAATCAACAAATAACAATAGCCGGCCCAAAAACAATATAAAGGTAACTTCCTTTCTTTACTTCGGCCGACTTCCCTTTTGTTTTATTTCGTGAAAAATCTTCGGCTGTGTTCTTGTTTTCCTCTTTCAAAATTAGAGCCTCGTGATTGAATCTGCCACTTGATTTTCGAGCGATTGAAGTGATGAAATTGCTTCGCTTTGCCCCGTCAATCATCTCCTAGCTTTGATTGGCTTTTAGCTTCTCCAATTGTCGAGATCGAATGGTTAGAAAACTGGTATGCGATTTGCCTTTTTTGAATTTTGATTATTCTCGACTTGATTTGAGTTTTATGATTTATTGCTTTTGGAAATTGTTTGAACTCGAATGAGATAATTGTCGATGATGAACTGGGTTTATATAGGGAATGAATCCCATAGTTTACGTTCGTATAATTTCGGTTTGAATAATTCATGATTTTGTTTTCTGCGTTAATTTTTGATCATGCGATTGTGGTGATTCTGAATTATTCATTAGATACGAGTTACTCCATATATTTAGGATGAATTTGAATCTGCTCCGTTCTTCACTGCTATGACTTTGGCATCGTTTGATTTTTACTTGAACAGTTTGAGTTGGTTCCATTCATTACTGCCAACGACTTGTTTAATATTTCATTCGCTGTTCCACATGACCTCTGATTGAATTTTATCTCGGCCTTGACTTTCTTAATCCACTGTACACGTGACCATGTCCGAAGCTCTGTTGTATACATTCATGTCTAAAACATTGTGACTTTGTTCTAGTTGGAGTCTTCATGTGTCTGCTCTTTGTTATTGCAGTCTTGTTCCATGTTTTTCTGGTTCCATATTGAATGAAGATTGCACTTGAAGTCTGAATGCATGTAGTATGTTGGTGTCATGTTGCAGTTGGTTCGAGTTGGAGTCTGTATTGTTGTTTTGATTCTTTGAGCTTGTTCATGTTGTTATGTGGTTGTTCAGTTGTACAGTTGTATTCATGTTGGCTTTGATATGTTTTGCAACTGATTTAGTGTGAACTTGTTCCATGCCTAGAGTCATGTGTACTTGATGCCTGGATTTGTTTCATGCCTCATTGTTGTCTAGTTCTGTTCACTGCCCTGGTCTACATTTGCTCATTTGAGTTGCTGTCTACATTCATGTCTGAACTGATTTTGAAGATCATGTACATATTCATGTTATATGTTGCAGTCTTGAGTCTTATGTACTGTCAGGTTGCATATGTATCTGTGTTTGCCTGCTCCTTCTGATTTGTGTCCCTCTTTTTTCCTTTGATGTTGCAGTCTTCATTGTTATGTGTGTTCATGCATGTATGTTGGTGCCTTGTTGAGTGTACTTGTATTTGAACCTATCTTATAGTCTGGTTTCATTTTATATTCATGTGTACTGATGTGGATGTACTAGTTTGTTGGATTGGGTTCACTTGTGTTGAGTCTTCATTTCATATGTATGTGTACATCTCTGGTTCAAGTGTGTTCGAGCTTGTTCCAGCCATTTAAACTTGTACTTGACCATTCTATTCTTGTTTTCGTATTGCACCTGAGTTGAATCCAACTTTGGCTCAGGTTTGACCTTGTGCACACCTATCCTTGCAATTTTATCAAGTGTATATCGGTGTGCATGTCACAAGTTGTTCGTGTAAAATGAATTCAAAATAAATGATGATGAACAACCCAAATAACTGAGGCAAATAACATTTTCAAAAACACACATTTTATTGTACACTGCAAAATATTTCTATTTCTATTTTACTGCGTCAGTGTTTATTTTGCAGATAATTCAGATGCGGGATACAAGCTGAAACAAAGTTGAAGATCAAATACGAGTGTTTGAGTGATATGTAGTGAGGTCAACATTATAAATTGAAATTTGTGATGTAATCGAAATTGTAATGTAATTGAAATTATGTGTATATATAGTGAGAGCTCGAATTTGTAATAAAATATTTGTTTGAATATGAATTCTGTGTTATTTATTTTATTCATCAAACATTTATTTAATTATGTGACAAATAAAATAGTACAATAACAAATACATTTAAACGAATATATATATATATGTTTATTATCATCAAACAAAAATCATATACTAGCATATTCTACACTTTATATAATAAGCCACGCGAATTTTGATATTGGTATATCTGTCGATATTGACTTATTGATGTCGCATACCCGATCTTATTTGATCTTTATATTTTTTTCCATGGAATTCCTTTATTAAAGTTAGAGTTTAAGTCTTTTGATAAACTTGACATGTGTTATTTAAGGGTTATTAACTTGTGACTAATATATAATTTAAGCGTCTTGATGCCATTGCTTAGACAATAGATAAGTCATTTAGATAATAATTTTTTACTTTAGCATGTAGTGATTTTTCTATACAATATGAACATTATCATTTTTTAAATTTAGGAATAATATCACTTGGCAGATAGATGGAAATTAAGCTCAAATCCAAGCAAGATGTCCGTTAAAAAAACTAGTGCATGCCCTAAGGCTTCATCTCTACTAGTAAGAAGGGAGATAACCTTTCGAATCCATCATACATCACAACCCAAGTCGAGTTGGATTCTATTGTGGAAAATTTTGGGTTTACGGAAATTACAGTTATTCCTACTATTCCTGTAGACAACATTTACAATCCGCCAAAATGATATTTTGCTTTTACTCCAATACATATTTAGAACACATGCTGCCTTCCTTTTCCTGGTTTTCTTCTAAGATATCTCGAACATCTGGATATTGCACCAATTCACTTCTCGCAAAAATCTTACACATATCTGACTTGCTTGGAAGTCTTGCCTTGGAAGGCTAGACTCCCTTCCCTTAATGCTGAAATTATTCATTCAATAGCTTGTCCTGCCAAGATTGGTGAATAATAAGATCATCAGCTGTACCGAATCCATCCCCACCCAAAAAGTATGATTTTCGAGAGTGTTTACAAGATGAGAGGATAGGTGACACAATTCATTTTCGTTAAGTGCTTCTCTAACATCAGTGGAACATTCTCTACCATCAATTAGTTTCTTGTCTCTTAATACCCCTATCTATTTGTTATTCTTTATTATTAAATGCTTTCTTTTAGATTTTGTTCTCAACAAGCTAAGTTCTTATGATCAGGAGATTGTGCAGTCATTGAGCCGAGCATAGACACTATGGGGAACGGGCTTACGCTGTTAACCCCAGTAAAATTCCTTCTGTATTCTATTATTTTGGATCATCATAAAATTTTAGGAGAGCCTCAATGGTCAAATATAATGCATAGGAAAAACAATCGTTAGACATGGGCAAATCAAAATCCTTTACTTCTAATTATCCAATTCAACGTGAGATGCTTAGTAAGATATCAATGCATTTATACGAAACCTCTTATGGCGTCCTCTTATAAGCTTTTCTTTCTGATTTAGGCTCAGCTGCCTTAGCCACCACTTCCAAAAAAAAGGAGATAGCAAATAACACTCCTCAAGAAAAAGTTACGAAAAAACAGAAAACTTTTGAACAAATCAACTGGCATAATTAATGTTGTGAAGCAGAATGGGTCTCATTTCTTTGGGATGACTCTTGATACCATTATCGAGAGCTCCTATAAGAAAGCACTTTTTATAGCATATGCCAGCAATATCCACAAATGCCTAAATTTGGATTTCCCTTCTCTCCCTCCAGCTTGGAATGAGAAATTTATGAAGAAATTTGAAGCTATATTAGATAAAATCCAGGCACCTGGAGAGGAAGCTTCCAAGGAGGAGGAAGAGATTGATGCCAAGAAGTTGTTGTCCTTTGATGACCCTCCAACAAACGAAGAAACATAATCTGATGACAAGGAGGAGGACGATGGTGAGAGCAAAGATGATGATGTCCATGATGATGGTGACGACGATAACAACGATGATGACAATGGTGGTGATGGTGAGAAGGGAATCCCTGGACTGTCAGATGATAAAGACAGATCATCAGATGCTAACCTAGATTTAATAGTTTAAGACACATGGGTTGCCGATTTCCCTAATCCTTCGAGGAAGGATTCTCCTCAGAAGGACAGTGCTCTCGAAGTCACAAATCTAAAGGAAAGGATCATATCGCCTCGTCTCAAATTCCCCTTTCTTAGGTATGGTTTATTTTATTTAGTCATCTTAAATTATCAAGTAGATCCTTGTTAATATGCTAACTATTTTAGTTAAGGAAGAAATCAAAAAAACATTACGAAGTTATGCTCGAAAAGAAACAAATGGAAATAGATCGATTGAATAGAGAACTGGGTAGACAATTGAAGAGCATAATAAGTTGTTTGAGAAACGCAAGAATCTCACCATTAGTGCACCAAAATTAAGATTTTTTAAGGAGAGGCAAGTTGCTTCATGGATGAAGAAGGCACGCCTTCATCGGGAGAAACTCTTGGGGGACAATGTAGAGCTAATGACCCTCATTTGGATGTTGATTGATGATAGGAGCTCTTTGGAAGAATTTCTCTATAAAGCTTACTTTAGGGGTATATTTGTTGATTTTTCCTAGTTAGGAAACAACTACGGGAGTTTGCTCAGTTGCTTTCATCACAGATACTTTAATGAACACAGGTCCGATCCTTATCCTGAGGCATGTTGGAATCTCCCGAGAGTTGTCTCTATCCCTTTTTCTTCTCGCACTCTTTCCCCTGAAATACTAGGGAACACTAAGAAGAGATTTATTTCTGAACTGTATAAGAAATCAATCTTATACGAACCCGAATGATTATATAATTGTAATATGTAACCCCACTAGCTTATGAACTTTACCATTTTAGTTTTACTATTATCGGTCTAATTTTAATATATCATATAGATTAAAGAAATCTCAAGCAGTCCTGTTCCTATGGAACTCTTGAGTAAACATGTCAAATTAAAGAAGGATTTTAACGAAAAATCCTTAATTCTCAAGACATAACATTTAGCAAGACACTACTTTCGTAGAGACCTACAAGAAATCTACATGTGGTTTCCTCACTTTCTCTTCTGATTTCTTGGTTGATGAAAATGATAAATTACTGAATGAAATTCGAACTTACCATGCTAAACTGATATGTGATCATGCTAGCTCTCTAGTCGAGGAAAGGGGATATCATCGATTTTCTCCCGTTAATACCCCAGAAGGGATTAAAGTTTCTTTTGACTCTACTCTTATCCTATCTGTTGGGTCATTTAAAAAGGCCAAAACTGCTGTTTCAAAACTTTAAGAGTTGATTAAATGTTCGAAAATAGCATTGTGATGTAATTCAAATTTCTTCATCGTTTGTAAACCTTTGTTGTTACTAATAAAAGAACTTGTTTTTCTTGTATTAGTTCCTATTTTACTTATTCTTAATAGGAAACCCAGTTAGTGCGCACATTTGATCCTTTAGATATTTTCTCATGAGAGATTGAAATTAAAGATAGACTACTAGTTGATATTGAAAAGAGGCGGTCTTTGCAAGACGCTTCGACTTCACAATTTCCAAATAATCTGGAGGCACAAGAATGGCATAGGAAATACTTCCAACTAAAATGAACCTTTAAAGGTCCGAAGGAATGAATCTCTAGCTTAGAAGTGGAGATTAAGGAGAAGGATAAAGGAATTAAAGAGTTGAAGAATGGATAGACGCAGCCTTAGAATCCAGGTCTTCGGTTGAGATTGATGCTGAAATGGCTAAATTACATCACTTAGTATATGATCTCGAAGTGGAGTTAATGAAGAATCAAGAATCTTGCCAACCCCTAAATCTCATCGTTAATGAAGGCGATTCTAGTCTTCTTCCGCCTACTCCTAGAAGGACAACGAGATCCGAATCTTTTGTTAGTCAAGAATTTCCTACTTTATTGAATCCATCTCTAGGTCTAAGTGATGATGTGATCACCAAATGGAGCAGACAAATTAAATTTGAAAGCATGCAATTTTTCAGTAATAAGTGGAATGAAAAAGTATCTCAATAAGTATGAAAGCAAAGTTCAAAAGCTTGATGTAATAAATACACTCTTAAACAATTGAAGAGTTAAAAAAGCATGGTTCAAACTTTGAGAGGAGCAAACAAGGCTCTCCAGCACGCTTTAAAAACTAAAATTGATTCAGTTGATGATGGAAATACTATTTAAAGAAAGAAAAAGAATTCAAAGAGCATTAAGACGTGGCTCATCGCCATATTACCAATCCTTTAATTGCCAAGGATTTGGACAAGACAGCATGAAGCCTTGAGCTTAGACAAAGATTTGCTTTAAACGGATTCTTCTTTTTCCTGATTTCTGCACCTGTAACTTTGTATATAATATATTAGGTCGTAAATCAATCTATTTGAATGAATGTTACCTCGGATGTAAGGTATGTAACTTTGAATTGGATACTGGTTCTCATTTGAAATCACTTGACGATCAATATCTTGCTTCGCCGTATTTTGAACTTCTGATATATAAATGGATATTCTGCTCGTTAAAAAAATTAAGAACCTTACTATTGATCTTTTAGAACTTGATATAAACATTGGACTTTCCATTAATAAATATCCAGCAGCTTGTTTAGTAATGGAGATTCCCATTAAATGAATTCAAATCTGAATTGAGAGCTAATTTAGCAAAGCTCTGTCATCAGAAAATCCTTTTGATAATAATTTGAATAAAAGCCCAAAGAACCATTCTACTTATAGAGCGAAGAGAAGACCAGAAAACCCATTTGGTAATTAATAAGGAAGACCAGAAAACCCATCCGGCAATAGTAATGGAAGACCAAAATACCTATCCGACAATAGTAATAGAGGACTAGAACACCTATCCAGCAATAGAAATAGAAGACCAGAACACCTGTCCGACAATGGTAATAGAAGACCAGAACACTTGTCTGCCAATTGTAATAGAAGACTAGAACACCTGTTTGGCAATGGTAATAGACCTATCTGGCAATAGTAATAGAAGACCAGAACACCTGTCTGGCAATAATAATAGACCTATCTGGCAATAGTAATAGAAGACCAGAACACCTGTTTGGCAATAGTTCTTGACTTTTGACGACTCGTATTTTGGTGGATCTTCCTCTTGAAGATTGCTTTTGTTTTGGGGCGCTAATTGGCTCACTTTGATAGATCTTCCTCTAGAAGACAACCTTAATCCTTCTTTCAGAATAAATTAAATTTGATTGAGCTTCCTCTAGAAGACAATCTTAATCCTTCTTTCGAATTAAATTACATTTGATTGAACTTCCTCTAGAAGACTGTTTTTGATACATTCTCTTGGATAATGTGTGATTGACTCGATTGCCTTTTACCACCATTGTAGGTAAGGATCTTGACTTGGATTAAACCTCTTATCACCGTCTTAGGTGATGATTTAAGTTTGTTATCCGGTGCAATTGGCTAGCTTTTTTTTAGCTGAACCATAGACTAACCCGACCTCCCTCTAGGAGGTGCTTTAGTAAGGCCGTGGAGACGGTACTAAAGGCTTGTCCTGGGCTTTGGATAGGCCAAAGGCTTACCCATCCTCCCTCTATGGGGCGCTTCAGTAAGGCCTTTGATGACGATATTGAACATCTTAATCAACACCTATTTAATATCTTGCACTATATAATATATATATCTTGATAAAACATTAGTATTTATATTTTATATAATGTCCTACAGTTGTTATCATCAAAACCTAAGTTACTAGCAGGTGCCCCAGTAGCGATGAATAATACACTGTCCAGTATTTGGAGAGCGTTATATACTCTAATTTAAAAGGATGTATCAATATCCTTTCTCAAAACATCTTAACCAAGAATATTGAAAATAATATGCTATTTTATATCGTGATGATTTCCTCATGATTACAATTCCTTGTAACTATCATCACATAACATATTATATAAGAATTTTCCATTAAATATACTTTGAATTAATTATTTAATTGATTATATCACCATACATCAATGTACATAATAAAAATCAAATACCTTTATTACAAACAAGATTGGTTATAGAGTTAGATATATGTGACAAATTACATAATTGCCCCTAGGGCATACCACCGACTCTCTCAATCTCCCACTTGCACTTGGGGTCAATTACCGAGTCTTATTATTCAATCAGTTTTCCTAAAAGGATCAAGCTAGTCTCTTAGTAAATGGATATGCTATATTGTTATAACGACCCATAATTTTGAGTCTTTGAATTTGAATATTTAATTTATTTAAATATTCAAACTTGAATTTAAATATAATAAAATATATGTTTTAAATAACTGTTTGATTTTGGTGATGTACTTTTAATTTAATTTATAGGATTTTTCCATATATTTTAATTTGGAAAATAATTATATTTTTGTTTGACGCTTTTTACGGTAAACGTCAGTATTTTTTTGAACATAAAATAAGATAATCACTGTATTTTATTGTTTTTTTATGATCACGTCGCAATGTTGTGCACGATCGTATTTTTATTTCTATCATTCGTGGTTCATATGCGAGCGGAATATAGTGTAGCATACTACAAAACTTTTGAAATAAAATATATGCACACCAGTGAAAAATATCTTTCTCTACTTTTCTTTGCATATGCGCATGTTCTTGCATTTAATTGCTTGTCTTTGCATTTGAGTTTTGTTTGCTTAGCCTTTAATGGTTATACTTTATTTTACTTAGCTATGAAGTATTTTCTACTATATATGAACACAGAGACACATGTAACAAAAGGGAGATAGAATTCATTTTTCCTTCTCTGCACATGATTTCTCAACAACACATTTTTCACATTTTCATCTTCCTTTCTATGTATGAAAAATATACACAGTTTTTCCTTCTTTCTCCATTTTTTGTTTCCTTTCTTTTTTTTCCTTCTCTATAAGTGCATGAACGTTTGTGTGTGTAAGTATGTGTACATGTGTGGTGTATGTGCATGGAAATGTGAAGCAAAGTATATTAGGAATGAAGGAGGACGTGTGTTGTGCATAGGGAAGGAGCAGCTCGGGTTGAAGAAGAAAGGGCATTAAATGTGTTGGATGTATGGAGCGCATGGCACCAGGCATGAAGGAAGAGAAGTGGGAGAAGGTGCTGTAGGGTGTGGGAAGATAGTGGAATGTGGAGTTAGGCCATGCAGGTTTGTGCGTGTTGGGCTTTGGGAAGCTTTGGGCCTTGCTGGGCTTGTGTGGTTATTTGAATTAAGGTAATGAAAATGTTGATTAAGTTTTTAATTAATTAATTATATTTTATAATTCGAATCCTTATAAAAATCATATCTTGTTCATGCAAGGTCGAATTGAGGCGCCTTCTTTTGCATTGGACTCATATCGATGATATCTATGCACTAGAGTTGGATTCATTAAGTTCGAAGATTGTAGGAATTTTAGTCAAAATCAAACGGCATTCGATTTTGAACTATTTGAAAACCTGAAAGCGTTGGCTAGAATTTGGGTGAATTTTACTCACCAGTTGATTGTATAATTATTATATATATAATTGTTGTATTGATAGTATAAATTGTATAACGAACAATGCAAGTTATTGCTTTTGGACTCCACCTTGTTTTGTAAAACAAATGATAACAGTATTTTGGAGTATAATCTCTATTTGATCATCTATAACATGTATCATTGCCCAGACTACTTGTTTACATGTTTATATTGCTTTGTGAAAAGTGGTAGTATATTATGAATGTTAGAAACGATATAGTCATTATAGACGTGCTTTGAAATCCCTAATATTTAACATATGTTAAATTGGATAATTTGGGAAAATTGTGGAAATATATATGTACATACATATTGGGTTGTCCTACATAGGTTTGGGTGTGTTTGACATAAATGGAATTGGTTTGGGCATTTGTGGTAAATTGGAGATGGAAAATGGAAAAGGATAGAAGCGAAAAGGTCGTGATGGATGCACTTTGAAATCGCTGTGATTTGCAATTTTAAAGTTAACTTCAAAAGACATCCTAGTGCTTCTTCGTATTTATAATAAGTACTGTTAGCGTAGTTATTATGAGAAAACATCAAGGTTTAAATATATTTTTGAAAATCATTTATGGATTTTTAAAGTGATGGTTTTAAACTAAACAAGTTTTAAAGTGGTGGTTTAAATAAAAGGTTTTAAAACATAGTATAAGTATTTTAAAAGTATATTTTTAGTGTATAAATGCTTTTAGAAATTGTTAAAGATTTATTTAATAATTAAAAGGATTTTACAAATGGTATAGTATTTTATTAAATATCTTTATTTTATGAATAATTTAGTATATGTAAATATCTATCTTTTTAAAGGTATTTTAATATATTTAGAAGTTATAAAAAGGAAGTTTAATATTTTGTAAAGGAATTTAAATGGAGTTTTAAGATTATAACTCTTATATTATAATGGATTGTTTTATAAATGGATTAAAAAGTTTTAATACCTTGTTTAGTAAGTAAAGCTATACTTAGAACTTTAAATGGATATTTTAAAGTAAATGACAAGTATAAAAGTGATTTTGGGTTTATAGTATCGATGTTTATGCAACATCGGTTTTAACCCATTTAACTCAACTTTTGAAAAGTACCGAAAGCTTTAAAATGGAGTTTTAAAGATAACAGGATAGTAAAGTGTTCTGGGATTTGTCATAAATAATGTTTTAGTAACATTCATTTTTAAACCTTTGGATAATATTTTAAAATGGTAATATATTGTTGAATGAGTTTGGAAAATACTTAGATCTTTAAAAAGAATATTTTAAAAAGGATAACAAGTATGAAATGGTTTTGGGTTTGTTGTGGCAATGTGTTAGTAACATTTGCCTTTAACCCGTTTTGATTATACTTACGAACGTAAATGGATCTTTGAAAAGAATGTTTTAAAGATAATCATAAGTGGAATGGTTTTGGGTTTTAGTTATAGTGTTTCGATAACATTGTTCTTAAGCCCTTTTAAATTGATTTGTGAATATACTTATACGGTTGATATAAGTATACGAATACTTTAGGGAAATGTTGAAAATGAATAGTGATGTTTTAATTAAATAGTGGAGTTTAATTAATAAATGGAGTTTCATTTACAAAAGAGTTTATTGAGTAAAAATGAGTTCTAGTAATAAAAGAAGATTTTAATTAATAAAGGAAATTAATTAAAAGGGGATTAGAAGTCGTTTATATGACTTGATCATGTTTATTTGTTTCGTTTGTGCTTTGTATGTTAATGCTTATGGACAATATACAGGAACTAGTTTCCCATATGCAATTATTCTCATTGTTATTTTATTTGGCCAAATATACTTTGGAAATATCTAGAAGAAACATGGGAATAATCTGGTACAATTATCTTTGGTGATACTATATTATACGTATAAACTCATTTTGCTCTTCTAGGGAAAATGATAAGGAAATCAATCTCTGCTTAAACGGTTAGGTGGTGATCTCTGATCTTATGCACTGTCTGCTTATTTCCATAGAACCGGGATTGAAATTATTGAGAAATCAATTGATTGGTTTTGGGGCACTCGGTAAGCGGGGAAGTGTGCTTATATGAGATGACTTGAAACCATTACCACTCCAAAACCATATACGTGCTTCGTGATGGGTTCTTGATTGCTTCGTGATGCTAGAATCTATGTGGAGATTCGAGATTTGTTTAAGATTTTCGAACACATGTAGTTGTTCATGATCCATTTAGGATATGGGAATCCATATGTGATTTCGAGACCAGTTGAGGTATGAGAATTCATGTGGGATTCCGAGATCCATTGAGGAATCCATGTGCAATTTCGAGATCCATTGAGATATGGGAATCCATATGTGGTTCCGAGATCTGTTCGAGCTGAAGCTCATGTGGAAGATCACTTTGAGTGGTGAATCATGTGCTGGAATGTTGGACGTAGCCTCACCAGCGGGTATGACTAAAACCAGAGATATGAGACATAGTTAGTAGGGTTGGCAAACCCATAGGTGCATGCAACTCCATTTCTAAAGATACTTATTTAGGATATGCATGCGGGAGCGATGCTACAGGTCTTAGCAAGACCAGCTATGGTTTTCTTATGCTACATTCACTAGAGATGTACGACACTTCAGAAGGATATCTCTGATCCTTGTGAAGTAGTTCAGATTCGGCTTCCCCGAAGAGATCTACGTGGAAATCCTACATAATTAGCGAACGTGCCTTAACGGTTGTGGTATACCTATTATTGTTGTGATGTACACACACTTGCACTACAGCTATGTGATTATTTATATTTCACACTTTAGACATTAGTATATTATCACTGGATTTTATAATAAAAATCTTTGGTTATCGTAAGCTAAAAACCCATCTGTGTTTATTGGTGGCTTGATCTTATGAGATACCCTAATTTTGAAGGGTTTTAAGATAGAATAGATCATTGTGATTGAGTTTCTTACGCTAGTTTACTAGATTGATCCGGATGTTATTTTCTTAATGCTTGGGTCAGCTTGAGTATGTTTCCAGATTTAGTTGTGGTTCATTGGAGCTCTTGGAGAGGAGCCGGCTGATTCCTTACTGTATTTATTTTCTATTGCATCACTTGATTTATATTTATCAGAATTTGTGAGGACAAGATGTTATAACTGTTCAGGCTGATGGTAGGTTAGTTTTCTCTGATTGATGCATGTATATAAAGTTTTTCTTTTCGGTAAAGACCTTTTGAGATATTATATATCCACATTTGAGTGTAATGACTCGTATTTTCTGACATTTAATTTTGAGTATATAAATGGTTTTAAATATTGAGTTTGGAATATAAATTGATTTTTGAATATGGATATTTGGTTGAAATTATAGAATGAATTTAAATTTCAAATATAGCGATTTATTTTAATACGTAAATGGTGGATAATTGGAATTTGAGTTGAATATGAATTGAAAGCAATTTATAATATTGATATAAAATGTATTGGAATTATAAATTAGTTGATAAATTTTTAAACTGAAATTTGGATGATTTCGATAATTTTTGAAATCGTCGATTTAATCGACGCGTTAAAATAGCGATTTGGGGGCACAGTCTCAGAATTCGATGAAACCTGTTCCATTGGATCTGTAATAACGTACCCCCCATCCAATGAAAGCGCTCTCAATCTGAGACTGGAACAACCACCGTCGATGCTTGGATCGACCAAGGGTTTTCGCGTTGGTGTTTTAGATCTGGTCTGAGCGGAGATCGACTTACGTCACTTCAAATCGAGCAATCATGTTCGCGCCATTGTCTAGGGTCGAAGTCAGTTATATTTAACAAAGGATTCTACTTAAATGAAAAAGTAAATTTTCATTCATTAATCTGTTTCAAAAAAAATCCAATAATTGATTTAAACAATATTTTGATTAAATCGAAATCCATAAATTAAATCAATTATTCAATCAAATAAAATTTCATTTTAAATGAAACAAAAATTAATTAAAACTAAATCGAAATTCCAATTTTAAACTAATCAACACTAATTAATCGTAATTATTTAGCTAATTAATAGCAGGGTTGTTACAGACTTCCCTCCTTAAAAAAATTGCGTCCCCGCAATTTTCTAAATGAAAGAAATCTATAATATAAATTTGCTCTTAATTTAATTATTTGTTAATTGGTTTCTATTTTCATTCCCAAAATCACTCAATTAATACTTATGTCAAAATGTCACGTTCGATGTTTAGGAACCCCTATCGATAAAATGGCGTCCCACATATCAATCAGAATCCTTAAAGAATGTCCGGATAAGTCAACACAATAGATAATCACAAATTTAGATGTATTTATTTTATTATCACTAACATCCATGCATCCAATTTTAAATAATTGCAACCAAACAATCAATTCCTAGCAACCAATCAGCCAATCAACCAAAACATACATAATCAATTACAATGGAACAATTCAATGTCTAAAATTCCACTACCCAACTCTGATTATTTCTAGATCATTTAAATCTTAAACTCATTTACTAAATTTACACAAATTCTCCAATAAAAGAAAATTGTTCACTTTTAAGTTAATTCATTTCAATTTATCTCTTTAAAATATTTTGAGTTAATTTCCAGTAATCTCAAAATAATTTCCAACCTCAAGAGAATTTTAACACTTTATTTTCCAAAAGTTTAATATATAAATTCCAATTTAACTGATTTATGTCCCAATTGATTATTCCCATAATCAATTTATTTTTTTCTATCCCTAATTTGATAATTACTATGACTACCTACCACACACTCACGGAATAGAACTCTAGGTCATCTAGGTCTTGGATCCATGATATTATATATTATATTGTTCTGACATAGCTCTGATACCAAACTGTAACGACCCCACTGCGATGCCCAGATTAGCAAAGAACATTACAAGTAATGTCGTCTGCTAATCCGGAGAATACGGCTTGTTAAGGGCGATCGAATGTGAATATATCTTTATACTAATACTGACACGTCATTTATACCTTTTGACTTAATATTTGAACTGAATTTGACGTGTACAATATTAATACGGAGTAATAGACACACTGATTTCTCAGAATCAAAACAATATATCATATAAATAACAGTCAAAGATCACAGTGGAATAAATCTCAACTTATACATATACAAATTATTTAGTTTACAAAATGAAATACTAAACTCGATTGTTATACAAATTTAACAATTCTCTAATCTCAATTATACATTTTATATACAAGGTCCAAATTCCTAAATGGGATAAACTAAAAGTCCAAATGTTTATCTCCTTGCTATCCCAAAAATCCAAAGGTCAACTTATCTTGTAACCTGAAAAGTCTCGGCCTGACCCGAGCAAAATAACACCCGGGTCAGACTATCTCTAAGTATCCAATAAGGTGAGAATAGAATATAACACAAGAACAAACAACTATATGCAAATATAGATGTTTAGGATCAAATTCATAGAAAAAAACTGATCGAAATAATATTATATTATATATGCTACTAATCGGCTGTGTAGTGTCACGATACACACCCGTCTTGCTCAAAAATTCATAGAACAAAACACAATATCTCCAGGCACGCAAATATTAGTGATTAACTCAGTACATGATTATACATTTAAGTCACAGACGCATATTAGCTATTAAACATAAAATAACAAAATGAACTCAACATCCATCACAAGACACAAGAACACATGTTTATTTCACTAACACAAGACATAAGAATATATATATTAATTTCACGAACACAAAATAGTCACAGAATCCAAATATCCAAAATCCAAGAGATCTTAATCCAAACCGATCGTAATGATCGTCCAAAACAATCACAATGATTGTACTCAAAACCCATGGCAAACAAACAAACAAATTAGTATCACTCGAACCGATCTGATACCAAGGATCATACTCAGACCGGGAGCACAGAATCACAGAATGATCTCAAGGTTAGTCCATACCGATCAAGGTGATCGTAGAAACCATGACTCGATAAATCTACATTTATTTAATATTATTAAATTATTATGTTCGAAAAGAAATCCACGAATAAACTTCTTAAGGATCTAGCAGCCACTTGCCGCACACCAAAAGAGAGTAAATTCTAAAGTGTCAAATACTATCACCTTCAGTAATCACTAGAATTTAACCAATACGTCCCATACCGTATGGAGAAATTCAAGTATTTACTAAAAGCTAGTAAATATCACTTATTACGGATACCATTGGAAAACCTGAACCATATTCTCTTAAGGATCTAGCAACCACTTGTCGCACACCAGAAGAGAATACAACTCTAAAGTGTTAATTACTTTCCCAAAGGTGATTACAAGAATTTAACTTAGGTAGCCCATACTACCCAGTTTAGCTCAAGTATTCGCTAATGAGTTAGTAAATTCCACTCAAACATTCTATTCGATGAGTTATACCATATTCGACGAAGCTAACTTTATAAAATATTCACATGTTTGATAAAATATTTCCTAACCATGAATTATTAACTAATATACTAGTTCAAAAATTAATTAGTAACCAAGTGTAACTATATATATATATATATATATATATATATTTGTGATAAGCTTATAAGAAAATATGAACTTAAGTTTACTTGTTGCCAAAACACATTTAGAAATTGAATATAACCAAGTGACTTGAACCAAAAGAGTTCATAAGGGAAGTTCTAATTTATGTGAATGCAAAGACTAGGCTACTTTTCCAAAAAAAGAAAGGTGTCGGGCCATTATTACATGCATAAGCCTAGATAATGAATAGAAAGCTATATAATATTTAAAATATATTGACAGCATGTCCTTAGGAATTGAAGAAACGTGGGACATGTAAATAGTCTTAACAATTTATGTACATATATAACTATGCATAAAATACGAAACCTGACCTTATACTAAAGCAAAGCATGTACAATTTTCGAAACCATATGTATTCCTTTTCTTACAAAATTTCAAAAAAAACTGAGTTTAACTAAACATACTTCTTATACATATAATTTTCATAAAACCTGGCTTACAAATTTTATCAGTTAATTCCTTAAGCATCCATGAATTTAAATAAAGGACTATAACATATAAGCATACAACGATACATATAGTGCTGAACAAAATTACCTGTAGAATTTTTAAAACCAAGTTATAAGTGGATTTCCAAAGTTTCAAAGCAATTCATGCATTTTTATTCTTTGTAATTTAAGGCACTTTCAGGTTATTATTTCAAGAACAAAATGTGAAAGGTTATCCATGTATAAAGCTAGCCTATAAACTAGAATGAAGGTGACAGAGTATTAATATATATAGGCATATATAGTATTGAATAGTTAGATTACATGATGAAAGTCATCATGTACATATTTAAAGGCATGCGCAGGACATGCCATAATGCAAAGCATAGGAATATGTAAAAGCACATGCATTCAATAAAATTTGCATTCCATTGCACTAAATTAACGCCTGACAAAACAAGGCACATGCATGTGTGAACCAACTGTGAATGCAACTTAGGGAGAGCCGTCCATTCAGTTCTGAGCCTCTGCTTCCTTAACCAACTGCAAAACAACATTATCATATCCAATGCTGATGTTCCTAGAGATAAGGACTTCAATAATTACAAGCACTCATCTTATAAGGCTCTTCCCAATGCCGCTAGCAAGGATACTGTAGATAACATACCAAGCAATCAGATCGCAACCTGTCAGGGAAGTAACAAGGCTCTTAATTCTAATTATATTAGGATTAATAAAGGTTTTTGCACTAATCAAAACATTTTTATACCTGTTTATAGCAAGAGGAGCCGCTGTAATGCTGAGGCTAACAACAACTTTCTCTTGCCTGATAACGAGCAAAGATTAGGAGACTCTCACTACATCAGCAAGCTAAATAATCGGATCTATCACTTATCTGTTTGGGAAAAAGGAGAGAGCAGCGACTACTGTGTTGATGACTGCTTAGATCTTCCAAGGTCAGATCTAAAAGAGATGTCTGACTCAATTATCTTCATTTCCTCAGATCTGAAGTTCGGAGGCAACCATAATAACAAGGAGAACAACTACAAGGATACTAAGACTAAAACAACTTGTCAAAGTCATTTTAGCCTAGATCCTGATACCTCCAGGCTTCGCGATAAAGAAATGAAGGAATGGAGACCCCCTTAAGCTCTAGCGATGGATATAGAGGATTATTTCGAGATTTTAGCAGTGATTCTTCGCTCTTATTGTTTTGCTCTGCCATTATTAACTTGAGAGCTTTTGGAGGTGCTGCCTCGTTTTGAGATCTAGGGTTTGTTTTGTGTCGCTTTGAGTCTGTAATTTTCGGTTTCGGGTCTTTGGGGTTAACCCTTTTTATTCTTGTAACATTCTGGGCTTGGCCCATTTATCCATTTAAAAAAAAAACTGTGAATGCAACAGGAAATATGAATGTACAAAACCAACAAATATTTTGTTACTATTATTTGCGATGAAGACATTAGTATATAGGCATAAACTAAACAATGGAACAAGGAAACAATAGGAGAAGTAAATAATAGGTCAAGCAAACAAAGCAACAGAGCAATCTAAACAATAGAAGTAAAATAAATCATATGACAACTAAATAAAGCAACAGACTTTAACTAAACAAAATAAGGAAAGTTAGGCACATGGGTTGCATGACTCACCTAAGACACATGACAAACAAGGAAAGAGTCACAGGTCCCTGTTTTTGATGTTGTTATAGGAAAAATCCCTACAGAAATGAATATGTAAATTTGGTCCCTATTTTACAAAAATAAAAAACGCAAGATACCTTGCACTTATTTGACAGAAAATGCAAGGTAACTTGCACTTTTCTGTTTCTGAAATCTTTTTCGAAATTTTCAAAATTTCGAAAAGCGCAAGTTACCTTGCGCTTTCTATCAGAAAAGCGCAACCTAGTTTGCGCTTTCTGATTTTGAATTTTTTTTGAAAATTTTGAAATTTTTTAAAAGCGCAAGGTAACTTGCACTTTCTATCAGAAAAGCGCAAGCTAATTTGCGCTTTCTGATTTTGAATTTTTTTTTTTGAAATTTTTTAAAAGCGCAAGGTAATTTGTGCTTTCTATCAGAAAAACGCAAGATAGTTTGCGCTTTCTGATTTTAAAATTTTTAAAAAGCGCAACCTAATTTGCAATTTCTAATTTAGAAAAAATAGGGACCTAATTTAAATACTTGTTTCAACAGGGACTTTTCTTGTAACAACATCAGAAATAGGGACCTTTCGTGCAAAACCCCCATGACAAATAAATAACAAAGTCTATGGCAAACTAAATTTTAGTGTCAAGGAGGGAAAGTAATTCAAGCAAATTGCTTTGAGTGGATGACACCCATTTTCAAGACATGTACGTACAAAGGAGATGCAAATTAAAACAAAGGACAATCAATAAGTCAATATTATTAAGCTATAGAATTTTAGCATCAGGTATATATTGAAAAAAAAACAAAACAAGAGAGCAAGTCCATATTTTTAAGGCAACATAACTTTTAAAATCAAAGTATGAGGACAATTAAAAAGGCATATTGAAAAGTCATGGCAACTCAAAAAATTTACTAGCAGCAAGGACGAAAATTTATAAGCAAGTATGCTTGCTATGTGATCATTTTCTTTTCAAAGCAAGGACAATTAAAGGACCTCATTTGATATATTCAAGTAGACAAGGCAACATACCAAGAAGAAAAGTATCATGGATGTTTTCTTTTAGCATGCAGTGAATGAAAGCTAATAAGAAAATGTGTATCAATTTCAAAGTAAGGGCAGGGACTTATTCAATTCAATGCTACAAAATCTTCAAACAACACACAGAATTTAACAACAAAATCCTAACAATTACAGTAAGAATTCACCTAGAAACCATATTCACAAATTTAGAGAAAGATTTGTGAGAAATTACTCACCTTAAATCCTTAATTAAATAGCAGCGTTAAATGATTGCATCTGTTAGAATTTGATTCAGAGAGGAGAGAGATTAAACGTAAAACCATTGAAAGACTACATTGTTATTGCTTTGCTTTGCTTAAAAGAAAACAAGGAAATACAGACTATTAAATAGACAAACAAAGACCCACTACTTCCTAAACTAAAGCCACTAAGATGGCCACAACCCCACTTCTAACACATGAATAGGACACATGTGTTGACTTATTACACATAATACTATAGCTAACTTTAACATCCTCCCTTAAACTGAATGTGTCTCACTTTCAGTTTACTTAGGAATGAACTACGGTTCTCCATTTCTTGATCATCTTGCACAAGCGAACTCGGTTACAAATTTCATCTCCATCTGGTTGGGATATGCTCAACTGTTTCATGTTGATTGGTACTTTAACCATCAACAAATATTCTTGGTTTTCACTTAGGGATCCACTGACCTCTCCATTCGGGTCGTCCCTTGTATCTGTCATCCCCCAACAAGTGAGAACCGCAGCTCTTCTTCCTTACTTGTTGGATGACACAAAACCAAGTCTTCCTCACTCAGCCTACTTCACATGTAGGCATGCCTATCCTCTCTTAGGCATATCATCAAACAGTTCATGAGCACTCCACAAATGTCCAACCGCATAAGCGACGTTCTACCCTTCGTCGTCTTCATCTTCATATCCACATTAGTCTCGCAGAAGCACTTCACTGCAAGCTCTTACTTCAACAACTGCACAACCTCCTAATCGAAAAAATTAGAACCATACTGAAATATTCATGCGAATATACAACATCTTGCTAATAGACCACAACATACTCCAAAGACACGAAAACTGCTCCTAACATAACACACGCCAACAAATCTCCTTACTGGCGAGAATCCACAAACAATCCAAACTAAAGCAACATAACTCCACTACTCATCCCACTGCAACATCAAACTCCACCTTCATAATATTGTCGAACCTGCTACTTCAACATTGAACACTTCAAACTGTAAAATTCTCCAACAATCCAAACTGCCAGTGTTTCAACTCAAACTCCACTGCAACTACTTCCTCCCGAACATCCAAATCTTTAGAACACTCTTCCTCAATCACTGTCAATACAACCTGTACACTTCACAGTTTCATCCCTACAACTAGCTTCATACTACATTCTCCAACACCACTTGCATACAAACAACTCACTACAAGCACCTGCCTGCCTCCATTTCTGCCAGCAAACCAAGCCCCGATCACCTCTGCTCATAGACAGCACAACCAACCAACCCCTTCCTCCTTCACCTTAGCCAACTGCTACCTACAGCCTCTTCCCCCCTTGCAAACAGCCAACCACTTCAGCCTATACCCACTTCCCCCTGTCCTCTTCAAACTAATCACACAACGACCATCATTACCATAACAACAAACTGCACTTCATACTGCCAAATTTCCTCAACACACCTCTGTTATTTCGAATTACACAAACAACACATCAAATACCCAAACATCATCTGATCACCTCCACGTCCAAACCAAACTGCTGCCATAAACTCATATGCTTCCATTACTTCAAACAATATATCGAACCCAACACCACACTGCAAACAATCACCAAATCTGAAACTCCCCTCTTCATTTGCAAAACCGTGAACCTTGGTCCACCTCTTCAATGCATTACCTTTCGCATACATACACTCTTCCTTCACCTCACATCCGTCTGCTCCAACATGCTTCATCTCAGTGATTATAAACTAAAACACCCTCCTCCTCAAAACAGGCATGCTGCCAAAGATCCGATGTGTGTTTTTTTTCCAGGAGTGTTTGGATTTGAAAATTTGAGAAAATGTTAAGCTTTTTGGTGTTGAAATAAATTTGGAGTGTTGGCTCTCTAGATCTGTCTGCTTTCTCTCTCTGAGCTGGAGGCGGCGTGGTGTTTTGATTCAAAGCTAAGGATTGATTTGGAAAGCAGGCGGATTAATTTTGCTTTCTGAAGCTTTTCGGATCATTTTAGTTTAAGAAGGAAACAACGAACAAAAAAACTTACTGTGACTCTCTGTCCTTTTTCCTCTCCTCCCTGTTCTAACCAAGCTCTGATACCATGTTAGAATTTGATTTAGAGAGGAGAGAGATTAAACGTAAAACCACTGAAAGACTACATTGTTATTGCTTTGCTTTGCTTAAAAGAAAACAAGGAAATACAGACTATTAAATAGACAAACAAAGACCCACTACTTCCTAAACTCAAGCCACTAAGATGGCTACAACCCCACTTCTAACACATGAATAGGACACATGTGTTGACTTATTGCACATAATACTATAGCTAACTTTAACAGCATCACCACCTGACGACTAGCCTAGCCCGCCATCACCTGAACGTAGCCACCACCAACGTCCGCACCTTCAGCCACACAGCTCAACCTCCTTCATGTCACTACTCTAATCTGCGATGGCTCCAATAGCTTTAGGTTTGAATGAATTTGTAATTTGAGATTTACCAGTTTCTTGCTTTGTTTAGATTTCCATAATTTGTTAACCCTCTCTTTTAGTTGCTGTCCTTTGTTTAAACAATGAGAAGAAAAAGGTATCTGATTGTCTTATGAAAGCAAAGTATATGTATTTTAGTTTAAATAAGGATATGGGCTTTGCATAGGCCCATTAAAAATTAAAACTACTTTCTTTTTGGTTTAAACGATATTTAACAAAGGGTTCTACTTAAATGAAAAAGTAAATTTTCATTCATTAATCTGTTTCAAAAAAATCCAATAATTGATTTAAACAATATTTCGATTAAATCGAAATCCATAAATTAAATCAATTATTCAATCAAATAAAATTTCATTTTAAATCAAACAAAACTTAATTAAAACTAAATTGAAATTCCAATTTTAAACTAATCAACACTAATTAATCGTAGTTATTTAGCTAATTAATAGCAGGGTTGTTACAAATACATTATCGCAGAATCCACATTCGGCAAAATAAACATTTTTTCGTTATTTAAAAATATTTTTAGTACAAGCTGAAAATCAATAATTAATTATAAAATTATTTTTAAATCATAAAAATACAAAATAAATTATTCTAAGTACAACATATCACTCATAATTTTACTAAAAATTTAAATTTCAAAGTTATGTTTCAAAATTATTTTATAATAATATTTTAAATTAAAACGGTATGAAATTAATTAAAATAATGTTTAAGATTAAAAAAAATTATTTTCGAGCCATGTGCATGACCAGATAAATATTTATTTAAAGTTTTTCTGTGTAGTTATAAATATTATCTATATTTTTTAATATATATTTATAAATAAGTTATTAATATAATATATATATTAAAAAAAATTATTTTATGTCCAGAAATGGCAAAAAACATCTATGTCTTGCCTAGGAGATATAAGAGCAGTTTTTGAAGTATTAGGAGATAGATGACTTTAATAAGATAGTGAAATAGAATGTCATAATTAGGAACAAAGATCCTAGGTTGCACAGCTGCAGCTCTAGATCATTGTAGCGATCTGATATGTATTTATTTAGTAAATTTAATTAATTTTAAATAAATTAAAATATGCTTATATGATAATGTACTTGATTCAAATTTAGTAAGAAGGGCAGCATGGTGATCCTACTTCTTGACAAGTCTATTGCAGGACTCTTAAGATTGAGTCATCAAAGGGGTCCACTGCTAATGGTTGAGTAGATGATGCTTTCGTTGAGATTGCTGCATGTTATCAATAAAATCTCATTCATATAATACACACACATGTATAAATTATAACGAATACATATAATGCAAAATAGGTGAAATACTAGGCTAAATTGAGAAGCTACAGAGTCAAGGTGTGGTGGTAATAAGAGAAGTGGACGAAGAGTTATTCCATGCACTCATTAGAGTTATTACCAAGTGTATGGATCGTAATCCTAACTACAATAATTATTCGAAGGTAATAGCTTAAACATTCGGCATATAGATATGTGCTATTAAATATATGTGTATACATATATATATATACATATACATATATATACACACACATATATGTATGTATAGTATATAGTATACTATATGTATGTGTATATTGGTTATAGACCCCAACAAGCATATGTGTATGTATATATATATATATATATATATATATATTATATGCATGCTTAGTATAGTTATTTAACTTAATCCTCAATTTCTACTAGATGTTATAAATTGTCATTTTAAAAATAAATTGATTTTAAGTTAAAATATGCAATTTAAGTCACTTAATAAATTAAACATATATGTGTGTCTGTGCAGTTAATGCCCTGTTATTACCCCGCTATAACCCTACTATATCTCATAGCGCATTTATACCGCTACGATTTTTCCCCCAAATATAGCCTTTCCGCTTTAAGCTCCATTATTTCCGCTATATCTCGTTATTCCTGCTATATTCCGATATTTCCGCTATATCTTCTTTAAAAGAAATGAATTGAAAAATGACATTTATACATTATAAAAATTATGAAATTTATTTATTTAATTTATTTTTTAATATATTTTCAGAAATGAAAATTAATATTCTACTAAATTCAATTATGTTATATAACAGTTTTATGTTTATTTATAGTATATTCGTACATGTTTTTATTTAAAATTATTTATGTATTAATTATAATTCAATTGAATGTTAATTTTTCATTTGATTACCATTTATATATTTGTAAAAACATTAAGTACGAGTTTTATATGCTATTTTAAAATCATCCGCTATATCTCGTTGTATTCTCGCTGTATCCTCGTTATGACTTTTTGCACCTCTGCCGCATTGAATCCACGTAGCGCTTTAACTGCACAGATATGTGTGTGTGTATAACTAAGTTAAATTATAAAACATTTTCAATAAAGTAAACAAATTTGTTTGAATTAAAATAGATTTTGTTAAATCACCTGATAAATTAAACAAATATATAAGCTAAACACTCAACAAACTAAACAAATATATAATTATGGTAAATTATAAATTTTATTTCAATAATTTAAAGTAGATTATTTGAGTTAAATAATATCATTTTTAAATCACCTAATAAATTAAATAAATATATAACTCAAATCACTCAATAATTTAAACAAATATATAATTAAGTTAAATTATAAAAAAAAATTCAATAAATTAAACAAGTTTATTAGAGCTAAAATATAGATTTTGTTAAATATACAAATACAATAGTAAAAATAAAAATTTACTTATTAATTACAAATTAATTTGGTTAAAATGTAGAGATCATATTAGATATAGGTGCAACATTTAACACTGATGCAGAAGAAGAAAGCTGGTGGTTGAATTTATATATCGGTAAGATGGAGAAGAAACAAGGTAAACTCACTTATGGATTTGTGCAACATTTTTCCTATGAGAACATTTCTTCTTCTGATGATGATAGTGTGCAGTGTGCCATTGATAGGTAGTATTTATGTAGACATTTGTGTATTTATGTTTAGACATTTGTGTATTTATGTTTGGATATTTATTTGTATGCTTGTGTAGACATTTGTGTTTGTAGGATATTTTTCATGTTGTATAATATGGTTGTATTGATTGATATTAGACATATATGGATGTTGGATGATATATTATTTTGGTGATATATGTATGTTTACAATGTTGGATGATACTTGTGTTTTCTGAATTTATGGTATATGAAATTGTGATATTATTGTGAAATATACATGTGTGATTATATATCAAATATATATATATATGAATCTATGATTGAGGTGATAAAGGTATCAGAAATATTGCAAAAATACTTAAGCAATGACATCGACTTGGTGTCGGAAAATTCTATTTTAGTATTTAAATTTAGTGTCGGTAAGGCGTCGACAAATAAATTTTATAGGCGTATGCATGTCGTAGAAGTGGCATCAAAAAATAGTCATCGGTAACGAGGTATCGGTAGCACCCTACAAAAGACGTCGACAAAAATTTTCCAATGCCTTTTTTACCAACACATAAGGTAGTGTCAGCACAATGTCGATATATAGTTTACTAACACCTTTTTGGCATATATAAACAAGGTTTTTATGTAGCGAGTCCATAAAAAATTCTTGATCAAATAATAATATTTTTTATTAACCATACTACTCTGGCAAGAGATTTGATTTTGAGTTGACTACAGTTGACCGTGAAACTAAACTCATACAATCGATGGGACAAATTCTCTATTGAATTGTGTTTCACTTTTAATGCTTCAATATAGACCCAGCTATAATCACTCAATGGTCGACAAGCCATGATTTAATTATAATCAAAGTGGTATATTCACATCGAAGCACAATAGTATTATCAAGTCGAGAGAATCATGTAATATTATCACTGCGAGATTTTCCATTTGACCTAGTTGTTATTAACCAATAGGAAACTCTGGGATGGTTCATTCTATAGTTATCTAATAACTATCAATATGCAACCCTTTGATGCCCTTAGTAGTCATAAGTAATACACTACCCAACAATTAGAGAACAATACGTAGTCTATTCTCAATGGATGTATCGAAATCATTTCTAAAAACATTTTGACTAGGAATATTTAAAATAATATTTATTTTATACTGTGGTAATTTTCCCATGATTCAACTCCTTTTAATTATCATCGCATAACATATTATTTAAGAAATTTATATTTGATATACTTTAAATTAATTACTTAATTAATTATATCACTATATAACAAAGTATATAATAAAAATCAAATACCTTTATTATGAATAAGATTAATTATAGAGATAGATATATGTAACAAATTACATAACTATCCCTAGAGCATACCCAAAACTGATAGAGTTAGGGGTATGACCTAGGGAAAAATCTATAATTTATTATAAATTAATTAACTCTGTAATCAAATCTCATTCATAATAAAGTTATTTTTCTTTATGTTATATATTTGTTATAATGTGTTATAAATAATAAAATATTTAATTAAAATATAGTTAATAGAAAATCCATAAATGGTGTGCTTATGATAGTAATTACAAATAGTTGTAATTATGAGTATTTTATCATAATATTATAAAACACATCATTTTAAATGTTCCTAGTAAAGATCGAGACCAAATATCAATGTATCTGTTGAGACTAACGCTTTCCTAATGCTAGGTAGTACATTACTCATGATTGCTTGGGGCACTTAAGGGGTTACGTACTAATAGTTATTGGACAACCATAGAACGACCCACTCGATAGTTTTCTGTTGGTTAATATAACCGAGGTCAAACAGAAAATATCGATGTGACGAATTTACACAGTGCTCTCAACTTGAGAATTCAATATGAAAGCTCCGCTTTGATTATAGTCAAATTATGGCACGGCATTCATCGAATGACTATAGTTTGGTCGAGTGGAAGTATTAGAGGTGAAGCACTATTTAAGAGAGGAATCGTCTCCTTAGTTAAATGGGGTTAATATCATGGTCAACTCTAGTCAACTCAAAATCTAAATCTCTGACCTTAGTAATTCGGTTAATAATTATTGTTATTGTTGAACCAATGACTTTGAGTTTGGACTATAGAGTTGAATATGGACGATACTGAAATTTTGACCATTACCAAATTCCATAAGTCCAAAATGATATAGTTTTGACGAAGAGAATTGGTACAAATAAAAGTCACAACCAAGTAACATTTTAAATTAATTAATTTTTCTGATATATTATTTATAAATTTTATTTTGATTTGATAAACAAATATTAAATGTATTTATAAAAGTTATAAATATACTAATCGATATACGTTATCGATAACACTTTAAATTAGATTTAAAATGCAAAATATTTGTTTGGACCATAAATGGGTTCATGGCCCATTAGAGGGGCTGGTTTATGCAGCTACAATAGGGCTAGAGGTGGCTCGAATTATGAGGAGAATGGATTGATTTTGGATGGTTCGGATGGAAGGAGATTAAGTAAAAGAGGAGAACCCAAATTCTCTCATTCCTTTCCTCTATTAAAGCATCTCTATCCTAACTTGCTATTGATCTTTTGGAGCCTCCATCCCTACACCTTGTTGGCTGATCTCCCTCTCCCATCTCTCCATTTTCTCAAACTCAAATCAAATCAGTTCAACTGTTATTCGATAGCTGGTGGTCAACGGTTCAAGGACTAGCACTCTTTTAGATCGGAAATTATTTCAAGGAGCATACTTCATTATTTCAGGGTGTACTTTAAGGCTTGGAAGTAAGGTATATCCCAGACCAAAATATATCTATCCATGCTTAGATATAATGTTCTATTATATATATATATATATGTATATGTGTGTGTATATATATATATATATATATATATATTGTTAGTTAGGTAATGAATCTGATGTGAAAATTAAATTATCACAATTGTTTTGGTTATATGTATGTATATACTTATAGAGTAAAATAATTTTTTTGTTATAATCAAACCTATAATGGCACGGGTCAGAAATTAAAAAAACAAATTTTATTTTATTTTATTTACACACACACACACACATATATATATATTGTAAATATATGCATATAAATGTAGTTTATAATTAATCATACTAAATATATAAATTTATATATAGTGTATACATATATTGTATTCGGTAGTAATAAAATATTATATATATATATTATTTATTATTTAAATAATATTTTAATCATTTAACTACATAAATTAAATTTAGTGATATATATGTATTATATAATAAAATGTTTCTCATTAACAAAATACATTATTGCAAAATCCATGTTCGGCAAAATAAACATTTTTCATTATTTAAAAATATTTTTAGTACAAGCCAAAAATAAATAAATAATTATAAAATTATTTTTAAATCATAAAATTATGAAATAAATTCTTCTAAGTACAATATATCACTTAAAAATTTAAATTTCAAAGTTATGTTTTAAAATTATTTTATGATAATATTTTAAATTAAAACTGTTTGAAATTAATTAAAATAATATTTAAGATTAAAAAAATTATTTTCGAGCCATGTGCATGACTAGATAAATATTCATTTAAAGTTTTTTTGTGTATTTATAAATATTAATCTATATTTTTTAATATATATATTTATAAATAAGTTATTAATACAATATATATATATTTAAAAAAGTTATTTTATATACATATGTATGTATTGTTCTCGATTTTATAAAAAATATTTTATTTATTTACTCTATTTAATATATTTATAATTGATTTAAACAAGTTCATATAACTATATATATATGTTAATATTTCATAATTATGTTTATGAGTGTGCATGTGTGTGTGTGTGTATACATTTATATTTATAAAATATTAAGTAAAGTTTATATATATATTTAAAATATTTTATACATGTAAACAATATATATATATACATATTCGAACAATATATTTGCATATTGGATGAGCTAACGCGTCCGTTGCGATGTAAATCTTAACATTTATACACATGCATGTTATACCTTGCACGAACCGATATTTACACATGCGTGCACACGCACGCACGCACACATATGTATCTATCCATGTATGTGTGGGGGAGAGGGGTAGTGAGGAACTCTCTTGTAAAGAGGAACTCCACAACAATGGATAGAAGGTCGAGGATAATCTTTTCAATTTCTTTGGTTGCTGTGTTTTTTATGGTTACAGGTTGCTCTCATTGGATCTCTATGAATCAGCTCGCTGCTATCTCTAAAGGAAAAAACTGCCGGTTATCCCTATAGTACCAAACCAATACCGAGTCATGAATGTAATCTCTGGTCAATTAAAGGCAACTATATAAGATCAGGGTTACACATGGAAAATAATTTTCTAATGGATTGAGATACACTGGAATAGACTGCTGACAAGAACACCTAGGGTTGCATCCCAATTCAGGATTTGAAAACGCGAACCATGTTTTTCATATATTGATCTAGATTTGGATCTTAGAAATAGAGAGACAAAGCTTTTTCATATTTTGATAGAGAAGAGCAAGCGATGTCACTATTAGATTGTGATTGTAGATTTGGTTCGGATGTGGGTGATAAGATCAACTATGGGGAGCAGGTCCATCGTGAATAGGATCTCGAAGGATAGGTCAACTTAGAAAATCATCAAAGACGGTTACTGGTTATATTGGATGGCGATTGTAGGTCGAAGCGTCTCTAGAAGACGTCGGTTGAGTATGGTCTGAGACGACGCCAATCACGTGAATTGGAGATGTTACATTTTCAGAAATATGATGTGTACATTCAGGAACAACCATCTACCCACGTGTAAAGGACAGCTCATGACCTGCACATGATGTGTTTTGATGGTTCTCTTCTATAGGCAAATGGGGATTGAAGTGTTGGGTTGTAAATGTACTGGGCTAAATTGTACTATTATATAATTAAGTGGAAGTCATGAAATGATATGAAGAAAGAGGTCAAGTAACTTAGACAGATGCAGAAATCAATTGAAGAATGTTATAAACAATTTTTCAAGTAGTTTGGAAATATAGTGTACAAAGATATTTGTTTAATTTTAGGCAGTGTGTAGGCCTGTTATTGCCGGGCCATTTTATTTGATTGTGCTTTGTAGTTTATATAATAGCAATAAAAGGAATCTATTATATATATATATATGTCATGACATAAATTAAATAAAACTATATCAATTTATAAATTTAAATAAAATAAAATATTTTATTTATAAAAAATTCCGAAATATTCTAAATAAACTAAACTTCATAGGCCCAATAAAGATCCAAATAGGAATTTTTTTTTGAAATTCACCCATAACTTCCACTGTGGGCTGGCCCAGCTCCAACACTAACTCTCTCAATTACATCTTTGCAATTCCTTAACTTTAGAACTGCTTGCAATTTCTCAACATATGAAACTCTACAGTCTAAAACATCATTACTCCATTGTCTTTCACTAAATGCAGTAGCCTTTTTCCTTGGCATTTTCATATCCGATCCAATAAACTATTGTTCTTCATACAAAGTCAAATTAGGCTCAATTTCATACTCAAGTGGCTTTAACAATACTATCTTTCTCTCTTAAATATCTCTTAAGTCGCAAGATACGAAACACATTATGTGTTTTACTGAACTATCGATTCAGCATCAATTTGTATACAAGCCTCCTTAATCTCCCAATTATCAAGAGATCTTCAACATACCTTGTAGACAACTTCCAAACTTTACTGAATCCTCCTTCATTCTTAGTGAATGAATATCTAATTTGTCACAACCACACATATTAGTTTTGATGATAATAACTAGATAAATAGTGGTACTAATGATTTTTCAAGTCTATGTATGATATAGTATAGGAAATAGAGAAATACTGTCAAGACATATTGCAGGATAATACAGTATCCATATCAAGGCAAATCAATACAAGAACCAGGTAGATCAAGAGGAATCTAGTAGATCATAAGGAATCAAACAGATCAAAGAGATCAGAGGAATCAAGCAGATCAACGAGATAAGAAAAACGAATAAAGGATATTCAAAGGCAAGGCTAGGAGAACACAAGAAACTCTAGAGATAAAGATTAGAAGAGTATGAGACAACAATTGGTCATTTTAAGTATACCGAGTCTTATATTTAATTGTTAAAGATCCCGTAGCAATTTTATGAATTTTCTCTTTTAAAACTCTTTATTTTAGTGTCCATAACATTTTTATAAAAGTTCAATATTGTTTTTACAAGTTAAAAGAATAAAAAAACTATAAAATGATTTTTATTTTACACTAAGATATGTTTACATATCCAAAATAGTATGTTGACATATTAGCCGTTGGTTGCAACTTTTAATTTTTAACGAGCGAACACTTTCTTTCACCCTTCCGTGCAAAGTCGTTCTCTACATCTTCTACTTAAAGGCTTTGGACAATGAAATTTCCAAGCAATTCTCTCTCATTTCCCTTACTCTCTACACTCTTACATTTTGCAAATAAGTCTTATTACCCACATACACTTATACTTTGAGAATCAACTCTCTTTCTCTCTATTTCTTCATAGATTTGCAAACTACCAAAAGCCAAAGAGTTCATATACAAATTATCTATCATTTACTCTCTGTTCTTATCATATTCCTCAAAGAAATCAAATATATATTGATATCGGAGGTTTATAAGAACTTGTATTGAAGACTACTTTAAACTGTGATCGATAGGTACATTTTCTTATAGATACTACTCTACTACTTGTTATAAAGATGCATCCTACCACATGTAAAAGTTACAATTGTATAGGGGTGTCCCACTACATATGGAAAGTCAGCATGTGTTCTTATCACCTGGTTCAAAGTCAATAATAATTAGTGTGTCCTACCACCCGTGGAAATACATGATAGGTGTTACTTACCACCTAATTCAAGTCAAATGTAAAGGTGTAGTTTCCACCCATGGAATAGCAAGTTTGTTATAGTGGAAATACTACATGAGTTACATTAATGGATGTAGGTGATGGAGTTAAGGTATGCCCTAGGGGAAATTATGTAATTCATTACATATATCTAACTCGATATCCAATCTTGTTTAAAGTAAAATGTGTTTTCATTTTATTATATCCTTATTATATTATGATATAATTAATTAATATTTAATTTAAAGTATAAATAGAAATTCCTTAAATGATATGTTAACCGACATATTATTTTAAATATTAATAGTCAAGATGTTTTGAAATGGGATATCGATACACCCATTGAGACTAGAGTGTATAGCGCTCTCCAAATGTTAGGTAGTGTAGTACTCATGGCTGTTGGGGTGCACTAAGAGGTTATGTACTCATGGTTATTAGATGACTATGGAATGACTCACTTGAGAGAGTTTTGTTGGTTAATATGATTAAGGTCTGGTACAGAATCTTGAAGTGACATGTTAAACAATTCTCTCGACTTTCGAATACTATTAAACTTCAATTTTGAAATTCCGCTTTGATTATAGTTAAATCGTGGCATAACATCCATCAAGCGACTGTAGTTGGATCTGAGTTGAAGCATTTGAAGTAAAACATTATTCAATATAGAATTTGGTCCTTCAATTATATAGGTTTAGTATCACAGTCAACCGTAGTCAACTTAAAGTCAAAGCCTTTGGCAATAGTAGTACGGTTAATAATAATTGTTATTATTGAACCAAGGAATTTTATTTAGGCTATACAAGTTGATTGTGGCGATGTTCAAAGTTCGATCAAAACCCAATTCAATAAGTCATAATGTGATATAGTGTTGATGAAGAGAATTTGTGTAAATAATTGTTACTACCGGGTATCGCTTATAATATTTAAAATTTGATTTTACTGAAAAAGATGCGTAAGCCTTAAATTCTATAAAGATGTAATACCACTTGCTAAAGTGACGTATGAATGCTAATATTCGAATTATTCAATATTAATGGTTGATTGAATTTATACCTTTGGGTCGCATAACCGAAATGATGAATACTGCAAATGAGCCACATTATTTAATTAATTTATAATCATTTTAAATTAATCTAATTTATATGTATGAAATATGAAATATGAAATATTATTTGATTTATTTGAATACCACTAGTATTTAATAAAGTGCATATATAAAAGTTATAAATGGACGTACCGATATATGATATCGATAAATTATTTGAATTGGATTTAAATAGAATAAATACTAAGTGGATTTTTAAATAAATTAATATTTCTTAAAATTTTACTTTATTTGATTGAATACCATTAGTAGTAATAAAGTGTGTGCATAAAAGTTACAAACGCACGTATTGATATACGATATAGATAGAATATTTAAATTAAATTTAAATAGATTAAATGCTAGGTGATTTTGGAAAATTTTAAGGGCCATGTGGCACCTATTTTGGCCGGCATAGACAATACAAAAAGAATATTTGATGAGATTTAATTGAGAATTAAATAGAGAAAGGTTTTAAAGGAGGGAATTGAAAATTTTCAATGTTTCATTTAAAGCATATTCTCTCTCATTCATTTCAAAAGACACTTTAAACAATTCACGTTCATTCTTCTTCCATCCCAACCAAAAATAATGGCTTCCAAAGCCTAAAAAATTTGAAAATTAAAACCAAATAAAATAAAGAAACAAAAGATGGCTCTCATTTCTTGATTCTTATGAAATTGGGATATCGATTCAACTGAGTCTAGGAGGATTGAATCATTATTTCGAGGTGTGATTTTGTGGCAACATCCCTAGTGAATTATCTAATTTAATTTGTTTATGTTACTCATGTTTTGGATCTCATACGATACATCTACTATTTATGGTATATGTTATAACAAGTATTTCAAATCCTTTTATCTCTAACTCTAATGGAATTATGCTAATTAAGTTGATTTAATTTAGATCTATTTTTGCTCTTCATCTCATCTTAAAAATGTTCATTGTTATTGATATGATTTAGTCCTCTCTTCTCATTTTTTAATGTTGGAACTGGGCCAGCCTGCGATGGAAATTATGGGTGAATTTCTAAGAAATTCCTTTATTGGATCTATATTGGGCCTATGAAGTCTAATTCATTTAGAATATTTCTTAAATTTATTTAAATAAAATCTTTTATTTTATTTAAATTCATAAATTAAGTAGTTTTGTTTAATAATATGTATGTATGTATACACACACACATACACACATGTATATATATGTGTGTGTGTGTGCATGTGTAACATACCAACTCGTGCATGGTATAACATGCTTGTGTATAAATGTTGGATTTACATCGCAACAGACACGTTAACCCATACAATATGCAAGCATATGTTGTCCAAATATATGTGTATATATAAGCTATTGTTATATATAACAATTAAAAATTGTGTGTTATACATATATATGTTGCATTAGTTTAAACAATAATAGGTGTGTGCATGTATATATATATATAATATATATATATATATATATTAATAACATTATTCAAGATTTTAAAAAAAAATATTTTATTTCATGGTCACGCGCACAACACAAATTATTTTTAATTTTAATTTAAATATTCATTTGAAATTAATAAAATATTAAAATAAATTAATTTCCAAACTTTTAATTCAGATTTTAAAATTCTATAAAATCCAAACTGATATTTTAAAACATGAAGAACTTTTCCACATTTTTTTGGGCTTAAATTTATTTTTAATAATTTATTTATATACGATCATTTTAAATAATTAAAATATAAAAATAAGAAAATAATTTTTCATTTTTTGGCCGAAAGCTTATTTGGTGCTAGTATAATCTTATAAAATTTAAAAATAATTTTTCATGACATTTTTAAATTAATATAATCTGTTAATGAAGTAAATAAATTTAAATAATAATAAATTATTTATAAAAATTATTTTTTGCTGTGAAAAATTAATATCACTGTAATACATTATAAATAAAATTATATGACTAATTTTAACAATGATATAATGTTGCAACTAATTATAAGACATATATACATACATATACATGCATACATATATATATTTAATAAATTTAATAATTATATTATTTTTGTGGCTGCACTGACCTGACATATATGATTAATTTTTTTATTAAGCATAAGTATATACATGCATATAACCAAACTAATTTGTGACAACATTGCTTGCATATTAGAATCATCACCTAATTAACAATATAATATACATATACATGTATGGTAAAATATTATACTAATAATTATTAACTATAAAATCATACCTTAATCTCAAAACCTTGAAGTACACCTTGAAAAGATAAACCCTCATATTTGATACCTTTTCTGATTCAGTAGATTGCTAGTCCTTGATCTTTTGACATTTATTTATTGAATAGCGTTTGAATCTGACTTGATTTAAGTTTGTATTGATGCAGAGGCTAGGTATGAATTCGGAAAGCAAAGGAGCAAGGAGGAGGCAACCAAAAAGATCCAATCTAATTAGGGTTAGGGGTGCTTAAATAGTGGATAGAAAGGAGAGAAAAGTGGATCTAATCTCACACTCTATCTCCTTTAATCCGAGCCATACAAAAACTAAGCATACCTAACCCTAAATGAGCCGCCCTTAGTGTATGTTGTTGCCAAAATTACCAGCCCTCATGATGGGCCTTGAACCCATTTTAGGCTTTAATTAATATTGTGCATTTTAAATCTAATTTGAAACGTTTATCGATATCATATATCGATTAATGTGTTTATAACTTTAATAAATACATTTAATATTCATTTACCAAATCTAAATCAAATTTATAAATAATATTTCATAAATAATATTTAATTTAATTAATTTATAATAATTATAAATTAATTAAATCATTTGGTCCAATTCTCTTCGTCACTTAACCGGTTGTGACTTTTATTTACACTAGTTCTCTTTGTCAAAACTATATCACTTTAAAATTATGGAATTTGGTAATTGTCAATATTCCCATATTGTCCACATTCAACTCTATAGTCCAAACACAAGGTCTTTAGTTCAATAATAACTATTATTATTAACCTAGATGCTCTGGCCAAAGACTTTGACTTTGAGTTGACTTGAGTCGACTGTGATACTAACCTCATATAATCGAGGAGACGAATCCTCTCTTGAATAGTGCTTCACTTCCAATACTTCCACTCAACACAACTATAGTCACTCGATGGACGTCGTGCCATGATTTGACTACAATTAAAGCGGAGCTTCCATATTGAAGGTCCACAGTATTCTCAAGTCGAGAGAACTATGTAAATCAGTCACTTCGATATTTTCTATTTGACCTTAGTTATATTAACCAACAGAAAACTATCGAGTGAGTCCTTTCATAGTTATTCAATAACTATCAGTACGTAACCCCTAGGTGTGTTTCAATAGTCTTGAGTAATACACTGCCCAAAATTTGGAGAGCATTACATACTCTAATCTCAATGGATACATCGACATCCAATCTTGATGCATCTTGATTAGGAACATTTAAAATGGTATATTTATTTTCATTATGATAAATAACTCATGGTTATAACACTTTATAAATACTATCACAAAATATACCATTTTGTGGATTTTCTATTAAATATAATTTTGATTAAATTAATTAGTTAGTATAACATATCATATCAAGTATATAATAGAAAGAAAACACCTTTTATTTCGAACAAGATTGATTATCGAATTAGATAAATGTAGCAAATTACATAATTACCCCAGGGCATACCCCTAACTTTATCAATCTTCCACTTGCACTTGGGGCCAATTATGGAATCTTATTCCAACTTCTCTAATCAGTTTTCTCAAAACCAATTATATCAGTCCCTCAATGAACGGGTATGCTATCATGCTTTAATTATCTATTCCATCAATCAACTCTCCATGATGTTGGAAAACTATTTTTATCATGTGGAACAATTCGGTATGTCTTTTGACTTCTAGTGAGCTCTAAGTTCTGTTACGAACTATATTGTGAAATTATTATAATATAGCAATGTTATGAGATTATCAACATTTGGAATTATCATCAGCTCAGTTATAAAGTTGCACGTTTATATTTATATACATTATTTTTATTGCGGCTATATTCAAGGTGATGTACTTAGCCTTATTCATTGAATCGGCTGCAGTCTTTCATTTGGAACATTTCCAACTTAAAGTTTCTTAACTTGAATTTGTTATTGACATATTATATTCAATATCGCTGATGGAAAGTTTGAGTCCAAATACTCCTTCATAAGGAGTTCGTTGTTTTTGTAAACAATTCTCTAGTATTTCATAAATCCATAAGAAGACCTCAAACAACAATTTAGTGGCATCAATTTGGATTTCATATTTGCTTCATGTGTCAAATACATAAACAAATCACGATATCGTAGGGAATATAACATCTATTATAATTCCTATTGCCAATGCATAAGGATTCCATCTTACATGTTCCATATTAAACATTTTAATAAGGTGTCCTTGCATATCGTTTTGGGACATTCCCACTATATTTTACACTTACTGTAAAAAACATCATTTACAAATCCAACGTTGAGTCTTAAAACAACTAAAGCTGATTTTAACACATGTACATCATTAACAATCAACAGTGTGTTATTTGCTTATGGTTTAGAAATATCTATGTATCTTTTAAGCATTCTTTCTTATGAGCACGCGCTTCCTCTACATTTTGACCGATAACCAAAATATTTGATATTGCTATCAAAGCACTTGTTTAATTTTGATGCTTTTCTGACTGATACTTTCATATCCGTTCTCGGATCGTATCCGAAAAACCCACAAACTCAATATCGCTTCCACTGACTTCGAGACACTTTGGTTGTTATGTGCAAATAGTATAGTCTAAATATATATTTAGAACTTTCTGCTTCAACACATATATAACAAAACATAAAATCATACTACTCGATAACTTTGTGAGTAAAATCTAACCAACTTGAGTACGTCCAATAGTGAATCTATTATGTTAATTTCAAAAATTGAAATTCACGATATTATTCTTATCAATATGGCTTGCTATATTCCAACTGCATTTGTCTTTATCTTAAAGACATGTTTGCGGTTAATAGATCATATCCCTTCGAATACAGCTATCATAATCATATTTTGATAATGTACTAGGAATCTATTTTCCTTTTATGCATCATACCATATCATAGAGTCAATACTCTTAGTGGTCTAATCAAATAACTGAGGATTATTTATTCTTGGTATTGATAAGAAACTCATACTTTCTCTTTAATGTACAAGAATACTCATCAAACGTTCTAATGTATTTGTGTCTATATAGGTTTGGGCAATTTCATTTCATCCCTTGCAATCAGTTTTATTATTGGATCATATTCAAATCCATTTTATGCCAATAAATTCTTAGAGAAATTCCTTTGCTACGAAGTTGGTCTTTCTGAAATAACAGTTGTTTCTCAATGCAACGAAACGGGCATTCACAAACATTTTATGATTCGCCTTATATAAAATTGACTATGCATTAGTTCATAATATATTTACGTTCTCAACATAAATTAGTCATCTGATGACCATCGCTCTCAAAATTAACTTGGGAATATTCATACAAGATCCGTTACGTACAATTATTACATGTAGTTTTTCGACTCGCATAACCTGCCAACTCCTTCGTCTAGGATATGTAGGGGTTTCTTGTAAACTCTTATCTTATATAGTTTTGTAAACTATTCTTTGGATGATAATAATTTTAACCTTATGTACTACTCTTAAGTAAACAACTTATAGAAAGAATTTTAACTCAACTTCACTCATTATTAATCATGCTTTGTTCAATAAAGTTTGATTACTCCTTATCAATACATCATTATGTATTGTAGGGAGGAGTGATCTTTGAGACTGAATCGTTATTCATATTAGGTACATATAAAAATCTTTCCAATATACTCACTCATTTGATTAAACTGAATTATTTCTATCGCATGTTATTTTATTTACTTTCGTTTTATATCCTAGAAGCTTATCATAGACTTATACATGCATATCAAATACACATGTCCATGTCTATGATTACTCATAAGTGAATATGATAAAGTACATGGAACCGTTTTTGTATTAATAGACTCATGATTATATTGCTTACATCTAAATGTACCAATCCAAAGAGTTCATCAACTCTTATGACACTCCCACTAAATGGGTGCATAACCCTTAATTATTTGAGATATAATTAATCAGTATCATATAATTCATAATCATATAATAAAAATAATTTCTCAAAACTACGGCTTAGTCTACATTCCAAAATGGTTGTAAATTATTTTAGATGCTTCAGTATTTTCCAATGTATCACTTATTTTATGAAAACAAATAACACATTATAGTTTTATTTCATAACGAATATTCATAATATTCATATTGAAATATAACTATGTCTACTTTTCTGTAACACCCCATAAAATGAATCATAAATAAAGGAAGTAAATTGAACTAAATATGATAAAGGTTGAATATAGAAATTTTATAAATTTGGAATTTAACTACGAAAGTTCTTCCATTGCGTTCGTGGTGAAATTCTAATCTGTTTCCATATATAATATGTTGAAAATGGAGCTCAAGCAAAGAAGTTATGAGCATTTGATGTTTTCAGATTTAAATTAATTTAGTTTAAATTCAAATTCAAATGAGAAATCAAATTTAGGGTTTAAATTTCAAAAATTAATTAGCTTGGGGGCTAAGTAAACGTTTAATTAACATTTAACGTTAAAAAGTTAGTTAGCGAATAAAATAATTGTGCAATGGAACAAAATAAACGTTCCCCAAAAATAGACGAGCGGTCAACCTATATAGGTCAACCGGTCAACTATAGCGGTCGACCAGTCGCACATAGGTGGTCGATCGCTTTGCAACAAAAGTTGCCAGTGGCAGCTAGGGGTTGGCTATGTTGTATTAAGTTGTACGCTCCAGATTTATCTGTTTCTTACCTACTTCCAACCTACGGTTCTGGTGCGTTTCAACTCTATAAATAGAACCCTATCATCTCCACTTTTTATTCATATTATTTTGGGGATTACGACGAAATTCTTCCATTTCTATCTCTCTAATAAGATTCAGAAACTCCGTAGGAAATTCAAGTAAGAATTCAACTTATTTCTTATTCGTTTCTTCTTCCTCTAATCTATTCTTGTCCTATTCTTCTCCAATTATTCTGAATCTAACGAATATATATATATATATATGTATGTATGTATGTATGTATCATTTCTACTGTGTGTGTATATCAAAAGAGATAGATTCTAAAAGAGATTGGAAGGCTACATATCCATTTAAGTGAAGTAAGGCTAATCTGTGAGTGGAAAATCTAGTATTTCTTTTCAGCAATTGTTTACTGTATTTCTTTTTTGATTTGAATATGCCTTAGGGATTTTGAGATTTTAGAAATATGATGGATAAAATCCCCCATAATTCCTTTTTATTTCGATATATCAATTCTATGTCCAGATTCCCAATTATCTACATTAATTTGATGGAATTTGTTTCGTTTATGCAATTTTTGATAATTTCATAGTTTATTCCACTTCTCCTTCTTCTTTGGATCAAATTGTGATTCTTCAATAAAATAAGGAGTTTAGACTACGAATTCTATTCGTAGTTTATACCACTTATTCTTATCTTTTCTTGTAGAGGAGGAGTTGAATAAAATATGGGATTTAGATTGCAATTCTTATGGTTTAAGATATTCCATTGAATTGGTGTGATAAATTGAGTTTCAATTTTATTTACAAGTCTGTTATTGCAGTTTTGTTATGAATATTTATTCCCTACTTTGGATGCTGGAATCCCATTAAATCTTGGAATTTCAAGGAAAAGGACTTGTAATACTATTTGGTTAGGGAATTGACATTTAACGTTAGTTTAGAGCGTAAATTCCATATGTTTAGAACTTATTAGGCGCGAATATCTATTTTCTCTATTTGCATAATAACGTATAATTATTGCGTATATGGCGTAGTTAATTAGGCATTTGTTTTCATTTATTTCCCCCATTAGGAAGGTAATTGATTGTTAGAAAAAAATAAGAGGAAACTCGTATACAGCCTAATTATTATTTTAAGGTGTAATAAGGAAGATTTCATATAAAGCCTTATTTATGAAACAATGAGATGAGTGTGCGTGTGTGTGGAGGAGGGGGCAGAGTAATTGATGTATGGCTAAGCCATAGGGATGCAAGGTCAGTAGAGTTACATGGCGGAAATATGCCTTTCACTTTAAGGCTACCATTAGTTGTGTACACTTTGACTGATGTGTGATATCCTTATGATAAGTATTTGTAATGACACGAGGTTGGTCCCAAATTCTGTGGGGGAAATCTACCCAGCTAATCTGGCTACCAGTTCCTACTAATAGTCGAACTAATGTGAGACGTCATTATGAGTTTTGAAATAAATGGGTACACTTTGCTATTATTTTTTGTTCCATCCGCTATGAGTTCTGAATGTTTAGTCATGGCTCTGCAATGTTATTTCTTTTTACTACTAACAGATTACCTTAGAATGGATTTAAGTTTCGATGTGCCTTTTGTGGGTTGAAATTTAGACTTGTTCCGGGGTGGGTTATTACATTTGGTATTAGAGGCTAGGTTACCCGATCAACGAGGAAAAACTATACGTATAAGACGTATTTGTTATTTGAAAAGGTTTTTCAAAAATAATATTCAAAGAATTCTTACTATACACACACATACCCTATCTTCTTTAACATACGCATATACACTAGGCAACCTTTTTCTTTCAGCATGTAAACACTATCTTAGGAAATCATCATTAAAGGTTTAACCTATAGATAGATGATATGGCTAATAATTAATCTTCTTTTGAACAAGGGAACCTTATCCGCAAAAGACCACCCATTCATGGAATGCTCGAATGGTTTATACAATATCTTTGGACTGTCGAGTAGATTCCTATTCCTCTACCTGCACCAACTGCCCTGCCCTGTTGATGCAACACCCCATCATGTCGAATTTCCTAAGTTGTGTAAGGACTTCTCAATATGGGAGGGAAGATATACTCTGGAACTGAAGGATATTCAGAAGCTAAAGCTTGGATTAGTAATTACGAGAAGATATTTAGAGAGCGTGATTGGGATGATCAGCTAAGAAGAAGAATAACAGCTTGGCACCTCAAGAAAGAGGCCTTGAATTGGTGGAACTTTGTAACTAACGAGCACCATGGAAGGATATTCTCTTAGGATGAATCCAAGGATCGATTTGAGATGAGATTCATGTCTAGAGTAGAGGTTAGCTTGCAATTGGAAAAGTTCATTCAGGCGAGACAAGGAGATTATACCCTTAAGGAGCACATAGCTAAGTTTACCGAATTGGCTGAATTCGGGATGAGCCTAATAGTAACACCTATGAAAAAGGCCATAAAGTTATCAAAGGGCTTAAATTCCCTGCTAATAGAAATGTAGTTGACCCAAGTACCTATTGGGGCCATGTATGAGATGTTGATAGAAATGGCAATGCTGCATGTGGCCAATGAGGAAGATAAGGGAATGAAGAAGGAGAAGTCTGCATTGACCCAAAAGCAAGGAGGGTCCAAGAAGGGGAGCTTTTGGGCCAATAAGAAATTGAAGAGGATGTTTAAAAAGGATGGGAAGGTGTGTATGAAATGCCAAAGGAAGGGTCATGAAGCTACGAAAGGGCATCACAAGAATCAGTGTACCAAGATGGCTATGGAAGGATCAAGCGGACATCCTACGTTATTAAAGTCGTCCCTATTGCCAGTAAGCCACCAAGAAACCAAGGAAAAGCAGCTTTAGAAGGTATAACTCTTATTTTTGAGGTTACTGTTCGTACCATATTTGATTCAGGGGCATTACATTCCTTTATAGCTAGGGATGTATTAAATTCCTTAAACCTTCAAATCCAAATGGTCAATAGCCCAATAGAGGTTTCCAATCCCATTGGTGGTTCAACTCATCTGTCTCTTATTTGCAAAGACCCAGTGTTGGACATATGTGACGTTGATTTCATATGTACTGTGTATGTTCTAAATTTAGAGGGGTATGGGATTATCTTAGGTATGTATCGGTTGTCATATTATGGAGACATTCTTAACTATGATAAGAGGGTAGTACAATTTAGGAGTTTTGGACGTCGTGACCTAAAAGTTCTTTGTACAACCAAAGTTTTAGTTGAATTAAGCCATTTATACTCACTAAATCTATCTGTTGTTGGAGAGCCATCATCCGTACATGTAGTTTGTGAATATCTTGATGTCTTCGAGGAGGTCTTGGGTCTCTCCCCCTATAGGGAAATTGAGTTCCTAATCAATTTGGAGAATGACGCAAGACCCATTGCTCTACCTTTGATACATATGGCCCCTAATGAAAGAAGGGAATTGGATAAGAAAATCTCAGAGCTATTGAAGAAAGGATTCATTCGTAGGAGTACTTCTAAGTGGGGAGCCCCTGTTGTTTTTGCTATTAAGGCAGACGGTTCTTCGAGACTCTATGTCTGTTATAGGGAGTTGAATAATTTGACAAGGAAGAATAGGTACCTTCTACCTAGAATAGATGACTTATTCGACCAACTTGTAGGGGCTAAAGTCTTTTTTCAATTAAACTTAACAATGGGATTCCATCAGTTGAGGATTGTAGAGGAAAGCAAGCCGAAGACCTTATTTTGTACTACAGATGGGCTCTATGAGTAGGAAGTAATGCCTTTTGGAACGACGAATGCCCCAACATACTTTATTGATTTGACGAATAGAGTATTTACAGGGCATCTTAAAAAATATGCCATAGTGTTTGTTGATGATAACTTGGTTTTATCCAAAGGCGAGATGGAGCATGAGGACCACCTTAGGGAGGTATTGGAGACCTTGAGAAAAACCCAACTCAAAGCCAAGTTTTCTAAATGCCACTTTTGGAAAAAATGAAGTTAGGTTCCTTAGGCATATTGTTTCAAACAAGGATTGGCTACGGACCTTGCTAAAGTGGGAGTTTCCCAAGGATGGAAGACTCCTAGTAATGCATCAGAGGTTAGGAGTTTTCCAAGGTTGGTAGGCTACTATAGGAAGTTCATCAAGAGCTTTGCACAAATAGAAGCCCCTTTAACCCGATTGACTAAGAAGAATCTAGTTTTTGTTTGGGATTATAGATGCACCAAGGAATTTGCGAAGCTTAAGGATTCATCGACTAGTGCACCTGTGCTCACTATTCCAAATGGAACCAAGCCAGTTACGGTTTTCACATATGCATGTGGTACATGATTAGGGGGAGTTCTTATGCAAGAAGGGAAGGTAGTTGCCTATGCTAGTAGACAACTGAAGGACCATTAGAAGGGGTATCCAGTGCATGATTTAGAATTGGTAGTCATTGTTTTTGCCTTAAAAATATGAAGGCATTATCTTTTGGGAGAAATGTTTGAGTTATTCACTGATCATGAATCACTTAAATACCTATTTTCATAAAAAGATTTGAATTTTAGATAGCATAGGTGGATGATGTATATAACATCCTTTGACTTTAGTATTCAATATACCCTTGGAAAAGGGAACGTAGTCACTGACGTTCTTAGTCAGAGACATGCTACCCTACGTGCTATATATGAATGGAGATAGTTGGAGTTTCTCTCGAATTTTAACCTCCAACCGTCAACAGAACCCATCCAAGGTTTTCTAGCAATTATGGAGATTAAACCAGCCTTGATGGATCGTATAGCATATGAGCAAGTGAAGGATGAGGGGTTAGTAGAGATTTTGGAGAAATTGAGAAAAGGAGAATATTTTCCACATGCTAGGAGGTATTCGGTTGATGAGAATGGATGTTTGAGAAGAGATGGACGTCTTTGTGTTCCAATGATTGATGATTTGATGAGAGATGTGCTTATTAAGTGTCATCACTCAAGGATGACCATTCATCCCGGAGGAGATAAGATGTACAGGGACATAAAGAGAATTTTCTTTTGAATGGAATGAAAAGAAGCGTAGCTGAGATTGTTGTTAGGTGATTGATATGTCAGAAAATAAAAGCTAAGCAAGGGAAGCCTGATGCATTATTATTACCTTTGGAAATTTCAACTTGGAAGTGAGAACATATTTCAATGGATTTTGTGGAAGGAGTGACTAAAATTTAGAAGGGCAATGAGGCTATTTGGATCGTTGTGGATAGACTCACTGAGAGTGCTCATTTTGTCCTGATCAAGAGAAATAGGACTAGCGCCTCTTTCACACAGATTTATATTATGAAGGCTTACGTCTACATGGAATTCCTATAAGCATAATCAGTGATAGGGACCCTTTATTCACTAGCGAGTTTTGGAGGAGCCTACAAACAGCTTTGGGAACTTCTTTGAACCTTAGCACAAGATATCACCCACAAACTGGTGGATAAACAGAGAGGGTGAATAGGATTTTGGAGGACTTGTTGAGAGCTTGTGTCTTGGATTTCGGAGGACATTGGGAGCAGCATCTACCGTTGGTTGAGTTTGCGTATAACAATAGCTATCAAGCGACGATTGGTATGGCCTCTTTTGAAGCACTTTATAGGCTTCCATGCAAATCGCCTAGTTGTTGGTGAGAAACCACCAACAAAGTATTACTCGGACCCAATTTAATCCATGATAGCATGGAAAAAGTAGAGTTGATCAGGAAAAGGATGCAGGTAGCACAAGACCATCAGAAAGCTTATGTAGATAGAAGAAGGAAAGAGCTTGAATTTGAGGTTAGAGATATGGTATTTGTTAAAATCTCCCCTCTTAGAAAAGTTGTCAGGTTTGGCAAATCTGGAAAATTGGTGCCTAGATTTGTTGGCCATTCAGAATTCTAGAAAAATAGGAAAATGGGCATATCGTGTGGAGCTTCCTAAGTTGGCAGGAACCCACGATGTTTTCCACGTTTCTTACCTTAGGAAATACATTCATGACACACTAACAGAATAGAGCCTAACCAGTTAGGGATTTTGAGATGTAGCAGGCAGTGCCTCGTGCCACTACACGCATTATAGAGCATGGTACTATAAGACTCCATAATAAAATAATTAAGTTGGTCCAAGTATAACGGAGGGACAATCCGGGGTAAAGCTCATGGGAGACCAAAGAGAAGATGAAGAGCACTCACCCAAAGCTTTTCACTGGTAATTTTCTCTTAAAAATTAGGATTTTGGTTACATCGTGGTTGCTAGATTGGATGGTAAGAGATGGTTGTTACACTTTTTCGCAATCACTTGACACTCATGTAGAAATTTTTATTTATGTTTAGGATATTTGCATACATACTTTTATAATACAATTACACAATCATGCTAGGATTAAGTTCATTTTAACATGTCTGTAGTACATTATCACATTGCACTATTGGTTGAGTAGATGGTTGTGTAGAGAACTTTGTTGCATAACATGGATGTTGTTGCACGTTACACTGTTTGCCTCTTACAAGATTTCAGAATGAAATCCTTTTTAAAGGGGAGAATGTAACACCTATAAAATGAAGCATAAATAAATGAAGTAAATTGAATTAAATATGATATGGGTTGAATATGGAAATTTTATAAAAGTTGGAACTTGACCACGAAAGTTATTCCTTTGCGTTGTGTTAAAACTGTAATCTGTTTTCATATATAATATGTTGAAAATGGAGCTCGAGCAAAGAAGTTATGAGCATTTGAAGTTTTCAGATTTAAATTAATTTAGTTTGAATTAAATTCAAATGAGAAATCAAATTTAGGGTTTAAATTTCAAAAATTAGCTTAGGGGCTAGGTAACGTTTAACGTTAAAAAGTTAATTAGGGAATAAAATAGTTGTGCAATGGAACAAAATAAACGTTCCTCGAAATAGAGGAACGGTCGACCTATATAGGTCAACCGGCCGACCGTGGTGGTCGACCGGTCGTACATAAGCGGTCGACCGCTTGGCAATGAAAGTTGTCAGTGGCGGCTAGGTTTTGAAGCTATGTTGTAGGCCCCAAATTTATCTATTTCTTACCTACTTCCATCCTACGGTTCTAGTGCATTTCAACCGCTATAAAAAGAACCCTATCCTCTCCACTTTTTATTCATATTATTTTGGGTAATACGATGAAATTCTGCCATTGCTATCTCTCTAATAAGATTCAGAAACTCCATAGGGAATTCAGGTAAGAATTCAACTTATTTCTTATTCGTTTCTTCTTCCTCCAATCTATTCTTATCCTATTATTCTCCAATTATTCTGAATCTAACGAATATATATACCTCTTCCATATTGTGTGTATGTACATCAAAAGAGAGAGGTCCTGGAAGAGATTAGAAGGCTACAAATCCATTTAAGTGAAGCTAAGGCTAATATGTGAGTGGAAACCTTAGTATTTATTTTAAGCAATTGTTTAGTGTATTTTTCTTTGGATTTGAATATGGCTTAAGGCTTTTTGGATTTCAAAAATATGATAGATAGAATCCCCGAAAATTCCTTTTTATTTCGATAAGTCAATTCTATGTTGAGACTTCCAATTATTTACATTAATTTGATGAAATTTGTTTCGTTTATGCAATTTTTGATAATTTCATAGTCTATTCCACTTCTCCTTCTTCTTTTGGGTCAAATTGTGATTCTTCAACAAATAAAGGGTTTAGATTATGAATTATATTCGTATTTTACACCACTTATTCTTATTTATTTCTTTGTAGAAGAGGAGATGAATAGAATATGGGGTTTATATTGCAATTCTTATAGTTTAAGATATTCCATTGAATTGGTGTAATAAATTGAGTTTCTATTTTATTTACAAATATGTTACTATAGTTTTGGTTATGAATATTTATTCCTTGCTTTGGATATTAGAATCCCATGAAATCTTGGGAATTTGAAGGAAAATGACTTGCAATAATATTCGGTTAAGGAATTGACATTTAACGCTAGTTTAAAGTGTAAAATGTGCACGTTTAGAACTTATTACGCATGAATATTTATTTTTCTCTATTTGTGTAATTAACGTATAGTTATTGTGTATATGGCGTAGTTATTTAGGCATCTATTTTCATTTATTTTACTAGAAAGGTAATTGATTGTTAGGCGAAAATAAACTCTTATATAGCCTAATTATTATTTTAAGGCATAATAAGGAAGATTCCTTATAAGGCCTTATTTATGAAACAGTGAGATGAGAGTGAGTGTGTGTGTGTGTATGGAGAGTAATTGATGTATGGCTAAGTCATAGGGATGCGAGGTTAATAGAGTTACATGACAGAAGTCCGCCCTTCACTTTGAGGCTACCAGCAGTTGTGTACACTTTGATTGATGTGAGATATCCTTATGATAAATATTTGTAATGACACGAGGTTGGTCCCAAATTCTATACGGGAAATTTGCCCAGCAAATATGGCTACTAGTTCCTAAGAATAGTCGGACTAATGTGAGACATCATTATGAGTATGGGCCATAAGACGAAGGGCTTGCTTCAAGGACTTGAGGTATTAATTGGTTGGACCCGCCCCTTTCCCTTAGATGAAGTATAAAATAGCCAAGGGGTTACGTTAGGTGATATCTCTATGAGAGGGTCTGCTTTTGAAAATAGGTATTAAATGTTGGGGTCTTCCTTAATTAAGGTATGATTTGATAGATATTACAGGCTCAGATCTTTGATTTTGATTACAATTGATCCTATAACTCTTGAACAGTGCTTAATCTTGAGAGAGATGAAAGAAATCAGATAGTATACGAAAAAGAATCAAACTAGTAATGAATGAATTTGATTCTGCTTGAATTTCGATAGAGTTTTGATAGAAATTATTTCAGAATTCAAAAGAATAAAAAGAAGAGAGAAAAATAAGAAAGTAGTTATTGAAAATTCATTTGGAAGACTGGTATATATAAGGAAACAACGGTTATGTCCATTCATGAAGAGATACGACTAAAAGGCACTTCCATTCAAATTTGAATTTTGAAAAATATGGCTAGTATGTCGACATACTTATAGAGGATATGTCGACATATCCTTTTGTATTTTGAAAAATTACTTAATAAAAATTGTTTTGAAATTATTAAGTTTTTTAAAATATTTTGAAACTTTGTGCAAACATTTAAACATAATTTATACATATTTTAATCATATTAAAACTTATATAAAATAATTTTTGGATTTAATAAGAATATTTAATATAATGTAGATAATATATATAAAATCAATATAGTTATAAATTATTAAAGTATAAACCATAATTCAATAGGTATATAAACTTAAAAACACTAAAATAATATCTTTATAAGTATAAGAGATTTGAAAATCATTCTGGAAATATTTTGAAAAGATTATTTTAAAAATAGAATATTTGAAAAACAATTTAAAACAAAATTAGAGAAGGTAATGAGAGGAATGCGGAATACGGATCTTAAGGCTAGGAATAACACTAGAGGGGGGTGAATAGTGTTTTCAAGAAATTACTAAATCTTTTTGAGTTTATGTTAATTTGAACACAAATGTATGCAATATTCAAACACAAATATAATCACAGAAACAAACACAGATACAGAAATAAAGTAAATGCAGTAAAGGAAAGAACACACCGGATTTTATACTGGTTCGGGGTTACCCTACATCCAGTCCCGCACAACTAAGTACGGATTTCCTTTCAAAAGCAATTCAATAATTACAACCCTCGGTTTCTAGGCTATGAGGTACACCCTCCAGAATCACAATCCTCTGGGTAGAGATAATTGATTTCCGGGGCAACAATTTTACCCAATTGATTTACAAGGCTACAATCACACCTTTTCTCGCTTGATTGATTTCCAAGGCTACAATCACACCTTTTCTCGCTAGATAGATTACAAAGAAGCCTATAACTCTGAATAGCACTTGGATCTTGTTGAGATAGTGATAGAGAATCAAACCAGAGATAATCTAGTTAGATTCAATGTTGATTTCGGCAAAGTAATGATAGGATTTTGAATAAGAAAATGTGGAAGAAGAAGAGAAGTGAAAAACCAGAAAAACTGATATAAAATTCGTTAAAACTAACCCCTATTTATAGAAGAACAACAGTCATGTCCATTTGTGAAAGGTTATGGCGAATAGACACTTCTTTTGAAATTCAAATTTTTGAATCTAACTGACACTATGTCGACATAGGGTACTAGGGCATGTCGACATCCCAAAGGAAATTTTGATGTTTTGTTTTTCTTTGAAAATAACCTTTATCTTATATTAAAACTATTTTAAACTTTATAAATATACTTGACTATAGACAAAATACATAGATGAATATAAAGAATAATATATATAAAATTTTACTATAATTTTATATTTAAATCTAAGTATAAATATATTATAATTAAAAGATAGTTTTAAAAAGCCGAAGTTTAAAAACAAGAATATTTAAGGCTAAAACATCTTTTTGAAAATCATTTGAAAAGATAATTTTTAAGGCTAAAACATTTTGAAAAACAATTTTGAAAATCATTCTGAAGTAGTTTTGAAAATCATTTTGAAGTAGTTTTGCAAGCTTCTTCCTGCAGAATATCTCATCATGTCAGGACTCGAGAACTTGTACAAAACCAGGATGTTCGTGGGTTTGTAAGCCACTTGTCGTAGGTTTGTAAGCTACTTGTCGTGGGTTTGTAAGCCACTAAAAAGGTAGAAATGGGTTCCATCCCAAAAGAAAAATGGAGTGAAGATTTCAGTGCTATTGTGATGTTTTAACATAATTCTAGACTTAATACTTATCTTGAAATCTTGAACTCTTGATAATCTTGATACTCATGAGTCTTCAATCTTGATATCTTGAATCTCTATACTGTACAGTCTTCATTCTTGGTACCTGCATGGTTAAATCCTGCATATACATATATATCTAAACTATAATGTTAGTATTTATATTTTATAATCTTATTCTAAGGTTGTTGTCATCAATACCATCAACTCATGTACTAACAATCTCCTCCTTTTTGATGATGACAACCTTTGTTTATAAAATATTACTTCTATCCTAATATCTCCCCCTAAATCTAATAACTCCCCTTTAATCTATGCCTAACTCTTCTATTCTATATTTCTCCCCCTTTGTCATCAACAAAAACAAACTCTAAACTATATAACTCCAAACTAAATAGTTCTTACTCTAATATTCTATATGATGATAGTGTTATCATCAATACTTACTTGTAAACCTAAAACTTAGTCCTAAATTACAAACTCTCCTAACTAAGAATCTATATAATAATACTTGTAATAGAACATATATAAGAACACACATTATTTATTAATTATATATTTGTTGATATTTACATTTTCGTAGAGATTGTAAAACAAACAACAAATAGAAAAGAAACTAATGTGAGTCTTTGAACATAGGAGATCTATGAACCGAACAATTTGGATAGTGGAAATAGAAATTTCCACGTTGTTCGACAAGATTTCCATCTTTGTCAAAGCACACTTCGCCAACACAAACGACTTTGTCGTTGTCTTCCGCATGCTCTTCTTCCATTGGTTCTTCTTCTTCTTCACTTTCCTCTTGTTCATGATCTCCTGAAGAGTCCTCGTCAATCAAGATTGGGTTAGCATGATTATCCATAAGAAATTTTTGCAAATTCCTAAGGATTTTGCCTTGCCTCTCTTGTTCTTTGTCCATTCGAAGTTGCATCACTTGAATTTCAGTCATTAACTGAAGGGTATCTTTTAGAGAATCCTCTATTTTCGTTACACGAGCGAGCGTTGATTGTTGAAACGGACCAGAAGTAGGCGATGGGAACAAAAAGGTTGATTTTAAGTTTGATTTGGAAGAGGAGGCCATTGATAAATTGATTTCAGAAGATAGAACAAAAAGAGAACAGAGAGAATGAAGAAATTTCGAAATAGGAGAAATTTATAACCACTTATTTGAATTTTGGTGGGAAAAAAAATTAAAATTAAAAAACGTTATATGTCGACATGGGTCTAGGGGGGATGTCGACATGGTTCTTGAATTTTTGCCTATTTAATTTATTTTGAGTTAATTTTTAATTATACTTGTTATTTATATTTTATATTTCAGTTAATGAACAAATACCTAATTCTCTTCTTAATTTAGTAAATGTAGATTCATTTAAGGGTTTTCTTAAGATATCAACAATTTGATTTTCAAAATTGATATAATCGAGAGTAATTACTTCTCTACTTATATTATCTCTGAGAAAATGGTGTTTGATATCAATATGTTTAGTTCGAGCATGTTGAGTAGTATTTTTGGATAAATTTATTGCACTAGTATTATCACAATAAATTGGTGATTTTGAGATATTTAAACCAAAATCTTTTAAAGTTTGTTGCATATATATTACTTGAGAACAAGCCAAAGCAGCAGAAATATACTATGCTTCAGTTGTAGATAGAGAAACTATGTTTTGCTTTTTTACTAAACCAGGAAATCAGAGAATGCCCTAAAAAGTGACAAGTTCCACTTGTACTTTTTCGGTCTGATTTACAACCAGCATAATTAGCATTACAGTAAGATATTAAATCAAACGAATCATTTTTAGGATAAAATAAGCCATAATCAAAGGTGTGTTTAACATATCTTGTAATACGTTTTACAGCTTTTAAGTGAGTTTCTTTAGGTTGGGATTGATACCTTGCACAGAGACAGACACTATGCATGATATCAGGTCTACTCGCAGTGATATAGAATAGTGATCCAATCATTCCTCTATATAATTTTTGATCTACATCTTTCGAGAGATCTTCTTTACTAAGGTACTCATTGGTTGCCATGGGAGTGGGTTTTCCACTCGCAGTAGTCAAACCAAATTTACTAACTAGGTCTTTAGCATATTTTTCTTGACTAATAAAGATATCATTATCTAATTGTTTTATTTGTAATCCTAAAAAGAAGTTTAATTCACCCATATGACTCATCTCAAACTCTTTTGTCATTATTTCAGAGAATTCTTTATCCATTTCAAAATTAGTTGATCCAAAAATGATATCATCTACGTAGACTTGTACTAGTTGAATATCATTTTTATTTCTTTTAATAAAAAGAGTATTATCTACTTTACCTATTTCAAAATTTGATTGTAACAAGTAAGATCTTAGTCTATCATAACAGGCTCTAGGAGCTTGCTTTAGACCATATAGAGCTTTCTTAAGTTTATAAACATGATTTGGAAATTTATCATTTTCAAACAGTGGTGGTTGTTTAACAAATACTTCTTCTTTTACAAAACCATTTAAAAATGCACTTTTAACATCCATTTGAAATAATTTGAAATTATTATGATTTGCGAAAGCAAGTAGAATCCTAATGGCTTCTAATCTTGCCACGGGAGCAAAGGTTTCATCAAAATCTATTCCTTCTTCTTGACAATAACCTTGAGCGACTAACCAAGCTTTATTTCTAACAACCTCTCCTTGTTCATTCATTTTATTTTTATAAACCCATTTAGTTCCAATTATTGTTTTATTTTCAGGTCTAGGAACAAGTTCCCAAACATCATTTCTAGTAAATTGATTTAATTCTTCTTGCATAGCCAAAATCCATGAATCATCAGTTGATGCTTCTTCTGGATTTTTGGGTTCAATAGTTGATATAAAAGCTACATTACTCATTTGACTTAGTTGGTTTCTAGTTTTAACAACAGATTGCATATCTCCAAGTATATTTTCTATAGGGTGATCTTTTAAAAGTTTAATCCTTTTATTAGGATGATTTAATTCATTATTTGTTTCAGTTGACTCTTGGTTTTGAGTGATTAAATCCTCTTCGTCATTTATTTCTTCAAATTTTTTGAAATTTTCATCAAATGAAACCTGCATTGTTTCTTCGATGGTATTAGTTCTTAAATTAAATAATCTATATGCTTTACTTCTATTAGAGTATCCGATAAAAATACCTTTGTCGGATTTAGGATCAAATTTATCTAAGTTATCTTTTGTATTTAAAATAAAACATTTACTTCCAAAAATTCTAAAATAAGATACCTTAGGTTTCTTTGAGAAAATAAGTTCATAAGGTGTCTTATCAGTTAAAGGTCTAATTAAAATTCTATTTAAAATATAACAGGCGGTAGCAACTGCTTCTGCCCAAAAGTACTTTGGTAAATTACTATCAGAAAGCATAGTTCTCGCACACTTTTGAATCGTCCTATTTTTACGTTCTACTACTCCGTTTTGTTGTGGAGTTCTTGGAAATGAAAAATTGTGAATTATTCCCTTTTTATTGCAGAATTCTTCAAACTTTTCATTTTCAAATTCACCACCGTGATCACTACGGATGGTTATAATTTTTTGAGAAAATTGATTTTGAACCCTTTTTGAAAAATTCTTAAAACATTCAAAAGTATCACTTTTATGTTTCAAAAATATTGTCCATGTAAATCTAGAATAATCATCTACAATTACAAAAACATATTTACTGTGATTTAATAACTAAATTTGAGATGGACCAAATAAATCAAGATGAAGTAATTCAAGAGGTTTTGAAGTTGAAATCAAATCTTTTAATTTAAAGGAACTTTTTCTAAGTTTTCCTAGTTGACACGCATCACATAGACTATCTACTTTAAAGTTCATTTTAGAGAGGCCTCTTACTAGATCATGTTTTGACAGTCTAGATAAGAGTTTGAAATTCAAATGCCCAAATCTCTTATGCCAAATCCAAGGGTCACTTGCATTTGCCAAAAGACACAAGTTATCATTTGAAATTTTCATACTAAGAATATAAATATTTTAATTCCCTCAAATATTATGGTTGAATTATTATCTTCAATGCGACACTTATCCTTTTCTAATTTAATTTTATATCCTTTATCGCATAGTTGACTTATACTTAGTAGATTGTGTTTCAGATTCTTAACTAGCAAAACATTAGTAATAATAGGAGTTTCAGAGTTACCGACTTTGCCGATGCCGATCACATAACCTTTTGAATTGTCTCCAAAGTTAACCAGTCCTCCGTCTTTGTATATTATATCATTCAGCATATCTGGATTCCCAGTCATGTGTCTAGAACATCCACTATCGAGTATCCATTTTTTCTTTTTGGTCTGCACAGTTTGTTTGTTCTGGATTGATTCCTCAACTCCTATAAAGCATGATTCCTACACATCAAACAATCTTAGTAGACAACTTGTATTTGAGTATTGATTATATGCAGACTCAAGAGACAATAATGATCTGAATATTTCTAAACATGGATTAACAAATTTCTTAAACATAGCCATTTTTTTCTTTTAAAAAAAACTTTTTCAAAAATCAGATTATGAAACTTTTGAAAACTTTGCTCTGATACCAAATGCGAGGAATGCGGAATACAGATCTTAAGGCTAGGAATAACACTAGAGGGGGGTGAATAATGTTTTTAAGAAATTACTAAATCTTTTTGAGTTTATGATAATTTGAACACAAATGTATGCAATATTCAGACATAGATATAATCACAGAAACAAACACAGATACAGAAATAAAGTAAATGCAGTAAAGGAAAGAACACACCGGATTTTATACTGGTTCGGGGTTACCCTACATCCAGTCCCGCACAACTAAGTACGGATTTCCTTTCAAAAGCAATTCAACAATTACAACCCTCGGTTTCAAGGCTACGAGGTACACCCTCCAGAATCACAATCCTCTGGGTAGAGATAATTGATTTCCGGGGCAACAAGTTCACCCAATTGATTTCCAAGGCTACAATCACACCTTTTCTCGCTTGATTAATTTCCAAGGCTACAATCACACCTTTTCTCGCTAGATAGATTACAAAGAAGCCTATAACTCTGAATAGCACTTGGATCTTGTTGAGATAGTGATAGAGAATCAAACCAGAGATAATCTAGTTAGATTCAATGTTGATTTCGGTAGAGTAATGATAGGATTTTGAATAAGAAAATGTGGAAGAAGAAGAGAAGTGAAAACCCAGAAAAACTGATATAAAATTCGTTGAAACTAACCCCTATTTATAGAAGAACAACAGTCATGTCCATTCGTGAAAGGTTATGGCGAATAGACACTTCTTTTGAAATTCAAATTTTTGAATCTAACTGACACTATGTCGACATGGGGTACTAGGGCATGTCGACATCCCAAAGGAAATTTTGATGTTTTGTTTTTCTTTGAAAATAACCTTTATCTTATATTAAAACTATTTTAAACTTTATAAATATACTTGACTATAGACAAAATACATAGATGAATATAAAGAATAATATATATATAATTTTACTATAATTTTATATTTAAATCTAAGTATAAATATATTATAATTAAAAGATAGTTTTAAAAAGCTGAAGTTTAAAAACCAGAATATTTAAGGCTAAAACATCTTTTTGAAAATCATTTGAAAAGATAATTTTTAAGGCTAAAACATTTTGAAAAACAATTTAGAAAATCATTCTGAAGTAGTTTTGAAAATCATTTTGAAGTAGTTTTGCAAGCTTCTTCCTGCAGAATATCTCATCATGTCAGGACTCGAGAACTTGTACAACACCAGGATGTTTGTGGGTTTGTAAGCCACTGTCGTAGGTTTGTAAGCTACTTGTCGTGGGTTTGTAAGCCACTAAAAAGGTAGAAATGGGTTCCATTCCAAAAGAAAAATGGAGTGAATATTTCAGTGCTATTGTGAAGTTTTAACATAATTCTAGACTCAGTACTTATCTTGAAATCTTGAACTCTTGATAATCTTGATACTCATGAGTCTTCAATCTTGATATCTTGAATCTCTATACTGTACAGTCTTCATTCTTGGTACCTGCATGGTTAAATACTGCATATACATATATATCTAAACTATAATGTTAGTATTTATATTTTATAATCTTATTCTAAGGTTGTTGTCATCAAAACCATCAACTCATGGACTAACAGGTAAGAGAGATCGGGACAGTGCTATCAAGGTTTTAACATAAATTCTATGACTCTATAAATTATCTGGAATATCTTGAAATCTTAAACTCTTCAATACCCATGTGTCTTCATCCTTGAACTACTGAAACTTTATATGAGCATCTTGAATATATTCTTAATATCAGCGTCTTGATACTGTATAGTCTTCTCAATCAATACATGTCTAATATCTTACACTATATACTATATATATCTTGATAAAACATTAGTATCTATATTTTATATAATGTCTTATAGTTGTTACAATCAATGCAAATACCTAAGGTACTAACAATTTCCCCCTTTTTGATGATGATAACTCTGTACATAAAATGTATAACTCTCCCTGAGTTACAAAATTCTCCCTGAGTCTATGCCTAGATTTTATATATTTCTCTCCCTTTATCATCAACAAAAATAACTAACTAAAACTATAACTCCTCCTAACTAAGATACTACATTAATAATGATAAGAATGATATACAAGAAATGATGAGTGATAACACAAATCATTAATAGTAACCATACCAAATTATATATTCATTTAATATCACATTACAAAGTAATCACAATCCAATCATACCCTAAACTTTACATATATGTTCAAAGTAAAACTATTAAATCAAATCAAATATACAAACCACACATTAAAACAATCAAAGCAAATTAACTACTATCCTAATGTGATTTCCTAATGATCGAGGATTTGTGAATAGGGTAGTGAGGATAATGAAGGCAGAAGTTCCCTTTTGTTCACGAGATTTCAATCTTGATCAAAATATATTTCTCCGACGCATCGAACTTCGTCATCTTCTTCCATGTGTTCATCCTCCTCCTCCTCTTCTTCTTCTTATTCCTATTCTTCATCATCACTGCCTTGAACGGGGTTATCAATAGCCAAATTTGCAGACTCATCGTTAATAACTATTGAATTCATAGGATTATTTAATAGATATTTTATAAGTTGCGAAGAATTCTGCTTTGCTTCTCTTGTTCCTTGGTTATACAAAGTTGCACCATATAAATTTCAGTGAGCATTTGCAGAATATTCTTTATTTCATTCTCCATTTTAGTGATCTTGGCCATGGGCCTTGGGTTGGAGAAGGGAAGGAAAACAATGGATTTTCTTCTCTACAACATTTGGGATTAGAAGAAGCTATGGTTTGTTTGTTTCAGAAGTTTAAAATAGAGATAATATAGAAAAACGATGAAGAAAGTTGAAATTTGGTTATTATATAACCAACAATTTGAATTTTGGAGGGAAAATAGAAAAAGAGATTTTATCGTTATATGTCTACATATGAGGGTAGGATATGTTGACATACTTAGTATTATTTTGATTATTTTGTTTTTCTTTATATTTTGCAATTTTTAATTCATTATTTTTATATTTCCAATAGAGAACAAATTCCTAACTCTCTTCTTAATTTAGTAAAGGATGTTTGATTCAATTGTTTTGTTAAAAAATCAGCTATTTGATTTTCGGTGTTTATAAATTCAAGTGATATTATTTCTTTGTTTACATTACCTCTTAGAAAATGGTGTCTTATATCAATATTTTTAGTTCTAGCATGATGAGTTGGATTTTTAGATAGATTGATCGCACTTGTATTATTACAGTATATTAGCGATTTAGTAAAATTTAAACCAAAATCTTTTATTGTCTGTTGCATATAGATAACCTGTGAACAGGCTAATGCTGCTGAAATATATTCTACTTCTGTCGTAGACAGAGATACAGAGTTTTGCTTCTTAATAAACCAAGAAACTAGAGAGCGTACCAAAAAGTGACAAGTTCCACTTGTACTTTGTGGTCTGATTTGCAACCGGCATAGTCAGCATCACTATATGAAATTAATTCAAAGGAGTCTTCTTTTAGGTAAAAGAGTCCATAGTCTAATGTGTTATTTACATATCTCAAAATTCATTTTACGGATTTTAAAGGAGTTTCTTTAGGTTGTAACTGATATCTTGCACAGAGACAAACACTATGCATTATATCAGGTCTACTAGCAGTCATATAGAGTTATGATCCAATCATTCCTCTACACAATTTTTGATCCACATCTTTTGAATTTTCTTCTTTATTTATTTTTCGTTAGTCGCCGTGGGATTTGGTTTACCATTGGTATTTGACATACCAAATTTCCTAACTAAATCTTTAGCATAATTTTCTTGGCAAATAAAAATTCCACTCCTAAGTTGGTTATTTGTAATCCTAGGAAATAATTTAGCTTTCCCATATGACTTATTTCAAATTCCTTAGTCATTAATTTTTTAAAAATATTTATTTAGTTTACCGTTGGTAGATCTAAAAATGATATCATCTACATATATTTGTATTATCTGTGTATCATTTTTATCTCTTTTAATAAAAAGTGTACTATCTACTTTGCCTATTTCAAAATTTGATTACAATAGATAGGATTTGAGTCTATCATACCAAGCTCTTGGAGCCTGTTTCAAACCATACAAAGCCTTCTTTAATAAACATGATCAGGTAGTTTTTCATCTTTAAAAAGTGGGGTTGTTTTACATATACATCTTCTTTAATAAAACTGTTTAAAAATGCACTTTTAACATCCATTTGGTATAACTTAAAATTATTATGATTAGCAAAAGCAAGTAAAATTTGTATAGCTTCTAATCTTGCTATAGGTGCAAAAGTTTCATCAAAATCTATTCCTTCTTCTTGACAATAACCTTATGCAGCTAATCGAGATTTATTTTCACAACTTCTCCTTGTTCATTCATTCTATTTCTATATACCCATTTAGTTCCTATTATGGATTTATTCTCGGGTCTTGGGACTAATTCCCATACATCATTTCTTGTAAATTGATTCAATTCCTCTTGCATAGCGAGAATCCATGAATCATCAGTTGATGCTTCTTTTGGATTTTTAGGTTCAATAGTTGAAATAAAAGCAACGTTACTTATTTTATTTAGTTGATTTCTAGTTTTAACAACAGATTCAATATTTCCATGTATATTTTCTATAGGACGGTCTTTCAAGTATTTTGTTCTTTTATTTGGATGTGAATTTTCTGAATTATAATTATTTTCGTTTTCGGTAACCTCATTATTAATTGTTTCGTTTGGGTTATCAGTGTTTTCTTCTTCATCAATATTTTGGATTATAAACTTTAAAATTTTCATCAAATGAGACATGTAATGTCTCTTTAATAGTATTAGTTCTAGTATTAAAAACTCTATAAGCCTTACTTCTATTTGAATATCCAATAAAGATCCTTTATCTGATTTAGCATCAAATTTATCCAAATTATCTTTAGTATTTAAATAAAACATTTACTACCAAAAACTCTGAAATATAATACTTTAGGATTTTTATTATAGAATAATTCATATGGCATTTTCTTAGTTAATGGTCTTATTAAAATTCTATTTAATATATAACATGCAGTACCAACTCCTTCAGCCCAAATATATTTAGGTAAAGACTATCATTTAGCATAGTTCTAGCTCACTCTTGAATCGTTCTATTTTTATGTTCTACTACTCCATTTTGTTGTAGTGTTCTTGGAAATGAAAATTTATGAGTTATACCTTTCTTATTACAGAAATTCTCAAAATTTTCATTTTCGAATTCTTCATCGTGATCACTCCGAATAGTTTTAATTCTACTAGTCATCCGATTTTGAATTCATTTAACAAAGATTTTAAACATTTCAAAAGCATCACCTTTAAGTTTTAAGAAAATCGTCCGGGTAAACCTAGTAATCATCTACGATTACAAAAATATATCTATTGTGATTTATAGATTGTATATATGAGGAACTGAAAAGATCTAAGTGAAGAAGTTCAAGGGGTTGAGAGGTAGAAATCATATCTTTTACTTTAAAAGAGCTTTTTCTACGTTTTCCTAATTGGCATGCTTCGCATAAATTATTAACTTTAAAATCTATTTTGGGAAGATCTCTAACTAGATCGATTTAGCAATTTTAGATATTAGTTTGAAATTCAAATGGATAAATCTTTTATGCCAAATCCAAGGATCACTTAATTTAGTCAAAAGACTCTAATTGTCATTTGAAAATTTCATAGATGTTTCATTTCGTAATACCTTCAAAGATAATGTTTAACTCGTTATCTTCAATGTGACATTTATCTTTTACGAATTTAATTTTGAAACCCTTACCACACAATTGACTAACTCAACAGATTATGCTCTAAATTCCTAACTAATAAAACATTAGAAAGAGTAGGAGTTTAAGAATTACCGACATTGCCGATGCCAATCACATATCTTTTAGAGTTGTCTCCAAAATTTATTGATCCACCTCCTTTGTAAACTATATCTTTCAAAATCTTCGGATTTCTAGTCATGTGTCTTGAGCATCCATTATCCAGTATACATTTGTCCTTTTTGAATTGTAGTGTTTTATCTTTAGTTGCTCGTTCATCAAAAGCTATGTAACACATCTGTTCCTGCAATTCATACCTTTTTAAAAGATCATGTGACTTTTAATAATGAGAAAATACAAATTTATGAAACAACGTTATGATGATTATGCAAATTATCTTTTTGAAAATAGTGTTAAAAATATTATCAAAAACTGCCGTTGAAACTAGTTCAAAAATCAGATTATGAATATTTTGAAAATCAATGCTTCGATACCAAATGTGAGTCAGTGGAATAAGGATCTTTAGGCTAAATTAACACTAGAGGGGGGATGAATAGTGTATAACTGATTATATGAGTATTATTCATATTCTTTAAGATTTTCCTTGGAATGATGGAATTAAAAATCACAGAATCAAAGTAGAGATAAAACTTAATGCAGTAAAAATAAAAAAGAAAGAACACACCAAGATTTTATACTGGTTCAGAGTTACCCTACATCCGGTCCCGCACAATTCCTTGTACAGATTTCTTTTCAACTAGTAAATGCAAATACAATCTCCAGTTCAAGGCTATGAGACACACCCTCTAGAATCCTAGTCTTTGGGCACTCCCACTTGATTTCTGAGCCACAAGCACACCCACTAGATTTATGGGCTACTAAGCACACCCAATTGTTTTAACCAGGCTACAATCACACATCCTTGGATTTCAGGGATATCGAGCACATCACAGAGTATAAGAGTATGATTTGATAGATATTACAGATACAGATGTTCGATCTTGATTACAATTGATCCTATAACTCTTGAGTAGCACTTGATCTTGAGAGAAATGAAAGAAATCAGAGAGTATATGAAAAATAATCAAACCAGTAATGAATGAATTTGTTTCTGGTTGAATTTTGACAGAGTTTAGATAGAAATTGTTTCAAAATTCAAAAGAATGAAAAGAGGGAAGAAAAAAAGAAATTAGTTATTGAAATTTCATTTGGAAGACTGGTATACATAGGGAAACAACAGTCATATCCATTCGCGAAGAGATACGACGAAAAGACACTTCCATTCAAATTTGAATTTTGAAAAATACAGCTAGTATGTCGACATACTTGCAGAGGATATGTCGACATATCCCTTTGTATTTTGAGAAATTACTTAATAAAAATTGTTTTGAAAATATTAAATTTTGTAAAATATTTTGAAACTTTTTACATACATTTGAACATAGTTTATACATATATCAATCATATTAAAATTTAATAAAACTTTATAAAAAAAATTGAAAGATTTACTCAAAATTTAATATAATGTAGATAATATATATATATATATATAATCAATATAGTTATAAATTATTAAATTACAGACAATAATTCAATATATGTATATATATAAAAACTTAAAACTACTAAAATAATATCTTTGTAAGTATAAGAGATTTGAAAATCATTCTGGAAATATTTTGGAAAGATTATTTCAAAAATAGAATATTTGAAAAACAATTTGGAACAAAATTAGAGAAGGAACGAGAGATCAGGAAAGTGCTATCAAGGTTTTAACATAAATTCTATGACTCTATAACTTATCTGGAATATCATGAAATCTTGAACTCTTCAATACTCATGAGTCTTCATTCTTAAACTCTTGAAACTTTATATCAGCATCTTGAATCTATTCTTCATATCAGCATCTTGATATTGTAATTCTTCTTAATCAATACCTGCCTAATATCCTGCACTATATACTATATATATCTTGATAAAACATTAATATCTATATTTTATATAATGTCTTATAGTTGTTATCATCTAAACCAATACCTAAGGTACTAACATTAAGTAGCCTAAGAGATTCCATATGATGTGATGTCAGCTAGATAGTACCACTGAGGAGCACGCCTTGGAAATAGGTATTAAATGATGGGGTTTGCCTTAATTAAGGTATTAAATGACCAGAGTCTGCCTGTTTTTCAATAAAAGGTTTTAAGTGGCTTGGGTACCATCTCTCACATTATTAGCTATTTATGACATATGATTGAGACATGGGATTTTAGAAATTCTAGAATGAAAGGTATTAAGTGGTTGGACCCGCCTCCTTTCCTTGTAAAGAAGTATTAAATGGTTTTAATGGTTTTATGTTCGTAGACATATTCTTATTTTGAAATATACCGCCCAAGTACTGAAAGGTAAAACTCGAGGTTTTTATTCACCAGACACTTGTTGTTCTAACTCCCTCCTCATTACAACACAGGTTAAGGATGGAGTGATGACAGTGACGATGCTTAGAGATGGAGAAGCTTTGAGTTTTGTTATTATTACTTGCTTTCATATGTACCCATGTATTTAGACAATTGTTGTAACAGATATTATGCTACGGTTTTTATGGAATTGTGTATTATGACATTTTTATGAATTTGAAATAAATGGGTACACTTTGCAATTATATATTGTTCCATCCGCTATGAGTTCTGAAAGTTTAGTCATGGCTCTGTAATGTTATTTCTTTTTACTCCTAACAGCTTACCTTAGAATGGATCAAAGTTCGATGGGCCTTTTCTAGGTCGAAATTTAGGTCTTTTCCGAGGTGGATTATTACATTTTCTGTCGACACCGAAAAATAGTCATTATTTCTTAAATAATGTTTGATATGCTTCAACAAAACAATTTTCATAATTCAATCAACAAGTGTTATATGGCATGCCTCCACTATTTCCACCATTACTATAATAGCATACTAATTCGAAAGCCCACCATTCACTTAATATATGTTATTTATTTCATAAATTGCAACTAGTTTACAACGAAGAGTTCTTTGATCGAATATCTTGAACTCAAAGAAATAAATCTCATAGAAAACAATTTTGTATATGAAAACACATTTTGGAATAGAAATCGTATTTCTCATTTCATTGTTAAGTGTCAATTATTCTTATTACAATTCTCGTTTCCGACGTTTCTTTATGAATCAGAAGTGACTATTCACTCTCTTAATCCCAACCGTATCTTAAATTACATCTACTATTGTACATTCGTTATTCTTTCTAAATGGTCAAACTATTCAAAGAATATTCTTACTACAAAATCATAACGAACTCTTTCAAAAAGCATACTCGATCATCCTTAACATTTAAGGACATCAAATATGTTGCACTTTGCGTAAACTGATCAAACTAACATTTCAACGATCGAGTTCTTAGATCTGTCTAGTGTTACATTTAACACAATGTAATCCTTTTGTAACCAATCAAATTGAATACTCGATCTCATAGTACCGTTTATTGGCTTATTTCGAATGAATTAACTTCATCAAAGTATCGTACATTACGAACTATGACTGTTTCCCATATAACACTTATATGTGTTAGTATGTGGATCAAACATCCATAGTATTATATTGCTTTTGAGTTTGGAACTCATAGAATGCAATACACGATCTCGACCAAATAAATGTGTAAGCGACCAAATTATGAATGTATTTAGTAGTTGTAAAATCAGATACGTGCATGGGTATTGAAACAATAACATGCAAGAAACATTTATTAGTAAGTATATGCTATTTCTATTTGTCAATCTTCAATTCAATTCATTTGTATATCTTAATTGATAAACATTTTATCAATCGTATTAAATGCACAAATTTATCAATGTAGATTATTGTAACATTATATAACATATGTTCTTACAATATTAGAAATGTTAAATGTTATCAATTCATTTTTCTAATAAGGATCTCACTAGTCTTTTATGTCTCGCCAAACCTTAAGTCGAAACATAGAAATCTATTGACATTACTAGTGGGTGTTATGACTCGAATTCCTTGGGATTCTAACCTTGAGGAAAGCTCAACAAATCATAGACCCACATACGATGGATAACTTTGTATTGGTTGTATCGCATACAACTCCCAACCTTTGGTACCTTGTCTTAATCCCGCCTTTACCTTGAGGAAACCTAAACAAGTAAAGTTGGACTATTCACTCGGACCTATCATTTTGGAATGACCTAAGTATAATGCACATACCTTGGGAAAGCTCAACAAATACATGCGGTTATCTTACCTTGTCTTTTCAATATATTAATAGTACTACTAATAACATCCCTAACTTGAAGAATGCTCAACAACTAAAGAGTAAAGTGATCTATTAATATATAAATGTAGAGGGCAACTTTATTAAAATTCAAAATCTTTAATATATTATATTGAGTGATATCGACTTATGGAATAATATATTTCTTATAAAATACCCTAGTGATTCAAGTGTCGGACACATAAGAAATTACGGTATACGTACATATACGTATGCATTTATTTCTTAAGTCTATTTAGGGTTTCTTTAATGTTCCACCTTTATATACATTCATATTATATAAGTTTTATTATTATATATCTTTAATATTTTATATTACTTATATACTAGTCTTATGTATAATATTATATTAAGTAATTAACATTTTAATTAATTTTATATTATCTTAATATAACATTTATATTAAATATTTATTATATAGTATAATCTTTATAATATAACACATATATCATATATATGTGTATATCATCTAATTAATTAACATTTAATTAAACAATTTTAATTAAATGTTATTGATTTCGAAATTTATTTTATATACATACATGTATACTTATGTTATTTTAACATTTTAAATAACATAAGATATATCATAATATACCATCATGCATATAACTATTAGTTATTAACTTATTTAATTAATATATTTTATTAATTTTATTAATAAATTTTATAAATTTTGAAATTAATTTATATTATTTTTCAAACATTCTGAAATTTTTTATTATATTATAACTTTTACAATATTTATATATCTTATTTTAAATTTAACTTTTAAATTTAATTTTTTTATTTCCATCTCAAAACAATTTTGAAATTGGCCCATGGGCCAATTCTAATTGGGCCTTTTCTATTAGGGATAACCTTCTGGGATTACCCCATCATTTTGGACTAGGCAATTAACCAAGTAAGGCAAAGTACTTGATTATCCAAACTCAACCTTGGACACTACTTTTCTAGACACTCTACTATATGAGTAGGCTTTAATTAGTTAATCCTAACATAACTAATTTAGATCGCATAGACTATTGGGCTCTAATACCTTTGTTGGAACTGGGCCAGCCAGCAACAGAAACCATGGGTGAATTTCAAAAAAAATTCCCTTATCGGACCTATATTGGGCCTGTGAAGTTTAGTTTATTTAGAACATTTCTAAATTTTTATTTAAATAAAATCTTTTATTTTATTTAAAATCATAAATTATATAGTTTTATTTAATTTATATATATACATACACATACGTGTATCATACACACACATATGTGTGTGTATGTGCATGTGTAACATATCAACTCATGCAAGGTAGAACATGCTCGTGTATAGATGTTGAGATTTACATCGCAACAAACAAATTACATCATCTAATATATAAATATATGTTACTAAAATACATGTATGTATATAAGCTATTATTATATATAACTATTAAAAATTGTGTGTGTGTGTGTATATATGTAAGCTAGTTTAAATAATCATATAAGTATATATATAATATTTAAAATATATTAACAAATATATTTTTATTTATAGAAAAATATTAGCATTATATATATACATATTATTATAATATATTAATTTAAATATATATATATTATTAAAATACATTTATACTTTATAAGCCATTAATAATATGTGTGTGTATATATATATGTAAGATGTAATATGTAAGACATAAATAATATGTGTATACATATATAGTAATAAAATAAATTTATATATATACACACAAACAAGCAAAAATATATATTTATAATACATACATATATATATATATATATATATATTAATTAATAACAATATTCAAGATTTAAAAAAATTACTGTATTTTAAGGTCAAGCGCACAACATAAAAAATAGATTTTTATTTTTAATTTTAAAATGCATTTTTAATTAAATATTCATTTAAAATTGATAAAATATTAATGAAAATTAATTTCAAAATTTTTATTTCAAATTTTAGAATTCTAAAAAATCCAAACCAATATTCTAAGGCATGAAGAATTTTTCACATTTTTTAGACTTTAATTTATTTTTAATAATTTATTTATTTACGGCCGTTTTAAATAATCAAATTTTAAAAAGTGGAAAATAATTTTTTAATTTTTTGGCGAAATCTTATCTGGTGCTAATATAAGTTTATGACATTTAAAAATAATTTTTTTGAATTAATATAATTTATTAACGAAGTAAATAGATTGAAATAATATTAAATAATAACAAAATATTTATAAATATTATTTTTTATTGTCGAAAATTTATATCACTGCAATACATTTTCAAAAAATTATATGACTAATTTTAACAATGATATAATGTTGTAACTAATTATAAGATATATATAAATCTAGTAAATATAATAATTATATTATTTTATATGGCCGCACTGACTAGCATATATGATTAAAAAATTGTTTTTATTAAGGATAAATATATACATGCATATAACCAAACTAGTTTATGATAACATTGCTTGCATATCAGAATTGTCACCTAACTGACTGACAATATAATATACCTATACATATATGATAAAACATTATACTAATAATGAATACATATGCACGCCCAGGTGGGCCTGCATTTAATAACAACGTGCATGCATTTTTAGTTGTACCTGTAGAAGTAGATTGATAGTAGCATCCCCATATTTGAATTCCGCCTAGGCATAAGCCGCTATTTTTTTTGTTCAGACTACAATAACTTCTTCATACTAACTTGGAATCAGGCGAGACTTCGATCGATGAACTCCCATCTAAATTACAAACAATGGGAACACTCGGATACTTCATCTAGTGAACGTATACTATAGTTCTCCATAGTGACTAACAGTTGTACTTAGAAAATAACAGGCTACATCACCGTATCTGAACTCCGCCTAGGCAGAAGCCGCTATTTTTTTTGTTCATACTGCAATAACTTCTTCATACTAACTCGAAATCGTCCGAAACTACGACCGATGAACTCCCACCTAAATTACGGACAATATAGAAGACTCGGATACTTTATCTTATGAACGTATACCGTAGTTCTCCATGGTGATTAATAGTTGTACTTAGAAAATGATAGAGGTAGCCCTAGGGGAATTTATGTAATTTGTTACATATATCTAACTCGTTGAACAATCTTGTTCATAATAAAGGTGTTTCTTTCTATTATATACTTGATTTAATATGGTTATATTAATTAATTAATTTAATTAAAAGTATATTTAATAGAAAATCCATAATTGGCATATTTTATGATAGTAGTTACAAAGTGTTGTAACCGTGAGTAATTTATCATAATAAAACAAATATACCATTTTAAATGTTCCTTGTCAAGATTTTTCGAGATTGGATATCGATGTATCCATTGAGACTAGAGTATGTAACGCTCTCCAAATGTTGGACAGTGTATTACTCATGACCAAGGGGATAACTATGGAATGACTCACTAGATAGTTTTCTGTTGGTTAATATAACTAAAGTCAAGCAGAGAATATAAACACAGTTCTCTCGACTTGAGAATACTGTTGATCTTCAATGTGGAAGCTCCGCTTTGATTATAGTTAAATCGTTGCACAGCGTCCATCGAACGACTATAGTTGGGTCGAGTGGAAGCATTGGAAGTGAAACACTATTCAAGAGAGGATTCATCTCCTCGGTTATATGAGGTTAGTATCACAGTCAACTGAAGTCAACTCAAAGTCAAAGTCTCTGGCCATAGCATGATAGTTAATAATAATTGTTGAACCAAAGACTTTGTGTTTGGACAATAAATGTAACATCCCGTATCTAGAGGCCAAAAGCTAAGTGCTACAGATGTTGCAGTCATCCATAGTATTAACTTCTGGTGATGAAATACAGTGATGCTAATGGTGTCCATAATATCAGGAGCACTTGAATATGAACAAAATCACAGGTTTCAATAAAACAATTATAGTGATTACATTTTAAACAAAGTCATATCCAAGCTACAAAATCCCAAAACATATCCCAGGCAATGATCAATTATAATTTACAATAATACACCAAGGGCGACATTTGACGATGCCACTTGGATGATCAAAGCAGTATAGTCATATGTGACTTAACACACAGCGGAAACAAAACAAATGAATTCCTAAAATAGCTATCCATCAGCCACCTGCTCATCTCCGGAAGCTTTATTCGCCAAAACTGTGAAAACCTGAAAACCTAAACCCTCGGCCTACTCAAATCAATTTTGAGCACCCGAGAGTTTAAGCGGAAACAAAAACTTCGAGTTCGACATAACGCATGTATGAATAATTCTGTTATATCTTGGTTTGCTGATATTGAGTGAGACCACGCTGCTTAGCGGAATGCATTTCCCCTCACTAATATTCTCTTTCGAAACATATATTTTGCAAATCCTTTCTTGCAACCAAACTTGTTAATCAAACTGATTAAAATAATAATAATATAGCAAGTTCCATTATGCTAAAAATAGGAAATAAATGGACTAACTGTCCGAAATCTAGGCTAGCTGCCCTCAACTGGACTAGCTGTCCTAAAACTGATTATACCAAAATAGTAATATCTTTTATGCTAATAAATGGACTATCTGTTCAAAACAGGTAAAAAGTGGACTAACTCTACTTAAAAAGTAGAAAGGTCCGTTATGCTATCAAATGAACTATATGTTCATAAACTGGGCTGACTGCCCTAAACTGGACTAACTGTCCTCTGAGCTAACTGTCCTCTGGGCTGACTGCCCTTAAAGTGGACTAACTGTCTGAAATTTTCTTAGGGTTAACTACCCTTTAAATTTTCATTGAAAACCTTTTCAAAATGATTTAGTCTGCCAAATCATAAATATACAAGGAAAATATATCTTTAGCTTTACTCTAAGTTATTTTGCCATGTTATATATACCTTACTCAAAATAATGTTGATGATGTTCAATAAAGATTAACTATCGTTTTAAAATAAGTTAAAGTCCTTTATAACTTAAAACCCTTAGGCTATCTGCCTATTCATTATATCTGAAACCTTTGTTTAAAACCTTTAAACAACCCTTTCTAAATCATTGAAGGCAACTCCTTCGAAACCATTGAAAGACCCTTTCGAAATCATTGAAGGTAACTCCTTTGAAACCATTGAAAGACCCTTTCGAAAACATTGGAATAACCTTTCCTTCAAAAGCTTTAAAATATCAGACATTCTCCATTAAAACCTTTTAAATATTGCCTTTGGAAACCATAGGAAAAAACCTTCCTTTTCAACCTTGTCGAAACCCTAGAGAACCACCCCTTTCGAAACCATTCTTAAAAACCTTTCGAAATAGTCAAAACAATCCTTTCGAAAGCACTTTGGGTTCAATTTAAAAAATGTGGATACCTTTCGAAACCGTTCGAATTTAACTACTTCGAAACCCCTTTTTAAAACATTTCGATCAAAAACATTTGAATTATGCCTTCAAGTAGAGCAAAAGGATCAGAAAACCAACAGAGTTGAAAGCATCTACTTCGAAACCATTTTTAGAAAAGAAGTGATGGTGTCGAAACCACCCCTTCGAAACTATTGGAGAGGAGGCAGATTTTAGAAAACAAAACAATCCCTTCGAAACCATCTGGATCGAAAGGTAGGAAGCTACAACTATAGGTTTCGACCATGTCGGAAGCAATCATTCAAAACAAAAGTGCAACCTAATCAAAACCATACCTTTTTAACCATTTAACTTAGTCGAAAGCTAACTAGTCGAAAGCAAGTAGAGGTATTTTCCTTTAAAACCAAAACAGTGCTTCACCTCTTTCGAAACCTCATGGTTTTGACCCTATACCTTTCGCTCTCTTCCAATTCACTATGTACCAATTACCTAATACCATGTGCATTGGTTTCGATTGTGTCGGAAGGGGAGGGATAGAGGCAGAACCTAGGTGTCGAAGGAGATGAAATAGTAAAAAGGCGGTTTATTTGTACTTTAAAACTATGCTTTTGTACCTAACCTGCCTTGTTTGTCTAAATTTGATTGGTTGCCGGATTTTTCTTTTCAAAAGTGTTGCCACCTTTCCATATTTAACAATTTAAACATTTTTATGAAAAGCCCCTTCTCCTCTATAATTATATAAAACCTTTAAGTCCCATACCTTAAATAATTTTATATCACCATTAAAACACTTAAGCAAAATCTGGAAAAATTTCAGAAAATCACTTTATATATGTTCTCTAACATATAAAAATTTCAGACCCAAATAATTAATTATTTTCCCGTAAATAATTTATAATCCAAAATACCAATTTTTTTACTAGAAAATTCATATTAATTCCATGAAAATTCAAAAAAATCTGAAAATTGAAACCCATCTCTAAAATATCTTTTTAGATCTTCATAAAAATTCGCAAGGCAATTGGATGTCATTTACTAGGGTTTTCGTCTCAAAACATGTCATAAAATCTATATGAACATTCATAAATCATAAACAAGTATATATATTCATTATATCATTCAAAAACATGCAAATACTTGCAAAATATTCAGATTTAATCTTAAAACCGAAACCAATAAAATTTGTGATGTAAACATTATTTACCTTAGCTTTAGAGATTAAAGGAGCTTGAGATTTGGATGAACTTGATTTTGAATTAGCTTTTCCTTTAGCTTTCCTTAATTCTTCTTCCTCTTTCCTTGTTAATGGTGGTCGGCCTCTTTTATAAAAAATTTGAAATGAAATGGACGTATAAGTTATACACGGCTACGGGGTAATGGAATAGGAATGGCCTCTTTCCCAATTTTACCCCTCCTCTAATTCATTTAAAAACCCTTCTTTAATTCATTTGTTTTAAATAGCACGACTACCTTTAACTAAAATCAAATCTCAATCCCCCTAATCAACACATTATTTTATTTAATTCAACTGATTAAATATCCTAAATAATGTTACCAAAAATCTGGGGTGTTACAGACTCCCCTCCTTAAAGAATTTCGTCCTCAAAATTACGATAAGGCACACAATAAATCAAACAAGAAGGAAAAACATGCCATCAAATAGGTCAGGTAAGTATCTCTAATCCTACTCTAAACCTCCCAGGTACAGTCCCTGTCATCTTCACTCCACTGGACTTTGACTAATCTGACCGTCTTGGTTCTAAGCCTCTTCTCATCTCTCGCAACAGTGCGACCTGGCTTCCTCACTATAGTCAAGTCCAGTTCTACCACTAAATCATCTAGCACAGTCGGTGCAATAGTAGTTTTCGGGTCTCTAACACACTTTTTGAGATGAGACACATGAAAAACATCGTGGATACCTGCCATACCACTCGGTAACTCAACTCTATACGCAAGCTTCCCTATCTTCTCAAGAATAGGAAAAGGTCCAACGAACCTCGGCGATAACTTCCCCGATTTCCTAAACTTAATCACACCCTTCATCAATGAAATCTTGACGAAAACCTAGTCTCCAACTGAGAAATATAAGTCTTTCCATCTCTTATCTGCATAACTCTTCTACCTAGACCGAGCCTCCTTCATTCTAGCCTGAATGACATCAATCTTTTTTGCAGCCTCTCTAACCAAATCTAGACCAAGAATCAACCTATCCCTGGTCTCCAACCAACACATGGGAGATTTGCATGGCCTTCCATACAAAGCTTCAAACGGTGCCATCCCAATACTAGTCTGATAACTATTGTTATATGAAAACTCGACTAGATGAAGATGGTTCTTCCATGATCCCCCGAAATCTAGAACACAAGCTCTTATCAAGTCTTCCAAGACCTTGTTAACCCTTTCTGTTTGCCTATCTGTCTGCGGATGGTAAGCGGTGCTCATCTTAAGCTTGGTTCCTAAAACTTCCTGCAGACTCTTTCAAAACTCACTGGTGAACAAGGAATCTCTGTCACTAACTATACTGCCAGGAGCTCCATGCAGCCTAACCCCATTCTTCCTGAACAACCTCGCTAAAACAGGTGCCGTCCCAGTTGACCTAACTGGAATGAAATGGGCACTCTTAGTCAATCTGTCCACTATGACCCATATACTTTCATTTTCCCTATTCGACCTTGGCAACCCGTGAATGAAGTCCATAGAAATAGAATCCCACTTCCACACTGGAATGTCTAACGACTGAAGCAAACCACTTGGCTTCTGGTGTTCGGCCTTTGCCTGCTGGCAATTCAAGCACTGCTTTACACACAAGCCAATATCCCGCTTCATACCTTCCCAGAAGAAACTCCTCTTCATATCTTAATACATCTTAGTACCTCCTAGATGAATGGTGAACTTCGAATGATGGCATTACTCTAAGACTTCCTTTCTTATGTTTCCTACACTCGGAACACATAATCTTCCTTTCTTCCTCAACCACCCATTCTAGTCAAGACCGAAATCTTTCACGTCATCGCTCTTAGTTCCTTTCCTAAGCTTTCTGATCCGCTCAACTAACCCTGGATCCTCCATCTGGTTAGAAGCAATTCGTTTGATCAACACTGGTCAAACTTCCAAACAAGACAATACAACTGTATCTCCACTAGACCCAGCCTCATATTTCCACTGCACTTTGCAATCTGCTAGTGCTTCCAAGTCTTTCCACTCAGCAATCATCGCTAACATTGCATTCTGATGCTTCCTGCTAAGTGCATCTGCAACTTTGTTGCCCTTCCCTGGTGTGTACTCAATCCCAAAATCATAACCGGGTATAAACTCTAACCATCTCTGCTGTCTCATGTTCAGCTCCTTCTGAGAGAACAAATACTTCAGCGACTTATGATATGTATATAGCTCAAACCTCTCTCCCAAAAGGTAACGTCTCCACACCTTCAAAGCAAAAATGACCGCGGCCAATTCCAAATCATGCGTCGGATATCTGACCTCATGTGGTTTAAGCTGTCTAGATGCATAGGCAATCAATTTACCTCTTTGCATCAGCACAACTCCTAACCCTGTTCCATATGTACCAGTATAAACCACCAAATCCTGATTCCCCTCTGGAACAACTAACGTAGGTGAATGGGTCAATAAGTGTTTTAAACTCTGGAATGCTTCCTCACACTTATTGGTCCACACAAACTTTACATCCTTCCTCGTTAGCTTGGTCATCGGTGCCACTGTCCGTAAAAAATCCTTAATGAATCTCCGATAATAACCAGCCAACCCTAGGAAACTCTTTATCTCGATTACTGTCTTGGGTCTCTTCCAGCTATTCACTGCCTCGATCTTAGTCGGATCTACTGACAGCCCTCTTTTTGAGACTACGTGACCAAGAAACTTCACTTCCTTCTTCCCGAAGTGACACTTCGAAAACCTAGCTTTCAGCTGATGCTGCCTTAGCGTCTCAAGCACCACTCTAAGATGAACTTCATGCTCTCTATCATCCTTAGAGTAAATCAAGATATCATCTATGAAAACCAACACGAACCTATTCAAGTGTTCTCGGATAATCTGGTTCATCAAATCCACAAAGAAAGCTGGCACATTCGTCAGTCTAAACGGCATAACTAACCATTCGTACGACCCATATCTGCTACTGAACGTCGTCAAAGTTATACTGTCCTCTGCTACTCTTAGCTGATGGAAATCTATTGCCAAATCCAACTGAGAAAATAACTTTGTTTCACTCAACTAGTCGAAAAAATCGTCAATCATGGGCAATGGATATCGATTCTTTATTATCCTCTCATTCAACCTACAATAATCGATAGAGCGCCTCAACGATCCATCCGGCTTCTTAGCAAACACTACCGCTGCACCCAAGGCGAACTACTCGGCTTGATAAAACTCTTGCCTTCCAAATCCACCAACTGCACCTTCAACTCCCTCATCTTTGAAGGGGTCATCCTGCTCGGCGGCCTACTCACTGGTTCTGCTCCCGAAACCAAATCTATCCAAAACTTAATGGCTCGCTTCGATGGCAATCCAACTATAGACTCAAAAACATCTACGAATTCTCTTACCACGAAAACTCGACTCAACTATCATCAGATTCCATAGCACCCAAAAAACCAATCATTTCACCGCCAGAACCTTCTACAATAAAAATAATCTTGTCGCTACAATCAGGGTGTCTAAGAGATATCTTCCTATCTTGGCAAAATATCCTAGCATCGTACTCACTCAACCAATTCACACCAAGGATAATCCCGAACCCCACAAAATCAAACACATGCAAACTACAAACAAAAGTATGACCTAACAGGTCAAACTCTAACTGGTCACATCTCAACCCTAGAGTTGCATACCCTCCTATTGGATTCGCAACCCGTAAGGAGGTAACTAAATATATGGGTTCAAGGTTAAGCTTATCTATCAAACATTTAGATATAAAAGAATGCGATGCACCAGTATCAAATAAAACGCTAACAGACATACCATGAATCTGAAGCGTTCCTCCTAAAATTGTGTTCCCCTTCTCCTGGGCTGTTAGCTTAGAAGCAGCAGGCTCCAATGCATACACCTTGCCCTTACCATCTCTAATGGGCTCCTTGCACTAGTTCTTGTAATGTCTAATCTGGTCACAGTTGAAGCACCTAACATTCTTTCCCTTAGCCACATCCTTTGTCTTCCCAGCATGGCACTTATTAGCAAAGTGCCTCTTCTTGTCGCACTTATAGCATACAATCTCAGACTTCCCTTTCTTGGCTGCTCCACCTTTCTGAGCACCTTTCTTGGGAAAGAACTTCCTCTTCTGGCCCTACCCAACCTGGACCTCCTTAGCCTTGCTCTTCTCTAGAGAACCAAGAACCTCTACTTGCCTCATGGCCATCTCCATGACAATATCAGAAGGATCCCTAAGGTGAGATAAAGTAGCCCTGGCCAACTCAGGCTTCAATCCCTTGATGAACTTCTCATTCCTCTTCATCACTGTATTCACTTAAGCATAACCATACCGGGCCAACTCTTCAAACTTCCTGGCATACTCTGCAACTGGCATATCTCCTTACTCTAACTCAGCAAACTGCCTGATCAGAACTGACTGGACCATAACAGACATGAACCTCTCCTGGAACCTTCTCTTGAAATCCTCCTAGGTCATTGTCTCTTCATCCGCCATCACAGTCACACTATTCCACCGGTACAAAGCAGCTCCCTGAAGCTGTCTAGATTCCAACCTCCTCTTCTGCTCATTATTGAGCCCCAAATCTGCAAAAATCCTTTCGCAGAGCAATAACCAATTCTCTACCTCATTGTCATCCTCTATTCCCATAAACGGCTTCCATCCAAGCTTAACATAATCTCCGCTCAGCTTAGCAAAATGGTTAACCACTGGAACTTCTGGAACCCCTCCTCCTACTGCATTTCCTCCTAGCACTCCAACTGCAACTCCCGCCTGCATTATATTCCTGAAAAACTGATACATAGCTTCCATTCCGACCTACGAGACCTCAACACCAACATTCTTAGCTTGGGCCTGACCTTGACCTCTCCCCACATTAGGTCCGGCATTCCCTTCGGTGCTTCCCCTTCCTGGGTTAACTCTGCTTATTCTACCATCCATATCTGTATTCAAATCTCATGAGGTACAGAAAAGATAACCCAAGCAAAGATAGGAGACTAGAGATAAAACGCATACTTATATATAGCAATTACAAGTACGTTACTATAGCGATATCCCAAACCCCAATTTTTCTCTAACTCCTTTGGATTATGTTTTTGAAACCATTTTTAGTTAAAAAAATTCATAAACCTATGATCTGATACCAAGTTGTAACATCCCGTATCTAGATGCCAAAAGCTAAGTGCTATAGATGTTGCAGTCATCCATAGTATTAACTACTGGTAACGAAATATGGTAATGCTAATGGTATCCATAATACCAAGAGCACTTGAATATGAACAAAATCACATATTTAAAAAAAACAATTATAGTGATTACATTTCAAACACAGTCATATCCAAGTTACAAAATCCCAAAACATATCCCAGGCAATGATCAATTATAATTTACAATAATATGCCAAGAGCGACATTTGACGATGCCACTTGGATGATCAAAGCAGTATAGTCATATGTGACTTAACACATAGCGGAAACAAAACAAATGAATTCCTAAAATGACTATCTGTCAGGCACCTGCTCGTCTCCGGAAGCTTTATTCGCCAAAACTGCGAAAACCTGAAAACCTAAACCCTCGGCCTACTCAAATCAATTTTGAGCACCCAAGAGTTTAAGTGGAAACAAACACTTCGAGTCTTGCATAAAGCCTGGTATGAATAATTTTCTTACATCTTGGTTTACTGATATTGAGTGAGACCACGCTGCTTAGCGGAATGGGTTTCCCCTTACTAATATCCTCTTTCAAAACATATATTTTGCAAATCCTTTCTTGCAACCAAACTGGTTAATCAAACTGATAATAATAATAATAATATAGCAAGTTCCATTATGCTAAAAGCAGGAAATAAATGGACTTACTGTCTGAAATCTAGGCTATCTGCCCTCAACTGGACTAGCTGTTCTAAAACTGATTGTACCAAAATAGTAATATCTTTTATGCTAATAAATGGACTATCTGTCGAAAACAGGTATAAAGTGGACTAACTCTCCTTAAAAAGTAGCAAGGTCCATTATGCAAACAAATGAACTATCTGTTCATAAACTGGGCTGACTGCCCTAAACTGGACTAACTGTCCTCTGAGCTGACTGCCCTCAAAATGGACTAACTGTCCGAAATTTTCTTAGGGTTAACTACGCTTTAAATTTTAATTGAAAACCTTTTCAAATTGATTTAGTCCATCAAATCATAAATATACAAGGAAAATATATCTTTAGCTTTACTCTAAGCTATTTTGCCATGTTATCTATACTTTACTCAAAACAATGTTGATGGTGATCAATAAGGATTAACTATCCTTTTAAAATAAGTTAAAGTCCTTTATAACTTAAAACACTTAGGCTATCTGTCTATTCATTATATTTGAAACCTTTGTTTAAAATCTTTAAACAACCCTTTCGAAATCATTGAAGGTAACTCCTTCGAAACCATTGAAAAACCCTTTCGAAACCATTGAAGGTAAATCCTTCAAAACCATTGAAAGACTCTTCCGGAAATATTGGAATAACATTTGCTTTCTTTTCTCCGAAAGCTTCAAAATATCAGACATCCTCCATTAAAACCTTTTAAATATTGCCTTTCGAAACCGTAGGAAAAAACCTTCTTTTTCACCCTTGTCGAAACCCTAAAGAACCACCCTTTTCGAAATCATTCTTAAAAACCTTTCAAAATAGTCACACAATCCTTTCGAAAGCACCTTGGGTTCAATTTAAAACATATGGATACCTTTCGAAACCGTTCGAAGTTAACTACTTCGAAACCCCTTTTTAAAACGTTTCGATCAAAAGCAATTGGATTATGCCTTCAAGTAGAGCAAAAGGATCAAAAAACCAACAGAATCGAAAGCATCTGCTTCGAAACCATTTTTAAACAAAGAAGTGATGGTGTCAAAACCACCCCTTCGAAACCATTGGAGAGGAGGTAGATTTTAGAAAACAAAACAATCCCTTCGAAATCATCTGGATCGAAAGGTAGGAAGCGACAGCTATAGGTTTCGACCATGTCGAAAGCAATCATTTAAAAAAAAAGAGCAACCTAATTGAAACCATACCTTTTAAACTATTTGAATTAGTCGAAAGCTAACTAGTCGAAAGCAACTTAGTCGAAAGCAAGCGGGTGTATTTTCATTTAAAACCAAAACAGTGATTCACCACTTTCGGAACCTCATGGTTTCGACCCTATACCTTTCACCCTCTTCCAATTCACTACGTACCAGTTACCTGATACAATGTGCATTGGTTTCGACTGTAAGGGGAGGGATAGAGGTGGAACCTAGGTGTCGAAGGAGACGAAACAGTAAAAAGGCTGTTTATTTGTACTTTAAAACTATGCTTTTGTACCTACCTGCCTTGTTTGTCTAAATCTGATTGGTTGCCAGATTTTTCTTTTCAAAAGTGCTGCCACCTTTCCATATTTAACAACTTAAACATTTTTATAAAAAGCCCCTTCTCCTCTATAATTATATAAAACATTTAAGTCACATACCTTAAATAATTTTATATAACCATTAAAACACTTAGGAAAAATCAGGAAAAATTCCAAAAAATCTCTTTATATATGTTCTCTAACATATAAAAATTTCAGATCCAAATAATTAATTATTTTCCCGTAAATAATTTATAATCCAAAATACCATTTTCTTTACTAGAAAATTCATATTAATTCCACGAAAATTCAGAAAAATCTGAGAATTTTAACCCATCTCTAAAATATCTTTTTAGATCTTCATAAAAATTTGCAAGGCAATTGGATGTCATTAATAGGGTTTTCATCTCAAAAAATGTTATAAAATTTATATGAACATTCATAAATCATCAACAAGTATATATATTCATTCTATCATTCAAAAACATGGAAAATACTTGCAAAATATTCGGATTTAATCTTAAAACCGAAACCAATAAAATTTGAGATGTAAACATTATTCACCTTAGCTTTAGAGATTAAAGGAGCTTGAGATTTGGATGAATTTGATTTTGAATTAGCTTTTCCTTTAGCTTTCCTTAATTCTTCTTCCTCTTTCCTTCTTAATGGTGGTCGACCTCTTTTATAAATTTTTTGAAATGAAATAAACATATAAGTTATACACGGCTATGGGGTAAGGATATAGGAATGGCCTCTTTCCCAATTTTACCCCTCCTCTAATTCATTTTAAAACCCTTCTTTAATTCATTTGTTTTAAATGGCATGGCTACCTTTAATTAAAATCAAAACTCAATTCCCGTAATCAACACATTAGTTTATTTAATTCAACTTATTAAATATCCTAAATAATGCTACCAAAATCTAGGGTGTTACAATAAAGTTGAATGTGGATGATATTAGAATTTTGACCATTATCAAATTCCATAAATCCAAAGTGATATAGTTTTGACGAAGAGAATTGATGTAAATAATTGTCACTATTAGGTACCGCTTATAATAAGTTAAATTGGATTTTACCAAAAGATGTGTAAGCGATGAATTCAGCCAAAATGTCACACCACCTGCTAAGTGACGTATGAAAGTTAATATTTGAACTATTCAATATTAATCTCTAAATGAATTTTCACCTTTGAGTCGCACAACCGTATTGATGAATTCTCCAAAAAACCACATGAATTAATTAATTTATAAAAAGTTGTAAATTAATTAGTATTTGAGAAATATTAATTATTATTTATTTTATTTGATGTTTTTGAGTTATTTGTAATTATTTGAATGCATTTATAAAAGTTATATTTGCGCGCATTGATATATGATATCATTATAATTAAATAAAAGATAATTACATGCGTTAATTTATGGAATCTTATGTCATTTGATGGCACGTAATTTTTAGCCATACCATGTAAAGAAATAGGAGTGAAAACAAAAAGTTAATCAAGAGAATTAATTAGAGAAGTTTTAATTAGAGAATGGGAAAGATTTTCTTCTTTCAAATAAAACATATTCTCTAATTCATTATGTATGTACAGTTAAGTTTCTCATTTTTCATTCTTCTTTCTGTAACTTTTTTGGTTCTCTCCTTCTCTAATGGCTGAAAATATGAGATCTTCCATGGCTTCAATTATTCCTAAAATCAAATACAAATAAAATCAATTATGAAAAGTTTTTTTTTTCTTCTTGATCCTTGCAACATCTGGAGGCTGATTTCTGAATCTAGGAGATTTGATTCATCATTCAAGGTGCAAATCATTGGCTTCGTTTTTAGTAATTCTAATTTCAATTATTTGTATACTCATCATGTTGGAATGGTCTAGATTTATTCATAATATAAATCTTCTATCTCATCATGTTTAAAAGGTTTAAATTTATTCATATTATATCTCTTCTATCTTGTGTATTCATCTTGTAATATAACTTAGATCCCCTTTTGTTCATCTCATTAATTATATGATCATTATGTAGATTTAATTTGAACCTCTCCTTATTTACATATCCATTGACTATATGTTGATTATGGTTGACTTTAAATCCTTTTTCTGTTTTATTGTGTGTCCCTTTTGTATAGTCAGATCTGATTTATCATACAACAAATTTGTATATGCCTAAGTTGTCCGATATTTTTTGCTGTCATTGTTTTGGAATTGTAAAAAAAGAAATGTGAAAATATTTTCTATGTTGTAATGTTGTATATAAAATTTTCTTAACATCTATATACATAAACATGAATAAACTATATTTGTTGGTGGTTTAATACAGTAAAATTAATTTGCTACGTTGCATAATTAATTTTCAAAATGATTTAATTTTACTTGTTTTAGTCATAAAAGTAAATTTTTCCTTTTGTTTTAGAATTCATAAGTGGTCATTTATGTAAAGTTATAGACTTTTATTTCATACCTAAGATTAATAGATTGAATCATTTTGTTAGCATTAAATTTAAACATATGTGTTACTTAAATTGCAATCTTCATACATATATATAAATATATGTGTTATTTTAAAATGAATACATAACTTGCAAAATTTTCTACATATAGATATACATGTGTTTATGTTATTTTAATTTAAATCAAAGCAGACCTTTTTGTAAAACTGTAGAATCTAATTTCAAGCTCTTCCTTAATTGAAACCTTTGTTACAATTGTTAATTCTTGTTTTGACAAACTCATATATATAGGAAAACATATTTTAACATGTGTATGTGTAAACTTATCAATTATTATACATGTATATTTTTATTACTTAAAAAAACTTAGACAACAAAGGCATATGAAAATTCTATTGTAGATGCCATTTAATATGTCATTCAATGTAATTAAAAAGAGAGAGAAACGTAATGGTTTCTCTCTCCACATTTATAGCCTTATCTGTCCTCAATTTATTATACATGTCAAGAGAAAGAATACCAAAGGTTTTTGTTCTCTTAAATTTCTCATGCTTAGTTACACAAGTATACACTTCTTATATGTTACACTTATATTTCACAACATGAATGTATTTGATACATTCATTCCATTACATATAATATGTATATAAGAGTATATTTGATATACTCTAATTTACATACACATTAAATTAAAGTAAAACTTTATTTATAAATTAAATAAAATATTGATTTTATTTTAAAAGAAGCTTAGAAAAGTTCTAAATGAATTTAGACTTCATAGGCCCATTAATGATCCAAAATGGTAAATTTTTTTAAATTTACCCATTTCTTCCACTGCGGGCTAGCCCACTTCCTTCAATGGTATTGGAGCCCAATAGCCTATGCAGTCTAAATTAGTCATGTTAGGGCTAACTAATTAAGCTTGTGCACTTAGTATGGTGTCCAAAAAGGTGATGTCTAGGATTGGAATTGGGTAATCAAGTACCTTATCCTACCTGGTTACCGGCCTGGCCTGAAAGGTGATGTGAGCCCAAAGGTTGCCCCTAATAGAAAGGTCCAATTTGAATTGGGCCTTGGGCTAATTTTCAAAATAGTTTTGAAAATTAAGACATGCTTTTAAATTTAAAAGTTAAACTTAAAATAAAAACATGTTTATTATAAAATTTTATAATATAACATAAATTTTCAAAATGTTTGAAAATGTAAAGAAAAATTCAAAATGTTTGAAACTATGTAAATATTAATTTCGAAATTTACAATTATTAATAATATTAATAATATAAATTAATTAAATGAGTTAATTAATTAATACTTATATGCATGTATTATATATGTTGGTATATGGTATGTTATTTTAAAGTGTTTAAGATAACATAAGCATACATGTATGTATATAAGATAAAGTTTCGAAATTAATACAATTTAATTAAAATTGTTTAATTAATAAAGTAATTAAAGGTTAGTTAATTGGCTAAAATATGCATATATAAGATATATGTGACTTACTATAAAGGTTACATTAGATATGTCCAATATAAAAGTTGTATTGGAATACTAATTTAAAATTAATTAAAGAGTTAATTAATTAAAATTAATTATATAAGATTTAATTAATAAAATATCATACATAAGACTATCATATAAGTAATATGAAATATAAAAGTTATATAACAATAAAACTTATATGATATGAATGTATAAACTAATGATGGAACATTAAAGAAACCCAAATAGACTTAAGGAATAAATACATATGTAAATGTACATATACTGTGATTTCTGATATGTTTGACACTTGAATCACGAGGGTACTTCATCAGAAATACATTATTCTATAAGTCGATATCACTTAATATAATATATTGAAGATTATGAATCTTCAATATAATGTTGTCCTTTACCATATATATTAATAAATTACTTGCATACTCCTTAGTTATTAAGCAAACTCAAGCCGGGGATGTTTTGTGTAGTATTTTTAATATATTGAATAGATGAGGTAAGATAACTATATGTATTTGTTGAGCAAACTCAAGGTACATATACTATACTTAGGCCATCACCATATGGTAGGAACGAGTGAATAAACTCTTTTGATTTTTGTGCAAACTCAAAGTCAAAATGAGATTAGGACAAGGAAAAATGGGTTAGGAGTTGTACGTGATACAACTAATAAGGAGTTATCCATCGTTTTGTGGGCTATGATTTGTTGAGCAAACTCAAGGTCAGAATACCAAGACAGACGAGTCCTAACACCCACTAGTGAAGTCGAAAGACTTCTGTGTTTCATCTTCGGGTTTGGAGAAACATAAAAGACTAGTGGGAGCCTTATTAAAAAAATGAAATGGTAACATTTAACCTTTCTAATATTGTAAAAACATATGCTAAATAATGTTATAATTATCTACAATGATAAATTTTTGCATTTAATATGATTGATAATGTTTATCAATTAACATATACAAACGAACAGAATTGAAAGTTGACAAATGGAAAAATAATACCCACTATCAAATTCCTATTGCATGTTAACGTTTCAACACCCATGCAAACGCCTGATATTACAACTACTGAATACATTCATAGTTTGGTCACTTACGCATTTATTTGGTTAAGACCATGTATTGCATTCTATGAGTTTTGAACTCTAAAAGCAATACAAGACTATGGATATTTGATCCATATACAATTGCATATAAATGTTATATGGTGAATGGTCAAAGTTTGTAATGTACAATATTTCAATGAAATTTGTTCATCCGAAAGACCAAATAAACCTTAGTGCAAGATCGAGTATTCAATCTGATTGATTACAAAAGGGATCATATTGTGTTAATGTAACACAAGACCAAAAATTACAAGATAGATCTAAGAACTCGATCGTTGAAATGTCATTTTGATCGGTTTACGTAAAGTGCAACATATTTGATGTCCTTAAATGTTAAGGATAATCGAATATGCTTTTGTAAAGAGTTTGTTATGATATTGTAGTAAGGTTTTCTTTTAAATAATTTGACCATTTGAAGGGAAAACGAATGTATAAGAATAAATGTAATTTAAGGTACAGTTGGGATGAAGAGAGTGAATAGTCATGTCTACTTCATAAAGAAACAATGGAAACGAGAATTGTAATAATAGTGATTGATACTTAACATTGGAATAAGAAATGTGATTTCTATTCCGAAATGTAATATTGTATAGAAAATTATTTTCTATGAGATTTATTTCTTTGGGTTTAGGATAATTGATCAAAGAATTTTCTGCTGTAAACTAGTTACAGTATGAAATGAATAAACTATATTAATTGAACGGACCTCCGAATTTAGTACGCTATTATAGTAATGGTGAAATAGTGGGAGCATGCCTTATAGCACTTATTAATTGCATCATAGTACGAAATTGTTTCTGAAAAACTTATCATACATTATTTATGAAATAATGATTATTTTTCGGTATCGACTGAAAAAAAATAGACATAGCTATATTTCAATATGAATATTATGAATATTCTTTGTGAAATAAAACTATAATGTGGTAATTTTTTTCATAACAAAAGTGATGCATTGGAAAATATAGAAGTATCTAATATTATTTATAGTTATTTTGAATTATAGACTAAGCCGTAGTTTTGAGAAATAATTTTATTGTATGATTTTGAATCATATGATACTTGTTAATTATATCTCAAACAATAAAGGGCTATGCACTTATTTAGTGGGAGTATCATAAGAGTTGATGAACTCTTCGGATTGATACATGTAGATGTATGCAATCGGAATTCTATAAATATAAAAACGGTTCCATGTACTTCGTCATATTCACCAATGAGTTATCGTCGACATGGACATGTGTATTTGATACACATGTAGTATGTCTATGGTAAACTCATAAAGTATAAAGCGGAAGTAAATAAAATAACATGCAATAGAAATGATTTGATTTGATCGAATGAGTGAGTATATTCGAAAATGTTCCGAACGTACCTAAAATGAATAAAGATTCAATCTCAAAATTACTCCTCCATGTGATACATAATGATGCATCGATATTGAGTAATCGAACTTTGTTGAACAATGTACGATTAATTGTGAGTGAAGTTGAGTTATTTTCTTTCTATAAGGTAATGTACTTGAGGGTATCACACAAGGTTAATATTATTTTATATGAATAACAGTTTATAAAATTGTACATGATAAGGGTTTATAAGAAACTCCAACATACCCTGGGCCAAGGAATTGGTAGGTTGTGTGAGTCGAAAGATTGCATGTAGTAATTGTTCATGAGGGATCTTGTATGAATCTCCCAAAAAGGATTTTGAAAATACTGTCATTGGATGACATATTTATGTTTCGAACATAATTTTTTTAAACTAAAACCAAATCAGTTTTATAAACAAAGAAATTCATAAAACGTTTATGATAACCTTTTCTATTGCACTGAGAAACAATTGTTATTTCAAGATATACCAACATCATTGTGAACAAATTTCTCTGATGAATTATTGGTAGTAAAATGGAATTGGATATGACCCATGAATAGAACTGATTATATGAGATGAAATGAAATTAACTAACCTAAAAGAACACATAGCATTAGAATGTCTAATAAGTATTCTCGCACATCGAAGAGAAACTATTAGTTTCTTATTAATGTCAAAATTATATCACTAAAACAAAAAGACCCTACGATAGTGCCAAAAAAAGCTATTAAAGCCTATAATAGCGGTTTAATAAACGCTGTATAACGACATGTTATTAAAAACAGTGAACAATTTATAGCGCATAATAAGCACTATAAAAAGTAATAATATAATAGCGCAAATGATTCGCTATTTTAAATATTTTTATAGCAGCAAATTATGTGTTATTGATTACTATAATAGCGCTATTTGTCTGTCGCTATTAGCCACAAAATACATTTTGTTTTTTCTAAGATAGCACTAATAATGCGCTGTAAAAAGTATGAATATCGGATTACGAGCGCTGTATATGGACACGTTATTGTAGATGTTGACTTGTCACAACACCAATATGCTGCTATAAAGATTCAGCTACAATAGCACTTATACTCTGTTATGATATGTTCTTTTATAGCGCCTTTTATAATACCATAGCGCTTTTTCTGTTATGCATTTGTAATACTGATAGATTTAATAGCGGTCATTCGGCGCTATTAAATATTTATAGCGGTCTTCAAGTGCTATGGTTTAGTTTCACAATTCAAAAATTTTCTACATCCTATTCATAAACTACAGTATTAAATACCAATATCAAAATGCACGATAATAATCATTTTAAACATAAAATCATTTAAATAACGCAAGAATCATAAAAGATAATAAATATAGAGATGTAACACATTACATTAAACATATCTAATATTCATACACATAATATCTTATAGCTTAAACCACATAAATCAAAATGTAGTAGCAAATATTTTAAGCACACCCCAAAAATAGTAGCAAAGTTTAACAAAAAACAAGTACATATTTAGTTGTTTGCATTAAAAAGAAGACCAAAACTTTTGCATCCTTCTTTTTTCACACACCTGCAAATAGGATAAATATTTACATTAGGAACGATATGAATAAAACACTGACGAAATTTGATTTTTAGATAGCAAACAATAATTTCAGCATAGCTCACATTAATTAATCAATGAAAATGGAACCACGTTAACCTCACTCCAGCTAAGAAATGAGGTCCACTATCTTCATTCTTCATACTGCAAAGTTAAATATTTCAAAACAACATGTTATAAACATCGACATATCTACTAAATTTTGTTTGTTTTCAAGGACAAACAACTAATAGATCAAAAAACATAAAAAAATTAGAAATCAAACAGTGTTTCATATTAAATATCCTAAGCAAAAAGCACTTGTAAACTCCAAATAAATATAACGATGCACACTAACAAAGTTGAAGGTTGTATGCCCTACCAGTGAATTGAGAATCATATTTTGGGCACACTTGCATAAAGCACTCTAATGATTAATTAAACAAATGAAACTCAGGAAGTAATCCAGAGTGTAAGTGTATAGCGTTCCTCAATTCGAAGAAGGCACTAATGGTTATATTCTTCATATAAACCAAAAAGGAACTACCACCATAACAATAATCTTTGATATTGTAAAAAAAAACTTGGTGCAAAATGAGTAAAATCGTAGCCTAATTTTCTAGACCCTTTATAATTAATTATTCAGGTATCAAATAGTTCATTATGAGCACATCCAACTGACTTTTTGACTTCAAACCCAATTTGGTCCGAATAAATAATGATGATTTAATAAATTTACTCCAATTTGACTTTCATTATGAGCATTCTAGCCTCTATTACTGGACAAATAAATATCTGCTCCACTGGGTGAGAGATAATTTTCTTAAAAAACAAGATGAGGATCTTCAAGTCAAAAATTTAAAGCACTGACATTTACATCTAGGCTTGATTTCTTTGTGGGTTTCAGGAAGAAAGAAAAAAAGCATGCCGGTAAAGAACATGTAAAAGCCTTTGTAGATGACAACATTACTATAAAATTGATTGCAGATATGCAATAGTTTATAGATGCTGCTAACAATTCTTAAATAATTTCAAGATATTTATACAATATAATACTATGATGGTGCTGTACTAACTGACAAGCATGTATAATTAATAAATAATACGCTTAAATTAATGAAGGAAATTTTATATAAGCTTCAATGACTACACATGTAGGCGCCATTGTTAACAATTACACCTGCGGGTTTTGAAGCTGCAAGCATTTCTTCTCGTATGCCGATCTTATGCGTTCTCCACACTATTAACAATTACAACCACATTGCATTTTCGTCATTGTTTAAGACTTACCAATTTATTTGCGACTTTCAAAAAAATAAAATGTTGTCAAACACTACAAAATACAAAAGTAATATAGATGTTATTGCTATAAACAATCTTAAACAAGATACAAATGGCGAATTTTTTTTATTATTTAAATAAATAGCATTTGGATAAACAAACATTTTATAACTCCGACTTTTGTGTATGAGAGATTTTAATAGCTAACAAATTCAGTCTTTTGAGAGGAGGTAAATCAACTAGTTAAAATGTCCAAGTTATTCAGAAAATCAACTAAGTTATTATTATTGTATTATTATATAAATTTTGTTAATTTTTATAACTTAGTTTATTATCATTATTATATAAATTTAGTTAATTTTTATAAACTTAGTTTATTATCATTATTATATATAAATTTAGCTAATTTTTATAAAACTTATTTAACTTGATTAATATTTTATAATTATTTATTATTATTATTATTATTATTATTATTGTTATTATTGTAAACTAAGTTAGTTTTTATAAAACTTATTGTTAATTTATTATAATTATTTATAACGAGTGTTACGGCATGCGCTTCGTGCGTGAATTATTTTCCTTGTAAATTGTATATGTTTAATCAGTCGAAAATATGATTTTTTTTATATTTTCAAGTGATTTTAAGATTTGTATATTTGTAAAGAAGTATTTTAAATTTGTAAAGAAAGTTTAATTTTAGATCCTATTTTTAGAAGTGTTTTGCATTTTTAAAGCATGTTTAATTGTTAGATACTACTTTTAGGAGCGTTTGAATTTGTAAAAGAAGTTTAATATTAAATTCTATGTTTAAGTGATTAAGATTTGATAACATATAGAGGGGCATTTTTGGCAGTTCATGTTGATACCAAAAAAGTGTGACACCAAAGCTATTGCAACTATTATTAAAGATTGTTGTTGTTGTTGGTATTATTATTATAAAATTAGTTAAATTTCATACACATTAGTAATTATTATTATTGTTATATAACTAGTGTGAAGCCCGTGCCGATGGCACGGGTGTGATTTTTTATTTTTCTATGACTTGTGCAATTATACGATGCACGGGTGTAAAGTTTGGTTGTCTTTTAATTTTCTTTTTGTAAAAATATAAAGAATATATTTGGTATAAAAGTTGTCATTAGAAATGACTCGCTATGTACTAAATTCGAAAATCTTAAATGAACATAATGCACACAAACATATATCTTGAGTGTGTGCACGTGCCTTTATTAGGATTAATGAAAGTTTTAAAGTTTGATATAAGTATTTTTCTTCTTCCAAAATTGTTAATAAAAATTGCAGAAAATAGTGACTTTGAATGTTGATTTTTTCACTTGAATTATCACCATGGTTTTCGTTTTTCTCAATAGATTCTACGTAAGTGGTTGACATTCCCAACATGAATGCCTGAATCAAAACATAAATCTCGAATGCTAAAGCGGTAAATAATAGAAAGCAACAAAATTTTGAACTTCAATCAAGATTAGTTAGGAATATTTTATGGTCGAATATGAAATACCTCAGACTAAGAAGAAGAGATTCAAATTCCCTTATTTTTGTATTATGTTTCTTTTTTCGCTGTGAATTTGACAAAGAAAACTGAATTAACTGCAAGTAAAATTGGGCAAAAGGAAGAGGTAAGTAGAAGCGTGGATAGTTATGCGAAGTAAGATGGAAAAATTAACAAAGTCGAAAGGTGTTAATTTTGTTGTATGTTTCTTACTGTGAGTCGCATGATATATTGTGAAGGTAAGTCCAAACCGTTGTTTGTCTTTCCGTTAAATGTGGTCTATTTAATACATAGATACTATCATTTCAATGTTATAAAAATAGCATTTTCTACACTGCTCGTAAATATTTAAGTGTAAACTTATCACATAACGCACACTGTAGGCTAATCAAAGTTGTGCACTTGGTTTATAAAAACTGAACATATGCTGAGTTTATAAATTGAGCGATTGCACTCAGTTTATAAATTAGAGCAAATGCTCAGTTTAAGGCTGAGCATTGCTCGGTCTATAAATGGAGCGTTGCTCAGTTCTAAAAACTGAGCAAGTGCGCTCAGTTTTGCCAGTGCCATTGCGTTGCTCAGTTTTAGAACTTGGCATTAAAACGAAACATGAGAAATGCTCAGCTTTTAAAACTGTACATGTGAATTGATTTGCTGGAGTATATGAATAAAGTTATGGTTACATGGCAGTAAAAGACTACCGTTAAAGAATCAAGGCTAGTTTATGATCTGTCTGATAATACATCTGATGCAAATCCAGGCCATTTGGGCCATGTAAGAAACAATTATAAAAAGATTTGGCTACATAACAACCTTGGCGAGAAGTTCTTTAGGTATCAAACCAACAGTACATATCTAAAAGACATGTAAACTTTATCTAAACCTGAAGGCCGGACTTCGTATAAATATGCTACTTGTACTCAAAATTCTAGCCTTCTTATGCAACACATCAACTGTCTATGACAGAATTCCTCTTATTTTGTATTATTATTTCCTTTTAGTTTCAGATATAGTACATCTGCCAAACTAAGCTGATCATTTAGGATTTATTAATGAAGTATAATATAACTAAAAGGGTTGCCATAAAATACTCACCATGTTTATGTCAAATAATAAGCTTACAGTGGGTTATATTTTCTTAATGCATATTCACATTTACAATGTAAGTACCCTGATGCTTCTCAACATGTCCATCATTGTTAGCCCAACAACGTATTGCTTGGATAATTAAAAAAGATCTTAACTAGGGGCCTTTCAAATCCAAATTATGTTCCATAATTATAATCCTAACATCTAGCAGCTTAGTAGGCCAGCTCACATACACATCACCTCATAATATTGTTCATTCAATTTGTGTACAATGAGACAAGCTATCTATCAATTAGGCCAAATCAATTGGCATTGCTATTCTAGGCTTTTATTTCACCATTTCTATGTAGTTTACAGAACATTACATCAAATCATGTCCACCTCTATACATAGGATTAAATTATTGACATTGTCACTATGTGAAAGAATGACCTAAAACAAGACCTTAATAATTTTGGTCCTTCCTGTTACTATGCAAAAAAATTCCCTGTTATAACATCAAAGTAGTTAAGATCAAAATAAAAAATAAAAGGTTGAATATGTGATATTTTGAAAATACAGGATAATATCGGTTAATATTGGAGTAATTTGGTATATTTTTAGCAAGCTACAAAAAATTATGTTATTTTACAGAGATGTAAATATTCTCTTTTAGTACTTTACATAATTATTAACTTGTTTGATAATAAATATATATAAATAATTTGCATATTCTTTACAGTTTTATTGAAATATGATATATTTATGTATTTACGAATGACGATATATGCCATCGGTCTGATATTGTTGATATATTGGCAAGTGTCACCGATATATTGAAATAGCATCATTAAAAAATATTATTACTGGTGTTTTAAAAACATCACTTTAAGTTTGAGCGATGTATTAAAAATATATTACCTATAATATATAGACATTAAATAGTGTACCATCAACCCATTATCCAGACATATGCCTCTCTCACGGTATGTATAGACTTATACAGAAACTCATACATACATGAATTATCAAATCAGACAGATTACACCTCATTTTGTAGTAGAGGTGTGCAGGAGATTTTTTTTGTTTTTGGGAGAAAATGAAAGAATCTTTAGGTTAAAATATAGATAAATCTTTAGGTGCAATTATAATGAACTCATAAACTAAGTAGGAAAATACATACATATTATCATTAGACAAGTATTATGACTCTTAAATCATCTTCTAGAAGTTTTTGGTTATTGGTACCAACATCCAGCATTACCGCCGGTATCTGCATGGAAGGTGGTACATTCAAATTCCTATAAAGCATAGTCTAAAAATTGTGATGTCATATGAAGTACAATTATTCAAAAAATGAACAAAATCAAAGAATGACTTTACATCTTATTTAAAAACGTAGTAGACAAATGCATTAGCCAAAAAAATCAATGAAAATGAACCGCACAAAATAATTGAATGTGTGTTTAATATTCTATGGACATGAAATATTACAAAGTGGCAGGTACGTAGATATTGGAGATCAAGACATTCAAAAGCAGAGTAAAGTTGCTTATGCAAATCAAGATATTCAAAAGTAGAACATACTCTATGTGGATTGATGCCAGCAGCAACATAGATATCAAGTCTCCCAATTGGGATTCCAATGCCTTGAACTCCAAGGTCTCCAAGTCCCAATATACGACTACCATCTGTCACAACTATCATGTCAACCTGCATTTTAACAAGAAACATGGCATCAGCCAACATTCATAAAACAATTGGTGTATAGACGAATATCAGTCGATTCAAAAGAAGCCAACCTGTGATTATATGGAACATTGGACTTTTGAGGAAATTCAGATGAACGTAGTACAATTGCATACTCCAGTTAAGGATCTAAAACAATTGACAAAAGGATATATGCATCGTGAAAGATACACTGTTTATTCTAAAGAAAATGTTGGAATGGATGTGCATGAAGGAAATTTACTGCAGACCAACAGTCTAAAATAATCTTTCTCACCTTCGACTTTGATTTCTATAAAGTTCATTTTCTCATTTTCCCTTGCAATTCATGAGTAAACCTTCTTCTGGAATTCACCATCTTTGTCTGGGTTATCATTTACTGAGTTTGGAAATACAACTTCAATGGAAAACCAGAACACCATCCTTGGCAATAGTTTCAACAATCAAGTTCAACATATCAATTCACCCGTTGTGAGTAAAAAATAATTACTAAATGGCCATCACAATCTGCTTTTTTGAGTTTGCTTAAGAAGAAATTGAATTGTGCAAAAATATAGTAATTTGTGAATGTAAAAGGAAAACAAAAATTAATCCATTGCCGTTTGTGAAAAAAGTGGAAGCAACATAGATAGAGAAAAATTATTTTTTGAGTGGTTAAATTTAATCATAAAATTGGGAGTGGGAGAGAACACTCAGGGCATCAATTCGATAATACACAGAGCATCGATTAAAAAAAAGCACGCTGATCTTTTCGATAATACTTGGAGCTGCCAATCATTTCAACAATACTTGGAGCATCAATTAAAAAAAAGGTACGCCGATCTATTGAGAACCATAAAACCTAATCGAAAAATCAGGAATGGAATCAGATTATAACAACGTGATGTTCAATAATCAGAACTCGGCAATAGTTTATTGCATAAATCGATTAAAAGTTAAAGCAAATCAGCAAATAAATAAAAAGGAGAAACATACAAGATCCAAACTCGGCCCCAAAATGGCATGCTTGCTCTCATCAGCTTTTCCGTGCAAAGTATGCGAAGGTTGCTATTGAACTGGATCCGATATTTAGGGTTTGCAGGAGAGAATTAAGATTTCTTTAAGAGCTGGAAAAAAGAAGGGAACGAAAATGAAGAGGGAAGTGGAAAATAATTTGAGGAAGACGCGGGCAAGCAAATTATCGTGCAAGACCACTTTATCCAAATGTGTTACGTACCTGATCCTTGCTTGAATAAAAGAAAATAGAACAAATAATAACACTTTGAGATAAAACGCTATCTATTTGCGTTATAAAAGACAACTTTTCTTGTAGTGTATAATCCTAGATTGTCTAATTAAACCATTGAGAGTGTTGACTCTATATGGTATGATGCGCAAATCCGAAAGAATTCCAAGTACGCTATCAAAATATAGATTTTGGTGGTCATAACAGAAGGCATATGATCCATCGACCACGAATGTGTCTTTATGAGTAAGACTAATGTAATTGGAATTAAATGTGCAATGTTGATAAGAATAATATCGCAAATTTCAATCATTGAAATTAGCGTAATAGATTCGATATTCAACATGTTCAGATTTACTCACAAAATTATCACTTGATAAGTCCTAGTGTTTTAGTACATATGTATTGAAACAACAAATTCTAAATAATGATTTAAAGTAAGTTGTTTACACATATTAACCAAAAATGTCTCAAAGTCAGTGGGAGCGATATTGAGTTTCTGAGTTTTTGGATATGATCCAAGAAATAATACCAAAGTATCATTTTATAAGCATCAAGATTAAATAAGTATTTTGATAGAAATATCAAATAGTTTGATTTTCAATCAAAGTGCAGAGGAAGCGTGTGTTCATAAGAAAGAATGTTAAAAGGTACATTGATATTTCTAAATTATAAGTAAACAACACGTTGTTGATTTTAACGATGTACTTATCTTAAAATCAGCCTTAGTTGTCTAAATACTCAACATTGGATTAATAAATGACGTCTTTTATAGTAAGTATAAAAGATGTAGGAATGTCCCAAATGATATGCAAGGACACCTTATTAAAATGTTTAATATGGAATATGTAAGCTTGATTTCTTTGCATTGGCAAAATGAATTATCATACATGTTGTGTTGTCAACGATATCATGATTTGTTTATGTATTTGATACATGAAGCAAATATCAAATCCAAATTGATATCACTAAATGGTTGTTTGAAGTGTTCTCGTGTATTTATGAAATACTAGAGAATTGTTTACAGAAACAAAAGTTCCTTATGAAGAAGTGTTCGAACTCAAACTTCATAAGTCATATTGAGTGTAGTATGTCAATAATAAATTCAAGTTTAAGAATCTTTAAGTTGGAAATGTTCCAAATAAAAGACTGTGGCTTATTTAATGAAAAAAGGCTACGTACATCGCCTTGAATATTGCGGCAATAAAAATAATGTATATAAAATTATAAGTGCACAAATTTATATCTGACCCAATTCCAAATGTTGAGAATCTCATAATATTGTTATATGATAACAATGTCGCTATATGGTTCGTAATAGAACTTAGAGCTCATTAGAGGTCGAGAGACATACTCTGAATTGTTCCACATGATAAAGCAGTTTATCACCATCGGAGAGAGTTGATTGACAGAGTAGATAGTTGAAACGTAATAGCATACCCATTCACAAACGGACTGACCCAACTGGTTTTGAGAAACCGATTGGTAAAGTTGGAATAAGATTCCATAATAGACCCCAAGTGCAAGTGGGAGATTGATAGAGTTAGGAGTATGCCTTAGGGGAAATTATGTAATTTGTTACATATATCTAACTCATTGAACAATCTTGTTCATAATAAAGGTGTTTCTTTATATTATATACTTGATATAATGTGGTTATATTAATTAATTAATTTAATTAAAAGTATTTTTAATAGAAAATCCATAAATGGCATATATTGTGATAGTAGTTACAAAGTGCTGTAACCGCGAGTAATTTATCCCAGTAAAACAAATATACCATTTTAAATGTTCCTAGTCAAGATGCATCAAGACTATATATCGATATATCCGTTGAGACTAGAGTACGTAAGCTCTCCAAATGTTGGGCAGTGTATTAGCCATGACCATTGAGGACACCAAGGGGTTACGTACTAATAGTTATTGGATAACTATGGAATGACTCACTAGATAGTTTTATGTTGGTTAATATAACTAAGGTCAAGCAGAGAATATCGATGTGACTAATTTACATAGTTCTCTCGACTTGAGAATACTGTTGATCTTTAATGTGGAAGCTTCGCTTTGATTATAGTTAAATCGTGGCACGAGTCCATTGAACGACTTTGGTTGGGTTGAGTGGAAGCATTGAAAGTGAAACACTATTCAAGAGAGGACTCGTCTCCTCGGTTATATGAGGTTAATATCACAGTCAACTGAAGTCAACTCAAAGTCAAAGTCTCTGGCTAGAGCATAATGGTTAATAATAATTATTATTATTGAACCAAAGACTTTGTGTTTGGATTATAAAGTTGAATGTGGATGATATTGTAATTTTGACCACTACCAAATTCCATAAATCCAAAGTGATATAGTTTTGACAAAGAGAATTGGAGTAAATAATTGTCACCATTAGGTACCCCTTATAATAAGTAAAATTGGACTTTACCAAAAGATGTGTAGGCGATGAATTCAGCCAAAATATCACACCACCTGCTTAGTGACGTGTGAACGTTAATATTTGAATTGTTCAATATTAATCGCTGAATGAATTTTCACCTTTGAGTCGCACAACCGTAACGATGAATTCTCCGAAAAACCACATGATTTAATTAATTTATATAAAGTTTTAAATTAATTAATATTTGAGAAATATTAATTATTATTTATTTTATTTGATGTTTGGGAGTTATTTGTAATTATTTTAATGCATTTATAAAAGTTATATTTGCGCACATTGATATATGATATCATTGTAATTAAATAAAAGATAATTACATGCTTTAATTTATGGAACCTTATGTCATTTGATGGCATATAATTTTCAGCCATACCATGTAAAGAAATAGGAGTGAAAAGAGAATGTTAATAAATAATTAACTAGAGAAGTTTTAATTAAAGAATGGGAAAGATTTCCTTCTTTCAAATAAAACATATTCTCTAATTCATTGCGTACGTACAATTGAGTTTCTCATTTTTCATTCTTCTTTCTGTAACTTTTCTGGTTCTCTCATTCTCTAATGGCTGAAAATATGAGATCTTCCATGGCTTCAATTATTCCTAAAATCAAATACAAATTAAATCAATTATGAAAAGTGGTTTATTTCTCTTGATCCTTACAACATCTGGAGGCTGATTTCTGAATCTAGGAGATTTGATTCATCATTCAAGGTGCAAACCATTGGCTTCGTTTTTAGTAACTCTAATTTCATTTATTTGTATACTCATCATGTTGAAATGGTCCAGATTTATTCATATTATATATCTTCTATCTCATTATGTTTAAAAGGTTTAGATTTATTCATATTATATCTCTTCTATCTTGTGTATTCATCTTGTAATATAACTTAGATCCCCTTTTGTTCATCTCATTTAATTATATGATCATTATGTAGATTTAATTTGAATCTCTCATTATTTACATATCCATTGACTATATGTTTATTATGGTTGACTTCAAATCCTTTATCTGTTTTATTGTGTGTCCCTTTTGTATAGTCATATCTGATTTATCATACAACAAATTTGTATATGCCCAAGTTGTCCAATATTTTTTGCTGTCATTATTTTGGAATTGTAAAAAAAAGAAATGTGAAAATATTTTATTATGTTGTATATAAAATTTTCTAACATCTGTATACATAAACATTAATAAACTATATTTGTTGGTGGTTTAATACAGTAAAATTAATTTGCTACGTTGCATAATTAATTTTCAAAATGATTTAATTTTACTTGTTTTAGTCATAAAAGTAAATTTTTCCTTTTGTTTTAGAATTCATAAGTGGTCATTTATGTAAAGTTATAGACTTTTATTTCATAACTAAGATTAATAGATTGAATCATTTTGTTAGCATTAAATTTAAACATATATGTTACTTAAATTGCAATCTTCATACATATACATATATATATATATATATATATGTGTGTGTGTGTGTGTGTGTTATTTTAAAATGAATAACTTGCAATTATTTATACATATAGATATACACGTGTTTATGTTATTTTAATCTAAATTGAAACGGACCTTTTTGTGAAACCGTAGAATCTAATTTCAAGCTCTTTCTTAATTGAAACCTTTGTTACAATTGTTAATTCTTGTTTTGACAAACTCATATATATAGGAAAACTTTTTGAAATATGTATGTGTAAACTTATCAATTATTATACATGTATATTTTATTACTTAAAAAAACTTGGACAACAAAGGCATATGCAAATTATATTGTAAATGCTATTTAATATGTCATTTAATGTAATTAAAAAGAGAGAGAAACGTAAGGGTTTCTCTCTCCACATTTATAGCCTTATCTTTCCTCAATTTATTACACATGTCAAAAGAAAGAATACCAAAGGTTTTCCTTCTCAAAAATTTCTTATGCTTAGTTACACAAATATACTCTTCTTATATGTTACACTTATATTTCACAACATGAATGTATTTGATACATTCATTCCATTACATATAAATATGTACATAAGAGTATATTTGATATACTCTAATTTACATACACATTAAATTAAAGTAAAACTTTATTTATAAATAAAATAAAATATTGATTTTATTTAAAAGAAACTTAGAAAAGTTCTAAATGAATTTGGACTTCATATGCCCATTAATTATCCAAAATGGTAAATTTTTTGAAATTCACCTATTTCTTCCGTTGCGGGCTGGTCCAGTTCCTTCAGAAAATAACAGGCTATATCCCCACTTCAACGCTCACTATAGTTCTCCATGGTGACTAATAGTTGTACTTAGAAAATAACAGGCTATGTCCTTATATTTGAACTCCGCCTATGCAGAAGCCGCTATTTTTTTTTCTTCAGACTGCAATAACTTCTTCCTACTAACTCGAAACAAGGAAAAACTTCGACCAATGAACTCCCACCTAAATTACAGACAATATGGTACACTCGGATAGTTCGTCTAGTGAACGTATACCGTAGTTCTCCTTGGTGACTAATAGTTTTACTTAGAAAATAACATGCTACATCCTCGTATGTGAACTCCGCCTAGGCGGAAGCCGCTATTTTTTTTGTTTATAATGCAAGTATTTCTTCATACTAACTCGGAATCGGGCAAAACACGACCGATGAACTCCTACCTAAATTATGGACAATATAGAACACTCGGATACTTCAGCTTATGAATGTATGCCGTAGTTCTCCATGGTGATTAATAGTTGTACTTAAAAAATAACAGACTATATCCCCACTTCAATGCTCGTTGTAGTTCTCCATGGTGACTAATTGTTGTACTTAGAAAATAACAGGCTACATTCTCATATTTCAACTCCGCCTAGGCAGAAGTCGCTATTTTTTTTCTTCAGACTGCAATAACTTCTTCATACTAACTCGGAATCAGGCAAAACTTCGACCTATGAGCCCCTACCTAAATTATGGACAATATGGTACACTCGGATACTTCTGAACGCGCACTGTAGTTCTCCATGGTGACTAATAATTGTACTTAGAAAATAACAGGCTACATCCCCACATTTGAACTCCACCTAGGCAGAAACCGCTATCTTTTTTGTTCATACTGCAATAACTTTTTCATACTAACTTGGAATTGGATGAAATTTCGACCGATGAACTTCCACCTAAATTATGGACAATATGGTACACTCGGATACTGCATCTTGTGAACGCACATTGTAGTTCTCCAATGTGACTAACAGTTGTACTTAGAAAATAACAGGCTATATCCTCGCTTCAACGCTCACTGTAGTTCACTATGGTAACTAATAGTTGTACTTAGGAAATAACATGCTACATCCTCATATTTGAACTCCTCCTAGGCAGAAGCCGCTATTTTTTTTCTTTGAACTGCAATAACTTCTTCATACTAACTCAGAATTAGGAAAAACTTCGATCGAGGATCTCCCACTTAAATTACAGACAGTATGGTACACTCGAATACTACATCTTGTGAACGCACACTGTAGTTCTCCATGGTGACTAACAATTGTACTTAGAAAATAACAGGTTACATCCCCGTATTTGAACTCCGCCTAGGCAGAAGCCGCTAATATTTTTGTTTATACTGCAATAACTTCTTTATACTAACTCGGAACCGGACGAAACTTTGACTAATGAACTCCCACCTAAATTACGAACAATATGGTACACTCAGATACTTCATCTTGTGAATACACATTGTAGTTCTCCATGGTGACTAACAGTTGTGCCTAGAAAATAACATGCTACCACCTTCCCATATTTGAACTCTGCCTAGCGCAGAAGCCGCTATTTTTTTGTTCAGACTGTAATAACATTTTCATACTAATTCGAAATCCGGCGAGATTTCGACCGATTAACTCCCACCTAAATTACGGGCAATATGGAACACTTAGATACTTCATCTTGTGAACACCCACTATAGTTCTCCATGGGGATTGACAATTGTACTTAGAAAATAACAGGCCAACACAACCCCATATTAGAACTTCGCCTAGTGCAGAAGCCACTATTTTTTGTTCAGGCTGCAATAACTTCTTCATACTTACTCGGAATTAGGCGATACTTCGACCGATGAACTCCCACCTAAATTACGGACAATATGATACACTCGGATGTTTCATCTTGTGACCGCACACTGTAGTTCTCCATGGTGACTAACAGTTGTACTTAGAAAATAACAGGCTATATCCCCACTTCAATGCTCACTATAGTTCTCCATGGTGACTAATAGTTATACTTAGAAAATAACAGGCTACATCCTCGTATTTGAATCCGCCTAGGCAGAAGTCGCTATTTTTTCTTCAGACTGCAATAACTTCTTCACACTAACTCGGAATCAGGCAAAACTTTGACCGATGAACTTCGACCTAAATTACAGAAAATTTGGTACACTTGGATACTTCATCTTGTGAACGAACACTGTAGTTCTCCATGTGGACTGACAGTTTACTTAGAAAATAACATGCTACTACAGCCCCATATTTGAACTCCGCCTATTGCAGAATCCGATTTTTTTGTTCAGACTGTAATAACTTCTTCATACTAATTCAGAATCCAGCGAGACTTCGACCGATTAACTCCTACCTAATTTACGGATAATATGGAACACTCGAATACTTCATCTTGTGAATGCACACTGTAGTTCTTTATGGAGACTGACACTTGTACATGGAAAATAACAGCCTACCACATCCCTATATTTGAACTCCGCCTAGTGTAGAAGCCGCTATTTTTTTTGTTCAGACTGCAATAACTTCTTCATACTAACTCGGAATCAGGCAAAACTTCGACCGATGAACTCTCACCTAAATTACGGTCATATGGTACACTCAGATACTTCAACTTGTGAACGTACATTGTAGTTCTCCATGGTGACTAACAGTTGTACTTAGAAAATAACAAGCTATATCCTCATATTTGAATACCGTTTCACTATGAGATGTAAAAGTGTACATTTGGAATTTCATAAAGACACCAAGTAAATCTACTCAATGAATCTCTTTATTACTAGTAAAGATTTGTAACTATAAAATCATACCTTAGTCCCAAAGTCTTAAAGTACACCTTGAAAAGACAAACTCTCCTCTTTGGAACCTTTTTCGATTCAGTAGATTGCTACTCCTTAAAATGTTGACCTTTAGCTATTGAATAACATTTGAATCTGACTTGATTTGAGTTTGTATTGATGGATAGGCTGGGGTATGAATTCGGCCATTAAAGAAGTAAGAAGGAGGCAGCCAAAAACATCCAATCTAATTAAGGATAGGGATGCTTAAATAGTGGATAGAAAGGAAAGAAAAGTGGATCTAATCTCATGCTCTTTTTCCATTAATCTGAGCCATCCAAAAACTAAGCCTATCAATCCCTAAATGAGCCTCCCCATAGCCTATGTTGTTACCGAAATTACCAGCCCTCATGATGGGCCTTGAACCCATTTAAAGCGCGAATGAATATTTTGCATTTTAAATCTAATTTAAAACGTTTATCGATATTGTATATTGATTAATGCATTTATAACTTTATAAATATATTTAATATTCATTTATCAAATCTAAATCAAATTTATAAATAATATTTCATAAATATTATTTAATTTAATTAATTAATAACAATTATAACTTAATTAAATCAATTGGTCAAAGGGGAAGTTATTTTTTCGGTTGTGTGGCTCGTTAGGTGTAAGTTTATCAGCATCTAATATCGAAGTATTCGAATATTAGCGTTCAAACGTCACTTAGCAAATGGTGTGACATTTTGGCTAAATTTATTGCTTGCTTGTTTTTGGTAAAATCCAATTTTACTTTGTTAAACGTTACTCGGTAGTGACTTTTATTTATACTAATTCTCTTCATCAAAACTATATCACTTTGAATTTATGGAATTTGGTAATGGTCAAATTCCAATATCATCCATATTCAACTCTGTAGTCCAAACACAAAGGTTCAATGATAACAATTATTATTAACCTAAATGCTCCAGTCAGAGACTTTGACTTTGAGTTGACCGTGATATTACCTCATATAACCGAAGATAAGAATCCTCTCTTGAATAGTGCTTCACTTCCATTACTTCCACTCGACCTAACAATAGTCACCTGATGTGTGCCGTGCCATGATTTGACTATAATCAAAGCAGATTTTTCATATTGAAGGTCCGTAGTATTCTCAAGTCGAGAGAACCGTGTAAATCAGTCACTATATTTTTTGTTTGACCTTAGTTATATTAACCAACAGAAAACTATCAAGTGAGTCGTTTCATAGTTATCCAATAACTATCAGTACGTAACCCCTAGGTGTCCCGCAGTAGTCATAAGTAATATACTACCAAAAATTTGGAGAGCGTTACATACTCTAGTCTCAATGCATACATCAATATCCCCTCTCGATGCATCTTGACTAGGAATATTTAAAATTGTATATTTATTTTCATTGTGATAAATTACTCAAGGTTACAACACTTTGTCACTACTATCAAAAAATATATCATTTATGGATTTTCTCTTAACTATACTTTTAATTAAATTAATTAATTAACGTAACACATTATATCAAGTATATAATGAAAAGAAAAGACCTTTTATTTCGAACAGAATGGGTTATCGAGTTAGATATATGTAACAAATTACATAATTGCCCCTCGGCATACCCCTAACTCTATTAGTTAATTTGTTAGATTTTTTGTGTTGTTTAGATCTGTATATTATTATTACGAATTTACATATGCCTAACTTGTCAAATTCCTTTTCTATTACATTGAAGTATTTTTAATAAAACAATTGATTGAGGTCTATTTTAGAAATTTATAATATTTATATACATAAATGAAAATAAACTATTCATGTTAATTAATTAACTTTTACCTTGAAATTAATTCCTTTTGTTAAATGGTAGATATTTTGAACATGAATGTTTTTATCGTTGTTTAATAAAAAGAAAATAAAAATTCCATTGATTCAAAATTCATAAATGGATTTTTGTATAATTGACTAATTAAAATTAATCTTATCCTTAAAAAGGTAATTAATTAGTAACTAATTTTCACTTAATTAAGTTATAAACCTTATTAACACTTAATTAACTAATAATTATTAAAACTTAATTAATTAATTATTAATTATTAAATACTTAATTAACTTTTTAAAACATTATTATTAGGCTTATAAAACATTTAAAAAATAATATTAAGTATGAAACTTAAATTTGAAAAATTCGGATTTTTAAAGCGGAACTACGTCCATAGCGACTATCGCTATGAACACCATAACTTGAAAATGTTTTTACTTTGAAACCTCAACACTTAAATACTTACCAACTTATCATAAACATAGCATAAAAGTTTGCATAAGAAAACAAAGTTGTATACTTTGAAAAGATTTCCAATTTCCTTTAAACTAACACCAGTTTTTCCACAAAGAAATCCAATCGTCAATACCATATCAAAGTGTCCACTTCCTTATCATGACATCACATACACATGTATAAACATCCATAACATATCACCATCATAGCACAAACTAAAAAATTTCATCTTTATAATGAAACACAACGCTTTAGCTTATGATTCACAAGTCAATATTTAAACTACAACAAGCAACATGTACATATATTCAAACCATATAATATTTCAACCAAACAACCAACTTATTTTACCATCCAATATTAAATACATATAAAGGTAAAACTTTTTCAAAAGTTAAAGAATTTAATCACCAAAAATCCTTTGAAAACTCGATACATTTTGAAATTCGAAAAACTTGGAAAATCGCAAAATCCACTCGAAAATAGGTCAACTTCTCCTTGATTTTAGGACATGTAATTCTTGAATTTTATTAAAATATCCAAAAGGAAAGTTTTACGAAATTATTTCCTCTACAATTAAAAAAAAAGAAACACTCGGTTCCATTAGTTTTTGAGGGAGATATGGTCAATAGAAGAAGAGGTGTTTTGGGATTGGAAAATTTGAGTCCAGAAACATGTCTGAAACAAATGTATTTTTGACATAGCTGCACTCAAAATTTGAAAAAGTGATCTAAATAAATGTTGCAGCCACTGAAATTTGACATGGTTGCAAAAAACGAAAATCTCCATTTGAACTAGAAATTAGGAAGATATGGCCGAAGAAAGAGGAGGAAAAATTGAGCAAATGGAAGGCTATTTATAAATAAAAGAAAAAGGAAATTACCTATCTACCCTTGCCTTATACCATCCACTACCTTATTGCCACCTAACCTAGCCTTCACCTCACACCCACACCAGCCCCCCAAAGTATCACACCATCCTTCCCATCAAAGCCAACATGTCTAAGACACGTTTTGTACTCAATTGTACTTTTTGTCTAAAGAAGCATCTTTATATTATATAATATATTAACTTTTTATAATAAAAATCTTATCTTATATATATACATACATACATACTTAAGTGTACATACATGTACGGATATGCATTTACATATCAAAATATTTGTAAATGTATGTATGTGTGCATACCAAAATGTCACGATATTTTCGACAACTTTTATCTACCGAAAAGTTGAAAATTCAAAAAACGAGTTCCATTTCCATTTTCGATTTTTCTTCGAACTAAATATTTTTTTAAACAAATTTTGAAAACTATTTCACCTCATTATTTATTATTATAAAAGATTTTTATTTTCATTATAAAACCTATTATTTGAATATTTAAAATTAATTAAATATTCGCAAATCAAAGCAGTGAAATTCCAAGTCGTTACATTTTTTCTATTCCTATTAAAACTAAAAGCTTTTTTTTTTTTTTTTTTTTTTTTTTTTTTTTTTTTAGCAAGGCTAGCCGGCTTTATAGTGGGCCGTGCCACTGTATATAAATGAAAAAACAGGTGCTCTGCACATGCACAGAACAGCTATACGGGCAGCAAGCCCAAAACGAAAAAATAAAATAAAAAGAGAGCACAGGAGTTAGACAAAATGCCTAAACTACTAACACTATGACTAAGCTTCCTCAGAAGAGGGAGAACAAACACGACCATCAACCGGAGATGGACCAGTAACATGAGAAAAACCCGCAAAAAGAGCAGCTAGATGAGGGTCATAACCAACAGAGTCAGGGGAGTAAATAAATTTCCTATCCCAAGTGACATCATAAAACTTACTTTTGTTCTCCTCGCCAATTGCACCAACCCTAGTAAGGCACAAACCATCTCCCTCAATATGGTAGATAAGATACCGGCTCTCACCTCCAACTTCACTGATAAAAGCATAAAAGATATCTCGCTCAGGTGAATATCTCATATCAGAAGGTAAATGAATCCAAGCACGTTCATCAGAATTCCATGAAATGATATCAGACGAGGTAGCTGAAGGGAGATCCTCCAAGACCGAAGGAGGAGAAACAGTAGTAGGAGCTAGAACTGGCGGAGAAGTAAGAGAATCCACACAAACCGGATTATCAACAGGAGGATCTACAGAACTAGCATCAGCACTGGGAGCTACCGGAGCAACAACAACGGGGACAACAGGAGAGACCTTCGGAACCCACTGCCGAGCAGGAGGACGAGGAAGAGGCAACCGAACAGCTAGGGGAACAGTCGATGAAGAACAAGAATCTGCAAGATGACCAAAGGACTGACAAGACGAACAAATCTCAGGTTTCCAACTATAACAAACTCTGACCTCAGCAACGTGGCACTCATCTAATCTGACCTTCAAAACGTTAGGCAGAGGTTTGTTAGGAGTAATCTCGATTAGTGCTTTAGCATAGACTAGTTTCTTTCTGGCCACAGTATTTGCATCGTAACATATTACCTTACCCACAAGACCAGCTAGCCAGTCAATCCCAATAAGAGGCTGGAGAACAGATGGAATATGCGAAAAGTGAGCCCAAACAGGAATAGATAGAACTTGCGCCTTAGCACGATCCACAGTAGGACTCCAAGTAGTAATAATAAAAGGCTTACCATCAATAAGAATGGGGTCGGCCTCAAGAATACGAAGCCGTTCATCACTACGCGAAAATTTAAAAAAAAAAAAAAAAAAAAAAAAAAAAAACTAAAAGCTTAATTTAAATGTTAAATGATGAACACTCCAAATAAACCACCCGATTTAATTAATTTATAATTATTATAAATTAATTAAATTAATCAATATTTATGAAATATTAATTATTAAAATTTATTTGATTTGTTGGACACCATTAATATTTAATAAAGTGTAGATATAAAGTTATAAATGAGCGTATCGATACACGATGTCGGTAGATTATTTAAATTGGATTTAAATAGAATAAATACAAAGTGGGTTTTTAAATAAATTAAATTAATTGATATTTGTGAAATTTTAATTATTAAAATTTTATTTTATTTGATTGAATAACATTAGTATTTAATAAAGTACGTATATAAAAATTATATGCATCTATTAACATACGATATTGATTGAATGTTTAAATTGGATTTTAACAGATTGAATGTTAAGTGATTTTGGAAAATTTTGAGGGACATGTGGCAGCTATTATGGTCTGCCACAGACAATAAGGAAAAAGGGAGGATTTAATGGGATTTAATTTAGAATTAAATAAAGAAAGTTTTAAAGAAGGAAATTGAAATGTTTTAATATTTCTTTTAAAACATATTCTCTCTCATTTATTTGAGAAGACTTTTTAGACAATTCATATTCAATCCTCTACTCTCCCATTCCAACCGAAAATAATGGCTTACAAAGCCAATTTTTTTTTGTAAATCAAAATTAAATAAACAAAATGTGGTTTTCATTTCTTGATTCTTGCAAAATTTGGATATTGATTTAACTTAGTCTAGAAGGATTGATTCATCGTTTCAAGGTGCGATTTTTGGCAACATCCCTAGGTAATTATCCAATTTAATTTATGTATGTCACTCATATGTTTGGATTCCATATAATGCGTCTTTTATTCATGGTATATCTTATAACAAGTAATTCAAATCATTTTATCTCTATCTCCTTTGAACATATGTTAATTATTTTGATCCAATTCAGATCTGTTTTTGGTCATCATCTCATCTCAAAATATGTTCATTATTATTACTATGATTTAGTCCCCCTTCTCCTTTGTTAATTTATTGATTTCTTTTATGCTGTTTAGATCTGTATGTTATTATCACAAATCTACATATGCCTAACTCATCCAATTCCTTTTCTATTGCAGTGAATTTTTAATAAAAAATGATTGAGGTCTACTTTAGAATTTTATAATATTTATATACATAAATGAAAATAAACTATTCATGTTAATTAATTAACTTTCAGCTTGAAAATTAATTCCTTTAGTTAAATGATTGATATTTTGAATATGAATGCTTTTATCATTGTTTTTTAAAAAAAAGTTAAGAAAAACTCCTTTGATCCAAAATTTATAAATGGACTTTTGTGTAAATTCTCTAAATCCTTTTCTTTTCAACTTTAAAGTATTATCTATTTCCTTGCCAAACTAAAAGCTTAATTTAAATGTTAACTTTAAATTCTAATATGTGTGTGTAGTAACATACATGCGTTGCCCTAATTTGAAATCACAAGACGGGTCTTGTATAATAAATGTCATATGTAATTTCAAACGTTTCTTTAATTAAAACAAAACTCATATTCATAATTTTAGGTTTCAAATCGTACAAAATTGTCTAATATGTTTTTAATATGTGTGTCTACACTCTTCTCCACCTTTATCATGTATAAATGTTTTTAAATCAAAATATTGGACAATAAAGGCATATGTAAAGGTGGAAAGGATCCGTTGCGCTATAAATCACAACACCTACATACGGTCACATTAACTATATACACTTCTTATACATAACATATGCACTTATAAAAACAAGTATATTTGATATACTTGTAAACTAAAACTAAAAAAAGCCTTGCAAATAAAATAAAATAATGATTTTATTAAAAATATTTAGATTAGATCTAAAATCCATTTAGACTTCATAGACTTAACAAATATTAATTATTTTTTGTGAAATTTATTTATTTAACCCGTTTCCGATCAGTCTCGTTTCTCCATTACGATTGAGAATCTGAACCAATGTAAAAATTTTGATGTCTTCTCTTTTGCTTTTACTGCATTTACTTTATGCATTTACAATATTACTGTTTGTAAATCTAATTATGTTTTGTTAAGTTTGATAATCACAATATAATTAAATTGGTAATAAGTTTAAAAACGTCATTTACACAACCATATATTATGCATCATAACTCATATTTGGTATGAAAGCTTTTTGGTTTTCAAATTTCATAATTTGATTTTTGAAAAGTTTGAATAACTAGTAACGCAAATATAATGGTTAATATAACCATCAGTTCCTCTATCTCTTACTTCTCTATCTCTTAATGTCACATATAATCATAGTCTTCTATCACATCAAATTAATGAATTAGTGAGATCCGTCATTTTTTTATGAATGATTGATAATAAAAAATGAATGACCGAGATGTATATGACATATGTGGATAGCGAGAACAGAAGGGACGATTTAACCTGTCTATCTTTAATGGCAGTAATCAAGTATATTGGTTATGTTGAAAGAAAATACAATAGATATATCTTCTTCCAGTTTATACATAGTGAAATCAAATAAATAGACCGACGAAACAAAACATAACAGACATCTCTTCTTCCACCTCTTAAACTTAAAGCCATTCTCTAACTCCAACTATCAAAACAAAACAAAATGATTCATAGATGCATTTTTACCGGTGTTGACGAAAATCGAATTTTAAAGAAACAGGTTGTTTTGGCTGTCTTACACAATTTGGATAGAGCCATGAAAAGTCTTAAGTGACTTTGTTCTCGACTCAACTAGATAACTCAATCAGGACTATTGTGCTCCAACAAAAATTGTGCCTCGGGTTATACTTACGAACCTTGGCAACCCCTCCTGATCCCGATGTGGGTGTTGTATTTTTGGATTTGCTTCTTCCTCCTTAGCTTCAACTTTCACATCTAAATCAAACAAACCGAAATTCCAAGATCATCTGCTACTCATAATTGCCCAGATCTGCTTTAGTGAATTTTACATCAGTGCTATTTTTAGACTGAAAGTGGACGAAAAAACATAAAGGAACGTAGTATGAAATGAAAAGTTATGTGAATTGGAGTGTTGATAAATGCTCAGGATGTGGAACAAAGAATTTTTTGATAGGTTAGTTGATTTTGAAAAGCGTAGTAGTAGAAAAAGAAGGATAAACAATATTATATGGTATGAACTATAAATTAAATCATATATTTTTATATATTTACACATACACCGAAATTTCATACACAAACAAAGTTCTAGCGACCGGTTAAAACTTCAAACCACAATCCATCTTGTTCGCCACTCAAGTAACCATATCAAAAAATGAAACAAGAACTTATGATATGAACCCTGAATCCTAAACAAGTTCATCCATCATTGAATAATCAATAAAATTGACTTGTATATATTTGAATTTGTTTACCAAATACTTTGAATAAGCAATCAAAACTTCGTGTCATTAGCTCAATGGAGTTTTAGGAGTTGCACCACTAGCTTCACCCACAACTCCTCTTTCCAAATCATCACCTCCACCTCTTGGACTATAAGAACCAATTACCATCTTACCCCTACTCAACAACCTCCTCAACGACCTCAACCTACTCGAACTCGGCGTCCTAACTTCGTCCATCGGAGACTTGCCAACCGTCAAAGGCGAACCGTTAATGTCTTCCACCATCAATCCTCTTCTCGGAATATCAATAGCAAGCATTCCCTCATTCCCTCTTTTCAAACTCAATGAGCTCAAACTAGTCCCTTCATTTCTATTTCCCCAAAAGAGAACATTTGTTGGAAAATTCGAACTGCCAACTTGGACAACTTCGACCGCGTCCTTAGTGATGGAAGCCCTACATACAGGGCATGTCGAATGCGAATGGAACCACATGTCAATGCACTCGACGTGAAACCCATGGTTGCATTTAGGAAGGATTCTAACCTTTTCGCCATCGGTCAGTTCAGTTAAACAAACCGTGCATTCCGTGACTTCTTTGTGATCGGAAGATTTGTATATCGTGATGGGTAAAGAGGTCAGTATTTCGAGGTCGAGGCCATGGGTTTCTGAGGCTAACGGAGGCTGATCGTTGGTGGTGGAAATGATGCGCCTTCTTGATCGGGAAAGGGAACCCATGTAGTGCTTCACGTAGATGTAGAGGAAGAAGATGAAGACGACCACCATGAAGAGGAATATCACTGCAGCTATCATGAGCTGGATGTTTATTGTGACTGCGACATCGGACTGTGAAAGAGTTTGCTGGTGATTGAAATCAGGTTGAGGCATGGCTATGGAAACTTTTGAAGAAGAGATTTTTGATGATGGAGAGAAAGACTGTGATACAGGGAATGAGAAACTATGAGATGATGACTAATATAATGGGAAAGGAGGGAGTGTTATAGTTTGAATGTGGAAGAAGAGAAGGAGAAAAGGGAGTAGAGTCAATAAGAAAGACAAATGGAAGACTAAAGTGGCAAGGAGAGAAGACTTTTAGTGGTTGCTTGGTAGATTCGTTTAAGAGTTTGGTGCTTTTGATTTGGGTTGAAAAGTTAGACACGTTTTCTTTAGCTTGTATTAGTAAGAGGTCAGTGCGGAGAAATGGTCAAAGATTATGAACTTTAACTATTCTGCTTTTAATGAAGACTTGAATATGAAAATAATCGTCCCTCTTTTTTAGGGCATGAATTTCAGGAAAAGCAGCATCTTGGAAACAGAGTGAAACATTGATGGATGGATGGATTTAGTTTAGATTCGGCGTATAAGAAGAGGAAGATAAAAGAAATGAACCACGAGGAACATGTGCTCAGCTTGGTTACTGCGGTTAAGGGATAACATCTCTGAATCGACCATATAAATATCACATTGCTAACCGCATAAGCAGAACTTCTAGTTGAAGTGGACGTACAAAAAATTTCATATACAAGAAAAATTATGACTGAAATTTCATAGATTTTTCTGGGTTTTAGCCTTAAGTGGAGAAAAGGTAGACATGATTCTTCTTAATTTGCCGCTATAGGGATGATGGATAATATTTCTACTATACAGAAAATAAAAATACATTGAATAAAATTTATTTGAATTATCAAAAACAAATAATAAAAAATTAAATAAAAGATATACTAGAGAACAAGTAATAATTGAGTGTCGAAAATGATGTGTGTGTGTATGTATGTATGTGTGTGTACACACACTTACAAGTGCTACGGCACGTTTTTCACACGTGACAATAGCACACCCTTCGTGGATAAATTGATTTTTTTTTTACAAATTATATGTGCTTATCATATTCAAGAGAATGATTTTCATAAATATTTAGTTATTTTTTTACGTTAGAATCATGTGTAGTCAGTTTGAATTTTTATTTCTAAGTTGCATCGTTTAATTTTTTTTGTTAATTTGAATTTTTGTTTCCATTGTCAATTAATAAAGAGCAAAAATGTATAAGAAGTTTATTTGTTAGATCATATTTTTAAGTGATATTAAGTTTGGTAATATATATAAAAGAGCGTTATAAATTTGTAAAAAAATATATTTTTTAGATCCTATTTTCAAGTCATATTAACATTTGTTAATATCTAAAGAGAGGCGTTTTTGCAAATTGACGTTGATATCAAACAAATATCATGCTTTCACTTAAACTCGGAACAAAAAATTATAATAATAATTTATTTACTCTCTATTTCAACCTGTTTTGAATCTAACGTATAATAAAATGTTAAGCTTCTTAATGCCACTCACTATAGTATGCAGTTGACAATAATATTACACGTAATATAAGTGTGGTGCTATATACATCGAGTTTAGAATCAGGTATGCAGATGCTATTTTTTAAGACCAATTAATAGATGCACTGAGTTTAGAAACAGATATGCAGATGCTATCATTTAGAATCAATTAATATGGCAAATTTTTAAAGAATTGTATATAAAGGGCAATTTTAGAACTTTACGGTCGGACGAAAAGTTTGTGCTTTCCCAAACCAACTATTAACAAAGATGTGTGTGTGTATAAAAGCAGCGCTCAACAACATCCCTATTTTGCAGCACTCCTGTGGCATCCTGATTTCCACCGCTCATTCTGATTTAAATAATGCTACTTTATCTCTTTTCCCACTAACTATATTATTTAAATTGGATTGTGTGGTGGAAATCACGGGGCCACAAGGTGTGGTGCAAAATAGGAGTGATGTTGAGCATTGAGCGCTGCTATATATATATGGGCGTATGTGTTTGCATGTGTGTGTGTATATATGCATGTGTATGTTTATACCAAAAGGTGGCACAAACATCCAGAGAATTAAAGTAGAGAAATAAGTGAAAAATGAAAATGAAAATGAGAAATAACAAGAGATACAAACTTTATAGTGGCTCGGCTAATCGTTGCCTACGTCCACTTAACTTTGTTGCTGATTTGATTGCTGTTTACAAGAGGTTTTCTTATAGATCGGTAATGATTCTCGAAATCACAAAAGATATATGTAAATTTGTAAACAGTTGAAAAGGATCCCTCAAAACATCACCTTACCCCTCTATTTATAGTTGAATGTCCTCGAAATCATCACCACCACGTTCCCCACGTCCACGAAGAGAAATGCTCCGAAGATCGTGGCCACGTCAGCCATTTTTAGGGATGGGTAGCGATCCATGGTTGTGGATCGGTACCGATCCACAAGATTACATCGTGGATCTTTCTTGTGGTCTTGGGTAGGTGCGATTTGCTTGTGGCTTCATGTTTTCCACCTTGATTGCTTTGCTAAAAGCTTGTTTCTGGGCGAATTACTTATATCAGTGGTGGAATGGAGTTCCAAGCTTAATGTACGTGAGATGTTTGATGGCGATTGCATGCGAATGATCCAAAAAACTTGGAGTGGGTTGTAATCATCATAGCTTGAAGTTAGATGGTGACGCAAGGTGACATGGGTGGACTTTCAGGGATGGGTACCGATCCTTGGTCAGGGATCAGTACCGATCTTAAATTTGACTTGCATATGCATTCTAGGCTTTTGTTTGTTAATGCATGTGGCATTGGCCTTCTTTTGGAAGCTAGTCGCTATGTTTTGGGTTTGTAATCTTGGTTGTACTTGGTGTCTGGGTTCGCTAGTTACCACTCTGGGCTCCATGCCTCAATAACCTTCAAGTTCGACTAGTTAGATTCGACTAAATACGGCCTGGTCAAAAGGCTGGATAACACTTGCCTCCAAAGGACATCTTGTTTTCAACATGATGTGCTTTGAAACGAGACAAATTGGGATTCCTATATCAGATTTCAATTCATGCTTCGAATACTTGTTATCTTCTCCCTGGACTATTTTAGCGAAGTGTAGTATCTTAGACCATTCGTCGCAACGCTTCGTTTGGCTTATGCCTATTGACAGTAGGCGCTATAAAAATTAGAATGTGCCCTTGTAGTTCGTCATTCCAAATTCAGGAGTTTTCAATAGACTTCCTTCTCGAATTCCACAGGTTTGAACTTGTTGCCTTGTGATCAAGTGTCTTATATGCATGTGCATACGTATGTAGGGTGACCATTAGGCTTCATATAGGCATACATACGCAACCTATTCACATTCATTTACATGCACACATACGTATTTATATTCGCATGTGTTATATATATATATATAGGGTTCGGTATCGATCCCTGCTCAGGGATCGGTACCAATCCAGGACTTTGAAAAGGTAGGCACCAAAGTTGCCTTGTTTTCAGGGTTCGTGGTTTATAAGACTCGAACCAAAACTTCACTTCTTTTTACTTTTGCCTGCATTGACTTTTGAGACTTCCAAGACCAAGGTCGCCATTAAAGTCTTTCCACTCCAAATCAAAGCGCCTAACTCCGAAGTTCCCCTCTAACCGCCGCCGTTCATAGCCTCGGCCACCCAGCTTTCAACACCGTCGACCTACCATGAATGATCTTGAGTTTCCATTCAAATCCTTTACAACCCTCGAACTTTGCTTTTCTGGGTAGGTAACAACATCGGAGGTCGAATCAATTGGAAGCCCACGTCATCGGCCACTCACGGGAGTAGAAGGAAGACGAAGATGGCCAATTTCTAAGGGAAAACCTAGGGACCGGTGCCGATCCTGCCCCTGGAAAATTTTGGTCAAGCGATCTTGAGTAACTTTAAGAAAACACTCAAAGTTCCTCAAGTGAAGTATATGGTCAACAATGTGGAGCCTGTTAGGACGGTCAATGATGATGGTTATTTCGGATAATAGGCGGATGTATCATCCCATAATTTGGCGTTAGTTATCTACTTAGTTAGTTAATTAATTAATTATACTCCAAAAAAGGAATTTGTGCAAACGATAGAATTTGACCATGAAACTTATACCATTATGTTCGTGGTGAAATCTGAGCAACTTTCATATTTGAAGTTTTGCGATCGGAGACCAAACGAAAAAGTTACGGACGAAAAACGAATTCGGAACGAAAATAATTCGATTAGATAAATTAACGTTTATTAATTATTCGCCCGGGCTCACAAGTCGATCGTTCAATGCGACTAGTCGACATGTAGCGGTCGACCGGTGCATATGAGTTGGTCGACCGGTTGGGTAACTATGGGTGCAATAAACCTAGGCCACATAGTCCAGATTTAATATTTTAAATCGAACGATTGGAGTTGATTCTTACTCCTATAAATTCAAGCCTAACCCTCCCTTCTCTTCTCATATTTTTCTAGAGACAGTGGCGAAGCTTTGCTATTTCTTCTTCTCCACTTTCTTTCTAAATTATAAAAATAAGATATTTATATTAATATTCATACAAATCGGAGAAGAATAGAAATCTAATAAAAAGGAGAAGTCAATCAACTATACACGTATTTGAGGTAATTTATATATATTTGTATCTATTTTCTCACCCAATCTCAAATCTCTTCTCTGATTTGTAATTCCAATATATGTATATACCATTTTTATACATATTTCTTGGATTAAAAAAGATTGGAAGATGAATCAAAGGTTCTACTTCAGATCTGGAGATTTGGATCGCTTTTAAAAGGTGAGTGGGAAATTTATAGATCGTTATAATATGAAAATTATCCGGTTGGTGTTTATTAGATTTTTATGCCTAATTGGATAATTGTATATGAGTTGTAGGCAACAAATTGAATATAATAAATATCGCCTATATATTCTTGTTTATGAATTGATCTAGAATTGGTTACAACCTGATCTGAAAATCAGTCCCAAAATATTAATTTAGAATATTGATTTAAATGAAATTTATTCCAAATCTGAAGTAGGTTGTATAATAATGTTATGAATTTGGATTATTACCCTAATCTTGTTGGAATGTAAACTCCTCTATGTTTGAAATTTTTGGAATTTAGATCCATTTAATATTTGTAAATTAGTTGATTTCCTTCCCATTTTGGAAAAATACAGTGTTTGATCTAGCAAGGGATAGATGCATATAAAAAGGGAAAATGATGTGTAAAATATGAATTCATTATAGTTTACACTGTCTATGTCAGTAATAAAAAGAAATGATTATTCCTTGTAATTTCAAATGATGTAATCTTTTATATTTTAAAGTTAAATCTTTTGTTTTGGACAGATTTATGGAAATTATAGTGGATAATCTTTTAGATATGATTTCAAAAATTGAACATGGAAAAGGATATTTTAGTGAAGTTATATCACTAGAATATATTCGATAAAAAATAGATATCTATACATAATTTACCACACTTATAATAATTAAATATAAAGCTAATAAGGACGCTTACACGTAATATTCACATTTAGGATAATTAATTAACTGGAAAGGAATTTAAAAAAGGCTGTAATGGGAAATAAATGGTAATAAATATGGAAGTTGCAATAACTTGATACGGTTAGCGGATTAATGAGACTGATAAACGAAGAAGTTAAATTAATAACTATGGAATGTTAAAAAGGTTACTAATTTGAAATTACTAATCATACATAAATGTCTGTTAGAATTTTATGGACAAACTGACATTTATGAGCATTAAATAAAGACTTATGGGTAAATAAGTATTTAAGGTAAATCTTATTGTCTTAAATAAAAAGGGAATTAATAAGCTAAGTCCAATGTTCACCTAAGATATTATAAATAAAGACTTAGGATGGTTAATTGGACTTAGTAAGTTAGTGATGCGAGGTCAATAGGCTCACTCGACAGAAGACTTCCCTTCACTTTGAGGCTACCAGCAGTTGGGTGCACTTACTACTGATGTGAGATCTCACTAAACCTAGGACTCGTGACAACGTGAGAGATTAGGCTTGCTTTCTTAATTGGAAAGTATTAAATAGTCCAAATCTGGAATCAGGAGCGGTGAGGGATATCTCCATAGGGGTTCGTGTAACGACCCATATTTTTCGATAATTAAAAATATTAAATCAAATAAGATTTTGAAATTTAATATTGTGAGAAATTTAAAATTTATGATTTATTATGAGAAAAATAATTAGAATATGATTTAATAATGTTGTTTGAATGTTATTAACAACTATTTTAATGTAACCTCAATCAATTGAAATAGTTGTAAGTCAATGAGGAATGAATTAAATGTTGTATTAATGGTGAAATTATAGGTATTAAATTGAGATTAGTCAATATAGAAAATGAAATCAGCTTGGGTAAGAAATTTATAACCCTTGGTTGTAAACAATGAATTAATAGATATGAATTATTAAGGTAAAACAATTGTCATAATTATTACCTTATTATTTAATCGTTTGAAATTAGTTCGGAAATCAATTAATGAAAATAAATGCAATTAAATATTGCAAGTAATACGAGTTAAGATGATAACTGTAGAATAAGAATGTAAACTAGTGTCAAATGAATTCATATGGTATTGGATGATTGAATAATAAGAGAGTAAATCAAAATAAAGGAATTTGATCGAAATTAAAATATAATTAACTGGGGTTTATTTCAGTTGTAATTGAACACTAAAATTTATGAATATTTAAATCTTGGATTTAATAAGGGAAATTGTATTTTAAAAGATTATAAATTCATGTGTAATCAAGAATGATGAAAATTGTTAACTTTTAAATTTTAATTTAAAAGTGATTAAATTGATTTTAAAATTTTTATTTAATTAACGTGAAAATTAGCCATTTTGGCCACTATCTCAAATTTCGACAAAAGCAGTTTCATTCAACTGTAACATTGAATTATTGTGGGATTTCAAGTTTCAAAACGATCGGACTTATCGTTTAATCATGCGAACTCAAAACGCGTAGAAATCAATTAATGGAATTTAAATGAATATAATTTGATTTTGAAAGCTAACTTTTGTATATAATGGAATTAGGGTTTGAAACTAGTTCCATTGAGTTTAAAAATATTGAAAACCTATATTTTGATATATGCGATGACCTACTTTCGTTTTGGGAATGAAACGGGCTTTCCGGATCGTCGTTATCGTTTCAACCCAATTCGATATGTCCATTCGTTTTATCTATCTCTGTCTGTATATAGGCTGTTATAAACTCTAGCAGCTTCTTTTATTCATTTTCCTGTACGTACAGAATCTGTTCTCTTCTTCCTTCTCAAATGGCTGTAATCTTCGAACCCTAATTCCCATATTCAATTTCAAATCAAAATCAAATCCAAAAATTCAAACTCCTCAAACTATGTCATATAATATATCGTTACGAACCTCTCGACGAGCATAATCTACTGTTGCAGTTCGTTTTTCGATTTGATGCATCATTTGATCAGAAAATGATGAAGAAGTTTCGGTCGTCCATAGACCATGGTTTCGTTTAACGGTGGATTTGCATCGATATGGTGATCAGAGGTGACCAATGGGTAGAGGAGGCCAAGCATAAATGATCCAATGGTTTAGTTCTGGCCATAGTCGAAGGAGATCGCCGGAATTTGGCATGAGAAGCGGTGGCGGCCGTAGCTGCTCTGATGGGCTGGAGCATGCCGTGGTGGGGTCGTAGGCGGCGGCTCGGCATGGGGGAGATGGTGGTATGGCTCGATCATGGCGTAGGCTATCGTGGGAGGCACGACAACGACAGGATTACGACGGCTGATGGGTTCAATAGCATGCATGAGTTGATCGTTCAAAGCTAGGGTTTGGCAAGGTAACTAAAATTACTAAATTACCCTTAAGTTTATTTTAATTAAAAATTTAAATTTCCAACCTTCTAACTATCATAACTTTTTCATACGAGCTCGGATTCACACGTGGTTTTCTCTGTTGCGATAGTATCGAAATTTCGGACGATATTGTACTAGTTTGGTCGAATTTTGAGGCTGTTCAATTTTTGGGCTTTATTTGGATTTTCAATGGACGATAAATCAAAGGTGAGTGTTTTAACCCAGTCACAAATGCTAAACTATCTTGTGTTAGTTAAATTAAATTAATGATGTGATTAGAAATTTATTGATTGCTGTTTGGTTTATTTAAATTGTCATTTAAATTTAATTTGAATTTATATTGAATTTAATTACCATTTAAATTAATATTGAATTTAAATTGTTAGTTGAACACTTGATAATGATAACCAGTTAATTGTTGTAATTTATTGGCTGATTTGGATGTTGATTTTCATGGATGTTTATTCGTTGACATTTTGGTTGATTGGATGTTTGTATCCCTGTTGTCACTATGGGTTGAAATGATACATACCCGAATGATCTTATAGATTAGGGAAAATCGTTATATGTTGAAATGATAAACCCGAGCGATTTTATTGATTTGGAAATTGTTGATCCGGGATACGGGTTGAAATGATATATACGTGAAAAATTTAACTATTTTGGGGTTGAAATGAGACATACCCTATCACTTGACCATAGGGTAGTAAACTATATACGGACACCGTTGGTCGGTTTTAAATTATTTTCTAAATAGTAAAGTATGTTTGATTTATAAACTTGATTTATAAATATTATTTAATGATCTTATTTAAAATTTATATTTGGAAAATAATCTATTTCATATGTTTTAAAGTTTCAAATTATAAGTTAATATATGGTTTAAAAATGTAATTTTAATATTTTTAACTTATAAATTTATTTACTTTTTTAAAATATATTTTAAATAGTTTAAAATTTAATTTAATAAAATATTTAATATAGTTTTAAAAGATTTATTTTAAATTAAATTTAATATAATAAATATAGTTTTAATTTAATATTATTTAATTTATATAATAAATATAGTTTTATTTTAATATAATAAATATAGTTTTGATTTAAGATAATAAATATAGACTTTTATAATAACTTTAATAGATAAAAGATTTTGTAAAGGGTTTTGTAAGGGATTTATAAAAGTTTTGTAAGTGATTTTATAATGGATTTTATAAAAAGGATTTTTATAAAATATTTTTGTAATGAATTTTAAAAATGGTTTTATAAAGGAATTGTATGTGTTTTTGAAGGGGAAGAATTGTAAACTGTTTTGGAATCTATAAATAGCTTTATAAATGGTTCTAAAGCTTATAAATGGTTTAGAAGAGATTTATGAATTATTTCGAAATTATTTGAAAGAAATCTCCCTTTGTATTTATGAATATATTTATACTTTTGGAAAAATTATATGGATATCTTGATATGAAAGTATAAACTATTTTTTGGATTATTGTTATAAATGTTTTATGAAATGACCACGGTGTGAAAAATATAACGATTGGTTGTTAAAGAGACCGGGGTCGGATATTGTCATACTCTCTGCCAATTCCGAAACCACTTTAACAACTGTGCACATGGTGGAGAATCCAGAAAGAAGTAGGATGGTTTGGCGAACGCTACTGTATGAGGTATGAATGCAGCCCTGACCCCCCGGGTCAGCTTGATATGACTAAAACAGGAGCTGTAATGGGCCAAGTGAGGTCGCTCCTCCAATCGGGCCCATTTCTTCGATACCATATCTGTTACTTTGTGATTGATTTGGTGGCCACTCCTTGATTTGATTATGGGAGTGTGTTCCGAGGTGGGCGGTAGTAGCTGCTATGCGTTACCACCAGTCCGGGAGTGCAAAATGGTAGAATCCTACCCTGGGCATTGCCTTGCGTGCCTTATCATATGCCTTATCGAGCCCACTACAATTTTGTTTTGTGTCATACCTAGGGAGTGCTCCCTAATAGCTGTAACAACCCGGAGTTTGGCACCAATTTATAATCGTCATTAGGCGATTAACTCTGCTGGATTATTGTTGTGGGAGTTTTTAAATCAGGTTTAAATTCTTTTTAAAATTTGTTGAGAGTTAGGCGAGCTTTATTTTGGCCCACGTTCTTTTGCTTTGGAGATGGGATTATTATCAAAAGCAGATAACCGTGCCTCCATTCATTGGTCGAAACCCTAAGAGAACAAAAAAAATGGCTGCCTCGTTCGTTCGTTCCTCTTTGTCCAAATTAGGGCTTCGAGATTTTGAAGCCCCCAACTATGATTATCTCGATCGAAGATTTTGAAGCCGCCGACTATGTGCTCGTTCACGGCTGCTTCTTCTTCGTAGAAAAAGGTGAGTGATCTCTTCACTCACATCTAATTCGAATTGTTTGAGTTCGTCTACTTATTTGTTTTCGTTGCCTTCGGCTTCGACATTGTTCATGGTTGATTTAATTCTCTATTGGCTTTTCTCTAGTTCAATTTAGTTGGTGACTTTGGTATATACTTTGTGTTGCCTTTGGCTTTCACTGATTTTTGCGATGTTGAAGTTGTTCGACTTTCAACCTTGTTCGATTTTGATAAAATAGCTTGTCCAGTTGTTACTGTGTACATTGTTGGGTTTATGCAGTCGAACTTGATTTTGACTTGGTTCGATTTCGTTGGTCATCACGGTTTGATCGATTCTAATTTGATTTCGTTCTTTGACTGGAACGATGATTTCTTTTTGACTTTGGCTTTGATAAAACTATTAATTTGAAATTGCTTGACTAATTCTGTGTGACTTCATATATGTGCATATATATAATTGTATGTGTGTATGCATGTATTGTTGAATCTACACTTGTAATTATAGTTTTCTTGTATCCACACATCTCTGATCTCTTTGTAGTCTGACACTCCATTGACCTGTTTGTATTGTTGCATTTGATAATTGCAAGCTTTGTTTTGACATTGCCTGCATACATTTTGTAGTTGAAGTTTGCACGTGAGTGTTGCTTTGAGTTTGAACTGCTGCTTTGAATTCTCTGTACGTTGAGTTCGGCCAGTGACTTGATTTAAAATCTTGACTTTGTTAATTTATTATTCCTCATGTTATCTGACTTTGGTCTTGTACCATTTGCTGTTTCGACTTCGGGTTGCACTGCTACTATTTTGTCTTTGCCTGTGCGTGTGCATTTCATACTTATATGTATATGCTTACTCGTGTAGCTGATTGCACCTGAAGTGTACTGTTTGCATCCCTGATCATATCGCTATTTTCTGGTCTGGTTTGCTTCAGTCTAAGTCTTTCTGGTCTACATTTGCATACTGATTTGCTTTTGTAGTGTTATGCCTAGTTCACTGGTCCGTGCATTGTCCACTGTTGCATTCATGTTTACATCACTTGGTTGCCTCCTTTATTGCATGTTCTTCGAGGCATGTAGTTCAGGTGTACTCTGGTTTATCACTTGCTGTTGCGTGGTGAATTTGTTCTTAAGTTTGTGCATTGTTCATGTCTTCATTGATCTGATCATGCTTGCATATCACGGCTGGTTTGAGTTTTGCTTGTATCAGTCGTTGTTGTAGCATTGTGTACATGTGTCCTCATTGATGTATATGCGTTTTCCACTATTTGTTCACTTTGATTCGATTTGCGTTGATTAGTTGTTTAGAGTTACTGCAGCTTCCTAGTAGCTGTCTTGACCATTTAAGGCAGTTTGGATATTTGTTTCATGCAGTTGCTGTGTCACTGTATTGGTTTCGTGAACATTTGGATGTTCAGGTTGCGTGCACAATTTATTTGTTGTCAACCTGTGTCCTTTGTGTTTTGTTGCTATTCCTTTATATGCTATGCTGGTTTGTACTGGTAGCATTGATGTGTACATTACTAGTGCATGTCACCTTTCATTTGTTGGCAGTTGTGTTGAGTCACGTTATCCATGACTTGACCTTTGAATTTTCGATTTTCTATTAGCAATTGGTGTTGTGATGATTTCATATGCTGTAGTGGCGAGGTAGTGCACGCGTGCGTGTACGGCAGCCACACAGAATTGATGTTTAATTGATATTTCAATTGTTTGAATTGTTTTGTGTTTAATTCAATATTTGAAATTGTATTTTGATTTGGTTTGACTGGATCATTTTGTTGTTGTCTAATTATCTATTTGATAATTAGATTATGAGTTTCTAATTATTTATTTAATTATTGGATTTTGTTGTTAATTGCTGTTTAGGCAATTCTGTGGTTTTCATATTATCTTCATTGATAATCTTTTTATTTATCTTTGATGATGATTTGAATTTGCTGATTTGTTGTTTAACACTGTTTAGTGTTATATCTACCGTTATCCGATTCTCTTATTGAAGGGTTGGATAGACGAGATTTCTGTGATTGTCGTCTATTTGATTAATTAATTATTATTGCTTCTATGCATTAATAACTGAGTTTGAATTAGACTGACCCGTGTATTATTTTCTTTTGAATTTAATACTCGGGTCAGACCGAGTTATTTCAGGTTTTTGATATCTTGCTTTGGGTTGCTGCTTGAGCTATGAAGTCACTTCATATCTTTTGGAGTAGTCGTGTCATAGTATAGGATGATATGTATTCATGTATATTATTTTCAATAATGTACTTGTATATGTAACTTCCAGTGTCGACAGTTGTAGTTGTATCATATGTATTGTATCACATGTATTGTAACTGGCATCAGTTTTATATATATATATATATATATATATATATATATATATATATGAGACTTTTATTATCTGTGTTCCGCATTTAGCTTATCTGTGTTATTATTATATATATTGTCCTAAACTATTATGAACCATCGTAGTTCGTTTTATACTGGAATTGGGTATGTCGATGGGTGTAAATAAATAAGAGATGAAAAATAAAAATATATACCACTCCTATCGAGGTAACCAATACTAGTGTAAGGCCCAACTACGGATGACCGCTCCTATCCATCCTTATTCTTCGTAATAACAGACAATATTTCTTTTAATACTCTTTGTTATTATGAGCATAGAGATGGGGCGTCACAGTTAGTATCAGAGCGACGGGTTTATGGACATAATATAAAACATAACTTAGATGGAACATGTGTTACAACTATTTGTCGATGTTTTATTTGTGCCTTGAGTCAAAACTAAAGTTTTGAAATTATGATGAAATCTTTAAATATCTTTATTTAAAAAATAAAAAGGGAAATTGTGTTTTGTTGATTGATTAATTTGTGACTGTTTATCAGAGTGCGCAGCGGAAGCAGTGACACTGTCTTCGCTGAGTACAACTGATAACCTTTTTGATTTAAAAATCAAAATATGAAATTGAAATAAATTTCATTTGTTGTTTACATAGCTGGGTTTATTTTGTTTCTTTGAAAATTTCGAATCCGATTTAAGGATTCGAAGCGATTGCAGTTACGTGATTTTTGTTAAGATTTTTGCTGTTTTGAATTATCTTCATTGAAGATACATTCGAACGATATCTTTGTTCATTTTGTAGTATACGTGTAATGTAACGACTCGGATTTTTCGCGCTCGAAAATCAACATCCGTACTTCACATTGTACTAGAATGCCGCAGATTCGACCGTTCAAATCCGATTCGCCGGAGCTATAACACAATAAGTATAACAACACACCGGAAGAAAGAAAAAGAATATAGATATACAACATCTGATACAATATCCAGATACAATGATGATACAATGAATATCTATATACATCAGAGATATGATACAACAAATAGCAGCGGAAAGAAAATAGATAACACCAACAGCGGATAGAATGTCTCCAATAGAATGCTCCAAGATAAGCAACGTCAGTCCATGAACTCCAAGAACTGAACTAGCTCCAGATAATCTACTAAACCTGAATATCTGAAAAACTCAACTCTAGACTGCCCGTGTGGAAAATAGTGGGCACCCAGAGTTTAGGAAGGGAACAATAAACTCCGGATCAGTCATGGGACTGGTGTGAGCAACAAAAACAGTTTATCTTTAAAACAAGCAACAAAGGCTTTTAAACATTGAAATCCGCAATGCTTTTCGAAAAATGAAACTACCATAAGGCCTCCCGCCACACACACAATGCAATCGCAGAATTGGAGGAGATTTCTCCTTATGATAGTCAAACATGCTTACTACGCAAAATCAAAACTCTTTTGATATTATTACTAGTGCATAGTGTAGAAAACCATTTCGAAACTATAATATCAATCTTAGCCAACATACAACTATTGTTGTATGCCTACTATAGCTACTACGTTCAATAGCAGGTTACCGCCACATTCCATAGCAGGTAATACAACTAAAAACCGTACAGGGTTTGTATTGTTTCTTTGGATTTCCAACAAATGATCAGGCAAAGGAACTTCCTTACACCGAAATAGAAACGCCTCTGGAAAGACGCCCCGGATCCTAACCGGATCTCTGCAAACAAAAGGCCGACGCTACCTCACGCTGTACAGCTGTAACTAGGTAACTAACACACTGACGCTACCTCACGCTGTACAGCTGTAACTAGGTAACTAACACACGAGTCATGTCATCCCCCGGTCGTTACCGACCTTTATCCCGGGATCCCGAAAACCAACAAAGCAACATCATACAGTAATAAATTACCGTGTCCACATGAGTTAAGTATCTGGGCTCCATACCATGATACCACCCTTTATCCAGAAAGAAATGACATACCCTAGGGGCGCTACCCCTACAAACCTTTGTCGCAACATTCCTGTTTTGACCATTACCGGGTTGTGAGGCTCGACGAAGTCTCGTCCACAAAGCAACGCTTTTTCACAAAGCCACGCTTTGATCAATCAATGATCAGCAGCACTTCGTATGCCACATTACCAAATTGGGAATGTATCACTAGTAACCATCAACTACATAACCTCTGAGCTCATACGTCTCAGAGAAGGGTGTTAAGCTAAGAGAATAAATTCTCCGCCACCAACAGAAATGTATTTGATAGAAACCAGCTTTACATCTCAAAGTGTAATGTCAGACACACATCCATACAAGTCTGTTCCGGGTTCGAACAGAACCGAAGGCACTTCCGAAGAAGCCCTTGCAAATCCGGGTATTCACAATCTCGATCGGACTTCCCATCACTTAGGGAATCTCTATACCGGAGCCATGATGCAGAGAAAATCGATAGGTCATCATATCGCTCTCGCAAATACCCGGTCTTCACCACCGGTCTTCAAATGCTATCCATATCGTCGTATCACTATTCGGAATGGGTTATATGACACAAAGGTCCTCTCCCGGCTAAACCGAATAACGAGCGCAATTAAAAATCATATGGATACTGGGGTCTCAGTTAAATCACAGCTTAAAAGCTTAAAACTTTTCATTCGAATGGTAAAACAAATTACCATTTCCAATCTTTTAAAGAAAAAGATTCATTTCAAAAACCTTCACTGGTTTAAACAATTTCCACACTTTTAATCTTTTAAACAAAAGATTTAATTCACAAAGTTAACCCCATTCACAAAGATTCATTCATATATTTTCAAATCGATTTCCATTTCAATCTGATTAACTCGTTAAATCTTTAAATCAAGATTTAACTTATAGCTTTCAAAACTCGTTTCCAAAGATTCATTCATAGTCTTTCAAAACATTTCAATTCTATTTCAAGTTGGATTAACTCGTCCGGTCTTTGAAATCAAAGACTCATTTCATAGTTTTCAAAACATTTCAATTCTATTTCAAACTTGAAACCGTTCAACACAATTTGGAAATCCTTTACTTATGTGAAAGCTTTTACTATTTGAAAACAAATAGTTTCGTTTCAGAAAAATCCAGTTATATTTACACGAGTTAAAACCCTTGAATTAAATTCAAATTCCCAAATCAATATCTTTAAAATGGTTTACCCCATATAACTTGTACATCATCTTTAATCCCTAGTTTCAAATCATAGAATTCAATTTCAAACTTGAATTCAAATTTAAATCAGATTATTTAAATTTCCAAAACACAATCAAGTTATTCGAAATAACTTTTATCTTTGAAATCCCATTTCAAAAGCTTTTCATATTAAACCCCAATTTCCAATTTCAAAATCAATTGAAATTATAATTTCAATTTCAAAACATTGAATTTAAATCATCTGTGATTTAACCGATTTCCACGTGAAATCCATATTTGTGTGTGTAAAGGTGTAGTCCAGGGGTTTCACACAATAGTGCACAACATCAATCATCACAGATATATCGATAAGCGGTATAATCAGTAACGCTTATCTTCATTCACAGATTCATAGATAAAATAAATTTATCAGTCCCAAAGATTCACAATTACAATTCGATGTGGGTTTCAGATATCCAACTGGAATCCGACTCCCTGTCGCATCGAAATTCAAGTGCCGTTTTACGGGTCAAGGGGTTTCATATTCATATAACAATATATATCACAGAAATAGAAATTACAGATCACGATATAAATCAGGACGTATCACAAAGCATCATATACCAGGGATATCAAACAATTCAATCACTCAACGAAATCCAAACATCCATAAGTAGAATCAATTAATATCTGATTTAAAATTAATTTATACCAGATTAATTTCTTATGAATAAACTACAAACCTTGGTTAATTAATCATTAATTAATTATAAACCATTTTAATTAATTAACCTTTAATTAATTAATTATCCTCAAATTAATTACCTCCAATAATTAACCTCATTAATTAATTATTCTTTAAATTAATTAATCTTTAAATACTTGATTAAATCAATCTTAAATCCAAAATTTTAATTACTTTTAAATCAAGTGATTATCTTTTAAGTAATTGGTTTCCTTTTATTACTTATCATAAATAAATCTTAATTAATTTTTTCATAACTTTGAAAATAGATTATCATCATTTTTATCAACTTAAACCTTTAAGTAAATTAACCTCTTTAAAACTTGTAAAAAATTATACGTCTCAGGCAACTCGAGTGGAACCCGAGGTATTTCTTAATTTCCCCGAGTAGAACTTCGGGCTTCCCCCATACTTCATCTGCTTCGAGTTACATACCAGAATACGCGAGCACAACCCCGAGTCTTTCTCCCTGACCCAACTCCCTGATACTAAATCGACGTCGTGCACGTGCACGACGTCGCGCCACGACTCCGATGATCATCACGATCATCGGCAAGTCAGACGTTCCCCCTAAACACGAAATCGACCATCAGTTTGAAATTTTCTGCTCGAAATCAAAATATGCTCGTTCAAATGAACAGCAACTCGAACGTGTCAATAGGAAATCGCCTCGACCACTCAACCTCGACCACCAGCGATGCCGTGACTCCGTCCATAACCTCGTCTATGACCCACGCACCTCCTCTCTAAGTCCGGTCACACTCGATACAACGAGGCGCGAGAACGAATTAAAAATAACAACATCAGTTTACACGGTCTTAAACCCTACTTTCGATTCGAACTCACAATCTATACATTCGAAAATTATTTTAGCATTTTTCCCGTGTTAATACATCATCAAGCTTGCTTCATACGAAATTTCAACAATCTAAATTAATCATATCAACTGAAATTGGCAAGAATGCAATTTTTCTTCATATTCAAACTGTGCCTTAAACACTCACATAAAATTCATAATTTTTATGCTAAAAATCCTAACTTTGTGTGGATAATTAAGATATGGTTTCAAATTTACAAATTAAAATATTCAAATTTTTAGCTTTTGATTTCCTCCTACTGTAACTTGACTAATAGTTTCAATATTTCCCTGTTATACTTTACAAATAAAGTACCAGGCTTTGGTTTAAGTTAAACAATTTTAATTAACTTACATCTCTAAGTCAATCGATTTAAATGAAGAAGTATTTACATTCTTTAACTCAGAAGCTTGAAATAATGAAGAACTTAAAAATTTCAGTACACAGAAATAAGCACAGGCCTTCTTGCTTACAATATAAAGCAACCCAAACTTCAGGGATTAAATATCATAATTAATTTTCAAGAAAATAAGTTTACTCACAGGTAAAGAAACAAGGGAATCTGTTTTAAAAAGAAAAGTTGCTCACCTTGAAAAATGGCAGAGAAGAAGAACAGAGAAGTAGAGCTTGAACTTGAATTAGTTACTTTACTCTTGTCTTCCAGGTTTTGAAATCTTCCCAGGTTTGAAGACTTTGGTTGCATCAATTTGTTTTGATGTTTACGTGGATGTTTTTAAGTTGATAATTGTTTTTGAATGAGGATGATATCACTTTAGTTTTCATTTTACTCAGTTTTAATGGGGTGAACGAAAACTGGAATGAAGCTTTACTGCATGATGAATTGTTCTCTTTCCTTTTTCTCTGGTTTGCTTAATGATGATGGACGAAATGGAGAAGTTGATAGGAAGAAATGAAGTTACAGGGTGTGTTTATCTGCCTTAGTACTGGGTGATGATATCTTGTTTAAGATGATATGAAGTGTTACATAGTGATATAATTTGTTTTGTACAAAGTAATGTATTTTTTTTCTTTCTAGTACAAATATTTGTACCATAGGCAAAGATATTTCGTGTTTGCAGTTGATACCCATCTTGCTTTGGTGGCTGAGAGGATTTTATACAATTCGAATTGACTTAAATTTTTGCTAGCATTTAATGCCTTGGTACCTTGTTCATGCATGCTTCTTATTTTTATGTTTACAGCCTATGCTTCTTCATAGTTTAACTTATCTTTTGTTGGCTGAGAATTCGATTTTGTGCAAAGTAGTGATGGGGTATTAAATGCATGTGTACTTCTTTGTCTATACTCTTATGCTATGTATTTTATTTTATTTTCTTTGTCTTGCTTTGACTATGCTAGTTTGATTTCATTTGCAAGTGTTTTATGAATTTTATTTTCATATGTATTTGGTTTTGTTTCATCTTTTTCTTTTATTATTTTGTAGTCTAAACTATTTATATTACTTTGTATTGGTTTATTAATATGATATTAAGATTTATATTTTTACTTTACATTATATAAAACTATATAATTTATTTATTATTATAATTTATCTTTGGCCCATTTATTTACAATTTAAATTCAAATCAATTGTACATACATATATATTCACATATATACAATATTTATTAAATTTAAATGATTTATACAAAATATATTTGGATATCGGGGAAACTCGCATCACTTTATCACTTAATTTTACAAATTGTCTTCAAAAATTCATTTAATTATCAATTTAAATTAAATAAAAAATCTGGGGTCGTTACATGTAAATTTGAGTTGCACGTTACTGCATTGATTTTACGTTGAACCGATGTTTGGTTTAAACGTATTCTGTTGCCGTTATTCTATAATGGGACTTTTACACCGATGTTAAATTTTTGAAGCACGATGTTTTGTTGACATTTTTAATGAATGAAAATTCACTGGTATTATATTTTGATGCGAATTATTTTGATGAGATTTTGACGTTTAAAAATTACTGTCGCTTTGACTCCAGTAACCGTCAATTTTAAAGTGGATTTTCAAGCGGTAATTCCGCAATGCTGATTTGATATCCGTTTTTACGGTGTTTTGAGAAGTGCGATTTTCTTATCGAAATTGCTACAGATGTTGCTGTTTTAATCACGTGTTCTGAATTTTTTTTTAAAATTTTTACAGTTTGCGCTTTCAAAAGAATGAGGAAGCGATTTAAACGCTTCAGCAAAATTGAGGACTATGAACCCTCACTTTTACTGTTTCGCTTAATTCCGGACTTGTCCGTTTGAGAACATAAAATGTTATTTATTTAAAATACAAAATTTTACAGTTTGCGCTTTCAAAAGAATGAGGAAGCGATTTGAACACTTCAGCAAAATTGAGGACTATGAACCCTCACTTTTACTGTTTCGCTTAATTCCGGACTTGTCCGTTTGAGAACGTAAAATGTTAACTATTTAAAATCCACAATTTTGCACTTTCAAGGAAACGATGAAGAGATTGAAACGATTTAGTAAAACACGTGGTATGGGACATGTGCGTTTGCTATTTTGGTTAATTCCGGACTCGTTAATTGAAACATCTGCTGTTTGATGATTTGATGATTTTGTGTGCTTTCGAGCCACTATGTTGGACCTTCGGGTCATATGATGGACCTTCGGGTCAAATACCTGTACCAGACCTTCGGGTCATATGTTGGACCTTCGGGTCATTTGTTGGGCGCCAAAATTATGATGACGGTACTTGGTAGGCTTCGGCCATATGTTGTTGCACGTGCGGCGTAGCTTAGACTCGCCATATGATGGGATCGATCCACCTTTTATGTTGATTTTCTAGATTATCTTAATTGATTTCTAGATATTTATTGTTTCTAATTATCTGCAGGTAATTAGATATTTGTTGTTATGAGATTTAATTATCATTTGGGATAATTATATATTTGTTGTTTTCTGATTATCGTTTTTGATAATTAGGCATTTGTTGATTTGAGATTTCTGATTATCGTTTTTGATAATTAGATATTTGATGTTATCTGATTATCGTTTTTGATAATTAGATATTTGTTGTTTTCTGATTATCGTTTTTGATAATTAGATATTTGTTGATTTGAGATTTCTGATTATCGTTTTTGATAATTAGATATTTGATGTTATCTGATTATCGTTTTTGATAATTAGATATTTGTTGTTTTCTGATTATCGTTTTTGATAATTAGATATTTGTTGATTTGAGATTTCTGATTATCGTTTTTGATAATTAGATATTTGTTGTTTTCTAATTATCGTTTTTGATAATTAGATATTTGTTGATTTGATGATTTCTGATTATCGTTTTTGATAATTAGATATTTGTTGTTTTCTGATTATCGTTTTTGATAATTAGATATTTGTTGATTTGAGATTTCTGATTATCGTTTTTGATAATTAGATATTTGATGTTATCTGATTATCGTTTTTGATAATTAGATATTTGTTGTTTTCTGATTATCGTTTTTGATAATTAGATATTTGTTGATTTGAGATTTCTGATTATCGTTTTTGATAATCAGATATTTTTTATTTTCTGATTATCGTTTTTGATAATTAGATATTTGTTGATTTGATGTTAACTGATTATCGTTTTTGATAATTAGATATCTGTTGTTTTCTGATTATCGTTTTTGATAATTAGATATTTGTTGATTTGATGATTTCTGATTATCGTTTTTGATAATTAGATATTTGTTGATTTGTGATTTCTGATTATTGTTTTTGATAATTAGATATTTGTTGATTTGAGATTTCTGATTATCGTTTTTGATAATTAGATATTTGTTGATTTGTGTTTTCTAGTTATCTATTTGATAATTAGATTTTGTTGAGAATTTGTGAATTTCTTTTATGAAATTAAAAGATTTCTTTGGCGTTCGTGTTCTTGACCTTTATTTTTCTAGCTTAACCAGTTTATGTTAGAAAGATAATGTTTATTGACGCCTTTAATTATGAAAATTGCGGGGACGCAATTTTTATAAGGAGGGGAGTCTGTAACAACCCGGGGTTTGGCACCAATTTATAATCGTCATTAGGCGATTAACTCTGCTGGATTATTGCTGTGGGAGTTTTTAAATCAGGTTTAAATTCTTTTTAAAATTTGTTGAGAGTTAGGCGGACTTTATTTTGGCCCACGTTCTTTTGCTTTGGAGATGGGATTATTATCAAAAGCAGATAACCGTGCCTCCCTTCATTCATTTGTTCGAAACCCTAAGCGAACGAAAAAAATGGCTGCCTCGTTCGTTCGTTCGTTCCAATTTGTCCAAATTAGGTCTTCGAGATTTTGAAGCCGCCAACTATGATTATCTCGATCGATGATTTTGAAGCCGCCGACTATGTGCTCGTTCACGGCTGCTTCTTCTTCATAGAAAAAGGTGAGTCTCTTCACTCACATCTAATTCGAATTGTTTGAGCTCGTCTGCTTATTTGTTTTCGTTGCCTTCGGCTTCGACATTGTTCATGGTTGATTTTAATTCTCTGTTGGCTTTTCTCTAGTTCAATTTAGTTGGTGACTTTGGTATATACTTTGTGTTGCCTTTGGCTTTCACTGATTTTTTGCGATGTTGAAGTTGTTCGGCTTTCAACCTTGTTTGATTTTGATAAAATAGCTTGTCCAGTTGTTACTGTGTACATTGTTGGGTTTCTACAGTCGAACTTGATTTTGACTTGGTTCGATTTCGTTGGTCATCACGGTTTGATCGATTCTGATTTGATTTGGTTCTTTGACTGGAACGATGATTTCTTTTTGACTTTGGCTTTGATAAAACTGTTAATTTGAAATTGCTTGACTAATTCTGTGTGACTTCATATATGTGCATATATACAATTGTATGTGTGTATGCATGTATTGTTGAATCTACACTTGTAATTACAGTTTTCTTGTATCCACACATCTCTGATCTCTTTGTAGTCTGACACTCCATTGACCTGTTTGTATTGTTGCATTTGATAATTGCAAGCTTTGTTTTGACATTGCCTACATACATTTGTAGTTGAAGTTTACATGTGAGTGTTGCTTCGAGTTTGAACTGCTGCTTTGAATTCTCTGTACGTTGAGTTCGGCCAGTGACTTGATTTAAAATCTTGACTTTGTTAATTCATTATTCCTCATGTTACCTGACTTTGGTCTTGTACCATTTTCTGTTTCGACTTCGGGTTGCACTGCTACTATTTTGTCTTTGCCTGTGCCTGTGCATTTCATACTTATATGTATATGCTTACTCGTGTAGCTGATTGCACCTGAAGTGTACTGTTTGCATCCCTGATCATATCACTATTTTCTAGTCTGGTTTGCTTCAGTCTAAGTCTTTCTTGTCTACATTTGCATACTGATTTGCTTTTGTAGTGGTATGCCTGGTTCACTGGTACGTGCATTGTCCACTGTTGCATTCATGTGTACATCACTTGGTTGCCTCCTTTATTGCCTGTTCTTCGAGGCATGTAGTTCATGTGTACTCTGGTTTATCACTTGCTGTTGCGTGGTGAATTTGTTCTTAAGTTTGTGCATTGTTCATGTCTTCATTGATCTGATCATGCTTGCATATCACGGCTGGTTTGAGTTTTGCTTGTATCAATCGTTGTTGTAGCAATGTGTACATGTGTCCTCATTGATGTATATGCGTTTTCCACTTTTGTTCACTTTGATTCGATTTGCGTTGATTAGTTGTTTAGAGTTACTGCAGCTTCCTAGTATCTGTCTTGACCATTTGAGGCAGTTTGGATATTTGTTTCATGCAGTTGCTGTATCACTGTATTGGTTTCGTGAACATTTGGATGTTCAGGTTGCATGCACAATTTATTTGTTGTCAACCTGTGTCCTTTGTGTTTTGTTGCTATTTATTTATATGCTATGCTGGTTTGTACTGGTAGCATTGATGTGTACATTACTAGTGCATGTCACCTTTCATTTGTTGGCAGTTGTGTTGAGTCACGTTAGCCGTGACTTGACCTTTGCATTTTCGATTTGCTGTTAGCAATTGGTGTTGTGATGATTTCATATGCTGTAGTGGTGAGGCAGTGCATGCGTGCGTGTACTGCAGCCACACAGAATTGATGTTTAATTGATATTTCAATTGTTTGAATTGTTTTGTGTTCAATTCAATATTTGAAATTGTATTTTGATTTGGTTTGACTGGATCATTTTGTTGTTATCTAATTATCTATTTGATAATTAGATTATGAGTTTCTAATTATTTATTTAATTATTGGATTTTGTTGTTAATTGCTGTTTAGGCAATTCTGTGGTTTTCATATTATCTTCATTGATAATCTTTTTATTTATCTTTGTTGATGATTTGAATTTGCTGATTTGTTGTTTAACACTGTTTAGTGTTATATCTACCGTTATCCGATTCTCTTATTGAAGGGTTGGATAGATGAGATTTCTGTGACTGTCATCTATTTGATTAATTAATTATTATTGATCTGTGCATTAATAACTGAGTTTGAATTAGACTGACCCATGTAAAATTTTCTTTTGAATTTAATACTCGGGTCAGACCGAGTTATTTAAGGTTGTTGATATCTTGCTTTGGGTTGCTGCTTGAGCTATGAAGTCACTTCATATCTTTTGGAGTAGTCGTGTCATAGTATAGGATGATATGTATTCATGTATATTATTTTCAATAATGTACTTGTATATGTAACTTCCAGTGTCGACAGTTGTAGTTGTATCATATGTATTGTATCACATGTATTGTAACTGACATCAGTTATATATATATATGAGACTTTTATTATCTGTGTTCCGCATTTAGCTTATCTGTGTTATTATTATATATATTGTCCTAAACTATTATGAACCATCGTAGTTCGTTTTATACTGGAATTGGGTATGTCGATGGGAGTAAATAAATAAGAGATGAAAAATAAAAATATATACCACTCCTATCTAGGTAACCAATACTAGTGTAAGGCCCAACTACGAATGGCCGCTCCTATCCAGCCTTATTCTTCGTAATAACAGATAGTATTTCTTTTAATACTCTTTGTTATTGTGAGCATAGAGGTGGGGCGTCACAATAGCCCACCAGTTTGGTGGAGTTTATTGTACTGTATAGACTACAACATTTATAAAAATGTGTTAAAGGGGATATGGGTAATGCCTTAACGCTATTTTAATACTTTACTTTGTTGATAGACATTATATATATAGCGTATATTGCTACATATAAATAGTTTAACGGATCCTTAGGAGATGGAAATCCCGAACATCTCTTAAGTTATTGCATGCACGTTATACACTGGATAGGAGATGTAAAATCCCGTAAACATCTCTGACGACGTTACACTCATATTTATTTACTGTTGATTTAACTTGCATAAGATCTTTTAGTTCTGACTCAAGTGTTTTGTCTTTCCATTACGCTCGGGTCAGCCTGAGCTTTTCAGCGTTGAAGACATTATTTTTGAAGGACGAAGACAGAGTTTAGTATTACATTATTATTATTATTCCACTATATCATGTTGTTCCGCTGCATTATTTATTTATTCCTGTTGTATGTATAACTCTGATTGTATTGTAAAAGTGTAATCAAATGTATTTGTAAAACAGCTTCATGAACTGTTTATTTAATTATTATATTTTATCATTCCACTGTGAGATTCTGTGTTTTTTTCCTTTCTTTTAATTTTCTTATTTACCTCATTAACAATCCTCCCTTTTGAATGGTTTAAGTTTGACATGTGTGGTTTATTGTCGATTTAAACCGTCCAAAAAGGTGGGTCATTACAGTTGGTATCAGAGCTTTGGTTTAGCGATAACCTAAGCCTGTTTGGGGTTAACTCATTAGAGATAAGGTTATTAATACCCTAGAATGAATTTGAGAGTATATATATGAGAGAGCGTATTTGTTAGTGTTATAAAAATGTTTTTATATTATGTTAATTTGTTCTGTTTAGTATTTATAAATTCTGGTTGGTACATAGGACGCTATGGCATCGATAGGGATTTCTAAACACTTAATAGGGCAGACCGACACAAATTTTTTTTAAATATAGGTAAATGAAATAATTTTACCTAGTATTATATTTGGTATATAAAAGAATAATTTTATAAATGGATATAGTTGTATGCGATATGTTTGTTAGGAAGTGAAATTTTATAAATATTGGTTGCAAAATAGGATTTACAAATAAATGAATTTAAATTGGAAATTTGAGAACTTAAGTTCTGGAATTTTGAAGTTGGTTTTCAAAGATTTTGGAATATAATATTAGTATTATTTGGAAGTATTTTCGGATATAAATATTTTCAATGTGATTTGAAAGAAATGTTTTAAAAAGAATTTTAAAAAGGAAATAAGTTCTGTACTCCCATCTTCTGTCGCTTGAAAATAATTTCGGTGATGTCAGCCGCATCATCGACATTCATTTCGAGTCTCAAAGTGGGGGAGGCCACTTAGTAGTTTTGCTATGAAATTGGTATGATAAACAGATTTTGATTTAAAATTTCCAAGTATGATTTGATATGAGTGTGTGTGTGTATTATTTTAAAATGATTTGAAATGAAATTCGGAATTTAGTTCTTAAGTTTTTCATAAATTAGGGATTTCAATTATTGTAATAAAATGAAATCTTAACTAATTTTAATAGTTGGAAACTTCTAAAATGAAAAAATAAGAAATTAGATGCTAAGGGATTAATGAAATATATAAGAAATTGGAAATTTGTAACTTGTAAATCAAAAGATGATGAAAATTAAAAAGATGTAAACTATTGAACATTTTTTTGTTAACTAATCTGAATAAGATAAATTTGTATAACATTAGATTACATTTTGAAACATATATATAACTTACCAGAAATGTTTAAAAGTTGAAATGTAAAATGAATATGTAATAGAATATTATATAGGTAAAAGCTTAATAACAAAAATGCTTCAAAATCAACGTATGTTTATAAATGAAAAATTAAGATGTACAAGGAATATATAAACTTAAGTTAATGGTTGAAATGCTTAATAATCAAATTGAATAGTAAAAGTGAATATTATTTAAGTAAATGATTATAAAGTTAAGAAATAGTTGAAATGATTCATTAATGAATATTAATATTCAATTGAAATCAAGCTATATAAATAATAAATGTGAATTAAACCGCAAGAAACTTATATAGTATTTTAAAATTTGATTTATTGATGTTCTCAATAATTGAGTTTGAAATAATCTATCTGAATAAATGAATGTAAATTAATAAGAGATAACCTTGTATGAATAAATTGAAAATAAATAAAATGTATGTAATACTTTAACAATGTATTCAATGATGATTTCAAATACTGAATGGGAATTGAAAATAAATGAAAGTAAATAAGAGTAAAAGGGAAACCAATAGAACAAACTTAAATAATATTTTAATTCTGAATTGTTTAGCTAATGGGAAGTTTGGGAGAGGATAGTTCAAATTGTTTAAGGTTGTATGAATAATCTATTAAGTTATTAACTAAGGCTGTTGAGCGTAAGGTACACTTATTAGTTATTTATCACCCTTGTACGATGAAAAGTTTTTGAACCTGAACAAACCATTAGTTTTTGGTTGCTATGGATGTATGATTGATTCCTTTGTTGCATATAATGGTCGTGTTGTTTTGTTTGCATATGTTTATTATTTGTGTTGTATTGCTTTTGATATTGATGGTAACAACTAATAAATATTATCTTTTACATTACTTTCACTCTTTGGATTATATAAGTGAAATACTTGTTTATGGAAGCAATAGCTACTGCTTTTGGTTTCATAAATAAAGTTGTTTGCCCGACGAATAGGTACGTTTTTGCAACAATATTTTAATTTTTTTCCCCATGGTTTGGGATGTTTTATGTCACGTACAGAAATTTTCGACTTTCGAAAATTCGACATCGATACCCACTTTATCGACTGTCGAGAAATCGAGTGCCGGAAACTCCAATAGTGAGGGTTTTAAGAAAAAGAAAAAGTAGAAGAAGAAGAAAATAGAAGGAAAAGAAAAGAGAAAGAGGAAAAGAGGAAGAAGAAACAACAGATAACACGATCAGAAACAGAAACAATATCAGAATCTTACACATCGCAGCGGAACAATATATAATAAATAAACACTAGTCTTTTAAAACAAAGAGCTATATCAGTTTATACATACATCAATCATCAGAGTCAATATACAACAATGGACAGTTATATAAACTTGTCCTCATACAGAATACACAGCGGAATAAATATATCAGATACAAATACTACGTCTCGTCATCCAGCTTGCTTCCAAAGCTCCAGAATATCCTGATAACATAACTCTAGGCTGCCCGTGTGGAAATTAGTGGGCACCCAGAGTTTAGAAGGGAACAATAAACTCCGAGTCAGTCATGGTGACTGGTGTGAGATCGTAAAACAGTTATCTTTAAATAAACAGAGGAATATTTTTAAAGTCAATTCGCAATGCTTTTGGAAAATGAAACTACCATAAGACCTCCCGCCACACACACAATGCAAACGCAGAATTGGGGAAGATTTCTTCTTATGATATTCAAAGATGCTTACTACGCAAAAATCAAATTCTTTTTGATATTATTATTAGTGCATAGTGTAGAAAACATTTCGAAAGTAGAATATTAATCTTAGCCGACATAGGTACCATTATAGTATGCCTACTATAGCTACCATATTAAATGGCAGGTTCTACAACTAAAACCGTACAAGGCTCGTATTGTTTCTTTGGATTTCCAACAAATGGTCAGGCTAAGGAACTTCCTTTTCCACGATGGGTACGTCCCTGGAATAGACGACCTGAGAAATAACCTAACATTACGGTTAGATCTCTGCCAACACAAGGCCGGGTTACCTCTGCAAAAGTAGGTAACTACTGACACGCGTATGCCATCACCCGATCGTCACCGATCTTCCCGAGGATCCTCGATTTCCAACAAACCACATAATAATAATAATGCAGTAACCACAGAGGTTAAGTATCTGGGCTCCATACCATGATACCACCTTTATCCAGAAGGAATGACATACACTAAGGGGCGCTACTCCCTAGAACCTTGCCGCATCCTTCCTGTTTTGACCATTTCCGGGGTGTGAGGCTCGACGAAGTCTCGTCCACAAAGCTACGCTTTCTACAAAGCCATGCTTCGGGTCAAACAAAATGATCAACCTATGATCACAAAGATATAAGATCAAACAAATGATCATATCGCAAATGATCAAACACTGATCATTTCACAGCAACACTCAGTATGCCACGTTACCAAATTGGGATATATCACTGATAAATTTCAACTACATAACCTCTGAGCTCGTACGTCTCAGAGAAGGGTGTTAAGCTAAGAGAATAAATTCTCCGCCACCAACAGATATGTATTTGAAAGAAATCAGCTTTATATCTCAAATCGTAACGTCAGACACACAATCCATACAAGTCTGTTCCGGGATCGAACAGAACCGAAGGCACTTCTCACGAAGCCCTTGCATATCCGGATAATTTCTAATCACGTCCAGACTTCCCGTCACTAAGGGTGATAAAACCTCTAAACCGGAGATCAGCCGATGTAGAGTAACTCGACGGTAATCCTTCCATTTTCAAAAATATCCGGTCTTCAACACCGGTCTTCGAATGCAATTCATAACGACGTATCACATATTCGGAATGGGTTATACGACCCCATGGTCCTTTCCCGGTTAACCCGAATAGTGAGCGATTATTCAAAAATAAGTGTGGCATTCAAATTCATCCAATTCACAACAAATACCATTCAAGGTAATTATTGATCGTCGGTTATTTAACTATCAATAAAGATGCGCAACATCATCAGATTCCAAATAATTTTCCAAATTATTTATTTTCCAAAAATATCTTTACTAGATATAAAATTTCCACACTTTCAAAAATAAATCAATATTTATTTTTCTAAACAGTTTCCATTTCCTTTATAAATTCCATAGTGAATTTATATTTCAAAATATCTATTGATATACGATTTTCAATCAATTTCAAAGATTCACTTTCAATTTATCTTTAAGAAGATAAATTCTCAAAACGTTTCATTTCATATTGGAAAAGCATTTCCATACTTATTTAATAATAAGTAGTTCACAAATCTATTTTATTTTCAACGCTTGGAAAATATTCCATATACTTAAATCAATATTAAGTATATATTCATTCTTTAAGGAAAACATTCGAGTCAAAACGAATGTTACGTAAAACATCGTTACGACGACTCAAAATCACTAGTATAGGGATTCGGATTTTAAGATAGATATATAAATCCCAATACTGCATAAAACATTTCCTTTCGGAAATCATTTACTATAACAACAGTGTTATAGTCCACCATTTCCTTATATTTCTCGATAAACGTCTATTTCAACAATGAATGTTGAAATCTATGTATTCGATACTTAACACGTTTTAAAACATCTTTTAAAACAATTAACTTCATTTTATAATATCGCTTCCCCAAAACCATATCCATTTTACTTAAAAATATATTCACTGTCCAAAATCGTGAATATAATTCACTTAACCCAATTTCAATCATTTCTACACATTTTTATTTCAATAGAGATTCGCTATCCAAAAATCGCGAATATATCTTCTTTAAAAATCTTCTATATTTAATTTATCAAATTCAATCTATTTCGAATTTATAAACACGTTTATAAATTCTATTTCTCTTTTAATAACAACTTCGATTTATAAATTCCTTTTATTAACAAATTCAATTTATACTCGATATAAATATCACAAGTCCATATTTTTTTGTTAATAACTTATCATTCATTTATTTTAAAAGAAATCGTTCTTTTAAACTTTACAAAATTTAAACTTTCAAATTTCATTAACTTATGAAATTCCATTTTTTTACTTCATTTTACACTTATAGAAACTCGTCTTACAATCCCAATATTTTGAATTTATAAATATCCATTTTTGTACATCTTTTATTACATTGTTTTTAATACCTCAAAAATTCCAATTAACCATTTTATAAATTTCTTAACTCTTTATTTCAAAAGAAATTACTTTTTGGTTACAATTCACAAAATCTTAACTTTTTATAACCTTTAAAATTTTAAACGTTTATTTATTTAGAATAAATCACTTCAAAATTTTATTTTAAAATCAACATCATTATTTTTATATTTTTCAAAGATGAATCCAATGATGCAACGCACCAATTAGTCAATCACAACATTCAATATCATATATCAATATGATAACAGAATATACATCAATATCTGTAAATAAATAAATACAGTTGAGGAATCCAGTTGGATCCCTCCAACTTGTTTCCCTGCATCCAAAGACGTTAGCACAATACCAATTCTACTTCGAGGTGGAATATCGCGGTATATGGGTTTTATAAAAATAATCCGCTTACTAACGGCGAAATAGGGTCTCATCCGCTATACGAGGCGGGAAATCATCAATCCAATATATACATATGCCAATATGTATATATTGCTATATATATATAGATATATCCTACTATATCTAATATCACATCCAATAGCAATCAAACAAATCAATCAATAACTGCAATTCATTTTGAGTGAGAAAATAATCTCACCTTCGCTTTTAATTTGCAATCCAATCCCATTTCCATTCCAGTTTGTTTTCTCCATTTTTAACCTTGTATAAATAATTTGTACACTTTTATTAATATCAATTGACAATAAATTATCATCTGTTAATTTATTTAAACCAAAAATTTAATTTTATCGAATAATTTATTCTAAACCAATTTCTTTATAAATAAATTTATTTAACCAACATTTCAGTTTCAAACTAATGTTCTCTAACCATTTCTAAAACAATTAAATTTAAAACTACATTTCCTTTAATAAATTAAATTAACTAATATTTTGATTTAAACAACAATTTATTTCCTCTTTAATAATTTAATTGTCTAACCATTTGACACATTTAATTTACTAACAATTTTAATTTAAACAAATGATTTCATTTCAAACCAATTTCTTTTAAAACTGTCTATCTCTACTTAAAAAAAAGATCAACTACTATCTTTATCATTGGTAGATTTCTTCAAACATATATATTAACGCGTATGAAATTAAATAAAATAACTGGAAATTTCTTACTAAAATCAAATTATACCCCACTGCAAATCGAGCAACCCATTCCAGTTCGCGACCTTCCTCACATGATTTCGTCATCATTGCTCGCGTGCTGCATCCTTCCTCGATCGTGAACGAACTCACGACCATCAGTACCGTGCTCTTTCATATCGCCTTTGCTTCCACCAAGCGCGCGCCAATCCCCTTCGTACATGCCCACTCGCGAGCTCCCTCTGGCATCGCGACTGACCGCAGCACCACCACTTCCCCTGAAGCACACGCGATTGAATCGCGACCTTCCTCGCGAGCACGAGCGTACGCCGCTGCCAATCGCCATCGCGATACCCACGAGTCGCCTCCGTTTTGATGCTGCCGTCGCGAATCCCTCCTCACCAACATCGCCGAAACCCAGTCTCACCATTTTGAACGCGAGCGCGATGCCCTCGAATCCCCCAGTTCGGTCGAACTAATTGAAGAAAAGAGGATTGTGATTTTAGCTTAGGGGAATACGAGTTTGGAACGAGAGATAGTTTCGTTTGATTTCATTTGAACTGGGAGGGTTCGGCTTACTTTCGATTTTAAATTAACAGAGAGGAGGGAGGCGGCCATTTTCTTTCGAACGAAGAAGTTTTCGTTTTGATTTAAATCTGAAAAGAGGAAGGAAGGGGGAATTTAAAAATGGAAGAGGATGGTTCGCACGTTTACTCTCGTGATTCTCGGCGTAGACACTGGGGTGTGCTTTACGGGATGAAAACATGGTGATGAGTGACAAATTTAAATTTAAATTTAAATTCGAATTCGAATAAATTTCGATGCGTTTACACGTCGTGTGCTCACAGATTAACTCCAAAAAATACAAAATTGGAAATCTGACAATAATACAATATTCCGGACCCAATGGAACTGGTTTCGTCGAATTCCGAGACTGTGCCTCGGACGGCTATTTTTAAATATCGGTTCGAACGATAAATTTCAAAACTGAACAAAACAGTCCGAAATTAAATTCTGAAGCTTCCGTTATTTTCAGTATTATCAATATGAATTTTAAAAGCTTTCGAAATATTTTTCTTCAAATTAAAATTGAAGATTCAAATTTTTATTCAACTTCAATCGATTAAATTTTAAAGTTTAATCGCCAAATTCAGTGATATATCGGGGATTCAAATTAAATCATCGTTCAAATACTTAAAATTAATTAAATATTCTCAATTTAATTTGTTCAAAATTCTGGGTCGTTACAGACTTCCCCCCTTAAAATAATTTCGTCCTCGAAATTACAAGTTAGGAAAAGTGGTCCTTAACTCGTCTACTATTTTTCACAATCAATAGTTTTATCAAATTTTCAAACAAATCTCTCTACTAAAGATTCGTTATTAATTCAACTAAATTTCTAAACCTTTCATAGTTTTCAAACATCATTGTTTTCTTCAAAATTCAAATTCGAGTTTAAATTCAAATTTTAAACTTTCATAATTTCTCAAAAAATTTCTAACACCCTAAATTTCCGAAAAATTTCGCCAGCGTCTCCTTTGCGCGGCTAATGCGGCACGACTACAAAACGTCCCTACGGACTCTCAGATTTCAAAAAGAAAAAGAAAAAGCCAAACGGCTAGAGAAATAAGTCATCAAATCTCATATTAAAATTTAAATACATACCTTTTTTCGAGCAATTCAAATTTATCTTTGAAAGTAAAATCCCAATTCCTTTATAACACCTGTATATCCTACTAGCCATAATATCTAGTTACATATATTCAAACCATTTCGTACATTCAATTACAAAATTTTCAATATAACTGCTTATATCATCTTTAAGTTCGCTATTGAAGTTATATATCCATTATGATTCAATTTTACATTTCACATTCATTTGAATTCAATTCACAATTCCAATCTAATTTGGATTCAGTTTATCTTCTGAATATTGAATTTTTATCGATTATCTTTCATTTACTAATTCATATCACTCTTTATATCAGTATCATTCACTAATTCATTTTAAAGTTCAATTTCCAATATTCAGCTTGAATTACATTTACTAATAAATTCAAAATGAAGTCTTAACATTCAGCTTTAATTTCATTTACTAGCAACTGTAAATTCCATTCATTCAGAAATTTATTTCTACTTACTTGAATATGTTTGCAAATTCGAACCATTTTTTTATTTAGTTCACAATTCAAGTTTTAAATTCACTAATTCAACTTCTATTTCATGAATTAATTATCAAAGTAGTTTATTCGGATTCAATCCATTTTATTTTTCTCAGGTTTGGATTTTATTCCATTTGATTCAAGTCTCATTTCATTTTTCAATTTCAATTCATTGCTTACAACTTCAAAATGAATCTCAACTTCCAATTTCAGTTTCATTTAATTGATTCACTTATATTCTCTTTAATTTAACTTCATTCTTTAAGTTAGATTTATTCTGTCAAAATTCAATTTGTATAAGTTATCAACTTATTTCTTATTTCATAAATATTTTAAATAGGATTCCAGAGTCTTTTCAACTTTTCAAAAAATTCATTTTGAAAACAACTCAAATTATCCTTTGAATTTCCAAAACAAAACCCAAATTTTCCAAACAACTTCCATTTAAAACAATTTAGCAGCAATTTCTCTTTTGGAAACCCGAAAATGAACATCGATGATGCTGCAGTTATTACCGAAGTTATTTTCCAGCGACCGAAAAGAGTTTAGAGCTTTTCATTCCTTCAAAATACTTTTCAAAACCTTTGAAATTCATTTTTTAATCAAAAAGAAATTTAAACTTTCCAGATCTCCAAAATTTTCAAATTCTTTCAATTACATTTCCAAAAACTTCTCTGGAATTCCGTTTTAAATTACAATTCACATTTATAATTTACATTCTTTAATTTCATTTGTATATGAATTTATTTCCTAACTTTGGAGTTACGATTTCAATTTCTTTTTCAATTTCAATGATAATAGTTTAATATTATCACTTCTAGCAACCATGCAACCATATACTGTAATAATTTACAGAAAATCATTTCTTTTATATACAAAAATAGTTTTGGCAAAATTATCTCATTCACCCTATTCAAAAACAATACTGTGCCGAATTGTTCTATTCAAGTGTTTAGAGATCCCTATCAATGATCGTTAATTACTCGTATTGACCAGAATCCATATACCACTCAATAAATCAATCATCACAATATAAAACAATTTTTTTTATATTCACTAACAAATACACGCTCGTATCTATTATTACACTCAACTCATTCTAGAGTACTACTGACTCTATCTCTAATGAGTAACACCCAACAGAGCAGGGTTGTCGCTTAACCATAGGCTCTGATACCACGCTGTCACGTACAGAAATTTTCGACTTTCGAAAATTCGACATCGATACCCACTTTATCGACTGTCGAGAAATCGAGTGCCGGAAACTCCAATAGTGAGGGTTTTAAGAAAAAGAAAAAGTAGAAGAAGAAGAAAATAGAAGGAAAAGAAAAGAGAAAGAGGAAAAGAGGAAGAAGAAACAACAGATAACACGATCAGAAACAGAAACAATATCAGAATCTTACACATCGCAGCGGAACAATATATAATAAATAAACACTAGTCTTTTAAAACAAAGAGCTATATCAGTTTATACATACATCAATCATCAGAGTCAATATACAACAATGGACAGTTATATAAACTTGTCCTCATACAGAATACACAGCGGAATAAATATATCAGATACAAATACTACGTCTCGTCATCCAGCTTGCTTCCAAAGCTCCAGAATATCCTGATAACATAACTCTAGGCTGCCCGTGTGGAAATTAGTGGGCACCCAGAGTTTAGAAGGGAACAATAAACTCCGAGTCAGTCATGGTGACTGGTGTGAGATCGTAAAACAGTTATCTTTAAATAAACAGAGGAATATTTTTAAAGTCAATTCGCAATGCTTTTGGAAAATGAAACTACCATAAGACCTCCCGCCACACACACAATGCAAACGCAGAATTGGGGAAGATTTCTTCTTATGATAGTCAAAGATGCTTACTACGCAAAAATCAAATTCTTTTTGATATTATTATTAGTGCATAGTGTAGAAAACATTTCGAAAGTAGAATATTAATCTTAGCCGACATAGGTACCATTATAGTATGCCTACTATAGCTACCATATTAAATGGCAGGTTCTACAACTAAAACCGTACAAGGCTCGTATTGTTTCTTTGGATTTCCAACAAATGGTCAGGCTAAGGAACTTCCTTTTCCACGATGGGTACGTCCCTGGAATAGACGACCTGAGAAATAACCTAACATTACGGTTAGATCTCTGCCAACACAAGGCCGGGTTACCTCTGCAAAAGTAGGTAACTACTGACACGCGTATGCCATCACCCGATCGTCACCGATCTTCCCGAGGATCCCCGATTTCCAACAAACCACATAATAATAATAATGCAGTAACCACAGAGGTTAAGTATTCTGGGCTCCATACCATGATACCACCTTTATCCAGAAGGAATGACATACACTAAGGGGCGCTACTCCCTAGAACCTTGCCGCATCCTTCCTGTTTTGACCATTTCCGGGGTGTGAGGCTCGACGAAGTCTCGTCCACAAAGCTACGCTTTCTACAAAGCCATGCTTCGGGTCAAACAAAATGATCAACCTATGATCACAAAGATATAAGATCAAACAAATGATCATATCGCAAATGATCAAACACTGATCATTTCACAGCAACACTCAGTATGCCACGTTACCAAATTGGGATATATCGCTGATAAATTTCAACTACATAACCTCTGAGCTCGTACGTCTCAGAGAAGGGTGTTAAGCTAAGAGAATAAATTCTCCGCCACCAACAGATATGTATTTGAAAGAAATCAGCTTTATATCTCAAATTGTAACGTCAGACACACAATCCATACAAGTCTGTTCCGGGATCGAACAGAACCGAAGGCACTTCTCACGAAGCCCTTGCATATCCAGATAATTTCTAATCACGTCCAGACTTCCCGTCACTAAGGGTGATAAAACCTCTAAACCGGAGATCAGCCGATGTAGAGTAACTCGACGGTAATCCTTCCGTTTTCAAAAATATCCGGTCTTCAACACCGGTCTTCGAATGCAATTCATAACGACGTATCACATATTCGGAATGGGTTATACGACCCCATGGTCCTTTCCCGGTTAACCCGAATAGTGAGCGATTATTCAAAAATAAGTGTGGCATTCAAATTCATCCAATTCACAACAAATACCATTCAAGGTAATTATTGATAGTCGGTTATTTAACTATCAATAAAGATGCGCAACATCATCAGATTCCAAATAATTTTCCAAATTATTTATTTTCCAAAAATATCTTTACTAGATATAAAATTTCCACACTTTCAAAAATAAATCAATATTTATTTTTCTAAACAGTTTCCATTTCCTTTATAAATTCCATAGTGAATTTATATTTCAAAATATCTATTGATATACGATTTTCAATCAATTTCAAAGATTCACTTTCAATTTATCTTTAAGAAGATAAATTCTCAAAACGTTTCATTTCATATTGGAAAAGCATTTCCATACTTATTTAATAATAAGTAGTTCACAAATCTATTTTATTTTCAACGCTTGGAAAATATTCCATATACTTAAATCAATATTAAGTATATATTCATTCTTTAAGGAAAACATTCGAGTCAAAACGAATGTTACGTAAAACATCGTTACGACGACTCAAAATCACTAGTATAGGGATTCGGATTTTAAGATAGATATATAAATCCCAATACTGCATAAAACATTTCCTTTCGGAAATCATTTACTATAACAACAGTGTTATAGTCCACCATTTCCTTATATTTCTCGATAAACGTCTATTTCAACAATGAATGTTGAAATCTATGTATTCGATACTTAACACGTTTTAAAACATCTTTTAAAACAATTAACTTCATTTTATAATATCGCTTCCCCAAAACCATATCCATTTTACTTAAAAATATATTCACTGTCCAAAATCGTGAATATAATTCACTTAACCCAATTTCAATCATTTCTACACATTTTTATTTCAATAGAGATTCGCTATCCAAAAATCGCGAATATATCTTCTTTAAAAATCTTCTATATTTAATTTATCAAATTCAATCTATTTCGAATTTATAAACACGTTTATAAATTCTATTTCTCTTTTAATAACAACTTCGATTTATAAATTCCTTTTATTAACAAATTCAATTTATACTCGATATAAATATCACAAGTCCATATTTTTTTGTTAATAACTTATCATTCATTTATTTTAAAAGAAATCGTTCTTTTAAACTTTACAAAATTTAAACTTTCAAATTTCATTAACTTATGAAATTCCATTTTTTTACTTCATTTTACACTTATAGAAACTCGTCTTACAATCCCAATATTTTGAATTTATAAATATCCATTTTTGTACATCTTTTATTACATTGTTTTTAATACCTCAAAAATTCCAATTAACCATTTTATAAATTTCTTAACTCTTTATTTCAAAAGAAATTACTTTTTGGTTACAATTCACAAAATCTTAACTTTTTATAACCTTTAAAATTTTAAACGTTTATTTATTTAGAATAAATCACTTCAAAATTTTATTTTAAAATCAACATCATTATTTTTATATTTTTCAAAGATGAATCCAATGATGCAACGCACCAATTAGTCAATCACAACATTCAATATCATATATCAATATGATAACAGAATATACATCAATATCTGTAAATAAATAAATACAGTTGAGGAATCCAGTTGGATCCCTCCAACCTGTTTCCCTGCATCCAAAGACGTTAGCACAATACCAATTCCACTTCGAGGTGGAATATCGCGGTATATGGGTTTTATAAAAATAATCCGCTTACTAACGGCGAAATAGGGTCTCATCCGCTATACGAGGCGGGAAATCATCAATCCAATATATACATATGCCAATATGTATATATTGCTATATATATATAGATATATCCTACTATATCTAATATCACATCCAATAGCAATCAAACAAATCAATCAATAACTGCAATTCATTTTGAGTGAGAAAATAATCTCACCTTCGCTTTTAATTTGAATCCAATCCCATTTCCATTCCAGTTTGTTTTCTCCATTTTTAACCTTGTATAAATAATTTATACACTTTTATTAATATTCGAATCAATTGACAATAAATTATCATCTGTTAATTTATTTAAACCAAAAATTTAATTTTATCGAATAATTTATTCTAAACCAATTTCTTTATAAATAAATTTATTTAACCAACATTTCAGTTTCAAACTAATGTTCTCTAACCATTTCTAAAACAATTAAATTTAAAACTACATTTCCTTTAATAAATTAAATTAACTAATATTTTGATTTAAACAACAATTTATTTCCTCTTTAATAATTTAATTGTCTAACCATTTGACACATTTAATTTACTAACAATTTTAATTTAAACAAATGATTTCATTTCAAACCAATTTCTTTTAAAACTGTCTATCTCTACTTAAAAAAAAGATCAACTACTATCTTTATCATTGGTAGATTTCTTAAAACATATATATTAACGCGTATGAAATTAAATAAAATAACTGGAAATTTCTTACTAAAATCAAATTATACCCCACTGCAAATCGAGCAACCCATTCCAGTTCGCGACCTTCCTCACATGATTTCGTCATCATTGCTCGCGTGCTGCATCCTTCCTCGATCGTGAACGAACTCACGACCATCAGTATCGTGCTCTTCCATATCGCCTTTGCTTCCACCAAGCGCGCGCCAATCCCCTTCGTACGTGCCCACTCGCGAGCTCCCTCTGGCATCGCGATTGACCGCAGCACCACCACTTCCCCTGAAGCACACGCGATTGAATCGCGACCTTCCTCGCGAGCACGAGCGTACGCCGCTGCCAATCGCCATCGCGATACCCACGAGTCGCCTCCGTTTTGATGCTGTCGTCGTGAATCCCTCCTCACCAACATCGCCGAAACCCAGTCTCACCATTTTGAACGCGAGCGCGATGCCCTCGAATCCCCCAGTTCGGTCGAACTAATTGAAGAAAAGAGGATTGTGATTTTAGCTTAGGGGAATACGAGTTTGGAACGAGAGATAGTTTCGTTTGATTTCATTTGAACTGGGAGGGTTCGGCTTACTTTCGATTTTAAATTAACAGAGAGGAGGGAGGCGGCCATTTTCTTTCGAACGAAGAAGTTTTCGTTTTGATTTAAATCTGAAAAGAGGAAGGAAGGGGGAATTTAAAAATGGAAGAGGATGGTTCGCACGTTTACTCTCGTGATTCTCGGCGTAGACACTGGGGCGTGCTTTACGGGATGAAAACGTGGTGATGAGTGACAAATTTAAATTTAAATTTAAATTCAAATTCGAATAAATTTCGATGCGTTTACACGTCGTGTGCTCACAGATTAACTCCAAAAAATACGAAATTGGAAATCCGACAATAATACAATATTCCGGACCCAATGGAACTGGTTTCGTCGAATTCCGAGACTGTGCCTCGGACGGCTATTTTTAAATATCGGTTCGAACGATAAATTTCAAAACTGAACAAAACAGTCCGAAATTAAATTCTGAAGCTTCCGTTATTTTCAGTATTATCAATATGAATTTTAAAAGCTTTCGAAATATTTTTCTTCAACTTAAAATTGAAGATTCAAATTTTTATTCAACTTCAATCGATTAAATTTTAAAGTTTAATCGCCAAATTCAGCGATATATCGGGGATTCAAATTAAATCATCGTTCAAATACTTAAAATTAATTAAATATTCTCAATTTAATTTGTTCAAAATTCTGGGTCGTTACATTTTATTATCGAAATATGATACATATATTGAAATTATTGATATTGTTATTTTTCCGGACCTAACCGCGCAAAGGAGACTCTGCCGAGATTTTTCGTAAATTTAAAACTTAGAAATTTTTTGTAAAAGCTGAGTTATTTTCAAATTCTTATTAAACTAAATTTTGTAAATTAATTGTTTATAAATTTATTATTTTGAATAAAATTATATCAAGTATCTTAGTTCCTTTTTATTCCTTTTCGAGGACGAAAAGTTTTGAGTGGGGGATAGTGTAACGACCCGTATTTTTCGATAATTAAAAATATTAAATTAAATAAGATTTTGAAATTTAATATTGTGAGAAATTTAAAATTTATGATTTATTAATGAGAAAAATAATTAGAATATGATTTAATAATGTTGTTTGAATGTTATTAACAACTATTTTAATGTAACCTCAATCAATTGAAATAGTTGTAAGTCAATGAGCAATGAATTAAATGCTGTATTAATGGTGAACTTATAAGTATTAAATTGAGATTAGTTAATATAGAAAATGAAATCAGTTTTGGTAAGAAATTTATAACCCTTGGTTGTAAACAATGAATTAATAGTATGAATTATTAAGGTAAAACAATTGTTATAATTATTACCTTATTATTTAATCGTTTGAAATTAGTTCGGAAATCAATTAATGAAAATAAATGCAATTAAATATTCCAAGTAATACGAGTTAAGATGATAACTGTAGAATAAGAATGTTATAAAAGTAAACTAGTGTCAAATGAATTCATATGGTATTGGATGATTGAATAATAAGAGAGTAAATCGAAATAAAAGAATTTGATCGAAATTAAAATATAATTAACTGGGATTTATTTCAACTGTAATTGAACGTTGAAATTTATGAATATTTAAATCTTGGATTTAATAAGGGAAATTGTATTTTAAAAGATTATAAATTCCTGTGTAATCAAGAATGATGAAAATTATTAACTTTTAAATTTTAATTTAAAAGTGATTAAATTGATTTTAAATTTTTTATTTAATTAACGTGAAAATTAGCCATTTTGGCCACTGTCTCGGATTTTGATGAAACCAGTTTCATCGGATCCGTAACAGTGAATTATTATGGGATTTCAAGTTTCGTAGCGATCAGACTTATCGTTTGATCGTGCGAGCTCGAAACGCGTAGAAATCAATTAATGGAATTTAAATGAATATAATTTGATTTTGAAAGCTAACTTCTGTATACAATGGAATTAGGGTTTGAAACTAGTTCCATTGAGTTTAAAAATATCGAAAATCTATATTTTGATATATGGGATGACCTACTTTCGTTTCGCGAACGAAACGGGCTTTTCAGATCGTCGTTATCGTTTCGACCCAATTCGATATGTCCATTCGTTTTATCTATCTCTGCCTATATATAAGCTGTTATAAACCCTAGCAGCTTCTTTTATTCATTTTACTATACATACAGATTCCGTTCTTTTCTTCCTTCTCAAATGGTTGTAATCTCCAAACCCTAATTCCCAAATTCAATTTTAAATCAAAATGAAATCCAAAAATTCAAACACCTCAAACTATGTCATATAATATATCGTTGCGAAGCTCTCGATGAGCACAATCTACTATTGTAGTATGTTTTTCGATTTGATGGATCATTTGATCAGAAAATGATGAAGAAGTTTCGGCCGTTTATAGGCCATGGTTTCGTTTAACGGTGGATTTGCATCGATATGGCGATCGGAGGTGACCAGTGGGTAGAGAAGGCCAAGCAGAGATGATCCAATGGTTTAGTTCTGGCTGTAGTCGAAGGAGATCATCGGAATTTAGCAAGAGAAGTGGCGGCGGCCGTAGCCGTTCTGATGGGCTAGAGCGTGCCGTGGTGGGGTCGTAGGCTGCAGCTCGGCAATGGCGAGATGGTGGTATGGCTCGATCGTGGCGTAGGCTATCGTAGGAGGTGCGGCAATGGCATGATGACGGCGGCTGATGGGTTCAATAGCACATGTGAGTTGATCGTTCAAAGCTAGGGTTTGGCAAGGTAACTAAAATTACTAAATTGCCCTTAAGTTTATTTTAATTAAAATTTTAAATTTCCAACCTTCTAACTATCATAACTTTTTCATACGAGTTCGGATTCACGCGCGGTTTTCTCCATTACAATCGTATTGAAATTTCAAACGATATGGAACTGGTTTAGTTGAATTCAAAGGCTGTTCAATTTTTGGGCTTTATTTGGATTTTAAATAAACGATAAATCAAAAGTGAGTATTTTAACCCACTCACAAATACTAAACCATCTTATGTTAATTAAATTAAATTTATAATGTGATTATAAATTTATTGATTGCTGTTTGGTATATTTAAATTTAATTTGAATTTATATTGAATTTAATTGCCATTTAAATTAATATTGAATTTAAATTGTTAGTTAAACACCTCATAATGATAACCAGTCAATTGTTGTGATTTATTGGTTGATTTGGACGTTGATTTTGATGGATGTTTATTTATTGACATTTTGGATTATTGGATGTTTGTATCCCTGTTGTCACTATGGGTTGAAATGATACATACCCGAATGATCTTATAGATTATGGAAAATCGTTATGGGTTGAAATGATAAACCCGAGCGATTTTATTGATTTGGAAATTGTTGATTCAGGATACGGGTTTAAATGATATATACCTGGAAAATTTAACTATTTTGGGGTTGAAATGATACATACCCTATCACTTGACCATAGGGTAGAAAACTATATACGGACACAGTTGGTCGGTTTTAAATTATTTTCTTAATAGTAAAGTATGTTTGATTTATAAATTTGATTTTTAAATGTTATTTAATGATCTTATCTAAAATTTATATTTGGAAAATATTTTTTTTCATATGTTTTAAAGTTTCAAATTATAAGTTAATATATGGTTTAAAAATGTAATTTTAATATTTTTAACCTTTAAATTTATTTAGTTTTTAAAAAATATATTTTAAATAGTTTAAAATTTAATTTAATAAAATATTTAATATAGTTTTAAAAATTATTTCAAATTTAATTTAATATAATAAATATAGTTTTAGTATAATATACTTTAAATTTAATTTATAATAAATATAGCTTTAATTTAATATAATAAATATAGTTTTGATTTAAGATAATAAACATAGACTTTTATAATAACTTTAATAGATAAAAGATTTTGTAAAGGGTTTTGTAAGGTATTTAAAAAAGTTTTGTAAGTGTTTTTATAATGGATTTTATAAAAAGGATTTTTATAAAATATTTTTATAAAGGATTTTAAAAATGGTTTTATAAAGGAATTATAATGGTTTTTGAAGGGGAAGAATTGTAAGCTGTTTTAGAATCTATAAATAGCTTTCTAAATGGTTCTGAAGCTTATAAATAGTTTATAAATGGTTTAGAAGAGATTTATAAATTAATTTCGAAATTGATTGAAAGAAATCTTCCTCGGTATTTATGAATATATTTATACTTTTGGAAAAAGTATATGGATATCTTGATATGAAAGTATAAACTGTTTTTGGATTATTATTATAAATATTTTATGAAATGACCACGGTGTGAAAAATATAACGATTGGCTGTTAAAGAGATTGGGGTCGGATATTGTCATACTCTCTACCAATTCCGAAACCACTTTAACAACTGTGCACATGGTGGAGAATCTAGAAAGAAGTAGGATGGTTTGGCGAATGCTACTGTATGAGGTATGGACGTAGCCCTGACCCCCCAGGTCAGCTTAATACGACTAAAACAGGAGCTATAATGGGCCAAGTGAGGTCGCTCCTCCAATCGGGCCTATTTCTTCGATACCATATCTGTTACTTTATCATTGATTTGGTGTCCACTCCTCGATTTGATTATGGGAGTGTGTTCCGAGGTGGGCGGTAGTAGCTGCTATGCGTTACCACCAGTCCGGGAGTGCAAAATGGTAGAATCCTACCCTGGGCATTGCCTCGCATGCTTTATCATATGCTTTATCGAGCCCACTAAGATTTTGTTTTGTGTCGTACTTAGGGAGTGCTCCCTAATGCCTACCAGTTTGGTGGAGTTTATAGTATTGTATAAGCTACGACATTTATAAAAATGTGTTAAGGGGGATATGGGTAACGCCTTAACGCTATTTTAATACTTTACTTTACTGATATACATTATATATATAGCGTATATTGCTACATATAAATAGTTTAACGGATCCTTCGGAGATGGAAATCTCGAACATCTCTTAAGTTATTGCATGCACGTTATACACTAGATAGGAGATGTAAAATCCCGTAACATCTTTGACCCCGTCACACTCATATTTATTTACTGTTGATTTAACTTACATAAGATCTTTTAGTTCCGACTCAAGTTTTTTGTCTTTTCATTACGCTCGGGTCAGCCTGAGCTTTTCAGCGTTGAAGACATTATTTCTGGAGGACGAAGACGGAGTTTAGTATATTATTATTATTATTATTATTATTATTATTATTATTTCACTATATCATGTTGTTCCGTTGCATTATTTATTTATTCCTGCTGTATGTATAACTCTGATTGTATTGTAAAAGTGTAATCAAATGTATTTGTAAAACAAATTCATGAACTGTTTATTTAATTATGATATTTTGTCATTCCGCTGTGAGTTTCTGTTTTTTGTTTTTTCCTTTCTCTTAATTTTCTTATTTACGCCATTAACAATCCTCCCTTTTGAATGGTTTAAGTTTGACATGTGTGGTTTATCGTCGATTTAAACCGTCCAAAAAGGTGGGTCGTTACAATTCACTTATGGTTTGAAGTATTAAATGGCTGTAGAGTCCGCCTCTCTCCTAAAAGAAAGTATTAAGTAATGTAGTGAGATTCCAAATAAATAAGGATGTCACTAAAAGGGTTTACTTCAGTGTTGAGGTATTAAGTGGCCAAAGTGCCCGCCTCCCTATCGAAACAAGTTACCTAATGAGATTCCATATTTACTATTAAGAGTGATAATGGATATTTCAGAAAGGGTTTGCTTCAGGTTTGGTGTATCAAGTGACTGTAAGGTCCGCCTCTTTTCAACTAAAGAATTATTAAGTAGCTTAATGAGATTTCCAAGCAATGTCAATTGGATAGTACCAGTGAGGAGTCCGGCGTGGGTTAGGCATTAAATGACGGGGTCTGCCTAGTCCTTATTAATGAGGCTTGGGTACAGTCTCTCATATTGTTAAGGCCGTAATAACGATAGTACCAGTGAGGACTCCACCCGGGGATAGGTATTAAGTGACGTAGGACCTGCCTAGAATATTGGTATTAAATGTTAGAAGTCCACCCAGTCCTTTTAAAGGTATTAAGTGGCTAGGATATTGTCTATTAACATGACTACGATTTTATCGACGATAGATACGGTAATAGTTGGACATTAAATGTCGAAAGCCTTAAATAGTGGTTTGAGGTCTTTGTAGCTTGGACACGCCGACCATTGACAACATTGTTAGAAAACCACTTTGGGAATAGTCTTAAATGGAGGGTTCTACCTTGATTGAGGTCTAAAATGGCTGACTCTGCCTATTTCTCTTTTAAAAGTACTATTTGATGATTATTGAAGCCTGCTTCGTATTTATAAGTATTAAGTGGAAAACGGGTTTCATCAGTACTTTGTACCTTGGGAAGAGGGTAGGAAAGTAATCGTGCGCGCAATGGAAGGTTAGATTAGAATTGCTAACCTTAATGGACATAACAATGAAATGGAAACCAATCGGTATAAATTTATATTGTGGACCGTTTATAGATTTCCGGTCACCAGAACGTTGTTCCAACCCCATCCTCATTACAACTCAAAGGATAGATTTAGAGGAACGGGTCACTGGAGCTAGATGTGCTTTGTTTTTGAAGTCTTCTTCTCTCTCATGCTCGATGTTGATGTGACAATCTATTATCTAAGGAATACCATAAATTACATGGTAGTAGTCTAGTCATAGTCAGTATTCTTATCCTATAATTGTTTCCGCTATGAGTTTAGATTTCTATCAATCTCTGATAATGCTCATGCTTATTTACAGGTACCAAATCCAATGGTCTATGCTTTGATGGACTTGGGTTTCGATTTTTATCAAAATTTAGGCCCATTAAGGCGTGGGTTGTTGCATTTGGTATCAGTGCCTAGGTTAGTAGATCAGAGGAATTAGGATAAATTGAGAGGACGTATTCATACTTTCCTATCTAGTAATATTATATTTTTACGCTAGGTTCTAAGAGTTTCAACTATAGAAGTAGTTGTAATTCCACTCTTAGGGAATGGGCAAAGAAACTATGGGTTGGAAATATCTTAGTGGTAAGATTTTCACGCCGACTCCAAAGTACCCCATGGAGTGATGGTGATGCATAAAGCGCTTTTGATAAAGTGTATGAGTACGACATATGGCAGAGTCCCGGAGACTGGAAGTGTTTACTTGATGGTTGAGATTCTAGTTACCTTATGATTTTGGATTTTGATGATGAGTTCCAGTCGGAGACATACATTTATTCCTAATGGATGGAAATTAGAGTCTGTATGTCGCAATTGTCCGCGTGCATTCATTGACCACTTCATTGATGGAAAACTGGATTTTTATTTGAATAATTAATGTCAATTCCTTAGTCTAAAACCTGTGAGAGAATTTTTATAAGTATGTTTTGGAAATGCCTTAGATTTTGGGAATAGGGTTTTCAAAGAATTTCTTTTTCCCATGATTTATTTTGGAAAAATTGTTTTGGGAAAGTTTTGAAAATTTAATTTTCAAAGAAACGCGTATACCGCTAGGTTGTTCGTGTTAAGAAATTTTTAGTTTATAAAAGGTTAATTTTTGAAATCCTTAAATATTTATATGTATATATTAGTAAAGGCTTGATTTTGATTTTTAGCAATGAAATAGTTTTCCAATTTGGGAAATTTGTTTTTTAAAAAGGTTTTTAGACACCTTGAAATATATATATATATATAAGTTCAATTTTAAGGGAAATATTGGTATAAAATAGTTTATATTATTTAGAAACAAGTATAAAGGAGCATATATTTACCTCCGTGATTTTTCGGTTTATAAAATTGAGGTTTTTTTTATTTTCTCTCTTTAAGGCACTGACAAAATAGGAACGACGTTCAATTTATTAGGGTTTGTAGTTTGAAGTGTTGTTGTACTCACTAGCTATTAGGAGAAATATTTTCGTGCAAAGTAGGTAGGAAATAGTGGCTGGAATATTTTCGGGTTTTTGGAATTATTGTTGATCGCGGCAGTTTTGTTGGAATTACTATGAATTGCTGGAGCATGGTTCAAGACTAGGCAGTAGGCTTTCACACCACCGTGATGAGGACAGGAATTTTTTGAATCGTGTCGAATCAAAGGAGACGATGCAAAACGATTATTATTATTTAATCGAACCCTAATTAGGTCTAGGTTCAATTAATGCACAAAGCCCGTCTAGCGGTTGACCACCTAACGGTAAACCTAGAATGGTCTACCAGCATACAAGTTTTGGCACAACTTGAACTTGGAACGGGACTATAAAAGTCACGTCTGAATTTACCCTGTAGCCTTCTTTCGTTCCTCCTTCCTCAACAAGCCAAACCCAATCTCCATCCTCCTCCTCATCCAAGTATCAGCCTCCTTCTTTCGTTCCTTAGGCGATGCCATTTTTCCCTAGGAGCAGCAGTCTTGCCTTCACCTCGGCTGGTTTTGCATGTTAGATCTCGCCCTACCACCACTCCAGAGCTATGAAAGTGCACGTGTAGTACTAAAGATCGTGTAATATGGTATGTTAATGCGGAAACTGGTAATAACAGTAAAGTACAAATTAAAGTAAGCACACCAGGAATTTTTATACTGGTTCGAACTTCCCGTTCTACGTCCAGTCCCAGAATACCCTCTGGATTTAAACTAAACCCCTCACTTAACCCGGAGGAATAGGTATACGACACCTGAGCAGCCGAACAGGAATTTTCCGCCTCAACAGCCGAAGAGGACTTCAACTTAATACAAATAGTTTGTTGATGAATGTGTTCTGAATAACACTGATTGTCTTTTGATAGTACAACTTTCCTATAATCAAATCCTCAAGAGTATATATGTGTGTGAAGATTTAGAAGGAAGATAATCACGTAGAATCGAAGTATATGAATAAATTCAAGGATTCTAGTGATATTAAATAAGAATAAATGCTTTTATTTGCAAAAATGAATAGAGATTAGATTTCAGAAATATAAACAAGAATCGGTTATTGTAGAAGTGAATTGAATATGTTTATATAGTTGTAGAAGAGTTGTAATCTTTCATGAAGAGTTTTAGTTAACAGTTGTGTCCATACCTCTTGAAATAGAGGACATTCCTCTTCATGAAATGATCGCGTCTCTTCAGAAAACTAGCCATTTTTCTCTGGTCGGTCGACCGGAAAACCTGGCCGGTCAGCCGAGTTTAAAACGTATACAAAACAGAAAGTCACTGTGCACATGATACAGGGTCGGTCGACCGAGGATCCTGGTCGGTCGGCCGACCTGGTGTTATATGCACAGTGAACATAGTTTTTGCTATAAAATGTTTTGTGTGCGTGTGTGACTATTTGAGGAATGATTTTAACATTGTTCTAAGACTCAAATAAAATAAAATATCCATACTAATCTCTGGATTGTAAGATTATCTCCTTTGTAGTGCACGGTATGCACTTATTCTCTTTTTGTCGCTTTCATATAGTATTCTCGTCGTATGATCTCTGAAGCTTGTGTCATGAATCAAAACTCATGAATCAACATTCTCCCCCTTTTTGATTGATGACAATACTTATGTGACGAAGTAATATTGACATATATATTATAGTTCTCCCCCTGAATATATGGCGACTTTTCTGCAAAAATTCGTTAGTTTGCATACATTTCTCCCCCTTTGTCATCGACAAAAAGGAATACTTATAACAGATTAAAGTAATGCAAAACATTTAAATATACATGGTATATTCTTGAGCTTAATTAGAAATAATTTAAAGATGTTTGCTTAGAACATAACATAACAATTAAGTAAGAAACAAATAAAGTACAAGAAATTCTTGAAAGTAAAAAATACTACAATTACTCCTCATCATCGTCGGTATCCCACTGTTATGGATGAAGATTTTCATCGAGAGGAGCCGGTTCCTTACCCCGTCTTTGAGTGGTAGGTGCGGGAGTTGCCGATGTGCTGGAACTTGTGTTCTCGGATGTAGACCAAGAGAAATTTGGTGCTGGTCTTTTTCCAGGAGCAACAAATGAAGCACCGGCTTCAGAAGAGCATGATAAGGCATCCCATAAATTTACGAAGAAGCCTTTGATCTTCTTGAAACGTCCATCAATTTTTCGAAGGCGAGAATCCAAAGCTAGTTGATTTTGGGCCAAAATATCAATGGCAGCCGCTGTGCTAGTACCGGGAGGTGGTCTTTGGATAGAGGTCTGACGAGTTATACGTTCTGTAGAATAAGTGGATGGTTGAGGTGTAGAATAGCTGCAACGTAGTTGTTCTCGTGGAATGGTACGCCATTGCTGAAAGGTGGTGATTTGGGATGGTGCATCGGGTAACTTCATTAATTTTATTGTTCGTGAGTCAAAGGTACGAACTTTGGATGTTTCGGATTCCGGAGCATGGGTGACAAAGTTATTAATCAACCGCATTATGTATTCTCCATAATAAATATGGAGCATTTTCCCTTAGTTGAACGTAAGGAATTCATCCATGAGAAGTTGTGTCCAATTTACCCGAATATTTCCACACATAGCATATAACGCCTTGAAGTTTTCGGGATATACTAAGTGGTATGACCCTCCTCTTGGAACAATAGACTTCATCATGAATCGATGAAAAAGTCGTGCTTTAGGTCGGAGAGATGAAGTTTGCCTTAAATCGGTAGCATCATCCTCAAAGAATAGATGACTTAGGCGATCACGAGTTGATGTATTACAGTCTACATCATGTAATGATATTCCACCCGGTCGAGCATTTAAAATATGATTCATTCGATCAATGGAGAGAAAAATCGAAGTGCCACAAACCGATGTCCAAACACAATTTTCAGTGTTTCTCGGTAGATTTACAAGATTGAGATTTGCTAGGAATAACTTTATCATTATATGATTAATTTTCAAGTTGTTTTTCCTATGGTCAAGAAAAGCATCAAGACCACTTTCAAGTGCGGCATTTTCAACACCGTAGGCGGTAAAATCAGGATAACTTACAAAAGACTCCTCAAAGATTTTTGCATCTTGAAGCCTTATCCATCTTTCTAAAGCTTTTTCACTTACTAGCCAAGAAGCAATTTGAGAGTCTACAGGAGTTGAGGAAGATTGGCCAGCAGTAGTCTTAGATCTCTTCTTGGGAGCCATTTTTCTTTGAAGAATTTGAAGAAATTTAGGAAGGTTGTAATGGGGGCTAGGGTTAAAATCTGTTGTGGGAGAGTAAAGTGAAGAGGTGAGATAAAAAGGTGAATGGTTGGGTTAAAATATGTAGGCAATTTCAGCAGAAAAAGTTCGTTCGGTCGGCTGAAATCCCTGGGTCGGTCGACCGAGTTGAGGTTCAGAATAGTGCTGAAACTTTCGGGAAGAACTTCGGTCGACTGGTGCAGGATATTCGGTTGACCGAGTTAAAGATTGTTCTAATGTCATTCTGGAAACAAGTTCGGCTGACCAAGACAGGTTGTTCGGTCGACCGACTTGTAAGAAATCTGTTTTTAAAAACCTCTCGGGACAGCTTCAGTTGACCGATTCAGATTTTTCGGTCGACCGAGGCATGTGAACAGACTAGTTTATGCTGTCTTTCAAACAAGAATTATAGAAGTATAATTATATTATTACATTATATATATCTATACATCTTATTCAAAATAATAACATATATATAGTAAATTATAGCCATGGTGCATCAGCATCGACGTTCCCATGAATTTGGAGATGGAACGTTTTCTACTGGTGACCATATTGGAGCTATTGGAGATTGAACATGGTTAGAAGGAGATGGAGTTCTGTAAGAAGGTTCAGCAACATCATCCTTCTTAGATGAACAAAATTTCATGGCAATCTTTTCAAGGAAGCTTAAACGTCTTGCCGTGACTTTTTGTTCGTAATAAAGTTCCCTTTGCATATTCATCTGTTGTTGTTGGTAGTGATGAATTTCATCAATCTTTTGTTTGGTTGATGGAGATACTACCATTTCCTTTTTCCCTTTCTTTTTATCAGGTGTATAACCTGTATGGGAGTCTTCCCATGGTTTCCACCTGTGTCGGGGGTCATTATCTGGAGAGGGGAATTCTAAAACACGATTAGGCATTGGAAAAGTAGGTTGGGGACCATTTTCAGTGATGCGATCAGAATAGTCGTCATCCGGGGATGTATAAGAAAGATGAGAATTTTCAAAATTGTAGACGTCATTGTTAGAAGACATTTTTTGTTTCAAGTTTTGTTTTGTAAGTAGATTTTTTTGTATTTTATGTTCTATTCAATAAACATATGTATGTATATATAACCATTTATTTCTAAAAAAATAGTGGTTTAAAATCAAATTTTAGTTTTAATCATAGAACTTTTTAAACAAAAACTGTTTGTAAATGAATGACATACAATGCTTTAGAGTCAAAAATAGTATATTTTGAAATTAAGTTTTAATGGTACAAATTAGAAACAGAGCTGGAACAAGAAACACCCATAGCTCAAGTGGCTATACTACAACATCTAACATATAAGTCAGAAGTCAAGAGTTCGAGTGCCGCTTTGGTCAGAAATAAAATAATTTTTGTTTTTCCATATTTTTGCATATTTTTATTCATAAGTCTTTAAACGACATTATACCTAAATCACGTCTTAGTTTTATAAAAGTATTCTCATTTAGTGGTTTAGTAAAATTGTCAGCTATTTGATTTTCAGTGTTGATAAATTCTAGATTAATTAATCCTTTTTCCAAACAATCACGAAGAAAATGATGTCGAATATCAATGTGTTTTGTTCGTGAGTGATTGACCGGATTTTTAGAAAGATTTATTGCACTGGTATTATCACAATAAATTACTGATTTTTCAAGATGACAATTAAAATCTTGTAATGTCTGTTGCATATATACGACTTGTGCACATGCCAAAGCAGCAGATATATATTCTGCTTCACATGTTGATAAAGAAACACAGTTTTGTTTCTTACTAAACCAAGAAACTAAGGAACGTCCAATGAAGTGACACGTTCCGCTCGTACTTTTTCGATCCGTCCGACTTCCTCCAAAATCAGCATCACTATAGGAAACTAATTCGAAAGGACATTCTTTCGGATAAAATAATCCAAAATCTTTGGTTTTAGTTAGATAGCGAATAATGCGTTTAACTGCTCTCATATGTGATTCTTTGGGATTTGCTTGAAATCGAGCACACAAACAGACACTCGTCATAATATCGGGGCGACTCGCTGTTAAATAAAGTAAAGAACCTATCATACTACGATATAACTTTTGATCAACACTTTTGCCATCTTCATCTCTATCAAGATGAATCGTTGTACTCATAGGAGTTGGTTTGGCAGCAGTGTTTTCAAGACCAAAACGTTTGATTAAATTATAACAATATTTTTCTTGATTAATAAAAATTCCATTTTCAATTTGTTTAATTTGTAATCCAAGAAAATATGACAATTCTCCCATATGAGACATTTCAAATTCATTTGTCATTATAGTTGAAAATTCTTGACATAATTTTTCATTTGTCGAGCCGAAAATAATATCGTCAACATATATTTGAATTATTAAAATATCTTTATTAGTTTTCTTAATAAAAAGTGTTTGATCTACTTTACCGATTTCAAAACCAGATTCTAATAAATAACCTTTAAGACGATCATACCAAGCACGTGGTGCTTGTTTTAAACCGTATAACGCCTTTTTAAGTTTATATACATGATCTGGAAATTTTTCATGATTGAACAAAGGTGGTTGTTCAACAAAAACATTTTCTTTTATGAATCCATTTAAAAATGCACTTTTAACATCCATTTGATATAGTTTAAAATTATGAAAACACGCATAAGCTAATAGTATTCGTATTGCTTCAAGTCGGGCGACTGGAGCAAACGTCTCTTCGTAATCAATAACTTCTTCTTGATTATATCCTTGTGCAACTAATCTAGCTTTATTCCTTGTTATATTTCCTAGTTCATCTGCTTTATTTTTGAAAACCCATTTAGTACCGATGACTGATTGGTCACTGGGTCTAGGAACGAGTTCCCAAACTTCGTTTCGTTCGAATTGATTTAATTCTTCTTGCATGGCAAGTATCCAGTAGTCATCAGTTGAAGCTTCTTTTATATTCTTAGGTTCTATGTTAGAAAGAAAAGCTACATGACCAACTTGATTTAATTGATGTCTGGTTTTAACATTCGTATTAACTTCTCCAATTATATTTTGCACAGGATGATCTCTTAAAATTCTAGGTGGAGATTTTATTATATTAGACGTCACGTTTGTATTGGTTTCATGAATATCAAAATTTTCATTTGCATTATTATTTTCATTCTGAGTAGATTCATCATCAGAATCAATAGTAACACTTGGATTTATATTTTTAAAATTTTCGTTGAAAGAAACATGTAAACTTTCTTCAATAATTTGAGTTCGTTTATTATAAATTCGATAAGCCTTGCTTCGTTCTGAATATCCAACGAATATACCTTCATCGGATTTTGGATCGAATTTACCTAGTTGATCTTTAGTATTTAAAATAAAACATTTCGAACCAAAAACTTTTAGATATGAAATATTTGGTTTTCTTCCATTTAGAAGTTCATATGGTGTATTTTTAGTTAATGGACGAATAGAAACGCGATTTAGTACGTAACAAGCAGTGGCTACAGCTTCTGCCCAAAAATGTTTCGATAAAGTTGTTCCATTTAGTAAAGTTCTTGCACATTCTTGTAACGTTCTATTTTTCCTTTCTACAACTCCATTTTGTTGTGATGTTCTAGGAAAAGAGAAATTATGGTTAATACCTTTCTTGTTACAAAATTGTTCAAAAACTTCATTTTCAAATTCGCCTCCATGATCACTTCTTATATTTTTAATCTTCAATGTTTTAATATTTTGAATTCTTTTAACAAAAACTTTAAAATTATCAAAAGTATCACTTTTATTTTTCAAAAAGAAAATCCAAGTATATCTAGAGAAATCGTCTACAATAACAAAAACATATCTATTATGGTTAATAGATTGTACTTGAGTTGGACCAAAAAGATCCATGTGTAAAAGTTCAAGTGGTTGTTCTGTAGATATTACTTTCTTTGATTTAAAAGAAGATTTTGTTAATTTTCCTAATTTACATGCATCACAAAATATGTTAGTTTCGAATTTTATATTGGGTAATCCTTTAACTAATTTATTTTTCGCAAGTTTGTTGATGGTATTAAAATTTATGTGACAAAATCTTTTGTGCCAAAGACAAGAATCGTTTTCTTTAGCTACTAGACACAAATTTGAAGCATTATTAACAGAAAGTCACTGTGCACATGATACAGGGTCGGTCGACCGAGGATCCTGGTCGGTCGGCCGACCTGGTGTTATATGCACAGTGAACATAGTTTTTGCTATAAAATGTTTTGTGTGCGTGTGTGACTATTTGAGGAATGATTTTAACATTGTTCTAAGACTCAAATAAAATAAAATATCCATACTAATCTCTGGATTGTAAGATTATCTCCTTTGTAGTGCATAGTATGCACTTATTCTCTTTTTGTCGCTTTCATATAGTATTCTCGTCGTATGATCTCTGAAGTTTGTGTCATGAATCAAAACTCATGAATCAACAAGCTAAACCCTATTTTCTCCATTCGACCACTACTTAGCCTAAGACACCATTACACACTGCCAGTTTTTCCTCGCACCATTATGGTCTTAACCCTCAAGAGGCCACTTGGCTGGACCGGAATGAGCAGAAGGTTTTGCCGCTTTTAGGCTGGAAGTGCTATTCGTCGCGGTAGGATTTGCACCGATCCTCTACTTCGAGACCTTTGAGCGGGAATGTTACCTGTGCTGCATCTGCCTTTTCGATGGAGGAAATAGTTTGACTCATATGGAGGTGAAGAGTGTCTTGATTTACCTGACTAATGATGATCTTGCTGAGATTTTGAAGGCCTCCACGAAGGATGCAGACTTGGTTGATTTTGAAGTGACCGACTCAAATATTTTTGCAGCAGACCTTTTTCTAGGATGTCGGTGTTTGGAAGTTTGATAATCTACATCCAACTGTCTATTTGATTATGTGCATCATTAACACAACATCATCCCTAAGATGGGAAGTTATGACCGGATTTATACCTCAATGCAGAGAGCTGCCTAAGCTGGTATTGACGGCATCGCCATCAATTGGATCCACACCCATATGATGCAATTTATTGATCAAGGATTACCACTCCACAAAGTCACTTTTTTTATTTTCACTTATCCACTCCCGTCTTTAGGTATTATGAGTGAGCCTCTATGGAGACGCAGTTTAGTAGAAGGTTCCTTCTGCTATCATTAGATCCTTCCTTAGGACGATGGAAATTTCGCAATCGTCAGCAACACCAGCAGCACCAGTGGCATGAGATTGGGTGCATAGCCGTCATGCTACGACCATTCAAGGGTCGCAGCAATGGATCGAGCTCCAGCCGCAGAGCAAAGCATCTTGTAGTATGTAGGCATTATTTTGGGAGTTATGGTGTTGTTTTCTTTTCCCTTCCAACATTTGTTCTTTTCTTTTGAGTTGTTTGGGTTGTAACTATTATTTGTCTCTTGTAAAAGGCATGCATGATATTATGAATTTCTATTTATTGACTGTGTTATTGTTTTTGGATATGCGAACCGCTCCTATATATGCATAGTAAAGAAGAAATATAAAAATGGGAATCTCATAAAGACACTTGACTAATAGTAAATGCAATATAAAACTGGAAATTTAGAATAGTTAGAAAATTTTAGCGAAGGATATGATAGAGTTATTTTGATATCGCGGGTCATTGCTCATATTCCTTTAAAGCTAATTTTTTTGAATAATAGATGTGATGACATTTTAAAATAAAATGTCAAATTTTTAGGTGAAGGTTAGTTATAGAATTTTAGAATTTGGTTAATGCATTTAGCGCATAACCGACTTCCGACTATGGTAAAATTGTGGCTTGATTTATCAAAATTTTTGAGAAGAAGTTTTCCCTTGATTCGAAAAGTTCACTTTCAAAATTATTTTTTTGTTTTAGTTATTTTGACTCTTAAATTATTTTTAGAGTTTCTATTTAAAATTTTATTTCAAGGGAAAATGTGTGTCAAAATACTATGGGATTTTATTTTTGAAATGATGTACAAATTTAAAAAGTGAGAAAGATTTTTATGAAATGTTTGATTTTGAAGGCCACATGTTAAGCGTAGGGAAGGCAAATAGGGTTAGAATTTGTGAATTTAGTGGTGCATTAGGATCTACAATGCGATAAATGCAAGCGATAAAAAGGGAAAGCTATTTTAGCCTTAGAATTTCAATTTCCATACCTTATCGATGATGCCGCAAGTCTATTTTTAGGCTTAATTCCATTTTAGAGCTTGAAAATAAGCCTCCTGATGCGATTTGTGTGTGAAAAATTTGGAGTAAATCCGGGGCAGCGAGGAAATTTCCATTGTGCTACGGGAATATGAAGGTTATATAGTGGTAAGAATGATAAATTCTCTATCTAAATTCCTTTTTCCGGCATAGGAATAAATTTTAGGAAGCGATTTTTTGATGCTTAGATTATTAGATGGTAGGAACTAAATGAAAAATTGGTTGCTTCATACTTCTACTCATGAGAGTATGAGGGATTTTCATGAAAAGGTTTTTCAAAAAGCTGCATACATGTAGAACTGCCAGTATATATATAGGTTGTTTGCATCATATTTTTCCAAAAATGTTTTCAAAGTAATGCATATAGAAGGATCTGATTTATAATCATTCTGCATACATATTTTCTACGTGGTGATATAGTAATGCACTATACACTTATGCATGTTGATTGGAAAATTAGGAGCCAAAACCATGACTTGGTCATTGGTGAATTTTCGAGGACGAATTTTTTTTTAAGGGGGGAGAATGTAACACCCTATAATTTGGCGTTAGTTATCTAATTAGTTAGTTAATTAATTAATTAGACTCCAAAAATGGAGTTTGTGCAAACAATCTAATTTGACCACGAAACTTGCACCAATGCATTCGTGGTGAAATTCTGAGCAACTTATATATTTGGAGTTTTACGATCGAAGTCCAAACATAGAAGTTACGGATGAAAACGAATTCAGAATAAAAATAATCAGATTAGATAAATTAACGTTTATTAATTATTCGTCCGGGCCCACAGACCAACTGTTCACTGCGACTGGTCGACATGTAGCGGTTGACCGATGCATATGAGGTGGTTGACCGGTTTGGTAACCACGGGCGCAATAAACCTAGGCCAAAACGGTATGGATTTAATAATTTCAATTGTACGGTTGAGGTTGATTCTTACGCCTATAAACTCAGGCCTAACCCTTCCTTCTCTACTCATATTTTTCTGGAGGCAGTAGTGAAGCTCTGCCATTTCTTCTTCTCCACTTTCTTTCTAAATTATAAAAATAAGATATTTATATCTATATTCGTATAAATCAGAGAAGAATAGTAATCTAATAAAAAGGAGAAGAGAAGAGAATCAACTATATGCGTATTTGTGGTAATCGATAAATATTTCTATATTTGTACCTATTTTCTCTCCCAATCCCATATATCTTCTCAGATATGTTATTCTAATATATGTAAATACCCTCTTTATACATATTTTTGGATTAAAAAGGATTTGAAGATGAATCAAATGTTCCACTTCAGATTTGAAGATTTGAATCGCTTTTAAAAGGCAAGTGGAAATTTTTAAAGATTGTTATAATATGAAAATTATTCCGTTGGTGCTTATTTGATTTTTACGCCTAACTAGATAATTGTATATGAGTTGTTGGCAGCAATTATAATAAATATCGCCTACATTTTATTTTTTATGAATTGATCTAGAATTGTTTACAACCTGATCTAAAAATCAGTCCTAAAAGTATGAATTTAGACTATTGATGTGAATGAAATTTATTCCAAATATGAAATAGGTTTTGTAATAATGTTATGAATTTGGATTATTATCCTAATCTTGTTGGAAAGTAAACTTTGCTATGTTTGGAATTTAGATCCGTATAATATTTATAAATTAGTTGATTTCTTTCCCTTTTTGGAAAAAGACACCATTTAATCTTGCAAGAGATAAATGCAAATAAAAAGAGAAAGACATGTGTAAAATATGAATTCATTGTAGTTTACACTGTCTATTTCAATAATTAAAAGAAATGATTATTCCTTGTAATTTCAAACGATGTAATCTTTTATATTTTAAAGTTAAATATTTTTTTTGGAATAATTTATGGAAATTATAGTAGATAATCATTTTAGATATAATTCTAACAATTGAACTTGGAAAAGGATATTTTAGTGAAGATATATAACTAAAATATATTCGATAAAAATAGATATCTGTACATAATTTACTGCACTTATAATAATTAAATAAAAAGCTAATAACGATGCTTACACGTAATTTTCACGTTAGGATAATTAATTAATTGGAATGGAATTAAAAAAGGCCGTAACTCCAATAAATGGTAAAAAATATGGAGTTGCAATAATTTGATAGGGTAAGTGGATTAATGGGACTGATAAATAAAGAAGTTGAATTAATAATTATGGAATAGTTAAAAAGGTTACTAATTTGAAATTAGTAATCATACATAATGTCTTAGGAAATATCCGTTAGGATTTTATGGACAAATTGACATTTATGAGCATTAAACGTGGATTTATAGGTAAATAATTATTTAAGGTAAATCTTATTGCTTTAAATAAAAAAGAATTTAGTAAACTAAGTCCAAAGTCTACCTAAGACAATATAAGTAAAGACTTAGGATGAATAATTGGACTTAGTAGGTTAGTGATGCGAGGTCAGTAAGGTCACTCGACAGAAGGCTATCCTTCACTTTGAGGCTACTAGCAGTCAAGTGCACTTACTACTGATGTGAGATATGACTAATCCTAGGACCCGTGATGACATGAGAGATTGGATCTTCTTTCTTAGTTGGTAAGTATTAACTGATCCAAATGTGTAATTAGGAGCGGTGAGGGATATCTCCATAGGGGTTCGCTTTTAGTTTCAGGTATTAAGGGGCTGTAGGGTCCGCCTCTCTCCTAAAAGGAAATATTAAGTAACCTAGTGAGATTCCAAATAAATAAGGATGTCTTGAAAAGAGTTTACTTCAGTGTTGAGGTATTAATTGGCTGCAGGGCCTGCCTCCCAACCGAAAGAAGTAACCTAATGAATTCAATATTTACAATTAAGAGTGATAGTGGATATTTCGGGAAGGGTTCGTTTTAGGTTTAGAGTATTAAGTGACTGTTGGGTCTGCCTCTTTCCTATAAAAGAAGCATTAAGTAGCCCAATGAGATTTCCAAACAATGTCAGCTAGGCTAGGTAGTACCAGTGAGGAGTCCGTCTTGGGATTAGGTATTAAATGACGGGGTCTGCCTAGTCCTTATTAATAAGGTATTAAGTGGCTTGGTGTAACGACCCACCTTTTTTACCATTGAAAGTCGACACCAAACGCTAATACCGTGTTCCAATGTCACGCATCCAATCGACAAATGGGTAAATTATTAGAGTAAATAAAAAGAAAAGAATAGAGAACAGAGAAAAATAGAATCTCACAGTGGAATCGACAACATATAATATAATAAGGACAGTAGAAACTGTCACTTTAAACATGCAAAGTATATCAGACTTGAAAACAAACCTTATCAGCTGGACAGTTATAAAATCCCGACCTAACAAATGCCGATAGGTATATAATACAGCAGAAAATAAAACACTACGATAGGTGAATCTCCAGCTCCCCTTTAAGACCTCCATAACATCATGGACAACCTAGGAAAATACTCGGTCTGACCCGAGCATTATAATAAAATAACACCCGGATCAGTCTGGAAATACCAGCGTGAGATAATTCAAATAATGGGGAACATATAAAGTTCTGTGAGACCACGCCGCTGACGCAGAACTGGTTTTCACCTCACAAGAATAACATTCATACAGGCAGGAGCAGAAATAAATATCAGGAAACAAATCCAAGTATAAATGAGCATAACTAATATTAAAACCAGACTCGAAAAAATGGAAAATAAACTGAGCAAAATCCAAACTGGACGGAATGGATAGTATAAGGAAAACAGTCCAACTTGATAGAATGGACTAAATAAGGTAACAATCCAAACTTGATAGAATGGACTGAATAAGATAACAGTCCAACTTGATAGAATGGACTAAATCAACACTTAACTATTGTGATGAGGAGTTGGCTCTACTCGTGGCAATTTAAAGCTAAAACAGATTCAGGGTTTTCGAATCAAATTAGAAAAGGAAAATTTCCAACAAATGACAAGGAAGGTGCACCCCCCTTGAAGTATACCTCTAGTAACATACTCCTGAGCTCGGCCACATGTTGTGTGACACTTCTCAGAAATGTACCAGCCGGACCCCGCCAAACCTTACCGAAAATCCAAATGTTTCACATCTAAACTCAAACCGTCTTTCACATGACGGTACACAAAAATCTAGATGAGATATGAAATACCCTTTTGATGGGAGCTACCCCACATAGCTGGATGTCCTTTTGTGCTTTTGGTTCAGTCATTTCGGGTAAAGGATAACAAAGCTCAAAGAGCAGCAAATCGTTTTTAAGATGACGACACACCATGAAGAAAGCTGAATCCGATAATTAATAAATCAATTAAAATGATCGTATATGGAAATTAAATTTCATGTATTTACCACTACTCATTGATTCCAAACAAGTCCTATCTCTCGGTTGAAATGAAGCCAGGCAAGTTGAGGTAGTGTTACCTCTAGGCATCACCTTGACGACATTCTTAACTTTCGAGATAGAAACAAGTCCAAGCCTCAACGTTTAGTGTTAAATGCATGACTAGAACCTTTTCATATAAGCGATATCGACTAAGGAACTATTGTTCTATAACCAAAATCAAACTTGAACCTTTTTTTTAAGAAACTGAACTTATGCTTGATTTCCATATTGGTAAAACACTTTTAGAATTAGTTCCTGATTGTTAAAACGTTAAGAGAATAATTTTTTCAAGTGCGCAACCCCGAAGGTCTAAACCAACATCAGACCGAACACCTAGAAGATTATCCAACTTAACATCCCAATAATCGAGTTCCAATTCCTTTTAGTACTTTAAAACAATAATAATTATCCGAAAGATAATTAGTCACATTTAAAATCTCTTTTAAATAAACAAATCCATTATCTTTAATAATATATATAATTATTTCCAAACACTTATATAACATTGGTAAATTAACTTTAAAATCTTTATTAAATCAGTTTATTAACTTTAGATCAGTTGATTAAAGCAATTTATTACATTAAATAATTTACTTAAATCACTTTTATTAAATCGATCAATTAATTTAAATATCATTAATTACAACGATTATTAAATTCAAATAATCATTAGTTAAAACGAATAAGTCATCTCAAACATCATTTATCAAAATGATAAGTAATTTTAAATTCCACTAATTAAAAAAATTAATTAAGTTTAAATAATCATAAATTAATTGGATTAATTAATTCAAACTCCATTAGCTAAAACGATTGATTAAAACATCATTTGTTAAAATGATTTATTTAATTATAAAACATTATTAATTAAAATGATTTAACTAAATTCCAAACATCATTAGTTAAAACAATTAATTAAATTTAAAAAAATCATTAATTAAAATGATTAATAAAATTCAAATACCATTATTTAAAATGATTAACTGTTTTTAAATATCATTAAGTAAAATGATTATAAATTTTAATTATCATTAATTAAATGATTAATTAAGTTCAAAAAATTAATTAAACTCCATTATCATTAATTAAAAGAATTCATTAAACTCAAATAATAATTAGTTAAAACGATTAATTAAGTCTAAAGCTAAACCAATTTTAAACATCGTTAGTTAAATTGGTGAATCAATTTCAAAATCATTAGTTAATATGATTAATTAATTTAAATTATCATTAATCAAAATGATCAATGAATTTTCAATATTCTGTTTTTGCGGAAACATAAGCTCAAGTTCACATGACAGGGTTTTAGGGATAGAATTTAATAAATGATGCTATAACGACAGTTAACAAGTTAAATGGAATATCATGATTTATTTCAATTAACCATCAATATAACAGCATAATGATGTAAATAAATAATTATTGGCAAGAAACCCCCTTTGAGTCTCTCTGCAGATTTTCCCTGCAAAACAATGGTTATGGATAATATATATATAACCATATGGGTTTATAACGATCAAATTAATATGTCATCTATTTTCCAAACGGAAATTCAACCAAACAAGCAATCAACATCCAAACAATCAATAAACGTTTATAACATCATTGATATGATATAATAAATTTTAATGTGAGTTAAACTCACATTGATTTCGTTTTCGCCGAAACGTTCCGATTTTCGGACTAAAACCAAAGGTCGTTCGATTTTAACATTATTTCCAACAAGCTCCAAATTCAACCCAACCAACTCCATCGCGAAGATAATGTTCATACAAGTACATTGCAACTTGCCGTGCTTGAATCCGACCTCGTATGAAATAATTGTTGAGTTTACAAGATTCAACATTTAAATAATATAATCATTTCTTAATTACATTTATTAACCTTAATTATCTTGCACTTAGCGTCAACATCAACGATCGAAAAAAACAGGCCACCACTCCTCAACTTAACACCATCACCTCAGGCCATCTTCGGCCATCTCCGGCCGCCACCTACTTGCCTCTACTCCTCGCGACCACGACGAATTCCTCGACCCAAGATTCGCCACCTACCATGGCATACAGCTCGAGAACGAGCTTTGAGAATGTCGTCGTTGAACTCGAAAATGCCGCCACCTCAGATGACCATTGATCGCTGCGCCGCCTTCAATCAAAAGCCCTCGCCTTCCCCTACCCCTCACCGACAGTGCTGTCCCCCAGATCGCCTCCTCCACCTCGAGCGTACCCAAAAACCAAATTCAAACTACTGCATTTGAACGCATTTTCCTATCCACCACGACGAACAAGCTCGATCCAACCGTTCAAACTCTTCATCTTCCTTAGCTTAATGATTTACTAGTTGGAACTTCGACCTAAAACGGCCTTTGGTGGTCAATGATGATGAGAGCCGTTGGATGGTTGATTTTAAAATTTTAAAATGAAAGAGAAGAACCCTCTTCAGTTTTCACGAATGCGTAATATAAAAGGGGGAAGGAGGTATGGGTTGGGCATCCTAGGGTATGGGCAGATTGATAAGGGTACGGGGTAAAGCACAACTGATATATATATATATATATATTAAATTTTAAATTATTCCACAAAACATAACCAAAAATCTCGAACTCCAAACAAGACGTGCCGCCTGACGTTCTATATGTTATACGCCTATTATGAACACAATGGAACTAGTCTCGAGACCTAATTCGATCGTATGCAGAAGATAGGTTTTTAAACCCCGTTATAATATTAAATTTTCGATATTAATTTCTACGCATTTCGAACTTGCATGACCAAACGATACGTCTGATTGCCATGAAATTTGGCGACGTAATATAATGCACTATTACAGATCCAGTGAAACTTGTTTCGTTGATATCTGTGACAGTGCCCCGAAAGACTAATTTCACAGATTTAAATATTTAATTATCGATATTTATCCGATCTATTTATATTTGTAAATAAATTTACAAATTGAAGTCACTAATATTATTTATTAATTAAAAGGAATTAAATAAAATTATTAAATCCATTTAATTAACATTTTAATTTACAATTCAAATATTTTGAACATGCCCTATATTTGAATTATAAGTTATAAAATTTCAAAATCCAATTATTTCAATATTTAAAATCAATTAAACATTTAAAATCAAATGACCAGAATTTTGGGTTGTTACATTCTCTCCCCCTTAAATGAATTTTGTCATCAAAATTCCTAAGGAAGAAAATGTTTCCAAACCCTTAAGTCTAAAACTATTAACGAAAATGAGTTATTAAACTTATTTTCAAAACTAATTAGCTAGAATAGATTCCAAAGTTTTCAAATCTTTTAAATTCATTTACCTATATCAAGAAATTCTCTTCTATTCATTTATTCCAAGATATAACTCATAAAATCAAAATTTAATTACCGAAAATTTTCCAAAATTCTTTAAAAAAAATTCTAATTATTATATTTTCAAAAAATTTCGCCACGTCTCCTTTGCGCGGCTCGATTGGTAGAACTTCAAATGGCCTCTACGGGCTCTAAACCAATCAAAGAAAAACAAAATCCAAATGCCTCCCATATCTGGGGCATAAAATCGTCAACCAATTTAAATTTTCTACATTTATTACATCCTTTTTTTGTGTTTGATTAATATTTTGGCAAGTAATTTATTATCTCTTTTTGAACCAGGTGCACAAGAATCAAATAGCAATTTCTTGCATACCCGTACTTGCGAAATCTAAAAGAAAATTAGGTTGACAAAAGCAATATGATGTAACTATACATGCAAAAACTAGCATGATATAAATCTACATGCAACAAACAACCATATCTCAATCATATGCAATAAAATACAGAGAATGTCTTGTAATAGATGCTATGCATCCAATTATTTCAAATGATAATTTTAGATCTAAATACCTGGGTTTTCCAATTCAAAAATTTATTTTCAAATTTCTCAGACGAGAAAAATCAAAATCAAAATCAAAATGATAAGGAACGGATTCCTTCAAATAAATTATGATGGGACTCTAGAATAGAAACAATGTGGAGCGTCGAGTGGTATCCCGGTTCCTCCAAAAACATCAACTAGAGTGAACAAGTATCATTCCTTTCCCAAAATCTTCAATAATCACCTTTTTCAAAATCACCGGGATTTAGGTCTTAATAACAACAATTTAAAATCCTTTGTCTATAAATTTTAACTTTATAAACAATGGCATATGAAATCACACAACCAATCAATTCAACTTAATCAAATCAAATCAGTCAAATTCCATGAAAGAATAAACTAACACAAATAGTCCATCAAATTCCATAAGGGAAAACTTATCACTTAACATTGTTTCGAAATGTCAAATGACTAACAATTTTTTTTTAACTTAGGTTCAAAACTTTCTTAATTGTCCAAAAAGATAGATAACTATCTAAGCGTACCATTTTGTTCATTAGCCTTTTGTTATTGCTTAGAAGATCATCTGAACTCACTCGGACAAAATGGAAAGTTATATTCTAAATTTCATTAGTTTCTTAGTTATATTTAAAAAAATTAAAGTCGTTTATATTTTTACTTAGTATTTTATCCAATACTAAAATTATTTATGAATTATTTCATAAATTCTCACCCAAGTTTTAAAATATTTTATAAAGTCATTTCTTTATAAAACATCAAATAATAACTTATTCCACTTTATTTACTAGTATAATAATCTTTTTATCCTAAGAGTACATACAAAATTTATTTTAACTTTTCCAAAGATCTTGATGGAAATCAAATCAACCATGGTTTCTTAAAACCGAGTCAACCTATTAACCTCTTTAACTTAGAGTGTTAAAACGAATAACATTTATGGGTTGACCCAATCAATAAATAGTTTACACTACTTAGACATTTTAAACAACTATATGGTTTTTAATAAAACAATGTTTATCAAAACCTTCTTATTTAATTTAACCCAATTTTAACCTGTGTTCAATTATCCCATATCTTATCTAAGGGAAAAATCATTTGTTTTTTCTAAACAATCTCTTATAAGAAATACCTTTTATTTTGGAACCAATTCCCTTTTAGGGAACTTAAAAATTAGATACCCGGTTTTACTTTCAAAAATCATCTTTGAAAGCATACTACATATATTTTTATATATCATAACTTCAACAATTTATTTATTAAAACTCACTTTGGGTTTACTCGGATTTGAACTCATTCCGATCGCACAATGATAAAGAGAATAATTTACTAAGTACTCCACAACATCCGCCTAAGCGAACATTCGGCCGTCACTTAGAAGATTATTCAGATCACGACAAAATTAATCGAAACAATTTCCTCCTAATTCCCAAAGAAAATGCATTCCATTTAATATTCTACTTCCCAACATATTTTCTATTTTTATATACTTTCAAAAGTATTGCTATTTCATTTCTCAAAAACCTTTTGAAATTAGTTTCAAAAACTCCGGGATTTAGATTCAAAAATTCTTTTTAAACACATTTCACAAACTAAATTTATATAAAATTTCCTTTATATAAAAATCATTTCATATTATAATAACTCTTCATTATTATAATTGAATTATCTCAAATATCTAAATACCTTATCTCACCATTTAGATTATATTAATAACTTTATATTAAAGTTTAATCCTTAACCCACCGTTATTAAAAGGTAAAATTTTAACTTAACATATTCTTCGAACATCTTATAGTCAAATCGTGAAAATTAATTCACAAAGGGTTCATTTTAAACTAAAGCGATAAATGCTCCTAAATAAATCGAGCACCATTTAAAAAATTTCAAACAACAATCAATGCTTCTTATTTAAATTAAGCATACCCGAAAAAACAATAGTGATAATAAATAAATACTATCACATTTAAACCAACACACTTTATAACTATATAAAGTTTTGAAAATTATTCCTTTATATATATATAATATAATCCTAGGCAAAATATTTAATTCACCAAAATTTTCAAAATTTTCAATACCATGTCCATTGGCCTTGGTCAAGTGTTTAGAAACCCCTATCGATACCGTGGCATCCCATGTCTCGACTAGAATTCATAAAAAATCAATAGACCAATTAACATAATACGCTTTTATAACATTAACAAATACACTATCGTATATATAATACTCTCAAACTCATTCTAAGGTGTCGCTTACCCTATCTCTAATGAGCCAAACCCTACCAAAGCCAAGGTTCTCGCTTAACCTTTAGCTCTGATACCAAATGTAACGACCCGCCTTTTGACCATCGAAAGTCGACACTAAACGCTACCACTGTGTTCCAATGTCGTGCATCCAATCGACAAAAGGGCAGATTGTTAGGGTAAATAAAAAGAAAAGAACATAGAACAGAGAAAAACAGAATCTCACAGCGGAATCGACAACATATAATATAACAAGGACATAGAAACCGTCACTCCAAACATATAGAGTATATCAGAGTTAAAAACTAACCTTATCAGCTGGATAGTTATAAAATCCTGACCTTACAAATGCTGATAGGTATACTATATAATATAGCGGTAAATAAAACATTATGATAGGTGAATCTCCAGCTCCCCTTCAAGACCTCCATAACACCATGGATAACCTGGGAAAATACTCGGTCTGACCCGAGCATTATAATAAAATAACACCCGGATCTGTATCAAAATACTAACGTGAGATAACTCAAATAAAGGAGAACATATGAAGTTCTATGAGACCACGCCGCTAACACGGAATGGGATTTCACCTCACAAGAATAACATCCATATAGGAAAGAGAAAAAATAAATATCGGGAAACAAATCCAATTATAAATGAGCCTAATTAATATTAAAACCAGACTCGAAAGAATGGAAAATAAACCGAGTAAAATCCAAACCGGACAGAATGGATAGTACGAGGAAACAATCCAACTTGATAGAATGGACTAAATAAGGTAACAATCCAAACTTAATAGAATGGACTGAATAAGTTAACAGTCCAACTTGATAGAATGGACTAAATCAATACTTAATTTTCGTGATGAGGAGTTGGCTCTACTCGTGGAAATTTAAAGCTAAAACAGATTCAGGGTTTTCGAATCAAATAGGGAAAGGAAAATTTCCAACAAATGACAAGGAAGGTGCACCCCCTTTAAAGTATACCTCTAGTAATATACTCCTGAGCTTGGTCACATGTTGTGTGACACTTCTCGGAAATGTACCAGTCGGACCCTGCCAAACCTTACCGAGAATCCGAATATTTCACATCTAAACTCAAACCGTTTTTCACATGATGGTACACAAAAATCTAGATGAGATGTGAAATACCCTTTTGGTGGGAGCAACCCCACATAGCTGGACGTCCTTTCGTGTCATTTTAGGCAAAGGATAACAAAGCTCAAAGAGCAGCAAATCTTTTTAAGGTGATGATACACCATGAAGAAAGGTGAATCCGATAATTAATAAATCAACTATCGGGGATGATTAAAATGATCGTATATGGAAATTAAATTTCATGTATTTACCATTACTTGTTGATTCCAGACAAGTCCTATCTCTCGGTTGAAAATGAAGCCGGGCAAGTTAAGGTAGTGTTACCTCTAGGCATCACCTTGACGACATTCTTAACTTTCGAGATAGAAATGAGTCCAAGCTACAACGTTTAGCGTTAAATGCCTGACTAGATCCTTTCCATATAAGCGATATCGATTACGGAACTATTGTTCTATGACTGAGTTCGAACTTTAACCTTTTTAAAAAAAATGAACTTGTGCTTGATTTCCATATTGGTAAAACACTTTTAGAATTAGTTCCTGACTGTTAAAATGTTAGGAGAATAATTTTTCCAAGTTCACGACCCCATAGGCCTAAATCAACATCAGCCCGAACACCCAGAAGATTATCCAACTTAACATCCTAATAAACGAGTTCCAATTCCTTTTTATACTTTAAAACAACATTAATTATCCTAAAAAGATAATTAATCAAATTTAAAATCTCTTTTCAATAAACGAATCATTATCTTTAATAATATAGACAATTATTTCCAAAAACTTATATACATTGGTAAATTAACTTTATAATCTTTATTAGATCAGTTTATTAACTTTAAATCAGTTGATTAAAGCAATTTTATTATATTATATAATTTACTTAAATCACTTTTATTAAAACAATCAATTAACTTTAAATATCATTAATTACAACGATTTATTAAATTCAAATAACCATTAGTTAAAATGAATAAGTCATCTCAAACATCATTTATTAAAATGATAAGTAATTTTAACTTCCATTAATAAAAAATAATAATTAATTTCAAATAATCATAAATTAATTGGATTAATTAAATTCAAACTCCATTAGCTAAAATGAGTAATTAAAACATCATTTGTTAAAATGATTTATTTAATTATAAAACATCATTAATTAAAACGATTTAACTAAATTCCAAACATCATTCGTTAAAAAATTAATTAAATTAAAAACAAGCATTAATTAAAATGATTAATAAAATTCAAATATCATTATTTAAAATGATTAAGTGTTTTTAAATATCATTAAGTAAAATGATTATAAATTTCAATTATCATTAATTAAATAATGAATTAAGTTCAATAAATTAATTAAACTCCATTATCATTAATTAAAAGAATTAATTAAACTCAAATAATAATTAGTCAAAAAGATTAGTTAAGTATAAAACATCATTAGCAAAAATGATTAATTAAATCTAAAGATAAACCAATTTTAAACATCGATAATTAAATTGGTGAATCAATTTCAAAATCATTAGTTAAAATGATTAATTAATTTAAATTATCATAATCAAAATGATTAATGAATTTTCAATATTCTATTTTAGCGGAAACACATGCTCAAGTTCACATGACAGGGTTTTGGGGATAGAATTTAATAAATGATGCTATAGGGAAATCACTATAACGATAGTTAAGGAATATCATGATTTATTTCAATTAACCATCAATATAACAACATAATAATGTCAATCAATAATTATTGGCGAGAAACCCCATTTGGGTCTCTCTATAGATTTTCCCTGTAAAACAATGGTTATGGATTATATATCATACGGGTTTATAACGATCAAATTAATATGTTTTCCAAACAGGAATTCAACCAAACAAGCAATCAAACAATTTAACTAACATCCAAACAATCAATAAATGTTTATAACATCATTGACATGATATAATAAAATTTAGTGTGAGTTAAACTCACATTGATTTTCGTTTTCATCGAAACGTTCTGACTTTCGGACTAAAACCAAACGGTCGTTCGATTTTAGCATGATTTCCAACAAGCTCCAAATCCAACCCAACCAACTCCATCAAGACGATAATGTCCATATAAGTACATTGCAACTCGCCACCCTCGAATCCGACATCGTATGAAATAATTATTGAGTTTGCAAGATTCAAAATTTAAATAAAATAATCATTTCTTTATTACATTTATTAACCTTAATTATCTTGGCCTTAGCCTCAACATCAACGATCAAACAAAACATGCCGCCACTCCTCAACTTGACGCCATCACCTTAGGCCATCTCCGGCCGCCGCCTGCCTGCCTCTGCTCCCCGCGACCATGACAAACTCCTCGACCCAAGATTCACCACCTACCATAGCCTACAGCTTGAGAACGAGCTTTGAGAACGTCACTGTTGAACTCGAAAATGCCACCGCCTCAGATGACCATCGACCGCCGCGCTGCCTTAATCGAAAGCCCTCGCATTCCCCTACCCCTTACCGATAGTGCTGTCCCTCAGATCGCCTCCTCCACCTCGAGCGAACCCAAAAACCAAATTCAAACTGCTACGTTGAACGTGATTTTCGGCCCCACCATGACGAACAAGCTCGATCCAACCGTCCAAACTCTTCGTCTCCCCTAGCTTAATATTTACTAGTTGGAATTTTAACCTAAAACAACCTCTGGTGGTCGATGATGATGAGAGCCGTTCGATGGTTGATTTTAAATTTTTAAAATGAAAGAGAAGAACCCTCTTCAGTTTTCACGAACGTGTAATGTAAAAAGGGGAAGGAGGTATGGGTAGGGCGTCCTAGGGTATGAGGTGAAGCATGACTGATAATATATATATATATATATATATTTATATATATAAAATTTAAATTTTAAATTATTCCACAAAACATAAACAAAAATCTCGAACTCCAAACAAGACGTGTCGCCTGGCGTTTTATATGTTGTACGCCTATTCCGAACACAATGGAACTATCTCGAGACCTAATTCGATCATATGTAGAAGATAGGTTTTTAAACCTTGTTATAATATTAAATTTTCGATATTAATTTCTACGCATTTTGAACTCGCATGACCAAACGATACGTCTGATCACCATGAAATTTGATGGTGTAATATAATTCACTGTTACGAATCCAATGAAACTAGTTTTGTCGAAATCCGAGACAGCGCCCCGAAAGGCTAATTTAACAGATTTAAATATTTAATTATCGATATTTATTCGATCTATTTATTTTGTAAATAAATTTACAAATTGAATTTACCAATATTATTTATTAATTAAAAGGAGTTAAATAAAATTATTAAGTCCATTTAATTAACATTTTAATTCATAATTCAAATATTTTAAACATGCCCTATATTTGAATTATAAGTTATAAAATTTCAAAATCCAATTATTTCAATATTTAAAATTAATTAAACATTTAAAATCAAATGACCAAAATTTTAGGTTGTTACACTTGGGTACAGTCTCTTACATTGCTAAGGCCGTAATAACGATAGTACCAGTGAGGAGTTTGGGGATATGTATTAAGTGACGTAAGACCTGCCTAGAATGTAGGTATTAAATGGTTAAGTCCGCCTAGTTCTTTTGAAGGTATTAAGTGACTTGAGTACTGTTTATTAACATAGCTACGATTTTATTAACGATAGATGCAGTAATAATTGGACATTAAATGTCGAAAGTCTTAAATAGTGGTTAGAGGTCTTCGTAGCTGGACTCGCTGACCGTTGACAACATTGTTAGAAAACCACCTTGGGAATAGGTCTTAAATGATAGGGTCTACCTTGATTGAGGCCTTAAATGGCAGAGTTTGCCTATTTCTCTTTTAAAAGTATTTTGTGATGATTATAGAAGTCCGCTTCATATTTAGAAGCATTAAGTGGCAAATAGGTTTGGAAGTATTGGGTGGTTGATAAGGCTTCATCAGTATTTTGTATCTTAGGAAGGGGTATGTAAGTAATCGTGTGTGCAGTGCAAGGTTAGATTAGAATTGCTAAACTTAATGGACATGGCAATTAAATGGAAACCAATCAGTATAAATTTATGTTAGGCACAGTTTATAGATTTCCAATCACCAGAACGTTGTTCTGACCCCATCCTCATTACAACCCACATGATAGATTTAAAGGAACAGGTCACTGGAGCTGGATATGCTTTGTTGTTGGAGAAGTCTTCTTTTCTCTCATGCTCGATGCTGATGTGACAATCTGTTATTCAAGGAATACTATAAATTCCAAGGTAGTAGTTATAGTCAATATTCTTATCCTATTATTGTTTCCACTGTGAGTTTAGATTTATATCAATCTATGATAATGCTCATGCTTATTTGCAGGTACCAAATCCAAGGATCTGTGCTCTGATGGACTTGGTTTTCGATTTGGCCGAAATTTAGGCCCATTAAGGTGCGGGTTGTTACAGGGAGTCTTCGAATAAACCATTGAACGACATCAGATGTTAACATTGTACACTCATGAATGTTCATACTGCATGACACTGCACAACACTATAATCTGCATCTCACATTACCGAGTTTTCACTTTGGCACCAGGGCATTGCTTTTAATAATTCTGATATCACTTATACGTTAAGTTTTGATAACTATGGATCGTAGACATTCCGAGTGTCTTTCCACAACGGCTGCAGGCCTTTCAACCTCTAGGTATGACAAGTCCAACATCAAATCTAGCTTAACCACAATTCCTATTGCGAGAAATGCTCCGACACCACCCATATCTCAACCTACTAGTCATCAAGCCGAACAACTTCTCCAATAGATTCCCCCTGAGCTGGTTGTTGGTTTGGAAGTAGTGGCTACTCTGGATAGTCTCGATGATGCGGTTATATTGGATGACCCTTTGGATTCTACTACATCAAAAATCGATGAAGGATCCCTTAGAAGAATACGTGAAAACGTGGTATCCCGTTCGTGGATGTGTTGGTTCCCACGCGCAATCAGCGGGCACACAATCCCCAGCAGGGTACACAGCATACAACCGGTACATGTGCCTAGCGGGGCATATCCCACCATTTAACTAATTCATTCATGGGTTCTACATTTCATGAAGCTGGATCTAGGCTAATTGCATCCTAACAACTATGCCTTCCTATATAGCGCATACATCATCTTTGCTCAACACTTGTATCGCATCCCAAGTGACGAGGAGATATGATACTTCTACAACTTCAAACATCGAAAAGGAAGCCCTTTTCTCACCAACTTAGAACATTCCAAAGGTTGTAGGACAGTGATGGATACTTGAAATAAATTAAGCTATTTCAAGAACGAGTTCTTCTTTGTTCGATGTCTGCTCGAATTCACGTAGAGGTGGCTGTCCAGGCATAAGTCTCATTTTTATTCATTCGAGTACGTATTATGATTTCGTTATCTCAATTTTTTTTTCTTTTTTCTCTCCCAAATGTACAGAGAAGACCTAACAATGTGGTCTTAGTAGACACCCTCAGGACTCTCCTTCAAGTTTCGGTTGGAGAAAGAGAAGCGAGATCGCTTCTCACTGATGAAAATCTACCGGCTTACAACTTATTGGAGGAGGGCCACAACGTCAGCTATATACCAGTATAGCCATGACTCATACACCAGTATGCAATCAAACCGAGATCCGAGAAGGCCGAGACAGGGGGTATCAGTCTCACGATTCATCCTCATGGTACAAATCTAGATCTAGGTCTCCTCTGCCCAAAAGCTTGGATAGGTTCTCCAACCGAGCCGATGACATTCCGCCCATGGATGTTTCCCATGCCCCTTCTTCAGCTTCCCACTTTATAAAACAAACAGTGTCGTCTCGTACTCACCGCCAATCTGCGCATTCATCCCAACTTGTTGCCTTTGACCCTTCTTGCCATAAGGCTGATAAGAGACATATTCAACCTCCCGTTGCCATAATAGAGAAAGAAATCACTTCAAATCCTTATATGGATGCTCTGAAGCGTCAATTTCCAAAGATTTGTTTTGACGGAGTCAAGTTTGTCCCTGACTTAAAGGATATCCCTCAGCATGTCCAAGATCAACCCATGGATTATGTCAATAATGCTTATGAATAGTACTTTAAATGGAAGAGATTGGCTAAGGTGATAACCGAGTTTGCTGAAAGCAAAAAAGTTGAGGTCGTAGGACTAAGGCTCGAGGCAGAGCAGGACAAGGAAATTATAGCCATCTCGATGAGGAGGTTGCAAGGCTAAAAGAGTCATTGAAAGAAACTAAGAAGAAAGTTGCAGACCTAACTAAGTCCTCTAAGAAGGAGAGACAGAGTCACGAAATGCAAAGTAAGACCGTCAATCATAGGAATCGCACTCTGTCGTTGGAGAATGAGCGTCTGACCAAAGAATTAGATAAGCTAAAGAAACAGCTGAATAAGAGAAAAAAGAAAAAGATGATGCTCTTATAAAGGCTCATAGCTACTGCAAAGAGTTGGTGGATGCTCGCCAAGCAAGAGACAAGGCAGAATCTTGGGCCAAAGATGTAGAGAAACAAATCGAAGCCGTGGAGAAGCAGATTAAAGAGAAATTCAAACCAATAATCATTAATTATAATGCCAACGTAATCAAATTTAAAAATCTGGAATGGCTTGACAATGATTATCCCAAGGCTCCGGCCTTAGCTTGGGATTAGATTATGGAAGAAGAACGGGAGTCCTTAGAAGAAGGCGAGGTAGATTTGGAGGAGTTAGAGCATGAGCTTTTGAATGCAAATGATATTAGAGCACTTTGAACTAGCAAGCTCATCCTACACCCAAATCTTGCTATTGGGGCCTAAAAAGACCAAGGTGAAGGCTCTGGGTCTACTCCATAAGATGTCGTCATAAGTATTACCTTCGGGTTTCGACTGTCTTCATCTCTCCATCAAATCCACAATACAATTCAAACGAACCCCACATGCAAAAGACAACCATTCTATCCCCTATCCTGGAGGGAAACTCTGACGGCACCCTAGTTCACACTGAGCCTAAATCCGATGGAGGTAGCTCACTAACCTCACCTATATTTAAGAAGGCTCACATGACACCGGCAAAATTCATAAACTCTCCTTTTATGTTTCTCAAATTTCAGGTCAGCCCCTCGTTGCTCATCTCCCTAAGGGTGGTCCATAGCTGGGCCAACAAGCTTCGACTACCAAGTCTGTGATTATGTCTGCCTCTCAGATTATTTCAAATGTTCCAGCTGGCATGGCCACTGAACTTGGTGCACAAATGATTCATGCCTTGGAGCAGGAGATGACTAGTTATCTCCTGGGAACTCATGCTAAGGAGGATGTCGTCATAAGCGGGTCTTCTAAGCCTTCTTCAAGGCCTACCATGCAGGAGATGCTTTAGACTCAAGTTCTGCTGACCAAGGAGATTAAGAAAGAGCCCGTTGAATTCATTCCTCCTCCTTTGTCTATAACTTTGCCTGACTAGACTATCTTTGCTTCCGTCACTCTTTCTACTCCTAGAGGCACTCAAAGTGTTCTTGCCGATCATCACAAACCACTCCTTTGAAGGGTCATGGAAGTAGAGGGACAAGTATAAAGAAGCCAGAGGAGCCTGGTGCATACTTTTCCAAAGAGGGAGCCAAGGAGAAGAAGAGGACGAAACCTAAGCATTAGATGTGACCGTTCATTCGCTTTCATTGTATAGCCGTAGGATTTGCTTTTGTTTAGCCCGACTTTGTGCAGGTTTGGCCCCCGCTTTTTTTTGGGATTTTTGTGTGAATAAAACTTGGTTTTCTTTTCAAACTCTATGTTAAGTTGTTTGAGTTACAAGAAATGTGCTTAGTATTCTTGATTACATACTTGTGAACCATTTCTCTATTTTCACTTAACCAAATTATTGGCCTGTCTTGTTTGAATTTAACCAACCCCCGTCCAAATGGCAATAGCGATTTGCATTACGCTAGATCGATTATCGAAAACTTAACGGCTCGAGTGCCCATCTCTAGGTACCCTTCTTTGATCGTGTTCGATTCTGGGTCCGATCGAATTTTGATCACTTAAAATGGTGGTCTGAACATCCCTCTTTGGAATGTTTTCCCTTGATCGTGCCTAACTCTGGGCATTGATCAGAGTTGGTTACCTGGAATAGCGATTCATATCCCTCGTTAAGATATTTGTCCCCAACAATGCCATACTCCAAGCATCGATTGGAGCTGACCACATGGGATGGTGGTTTAGCCGTCACTCTTTAGGATGTTAGTCTTCGACCATGCCTGACTCTAGGCTTTGATCGAGGTTTGAATGAGATCTTGCCTAAATTTGGGAGATGATCTTTGGCCTCGCCTGCCTCCGGGAAAGGTATCAGCGTTTTTGTACAAGACCTCGCTTGACACCGGGCATTAACCTTTCCTTTTGCCATCCTTTGGGAAAGCTGTTGGGGCTTTTCCAAACTCCGGGCATGAACTTTTAGGGAAAAATGTCTCATTCTACCCTTGGATGTTAATACCCCTACAACCAAGCCAAGGGTTGAAGAATTTAGTTGGCACCTATCTTCGGATGCCAATGATGGTTTTACTTCAAGGGTCCGATCATGGATCATAGAAGTTCGGTTGGCACCTATGTATGGGTACCTGCATACCTGCATTTTACTTATGCAGATTCATTCATGTTCACCATAATTCATAGTTTATGGTTAGACAAAGTCCTAGATTTTGGAGGTCATTAAGTTTTATATACACATGAAATGACAGATTCTTTCTTGTTACATCATATTTGACTAAATATTTAAAACTCAAGCGAAATAGCATTGCAAGTGTTCACCATTCCATGTCCGTGGGAGTGAGATCCCGTCTACGGTAGCTAGCTTAGATGTTCCATCTCTAAGCTTGCGTTCGACTGCATATGGACCTTCCTAGCTCAGGCCCATATTCATAAGGCCTGGGAAGATTGGTTTGAGAATGAGATCGCCAATTTCAAAGGTCATACTTTTGACCTTGGTGTTGTAATATTGAGCGACTCGTTTTTGGTGTGCGACTGCTATCAGGTCTGGTTCATCTTGCTTCTCATTGATCATCTCGAGAGACTCCAACAAGAGTTCCTCATTCGTTTGGGGATTGTAATGAGTTACTTGATGAGAAGGTACTTCGAGTTTGACTGGAATTATAGCATTTGATCCATAGGCTAGGGCAAATGGAGAGTGGTCGGTCATGGACTCGTGGGTTGTCCTGTAGGCCCAAAGTGCTAATGGTAGTTCGTCGACCCACTTGCTCTTGGCCTTCTCCAGTCACTTCTTTAGAATGGATTTGATTATCTTATTTTCACAGCTTCTTCTTGTCCATTTTCTTGTGGGTGCGCTACCGCTGCAAATCTCCTTTCAATGTGATGCTTGCAGCGGAATTCTTTGAAATCGACACTGTGAAATTGGGTCCCGTTACCACAGATGATCTTTTGTGGGACCCCAAAGTGACTAATGATGTTTCTAACTATGAATTTGATCACCATCTTAGTAGTGATCATGGCTAATAGCTCTGCTTCATCCCACTTCGTAAAATAGTTGATTGCAACGATGGCGTACTTCACGCCACCATTGGACATTGGTAGCACACCAATGATATCGATTCCCCAAACTGAAAACGTCTAGGGACTGACCATCTGTGTAATCTCTGTCAGCGAGGCTCTAAGAATTTTTGTGAAATTCTGGCTTTTGTCACACCTCTTGGTATAATCATCTACTTTTCAGTTGACGGTCGGCTAGAATTATCCTTAGCCAAAAATCTTCTTCGCCAAGGTCTGCCCCCCGGTGTGGTCACCACAGGCACCTTAGGAACTTCCATCAAGACTCGCTTGGCTTCATTATTAGCAATACACCGAAGCAAGGAGACTGAGAACCCTTTTCTATATAGCACTCCTTCATGCATGACAAATCTTGAGGCTTTGCGAAGAAGTCGTCGCCTCTTGTTCTTCCAGTCAGGAAGGATTCCTCTTTGTAAATAATTCTTGATTAGAGTCACCCACGACTCCTTTTCACATTTAGCCTCTAAGATCCAATCGACATCCATCTGGTCGATGCTCGAAGCCGATAGTACTTCCACCGAGACTAGGCCCATGAGTTGTGCATCTCCTTAGCTGACCAGCTTGGCCAATGAATCAGCCTTCCCATTCTCCTCTATGGGAATATGCATTATCATGTAATACTCGATATCATTAAGCAACTCAAGGGCTCTCTTCAGATAAGAAGCTAGCCTCGCCCCTTTCATCTGAAACTCTTTCCTCACCTGGCACAGTACCAGTTCGGAGTTACAAAAGATGTGCAAATTTTTGGCTCCTAACTCTTTCGCAATTTTAAGTCCTATTATCAAAGCTTCATACTCTGCCTTGTTGTTCGTTGCTGGAAAATCAAGTTTTAATGCATGACAGATCGAATGTACCTCATGGGTTATCAATGATAGATTTAGGGCTATGCCCTCAGGGCAATTATGTAATTTGTTTCATATATCTAACTCGTTGACTAATCTTGTTCGAAATAAAGGTGTTTTCTTTCTATTATATACTTGATATAATGTGGTTATATTAATTAATTAATTTAATTAAAAGTATATTTAATAAAAAAATCCATAAATGGTATGTTTTCTGATAGTAGTTACAAAGTATTGTAAACGTCACTAGATTATCACAATAAAATTAAATATACCATTTTAAATGTTCCTAGTAAAGATGCATTGAGACATGATATCGATGTATCCGTTGAGACTAGAGTACGTAACACTCTCCAAATGTTGGGCAGTGTATAACTCATGGCTACTGGAGGCAACTAGAGGTTACATACCGATAGTTGTTAGATAACTATGGAGTGACTCACTCGATAGTTTTTTGTTGGTTAATATAACTTAGGTCAAATAGAAAATATCAATGTGACTGATTTACACAGTTCTCTCAACTTGAGAATATCGTGGTTCTTCAAATGAAAGCTCCGCTTTGATTATAGTCAAATCATGGTATGGCATCCATCGAGTGGCTATAGTTGGGTCGAGTGGAAGTATTGAAAGTGAATCACTATTCAAGAGAGGATTCGTCTCCTTATGAGGTTGGTATCATGGCCAACTCAAGTCAACTCAAAATCTCCGACCATAGCATTTTCGGATAATGATAATTGTGATTATTGAACCAAGGACTTTGCGTTTGGATTATAGAGTTGAATGTAGATGATTTTGGAATTTTAACCATTACCAAATTCCATAAATCCACGGTGATATAGTTTTGACGAAGAGAATTGGTGTAAATAAATGTCGCAACCGGGTAATGCTTATTAGACTAAAGTTGGATTTTACCGAAACCGAGTAAGCGATAAATTTGGCCATAATTTCACACCAACTGTTAAGTGACATGTGAATGTTAATATTCGAATAGTTCGATGTTAATCGCTGACCGAATATAACCCCAAGAGTCGCACAACCGAAATGATGAATTCTCTTTAGACCAAATGATTTAATTAGTTTATAATTGTTATAAATTAATTAAATTATTTTATTTATGAAATATTAATTATGAAATATTAATATGATTTAAGAAAGAAATATTGTATGTATATATATAGTAGTTAGAAATAAGTCAATCAATATGAGATATTGATAAGAAATTAAATTAGATTTAATTACCATATTTGTTTGGCCTTAAATGGGGTATTAATCCATATAATTGGAAGAGAATTTTGGCTGCAATTATATGATAGGGACAACTAAATATGATGGCAATTATGGTTTAAAATAGATGGAGGAAATTAGAAAATAAAAAGGAAAGATATGATCTTCTTTTATCTCACTCAAACATTATAAAAGATCTCTCGAACCCTAACCTAAATGATAGATTTTGGCGCCTCCTCCTCCCTTCAAATGCTAAAACAAATCCCTATTAACTCCTTTAATTCTCAAATCAAATCAAATACATATCAATAGCTATTTGATAGTAAAGGTCTGCGGTTTTAGGACTAGCAATCCGTCAAATCGAGAGGAAGAGAATTCACCATTCAATGTGGACTTGAGGGCATTAATTTTAGGTAACCTTTTAGTTTATATAAGAGGTATAATTTTGTATAATTGTATGTTGCTCCTATACATGTTTATATATTTTTCCATATTGTTAGTTAGGTGAGATTTCTATAAGTAATTGTGTTTTCACAATATTGATTGGTTATGTGCATAAGCTAATCAAATTAAAAATAATTTTTTTAAGAATCTGAAATCACTACACCACACTATCCATTTTGCCATGCCCTATGCGAAAAATTAACCACGATCTTGAGCCGTGGCAATTTTACCACGGTCTTGAACCATGGTAAAATAAACTACAATGGTTATGGACCGTGGCAATTTTGCAACGGCTTCAGACCGTTGCAAAGTTACCCTAATTTTTTTAACCCCCAAGGTGTACAGTATACAACTCAAATAAACTACGTACCATTCTCAAACCAACGCCCCCATTCCAAAACAACGCCCCCATTCTCAAAACATGTGTGCCCTAAATCAATTGCCAAAGTTACTCTAACGCTGCTGAATCACTTTGAACTCAATATCGATTTGAGCATCTCTTGAATCGTGTCGACCTCAATATCGATTTGAGCCTATAGTTGTAATCGATTTGAGTATCTCCTGAATCGGTTTGATCATTGAACATTCTTATCAGGTAATTTATTTTTATTTTTAATCAGGAATTGGGTTATAATTTTCTTATCAGTGTTCGTGGCCATGGAGTTTGTAGCCGTGTGAAAATCTGATTTCGAACCTTGTTCTAGCATAATCAGATTTCGAACCTTGTTCTAGCATTATCGATTTCAATATTTTGCTATGTAAAGAAAAAAGCATTTAGTAAGGATGATTTGATCATGTAATATAAGATTATAATTTTCTTTCTGAACAGGTTAGTAAAGCTATGAGGGATTTGCTCATAATTTTTTTTGTTTTGGATATAAAAGTTTTCTACCAATTTAATTTCTAGGATTTTTTAACACGTATATATTTGTAGGATAAGGCTCCCTATGCTACTAAGGTTTAAATATTCAAGGCTAAGTATGTAAAAAAGACGAGTGCATATGCAAAAGGGAGCTTAAGGTACAAATATGATATTTTATGTTTTACACTACATCTGCTGCCTTGAATTTCTAAACGATTCACTTGATGTTGACTTGTCCTTATTGTAAGCATGATTGATCTTTGATTTCCATCACTGCTATCGTAGGTCTGAACTAGAGAGAAAACAAAGAAACATAACAGAGATAAAAAATGATATAGTGATTACCTTTGATCCTACTTTAGGCAGTTGGTCATTACCGACAACATTCCCTTACGTACCTTGACGCAAACAGTCAAAACCTAGACTTAGTGAGACTGGGGGTAAGAAATTCTAATTCCATTACATGCAAATGTTTTCATCATGATCTACTATGCCTGTATTATGTTTTAATCTATAAGTTTTTTTTCACCATACATGCTAAGTGCTCACACACTTCACATTCGGTCTTGATTATGTCTGTTGTGAAAATTCTTGGGTTTCGTTCTTTCCAAATGCCCCATACACACGTAAGGAATGCTATGCTTGCAATGTCCCTGCTCCTAGTCTTTAGTTTGAAAATTTGTTGCAGTGATTTGATTTTCGACTCCAAGTTTAAAGTATTTATACCTAGCTGGACATAAAATTTTAATTCTAGTCCATTTCCACGCACAAGCATTAAATTTGCATTAAAAATAAATGATCTATTATTCATGTTTCTGTGTTGCATAGTATGCCCTCCTCAAGTCTACTGATATACGTTTTTATATCAGGCGATGTTTGGTTAGCTTAGATTTATGATTTCTTTGAAAGTATATAATGCTGGTTTAGCGTAATGGATACTCCCCAAAATCCACTTCCACCAGAATACATGACCATACTTAATTCTGATTACGTCAAAACAGTATTCAATTAATTCCAGTTTCTTTAAGAACCCACATACGTCCAATAGTCATGTTCCTCCTCTTCATTTAAGCTAATTACTTCAATTTCATGTCTAATGCCACTTAAAAAATTAATTATATCACATCTCCGCCTATTATTTGCAATAATATCTTCCACCAAACATTCTTCTCCTCTCACTCTCTTTATCGTATTAACCAAGGGTCGATCCATAATAGGTACCTTTTCTTTTTACAAATTCTCTTTATTAAAGGTAAATTAATCTGTTGTTTTTGAGCAATTCAAGTCCGACATGTGTGGATTATTGTCGATTTGCATGGTTCAAAATAGCGGGTCGTTACAATTATGATAGGTTAGAGCCATCATACTATAGATCTAGAAGGTATCGGACTTTAATTATTCCTTTCTACACGTATAAACCACCAAACCGATGGTGGTTGGTAAACCATCTATTTATCCCACTCTACACCTATATACTGATCTGTGATGTTTTAATATTGCATATGTTTGGATTTGACGGCTCTGGTTTTGACTAGCTCTTTTATTTGTTTGCGTACGTGTTGTTCATCGTTGGCATAAGTTATGGACAACCTATTATTACGTTCTCTCTGTATGCTCCACACTAAGATTGAAATTGAAGCTTTTGCAATATCATTGCTTATGTTATTATGTTTGAATTCATGAAGAAAATTTTCAACCTCAGTTTGCAAGTGGACCATCTTGTGCCTAACTGGCCATTTCAGTTTTACAAGGTACCATTTCCAAATGTATGCCATGTATTTGAAGTAGAGAAATCGATGATTTATTGATTCTTCTTGCTCATTACATAACATACACATAAGGAAATTGTCCATGGGCCTTTGAATAAGTCTCTGTTTGGTTAGCATGAAATCATTGATAGCCCTGTATAGGAAGATATCCATTTTAAAGACTTGCATTCTATTCCATACAAAATTTTCCAATATTTTACTTTCACGTAATGTACATGTTTAAATTTGTACTTTCCATCTTTCGAGCATACTCAAACCCAGTAGTGTTTTTAATTATCACCGTGTATCATTGTGTTGTTCCCACAAAGCTACTCCTATTGTTATTCCATGTACGGCACATGATGTACCTCTTTCAACGATGCCACTTGCCACCCACTGGCATTCTTCCACTTCTAGTCCTGAAAATTAAAATTAAAATCTCTCCATGGTCTATCTCATCAACATCATTTGTTTTTTTCCTTCACTAAACCCTTCCGCCTGAGTGTTAGTGTGGCCTGGTTTTTTACTAGACTAGAGGCATCACCTAAGATAAGTGCCATATTTGTCAACTTACATTCATTGTTGCATCGATTTCGAATTAAAAATGAAAACGAAAATTACAATAAGTAAATATAAACATATTTTCTTGATTTAGGTTTTTTTTATAGTAATTTAGGACTAGACCACCATGTAAAAATTATGCTTTTCAGGCCTATTTGAGATGCAAAATAACTTTACTTAAAAGGTTCAAATAATTTCTTTTTTATTGTTATAGGGATCAGTTTTAGAGATTTAGTTTGAGCTACAGAGAGTTAGATGAGAATGGAAAATAAATTAAAGGTGACATCTGGCAATGGGAATGCAAAATTGTAATTTGCTATATCTTTTATCTCATTCTAGACGCACATTGATTCTCGAACGGTGGCATTTTTTGTGTTGATTACTGATGATTCTAATCTATATTTGATGAAGAAATGATAGAATTTATTGACTGTATCAGAATTAACAAGCTTCTTAATTGTGTGTCCTCTTTATAATCCAAGGGAGATGTTTTTTATTCACCTGCAAACTACTATATTACATTGTAATATGACTATATTTTTTATGCTTCTACTATTTTTTTATAGTTAAAAATTTTATTTCATTTAATTACCTCACATATTATTTTTGCCACTATCAATTATTTAAAATTTTCATGGATAGTTGATGATGGTTTGGTAATTTGGTTTGAAAATTTATTTCATGGATAGTTGATGATGGTTTGGTAATTTGGTCTCAAAATTTATGCATGCCCAATAGCATAACATTACTGTATGCATATAAGTTTTTTCTTCTCACTTAATGGATGAAGATGTGTACAAAGTGTAATAATTGAAACTAAAAATGAGAACAAGTTCATTTATATACGTATTTATTTATACTTCCTCATAGTGAATGTGGATTAATTATTTTCAAATAAAATAATATTGTTGCTTTTTGTTGTCTTAATTGGAACTCGAAATATGATATACATCGTTTAAATACGAATCAAAATTAGAATCATTGAGGTAATAGTAAATTTATTAAGTTTCAGCTCAAATCTTTTTCTTGCAGAGCTTCCAATTAACCTTTCACACCTAAGTCATATAAACAAAAAATAAAATTGTACAATCTATGAACAAATGTGAAAACTAATTAGTTATTACATTTAATGCCAGCTCTTTAAAACAGCAACACATAACTTCCCTGTATTTGTAAAAAAATTCACAATTTACAACGGTTCGGGAAAGAAACTAATTAATTCCATTTAATGCCAACATTTACCCTAGCATATCTCTTTAAGACAATAATACATCACAATGGTTGAATTCAAAAAGTCAGTCCTATCATATGTATATGGTGATATGCACTTTAAGCTATTAGGAAGGTTGCATTGGGTTCATTGAAGTTATTTTTTTTCAGTTTAGTTTGTTCTATATTGATTAAACAAATGGCCAACTCTGAGGAACTTCCAATAAGCATATATGGTCTGTAACTATTTTATTCAATTAAGTTGTTTTCTTGACCAATATTTTGTGGATATTACTACTTAATTTACATATATGGTCTATGGAAAGAACCTATCTAGTAACAACACGTACATAATATTTTATTTTAAGCTTTATATTTATGGTAAATTGTGCTTGGGGAAAGAATTAAATAATTCTCATGTAAAACATTACAAATGACATTATATATGTGTGTTTTAAGTTTTATATAGAAAAATCAAGTATACCCAGTGAATTTATTAAATGAATTTTGTATGATTAATGTTTAAAAATGGTTTTGTAGTATCCTAAATGTAACCTACGTTTTCTAAAGTGGTGTTAGAGAAATAACTGACGATATATCATATATGATATAGCAGGCCAATATGTCTTCTAGCATAGACAAACAATGGATGAAAGAATCCGATCGAAGAACTGCATGATATGTGAAAGGAGTGCAGAAGTTTATTGAATTTGTTGTACAAAATGGTGGTAATAAGGAAATCTATTCTTGTCCTTGCACACAATGCAAAAATATGAGAATGAAAATTAAATTAGATGAAATTCATTATCATCTTCTTAGATGGGGAATTGTCCAATCATATACCATTTGGCATTTTCATAGGGAAGAGTTGCCGGTGAAGCAAAAAAAATCCGATAGTCAAGCCGTAAGCACCAGTGAGTCCGAACATCCTAGGATGGAAGATCTAATCAATGATGCTGATAGATTTCATCATTTTAAAACTACAATTCTGTTGCCCGATAATATTGGGGAGTCATCTACAGTTAATGTCGATTGGTAGGCCAATCAAAGTAAGACATATAAATCACTTTTTAATAGTGCAAAAGAGCTACTATATCCTTCATGTCCAAAAGGGATAACAAATTTATATGCCATTGTGAAGCTGAATAGCTTGAAAACTCAGTATGGCTTTTCCGACAACGGTGTGACTGCACTCCTCGAATTTATAAAGAAGTTACTCCCTGAAGATAACACGCTACCTACGAAGTACCCCGACATGAAGATGATTAACCAAGTTAGGATGGATTACAAAACTTATGATGCATGCATCGATGAATGCATTTTATACTAGAAAGATGATGCAAATAGGGTTTCTTGTACAATTTGCAACGAACCAAGATATAAGACAACATTCAATGAAGAAAGAAGAGCTACCAAAGTACCTCAAAAGACATCGAGACATTTCCCTTTAACTTCTAGATTGAGGAGACTGTATACCATACCATGGATAGCAGATGCTATGACTTAGCATGCTCGTGCCAAGTCTGATTTGGATGTAATGCATCATCCACGTGACACTTCTCAATGGCGAGCTATAGATTCTTTTGATCAAACAGTTGCTGCTGAACCACGAAATGTGATGCTTGGAATAGCAACGGATGGTTTGAATCCACATGCATCTCTAGCTAATCGTTATAGTTGTTGGCCAGTAATTATAGTACCATACAATCTTCCTCCATCCATGTGTATGAAAGGGAGTTCTCAACGTTGACATTGTTGATTTACGGACCAAAACAACCAAGGAAGGATATCGATGTTTATTTATAACCATTGATGGGCGAGTTAAAGCAGTTATGGGAAGGAGTCACTATATTTGACTCATTTAATAATTCTGAGTTCACAATGAGAGCTAGGATGTTGTGGGCAATTCATGATCATCCTGCACTCGGGTCTTTATCCGGGTGCACAACTCACGGCTATTTTGCATGTCTTATTTGTGTGGAAGATACTTGTTCTTATTATCTTTCTAAAAGTAAGAAGATGTGTTACATGGGACATCGAAGATTTCTTCCTTCCAAACACAAGTTTCGAAACGATAAAGCAAACTTCAATAACAAACAAGAATATTGTCGTCCTCCATGGCCATTGAATGGTTATCAAGTTGAAGAAAAGGTAGCTAATATCAAGATGAAAGTTGGTAAAAACAAACAACAAATTGGTCAAAAACGAAAAAAGAAAACTGATGATGAAGACCTTAACAATGTTCCTGCATGGTATAGTAGGTCCATCCTCTTTGATTTGCCATATTGGAAAGCAAATTTGGTTCGACATAATGTTGATGTTATGCATACGGAAAAGAATGTCACTGAGCATCTCATTAGCACAATTATGGATCATAAATACAAGTCAAAAGACGGCATCAATGCACGCAAGGATTTGAAAATCATGGGTATAAAAAAAATTATGGGTGAGGGAAGATCGTGAAACAAATAAAATAACTATACCAGAGGCAACTTTCACTTTGAGCAAAGAAGAAAAGATACGGTTTTGCACCGTTTTGAAAAACCTTAAAGTACCTAGTAGATTCTCTTCTAACTTCCACAACAATGTGAACATCAATCCTCCTGAACTAACAAATATGAAGTCGCATGATTATCATGTCATAATGCAACAATTACTTTCAGTATTGCTTCAACATTCTTATTCTCAACATAAGGATCTGCGTAATGCTATACACCGTATAAGTCTATTCTTTAACATTTTGTGCTTAAAGGTGATCAACTGGGAACATCTTTTAAAAGCAAAGGCTAGTCTGGTAGAAGCAATGTGTGTGTTTGAAAAACATTTTCCACCTGCATTTTTTAATATCAGTATCCACCTTATGGTTCATTTAGCCGATGAAGCATTGATTTGCGGCCCTATTAGATATAGGTAGATGTATCCTTTTGAATGGTAAATTACTAATTTCAATTTTTTTCATTATTGTTCGATTTAAATAGTAACCGGTTATTTACAATTGATTGCCTAAATAGGTTGATGAAAACTTATAAAGGATATGTGCGCAACAAAAGAAATATTGAAGAGTGTATTGTAGAAGGATATATTGTACAAGAAGCTAGTTATTACTGCATGGAGTATATGCCAAAAGGAGGTAATGGCACCCATAAAAATACCCGTGAAGCATTTTTAGATGAGGATGATGAGTTTGCTGGTGAGATGCCTCTACATAGTGGTAAAGATATAACCTTAACCCAAGTGCAGTTTGAACAGGTTCGTAGATGGGTCCTTAATAAGTATGATGGATTGGACGAATGGGAGAAGTAAGTTCACTAGTTTATCCCAAATTCTCATTATTGTAAATTAACTCATATATATACGTTTTGAAACGTGTTTATTGTAGGAGGTATAACATCTATGTGAAAAGTACTAAATCTCAATCTCGAAGTAGGGTTCATTTCGTGGAAACTTGTTAAAGTTTTACTCTTTGGTTACGTGATGAGGTATTACATTTTCTTATGTATTCATGTGTATTTAAATGGATCATACACTGTCACGATCATGCTTTTTGCTCATTATGTTTTTTAGTTGGTGAAGACCAATGATGTTGATTGAACCCTTTGGCGATTGGTGAACGGGCCGAAGTTTAAGGCGCGTAGTTATATGAAGTACCAAGTGAATGGATTTACATTTTCCCCAAAAACTTACAAAGAACGGATGGTAACACAAGACAGTGGTGTTTGTATGAGAGCAATTACAGAATTTAGAGCAAGCGGGAAGGATAAAAATTACAAGGAAGCAGAAAAAATTTATTATGGAATTATTCAACAGATAATTGAGTTGGATTATATTGACTTCAAGCAAACTATTTTTATTGTGATTGGGTAAAGGTCGAAGATAAGGTCAATGGTTGCAAGATAGATCCTGTTTCAAACTTGATTACAGTTAACTTAGAGAAATTAAAGACGAAAGATACAGTGAATGATGAGCCATTTATTCTGGCATCAGAAGCGAGTCAAGTGTTCTGCTCAAAAGATTTAAAAAATAATGGATGGTTTATGGTTTTGCACACACCAAAACGGTTTACTATAAATGTGGATGACATTGACTTTCCTACTGTCTATCCATCTACTTTTGAAGACAACAAAAAATTAGAAGACCTTACCAAATGCATATGTTAATATAAGATGTATTTCTTAGTTGAATTGAGTTAAATTTCAAGTGTGACTAAATTTAGAATTTCTTCACTATGGGTATTTAACGTTTGTAATGTTTGTTGTGTATGGACTTTATTTTTGCTAATTTCAAGTATTTCTCATTTTTTGTTCGATGGCTCTGTCATTTGGATTTTTGTTTATCCTTCAATCAAAAAATAAAACTTCATGTTCTTATGGTGAAAAGATTTCCTTTTGGTCGTTTTTTGATATTTGCATCCTGCACATATCTGCACACCAAATAAACATCAACCCAAATAGGTGATCTTATTGATAAGGGAATACCTAAGTAAGTGATTAGAAGATTTTCTGCTTTAACATTTAGCATGTTTATAAAAATTTCTTTATAACATACATGATTCTTTGAATGGCTTCTTTACTTTAAATACTTGCTTTGGACATTACTAGAATATCATCAACATACAATAAATGTGTTATCAGTGGATCTATCCCATAAATCTAAAGAAATGTTACCACTATAACATTCCATGTCAAGCATAATGGTCATATATTCCATGGCAATGGAGAAAAGGTAAGGAGATAAAAGGATCTATTTGTCTTAACCCTCTATTGCTGGATATTTTTCCTTGTGGTTGTCCATTTGTAATAACTGAACATGTAAGGGAATAAATACATGTATATATAAGCTAAGTGAACCTTTATGTGAACCTCATGTTGGAAAGCATGTGACTTATGCTATCTGCTAATTTTATCATATGCTTGTGTAAGTCAATCTTCAAACATAGATTATTTGATTTTTTTTTCTTGTTGAACCCATTGCCATTTCATGAGCAAGTAATGAATTTTCTATTACATTTCTCCCTGGAATGAATGCATTTTGATTTTTAGAGATCAATTCGTCCATTAGGTGTTTCATCCTATTGCATAAGAGATTTGCAAAAAATTTCTGCATACATTGCATAAAGAAATTGGCCTGAAATCAGCTAATTTTTTTTAATATTTGCTTCTTTAGAATCAGATAAATGAAGGTACGGTTTATTTTGTGAATAATTTTCTCTGAATTTTGCTTTCCATTCATTGCTTCTAGTAAATCATCTTTGATGAGATCCCAATGATAAAAATTTGAGCTAAAATCATCAGGCTCGGATTGCCATTTTCTTCAATATGAAATATAACTTTTTAAGTTCACTTAGCTTAAAGGGTTTATCAAGTTCCAATCTTGCATTTTCTATCGACTTTATTTTACAAGTAATATCAACAATATTGTTATTTAAAACTAAACTATTAACAATTCATAATGATAAAGTAAAGCATCCCTGATTAGTTACTCTATAGAACAATGAAAGTTGCTACGTTGGTCCATAATTTGCACTGTCTTGAACCTTTGTTTTGCATCAGCTAGCTTTGAATAAAAGAATCCGGTTGCCTTGTCACATAAGTTATCCCTTCATGGTTGTATAATGTGGCATTAAATTTACTCATCATAAACCATGTTATATTAATTTGTGAAGTTTGATGCTTTATGTGTTCCTATAATTAAACTCTACCTTCTACTTGGTTATGAGCATACGCCACTGTGCACATCGTACTCAGACCACCAAGATTTTCTAACTTGCATGCTGCTCTAATTTATGATAGATTGATACTCTCTAATGATTTGGATCCTTTGCTGATAGGATTCTTCCTTTTCTATTATTATCATTATCATTTTCAAATAACCGACCTTTGTTAATCATTTTTTCAATGTCAAGGATCCTATTGGATGAATTTATTCTTTAATAGCGCTATAAATGAAAATTTCAGTCTCTTGGTGTGCATGTACATAATTTCTCATTTTTTTATATTCGGAAGAGGTGATCTTGGTCGTTTTGATTACAACTCAGAAGAAAGTAACAATGTCAGAACCTACAGAAGCATCAACCCATTCAATTACATAGTCATCCTCTTCACAATCCAAAAAAGTTGAGATAAACGCATTAGGTGCTCCCATTTCAAAAAACGCTAGAAAGTTAAACAGTCGAATTGGTAAATTAGTACGAATTCATGTGCCGATCTCATATGAAAGTTGAGATAAAGTTCCCTAAAAATACAAGACCGATGTTTGGAAAGAATTGCCGGTAAGTTAAAATCGAACTGTTTTTTTCCACTATGCATTATTGGATTTGCTGTTGTTGTTCTGATTAATGCAAATGAAATTTATGACTTCACATCATTTTATTTAAAATTATTAAAATGTTGACATGAAACTGAAATATACATAGATATTTACTAGAAATGTACCTTCCTATTGTACCATTCTAGCCCTTAAACCCTCAGAGCATGATTGCAATTTGCATACCACTTATGTAACCTGCTTGGTGCATTTAAACAACTTGTTTAGATAAATTATAAGCAACTTGTTTAAATTAGCATTTAAAACAAATTTTCTTTTGTTACTTATAATTTACCGCTCATCTTTTTAATTAGTTTGATTAATAACAGATCGCTGCTTTTGAATTCATAGTTAAAATTTTATTATATGCAGTTTTGTATAAATTGTTTTAATTGAAACTGACTACAAGCAGCAAATAGTTCTGAAACAGCGATGACTATTTATTCAAACTTTTTAAATAAAACAATCGTACCCTTCAACCCTATTTATTCTTTAAAGCCAACATATTTTGTTCCTCAATGACGTTTTCTTTGATTTTATTCCGAATTTGACTTCATTATTCTGAATCATATTTTGATTGATAATGCACGAGTAATACCGACACACAAATTTGACTTCATTATTCTTTCTGTCTACACAATTAATTATTTTTTATTTTATAATTTAGTGTCATAGGTGATAGGTGTTATTACTGGCCATTACGTTTTGTTTTAATTTGAAACAATATATATTTTGTCTTGGATTGAACATTGCTTCCTTTTTACGTAAATAACTTTTAATTTCACAGACAATTTACGAGCTAGAGCCAGATACAAAGGACTTGTTTATTTTAAAAATGGCCGAGTCATTTAGGAGACACAATAGCAAATTGAGGACAAACTTTTATGACAAATTCGATAATGGCGAAGAGAGGTTGAAAAAATGTCCACCAATAATTGTCCAAGAAGATTGGAATAAGTTTGTGAAAAACGAAGCAAAACTTGGTGCAAGAGAAAGAAGAGATATAAGCAAAAAAAAAACAGATCATTGTACAACTATGGTCATCACACTGGACGTACAAGTCACGCTGTAGTAGAACATGAAATGGTATGTTTGTTTCATCTCTTTTATTAAATACCAATAATTATCAGTTAATCGTTAGCTCGATTGTTTCTGCACTTTAGTGTGGTATTCATCATTATTTTTGTGAAGTTTCTCATTCTCATCTCATATATTACTACAGCATCAAAGCCTGTTTCCGCTGTCTGCTCATTTGTGTTTTTTTCCATCGATTTTCATAAATAATGACAAAACCTGGAATAATGATACTAATAATAATTTTCTATATGAGATATAGTTTCTCAATTACATGATATAATTACTTCATTTTAGCATTGCCCATGCCAACACGTATAACATGTCCACAGTCTCAATCTTAAATTTTTATCTTTCACTATGATATTTATGTGTGGGAATCTACTGCATACCCAGATTGTTGAGGTATGTTCATTTTTACCCTCTTATGCTATTTTGCTGTAAATACATCTGGACGAACCAAATTAAAAATGCCACCGATGATTTCTAAAATAATTAGGCCTGTGTTGAATTTATACTTCTTTTAGAACTTGAAAATTAAATTATATATGTGCTTAATCTCGTTCTAATATCTACAAATCAAATCTCGAGGCCATGCTGCATATCAATTTAATGTGGTTGAACATTATATAACCTACGGGACTGCTTAGTTGATGTATAACATAACCAAATGAACAAAGGTTATGTTCGAGCTAATCAATTGGCATATTTCGTTGTTAACTGCATGATTAATCCAGAGTATATTTAGGAGTTTAATGCATGCTCTCCCCAAGTTTACGGAAGCTTGGTTCTTTGAGATTTGAAAAAAAAGATTAATTCTAAAAGATATATTTGTAAGACAGCAAACATTAAAAATACTTGGGAAAAGAAAGTCCTTTGTTGGTAATATTGCGGTTCGAGATGATGGAGACAGCGATGAAAACTGTACTACGGACTTGAAGGATCTAGGAGTAGATTCTTTTAGACGATAGTTCAACCCACCACGTACAATCGGGTATCGAACTATAGCCTTCAGGATTCAATCAAGCCCTCAAACAGTGTAATCGGATTCAAGAAATGTACGGTTCTTGATCCGACCAAGAACACTTTGTATATAATCTCTGAGTTGATGCAAGTAGCAAGAAATCGAATGAAGAAAGAAGAAGAATAGATTAGCAACGTTTCTGTTTTGCAACGGCCGAGGGACGTTACAAAAACTGAGTAGAGAACTGTTTTGCAACAGTTTCTGGAAGCAGAAGCCTTCGTAACAGAGAAAAGCTTTACGAAAACTGGAAGGAAGAAAAGTGTTTTGCAACAGCCCTGGGTGTTGCTATTTATAGGCAACAAATGGATGCTTCCATTTGTTAACAGCCGCGTCCGTACCCGTTTGAAACATCGCGCCCGTATCCGTTCGTTTGAACAGATCTGACCGTTTGCTAGCGTCTTCCGCCAAAAACATGTCCGCAAATACTATTCGAATTGTTCTGGGTCCTTAACGGGCCGAACTTGGCCCATTTACTGTTTGCAGATCCGGTCCAAAATTATATCGTTTGGACCCGAAACCCGGCCCGGCACGCACGGTCGGTCGGACGGCGGCGGCGGCGCGCGCGTGTGGAGACGGTGCATGGTCTCCCTCCTCACAACGGAGCAAGCTTTGGGTGCCCAAAGGGCCCAACCCTTCACTTGAGAAACATCTATATAAACTTAGCTTTCTTCCTCTTTCCTATGGTGTGGGACAATAGTTTCCCTCCTTCTTCTTCTTTCCTTCAAAACAAAACTAGAGGTCAAATGTTGAAAATATCCAACATTCTCCCCCTATTTTCAAGATTGGATAATTAAAACAATTTAATTAAAAAAAAATGGAATGACTGCATCACTTGAGTGATTGCCTACGTACCCAAGTGGGATCAAGCCTAACGTAGTTCAGGGACAAGAATTTTGCATCATCGTGAAAACCAACACATATATGATAGGTATCTTTTGGATTTGAACCTTCACTTAGTGTAAACCATTCAAAACCTTATCGAGATTCTATGGTGAACGAATCTTGAACCAAGTATCCCTAACGATAAAACCGGAACAATCACACATGTTGTTTTTCTTAGTAAAAGTGTTCTGTATTGCTAGCACGTTAATGGCCATGTGCTTTTAATCCTGGATTCATGAGTCTATTTTAGAAAGCGGTCTTACTTTCTTAGGAAACGGCCTGATTTCCGTACTCATATAGGTATGTCTCTTAAGGTGTTTCTGCGATACACCTTTTAATTTTCTCGACTTATTAAGATCTATTATCCATCCTTTGTTCTTGCAGAATCCAACACTAAATACTATGGGAATTTTCGATTTAGTGTTCCATAATCATTCTCTTAACTTGTTGGTACCCATTGAACTTTGTCTATCCATTTCAAGACATAAGTTGGGTTTCTGTTAAGGACGATCAAACTTCATTCACAGACCTTAGTCCCATCTCCTTTGATTTTATAGAGACCATTGTCTTTGGAAGACTCTTAGTAAGAGGATCAGCCAAGTTTTTCTTTGTTTCTATATAGTCAACAGTTATTACTCCTCGTTTGAGTAATTGTCTTATCATCTGATGTCTTAGACTCACGTGTCTAGATTTTCCATTATATGTCTTATTAGAGACATTATATATCGTAGCCTGATTATCACAGTTAATCAAGACTGCTGGAGATGGCTTCTTCCATAGTGGAATTTCTATTAATAAATTCCTAAGCCATTCTGCCTCCTTACATGCATCTGCTAATGCAATTAATTCTGATAACATAGTTGAGTCAGATATGCAAGATTGTTTCTTGGAACCCCAAGACACCGATGCACCCCCTAATGTAAAGATCCATCCAGTTGTAGACTTGGATTTGGATTCTACATTGTTCCAGGTTGCGTCACTATACCCTTCTATAACAGCAGGATATCCTTTATAAGATAAACCATAATCAATGGTCCCTTTTAGATACGCTAGAACTCTGGAAATAGCTTTCCAATGTTCATAACCTGGATTACTCGTAAATCGACACAGCACACTAATGGCATGTGCAATGTCAGGTCTGGTGCAATGCATAGCATACATAAGACTCCCAATAACACTAGAGTACTCAAGTTGAGAAATGGTACGTCCAGTGTTCTTTAGTAATTTAATACTAGGATCTAGGGGAGTTGGGGCTGGTTTGTCATTATAATGACCATACTTTTTAAGGAACATCTCAATATAGTGAGATTGGGTTAGTAATAACTCCCCCTCTTTCCTTATGATTTTAATTCCTAGAATTACGTCAGCCTCACCTAGATCCTTCATATCAAACTTAGAGGATAGAAACCTTTTAGTTTCATTTACACATGATATATTAGAACCAAATATTAGCATGTCATCAACGTATAAACATATTATAACATCACCGGTATTATCCGATTTGCTATAAATACATTTATCAGCATCATTAACAATGAAGCCATATGACAATGCTATCTTATCAAACTTCTCATGCCATTGCATAGGAGCTTGTTTCAGGCCATAAAGAGATTTTACCAATTTGCAAACTTTCTTTTCTTGGCCAGGGGTTTTAAAACCTTCTGGTTGTTCCATATATATCTCTTCCTCTAAATCTCCATTTAGAAAAGCGGTCTTTACATCCATTTGATGTACGACCAATTTATGAGTGGATGCAAGTGCTATTAGACAACGTATAGAAGAAATGCGAGCAACAGGAGCATAAGTATCGAAATAATCTACTCCGTGTCTTTGCTTATATCCCTTAGCAACTAATCTGGCTTTAAACTTATCAATGGATCCATTTGTATTCAACTTTTTCTTGAATATCCATTTACATCCTATTGGTTTAGCACCAGGAGGTAAATCAGTCAAAACCCAGGTTTGGTTAGACAATATGGAGTTCATTTCATCATTGATAGCATCTTTCCAAAAATTGGAATCTCTGGAATTCATAGCTTCAGAATAAGTCTTAGGATCATCATCGACGTTCATTACATATCTAGTTACATTAAGGACTTCGTCCTTACTACCTTCTATAAGATATGTTATGAAGTCAGGACCGTAGTCCTTCTCTATTCTCGCTCTTTTACTTCTCCTTTGTTCAGTACTGTGATCTGGCACTGATACATCCTTGTTGTTTTGAGCAGGAGCATACTCATCATCATTGACATCATTAGTCGTATCAGGACTAGATGACCTCAATGGAATCTCAACAGTTTGATTTTCAAAAAATTCTACATCTACTGATTCTATAATATCTAAGGTGTCAAGCATTAATAATCTATAAGTTATACTAGCAAGGGAATAACCTATAAAAGCACATTTAAAAGCTCTATTTCCTAACTTTGGTCGTTTGGGGTCTGGTTTTCTAACATATGCTAAACAACCCCAAGCTTTTAATCTATTTAAATTAGGTTTTCTATTAAACCATAATTCATAAGGGGAAATATTATTCCTTTTAAGTGGTACTCTATTTAAAATATAACAAGCAGATAACATAGCATCTCCCCACAAATTATTAGGTAAATTAGAACTAATAAGCATGGCATTAACCATCTCTACTAAAGTTCTATTTTTCCTTTCAGCGACACCATTTTGTTGTGGTGTATAAGGGGCAGTGCATTGGTGAATTAAACCATGTTGTTTACAAAACAACGTGAACTCATTTGAGAAATATTCACCACCACGATCTGAATGTAATACTTTAATTTTAACTCCTAATTGTGTTTCAACTTCTGCTTTGTAAATCTTAAATTTATCAAACGCTTCATCTTTTGTTTTCATTAGATAAACATAAGCATATCTAGTATAATCATCAATAAATGTGATATAGTATTGGTTACCACCATAGGTGATATGACTTTTTAGGTCACCCACATCACTATATACCAAATCAAGCAAACCGGTTTTCCTTTCTATGGATTTGAAAGATTTTCGGTGTATTTTTGCTTGAACACAAATTTCACATTTAGAGATAGAATTGAAATCACAATCAGAAATTAATCCTAACTTATGCATATTTTTAAGGGAATTATAATTAACATGTCCTAACCTACTATGCCATAAGCTAACTGAATCAACAATATAAACTAAGGATTTCTTTATTAGATTCAACTTAATCATGCCGTTACAAGAGTATCCCTGTCCAATGAATTTGCCGTTCTTGGACAACACTAATTTATCAGACTCATACACCATCCTGAATCCTCCTTTGTTAAGAAGGTATCCAGATATCAAATTCTTACAAATGTCTGGTACATAAAATACATTGACTAAAGTAAGAACTTTCCCAGAGGTGAGTGGTAGTTCTATAGTGCCCTTTCCCATTACTTTACTCGGAACCTTGTTCGCTCCAGTAACTTCATTTGCTTCTCCATTTTCTTCGTAGGTCTTGAATAGACTACGGTCTTTGCAAATATGAATGGTTGCTCCAGTATCAAGCCACCAATCATTATCTATACCACTAACGGAGTTTGCCTCTTGTACTACAGCCACAAGCGAGTCTTCGACCATATTTACTTTTTGTTGTTTCTTCCGCAGACGGCAGTCTCGGGCATAATGGCCGGGCTTGTTACAGAAATAACAAGCGCCTTTCTTTTTGTTGTTCTTGGGATGACCTTTTTTCTTAAACTGTGTCTCATTCTTAGGCTTTAACTTGTCAGTTATTTCAACATTATTAACCTTCGTATGAGACTCAGTTTGCGGATTATCATCTAGTTCGCGTTTACGAGAGTCTTCTTCTATACGAAGATGACGCTGTAAACCATCTAAATCATAATCCGTTTCCGCATGTTTCAATTTTTTCTTATAATCATTCCAAGAGTGAGGAAGTCGAGAAATTATTACCCCAACAACAAAAGATTCAGGGAGATCGATACTAGCATCTTTAAGTTGATTTACCAAAAGTAAGATTTCACTTACTTGTCCCACTATGGACTTATTCTCGATCATTTTGAAATCCATAAAATTACAAATAAGAAATTTCTTATTACTTGCCTCGGATATACGGTATTTGCTCTCCAGTGCAGTCCAAAGTGCTTTAGCAGTTTCCAGGCTTCGATGTGCGTTGTACACAGAAGTTGACAATGCATTCAGGATGTGCCCTCTACATAGGAAGTCGTCTTCTTTGCGTTTGGCACGTTTCAGTTTCAGCGCATCATCGTCCTTGTCAGTTTCTTCTGGAATGTCCTCCAATCCGTCTTCCAATATATAGAACAACTTGACGGTGATTAAGAAGAACTTCATTGTCTCTTGCCAACGAGTGAAGTTATCCCCGTCAAACCGCTCCAATCGAGTCAAATGTTGATTCATCACTTGCAACGCGCTCGAACCTTCCATGGTTGGAATATCGTCTAAAAATTGTTGGTAATATTGCGGTTCGAGATGATGGAGACAGCGATGAAAACTGTACTACGGACTTGAAGGATCTAGGAGTAGATTCTTTTAGACGATAGTTCAACCCACCACGTACAATCGGGTATCGAACTATAGCCTTCAGGATTCAATCAAGCCCTCAAACAGTGTAATCGGATTCAAGAAATGTACGGTTCTTGATCCGACCAAGAACACTTTGTATATAATCTCTGAGTTGATGCAAGTAGCAAGAAATCGAATGAAGAAAGAAGAAGAATAGATTAGCAACGTTTCTGTTTTGCAACGGCCGAGGGACGTTACAAAAACTGAGTAGAGAACTGTTTTGCAACAGTTTCTGGAAGCAGAAGCCTTCGTAACAGAGAAAAGCTTTACGAAAACTGGAAGGAAGAAAAGTGTTTTGCAACAGCCCTGGGTGTTGCTATTTATAGGCAACAAATGGATGCTTCCATTTGTTAACAGCCGCGTCCGTACCCGTTTGAAACATCGCGCCCGTATCCGTTCGTTTGAACAGATCTGACCGTTTGCTAGCGTCTTCCGCCAAAAACATGTCCGCAAATACTATTCGAATTGTTCTGGGTCCTTAACGGGCCGAACTTGGCCCATTTACTGTTTGCAGATCCGGTCCAAAATTATATCGTTTGGACCCGAAACCCGAAACCCGGCCCAGCACGCACGGTCGGTCGGATGGCGGCGGCGGCGCGCGCGTGTGGAGACGGTGCATGGTCTCCCTCCTCACAACGGAGCAAGCTTTGGGTGCCCAAAGGGCCCAACCCTTCACTTGAGAAACATCTATATAAACTTAGCTTTCTTCCTCTTTCCTATGGTGTGGGACAATAGTTTCCCTCCTTCTTCTTCTTTCCTTCAAAACAAAACTAGAGGCCAAATGTTGAAAATATCCAACATTCTCCCCCTATTTTCAAGATTGGATAATTAAAACAATTTAATTAAAAAAAAATGGAATGACTGCATCACTTGAGTGATTGCCTACGTACCCAAGTGGGATCAAGCCTAACGTAGTTCAGGGACAAGAATTTTGCATCATCGTGAAAACCAACACATATATGATAGGTATCTTTTGGATTTGAACCTTCACTTAGTGTAAACCATTCAAAACCTTATCGAGATTCTATGGTGAACGAATCTTGAACCAAGTATCCCTAACGATAAAACCGGAACAATCACACATGTTGTTTTTCTTAGTAAAAGTGTTCTGTATTGCTAGCACGTTAATGGCCATGTGCTTTTAATCCTGGATTCATGAGTCTACTTTAGAAAGCGGTCTTACTTTCTTAGGAAACGGCCTGATTTCCGTACTCATATAGGTATGTCTCTTAAGGTGTTTCTGCGATACACCTTTTAATTTTCTCGACTTATTAAGATCTATTATCCATCCTTTGTTCTTGCAGAATCCAACACTAAATACTATGGGAATTTTCGATTTAGTGTTCCATAATCGTTCTCTTAACTTGTTGGTACCCATTGAACTTTGTCTATCCATTTCAAGACATAAGTTGGGTTTCTGTTAAGGACGATCAAACTTCATTCACAGACCTTAGTCCCATCTCCTTTGATTTTATAGAGACCATTGTCTTTGGAAGACTCTTAGTAAGAGGATCAGCCAAGTTTTTCTTTGTTTCTATATAGTCAACAGTTATTACTCCTCGTTTGAGTAATTGTCTTATCATCTGATGTCTTAGACTCACGTGTCTAGATTTTCCATTATATGTCTTATTAGAGACATTATATATCGTAGCCTGATTATCACAGTTAATCAAGACTGCTGGAGATGGCTTCTTCCATAGTGGAATTTCTATTAATAAATTCCTAAGCCATTCTGCCTCCTTACATGCATCTGCTAATGCAATTAATTCTGATAACATAGTTGAGTCAGATATGCAAGATTGTTTCTTGGAACCCCAAGACACCGATGCACCCCCTAATGTAAAGATCCATCCAGTTGTAGACTTGGATTTGGATTCTACATTGTTCCAGGTTGCGTCACTATACCCTTCTATAACAGCAGGATATCCTTTATAAGATAAACCATAATCAATGGTCCCTTTTAGATACGCTAGAACTCTGGAAATAGCTTTCCAATGTTCATAACCTGGATTACTCGTAAATCGACACAGCACACTAATGGCATGTGCAATGTCAGGTCTGGTGCAATGCATAGCATACATAAGACTCCCAATAACACTAGAGTACTCAAGTTGAGAAATGGTACGTCCAGTGTTCTTTAGTAATTTAATACTAGGATCTAGGGGAGTTGGGGCTGGTTTGTCATTATAATGACCATACTTTTTAAGGAACATCTCAATATAGTGAGATTGGGTTAGTAATAACTCCCCCTCTTTCCTTATGATTTTAATTCCTAGAATTACGTCAGCCTCACCTAGATCCTTCATATCAAACTTAGAGGATAGAAACCTTTTAGTTTCATTTACACATGATATATTAGAACCAAATATTAGCATGTCATCAACGTATAAACATATTATAACATCACCGGTATTATCCGATTTGCTATAAATACATTTATCAGCATCATTAACAATGAAGCCATATGACAATGCTATCTTATCAAACTTCTCATGCCATTGCATAGGAGCTTGTTTCAGGCCATAAAGAGATTTTACCAATTTGCAAACTTTCTTTTCTTGGCCAGGGGTTTTAAAACCTTCTGGTTGTTCCATATATATCTCTTCCTCTAAATCTCCATTTAGAAAAGCGGTCTTTACATCCATTTGATGTACGACCAATTTATGAGTGGATGCAAGTGCTATTAGACAACGTATAGAAGAAATGCGAGCAACAGGAGCATAAGTATCGAAATAATCTACTCCGTGTCTTTGCTTATATCCCTTAGCAACTAATCTGGCTTTAAACTTATCAATGGATCCATTTGTATTCAACTTTTTCTTGAATATCCATTTACATCCTATTGGTTTAGCACCAGGAGGTAAATCAGTCAAAACCCAGGTTTGGTTAGACAATATGGAGTTCATTTCATCATTGATAGCATCTTTCCAAAAATTGGAATCTCTGGAATTCATAGCTTCAGAATAAGTCTTAGGATCATCATCGACGTTCATTACATATCTAGTTACATTAAGGACTTCGTCCTTACTACCTTCTATAAGATATGTTATGAAGTCAGGACCGTAGTCCTTCTCTATTCTCGCTCTTTTACTTCTCCTTTGTTCAGTACTGTGATCTGGCACTGATACATCCTTGTTGTTTTGAGCAGGAGCATACTCATCATCATTGACATCATTAGTCGTATCAGGACTAGATGACCTCAATGGAATCTCAACAGTTTGATTTTCAAAAAATTCTACATCTACTGATTCTATAATATCTAAGGTGTCAAGCATTAATAATCTATAAGTTATACTAGCAAGGGAATAACCTATAAAAGCACATTTAAAAGCTCTATTTCCTAACTTTGGTCGTTTGGGGTCTGGTTTTCTAACATATGCTAAACAACCCCAAGCTTTTAATCTATTTAAATTAGGTTTTCTATTAAACCATAATTCATAAGGGGAAATATTATTCCTTTTAAGTGGTACTCTATTTAAAATATAACAAGCAGATAACATAGCATCTCCCCACAAATTATTAGGTAAATTAGAACTAATAAGCATGGCATTAACCATCTCTACTAAAGTTCTATTTTTCCTTTCAGCGACACCATTTTGTTGTGGTGTATAAGGGGCAGTGCATTGGTGAATTAAACCATGTTGTTTACAAAACAACGTGAACTCATTTGAGAAATATTCACCACCACGATCTGAATGTAATACTTTAATTTTAACTCCTAATTGTGTTTCAACTTCTGCTTTGTAAATCTTAAATTTATCAAACGCTTCATCTTTTGTTTTCATTAGATAAACATAAGCATATCTAGTATAATCATCAATAAATGTGATATAGTATTGGTTACCACCATAGGTGATATGACTTTTTAGGTCACCCACATCACTATATACCAAATCAAGCAAACCGGTTTTCCTTTCTATGGATTTGAAAGATTTTCGGTGTATTTTTGCTTGAACACAAATTTCACATTTAGAGATAGAATTGAAATCACAATCAGAAATTAATCCTAACTTATGCATATTTTTAAGGGAATTATAATTAACATGTCCTAACCTACTATGCCATAAGCTAACTGAATCAACAATATAAACTAAGGATTTCTTTATTAGATTCAACTTAATCATGCCGTTACAAGAGTATCCCTGTCCAATGAATTTGCCGTTCTTGGACAACACTAATTTATCAGACTCATACACCATCCTGAATCCTCCTTTGTTAAGAAGGTATCCAGATATCAAATTCTTACAAATGTCTGGTACATAAAATACATTGACTAAAGTAAGAACTTTCCCAGAGGTGAGTGGTAGTTCTATAGTGCCCTTTCCCATTACTTTACTCGGAACCTTGTTCGCTCCAGTAACTTCATTTGCTTCTCCATTTTCTTCGTAGGTCTTGAATAGACTACGGTCTTTGCAAATATGAATGGTTGCTCCAGTATCAAGCCACCAATCATTATCTATACCACTAACGGAGTTTGCCTCTTGTACTACAGCCACAAGCGAGTCTTCGACCATATTTACTTTTTGTTGTTTCTTCCGCAGACGGCAGTCTCGGGCATAATGGCCGGGCTTGTTACAGAAATAACAAGCGCCTTTCTTTTTGTTGTTCTTGGGATGACCTTTTTTCTTAAACTGTGTCTCATTCTTAGGCTTTAACTTGTCAGTTATTTCAACATTATTAACCTTCGTATGAGACTCAGTTTGCGGATTATCATCTAGTTCGCGTTTACGAGAGTCTTCTTCTATACGAAGATGACGCTGTAAACCATCTAAATCATAATCCGTTTCCGCATGTTTCAATTTTTTCTTATAATCATTCCAAGAGTGAGGAAGTCGAGAAATTATTACCCCAACAACAAAAGATTCAGGGAGATCGATACTAGCATCTTTAAGTTGATTTACCAAAAGTAAGATTTCACTTACTTGTCCCACTATGGACTTATTCTCGATCATTTTGAAATTCATAAAATTACAAATAAGAAATTTCTTATTACTTGCCTCGGATATACGGTATTTGCTCTCCAGTGCAGTCCAAAGTGCTTTAGCAGTTTCCAGGCTTCGATGTGCGTTGTACACAGAAGTTGACAATGCATTCAGGATGTGCCCTCTACATAGGAAGTCGTCTTCTTTGCGTTTGGCACGTTTCAGTTTCAGCGCATCATCGTCCTTGTCAGTTTCTTCTGGAATGTCCTCCAATCCGTCTTCCAATATATAGAACAACTTGACGGTGATTAAGAAGAACTTCATTGTCTCTTGCCAACGAGTGAAGTTATCCCCGTCAAACCGCTCCAATCGAGTCAAATGTTGATTCATCACTTGCAACGCGCTCGAACCTTCCATGGTTGGAATATCGTCTAAAAATTGTTGGTAATATTGCGGTTCGAGATGATGGAGACAGCGATGAAAACTGTACTACGGACTTGAAGGATCTAGGAGTAGATTCTTTTAGACGATAGTTCAACCCACCACGTACAATCGGGTATCGAACTATAGCCTTCAGGATTCAATCAAGCCCTCAACCAGTGTAATCGGATTCAAGAAATGTACGGTTCTTGATCCGACCAAGAACACTTTGTATATAATCTCTGAGTTGATGCAAGTAGCAAGAAATCGAATGAAGAAAGAAGAAGAATAGATTAGCAACGTTTCTGTTTTGCAACGGCCGAGGGACGTTACAAAAACTGAGTAGAGAACTGTAACAGTTTCTGGAAGCAGAAGCCTTCGTAACAGAGAAAAGCTTTACGAAAACTGGAAGGAAGAAAAGTGTTTTGCAACAGGCCCGGCCCGGCACGCACGGTAGGTCGGACGGCGGCGGCGCGCGTGGTCTCCCTCCTTACAACGGAGCAAGCTTTGGGTGCCCAAAGGGCCCAACCCTTCACTTGAGAAACATCTATATAAACTTAGTTTTCTTCCTCTTTCCTATGGTGTGGGACAATAGTTTCCCTCCTTCTTCTTCTTTCCTTCAAAACAAAACTAGAGGCCAAATGTTGAAAATATCCAACATTCTTCATTGTCAAACTGAGTACCAATTATATTTGTAAGATTAACCAATACGTATAACACGTATTGCAAGTTTTCCAACTTTTATGTTTCCTACTACCCGATCAACAAAAAATAGTATAAAAATGAGACACGCACATGGATGATTAGTTTTCATGCTTATTTGTATTGTTCTCTGCTTGTGAATCATTCTTTTTTTCCCCACTTTTCGCAATCCTTCTGTATTTAGTACTCAAAATCCATAAAATGTATTAGTGTAAAGAAAAAGAATGTCACATTTTAGCACTTTGAAAATTAAATTAATATTTTTAAACTTAATTTACAAATTAAGGGATTTCAAGTTTAATGGTATTCTTAATTAATTTAAAAAAGATTTCTAGTTCAAGGTAAGGTTGGTCAAAGAAAGCTCAAAATCCAAATAATTCTGGATGACCTCAAAGTGCTTTCTTCCTGTCTATGCATGTGCTGTTTTCAATTTTTATTTAATATATATTGCTTTTGGATATGCAATTTAACGTAGCAGATTGATCCTTTGCATAGATTCAATCGAGTTAATATTTAAGATTTGTATATGTTGGGAATTATTGGTTGTGTTTTGTGACTTTTGTCACATGACTCTTTTGCTAAATTACTAACAAATTTGGAGTTGGACTTAGAGTTGAAAGAATAGTAAAACCCGTGATAATTTGGAGACAAATTTGAAGAATAATCTGGAGCTAAATTGGAAAAATGACGACTTAAAAGTATGAAACGGAGTATTATCATGATCGAAAATTACTGGCAACAGGGTATCACCTTGAGTCTTTACTTGCCCCTCATAAGTCATAAAGTTTGATAGTATATATTACATAGGATAAATTAAGGAACCTCTATATAGAGTCAGGTGCTAGAAAATCGTGCGGACGATACTCATTTATAATCTTATGTCATTCTAAGATAATTGACATAGGAGAAATGAGGTAATCTATAATCTTCAAAGTAAATGCATCAAGATCAAATAGAAATAGGAGCTCAAAATCAAACATATCCACAGCCATCTGTCACTAGGCCATACAACCTGCGCTTTCAAAAAACAAGCCCTATAGCATGGATAATGACCAAATGTTGTGCTATAACCTCAACAACAAGCTTTCCTGTACTTGTATCTATGAAATCAATCATCCAGTCATATTAAACATTTCAAAGTTCTAACTTTTTTTAAATGAACCAAATATGATGTGTAAAAGACAGTATTTTACTATTCTTCATCTGTTCACTATATTTAAATAATAATTGATTATATTTTAAGTAAATTTATCTAAAATTAATCACTTCATACATTGAATAACTTTCAAAAGCAAAATGTATGTATTCTTATTTTTAAAAGTAAGGCGCATGTACAATCATCCAGTCATATTATCTCGTTGAATATTTACTCATTTGTTTAGAAATATTCGAGTTAATAATTTATATTAACACGGAACATTAATATTCATTTGCATTTTTTGTTCGTACATAATCAATGTTATATTACAGGGATAAAACACTGAAGCATAGAGACAAGCTTTGCAAATGTTACATAGACAATCATTTCAAATCTTAGAGTCTGAACTAAGATATTTTTGGATTTTCTATACAGCTGTTTATGAAGTTATTTTCTTTCTTTCATCAAGGATGTGAAACCAACAATGGAATAGTTATATGGTAGCAATGGTGTTGAAGTTGGAGTCTCGAATTTTTCATTGCCATTGCCTTTTTAGTAGCTTAGGTGTTGTGATATTCACAATTTGAATATTGTGAAAGTTGTACCAAAAGCAATCATGTGACATGTCATCTTTTTTGTTTCAGGTCATTGCAAATCCAACCAAAAAAATCACATGTTATGAAGTATGGGAGAAGACTCATACGAAAAAGGACGGTTGCATGTCAGATTCGGCTTCTGCATACTTTGTAAGTTAAACAAATAATAATTTAGCTATTCTACAAAGTTTATGTAACAAATAACATCTCAAGTACTATTGTATTTTAGGATAAAATTGCAAAAACAAAGGAATCAATCAATGATAGCGACGAAGAAGACTTGCCATTAGATGAAGATATCCTATCACAAGTGTTTGGCAAGGACAAAAGAGGTCAGACTCGAAGTAAAGAAGCCAAAATATCAAGGACCCAAGTTAATGCTTCTAAGATTGTGCGTAAACAACTAAAGAAGGCTCAAGGAGGCCCAGAAGATTTAAAAACTAGGATGGATAATATGGAGGGTACATTGAAGTCGTTGGTGGACTTATTGAAGGGACGATATGTAGGTAAAGGAAATCATATAACGGACATTGCTTCAAACGAAGGAGGAAGTGGTACACCTCAGGGAAGTGTTAGAAGATTTCCGAATAACGACTTTGCCAATTCAATGAATTCGTCCGGTTTGCCCAATCAAAAATGTGAAATCCTGAACATTGACCTAGATGTCATTGCAACAGCCTCTGTATGCAGAGATTCGACAACATCCATTATACACAGAAAACCTGTACCTCCAACACATGAGAAGTTGGTTGTGGATAATATACTACTACCAGAAGAGAAAACAAGCAAACAAAATCATCATCTTGCTATTACCTTTGGTGAAGTTGGAATTGGTGATTATATGTGCCATCCAAAGAGTAATATTCGATATCTGTAGATGCATAAGCAGGTATGTATATATTATTATACTTTGGTAGTTTTAATGTTATGTTGCCATCTAAGTTTGTAAATTTATTTACTATTGCTAGTATGTGCTTCTGTTTTAGTTTTAGTATGTATATATGAATATATGCATCTATACACAGACGCACTTACACACGAACAAAGTAAATATACAGAGAAAACTATAAGCTGCTAAAGCTTAGTCTATTAAAGATGCCTAACACAAACCATCTTTTATTTTGAAAATTATTCACAGTATATTTCTACTTTTTTCTTGTATCTTTATCTCAGAGTTAAAAAATATCATTTATCTCCTGGAGCTTTACTTTTTCTTCATAATTTTTCGCCATCATTTATTGTATGACTTTTGTAGTATAGAAGATGCATATTTTTCAAAACTAAGAAAGCTACAGATAAATAAGTTAAGCCAGATTATAGGAAATTTAACCTTGTTAAGGATGTATGAAAAAAACATATGTTTGTATTTGTGAATGGTGTTTGATAGCTAAAGCTTAGTCTATACCATTGCTTTTGCATACGGTTGTTTATTCTAAAAATAAGAATAGTAAGGTGATTTATATTTGTGAATAAAAACATATGTTTGGGTGCTCTTTGAAATCATAAAATATCCACATCAGAATTACATGTTTTTTTCCGTAAAACGTAGAAAGTGTGTTAAAAAGAGCTTAAATCATTACAGTGCACTAAGCTGAGCGCACTGCCTTGCACTGAGCTTAACTAAGTGCACATTTAGTTTAATTTTATATTATGATTTTTGGCTCGAAGTAGATATGGTTTTTATGATTTTTTTCCCACTTACGTAAGTGTTACATATTGCATGTTTGTTATTATTCTAATAATAGCTTATTAGGCCCTTTTGCCATTTATTTTATGAATGCAGGCTTGTTTACGCAATGCTTAAAGGAAGATTGTGGATGGTGGTATTGTTGTAAAGGTAATAATAATTTGATATTCAAGTAATTTTCTAATTAAACGTTGCATAATATAGTTTGGTAACTATTAGAATAGTTAGCTTATTAACCGATTCATCATTTTATTGCACATGTACTCATTTGGTTTGGTAATTATTGAAATTATCATTCAATAGGGGGGAAAATATTACGAACAATAACAAAAATCAGACATAGTAAAATGGTTTGGATGAACATACTATAGGCCATCGTTTCCTTCTATTTTTTCAAAAGCAATTATACTATAGCTTCAATCAGCAAATTACTAGAATTACTAATCATATCTTTTCTTATAAAACATAGTGTAATTGCAGATAGTTACTTTGTGGTTGGGTGTGATCTCTTCTGGTATATCGTAAAACATAGTGTAAATGTGGATAGTTACTTTGTGGTTACTTGACAATAATATGTAGGAGTCGAACGTCGACTTATTGCCTTCCTTACGAAAATATTTTTGCAATACATAAGTTAATAAGTTGGAATACGATATTTTAATAATAGCAGTATACAGTTCCTTGATTGCAGTTTATGTAGGCTCCAATCTTAGTTATGTTAATTAAGTAGAAAGTTCACTGGAAGATAAGGCATATAAAGTGAAGTTGGAAATTGTGCTTTCTGTCGGTACTATCCAGCAAAAATTGTGATAAAATGTAGGGCTAAATGATGATACAAGTCATAAACGAGTTTTCTACACTTAGGTCTTATTAACTTATTTGCTTTTTCAGTGAGAAAATCAAATTATTGTCAAACAATTCATCCACTAAAGTAACTTATGTGCTGCTGCTCCTTTTCTTCTACTCTAACTGTTAAATAGTTGGACTTTTGGACTGTTAAACAGATTTAGCAGAATATTGAGAAGAAGAAGAAGAAGTGTTTAAATAGATAAGTAAAATTGTGATAAAATTCAGGGGTAAATGATGATATCAGTTATAAACAAGTTTTCCATACTTAGGTCTTATTAACTTATTTGCTATTTTTAAGTGAGAAATCAAATTATTGTCAAACAAATTCGTTCGCCGAAGTAACTTATGTGCTATTTCTCCTTTTCTTCTAACTTTTAAATGGTTTGACTTTATGACTATTAAACAGATTTAACAGAATCTTGAGAAGAAGTGTTTAAATAGATAAGTAAAATTACGATAAAAATTTAGGGGTAAATGATGATATGATGTTAGAAATCTGCTATTAGAAACTGCAATCGTTTCATATATTTTTAACGTTATGCAGTTTTTAATCTTAATGTGACCCTATTAATTAGGTCATAAATAGAACGTTTCATTTACCTTTAACGTTATGCAGTTTCTTATCTTAATGTGACCCGATTAATTAAGTCATAAATAGACCGTTCTATAATTAGAACATTAGGTCTGTGATTAATCTTAAGCGTTGAATTGGTATCACTACAAGAAAATTTTCTTTCAGTTGCATTTATTGGTAGCGTTTCAAGGCTTATGCAACTATTTCTAAGTTAACTCAGAAAAATGAACAAATAAACGTGGTCAATTGGTTTCCGCCAAATATTCGTGAAAATTTTCCTAAAATTTTACATGCCGCTCCTTTTCTCTTTTAAACAAACTTTTTTTTCCTCATCGCTAAAATTCCATGGCCGCTCCTTATCTCCTATCTCTCTCATTTTCGATTTCTAAATCACCCGTCTTCGTCATCACAAAATCTCTCGACTTCGTCTTCCAAATCTTTCCTCTTTGCCATCGATCTACCGACGAACACGAAAACCTAAATCAATTTTCGACATTCTACTTGGCTACGATTTATTGGCAAATTACACTCGGAAAGCTAAATCATCATCTCACCAACGTTGGCGAGCTTTTCGATTGACCGACTCAACCTAGGTATTGATTATAACTGCAGTCGCATCCAGTAAAAGATATGTTGCCTAATGTTTCTTACTGCGTCACTAGTCCTCCTCCATGGCGTAATTTCTCCTTTTTCCATTTACTATTTTTGCCTTAAAGTTGTTGTGCTAAGTGACCATATTGGGTTGATTGTATTTTGTTGTTATGTTGGATAAGGGATCTAGATGACTGTGATATATTTGATGTTTGTAAAGTTCAACTTTGCTAAATATAAAACAAAGAAAAACACAAGGCTAGTTTTCATTGATTTATTTCTTCTTCATTTTTCCTTAGTTTGATTGTGATATTTACTTTGTTTTGTACTCAGGAGAACTTGGTTTGACTATAAAGTTCACAATTCAACATAAAAATCCCTATCTGCTTTCTATATACATATTTTTTGCTACTGTCATGGTTGGCAATATTTTGTTCTAGCTAATTTAAGTCCAGTGTTCTCACTTATTTTAATCATGGTGTAATTTATATGTTTGGTTAAATTGGTTATATTTCTATATATTTTATTGGTGCAATTTCTTTTATATTTTCAATGATCTAGGGGGTGCTGGTAAATTTACTGTGGACACTTGGTTAGAATTTGAATTCATCCTAAATAATCATATGGCAACATCATTCTCTTTTGAGGCATGGACCATAGCCAGAAATGTTATGCCTTGTGAATTATAGTTAAAAGTTCTAAAATAATTGCATTTTTTGATAACATGATAAAAAATTTGATGCAGCCGAGGCCATTCTCTTAGGATTCCAGCATTACCTTGTTATGCTTGGAACGACACTGATCATCCCTACTGCACTTGTACCTCAAATGGGTGGAGGCAATGTATGTCTTTAACCCTCAACAATTGAGATCATATAGCATATTATGTGCATGTTTTTTGCTTCATTTGATCATTTGACCTTTTCTAATATAGGATGAAAAGGCTAAGGTAATCCAAACAGTACTTTTTGTTGCTGGTTTGAACACACTTCTCCAGAGCTTTTTTGGAACCCGATTACCAGCTGTCATTGGTGCATCATATTCTTTTGTCGTGCCTACTATTTCGATCATCCTGGCTGGTCGCTATAGCGATATTGTCGATCCACATGAGGTACTTAAGAGACTCTTCATTTTAACTTCCATTGAGTTATTTATCATTTTCAGACCTTGTTTGGAGGCTGTAGCTTATTTTAAATCTCTTATCTAGTATCTAAAATAAAGGTGAGGTTGGAGGACATGTGACTATTCTTAGTATCTAAAATTACGTCCAATTAAGTAAATTAATGCTAGATCTGATTTTGTGCTAACAAACGCCAATAGATAAACATAAATTTTATTAGATCTGCTCTGGAAACTTCAATACAGGCCCTTATCTAGTGCTATAGGAAAAAAAGAGGTTATCCTCTACCATGATGTTTACTTGACATCTGTGGTTAATCCCTAACATTGTATTTACTTGAAAGCGTCTCCAAAAATCAATTTAAGAAAGAACTATAGTGAGAACAAATTCTATAATAAATATGGAGAGGAAAGGTAAGGTTGGTCAAACTTTTAGGAACTTTGTTGTCTACCATGATGTATCAAAACAAAATGAGAGTTTGGTAAACCGGAGTTAGCAGGAGTATAAATTTGTAGTTATGATAATGAATAGACCTCGCTAAAATAAACATTGACAATTCATATATTCATTTGCTATTTATCTAGAAAGCACATCTTTTAAATATAAAATGTTTTCTTCTCGTAAGAGAGTAGGCAACAAAGAAAAGTACCCCGAACCCAAATTGAGGATACTGCATGCCTAAGAAGCAATGCTGAACTAATGGAAATTGCTCAAAGGTAATACAACTATAGACAAGTTTAAAATAAAAAATTAATACCAAAAATCAATAGTCCTCTATGTGTTTTAGATACAAATGAATTATTAATTAGTAGAAGCCACTGTAAAGAGAGATTTCCTAGACTTTTTGGAGCAGATTATATTTATATATTTGAAAGCATATAAACAGTACAAATGAGAGATTTCTTATTGTTCTTATTTGAAGGCAAAAATACAGATGCGGTAGGTAACCAAGAATATGAATTTGTCGTGTTTATTATATTCTGAAAATGGCAAATATAAGGGGAACCTGCACTTACACACATCTAACTGATGCAGTAGGGCAGCAGCCTCATTGGTTTACTGTGAATAAGTCGCTGAAGTAGAAACGAGTGTGTAATAGGGCTGCACAGCGTATTCGCTACAAGAGTGCGTGGAATGTAAACCAAGAAAATAAATGTCTGTTGGTATGTGAAAAGACAAGAGGCATGAATCTTGGCAGATGAAAGTTAATAATCATGACAATGTGAATGCAAGTAGGTTGGACGAAGTGTCCGTCCTGGAGTATTATAAGGAGTCTTATGTTCATTTTGAAAAGTGTGTGAGAAAATAGAAAAGCTGCTTGTTTATGCCCATCTTCATCTTCTTGTCTGTGAATTAAATATTTGTGTGTTTATTGTTTCTGCTGTTCAATCTTCTACGGAGTGAAACAATTTTTAATGTCTACAAAGTAATGCCAGAGTGAAGAGATGATTCCGTAGCGATGTGGTATTTGAATACAGTATATGATTTGGCTTAGATAATAAATGGTTGGATAAGTAGAAGTTTAAAGAACAAATTAATGAAAAAATACCAAGACAATTTTGTGTAAAATTTCCCCAAGCATTGTTTTACCTTTTGAAGATAGAATCTTGTTCTTATGAGGACCACTATGTAAAATTTCAACGTTGAATTCTTTAGGAATTGTGTCTGCACTTGGAATCTCATAATCCCATGTCCCTTCTGTAATCACAAGTCCTTCTGAATCTGTTTTGCATTCTTCGTAAAGAAAGAAACCTATGCCTTGAACAAATGAACCTTCAATCTACACAAAACAAAATGTACATGAGATATGAACATTCAACATACATAAAGAATTTCAAACAGAAACATACACAAAATTCTTAGGAGATAACTTGATGACTGTCATGGAGAAGTTCAGGCTTAGATCATCATCCATCTTTTAATTTCTCATTGCATCTCATTTTTATACAATCAATCAAAGAACCCTATTTTCTGTAATAAATAAGCAGAACTATGAAATTAAACTGTTCCCAGTTATCAATTGAACTGCATCATGCAAAATGGTAGCAAAAGAACTACTTAAGCCAAGTTGCATTATCATGCAGCTTACAAATATAATATTCTTACACAATGTGCACAATGCCAAAAATATGCATAGAAGATATTAATTCTATTCTTACACCTAAGTTGAATTTTATGCACAATAATATTTCAAAAACAATGGTCAATGAAGTGGATGAAAATGCATTATTGCTAGATGACAGTTAATTCAGTTGAGAATGTTAGTTTACGCTTAAATGATGAAGGAGGAGAGATACATAGGGATACTGCTATATATTGTTTTGATAACAATGTGTTAATTTAGGCTGTTAAAAAGAATTGGGAAGTTGTTGATAAGGCAGGGGATGATAATACTATTAATAAACAATTAATTGTGTTCATTGACTTGAAGGCATGGTTGAAGTCTATATGTCAGATTATGGTTGGTTTGGGTTATAATAATATGAGCAGTTTTGATCATAATTGCATGGATTGTTTAAAGTTATTTTGCATGGGTTCCTATGCTTATATTTCCAGTGTATTGATGCATGTATTTATCTTACTATATCCTCCACCTAACTAGTAATCTGCCCTTGTATTCAAATTAATACAACATTTTTGAAGTATAAATGTTATGTTTAATTCTAGTTTTTGAAATAAGAAAATCAAATTTTCCTATTAACTGATGTTGATGGTTTTATAATTTAGGAAGGAAATGAATGGGCTCTGCAACTCCATCTGTGGCCTGCCTTTCCATAGCTGCAAAAATGGAAGAGACGTTGGTGCCATCTCTACTTGATCTACAAGTATGTGCACACATATTTTAAAATAAATATATTATTTACAGTCTAATTATGTTGAATAAAATAGTTAGTTTAATGATGTAGGTGGAAAATGCAAGGTTCTTTTTTGACCCTAGAACAGTCTGTAAGATGGAAGTCCTTGTTCTTACAGCATTAGAATGGAGGCTTAGACCTATCACGCCATTTACATTCGTTGATTTCTTTGCTTATAAGGCTGATCCTAGTGGAGAATATGTCAACATTTGGTTTCTCATGCTACTCAAATTATCCTAGCTACGATCCATGGTAAAAACTTAGGTTGTTTTATCTATATTTTCAATCCTCTTTCTTAACATTCATGTATTGATTTTGTGATATACCAGATAGAACTATCTTGTTATAGGATATTATTTGTCAATATACATATGAATCCAAACTGTAATTTAAAATGCATAAGAGTATTTGAAAATTTTCCTGTGTTATACATAAGTAAATCCCTATATTATCACACCTTTTTTGTGCATTTTTGTGGCATAAAAAGTTAATTCTATCATTCAAGAATGTGCATACGTCACAGGTGTAAAATTTCTGGATCACTGCCCATCATCCATGGCTGCAGCTGCCATCATATGTGCATCTGATGAGACCACTGAACTTGGTTTCATTAATCGCTAGGCCTTAGACTAAAAAAGTATTGGTTGAAATCAATGCTTTGCATCAACCTTGTTCATCACATTTAAAAAATTTGTGCTCTGCAAATATAAATGAGTTATTTTATGATCCTAGAGTTGAGAATTTCTATGCACATAATATATGATAAACTGATAATCTGTAAACTTGGTAATTTTGCTCTGTTTCTATTATTAATTATTATATAAGGAAATGAACGAAAAATGAAGGAAATGAACGAAAAATGAAAGGAAAAAATGGCATAATACAATACCAGTTTGTTTGATCTCTCCATGCGACTTACATGACTTTCCACATATTTGTACAATGCTGAAACAAAAAAATTACTACTCATCGCGTTATGTGTACAATTACAATAATATCAAATATCTAGCATTGGATATAGGAAATCTTCATCTATGGTATTTGTATTCTGGTTATGATCATTCAAATTATTGTATTGTCAGCACGGAGACTAAGGGCAAATCTCTTCAGCAAATAGAAAATTGAGCTCATACTAGGTACCATTTTTTTTATGTATGCTTGTTCGTCATTTTTAATAATCAATCCGCTATTGTTAGAGGCAGTTTAATTTTGAACCGTTGGCAAACATTTAATACTAAAATATGTTTTTGTATTTGATATCAAATGTTTATCATAATTTCTTACATGCGGGAATTACATAAGTCCATAATACTTGCTGCAACATTTATAATACAAGATATATATTTTTCCAAATGGAAAACTGTTGTTGATGTTCTTTTCATGTGTTCTGCAGGTGATGGAAAAAGATACAAATGTGCATTGGGAAATTGAGAAGGTTATTTTTAGTTGCTTTAGGATTTATATTTGAGAAGAATATGTAATTTGGTGTGTTATTAGCTTCAACTGATGTTAGTTTTAAAACTTATTTAGTGTAGTTTTTGCACTATTCTTGTTGTTTTCATGATATTTAGAGTTGTTTCTGTGAATGCAGTTTTTATTATGTGTTGCAAATTTAGAACATTTTTTCATGTATGCAGTTTTTATTATGTGTTGCAATATAGAACATTTTTATGTTCCAAATGTGTTTTATATGTGCAGTTTTATGTATGTGTGCAGTTCTATGTATGCAGTTTTTATTATGTGTACAATTTTATGTATGCATTTTTTATTATATTTAGGATGTTTTATGTATGCAGTTTCAAAGTCACTTTTGGTAGCGTTTTTTAACCCCTACAGAAAATACCTATAGCTGCATTTAAAAGTGACTTTTGGTAGCGTTTTTTAAATCCTACAGAAAATACCTATAGTTGCATTTAAAAGTGACTTTTGGTAGCGTTTACTGCAACGCAACAAAAAGTTTTAGACTTTTAGTTGCATGTCGTATAGCAGCGTTCTCTATAACGCTACCATAAGTTATGGTAGCGTTTTTTCAACGCTACCAAAAGTCTTTTCTGGTGTACTGTATATGATGGACGTACCAGATTTAAAGTTAAATGTTATATAAAGGATTGGGTCCTCTCTCTCCCAGCTAACAGATGTATTCTTCTCCATCAAGAAACACATAAAGAAATAGGGTTAGAGAGAGAAACCGGATTCTGAGAAGAAGAGTAATTATTAGAAGTCAGAAGAAGAAGATGACAGCCATTACATCTTCCGCTGTTAATCAAGGTACGCCATCTTAAACAAAAAATCATATTAAGTTTTGTTTGTGAAATATTCGGTATTGGTGATCCTTGGGCTATTACTTGAATTGTTCATCATTAATCATGAAAGATCGAACAGTAAAGAATTTCTTTGACATTTGGTATCAGAGCCACCAATCAATAACTGAATATTTCCTATGATTGCAATTGATCTGTTCTATGCTTTACTCATGATGTTTAATCAAGTATGTGTTATAAGTCAATTATGCACATGAGATTTATGATTTTGTTAATCACCAAAGTGGTCGAAATCAGAATAATCATTTAGTGCATAAGTGACATAATGATTATTGATAAAAATTGCCAATCATAATAATACAAATTAAAAACTGGCATCACTAATGATAGAACCTGAGAACTTACCCAAAGGAAAGTCTTGTTCTATAACTAGTTGACATGATGAGGTTTAATAGATATCTTGATTAAATAAATATTGATCATCCAAAGATGTCAGTTCTATTTAATTGAATATATTTATTACTTACTTATGTTTTGGTATTTAATTATGTTAAGTATAAGATAGTATCTACCCAAAGGAGTGCTATATTATACTATTATGTACATATCTGAATCGCGTTAGCTATGAGCTTATAGTTATTTCAATTTTTTTATTTAATTTGCAGTAGTTCCCATGAATACACATGCTTCATCTGTTACATTGTTCACTGGTGTTAATTTTTCTGAATGGAGAGAACAAGTCAATTTCCATTTAGGTGTTCAGGATCTTGACTTGGCACTCCTTGAGGATAAACCTATTGCTCTTACAACAGCTAGTACTGAGACAGAAAAATCATACCATAAAGCATGGGAATGCAGTAACAGATTGAGCCTTATGTTTATTAAGATGACTGTTGCTAACAACATCAAGTCAACAATTCCGCAAACAGAAAGTGCTAAGGAATATATGCAGTTTGTGGAAGAGCGTTTTCGTTCAGCTGATAAGTCACTCGTTGGTACTCTTATGGCAGAACTCACGACCATGAAGTTTGATGGGTCACGAACTATGCAAGAGCACGTTATAGAGATGACTAATCTTGCAGCAAGGTTAAACTCCCTTGGACTTACAGTAGAGGATTCTTTTCTTGTCCAGTTTATCCTGAACTCGCTACCTTCTGAATATGGACCTTTTCAAATTAACTATAACACTATAAAGGATAAGTGGAATGTTAATGAATTGGCCAGTAGACTTGTTCAGGAAGAAGGACGTTTGAAAAATCAAGTGAATCACTCAGTAAGTTTTGTGAGTAATAAAGCTGATAAAGAAAAGAATGGAAAATCAAGTCATTTCAAGAAGAAAAAGGCACCTGCTAAGAATGGGTAGGATAAGGAAAAGAAGGAACTAAAGGATGTTCGATGTCATTTCTATAAAAGGAAAGGACATTATCAAAATGATTGTCCGAAAAGGATAGCTTGGTTCGAAAAGAAAGGTAATCATCTATCTTTCGTATGTTTTGAATCAAATTTAGTTGAAGTTCCTATTAATACATGGTGGCTTGATACTGGTGCTACAACTCATGTCTCCAATAATATGCAGGGATTTCTTATGATCCGAACCATAAATCCAAATGAAGATCGTTTTCTCTTTATGGGAAACGGAATGAAATCCACAATAGAAGGCATTGGAACTTATCGTCTAATTCTAGAAAGTGGATATGTATTAGACTTATATAGTACCCTTTATGTACCTTCATTATCTAGAAACCTTATTTCCGTAAGTAAGTTGGATATTTCTGGTTTTAGATGTACGTTTGGATCTGGTTGTTTTGATTTATATAAGAATACTGATAATGTTGGTTCTAGTATTCTAATTGATGGTTTATATAAATTGAAACTGAATGACACTTATGCGAATTCCTTGCTGAATGTAATAAATAATGTTGGATGCAAACGTAGCATGTTGAATGAAAATTCTGCTTTCTTATGGCATAAAAGACTAGGTCACATATCCAAAGAAAGAATGATGAGATTAGTAAGTAATGAAATTTTGTCAAATTTGAACTTTAGTGATCTAGAATTATGTGTGGATTGTATTAAAGGTAAACAAACCAAACATAATAAGAAAGGAGCCACTAGAAGCAGCCAGCTTCTTGAAATAATACACACTGATATTTGCGGACCTATGGACACTCCAGCCTTTAATGGAGAAAAGTATTTCATCACTTTTATTGACGATTTTACCCGCTATGGTTATGTCTATTTGCTTCATGAAAAATCTCAATCTGTGAATGTCCTTGAGACGTTTGTAAAGGAAGTTGAGAGGCAATTAGATAAAAAGGTGAAAATCATAAGGTCTGATAGACGTGGTGAATATTATGGCAAATATAATGAGTCAGGCCAGTGTCTAGGTCCATTTGCAAAATTCCTCGAAAGTCATGGCATATGTGCGCAATACACAATGCTAGGTACACCACAGCAAAATGGTGTAGCAGAAAGGCGCAATAGGACGTTAATAGATATGATTAGGAGTATGATGTCAGATTCTACACTACCTAAGAATTTGTGGTCGTATGCTCTCAAAACCGCTAATTATTTGTTGAATAGGGTTCCTAGTAAAGCTGTTCAAAAGACTCCTTTTGAATTATGGACTAACATGAAACCTAGCTTAAGACACCTACATGTTTGGGGTTGTCCAGCGGAAGCGAGAATTTATAATCCATATGAAAAGAAATTAGATTCTCGAACGATTAGTGGGTATTTTTTAGGTTACCCTGAAAAATCTAAAGGATATGTGTTTTACTGTCCTAATCATACTCCAAGAATTGTAGAAACTGGTAATGCAAGATTCATTGAGATTGGTGAAGTCAGTGGGAGTACTAGAAGAGAAATAGTGGAAATAAAGGAAACAAGGATAAATGTTACATTGCCTAGAATAGTTCCTCCATCTACTAATTCTCCAAATGTTGTTCTAGCTGTTGGAGAACAGCATGATGATGAACAACATATAAATAAAGAAATACTCCCGAAGGAAATGACTTACATAATGCTGATATGCATGAACCACAACAAGCAGCATTAAGAAGATCTCAAAGAGATCGTAGGTCAGCTATTTCTAATGATTATATGGTTTATATGCAAGAATCAGATTATGATATAGGAATCAATAAGGACCCAGTTTCGTTTTCACATGCTGTAGAAAGTAAAGAGTCAAAGGAATGGATTAATGCCATGAAAGAAGAACTAAAATCCATGCAACATAATGAAGTTTGGGATCTCGTTGAGTTACCACATGGCTGTAAAAGAGTCGGATGCAAATGGGTTTTTAAAACCAAACACGACTCTAGTGGTAATATCGAACGGTATAAAGCTAGACTTGTTGCTAAGGGTTACACTCAGAAAGATGGTGTTGATTACAAGGAGACATTTTCTCATGTTTTGAAAAAGGACTCACTAAGAATAATAATGGCATTAGTAACACATTATGATTTGGAATTGCATCAAATGGATGTGAAAACAACCTTTCTGAATGGATATCTTGATGAGGATGTTTATATGGATCAACCTGAGGGTTTTTCTGTAAAAGGTAAAGAACAATTGGTGTGTAAACTTAAGAAGTCAATATATGGGCTTAAACAAGCATCCCAGCAATGGTATATTAAGTTCAATACCATTATTACATCTTTTGGTTTTAAGGAAAATACAGTTGATCACTGTTTATACCAAAAGATCAGTGGGAGCAAGTTTATTTATCTAGTCCTTTATGTTGATGACATCTTGCTTGCTGCAAATAATTTAAGCATATTGCATGAGACTAAGGAATTTCTCTCAACGAACTTTGAAATGAAAGATATGGGAGAGGCATCCTATGTGATTGGAATAGAAATATTTCGTGATCGATCACAAGGAATATTGGGATTGTATCAGAAAGGATATATCGAAAGGATTCTAGAGAGATTTGGAATGAGTAAGTGTTCACCTGGGAAAGTTCCTGTACATAAAGGTGATAAATTCAATCTCATGCAATGTCCTAAGAATGATGTTGAACGAAAGGAAATGGAATCAATTCCATATGCATCTGTAGTTGGTAGCCTAATGTATGCTCAAACTTGTACTAGACCGGATATCAGTTTTGCGGTCGGTATGTTAGGGAGGTATCAAAGTAATCTAGGAAGGGAACATTGGCAAGCTGCAAAGAAAGTGTTAAGGTACTTACAAGGCACAAAAGATTACATGCTCATGTATAGTAGATCCAATGAATTGGAGGTGATTGGATATAGCAATTCAGATTTTGCTGGATGCATCGATACTAGAAAATCGACTTTTGGTTACCTGTTTATGTTTGCTCAAGGAGCCATATCATGAAAAAGTGCGAAACAAACTATCGTTTCTTCATCTACTATGGAGGCAGAATTTGTGGCATGTTATGAAGCCACAATTCATGCATTATAGTTGCGGAACTTTATTTCAGGACTTGCGGTTGTCGACACCATTAGCAAGCCGCTGAAAATTTATTATGATAACACTACAACAGTGTTTTTCTCAAAAAACGACAAGTACTCTAAAGGTGCCAAACATATGGAACTGAAGTATCTTGTTGTGAAAGATGAGGTTCAGAAACAAAGAGTGTCAATCATGCACATCAGGACAGAACTTATGATTGCAGACCCTTTGACGAAAGGGTTACAGCCAAGACAATTTAAGGAACATGTTCAAAGAATGGGTCTTGGTTGTATTAATAATAATTGATGTGTGACATTCTGAGCTCCTTTGTGTGTCTCTGATATACAATGATGTGTCTCTTTTTTTAATGTGGTAGTACGTACTTTATGTAATTTTAAACAAGAAAGAGTCTTATAAAGATATTATGTTTAATCATTATGATATAAGACATTATGTGGACCATTATGCTGTTTTATATAAATTATGAGTATAAAATGATGGATTGCTGGTATTGTAGTATATGGAAGGGAATGCATTGAATTAATAATGCACAACCGCCATAACTCTCAGCAGTTTATCATAGTATGATGTTCAACACTTGATATTATGAATAATCGGGTCAAGTGGGAGAATGTTAGAAATCTGCTATTAGAAACAGCAATTGTTTCATTTACTTTTAACGTTATGCTGTTTCTAATCTTAATGTGACCCTATTAATTAGGTCATAAATAGAACGTTTCATTTACCTTTAACGTTATGCAGTTTCTAATCTTAATGCGACCCGATTAATTAAGTCATAAATAGACCGTTCTATAATTAGAACATTAGGTCTGTGATTAATCTTAAGCGTTGAATTGGTATATGATGGACGTACCAGATTTAGAGTTAAATGTTATATAAAGGATTGGGTCCTCTCTCTCCCAGCTAACAGATGTATTCTTCTCCATCAAGAAACACATAAAGAAATAGGGTTAGAGAGAGAAATCGAATTCTGAGAAGAAGAGTAATTATTAGAAGTCGAAAGAAGAAGATGACAGCCATTACATCTTCCGCTGTTAATCAAGGTACGTCATCTTAAACAAAAAATCATATTAAGTTTTGTTTGTGAAATATTCGATATTGGTGATCCTTGGGCTATTACTTGAATTGTTCATCATTAATCATGAAAGATCGAACGGTAAAGAATTTCTCTGACATATGACTCATAAACAAGTTTTCCACACTTAAGTCTTATTAACTCATTTGCTATTTTTAAGTGAGAAAAACAAATTGTTGTCAAATAATTTGTCCACTGAAGTAACTTATGAGCTATTTTTCCGTGCCCATGCGCACCTCGCAGAGAAAGAGGAAGGGTTTCATTGACATCCCAGTTTTGTTTGACCCTTTTAGCACCCCTATTTTTGAGTAAATTTTGTGGACATGTTCCTTTTTTAAGATTATTTTCACAATAAACTAACTCAACTGAGTAAGTCCAACATAATGAAATTTATGTTTCAAATCAACGGTTAAAATACATGTATTAACAGTGATCGATGTTTTGAAATAACCTCCTTTTTATACTTATATATTCATAATGTAGATTACATCTATAGAAATGTTGCATTTAGTATAGTGTAACTCAAAATATGATAAATGTGCTAAATGGGAGCTATGAAAAAGAGTGTCATTGAACTATTGAATTCGTGTTGGTCATTGGGATAAAGAGCGGAAGAGGAGTAAGAATGAAAGCACAAGAAGATGTGTTTTTTAGACAGGTTACCCTGTTATGTTCATAGAACCGAATCCTATGCTAGTTCCTTCTTTCAGCAGTATATCTAGTACCATCTTTTCCTTTTTACCAGTTGTAACAACCCAGGGTTTTATAGTAGTTGAATATCGTCAAATGACAATTTAATTCGTTTAGCAATTGCAATTGAAGTTTTTAAATTTGAGTTGAAATTCTTTTATAAATTGTTAAAAGGAATTGTGGGCTTTGAAATTGATTTGGCCCAAGTCTTTTCTTTGTTGCCATGATGTTATCTATACCTTTCCCCTTGTACTCGTTCACTCGTGAAAAACCCGTCCACCCTTTTCTTTCCTGATTCGAAAAAAAAAAGAAAACCCTAGAAAGAAAGCAAACTAACGAAATAAAATGGCGACATTCTCTTCGTCCTCGTTCCTTCCGCTTCGTCAAGATTAGGGTTCGAGTATGTTGTTGGTGCTGATTTCAATGGCTCGAGTCGAGGTGGATTTCCTGCTCGAATGGTCGCTCGTCTCTGAGATGCTCGACTGCTTCTATTCGTTGACTAAGGTGAGTGACAATTGTTACTCACATCTAATTTGAACTCCCTGATTCTACTATTTTCGTATGATTTTGTTGCTGTTTAGCATGACTTTGGTCACTCTATATTTTTGCTGTTAAATCTTGGTTTGAAGTTGTTGATTGCAAATTTATAGGAATCGAATTTCTAAAGTTTCGTTCGTACAAATTATGTTGAATTTCTCTTGACCAATTGAGGTTACTTGGATGCCTGTGATTTTTCCCTAACTTGTTCGTTTTCATATATGCGAGATTTTCATCGTTGAAAGTTCGATGTTTTATCTGACTTTGTCAAATTGTACAGTTTGACTTGATTTTACGATGTCAAAGTTTTGGAAGAGGGTAATTTCTTTCTTTGTGCTGTTCATCTTCTTGCTACCACAGTTTCGAATTTGTTTGCATTGGAAAGTATGTTGACTTCGGCTTGTACCTTAATTTACTTGTAGCCATTAACTGTCGACCTCGGCCTTGACTTTAAAATGTGAAACTGCTTCTGACTTTGTAGTTCCATAATTTTTATGATCTTGTGCCTGCATATATAGGGCCTTGTATCACTTGTTGGTCTTTGGTATAACTCGCCACTTCGGTTACTTTAAATATATGATTTTTCACTTGGTTTTGACAGGAGTGTGTTTGCATACTGTTGCATTTAGGCTCGAGTATAATTGAGTCTTGTTGTCACTTGCATTTCGTTATCCATTTGACTTTGTTGAGCTAATAAGTGTTGTCACACAAGTCTGGTCTGCATACATGAAGTATTCATTCCTGATGGCACTGCCCAGCGTTGTTGAGACTATTTACTTCGAGACAGTATTACTTGGGTACTGTCAGATCCATATTGCATTTACTTTTGGTCATATGCTAGAATCAGATACATTGCATTATTCATTTGCAGTTGTATTTAGTTGCACTGACTTTGTACCTACCTGCTTGCATTTGCAGTCACTAGTATCTCTGTTTCATACTGGTGCAGTGATTAGCTTATTCATGTCTACTTGCATTGTCACGTGCACTTAATTGTTCATTGATTTTATTTGGTATAGATATGAATGTCTATACTTGAATTTGTATTGCAGTTGCCTAACTTCATGGGGTCGGGTTTATGTATACTTGACGTATGCACATTACACATATATTGGGTCATAGCAGCATATATGAGTATATTCATCTAATCTGAGCATTTATGGTTGGTAGTTTGTTGTTTTCCTGCTGTTGGTCCTTATGTATCCACCAGTCTGCAATTTTGATGGTTCCACATGAGCTTATATAGTAGTGCCCTTAAGTCTGGGCACGTGTGCTTCATGTAGTATTCTCAGTTATTTGTCGCAGTTATTTACTGCATCTATTGGGGACTTCATTCTTTACTACTTGGGTTTTGTTGTAGTCATTTTACCGCGTATGTTGGAGATTGTACGTGTTGAAACAGTGGTTTTATGCCTTTTGTTGCATACATCTTGCAGTCTGTTTTGATCACTGCATAACTTTTAATTTATGTTGCTTTGAGGCTATTTTGATTTGTTGAAGCTTTGTATTTGTGTTGAATCATGACAACCATGGCTTGACCTTAGCATTTAGTTCCTTGTTTACAGTTGCCCTTGAACACTTGTGGTGACTGCAGTTTAGTTTTATAGGCAGTTTTGCCTGGTTGGTTTGCATTGTATTAATTCATTTAGAATTGTTTTCGAATTTACTTGAGTTGATTTACAGTGTGTTGAGGCAGCTTGCATATGAATTAGTTGTCTTGACCACTTGAGATATTTGGATTTGTTTTCGAACTTCCTTGTGTTGAACCCAGTATTTTGAGTTTGACATTGCGATCATTTGTGAAATTTCATCGTGTACATGTGTGCACAGTGTCCATGTCTGCCCGCTTTTACATTTGAGGCTGTGGCATTGAGATTTGAATCTTCATTTGATTTTGGTTTGTGGATTTTTGGCGTATTTCGGGTTGTAGTGGCGAGGCAGTATACACGTGCGTATACTGCAGCCCTACCAGAGTTGATGATTTAAATCTGCTGTTATGTTGTCTAACACTGTTTAGTGTTATATCTGCCGTTATTTGATTCTCTTATCGAAGAGTTGGATATACGAGATTTCTGTGACTGTCGCCTAATTGATATTGCTTATTATTGCTTCTGTGCATTAATAACTGATTTTGAATTAGACTGACCCGTGTATTATTTTCTTTTGAATTTAATACTCGGGTCAGACCCGAGTTATTTCAGGTTGTAGATTTTCTTCTTTGAGTTGCTGTTCAGGATTTGAAGACTTTTCACATCTTCTGAAGTTGTCAGTGTCATTCTGTAGTAGTCGTGTCAGTGTATAGAACGATATGTATTCATGTATATTAGTTGATAATGTACTTGTATATATAACTTCTAGAGTCGACAGTTGTAGTTGTATCATATGTATTGTGTCAACTATGTTGTAACTGACATCAGTTATATATATATGAGACTTTTGTTTTTATCTGTGTTCCGCATTTATATTATCTGTGTTATCGTTATATCTAATGTCCTAAACTATTATGAACCATCGTAGTTTGTTTTATACTGATAATTGGGTGTGTCGATGGGAGTAAATAAATAAGATGAAAAATAAAAAGTATATACCACTCCTATCGAGATAACCAATATTAGTGTAAGGCCAATTACGGATGGTCGCTCCTATCCAGCCTTATTCTTCGTAATAATAGACAGTATTTCTTTTAATACTCTTTGTTATTATGAGCATAGAGGTGGGGCGTCACAGTTGGTATCAGAGCTTGGGGTTTATGGACATAATTTAAAGCATAACTTGGATGGAACATATGTTACAACTATTAGTCGATGTTTTATCTGTGATTTGAGTCAAAACTAAAGTTTTGAAATTTTGATGAAATTTTTAAATAACTTTATTTAAAAATAATAGTGAAATTGTGTTCTGATGATTTGATTGATTTGTGTTCTGTTTATCAGAGTGCGCAGCGGAAACAGTGAAACTGTCTTCGCTGAGTACAACTGATAATCTTTTTGATTTAAAAATTAAAATACGAAATTGATATGAATTTCATTTGTTGTTTACATAGCTGTAATTATTTTATTTCTTTGAGAACTTCGAATCCGAATTGAGGATTCGAAGAAATTGCAGATATGTGATTTTTGTTGAAATTTCCGCTGGCTTTCTTTTGTACTAATCATCTATTGATTAGATTTTTGCTGTTTTAAATTATCTTCATTGAAGATACATTTGAATGATTCTTTGTCCATTTTGTAGTACGTGCAAAAATTTAAATTGCACGTTATTGCCTTTATTTTACGTTGAACCGATGCTTGGTTATGAAACGTATTTTGTTGCCGTTATTTTTACAACGGAATTTTACACCAATACTATATTTTGAAGTACGGTGTTTTGTGGCATTTTGATGAATGAGAATTCACTGACGTTACATTTTGATGTAGATTGTTTTGATGTGATTTTGACGTTTTAAAACTACTGTCGCTTTGGCTTCCGTAACCGTCAAATTTTAAAAGTGGATTTTCAAGCGGTTATTCCGCAGTGCTGATTTGTAACCGTTTTTACGGTATTTTGAGAAGTACAATTTCCTTATCGAAATTGTTACTGATTTGCTGTTTTAATCACGTGGTTAGAAAATTGTTTTAAAATGAAAATTGTTTTATAAAATTTTAGCAGTTTGCGTTTTCAAAAGAATGAGAAAGCGACTTAAACGATTCAGCAAAATCGAGGATTATGACCCCTTTCTTTTACTGTTTCGCTTAACTCTGGACTTGTTCAGTTGAGAATGCGAATTGTTATTTTTACAAAAAAAACAAAATTGTTTTCAAAAATTTTACAGTTTGCGATTTCAAAAGAATGAGGAAGCGATTTAAACGTTTCAGCAAAATCGAGGACTATGACCCCTTTCTTTTACTGATTCGCTTAATTCCGGACTTGTCCGTTTGAGAATGTGAAATGTATTTTTACAAAATACACAATTTTGCACTTTCAAGGAAACGATGAAGAGAATCAAACGATTTAGTAAAACACGTGGTATGGGACATGTGCGTTTGCTATTTCGGTTAATTCCGGACTCGTTAATTGAAATATTTGATGATTTCGTGTGCTTTCGGGCCACTCTGCGGACCTTCGGGTCATTTGTTGGGCTTTCGGGCCACTCTGCGGACCTTCGGGTCAAATACCAGTACTAGACCTTCGGGTCACTCTGCGGACCTTCGGGTCAATCTGATGGGCGCCAAAATTATGTTGAGTACTTGGTAGGCTTCGGCCACTCTGAGATGCACGTGCGGCGAATTAAAAACTCGCCATCTGATGGGATCGATCCAAGCTTTTATGTTGATTTTCTAGTCTTCTTAATTGATTTCTAGATATTTGTTGCATCCAATTATCTGCAGGTAATTGGATATTTGTTGATATGAGTTCTGATTATCGTTTTTGATAATCAGATATTTGTTGTTTCTAATTATCGCTTGTGATAATTAGATATTTGTTGATATGAGTTCTGATTATCGTTTTTTGATAATCAGATATTTGTTGTTTCTAATTATCGCTTGTGATAATTAGATATTTGTTGATATGAGTTCTGATTATCGTTTTTGATAATCAGATATTTGTTGTTTCTAATTATCGCTTGTGATAATTAGATATTTGTTGATATGAGTTCTGATTATCGTTTTTTGATAATCAGATATTTGTTGTTTCTAATTATCGCTTGTGATAATTAGATATTTGTTGATATGAGTTCTGATTATCGTTTTTGATAATCAGATATTTGTTGTTTCTAATTATCGCTTGTGATAATTAGATATTTGTTGATATGAGTTCTGATTATCGTTTTGATAATTGGATATTTGTGCTTTTAATTATCACTTTAGATAATTAAATATTTGTTGATTTGAGATTTAATTATCGTCTTTGATAATTAAATATTTGTTGATTTTAGATTTAATTATCGCTGTTAGATAATTAAATATTCGTTGATTTGAGATTTAATTATCGTCTTTGATAATTAAATATTTGTTGATTTTAGATTTAATTATCGCTGTTAGATAATTAAATATTCGTTGATTTGAGATTTAATTATCGCTTTAGATAATTAAATATTTGTTGATTTTAGATTTAATTATCGCTGTTAGATAATTAAATATTCGTTGATTTGAGATTTAATTATCGCTTTAGATAATTAAATATTTGTTGATTTTAGATTTAATTATCGTTGTTAGATAATTAAATATTCGTTGATTTGAGATTTAATTATCGCTTTAGATAATTAAATATTTGTTGATATGAGATTTAATTATCTCTTTTGATAATTAAATATTTGCTGGTTTGAGATGTAATTATCGCTTTAGATAATTAAATATTTGATGAATTTAAAATTTGATTATCGCTTGTGATAATAAGATATTTGTTGAATTTGAAATTTGATTATCGCTTGTGATAATCAGATATTTGTTGAATTTGAAATTTGATTATCGTTTGAGATAATTAGACATTTGATTTGTTTCTGATTATCGTTTGAGATAATTAGATATTTGATTTGTCTTCTGATTATCGTTTGAGATAATTAGATAATTGATTTTTGCTGATTTTGTTGATAAGAGATTTTCTAGTCTCTAATTTAGTCTAGATTATGTTGATTTTATTGAATTGTTGTTTTCTATCTATCACCGTTGATAGTTAGAATTTGCTGATATAAAGTTTGTGTTTCCAGTTATTTGTTGCATAACTAGATAATTGCAGTTTTGCAAATTGTGATTTGTGCTTTCTAATCATCTCTGTTGATAATTAGCTTTTGCTGTTTTCTAATTATTGTATCGATAATTAGATATTGTTGTTTTATGATTTCTGAATCTCAATTATCTAGTTGATAACTAAATAGTGCTGATAATAGTATTTATTCAGTTTTGCTGCTTTCTAATTATCTATTGATAGTTAGATTTTGTTGAAGATTTGTGAATCTCTTTATTGAGATTAAAAGATTTCTTTGGTATTTGTGTTCTCGATTCTTATTTTCTAGCATAACCAGTTTATGGTAGAAAATTATTGTTATAGACAAATTTAAGTATGAAAATTGCGGGGACGCAATTTTTATAAGGAGGGGAGTCTGTAACAACCCAGGGTTTTATAGTAGTATCGTCAAATGACAATTTAATTCGTTTAGCAATTGCAATTGAAGTTTTTAAATTTGAGTTGAAATTCTTTTATAAATTGTTAAAAGGAATTGTGGGCTTTGAAATTGATTTGGCCCAAGTCTTTTCTTTGTTGCCATGATGTTATCTATACCTTTCCCCTTGTACTCGTTCACTCGTGAAAAACCCGTCCACCCTTTTCTTTCCTGATTCGAAAAAAAAAGAAAACCCTAGAAAGAAAGCAAACTAACGAAATAAAATGGCGACATTCTCTTCGTCCTCGTTCCTTCTGCTTCGTCAAGATTAGGGCTTCGAGTATGTTGTTGGTGCTGATTTCAATGGCTCGAGTCGAGGTGGATTTCCTGCTCGAATGGTCGCTCGTCTCTGAGATGCTCGACTGCTTCTATTCGTTGACTAAGGTGAGTGACAATTGTTACTCACATCTAATTTGAACTCCCTGATTCTACTATTTTCGTATGATTTTGTTGCTGTTTAGCATGACTTTGGTCACTCTATATTTTTGCTGTTAAATCTTGGTTTGACGTTGTTGATTGCAAATTTATAGGAATCGAATTTCTAAAGTTTCGTTCGTACAAATTATGTTTAATTTCTCTTGACCAATTGAGGTTACTTGGATGCCTGTGATTTTTCCCTAACTTGTTCGTTTTCATATATGCGAGATTTTCATCGTTGAAAGTTCGATGTTTTATCTGACTTTGTCAAATTGTACAGTTTGACTTGATTTTACGATGTCGAAGTTTTGGAAGAGGGTAATTTCTTTCTTTGTGCTGTTCATCTTCTTGCTACCACAGTTTCGAATTTGTTTGCATTGGAAAGTATGTTGACTTCGGCTTGTACCTTAATTTACTTGTAGCCATTAACTGTCGACCTCGGCCTTGACTTTAAAATGTGAAACTGCTTCTGACTTTGTAGTTCCATAATTTTTATGATCTTGTGCCTGCATATATAGGGCCTTGTATCACTTGTTGGTCTTTGGTATAACTCGCCACTTCGGTTACTTTAAATATATGATTTTTCACTTGGTTTTGACAGGAGTGTGTTTGCATACTGTTGCATTTAGGCTCGAGTATAATTGAGTCTTGTTGTCACTTGCATTTCGTTATCCATTTGACTTTGTTGAGCTAATAAGTGTTGTCACACAAGTCTGGTCTGCATACATGAAGTATTCATTCCTGATGGCACTGCCCAGCATTGTTGAGACTATTTACTTCGAGACAGTATTACTTGGGTACTGTCAGATCCATATTGCATTTACTTTTGGTCATATGCAAGAATAAGATACATTGCATTATTCATTTGCAGTTGTATTTAGTTGCACTGACTTTGTACCTACCTGCTTGCATTTGCAGTCACTAGTATCTCTGTTTCATACTGGTGCAGTGATTAGCTTATTCATGTCTACTTGCATTGTCACGTGCACTTAATTGTTCATTGATTTTATTTGGTATAGATATGAATGTCTATACTTGAATTTGTATTGCAGTTGCCTAACTTCATGGGGTCGGGTTTATGTATACTTGACGTATGCACATTACACATATATTGGGTCATAGCAGCATATATGAGTATATTCATCTAATCTGAGCATTTATGGTTGGTAGTTTGTTGTTTTCCTGCTGTTGGTCCTTATGTATCCACCAGTCTGCAATTTTGATGGTTCCACATGAGCTTATATAGTAGTGCCCTTAAGTCTGGGCACGTGTGCTTCATGTAGTATTCTCAGTTATTTGTCGCAGTTATTTACTGCATCTATTGGGGACTTCATTCTTTACTACTTGGGTTTTGTCGTAGTCATTTTACCGCGTATGTTGGAGATTGTACGTGTTGAAACAGTGGTTTTATGCCTTTTGTTGCATACATCTTGCAGTCTGTTTTGATCACTGCATAACTTTTAATTTAAGTTGCTTTGAGGCTATTTTGATTTGTTGAAGCTTTGTATTTGTGTTGAGTCATGACAACCATGGCTTGACCTTAGCATTTAGTTCCTTGTTTATAGTTGCCCTTGAACACTTGTGGTGACTGCAGTTTAGTTTTATAGGCAGTTTTGCCTGGTTGGTTTGCATTGTATTAATGCATTTAGAATTGTTTTCGAATTTACTTGAGTTGATTTACAGTGTGTTGAGGCAGCTTGCATATGAATTAGTTGTCTTGACCACTTGAGATATTTGGATTTGTTTTCGAACTTCCTTGTGTTGAACCCAGTATTTTGAGTTTGACCTTGCGATCATTTGTGAAATTTCATCGTGTACATGTGTGCACAGTGTCCATGTCTGCCCGCTTTTACATTTGAGGCTGTGGCATTGAGATTTGAATCTTCATTTGATTTTGGTTTGTGGATTTTTGGCGTATTTCGGGTTGTAGTGGCGAGGCAGTATACGCGTGCGTATACTGCAGCCCTACCAGAGTTGATGATTTAAATCTGCTGTTATGTTGTCTAACATTGTTTAGTGTTATATCTGTCGTTATTTGATTCTCTTATCGAAGAGTTGGATATACGAGATTTCTGTGACTGTCGCCTAATTCATATTGCTTATTATTGCTTCTGTGCATTAATAACTGATTTTGAATTAGACTGACCCGTGTATTATTTTCTTTTGAATTTAATACTCGGGTCAGACCCGAGTTATTTCAGGTTGTAGATTTTCTTCTTTGAGTTGCTGTTCAGGATTTGAAGACTTTTCACATCTTCTGAAGTTGTCAGTGTCATTCTGTAGTAGTCGTGTCAGTGTATAGAACGATATGTATTCATGTATATTAGTTGATAATGTACTTGTATATATAACTTCTAGAGTCGACAGTTGTAGTTGTATCATATGTATTGTGTCAACTATGTTGTAACTGACATCAGTTATATATATATGAGACTTTTGTTTTTATCTGTGTTCCGCATTTATATTATCTGTGTTATCGTTATATCTAATGTCCTAAACTATTATGAACCATCGTAGTTTGTTTTATACTGATAATTGGGTGTGTCGATGGGAGTAAATAAATAAGATGAAAAATAAAAAGTATATACCACTCCTATCGAGATAACCAATATTAGTGTAAGGCCAATTACGGATGGTCGCTCCTATCCAGCCTTATTCTTCGTAATAATAGACAGTATTTCTTTTAATACTCTTTCTTATTATGAGCATAGAGGTGGGGCGTCACACCAGTCCTATTTGGTGGACAGTTGATACTACTAACGGTGTCTGTATTAACAGAACTGTTGTTTATAATTGGCATAGGAAGGCTATTTTGATGATTTGGTAGAAAATTTATATTAGTAGCTTCTGTATTAACAAAACTGACAGTATTAGGCATGGGAAGACTGCTTCCTTCCTGCACCTGATGGAGGACATCTCGTTATCATATAAGATGGCACGAATCACTTGTCTATAGTGAAAAAATTTGTGTAGCAGTTTTTCCATTTTTTTTTAATCTCAAAAAGAGGCAACCATTGGCCTTGCAATTTAAGTAGTACATATATATCCGATCAAGGTTAGTTAATTTGCCTACATGCATATCTGGACTAGTAGAATACAGGTTGCAGCGTCCCATTTTTGAGTTTGATAGTTTCTTAAATGCCCACTCCACCCTGTAATGAGAAACAAGTTTTCATACTTAGAATCCGGTGCAGGCAATATAAGGAAAGGAAATCATATTTGTTTTACTTGTTTGCAGGTGAACGAACTTCGCATAATACAGGATTGCAAACTCTCTAAACCCCTGGGCTGCAGCTTTCTTTCAGACTTTGATATGAATCGATTAGTTGATGGGCTTCTTTTAATCATAATGTATCTTTCAGTTAAACACCATCGTTTGCGACTCTACTTTAAACAAACGTGTTTGTGAAATTTGTGGAACATGTTATGGTAGTAAATATGCCTATACAGTTTTAGTTGTACTGTAGTAATATTTGAAATGTATCTTAGTGTTTCAGTTGACTAAAATATTTGCCTGTATCTTTCATTTTGCATAGTACTATCGATTTTATTTTGTAGTTATATTTCAATTTTTTATCAAGAGTTTTAAGATGTATCGAATTATATTCTGGAATCGAAATTAATATCTTTTATATTTTATGGTAAACTTGTCATTGGAACTTTGATTATAATTGAAATTCTGGTAAAATATAGAATAATAACATCTGTATATTTCGCCATGGTCCTGGACCATGGCTAAACATAAATTTGCCACGGCTCTAGGCCGTGGTTGAATGCATACTTGCCACGGCCCAAAGCCGTGGCAAATATGTACACAGCCACGGCTTAGGGCCGTGGCTAAATATTTGCCACTGGACATTTCGCCACGGCTTCGGGCAATGGCTAAATCACTTTGCTACAGCACAGAGCCATGGTTAAATGGCATTTCCGGTGTAGTGAATGCTTTGTCAAAATATTATGATTTTAATTATTAATATTATTTTATCCATATGTGTGTGTGTGTTGGAATATATAAACTAATTGACTTGTATGAATTGTATTAATGTATGTATGTCTCTATTACATAAATATTTGATCTAATAATTTTGAAATGTATATTTGCACTAATTATGAATATTAGTTACTGGAAATAAACTTTTGAAAACTATTAGATATTTGTTATTATTGTTTAATCATTATATGAACTAATAAATTCATATAAAATAAATTATTTTTTGAAAATTTAATTTTAAATTTTATAAAATTAAATCATCTTCATAGAAGCTATTGAAAAAAATTTCAAATTTTTTAAACAATTTTTATATTTATGAAAATTAATTTATTTTTTGGCTGAAAAGTAATTAATTATTAAATATATTATTCTAACTCAGAAAATTATAAAGAAATTTCACAAGCTTTAAAATATCATTCTTTTTTCAAAAAATATATAATTTGAAATATTTTATAAATAATTATTTTATATTAATTATTTATGATAGTTTGATTAATTGATTAATAACATATATATATATATATATATTAATAAAATAAAATTATAATAATTTTTAGATTTGTAATGTATTTTGATATAATATGTTTAAACTATTACTATATATATTTATTTTAATTTATACATGTGTACATATATTCATGTTACGTTTATATATATATGTATGTATGTGTATGTGTGTGTGTGTGTATCTATGTGTGTATGTGTGTATATATATATATATATATTTGTGTGTGTATGTATATATATATATGAATGTATATATATTAATAATTTCATAATATATAAATATATGTATAATTATTTGGTTACTATATATATATATATTAGTTTTCATAATATATATGAATCAAATTAAGGGACATAAATTAATGGTCAATTGATTAATTGATTGGTTGGTTGGTTAGTTGATTAATTGATTGATTGGTTGATTAAAGGAAGATCTAAATAAATAACTTAAAGAATACTGCACATATTTGACAACAGACAATACATGTAGGATGAGCTAATGTGTCCGCTGCGTTGTAAATTTCAACATCTATATATGGGCATGTTATACCTTGCACAGAATATCATGTTACACATTCACACACATATACATATGCATATGATGCATATGTATGCTTATATATAAAGTAAAACAAATCAAATAAATTTCAACTAACAATTCACAAATTTAAATGAAATATATGATTTTATTTAAATTAAATTTAGAAATCTTCTAAATAAATTAGGTTTCATGGGCTCAATAAAGATCAATAGGGTAATTTTTTTGAAATCCACCGATATATTCCACTACGGGCTGGCCTAGTTCTAACAATGGTATCAGAGCCCAATAGCCTATGTGGTCTAAATTAGTCATGTTATGGCTAACTAATTAATATTCTGCACTTAGTACGATGACTAGAAAGGTGATATCTAGGATTGGAATTGGCTAATCAAGTACCCTGTCCTACTTGGTTACCTACTTGGCCTGAAAGGTGAAGTGAGCTCAAAGGTTGCCCCTAAAATAAAATGCCCAATTTGAATTGGGCCTTGGGCTAATTTTCAAAATAATTTTGAAAATTAAGACAAGATTTTAAATTTAAAATAGAAACATGTTTATTATAAAATTATAATATAATATAAATTTTCAAAATGTTTGAAACTATTTGAATATTAATTTCAAAATTTAAAATTTATTAATATGATTAATAAAATAAATTAATTAAATGAGTCAGTTAATTAATAGTTATATGCATGTATTATATATGTTGATATATGTTATGTTATCTTAAAGTGTTTAAGATAACATAAGTATACATATATGTATATAAAACATAAAATTTAAAATTAATATAATTTAATTAAAATTGTTTAATTAAATAAATTAATGAAAGATTAATTAATTAAACAAAAATACGCATATATAAGATATATGTGTTACACTGAAAAGGTTATAATATACACTATAAAGGTTATAATATACACTATAAAGGTTATAATAGATATGTCTAATACAAAAGTTGTATTGGAATACTAATATAAAATTAATTAAAGAGTTAATTAATTTAAATTAATTAAATAAAATTTAATTAAATAAAATATTATACATAAGACTATAATATAAGTAATATGAAATATAAAAGTTATATAACAATAAAACTTGTATGATATGAATGTATGAATTAAAGGTGGAACATTAAAGAAACCCAAATAGACTTAAGGGATAAATACATATATAAATGTATGTATACCGTGAATTCTGATGTGTTCGACACTTGAATCATAAGGGAATTTCATAAGAAATATATTATTCCATTAGTCGATACCACTCAATACAATATATTAAAGATTATGAATCTTTAATATAATATTGTCCTCTACCATCTATATACTAATAAATTACTTGCATGCTCCTTAGTTGTTGAGCAAACTCAAGTTGGGGATGTTATGTGTAGTATTATTAATATATTGAATAGATGAGGTAAGATAACTATATGTATTTTTTGAGCAGACTCAAGATGCATATACTATACATAGGCCATCGCAATATGGTAGGTGCGAGTGAATAATTTTGTTTCGATTTGTTAAGCAGACTCAAGGTCAAAATGAGATTAGGACTAGGAGCCGTGGGTTAGGAGTTGTATGCAATACAACATATAAGGAGTTATCCATCGTTTGTGGGGCTATGATTTGTTGAGAAGACTCAAAGTCAGAGTCCCAAGACAGACGAGTCCTAACACCCACTAGTGAAGTCGAAAGACTTCTATGTTTCATCTTAGTGCTTGGAGAAACATAAAAGACTAGCAGGAGCCTTATTAGAAAAATGAAATGGTAACATTTAACCTTTCTAATATAGTAAAAACATATGCTAAATAATGTTATAATTATCTACAATGATAAATTAGTGCATTTAATATGATTGATAAAACGTTGATCAATTAATATATACAAATGAACTAAATTAAAAATTTATAAATGGAAATATAACATATACTCACTATTAAATGGCTATTGCATGTCAATGTTTTCTATACCCATGCAAGTGCCTAATTTTACAACTAATTAATACGTTCATAATATAGTTACTTACGTGTTTGTTTGGTTGAGATCGTGTATTGCATTCTATGAGTTTCGAACTCTAAAAGCAATATAAGACTATGAATATTTGATCCATATACTATCGCATTTAAATATTATATGGTGAACGGCCACAGTTCGTAATGTACGATACTTCAACGAATATAGTTCATTCGAAATAAGCCAATAAACAGTGCTATGAGATGGAGTATTCAATTAAATTGATTATATAAAAGACCATATTGTGTTAATTGTTACATAAGACCAAAACTACAGTATAAATCTAAAAACTTGATCGCAAAAATGTCGATTTGATCAATTTACATAAACTACATTTGATGTCCTTAAATGTTAAGGATAGTCGAATATGCTTTTGTAAATAGTTCGTTATGATATTATAGTACGGGTTTCTTTTTAAATGGTTTGACCAATTACAAAGAATAACGAATCCACAAGAGTAGATATGATTTAAGGTACAGTTGGGATGAAGAGAGTGAATAATCATTTCTGTTTCATAAAGAAACAATGGAAATGAGATTGTAATATTAGTGATTGATACTTAACATTAGAATAAGAAATATGATTTCTATTTTGAAATGTATTTTCATAGAAAATTATTTTCGATGAGATTTGTTTCTTTGAGTTCAAGATATTTGATCAAAAAACTTTCCACGGTAAACTAGTTGTAGTATATGGAATAAACAAATCTATATTAAGTAAATGATAGACCACCGAATTTAGTACGCTATTGTAGTAATGGCAGAAATAGTGGGAGCATGCCATATAACACTTATTTTTGCATCAAACTACGAAAATTGTTTCCTTAAAACGTACCGAACATTATTTATGAAATAATGAGTATTTTTCGGTATCAATTGGAAAATAGAAGTAATTATATTTCAATGTGAATATTATGATTATTCCTTATGAAATAAAATTTAATGTGGTATTTGTTCTTATAACAAAAGTGATGGATTAGAAAATACAGAAGTATCTAAAATTATTTACAGTTAGTTAGGATTGTCGACCAGAGAGTATCGCTACTAGGTCGCTTTTATATATATTTTTTTCTCTCGATTTCGTTCGCTTATCTTTTTCTTCTTCTTTTTGAATTGATTTCATTTCGAGAAGGAGAAGGAGGCGTTCGTGATTTTAAATTAGAAGCAGCAGCGGCTTAATACGCAGTAGGGTGGCAATTAGAGTGCATAGGCCGGCTAACAGTTGGATTTTGATTGATTTTTATAACATACACACACACACACACACACACACACACACACATATATATATATATATATATATATTCAAAATATCTTGTTTTGCATAACTTGAAATCCCGAACTCCTATTGAGGCATGTCTCCTGGCGTTCCTAATGTAATACCCCTATTCCGAACGCGATGGAACAAGTTTTGGGACCTAATTCGATCGTATGTGAAAGATAGCTATTTAAATCCAATTATTATATTAAATTTTTAATATTAATTTCAACGCATTTCTATCCCGTACGACCAAACTGTGAATCCAATCGCCATGAAATTTGAAATCAGATAATAATACACTATTACGGATCAAATGGAATTGATTTCATTGAATTTCGAGAGTGTGCCCCAGATCACTATATTAACGCGTCGATTAAATCGACGATTTCAAAAATTGGCAAAATCACTTGAAATTTCAGTTTTAAAATTTGCTAACTCAATTCTAATTCAAATAGAATTTATATCAACATTAGAAATCATTTTTGATTCATATTCAACTCAATTTTCAATTATTCACCATTTCCGTATTACGATAAATCGTTATATTTGAAATTTAAATTCATTCTATAATTTCAATCAAAATCTTCATATTCAAAAATCAATTTATATTCCCAAATCCAATATTTAAAACCATTTAAATATTAGAAATCAAATAATTAAAAATCAGGGTCATTACATTTCTCCCCCCTTAATAGAATTTCGTCCCCGAAATTGCTAAGGTAGGAAAAATGCAACAAACCTATTAACTTTCAAAACCCACTTAGTTAAACTCGATATTTTACTTTTCTAAATCTTAGTTCCATATAAAATATTTAATTTCCATTTCTAAACCAAAATCCCTTATTTCAATTACAATTCAAAATCAAATTTTGGTTAACAAAATTTTTCTAACACCCTAAATTTTCAAAAAAAATTGGCAGAGTCTCCCTTGTACGAATAGCCTTTTGCAATATGAAAAATATGATAAAAAGATATACATCGGCTCTCATGGCCGGAAAACACAATATATAACAATATTTTTATTTTTCACACTCTAAATTCGTAGGCATACCTTATTTTAGCGTTATTAAGCGAGCTCGTGCAATTCATATGCAATCGCGCAACCAAAATATAGCCAAATGATCTTCTTGTACCAGTACTTACTCAATTCAAACACGTAAGTCCCAAAAACATGAAATTTAATAACATTTCATTCATTTAACTAGTTAAACATGCCATTTGCACAAACCAAACATGTTATACATGAATGTATGACCCATTTTATATACAAACACGTTACGACATGAATATTAGAATGTACATGCAAATACAAGGTTCCAACAACAAATTATTTACTTCCAAATTGATCCATAAATCATTTATTCAGATTATAATTGGTTCGCATACAACTCACTTGAATTCAAGTCATAATCTTCCATTCGATTATTTACCTTCAATTGGTTTATATACATTTCATTCAATTCGAATAATTCACAAACTAATTTACCAGCATTCAATTCATATTTGCACTCAACATATTCATATTCATTTCAAATGGATTCTAACCCAATTTATTCACTTTCCATTAATTCACAAAATTTGTTTCTTCCGTTTATGTCGAATGACGGTTCAATTCATGCTATTTGGTGATATTCATTTAATAAAATAACCATTCCAGTTTATAGCTATTTTAAATTGATTTCAAATCAGTTTACCAACTTTATATTAATCCACATTCAATTTAACTTTACTTAAGTCCAATTCTTTTTTATATATACTCGAGTTCACATTCACTTTATCACAAATAAATCCAATCCCATTATATGATTCAAATTCAGATTTCCACTCTAGAAATTTCTTAATTTAACTCGACTTGAGTTAATTCTATTTAAAATTTATAACTATAGTTATAAAATTATTTTACAACTCAAATTTTGTATTCACTTCAATTTGATATCATTGCAAATCCAAATCGATTTTTATTTAACTTATCTTAAGTTAAATTTCCATTCAGGCCATTCATTTTGACTTGCTTAAGTTAAAACTCAATTTCAAATTCAAATTTCACATCCTTCTTTCTTATCTTCATCAATTTCAAATTTATAAGTTCAAAACTTATTTTTTTTTTCATATTTCCCAAACACTTCGATAAGATTCCAGAATTTAAACACCAGGTTCCATTCAAATTAGTTTGAAATCATATATATATATACATATATTTATAACACATTTGTAAATTAAATCATACTTTGAATTTTTAAAACAAAACTTATTTTATCGAAAGCCAAACTCCAATAACAAATCACTATGGTAGCAAGCCATCACATAGAAACTCGAAAATGAACACCGATGATGTTGCGATCATCATCAGAATTATTTTCCAACGACTGTAGTGATTCAGCGCTTTTATTCCCTTCAAAATCCTTTAAAATATTTTTATTCCAAAAATACTTCCAAAATAATACTACTATTATTTTTCACAACACTTTAAAAACATTTCAAAACTCTGGGATTTAGATTCCAAATTCTGGTTTGAATCAAAATTTAGTTTTAGTTCATTTATATAATTCATACTTATACCCTTTTAATTTGGTTGTATACGACCATTCCAATTTATACTCTTGTTTTGATTATAATAATAACATCCAAACACATCAATATACTATAATAATTTCAAAAAATTATTTTATTTATATCAACATATAATTTGGGTAAAATTATTTCATTTACCCACTTTAAAACAATACTATGTCGATTTAACTTGTCTAGAGTTTAGAAACCCCTATCGATGCAGTTGTACAGACTGTACCGACCAGAATTCATAAACACTCAACTTATAAGTCAACACAATATAAAACAATTTATATTCACTAACAAATATGCGCTCATATCTATAATACACTCAGACTCATTCTAGGGTACTACTGACCCTATCTCTAATGAGTAATCCCTTCTAAAGCCAAGGTTCTCGCTTAACCTTGCGCTCTGATACCACTGTAACGAACCAAGAGATTTTCGACCCTCGAAAATCGTCATCAATACGTTCACTGTAAAGCATGCAGAGAAATCGAGTGCCAGAAATACCAGATCATTAGGGGTGAAGAAGAAAAGAGATAGAAGAAGAATTAGAAACTACAGTACAAAATCTCCCAAATTGCAGCGGAACAATATATTATATAATAACTGATCTTTATACAAAAGAAACTGTAACAATTGATATTCTTACAATCATCATAGTACAACAGTCAACAATATCAATCGGACAGTTATAATAACTTGTCCTCACAAGTGCTGAATATACAACATAACACACACAACGGAAATAACCAAGTATGTGAAATACGCTTGAAATCCTCTAGCTCGTCCCCTGAGCTCCATAGCATCCTAACCTGAATCTGTAATACTCGGTTTGACCCGAGCATTATAATAAAATAACACCCGAGTCAGTCTGGAAAACCAGTGTGAGAAACACACTCAATTTGAATAATTACTATTACCAAAATTCTTTCGAAAACAAAGGTATCTCGTAAAACCACGCCATACATAAATACGATGGGCTTTTACCTTACAATAACCAAAACAATTTATATCAAAATCATCTAATATTATAATAGTGTCTATAGAAAGTAAACTATAAAATAGATGAAATGCTTGCATCTCACGTTTCAGCATAGTTGGGCATAATCAAAACCGTACAGGCTCGTAGGGGATATTGGATTCGATACAATGACTGGGCTACTGGGGTACCGCCCGCCACAGTACATCTCTAGAAAAATGTGCCGAGATCGTACCTAACGATCCCTGCCAACACAGGACCGGCCTACCCCTTGTTGGATAGTACCGAATATGTTATCACCCCAGGTGTTCCCACCCTATCGAGCGCTCTCTTTTCCATGTACAGCCATATCCATAATTATAATATATCCGAGGGTATCTAGAAAAGTGATAACATACCCTACTTGGGTATGACCCACTTAGCCCTGCTGCATCTCCCATGTTTTAGTCATTTTCGGTTGATGAGGCTTGAGGCTACATTTTACCCTTAAAATAGCATTCATACTTGGAATGTTAACACTGCCTTCCAGGAAACGATGCAAATGATAGCATTCATCCATACAAGTTGTTCTGGGTTTGGACAAACCGAATCTCCAAAATCACCGTCTTCATTATCTTTACAATATCACAATTCATAACGCACAAATTGGATCGAAGTGGTTTTCGGATAATTAAATCCAATCTTGGTCTCTTTGAAACGATCAACGAATTTGGCTGGATTTCATAGTCGGTTATTTAACTATCAAATTCCACACATAAGCAGTCACTAGGCCCTATTTAATAAATCATTCATTTCAAAATATCTTTACAAAGATATATATTCCAATCTCTTCCAGTATATTCAATAATTGAAAACAATTTCAAATACTTATATATAACAGGATATTTCAAATCATATCAATACCTAGAAATATATTTTTCCAATTCCATTTATATTTCAAAACTTTGAAAATATTTATATGATAATAAATTCATAGTTAAAATATTTCAAATCCTTCCAGTCTAATACTCCAGAAATATTTATAAGTATATTTTCCAAATCATTTTATTTCCAATACTTAGGAAATATTCCATTCTACTTCATACTTCTCAAATCCTTTATGATTTACTTGTAAGTTCCTTCTCTCATTTATAACGGATTCTATAAGTTTCTGGAATTCATTAATTAACTGTCTTTAAATTTTCCAAAATCGATTGCACTTGTCTATAGTTCCAATTACCCATTTCTAACTTCTTTAATGAATTCTAATTCATTTTCGAACTTCTCGTATTTCAACATTGCGGAAGTTTTCTTAAGCTTCCAAAATTCCATTACAAGATTTCTCTTATAAAAATCATATCCGTTAAATAAATCCCGTTTACAAATCTCGAGAGGATTTATAAATAAATTACAATCATTTCAAACTCAATATATATGACAAGTATTGTTAAAGAATAATAATTTATTTTAAAACATGTTTAAGTAATTATTTAAAATATTAAAACACTTTATATAAACATCGATAATTCATGTCCAATTCATTTTTAAATAAAACTAATCGATTTACAAAGCTTATTATAAATATGTGAATTCATTTCAATAAATATAAAATATTTGAATAATCCATTTTTCTGAAATATTTCAATACTAAAACAGCTTTAACTATATAGTTTAATAAATAAAAATCCCATTTTAAACCAATTTTAATTTCTCGACAAAAATCTATTTTTAAAATCCAATATTACCAATTTCAATTTATTATTCCCTCTCGATTCATATCACATCGACTACAATTCAATTTCATAATCATTCTCACATTTCAAAAATAGAATCCACTATTTTTTTTTCCAAAAACCGATTTCCATATCTCGATATAAATTCGCACTGTAAATTTATATTTTCCAATTTATCAACTGATAATCATTTCCCCTTATTTATAAACATCGTTTATAAGTTTATAAACTCATTTGGGATTCACTCATTTATAAAAATGATCTCATTTATAAAATTTCATTTATGAATCCATTTCTTTATAAATCCCATTTATCTTACAAATCTATTTTTAATATCGATTTCAACTTCTTTTTCGTATTTTCGGAAATATCATTTAAAAATCCATTGTCAAAAATCCTTTATATAAATTATTTTAAAATCACTATTTAAAATATTTTATGAATAGTTAAGTACAACCCAAAATCAAATCATTGTTTTATCCAAATCAATTTCCTTTAAAATAATCCAAGTTCGTATAAATATTTTTATATCCTAAATTTCCTTTTAATCCCTTCAAATCCAAAAATAATATTTATGGTATTTAAAATACCAAATTTAAGGCCAGTGCTACTATAGCACCTAATAAATCAAATCACACAACAATCCATAACAGATTATTCGATCACATCATATATCGCTATATATGAAAAACAATCAATATATTTGAGGAATCCAGTTGGATCCCTCCAACCTATTTTCCTGTATCCACATATGTTATATAACATAAAATACCAATCCCGCTTCGAGGCGGGTTATCGCGGTAATATAGGGTCATCTGCTATTATGTGGGGCGCATAGTGTCTCATCCGCTCCAATCGGCGGGAATATACCCAACTACTAATATATATACTAATATATATAATACAACATTTAACTGATAATAATATATCAATTCAACCAATTATCCAATAATTATTTTTAATTATTATAAATTAAGTCCAGTAATCCAAAATGAGTGAGATTTACTCACCTTGACTTTTATTTGCAATCCGTTCCAAATTTAAATTAAATTGAACTGACATTCAATTAAATTTAAAATCCTAGTTGACTCCAAAAACCTCCAGACTAATTCCAGATTGAAGCCTACGCCCTTACGAATCCAACACTACCGGTTTCATGCGATTTTGACCTCTATGAATTAAATATTGGATTGATAAGGTTACACGATTTTTAAACAAATTAATTTACTTTTACTTTTTTTTTCATTTTTTTCATTACTTTGCTATTAATCTGGACTGTTAAGCTTTTCTTTGGATTTGCAAATCTAGGCCGCTGCTCCCATCTCCTTCCTCACGCATGTACAGTCGAACCCATCATCGCTTCCATTCATCTCCTCCTAGCTCCGTCTCCATGTCGCCAACGTCACCGCAAGTTGACTGAAGGTAACCCTAAACCCTAGCTTCCCCTCGCCACTACTCTTGTCACCTGAAACACCGCCATCGCGATTCGAGCCTAAGCCCTAATATCGAACGAAAAGCTGCACCATCCACTCTCGCGCACGTAACTAAGCCACCGCCCTCCACTTACTCGTGCTCATTGACCAGAGACTATCAGGACTAGGTCACGTTTATATATTTTTTTCTCTCGATTTCGTTAGTTGTATCTTTTTTTTTTCTTTTTTCTGAATTGATTTCACTTCGAGAAGGAGAAGGAGGCGTTCGCGATTTTAAATTAGAAGCAATGGCGGCTTCATGCGTAGTATGGTGGCGATTAGAGTGCATAGGCCAGCTAACAATTGGATTTTGGTTGATTTATATATATATATATATATTCAAAATATCTTGTTTTGCATAACTTGAAATCTCGAATCCCTATTGTGGCATGCCGCCTGGCGTTCTTAATGTTATACCCCTATTCCGAATGCGATGGAACAAATTTAAGGACCTAATTCGATCGTATGTGGAAGATAGCTTTTTGAATCCATTTATTATATTAAATTTTTAATATTAATTTCAACGCATTTCTATCCCGTACGACTAAACGGTGAATCCAATCGCCACGAAATTTGAAATTCGATAATAATACACTATTATGGATCAAATGGAACTGGTTTTGTCGAATTCCGAGACTGTGTCCCAGATTGCTATATTAATGCATCGATTAAATTGACGATTTCAAAAATTGACGAAATCACTTGAAATATCTGTTTTAAAACTTACTAACTCAATTCTAGTTCAGATAGAATTTAGATCAACATTAGAAATCGTTTTTGATTCATATTCAACTCAATTTTCAATTATTTACCATTTCCGTATTACGATAAATCGTTATATTTGAAATTAAAATTCATTCTATAATTTCAACCAAAATCTTCATATTCAAAAATCAATTTATATTCCCAAATCCGGTATTTAAAACCATCTTAATATTTAAAATCAAACGACTGAAAATCCGGGTCGTTACAGAATCTGAGCGACAACCTTTCCATTCAGGCTCTGAACTTATTTTATTGACTTTAGGGCTTCAATATTCCTCAACCCCGCCATCTTTTCCAAATTAGCTTCTATTCATCTTGAGTTCACTATGAAACCCAAGAATTTTCCTGATGCAACTCCAAACAACATTTCTAAGGATTGAGTTTCATTCCGTATTTCTGGAGTACACTGAACATCTCTGCCAAATCCTCTACATGATTAGTCGACCGTCGTGACTTTACTAGCATATCATAGACGTACACTTCAATCAAACGTTTGATTTGCTCTTTGAACATAGAATTGACCAGTCTTTGGTACATTGCTCCAGCATTCTTCAAACCAAAAGGCATGACAAGATAACAGTACAGTCCCGGGTTAGTAATGAAGCTAGTATGCTCCTAGTCTGGGACAAGCATTGGGATCTGGTTATAACCAGAGTAAGCATCCATGAATGATATCGTGCCCGACGGTTGAATCCACCAGTTGATCAATCTTCGGGAGTGGGAAGCTATCCTTTGAGCATGTTATATTCAGATCAGAATAGACAATGCACGTTCTCCACTTCCCGTTGGATTTCTTCACCAAGACTGGATTGGATACCCACTCCAGGTATAGAGCATCACGGATGAAGCCCTTGTCTTTCAGCTTATCTACCTCCTCTTTTAGTGCAGCAAATAGCTCTGGGCCCAAGCTGCGGCATTTCTATTTTATAGGAACATATTTAAGATTCATATTCAATGCACGACATGCTATCTCCGATGATATTCCACACATGTCGGAATGCGTCCGGGCAAACACATCTAGATTCACCCGGCGAAAGCCCATCAACTTTTTCATCATTCTCATGCTGAGTTGAGATTCAATCTTTAGGATCCATGTAGGATTATCCTGACTGATCAAGATGTTGATCGTTAATTCTGCGGGAGCCACCCTCGCATCCTCTGGCTCCTTCCTCAGGTCCATATCCTTATGGAACCGGCTATGCTACCCGAGCCAAGGCTTAGGCGGTGGTCACTATGCGTCTAGTGACTTGATGTATAGAGTCTTCTCTGCATCTTTTCCTTTCTCACGTTATCTCGCCTCTTTCAGCTCTACGATGTAGCATTCATGTTCGAGCCCTTAGTCTCCGTGGACAACTCCTACCCCATTATCCGTGGGGAACTTTATGACTTAGCACCACGGGGCAATGGCTGTTCGAAAACTGGCTAGGGCTGGCCGGCACAAAAAAGCATTGTAAGCATAAAATATATCCAATACGACGAAGTTCACAACCTGCACCTTCTCCTAGCACAACATTTAGATCCATATAGCCGATAGGTTTTTTCATCGTACCGTTAAATCTTTGGATACGAGATTTACAAGGTTTCGGATATTTGCCATCCAACAACATCTGATCCTAAGCCATCTCAAACAGAATGTTACGGTGAAAGAAAAGAAAAGACAAAAATGAATCTCACATCATGACGAGTAATATATAATATCCAAATGATCTTTACAAAAGAAAACTTTAATATTTATACAATCAATCAGAGTAAACTAACTTATCATCAGTCTGAATAGCTATAACAACATGTCCTTACAATTGCTAATAAATACAAAATAAGAATGGAAGGTCTTGGAGGCATCTAGCTCGTCTCATGAAGCTTCGAGCATCCATCGCTAAATCTGAGAAAAGTACTCGGGTCTGACTCAAGTATTATAAGAAAATAACACCCATATCAGTCTGAAAAACCAGTGTGAGACACTCAAATCATTGGACTTCTTTTATGCTATAAAGCCTTTCAAAAATAAAGGATCTCGTAAGACCATCCTACACATAACCACGAACGGATTTTTACCTTATGATAACCAAATCGTTTTTATTAGAAAATCCGACGATATCATAATAATATCTAGGGTTTAAAATAAATATTTAACATAGCTGGAATTGTTACATTAATTACATTCAATAACATATTTAGTATACAACTAAGTCTGTAACGACTTGCCTTATCGACCCCCAAATGTCGACATTAATACATCCATAGTATTCATGTGCTGAGCACCCAAGTGCTGAAAAGATGAATATTTAGAGTGAAAATAAAAGAAAACGAAATAGAATAAGGAAGAAGTAACACAATATCAGAATCTCACAACAGACCAATCATATATAATATCAAAGACAATATAAACTGTCATTCTAAGATACAAAGTTTTTCAGAGTGATAGTAATCAGCCTGGACAGTTATAACAACCTGTCTTCACAAATGCTGATAATACAATAGTAATGCAATGGAAATAAATACTACAGTAGAAAACCATCTAGCTCATCTCCAGAAGCTCTAAAGCGTCCATGGCTAAATTTGGAAATATACATGGGGTCGAACTATTGAGACCGTACAGATTCCCAAAATAGTTTTCCCTTCAAAGAAACCAACTATTCATTAAGTTTTATATAGTGATATGATAGAAGATGTCTAGAATATCACATAAATCTTATCAAATAGTTGCAATGTGAATGCCACAACAATAATAGGTATACAATCAATACCACTAAGGCGCGTTTGTATATGGATTGTTTTTCCATAGAAACGCCTCCAGTAAACTGAAGCAAATCTCGAACATTTGGTGGTTAAGTGATTCGACTTTGATGCGAGAGGTCACAAGTTCGAAACTTGGGTAGCGTGATTCGAACATTTATTGACACATGATTTGTGGTTTGTTGTCCCGGTGACATGTTGTATCTAAGTACCATTTAAAAAAAACCGAAGCAAATCTCCATGATAACGATCAGAAACTTCCTTCCGAGCATCGTATATCTCTAGATAGGAAATACTCTAAGGTAAACACAACTGGCCCAACGGTGAACTGCGTGGTACCATGTATCAACAACTCCTGCACGCAACATATTGATAAGCATATTCTAAATATAGAGTTGATATACCCTCATGGGTAAGCTATACCCAAGATTGTGCATCCTTCTTTGGTTTTAGTCATTTCCGATGTCGATGCTATGTTCAACATCTTTCATACAGGTCTTTGTCACTCGAACATTAAACGAATCCCCAATTGGATTCCTTTATCTCAAACAGATCACAAATCATTACTTGGATTCGAGCATCTCAAATAGATCTCAAACCTCCACATTGGTTACCCGCATAAGTCCTCCAACGAAGGCTAACACTGTACTCTCTCTTGGAATACTTCTCGAAGATAGAGAGTCCCATAAGATAGCATTGTTTGAAATGTTAATGCTGACCTTTTATGTGACGACCCGCCCTTCTCGACCCTCGAAAATCGACACAAAATACTCAACAGTATAATATGCCGACGATCGAATGCCGGAAAGACAGATTGTAGAAGAAAAAGAAAGTAGATAGAAGAAGAAAGAACTAAAACAAAATCAGAACCTCACAATCGCAGCGGATAAAATATAATATATAGAACAGATCTTTACACAAAATGAAAACTATATCTATTTATATACAATACATCATCATCAGAGTATGTCATAATACAATCATCAATATCCAGTCAATCAGTCAATACAACAATCACAGCAGCGGAATAATACAAGTACGAATGATACGTCCCGACTCCAGCTCCTCTCCTGCTCCATAGCAACCTATCCTGAAATATACTCGGTCTGACCCGAGCATTATAATAAAATAACACCCGAGTCAGTCTGGAATACCAGCGCATCATAAATACATCCAAACTGATTATTAAAGTTCGAAAATCCTTTGAAACAAAAGCATCTCGTAAGACCACGCCACAAATAAACATGTCGGGTTTTTACCTTACGATAGCTAAAACACTTTTTTATAAAAATCCTCTGATATTATAATAGTGTCTATTTACAAATACTTATTAAAATAGCTGAAATTGTTACATGATTAAATTCCAGCATACTAGGTATACAAACAAATACCGTACAAGGCACGTAGGGAAAATGGATTTCCAACGAATGACTAGGCACTGGGGTACCACCTGTCACAGTACGTGGCCTAGATCACAGTACCGAGGAGTACGCCCGCTCCCCTACAACACAAGACCGGAATCATCCCTTACTGGATAATTCCAAGTAAAATCACCCCACGGTAGTGATCAGCAACCGCAGCACTAAGCCGAAATAAAAGGGACATCTAGACAGGGATGACCTTACTCTCAAGTGGGGGCTACCCACGAAGCCTTGCTGCATAACCCCTGATTTTCAGTCATTCCCGGTTGATGAGGCTTGAGGCTAAACGGTACCTTTATAGCACATATCCCTTAGAATGCCCATCGTCCACCTGACGATGTCACGAAAGCATTCGTCCATATAAGTCCGTCCCGGGTCCGAACGGAACCGAAGGCACTATTCCTACTACATCCATTTTGGAAATATCCTCAGGATTAGTAGCGACTAGCCCTTGCACTTCACTGCTCCATCTTCGACTCCGAAATCGTTTTCGCGAAACGTACAAACCGGATCGAAGTGGTATTCGAGTCTCCAGACCTAGAATCCCGGTATACGGAAACTCGATCCCGGTCTCTTCGAAACGATCAGCGCATTTGGCCAATATTGATAGTCGGTGATTTAACTATCAATTAATGTTCACAAACATCCATACACATCCATCACACAATAAATAATCTCCATATTATTTATTTGCCTCTAATATCTTTCAAGATATATTTTCACATTTTCAAAACTCGTTTGAAAACAATTTTCCAAAACTCTTCCTTTACAAGGTAAATCCTTTACCCTTTATTCCCATCGGGGATAACCATGTATAAAACAATTTGCATTTAAAACAGTTAAAAATACTTATACTGAAATATACTTTAAAATATGAAAATTACTTCTATTTATTTACTCAAAATATAAATTTAAAATATGTGAAGAAAACTAGTTATTAACATATAAACTTTGATTTTAAAAATAAGGGTTTTAGTTTAACTAAATTCAAAATAGCGTTATAAGAAGAAAAATACTAATTTTAACAGCTTAAGCTAAAACCAACTTTTAAATAAATCCATTTGTAAAAATAATTGCTAATATACTCCCAAATTATTACGGTATTAAAATTATTAATTTATTTCTTTAAAAATAACGATTTCTTAAAATACTTTTAAAACGATTTAAAACTTAACCTTAGTTAAGTAAAATCTTTTTATAAACATTTACTTGGTTTTTCCCAGGGAAACACTTTCCCGTTTCAAACATTTCAAAGTACTCTTTCATATAAATCCACTGATTTATTTCCAGTCAATTATGTTTTACAACATAAATCCCAAATCCCATATTTAACTATGACTTCATCCGAAGTTCACACCCAATTTCCCATATCCGGAAATTCATTTTTAATCATAGTTTAAAACATTTTAAATTAAACATTTTTGGTGAATTTCCAATGGACCAAATTTCCAATTCACTTAATTTAATTCCAAGGAAATAGGGCATTTCAAAACATTCTATTTTTCATTTGATCTTGTTAATTTATAGTCGGAAACTCCATTTTAACATATTTTTAATTTCCGGATAACATCAGTCATTATTAAAATAAACACCGTTATTTTAAACAATTTATAATTTCATAAATTTAATCTCCAGAAAACTATACTTCCCATTTACTCATTTCATAAACTTTCCATTATATTCAAAATCCCAATTTAGCCCAATTTACATTTTTCTTTCCAAATCCGATTTCAAATTTTATTCTTTGAAATTCTAAATTTAACAATTCATTTTATTTCGTAAAAACACAATTTATCCATTTATAATTAAATTCTGTGATTATACTTTATACAACAATTTCACAGTACAATTAACTTTCAGATTTATCAATCACAACATATAAACAGGTATCACTATCAATTATAAAATAATTGCTACAATTGTGAGGAATCCAGTTGGATCCCTCCAACCTGTTTCTCCCTGCATCACAGATATTAGCACATCGCAATATAAATATCAACCAGACTGATAGTCACAGATATAATCAACCATTCACATAGATATTTAAATATCAACTATTTATAATGTCTAGCATCCAGATGTGAGTGAGAATAACTCACCTTGAGTTCGGCGAGCGTTCGAAATTTAAATTAAATCGGACGGTGTCCGATTTAACTCAAATTTCTACATGCCCGGAATGCTTCCGGAACTGCACCATCTCGTAGCCCTCATTTCTGCGATTCCAACGCATCCAAAATCGTCTGAATCTGAGATCGTATGAGTTCGTTATGATATTACGAAGTTTTGAAATAACTTTAAAACAAATTTCTTTTTTTTTTTTTTTTTTTTTAAATACCAGAAACGAAATCTGGCCGTTCAATCAAACAAAAGAAATCATGGCCGGCCCCTGCATCTTCTTCACGAACGCGAGAACACAGAATAATCAAACCCATTCGCACGCGCGCTAGGGTTCGAGACCGCACCACCATCGTTCGACTCCACGTCGATCGAGACCTACCACCTCGAAGACCTCAGCATGCTCTACCACCGCCTGGAACGATGCGACGTCCGGTCCCCTCAAACGCCACGAAATCAAGCGCGAACGGTCAGCCATCACTCGCGAATTCCGGTCAATCTACGCCTCCTTTAATGATCTCGACCGTTGGATCTAAGCATCATGAAGAGCTTAACGTTTCTCCAGTTGGAGGAATTGCAAATAGATGCGTGGATAAGGAGAAAACTGAGGAGGATTGGCACACGATATCGGCCATTAAACATACATAAGCGGCGGCAACGTTATACTGCTAGGGTTTTAGAGAAAATAGATTATATATAATTGTTTTAATATTATTAAATTAATATAATCTCTCAAATTAACAGTTTATGCAAACGACATCCAATTTTCACGTTCCGACAGGCTACCTTGGGGTTTTTCCGCGTTCCGGATACAATGGAACAGGTTCCGTAAGCTAATTTGATCGTATGCGTGAGATACGGAATTAAACGATCAATTTAAAATTAAATCGGTTAAATCGATTTCGATGCGTTTCGAGCTGCCACGATCAAACGACAACTCCGATGGCTACGAAAATTGAAATCCGATAATAACTAACTACTACGGATCCAATGGAACTGGTTTCGTCGAATTCCGAGACTGCGCCCCGGAAGGCTATTTAACTCGTCAATTAAATCAGGCGATTTTCTGAAATTATCAGAAACGCTTAAAATTTTCACTTTTAAAATTTTAATAACTTAACAATAAATCATATAAAATTTATAAACACATTAAAAATCATTCTGGCTCATTTCAGACTAAAATCTGATTAAATTGCATTTTAATAATATTAAATTCATTTTTAAATTGATATAAAATCCCAAATAATAATTTATCGACTTTAAAATTCTTCTAAAATTCCAACAATATTATTTATAACCAATTGAGCTTAAAAATACATGTAAACACCATTTTTATAATCATTTATCCCAAATTCACCCTTTTATCCCAATTTCGAATATTTAATTATTATTATCCAAATTATATTTGAATTTATAATTTATTTTAATGATTGAACCCGCATCCATCCACTACAAAATCAATTAAGGGTCCACATTAAACATTTAAAACGAATTAAATGTTCAAATTCAATAGCTTAAAAATACGGGATGTTACATTCCTCCCCCCTTATAAAAATTTCGTCCCCGAAATTTGCTAAGGTAGAAAATACTCTCCAACCCATTTACTTCCCAATTTGCTTAGTTAAAAGCTTATATTCACTTTCCAAAACCCTTCAGCCTAATCCCACATTCATTTACTTCATTTACTCTAAAGCCTTTATCTTAACACTCGCTTTCAAAATAACTTTACTTATTAATAAATTTTCCCAAAAACCCCAAAAAATTTCTAACTCCCAAAATTTCTGGAAAATTTTGGCGGAGTCTCCTTTGCACGGAGGAGCTTCTGCGATATCGCAGGATACACAAATATATATACATCGGCTCACACGGCCGGAAACCAAAATATATCACAATATATATATCATTTTCCCAATTATATTTGCGTAGGCGTACCTTTTAAGCAAATTTTAATAGCGAGCGGCTAATATAACACATATACGCGCTCCAACTCTCTCGAACGCCTCCCGTACCTGTACTAACTCAACAAACTCATCAGTTTTCAAAGATATGAGCACTTTCATAACCTTTCCAATATAAATGCAAGCCAAACATATCCATTTCATAACCAAACCAAGCAAATTCATAATGTAACAATGTTAATCATACTTTATCAACAATTTAGAGGTTTCAATCACATTCGAATTACTTATTCAAGTCTACTTCATTTTATTTCACTTGAATGCCTTAAATTCAAGTTTTCAATCACCTTTCAAGTTACTTATTTAAGTCCAACTATTTTATTTCATTTGAATGATTTACATTCAAGTTCACCATATACAATTTATATTTATCTCAACCAATTCATTTCTACTTCAATATGATTACATATGCCTTTCTTACCCTTTAATTTTACTTATATTCCAAATTTGATTTACAATCAAATTTCATTTTAAACTTGAAACATTTGCATTTCAATTATGATCCATTTCCATTCATATGCAAACATTACTCATTAAGAGGTCAATCCATTCCTATTGATTCAAAATCAATTTCATTTACTATTTTTAACCAATTCACTTGCATTCATATATTAATTCTTTAAATTAGATTCCAATCCATATCAATTTATTCAAAGGTCAACTTCAATTGTTTTTTTAAACAACTCAATTCTGAATACATGCAAATTTCCATGTCATTCAAGCAAAACAATTGCCACTTAAGCTTATAACCATTTAAAATTAATTTCAACTTAGATTTATATTAATTTTATTCCGTTTGCATGGTTCACAATCCCCGTATTTTTATTCCAATGCAATTTGTTAATTAAATTTCCCTTACACCTTTATTTCATTAACCAACTCAAATTTATATTAATATCATTCCATTTTGGATTGTTTACAACCCATACATCCTTATTTCATCTCAATAATTAATTAAAACTCATTTCACTTGCTTTCCAGTTTTATTATCTAACAAATTGCACTCAAGATTACTTAATAAAGCCCATTCAAAATCACTTTGTTTTTCTTTCAAGTTACTTAAGTTCTTTCACAATAGATTCATTATCTTCTTATATCAATTTTATTTTATTTCCATTTGATTCTCATCCAATCAAATTTAAATTCATTTACAACTTTAATGCTCTTTGTTTATTTATCCAATCCATGTACAAATTTATTTTATTAACAAAGAGACCACTTAAATTATTTCTCTCATTTGAATTTACTTACAATTCAAACCATCACTATTATAATCTAATTCCATTATTCATTCTCACTTCCAACATTTATTACCAAACTTAAATTTCATTCAACAACTGGATTTTTCCCTTACTTTCTAAATTTTGACCAAACTATCAAAATTCTATTTATTGCAATACAAATTCCATTTAATTTAGCTTACACAAGATTTATTTCCAAACAATCATTTTGGATTTAATTGAGTAAGCATTTACTTCATCCAACATCACTTCAACTAAATTAAATTTCCATTAAACTCAATTCTTATCCCATTTTAATTCAAGGTTAACTAAATTATATATGCATTTTCAATTTAATTCCTTTCCAGAATTTATTCAAGTTCATCTAAATTTTATTTAGCCCACCTGAATTTAAACCATTTCCTTTACTACTTTAAATAAGAATTTAATTACATTCATTTTTATCCATAACACAACAGAAATTTTAATATTCAGCTTAATTCCATCTTAGTCGAAGTTAGACCAAATTCAATTTAATCTTAATTCTCCATATCCAAGTTCAACTTATTTACTAACTTCAGTTCACTTACCTCTTTTATATTTTATAATTGTTTCACCTTACCTTGCATTCCATTTAAAATTAAGTTCGAATTCACCATTCCAGTTAACCATTTTTATTTGTGATTATAATTCCATTTTACTTGAGTTAAAATCAAATCTTCCATTCTCAAGTTCTCCAACTTATTTACTTGTAAGTTTATATTGCTCATTTCAAACCAATCCACATTTTTATAATCACAATGTCAAATTTTAACACTTAATAACTTAAGAATATGAATTCATTTGCACAATTATCAGCATTTACATTTCACCGTTATCTCATTTCCATTTAATTCCAATTCATTCAGGTTTAATTCAATTTCAAATTTTCAATTTTATTTAACTTATCCCAAGTTAAATTCAACTTCTATTCACTTCAATAACTTCATTTACTTCCATTTACCTAAATTTAATTTTAATTTCAGGATTAAAATTTCCATTCTTCCTTTCCCACTTAAATCAACTTTACTTTCAAGGTTATAGTTGATTTATTCCAAATTTTACCTTTTTATTTTAAACAGGATTCCTCGAATTCAATTTACCCGAATTTATTTCAAAACCAATTTGAAATAAAAATCAACACATTTCTCTTTGATATTCAAATCAAATACCAAATTCCAAAACAAACTGCTTTTACCAAACAATTTTCCTTTTGAAAATTTTAAAATTACTTGTTTCCCAAACAAGTCCAAACAATGTCATAACCAACTATTTTGGTAGCAATCCATCACTTTAGAAACTCGAAAATGAATTCTAATGATGTGGCCAGCATCATCAGGATTATTTCCCAGCGACTGAAGTGAGTTCAATGCTTTCCACTTCCAAAATCTACCTCAAAACAATTTCTATTCAAAAATATTTCCCCATAATATACTCCATTCTTACAAATGCTTTTGAAAACATTTCTAACATTTCCACAAAGTCAAACTCCCAAAACTTTGTTTAATTCCATTTGAAATCCCTTTCAAAATTTCCGGGGTCAAAATTCTTGTTTAAATCAAATTTTAATTTTTACTTTTCTTATTTAAAACATATCCAGTCAATTCCATTTGGTTATAAACCATTTTAATATTTTAACTTCTTATTTTCTTATAAATCATTTCAAATTTTAGATCATATTTTAATTTCTTATTTGATTATAGAAGAAACAACCAAACAAGCATCCAATACAGATAATAATTTAGAAAATTATTTCTTTTTATATCAAAATACAATTTTGGGTAAAATTATTTCATTTACCCACTTTAAAAATAATACTATGTCGGTTTATCTTGTTTAAGAGTTTAGAAACCCCTATCGATACGGTTGTACTTCCCGCACCGACCAGAATTCATAAACACTCAACCGATAAGTCAACACAGTATAAAAACAATTTTATATCCACTAACAAGTACGCTCTCATAGCTATTATTACACTCAACTCATTATAGAGTACTTCCGACTCTATTTAAAAATGAGTAATTTTCCCACCAAAGCCTAGGTTGTCGCCAACTTAAGCTCTGATACCAAGTGTGACGACCCGCCCTTCTCGACCCTCGAAAATCGACACAAAATACTCAACAGTATAATATGCCGACGATCGAATGCCGGAAAGACAGATTGTAGAAGAAAAAGAAAGTAGATAGAAGAAGAAAGAACTAAAACAAAATCAGAACCTCACAATCGCAGCGGATAAAATATAATATATAGAACAGATCTTTACACAAAATGAAAACTATATCTATTTATATACAATACATCATCATCAGAGTATGTCATAATACAATCATCAATATCCAGTCAATCAGTCAATACAACAATCACAGCAGCGGAATAATACAAGTACGAATGATACGTCCCGACTCCAGCTCCTCTCCTGCTCCATAGCAACCTATCCTGAAATATACTCGGTCTGACCCGAGCATTATAATAAAATAACACCCGAGTCAGTCTGGAATACCAGCGCATCATAAATACATCCAAACTGATTATTAAAGTTCGAAAATCCTTTGAAACAAAAGCATCTCGTAAGACCATGCCACAAATAAACATGTCGGGTTTTTACCTTACGATAGCTAAAACACTTTTTTATAAAAATCCTCTGATATTATAATAGTGTCTATTTACAAATACTTATTAAAATAGCTGAAATTGTTACATGATTAAATTCCAGCATACTAGGTATACAAACAAATACCGTACAAGGCACGTAGGGAAAATGGATTTCCAACGAATGACTAGGCACTGGGGTACCACCTGTCACAGTACGTGGCCTAGATCACAGTACCGAGGAGTACGCCCGCTCCCCTACAACACAAGACCGGAATCATCCCTTACTGGATAATTCCAAGTAAAATCACCCCACGGTTGTGATCAGCAACCGCACCACTAAGCCGAAATAAAAGGGACATCTAGACAGGGATGACCTTACTCTCAAGTGGGGGCTACCCACGAAGCCTTGCTGCATAACCCCTGATTTTCAGTCATTCTCGGTTGATGAGGCTTGAGGCTAAACGGTACCTTTATAGCACATATCCCTTAGAATGCCCATCGTCCACCTGACGATGTCACGAAAGCATTCGTCCATATAAGTCCGTCCCGGGTCCGAACGGAACCGAAGGCACTATTCCTACTACATCCATTTTGGAAATATCCTCAGGATTAGTAGCGACTAGCCCTTGCACTTCACTGCTCCATCTTCGACTCCGAAATCGTTTTCGCGAAACGTACAAACCGGATCGAAGTGGTATTCGAGTCTCCAGACCTAGAATCCCGGTATACGGAAACTCGATCCCGGTCTCTTCGAAACGATCAGCGCATTTGGCCAATATTGATAGTCGGTGATTTAACTATCAATTAATGTTCACAAACATCCATACACATCCATCACACAATAAATAATCTCCATATTATTTATTTGCCTCTAATATCTTTCAAGATATATTTTCACATTTTCAAAACTCGTTTGAAAACAATTTTCCAAAACTCTTCCTTTACAAGGTAAATCCTTTACCCTTTATTCCCATCGGGGATAACCATGTATAAAACAATTTGCATTTAAAACAGTTAAAAATACTTATACTGAAATATACTTTAAAATATGAAAATTACTTCTATTTATTTACTCAAAATATAAATTTAAAATATGTGAAGAAAACTAGTTATTAACATATAAACTTTGATTTTAAAAATAAGGGTTTTAGTTTAACTAAATTCAAAATAGCGTTATAAGAAGAAAAATACTAATTTTAACAGCTTAAGCTAAAACCAACTTTTAAATAAATCCATTTGTAAAAATAATTGCTAATATACTCCCAAATTATTACGGTATTAAAATTATTAATTTATTTCTTTAAAAATAACGATTTCTTAAAATACTTTTAAAACGATTTAAAACTTAACCTTAGTTAAGTAAAATCTTTTTATAAACATTTACTTGGTTTTTCCCAGGGAAACACTTTCCCGTTTCAAACATTTCAAAGTACTCTTTCATATAAATCCACTGATTTATTTCCAGTCAATTATGTTTTACAACATAAATCCCAAATCCCATATTTAACTATGACTTCATCCGAAGTTCACACCCAATTTCCCATATCCGGAAATTCATTTTTAATCATAGTTTAAAACATTTTAAATTAAACATTTTTGGTGAATTTCCAATGGACCAAATTTCCAATTCACTTAATTTAATTCCAAGGAAATAGGGCATTTCAAAACATTCTATTTTTCATTTGATCTTGTTAATTTATAGTCGGAAACTCCATTTTAACATATTTTTAATTTCCGGATAACATCAGTCATTATTAAAATAAACACCGTTATTTTAAACAATTTATAATTTCATAAATTTAATCTCCAGAAAACTATACTTCCCATTTACTCATTTCATAAACTTTCCATTATATTCAAAATCCCAATTTAGCCCAATTTACATTTTTCTTTCCAAATCCGATTTCAAATTTTATTCTTTGAAATTCTAAATTTAACAATTCATTTTATTTCGTAAAAACACAATTTATCCATTTATAATTAAATTCTGTGATTATACTTTATACAACAATTTCACAGTACAATTAACTTTCAGATTTATCAATCACAACATATAAACAGGTATCACTATCAATTATAAAATAATTGCTACAATTGTGAGGAATCCAGTTGGATCCCTCCAACCTGTTTCTCCCTGCATCACAGATATTAGCACATCGCAATATAAATATCAACCAGACTGATAGTCACAGATATAATCAACCATTCACATAGATATTTAAATATCAACTATTTATAATGTCTAGCATCCAGATGTGAGTGAGAATAACTCACCTTGAGTTCGGCGAGCGTTCGAAATTTAAATTAAATCGGACGGTGTCCGATTTAACTCAAATTTCTACATGCCCGGAATGCTTCCGAAACTGCACCATCTCGTAGCCCTCATTTCTGCGATTCCAACGCATCCAAAATCGTCTGAATCTGAGATCGTATGAGTTCGTTATGATATTACGAAGTTTTGAAATAACTTTAAAACAAATTTCTTTTTTTTTTTTTTTTTTTTTAAATACCAGAAACGAAATCTGGCCGTTCAATCAAACAAAAGAAATCATGGCCGGCCCCTGCATCTTCTTCACGAACGCGAGAACACAGAATAATCAAACCCATTCGCACGCGCGCTAGGGTTCGAGACCGCACCACCATCGTTCGACTCCACGTCGATCGAGACCTACCACCTCGAAGACCTCAGCATGCTCTACCACCGCCTGGAACGATGCGACGTCCGGTCCCCTCAAACGCCACGAAATCAAGCGCGAACGGTCAGCCATCACTCGCGAATTCCGGTCAATCTACGCCTCCTTTAATGATCTCGACCGTTGGATCTAAGCATCATGAAGAGCTTAACGTTTCTCCAGTTGGAGGAATTGCAAATAGATGCGTGGATAAGGAGAAAACTGAGGAGGATTGGCACACGATATCGGCCATTAAACATACATAAGCGGCGGCAACGTTATACTGCTAGGGTTTTAGAGAAAATAGATTATATATAATTGTTTTAATATTATTAAATTAATATAATCTCTCAAATTAACAGTTTATGCAAACGACATCCAATTTTCACGTTCCGACAGGCTACCTTGGGGTTTTTCCGCGTTCCGGATACAATGGAACAGGTTCCGTAAGCTAATTTGATCGTATGCGTGAGATACGGAATTAAACGATCAATTTAAAATTAAATCGGTTAAATCGATTTCGATGCGTTTCGAGCTGCCACGATCAAACGACAACTCCGATGGCTACGAAAATTGAAATCCGATAATAACTAACTACTACGGATCCAATGGAACTGGTTTCGTCGAATTCCGAGACTGCGCCCCGGAAGGCTATTTAACTCGTCAATTAAATCAGGCGATTTTCTGAAATTATCAGAAACGCTTAAAATTTTCACTTTTAAAATTTTAATAACTTAACAATAAATCATATAAAATTTATAAACACATTAAAAATCATTCTGGCTCATTTCAGACTAAAATCTGATTAAATTGCATTTTAATAATATTAAATTCATTTTTAAATTGATATAAAATCCCAAATAATAATTTATCGACTTTAAAATTCTTCTAAAATTCCAACAATATTATTTATAACCAATTGAGCTTAAAAATACATGTAAACACCATTTTTATAATCATTTATCCCAAATTCACCCTTTTATCCCAATTTCGAATATTTAATTATTATTATCCAAATTATATTTGAATTTATAATTTATTTTAATGATTGAACCCGCATCCATCCACTACAAAATCAATTAAGGGTCCACATTAAACATTTAAAACGAATTAAATGTTCAAATTCAATAGCTTAAAAATACGGGATGTTACATTTTACTTAGACTTAACCTTAGGATAGAAAGTTCAACTCTATAACATTCCACTTCACAAACGCTTCCAGAAAATAGATCACATATATGGTTTTGAAGTGGTTTTGGGTTTGAGTCATCTCATATAAGTACACTCTTTCCACTTATCAGACTCTCCAAAACCAATCGATAAATTCTCGGTAAACTCAACTCCGGTTCTTTTGGAAATAAACAGATAGTACATAAGAGGGTAGATCACCTCCTAACCGTTTAAGCGGATATATTTCCTTATCATTTTTCCTAGAAAAGCAAGACGAGTTTATACATACTGTATAGCATCTCCGAAGATAACTATACCATGTAGCACTTGTGTTTCTTCTAGATATTCCTAAGGTTATATTTGGATAATTTTGATAGTCGACTAATTGACTATCTAGTACAAGATAGATGTTTGTAAATGGAAACCAAGTCTAATGTACTTTTCATAAACAGATGAGCGTACAAAACACTATCAAGTCATATAAAATATGATTAAGTTACTTAAGTAACTCCTAATCTGTTCCATTTGATTAATCCTTTTATTAATTAAAAAATCCTTTATTAGTAAACTTCTTTTACCTAATAAACATCTACCTTTTTCCAAAAGATTCCATACTTATATTTTCCTTCAAATGTCCATTTTTAAGGATCTAAATACTTTCACAAATCCATTCAAAAGATTTAAGACACTTAAATATTATCACTACAAACCCAAAACCATTTTGCTTGTGCTTATCTTTAAATCATTCTTTTAAAGATCTATTTACCTTCATGAGTATAATAAGAAAGGTTTAAAGATGAATGCTATTAACACATTGTCACAACAAACCCAAAACCATTCCATACTTGTATTATCTTTAAAAATTTTGTTTTAAAAATCTAAGTTTATATTTGGTCAAGTTCAGCATTTGACAAGTTAACACTCAAGTTCCAAAAATGATTGCTTATAGAAATCACAATTCGTATGCTTAGCTCATTTCTGACAGTCCAATTTAACCATTCCTCATTCAAGAGTGAAGCCAGGTAAGTTAAGGCACTGGTTGCATCAAAGCCTTGTCTAGGCACTTCATTCTTACATCCCACAAATGGATAAGTCTACCTCGTCGGCTTTTAGTGTTACGTATATTATTAACGATTTCAATAAACAATAAGAAATCAACACGATTAACATGTTTTCAACATTTTCCAACTTACTATTCCTCGGTCAAGAGGGAAGTTTGGTAGGTTAGAGCTCTATTGCTCTGTCCCTACTTGACATCAATCTTAACTCTCATAAATATATAAGCCTTACTTCATCGGCTTTTAGTGTTAAGCATAGTTAATTACGTTTTAAATAAGTAATTAAACAATTTAACCATTTGGCCGTTAAGAAATTACTAACCCCTTTCTAAACATTTTGTTTATACTTTTAAAACCTTTTTTAAAATGATATATATATAGTAATTAGTTTACCAAAACTTGATATTAAATAAACCATTTCGAAAGATATTTTATTCCATAAGATATAAAATAGTCGACATATTTTTTGAAACTATATATACTTAAAAATTCATATAAAATTCTTTATAATACTTATAATAGGCTTTATATTACTTCAAAATAACAAGTTTATAAAATCTTTAAAAACTTGAAAATGACATGTTTTCTATATATTTTAACAAACTACCTCTTTTAAATTCACAACTTATTCTTAAAATTCATAAAGATCTCAAACCACTTTTAAAATACTCTAATAAGAGTTATTTGTAATGATCTAGAATTTCAAACACTTCACATTTAAATATTTGAATTATTTAAATATTTGTGTCTAAGATTTAATATGATTTTATCACCTTGTTAAACACTTTTTAATTAATAACTGATGTTAGAAAACTTATTTTTGAAATGTGTTTATAAAAATATACATTTTGAATAAATATTGAAAACGTGATTGGAAAACGTTTTGTTAAAAATCAACTTTTCATTCAATACAAGTTATGTAAAAAATTTACAACTTGAATAGTTATCATATGAACACATTAATAAGAATTAAACAACTCTCTTATATTAACAAAAGGTTAATTCAACGAAGTATTTAATTAAGGAACAAAGAGTACTAAAGGACCCTTAAATGGTGGAGTGATTTAAGGAGAGTATGGTAGTGTAAGAATATTGTTGTGTAAGGGTATAGTGTGCATGTTCTCATGCATGGAAGAGGAGGGGATTTTCTAATGTTTTCCACTAAATTTCTAAGCTTATAAATAGATGAGAAGGTGCACTTCATTTCTTACCATTCTACTCTTTCACTCTCTTCTCTTCTTAAAACTTCTTAAATATAATGGCTTCACTTTTTTCCCTCTTCTTCTTCGGGCCGTGGGTATTATGGTGGTGGAGGAGGTGAGGATGTAAGCTAAGAAGGTGGTGGTCAAGGCCACACCCTATTTTAATGATATAAGGCCATAGCCATGTTCTTTAGTGAAGATAAGGAGGGTTTTGGAGATGTTTAGGTTGGAGTAGGAAGTGTTAGTAGAAGTGTAGAATGAAGTGAATGTTGGTAGGAAGTGTTTGGATAAAAGAAATTTGAGTTAATCTCAGGTTGTATATTGATAATTACATGTTAAATAAACATGTTGATATTGCTTGAAATATTCTTGCTATTATTTATAATAATAGACACTAACTACTTAAAGTTATAACCTTTTATTATATGCTTCCAGAAGCATAGGATTGGTTAAAGTAGCTTAAAGAGAATGGAATTATGTTGTTTACATTAAGCACATTTAAACATCTAAAATGGACATGGTTATTAGTACATATGTTAATACATGTTTAGTAGTGATATGATTTGAAATTGGAATCATATATGTGTATAAAAGAGAATGACATAAGATATTGACTTGAATACGAAAATTGTACGTATAGCGATGGTCGCTATAAACGCACTTTGAATCCCTTAGACTATAACTTATGAAAATGGTGATTTAATGACATATCTTAATGATAACTTGTTTAGTTATTATTTACACTTCTATAAGTGTTTATAAAAGTAAAGAATATGTTTTGAAAAGTTATAGAAGAAATAAATTAAAGTAACAAAATATTGAAGTAAAAAGGTCACTATAACGATAGTTTTTATTTGGAGAAATAACGATGTTTTTCTGCAATCTTTGGAGGTTTCTTTTCATATTTAAGGAGTAAATATATTATTCTTATTGGGAAATTTTTGAAGCCTATTTCATTTGATAGCTAGTTGAACGAAATGCAAAAAGTTATAGTGGAATAGTCGCTATAAGTGCAGTTTGGTAAAATACTCTATTTTCGGGAAATTCTCTAAAATAATTAAAAGTTATTCTTTAGGATTTTTCTTCATTGTTTTCAAGTACCTAAAGTATACTAACTAATGTAAAAGAGTGAATCAAAAATAATTTGTTTAAGTGTTGAAATCTAGGCTCAAAGTTGTAGCAAAACAATGTTGACGATGGTAACAAAACTTTATATAGCACTTCTATAAATGCTACATTTTCTACCTTGAACTATAAATTGTTTAAAAATGATATTTGAATTTAATAGTTTTTCTAATCTTTTTAGGATTGTTTTCTAACTTATAATATAGAGTTTTAAAATTGGTTTCAAGTTTAAATATATTCTTAAAAATTAACTATGAATTTCTAAACTAAGTAGCTTTTAAAATTAAAGCTTGTTTTTCTATTTATTTCAAAATTCCTTATTTTTACATAATATTCTATATAAGTAATTATCGTATATTTTAAGTAGTTTTAAAAGTATTTTAACATATTAATAATTATATATATATATATATATGTTTTATAAATATATCAAAGGGAGTTTGTATTTTAACAATTAAGTTAAATAAACGGTTTTGTGGAATTACCTAAAAATATATTGCCTTAATTAATAAGTTTGGATATTCTTTGATCCTTAAATAAATGTTTAAAGTTATCAATGGATAAGTAAATAGTTTGGGTCATTGTAAACAGTGTTTTTAGCAACATTTGTTTTTAACCCTTGTTATTAATTATACTTGAACATAAGTGGATATTTACTAATAGATATTTAGTAGAAAAAAAATACAAGTAAATGGTTTTGGGTTTGTTGTGACAAATGTTTTGAGCAACACTTGTCTTTAACCCTTAAATATAAATAAATCTTTAAGAAGGGAGTTTTAAAGAGGAATGTTTTCAAAGTATGAATGTTTGGGTTTGTTGAGAAAATTGTTTTCAACAACACTTGTCTTTAATCCTTCAAAGAAATTAAACCTTTAAAAGGAGAATTTTAAAGAAAATGATTAAATGGAATGGTTTTGGGTTTGTAGTATACAATGTTTTAGAAACATTTCTTTTTAAACCCTTGAATTATATTTTGGAATAAATATTATGAATCTTTAACAATGGAATTTTAAAGATAATAACAAGTATTGAAATCTTTAACAATCAGCCGTTCCGACGATTAGATGTTTAGCATTTGAATACCGTGGATGTATTAAGTGCCGAATTTCGATGGTCAAAAAGGCGAATTGTTACACTTTGCATCCAAAGCTCACCCTTCTCCTTAAAAGCACACGGCCCAAGGCTCCACCGCCCCTATATGCTCACGGCCCAAGGCCAAAGTAGGGTTTTGGCTCCAAAGCTTCCAACTTTGAGTTGCTAAATGGTTTTTCCATGATGTATTAAAGGACATAATTGAGTGTGGAGGAGAAAGAAGTTATTTTGAAGTGAATTTTATGGTGGAAGAAGAGTGAAGGAGAATGGAGAAGAGTGGAGAAACATGGAAATGAAAAATGAAAAGTGTGGATGCTCTTTTATAAACAGTGGAAAGTTGGCAAATTACACTTCCTACCCTTTACCAAAATGACCTAAACACTTACAAAATTCAACCATAGTACACCTCCTCCCATGTGACAATCCTTATGCCAAAGTACTTTTTATAGTGAGATGTACCCACCTAGTACTTTAGCACTTAAAATAAGAAAGGAAAAGTCCTCTTTCTCTTAATTTTTTAAATTAATTACTTAAGTACTTTTTAAAATGTGACTCATATAAATCCATTTAATTAATGAGATGCTTTTATTATTGTATATGTGCTAGAGTATATATCTCATTTGATGATAACAAATATATTTTTATAATTGATTTTGCTTTCAGAGTGTGTTACAATTTAAAAATCATCAAATCACAATTTTGTTTCTATTTAAATTATCGTCCACTACATCTCATATGCCTGTTTTATACGTATTACATTCCAGACTAAAAATATTTTTGAGATATTTATAAAGAATTTACTTTTGAAATCATATCACGACTAATTGAACTTTCATATGTGAATTTCAAAAGTATTTATATTGATTACATTGATGATTAAGGATATTGCATTTTGTACTTGATTAAATAATGATGTTATGATTTTTTTGGAAATCAAACATACTTTAAAGTTTCATTTTTTGACCATTGCATATCTCACACCATCATTAGATCTACTATTTAATATTCATATTCTATCGACTCATATTTTTCAGTTTTATTCTTGTGTTGGCTAGAATGACATAAACCAAATGCAACAAAGATTGTTGGCTTAAAAGTGAGTATAGGGGACAATTCATGTACGCGCTCCATATGAAAAGTAAAACACATAAAATGGCAAAAGTGACATGCATGTAAAATGGATGTGGTATGAGCGTAGAGTTATTTCACCTAAGGGTATCCGACTTGTGCTGAAAATTCTTTAGCGCTAGTGTATACACCTATCAAGCAATGCTTCTCCCTCATCTAACAGACCTTACTGCAATGCATATACGCAAGTATCTTGATCTCATTTATGAATAGTTAGGGAAAAATTGTCCTCACATAAATACTTCACTTGGGTTATTATTTGATTGAGTTTATTGAATTTTGAACCACACTACGTATTACTATATTTATTTTTGTCATTCTCATTCCATTCATGAGATATGACTTTGATCAATATAGTTACAATGATTTATAGTTGATTTCACATTAGATATTTATTGTCATATTTTCATTGAGTTTCATTAACTAGTATCACTCTCTCACTGTGCTAAATTGATATTTATACATTTGATGAAAACAAAAGGGGGGAGAGAGGTTAAGATTTGGTGACAGTGTTAATTCATTGTTAATATTGAAAAAATATGATTGATTTGATATTTTATTCTAGAACACATGCCACATATATAGAGGGACCATATTGTATAAATTGAAATACATATACGGTGCTATGATTTTGATTAAAGATATCAAGTACACACTCAACATAAGTTACACATGTCAAATCTTAACTTGTTGTTTGTTATCTTCAAAAGGGGAGATTATGGAGTATACGTCAAGTTTGATGATAATAAATATATCTTTATAATTGATTTTTCTTTTAGAGTATGTAACAATTTAAAAATCATCAAAGCATAATTATGTTTCTATTTAAATTGTCATCCACTAGGTCTCATATGCCTATTTTACACATATTACATTTCAAACACATATATTATTATTTGTAAAATAATATAAATTTATTATTATCAAAAAGAAAATATTGTCAAATATTGCAATTAATTTCCATTTGAGTGGAAAAAGTTTCCTTTCAGGACAATAAAAAGCTACGTATACAGAGAAAAGGAAATAAATAAAGATCTAAGGGAGGAAATATTTCCGTATGCAATTAGAGACCGTATATATAGAGAAAGTGAAACAAATACTAATCCGAAGCAAGCAAATACACACAAAATTAGAGGCAGTATGTATAAAGAAAGGGAAATAAATAGAGAATTGAAGTGAAGAGTTGTATATACAATCAAATGATATATTTTGAAAGATACAACATAGTTTATTTCTCATTATATACAGATTTTATTTTGTATACAGGACTCACAAATAAAATCCTCCTCCATATATCCTCACACATATTTGTTTCCCCATTATATACAGATTTTATTTTGTATACAAGGAAACAAACTATTCCACAAATCAGTTCCTTCTCCATATGTCCTCATACATATTTGTTTCCACACATAAACATCCCCTCCACAAGCCTATAAAAATTGCACATTACATCAAAAAAAATTTATTTGATATAAAACAAAGCTTCATCTATCAAACAAAATTCGATCATCAAATATCATCTCCTTTATACAATTCTATTCATTATTATCTCAATCTCTACAGAAGCCTTACCCAGGTGAAGTACTTCAAATCTATTCTATAACAGGCAAAATAAGCATTTCAATATCAAAATAAGATCATCTTTTCAAGAGAAAGCACCTCTCTATCAGTAAACTCCAAATATAGACGTGAAACACTTTTACAACAACACTACCATCCAATTCAGCATCTCCCTCAAATAGTAGCCAACGTGACCATCAGAGCAAGCTCTTGCGAATCTTGGCCAACAACTCTAGAATAGCAGTGCACAGTCGAAGCAAGCTACATCTCCAGCAACGCAATCACATGAAGAAAGAAAGGTGTCTATTTTACATTATTTCAAATTTGTCATCGACTTGTTTTTTTATTATTGTTTTTCTTTTGTATTATTTATTGAACTCTAGATATTTTATAGGTGATTTATGTTTGTAGATCAGGGATTCTAGTCTCGGGGTATTCTGTCCAGGCAGAGTTACTAGGTATAGAGTTAGTGTATTCAGGTTAGTAGAGAGTGGGAGTTTACAAGTGTTATAAGCATCAAGTAATAATCCTAGTAGTAACTTTGAGGGTAGTAAAGGCTTTAGGCTGAAGCTGGGTATATCTGTGTGTTATTTTCTTTTCGCATTTAAGTTTTCGCATTATTTATCTGTTTATCTACGGAATAGTTTATACACTATTCACCCTCCTTTAGTGTGTATTGCATGATCCTAACATATGTGTGTATAAATATAAGTGTGTGTACGTGCAATAACGTTTCAACAAATTTCGTTCGATAAAAAGTCGAAAATTTGAAAAACGATTTTTGGTCACATTTTTAATTTTTCAATAAACTATTTATTTTTGTAAACGAACTTTCCAAATGAGTTCACCATTATTATTTATTAATTAAAAGTGGGTTATCTGATCATTAAAAAATAATAATTGAATATTTAAAATTAATTAAAATATTCACAAATCAAAGTGATAAACTTTCGAGTCGTTACATGTCTGTTCTTGATGGGTTCCAATTTTGTTTTATAACTTTTTTGGGTATTTAAAACTAGACAACATCTATTAACACCCCGCAAAATGTGTTGCTCATCCCGCTATTTTCTTTAAAAAATTCACACCCTACATAATCCTTTTCATTCCCAATAATTCCATAAATACCCTTCTTCCTCCTCTACTCTTTTTCCAAATCCAGGTGTAACAACCTGGAAAAATATAAATAACTTATACTCAAATATAGAGATTATTTAAATATTTGAATTGTGAAATAAATATTAATTAAATTGATTTAATAGCCTTATTTAACTCCTTTTAATTAATAAATAATGATGGTGAACTTATTTTGTAAATTAATTTACAATAATAAATAGTTCGAATAAATAACAAGAAAATCAATTGTTAATAAAACGACTTGATTTTTATTAACGGATTTTTAAATGAATTTATGGAATTTCTCCATAATTTTTAATTTGGTAAATATTGGTATTATCATTTGACATAATTTATGGCAAACTTTGGCATTTTTTTACGCGATCATATTTTTCTTTTATCATTCGCAGTTCGTACACGAACGAAATGTTGTGTAGTGAGATGCCTAGGAAATTGCAAAATAAACTAACCTATACACTTAGATTTTTCATCACAAGACTTTTCTTCATTTTTATTTCCCTCTCCTTTTACTTTTCCCTCCCCTCTCTCTCCTTTTCATTTACAGTAAAGAAAAAAAAATCAAAACCCATATTTAAAAATCAAAATCAAATGTTATAGGCCATGAAAAAATATAAAGTTGGATTCTTTGAACTTGTGAGGCCAAGGTCTACAAATCCATATAGAGATTAGAGAGTGTGATTGACTTTGGTTGAGATCGAATAGTGGTGGTCATAGCTAACATTTAGGCTTGGAGGAGCTAGAGATGACTATAGGCCATGGCGTTGGTTTCAAAAGGTTTCTCGTGTGAAGGAGCTCGTGTGATGGCGATTTGGTGGTGTTTGGTTTGAAATGGGCAACCGTAACATTTCACTATCGCTTTCAATGGTGTTAGGTCATGATTTGAATGGTAGGGCCAAGTTCGATGTTAGGGTGTCGGGAAGGAAGCTTGTGCGTAGCGGAGTTGAACAGAGTCGATGGCGTGCCATTTAGTGGGTGTAGGTAGAGAAATCGGCAAAAGTTTGGATTGACTATTGGGTTTTATGTTTACAGGTATTAGTGTGCATGTTTTTGTAAATTGGGGAAGATGGGATTTGATTAATTAAAGGTGGCATTATTTTAATTAAGTAATTAATTAATTTGATGTATACCAAAACTTATAAATTAAATATCTCACTCATACGAGGTCGGATCTGGACGTGGTCTTTTGTGTTGGACTCGTATCCTTGTTATCTACGCATTGGAGTTGGATTCGTTGAATTTGAAGCTAGTAGGAATTTGAGCTAAAATCAAGAGCCGTTCGATTTTAGATTAAACCGGAATGCAAAAGCGTCAACTGGAATTATGGTGAGTTTACTCACCTTTAAATAAACTATATGATATCCGCGTTGCTATAGATTATTGTTGAATGCTTGGATGATAGTTTATATATTTTTGTATCATTTCTTGTTTGGATTTGACTCCCGTTTGAAAGTAGATGGCATAAATAGCCATTGTGTTGCAGGGAAAAAAACAAGCTGAAAGTCGAAGTTATACATAGCGAATAGGTCGCTATAGAAAACTTTAAAATACATATACATATGTGTGATTTACATGGGCCTTTTATGGAGAGATCTAAAGGGTTTCTCGTCGATATTGATTTACTTATATTCTTATGTTTCCTATATTGATGTTTAGTTAAAATGTTTATGATATGCTGTTTGATTTGTGTAAGTGTCGTTAGAGCGATTATCGCTATACCGTCACTCATCAAATATCATCATCTTAAATCTTTATGTTTGTTGAACTTGTGCTTGTATTTTTACAAAATAAATGTTTGGTCGCACTTGTGTATTTTTGAGAATTTTGAAATAAAGGGTAGGTGTTGTTTTAAATTTATAAATAGATTATAAATTTGATTTATTATCTTTCTGGATAATTAATGTTGTTTACATTTATAAAAAGATTATAAACTTGATTAATTATCTTGTAGGATAATTAATGTTGTTTTAAATTTATAAAAGTTTATAAATTTGATTTATTATCTTTTGGGATAATTAATGTTGCTTTAAGTTTATAAAAAAGATTATAAATTTGATTAATTATCTTTCAGGATAATTAATGCTATTTTAAATTTATAAATTTTTTATAAATTTGATTAATTTTCTTTCAAGATAATTAATGTGGTTTTAAATTTATAAAAGAGTTATATCAATTATTTTTCGGGATGATTAACATTGTTTTAAATTTATAAAGATATTTTAAATTGATTTATTATCTTTTGGGAGAATAAATGATGTTTTGAAGTTATAAATGATAGTTTTTAAATAAGAAAATCTTTAAAAAAGAATGTTTAAAAATAAAGCTAAGTGTAAATTGTTTATGACCCTTCTTTTTAATAAACTTAGAAATATAATTTGCTCTTTAAAAAGAATATTTTAAAGAGTGTTTTTAAAGTGTTTTACAAATATTTGTGATGTGACAATCAAGCACATGTGTGAGTTAAATGTTTTAAGAGATTTAATTTTAATAGACGATCATTTTGTCATTCGCGATAGTTGATTTATTGACTATCGATTCTCATATCTTCTTTGTGTATCATCAATCTAAGACGATTTGTTGCTCATTTGAGCATTGATATCCTTTGTCGGAAATGGCTAAAACCTAAGTGCGAGTGGACGTCAAGCTATATGGGGTTGCTTCTATTATGGTATTTTCACATCAACTCGAGATTGTATTTGGTTGTATACACGTGAAAATGTGAAATACTCGAATTCTCGGTAAGGTTGGCGGGGTCCGGCTTGTACATTTTCGGAGAGCCATCGTAGTTTTCAAGTATATTCTCTAGTGGTATACTTTCGAAAAAAGGGGTGCACCCTCCTAGTCATTGTTGGAAAATTTTCCTTTCCTAGTTTTTAATTCAAATCATTTAGTTATTTTCTTAATTGCATCGAGAAGTGCCTGGAGTTCTTCTCGATGTTTAATTATTTGTGTCCGTTCTCTAAGTTAGATTTTGATCCTGTTTATGCCCATTCTTTCAAGCTTGGATTTTGTTCTAATTTGTTTTCATTCTTTCACGTGTGAATGTTGTTCTTGTGAGGTAAAATCAGTTTCGTGTTTAGCAGCATGGTATTACAAATTATTATATGTTCACCACATTTCTTCGCTTTTCTCACGCTGGTTTTCCAGACTGATCTGGATGTTATTTTATTATAATGGTCGGGTTAGACCGAGTTTTTTATGTTGTCGTTGGTAGGATGTGGAGCTCACAGAGTAGAGCTGGATGTTCACCTGTCATAGTACTTTTATTTTCCACTGTATTATTATATATACCCTTATCAATTGTAAGATCAGAAAGTTATAACTATCCAGGCCGACGAGGTTTGTTTTTTACTCTAATGTACCATGTATTCTAGAGTGACGGTTTTTACTATCTTTGTTATATTATATGATATCGTTCCACTATGAGTTGTTTTCCCATGTTCCTTTTCTTTTCCTTTTTATTATACCTTAACAATTTTCCTTTCCAGCACTTGGATGCTGGCATTCTAATACCGTGGATTTATTAAATATTGACTTTAGATGGTCGAAAAGACATATCATTACACCAGGAATACGCTCTTTGACTTTATTAATTCCTCTCTTTTGAGTAACTAAAATAATTTTGTTAAGAAAAAAATCATAATTCATGTTTATCAATGCTAAAGGTGATATGGAGGAAAAAAATCCAAATGGAAATTTGTTAATTTGTTATTTTTTTTCCACGTTTGGCCTAATATAAATGCAAAATAATTAATTTTCATGTTTGCTACTTATTCAAAATAAAAGTGCTATTAATAGATTAATTTGTTTTTATATCCAAATGGAAATACGTTATGATATTCCTGATTAATATACACACACATATACATACATACATATCTTATAAATTCATTCCTTGTGTTTTTATTTAGGATTAGGGTTTTGATTCTAATTGTTTAAATTTGAATCTGTTTGGTAGGGAAAAAATTATAACAAAATGTTTATTTTTTTAGAGTGGGTGGGGGCATTTTTGTCTGTTAATAGAACCAGCCTTTAAAATGTGTAAGATATTTTATAATGGTTTTTTATAATTGGGTAGGTTTAATTTCGCTAATGTAGTTTTATTACACAAGAAAGTAGGGAAAAATAAGTTAAAAGAATTTAGACCTATCTCATTATTGAATTGTTCATTTAAAACTATATCTACGTTTTAGCTAATAGGATAAGTACTAAAATGAACGAATTAATTAACAATATGCAAACTGCCTTTATCTAGGGTAGAAATATTACGAATAGGGAGCGGTAGTTCAAATATTCATTAATTATTTTGTAAAAATAAAATCACTTATGCACTTTTAAAACTATATTCTGTAAAAAAAAATTATTCAATTGATTGGGATTTTCTTAAGTATTTATTACTGCTTAGGGGTTTCAATGTTAGATGGGATTTAGACGATGTAGAAAATGAGATTGCAAGTAAAGGATTCTCTGTTCTCCAGTTTGTGGATGATACAATGATCTTTACATCTCATTTGTCTCGGCATATTATAGAGCTTAAGTTTATTTTATAAGATTAGTTTTGATAAAAGTTCTATTCTAGTACCGAACTATTTAGATAAGATAGGGAATCAAGTTTCTTGTTCGTTAAATTGTAATACCATGAATTTTCTCATATATTACTTAGAATTTTTGATAAGACCAACTAAAATTAAACATGAATATTGGTTAACTATAATTGATAAAATTAATCAAAAGGCTAATTTAATTGAAACATACAAACTTGATGAGTAGCCCCTACAAAACAAAAAACCATATACCCCTATTTTTCCTGAGTTTACTCATTACATTGTTATTTTTTTTCAAACTAACCTTACCCAGTAAAAAAATGTTCAAAAAAAATAAATTACCATTTCAAAAACCACTCCACTTTATCACGCAACCGCCCACCAAATCAATACAAATTCAGGATGAGATTAAATTACTACATAGTCGACAGTTGTTAATGATTGTTCATTCAACAACTTATGCAGCGTATGTGGATGTGTACTCTACCCCGTTGTGGCAGTGTGAGGCAACAAAGCTAGCCTCGTATTGAACCCGCGTGATTGGTTTACAAACCACAAGTATTATTACGTAATTATACTATCAATCTCTCACCTAATCTTCTACGCACCTAATCTTCTACGACCTAAGCAATTTCAAACTTAAAAAGAATTCAGAAAATTTAAATTCTAAGTTTATTGGTTCTTATTCATGTCGATTCGTATTATGGTTGTCAAGATTCATCAATTCAATCAAAATATTAGAGATTTTAGCTAGAATTTGGAGTAGAAGGGTTTAATGGCTATGAGATTTTAGATAGAATATGATAAGGAAGGGAGAAAGAAGGTAAGTGGATCTAATAAGGGCAATTTTTACGTAGAATTTTTAAAAATTAGGGGCAACTCAGTAAATTTTTGTGTCTAAATAGAATTTGCCTAACAAATGATTATCTAAATGGAATGGAATTTTTTTATCGAGGACAGGTAAGATAGTTCTTATTAATTTTTTTTATCAACAACCAATATATTAGACCTCATTTTGCCTATTTCCAAAATAAGTAATTGATAAAATAGATAAAATCGGGAGAAACTTTTTATGGTATGGCCATAATTCTAATAGTTCAAGATGCCTTGTTAGTTGGGAAATGATATGTAAATCGAAAGGGAAAGGAGGGTAAGGAATAATTGATTTTACACAATTTAAACTTGGCACTATTATGAAAATGATTGTGGAAATTTAATACTTATGATGATAACTTAGTTTGAAAAGGAATAATTTCGAAATAATTTGATGAAGGTACTTATAACTTTCATCATATGACTTCTAGGAACAACAATAATTTTTCATGCTTTTGGAAATCAAACTTAAAAGGTTTTGATATTTTTAAATTACAAACTAATAATATAGTTCATTCTAGGAATAACACATCATTCTGACATGATTGCTAGTTATCTACTATTCCACTTAAAATAGAGTTTGGAAAACTCTGATATTTGCAAATTTATTTTTTTCTAATTTTATAAGTTTTTAAGCCTAATGCAAACTTTCCTTATGGGTTCAGTTTTAGTCGTATGTTGGAAGGATTCACATTCATACAATTTGCGTAACTTTGTTCTAAATTAGAATTATATAATGTAGACAACGAAAATGATATTAAAATTTGGTGTTGGGGTAGGAGTAAAAAATTTCCTTTAAATTGTTTTATAATTTTTAAAAATTTCAGGACCTAAATCAAATTTATTCGGAAAAAATGCACCACTTAAAGCTAAGATTCATATATGATTAATTTTACATAAGAAAGTATAAGATTCATATATGATTAATTTTACATAAGAAAGTATAAGATTCATATATGATTAATTTTACATAAGAAATTAAATACTATAGAACTTCTAAAAAAGAAAAATGTTTTTACTGATAAAAAATGTTATTTTGCAATATTGAACTTGGAAAATGTTATACGTTTATATTATGACTGTTATGTCACAACATTCTCGTTATCTTAAATGTTTTACTATGTTTTACAATATTCGTTATCTTTGCTAGTGATCATAGAACTTTACTCGATACTTTTTTCACTATCTACGTTAGATTTGATAGAAATAAAAGATTTTAAATCATGTTAGTATTTCTTTGGAAAATTCGATACACAATTGTGTTATTTTGTTTTAATTGGATCTCGAATGCTAGTTATGAATTGAATAACAATATCTATTTCAAAGAGTTTCTTAAAAATGTTAAATCTTGTATTGATTTTTGAAAAGGAAAACCTATTTCTAATTATAGGAAAAACCATAGCGCTTCAAGTATCAGAAAAACATTGCGCTCAAAAAGTATCATACGTTCCCTTGCTATCCTCAAAACTGTTAAAAACGACTAAATAAAGAAAAAAAAAATTACAGTTTGAAAAGAAAACTACAAATCTAATAATGCACCATATGACATTTAGGGGAACACAGGACCTCTGCTGCATTAAGACCTTGGTCTACGCTATCTCCTCTTTTAATAAAACTTCATTTAATGCTTTCCATTTTTTATATTCATTCATGCTTGTCACAACAAATATTCCCTACCACCCTTTCACTCGTTTGGTTCTTCAACGATGATGCCAGCATGGTCGATCGACATTCAATCCTCTTCCCACTACCATGTTGAGTACTAGAAATCTGTCGCTGTGAGAGATTAGCTGACCTTGTGCTGCTCTTAGTTATCCCGATCTGCGGTCGATTTTTGGCCTGTCTAAAGAAATTCGATGCCAAAATTATTCAAGATAAGTTCCACGTCCTTAGTATCGTATGTTCTCAGATTTGTTTGCTTTATTATCTATTTACAATCAGCAATGATAAGTTCCAATCTGATCTGCATTGGAATTTCAATGTTCTTGCAAACTCTGCTGTTCCGTTTGATTCATATATGCCATGCCATATCAGAAACGTAATAGCGATTTCTTTTAGTGTTCGCTATGTTCGGTTGCTTGTCTCCGCACATAAAACCCCTGAAAATATTTCATTGATTTCCTTGGTACCTCTGAACGAAAATTGCAGTTTTACTTGAATATTACGCGGTAGCATCCTTGAGTACTACCAAAAAATATACGGTTTCTTGTTTCACTCTCTTGATTGCACAACACGCAGTACTAGTCTATTTTAGAGTTCCATTTAGAAATTCTTTCGTTAGTGTTTAATTTGTTGCATTTCACTAGTAGAGCACATAAAGACTTCTTGGGTGAGCATGCAGAATCCCAAATGTGTGCCCCATTCTAGTTCACTGTGTTTTTTCCTTATCCAGTTCCATGCCGATTTAAAAGAAAAATAGCCATTGGGGTGTAGTTTCCAGGACCAAAAGTCATTGTCATGTTGCCGATTTAGCGAGATGCCTTGTATTTGTTGAGAAATTTGAGGAGGCAAATTGGAGATATTTTCTCTGCATTGTGATAGAGTTAGGGGCATGCTCTAGCAGCAACTATGTAATTTATTACATATATCTGATTCAATAACCAATCTTATTCAAAATAAAAGATGTTTTCCTTTTATTATACACTTTTATAATGTGACGCAGCGGATTAAACAAAACAATCTTCAATCGGTGAAAATAGCAATCGATGGATTGATGAATACTGAAATGCCCAAATTCGTTGATCCGAAGATACCGAATTCTAGCTATCCCGAACTCGTTGATCGCGCACGATACCGGGTTCAAAGATCTTCAATTCTTCAAGCGTTGATCAAGCGCACTTGATTCCGCGAATCGGCTTCTGCAATCATTGAATCGAGCGCACTCGATTAACCGAAAGAGGAGATAGAAGATTACACTCAACTACCAATTTGAATGAAAGCACAAAGCTAACAAAAGAGAATTTTATTCCAAAATCAACAACCTTTACAAATGAAACAACTTGCCTATTTATAGGCTACAACATGCAAAACAGAAAAAAAATACAACTCCTAAGTCGTCGCCGACCTAACAGTCACGACCTAAAAGTCAGACGACTTACGACTTACAAACATCACGACTTAAGCCTTATAACAGAACGACTTAACAACATGTTCAAAATAACTACAACAAACAACACACGACTCAACTTAAGACGACTTACGACTTACAAACAGAACGACCTAAGACTTCAACGGTTCAGATTAAGTCGGCAATAGAATCCAGGCACCAAGCTTCAGCGACCTAACTTAGGTCGGTAATGACCTAAAAATCAAACAGGTACGACTTAAGAAATCAACCGCCGAGATTAAGTCGGCAGAGAAGATCCACGCCTCCAGTCTTCACCGACCTATCTCTTGACTCGTTAGGTAGTTTACGACCTAACACTTCACCACATTGCTCTTCCTCTTCACTGTGTGACTCGGTAGGTCGTATACGAGTTAACTCGGTAGGTCGTTCCAGCGACCTATCTTTCAATTCGTTAGCTCGTATACGAGTTAGAAACTCGTTAGGTCGTTTCAGTATCTCGTTAACTCGCACATTCCCACTAGGTCGTTGCCGATCTTCACTAAGTCGTTGGAATGACTTAAAGACTTCATTAGGTCGGCTGCGACCTAAAACTTGAACTTTCCACCATTCTTCACGACATGTTAACTCGTTAATCTCCTCCGTAGGTCGGTCTCGACCTATCAACATGTTAGGTCGTACACAACCTATGACTTCTCCATTCTGGGCTGCATCATCCTCCCCAGGTTGAGAAAAATTCGTCCTCGAATTTGCACTTTCTGCATCTTCCCCAACAAACTCATTCCTGTGATATGGTACGAGATGCTTAACATTGAATACGTCAGACGTATACACATCATCTGGCAGCTTCAATTTATAAGCATTTTCATTGATTCTCTTTAAAATTTCCACTGGACCAATCTTTCGTGCTTTCAATTTATTGTACGCGCCTACTGGAAAACGATCTTTTGTTAACACTGCATAAACCATATCTCCTTCATTAAACTCAACATTACTTCGCTTCAAGTCTGCAGATCGTTTATATTTCTCATTTGCTTTCTTCAATCGTTCCTGAACGATTTTATGACATTCCGCCAATCCATCAACAAAATCAGCAGCTTTCTTAACTATCTTCTTTGATTGTGGCACTACCGTTAAGTCCAACGGTCCCTTCGGTAAACTGGAATATACAATCTGGAATGGACTGAACCCTGTACTACGATTCACCGCATGGTTATGAGCAAATTCTGCCTGGCATAACTTCATGTCCCAACTCTTCAGGTTATCTTTCACAAGGTTTCTCAACAAGTTTCCCAGTGATCGGTTAACCACTTCCGTTTGTCCATCTGTTTGCGGATGATAGGCACTACTAAACTTCAACTTTGTTTCGACCATCTTCCACAAACTTATCCAGAAGTGACTTAAAAATCTGGTATCCCGATCAGAAACAACGGATTTCGGTAAACCATGTAAACGATATATCTCTTTGAAGAATAATTCAGCAACCCGGACGACATCAGCTGTCTTTTTACAAGTGATGAAATGTGCCATTTTGGAAAATCTGTCCACCACAACGAATATAGAATCATTCCCCCTTTGAGTTCTAGGCAAACCCAAAACAAAATCCATACTGATATCCACCCATGGTTTTACAGGCATGGGTAACGGCATATACAGTCCCGCATTTGTTGCTGTTCCCTTAGAAACTTGGCAAACATGACATCTCTCCACAAACCTTCCCACTTCTTTCCTTATTGATGGCCAAAAGTAAGATTGTGAAATCAACTGTAATGTACGGTCTCTCCCAACATGTCCTTCTTCATGTAGCTCTTTTATAATCTTCATTCTCAAACTACAATCAGGTATGCACAATAGATTTCCCTTGAACAGAAAACCATCTACCATCACGAACTCATCCGTCACTCCCTCCTTGACTTTATCAACAAACTTCGCAAAGTAAGGATCTTCAACAAATAATTCTGGTAACATGTCAAACCCCGTTACTTCAACTTTCATTGTAGTCAACAAATGATTCCTCCTACTCAAAGCATCAGCCACACGATTCGTCATCCCTGACTTGTGTTTAACAACAAAAGTAAATTGTTGCAGATATGCAATCCACGATGCATGTCTTGCTAAAATCTTGTCTTGCCCTTGTAAATGCTTTAATGCTTCATGATCAATGTAAAGAACAAACTCCTTCTGAAATAGATAATGTCTCCAGTGTTTAATAGCTTGCACAACAGCATAAAACTCCACATCATATGTACTTTATCGCATCTTTGCTCCGGACAACTTCTCACTGAAATAGGCAATAGGACGACCTCTTTGACTCAACACTCCTCCAATCCCAACCTTTGACGCATCAGTATGTAATTCAAACAACAACTGAAAATCAGGTAATACTAGGATTGGTGCTGTCGTCAACAACTCCTTGATTCGTTCAAAAGCAACTCCTGCTTCCTCCGTCCATGTAAACTGTTTACCCTTCATACAATCAGTCACAGGCGCCATCACACTACTAAAGTGTGGAATAAACCTTCGATAAAATGAAGCCAACCCGTGAAAACTACGAATTTCCGTTATCGTCTTGGGCTGCGGCCAATCTCTGGTAGCTTCGATTTTACTTTGGTCAACCTGTATTCCTTCTTCCGACACAACATATCCCAAAAATAAAACACTCCTTGCCATAAAGACACACTTCTTTGTAGCAGCATAGAATTGTTCTTCACGAAGAATAATTAACACTTTCTTCAAATGTTGAACATGCTCTTCTGTACTAGCACTGTAGATTAGAATATCATCAAAGTAAACCACAACGAATTTCCCAATGTACGGTCGGAAAATTTGATTCATCACCCTCATAAATGTACTTGGTGCATTCGATAGACCAAACGGCATTACTAGCCATTCATACAAGCCTTCCCTCGTCTTGAATGCTGTCTTCCATTCGTCCCCTGGTCTAATGCGAATCTGATGATAACCGCTCTTCAAGTCAATCTTAGAAAAGATTACGGACCCACTGATCTGATCCAATAAATCATCAAGCCTTGGCATCGGAAATCTGTATCTGACTGTGATCTTATTCAAGGCTCTACTGTCTGTGCACATCCTCCACGTCCCATCCTTCTTGGGTACCAATAAAGTTGGTACAGCACAAGGACTTAAACTCTCCTGCACACGCCCCTGTTCAAGCAATTCTTCTACCTGCCTCCGCAACTCTTCATGTTCCTTCGGACTCATTCGATAATGTGGTCTGTGTGGCAACACAGCACCTGGAACAAGATCTATCTGATGTTGTATATCCCTCAACGGTGGCAACTCTGTTGGTAACTCCTCTGGAAATACATCGTCAAATTCTTTCAAAACTGGTTCTACTTCTTCTGGTATTTCAACCTCTTCACTGCTTTCTCGCCCAATCAACAAAAACACTTCAGGCTCCTCCTCGACTTCCTTCACGAACTCCTTTAAAGACAACAAAGTTTTAAGCTCTTCAATCTCCTCCAACTTGTTTTCCTCCTGTTGTCGCTTCTTTGGAACTAGAGTAATCTTTGTGCCTTCAAACATGAAACTGTAATTGTTGGTACGCCCATCATGTTGCACCGTCCTATCATACTGCCATGGTCTCCCCAGTAACAAATGACAAACGTCCATATCTACCACATCGCACCAGATTTCATCCTTGTATTTCTTTCCAATTGAAAACTTCACACAAGCCCTTCGTCCAACCTTCACCTCCCCGCCCTTCCTCAACCAAGCTAGCTTGTACGGTTTCAGATGTTTCTCAGTCTTCAATGCCAACTTCCTCACAGCTTCTGAAGAAATTATATTATCACAGCTTCCAGTATCAATAACGAATTTGCAAACCTTCCCCAGAATGGTACATGTTGACTGAAAAATATTGCTCCTCAACCAACTACAATCCTCCTCTTGCTTTGGTGTTAAACAGGACCTCTTCATCATAAGATTGTAACCTTTGTCTCCCGTCACTTCTTCTTCCTCCTCATCAGGTGGTGAATTGGAACATTCAGCTTCTTCATCCTCATTCTCAACCTCCGCTATCATAGCTCTCTTCTTCGGCTTTGGACATTCGCTACTTTTGTGACCAAATTCCTAACAATTGTAACATTTGAAACCGTTGTTAACCTTTGTCTTCTCAACCTCCTTCACTACTGGTCTACTGATAGGTTTAGAAATATTAGAACTCCCACCAACACCCTTCACTTGATTGTTATAATTAGTAAACACACCACTTCCTCGTCGTCCCTGTTTCTCCCAAGCCAACGCTTTCTGATGTGCTTCTGCTACAGATCTGCGATCAAACATGTTAACCATATCCTGAATCTGCATTCGCAATCCCCCAATGAATCTAGATGTCAGCTGCTCTTCCGTTTCCATAATATCATTCCTCGCAATAAGTTGATAGAATTCATCAGCATAGTCGTTAACAGACTTCGTTCCTTGTCTTAAGTTTTGCAAACGTTGATACATCAAAGATTGATAATTGTAAGGTAAGAACGTTGCTTTCATCAATTTCTTCATCTTCTCCCAAGATTCAAATTTTGACTTTCCCATTCGTTCACGTGTAAGTTTGGGCTGCTGCCACCATGCCAAAGCTCTACCCCTCAACCTTGTAGCAACCAACTTCACTCTACGCTGTTCTGGAACTTCTTTGAAGTCAAAAATCTCTTCAAAATTAGCTACCCAATCTAGAAACTCCTCTGCTTGCATACCACCTTTGAATTCAGGAATTTCAGTCTTCATCCCCGACTCCCATTTGTGATCATACTCAGAGTGATTTCTTCCTTGTCCTCGTCCTTGTCCTCGAACACTACCACCATCATACTCCTCTTCAAAATCAGATGTGTATCGTTGTCTATCTCGTCCACCCACATCTCTACTCCCATCACGTCTACCACCATCATCCCTTCTATCTACATTCCTCCGTTCACGATCATTCACGTTCCTCCCACGCCTTTGATCTTCATCAACACTTCTGTCTCGATTGGATTGTGGTGAGACTCTACTTCCTCCATGGTCAGATTCAGGTGAAACCCTTCTCCGATTTTGATTCACCTCCGTCATAAGCTTCTCTAACCGGCCAATTCCTTCGTTAAGCTTTTCACTAAAGTTTTCATTGATTCTTTGCTCCATCTCATCAGCCTCTTCTCTTCGATACAAAGCTTCAACGTTTTGATGTCGATTAGCTCTCCCTGGCGGCATACTTGAAACTTTACAAACTTCTTCAAATTCAAACACAATTCGAACTTTGATCCAAAATGAAATGGATCGAAAACTCCACACTTGTTGCAAATCGCGATGAACGCGATGAACACAACTTCTCCAAATGCTAAGATCCGATCTCCAAACTTCAATACAAAGTCGAACACTTCAACTTGATCACGGCTCAACACTTCAAGCTCTCGGCTATCACTTCAACTTCAAAATGAATAGGCTCCAAGTCTTGATTTAGCTATGATTGGCTAAAACAAGCTCTGATACCAAAACTGACGCAGCGGATTAAACAAAACAATCTTCAATCGGTGAAAGTAGCAATCGATGGATTGATGAATACTGAAATGCCCAAATTCGTTGATCCGAAGATACCGAATTCTAGCTATCCCGAACTCGTTGATCGCGCACGATACCGGGTTCAAAGATCTTCAATTCTTCAAGCGTTGATCAAGCGCACTTGATTCCGCGAATCGACTTCTGCAATCGTTGAATCGAGCGCACTCGATTAACCGAAAGAGGAGATAGGAGATTACACTCAACTACCAATTTGAATGAAAGCACAAAGCTAACAAAAGAGAATTTTATTCCAAAATCAACAACCTTTACAAATGAAACAACTTGCCTATTTATAGGCTACAACATGCAAAACAGAAAAAAAATACAACTCCTAAGTCGTCGCCGACCTAACAGTCACGACCTAAAAGTCAGACGACTTACGACTTACAAACATCACGACTTAAGCCTTATAACAGAACGACTTAACAACATGTTCAAAATAACTACAACAAACAACACACGACTCAACTTAAGACGACTTACGACTTACAAACAGAACGACCTAAGACTTCAACGGTTCAGATTAAGTCGGCAATAGAATCCAGGTACCAAGCTTCAGCGACCTAACTTAGGTCGGTAACGACCTAAAAATCAAACAGGTACGACTTAAGAAATCAACCGCCAAGATTAAGTCGGCAGAGAAGATCCACGCCTCCAGTCTTCACCGACCTATCTCTTGACTCGTTAGGTCGTTTACGACCTAACACTTCACCACATTGCTCTGCCTCTTCACTGTGTGACTCGGTAGGTCGTATACAAGTTAACTCGGTAGGTCGTTCCAGCGACCTATCTTTCAATTCGTTAGCTCGTATACGAGCTAGAAACTCGTTAGGTCGTTCCAGTATCTCGTTAACTCGCACATTCCCACTAGGTCGTTGCCGATCTTCACTAAGTCGTTGGAATGACTTAAAGACTTCATTAGGTCGGCTGCGACCTAAAACTTGAACTTTCCACCATTCTTCACGACATGTTAACTCGTTAATCTCCTCCTTAGGTCGGTCTCGACCTATCAACATGTTAGGTCGTACACGACCTATGACTTCTCCATTCTGGGCTGGATCATAATGTGTTATATTAATCAATTAATTTAATTAAAAGTATATTTAATCGAAAATCCATAAATGATATGTTTTGTGATAGTAGTTACAAAGTGCTGTAACTATGAATAATTTATCACAATAAAAATAAATATATCATTTTAAATATTCATAGTTAAGATGTATCGAGACTGGATATAGATATGTTCATTCAGACTAAAGTACGTAACGCTCTTCAAACGTTGGGCAGTGTATTGCTCATGGTTACTGTGGGACACCAAGATGTTATATACTAATAATTATTGAATAACTATGCAATAACCCACTCGGTAGTTTTTCGTTGGTTAATATAACCAATATCAAACAGAAAATATCGATGTGACAAAATCACACAATATTCTCGACTTGAGAATACTTTCGATCTTCAATATGAAAGCTCCGCTTTAATTATAGTCAAATCATGACACGACGTTCATCGAATGACTATAGTTGGGTCGAGTGGAAGTAAAAAATATTCAAGAGAGGATTCGTCTCCTCAATTATATGAGGTTAGTATCACTATCAACTGAAATCAACTCAAAGTCAAAGTCTCTGGCTAGAGCATTTCGATTAGTAATAATTGTTATTATTGAACCAAGGACTTTGTGTTTGGACTGTAAAGTTGAATGTTGACGATATTGGAATTTTGATCATTACCAAATTCTATAAGTCCAAAGTGATATAGTTTTGACGAAGAGAATTGGTGTAATAATAGTCATAACCGGGTAACGCTTAACAAAGTAAAACTGGATTTTGCTGAAACCAAGTAAGCAATAAATTTGGCTAAAATGTTACAACATCTGCTAAGAGACGTGTGAATGTTAATATTCGAATAGTTTGATATTAATCGCTGACCAAATTTACACCTAAAGAGTCGCACAACCGAATCGTTGAATACTCCTTGACTACATGATTTAATTAGTTTATAATTGTTACAAATTAATAAATAAATTAATATTTATGAAACATTAGTTATAAAAATTTATTTTGATTCAATGAATAGATATTATTAAATGTATTTATAAAAGTTGTAAATATATTAATTGATATACAATATCGATACACGTTTAAATTAGATTTAAATGCAAAATATTTTGTTCGGGCTTCAAATGGGTTTGATGCCCATATAGGGGGTTGGTTTGTTTGACTATAATGGAATATAGAGAGCTACAATATGATGGTTAAATGGGCCAAGGTTGAATGGATAAGAGGAAAGAAAAAGTAAGAGAGAAATATAGATCTTGATCCTAACTTCTCTCTGCAGTTCTTCCTCTATAAAAGCATCTCTACCCACTTTCTTTTCCTACCTTTTTAGCCTCTTATCCCTCTTAGATCTGGCCAAATTCTTCATCCCTCCTCCTTCATTGTCCAAACACAAATCAGATAAAAGTAAACACTATTAGGTAGCCGGTAGTTTGCAATTTAGGAGATAACACCTTTAAAACTGGAATTTGATTCAGGAGTTTGTTTTAATGATTCAAGGTGTGGTACTTTAGCATTTGTGAAAGGTAATTATATGATCTACGATTATATTTTAATATTTAGATAATTTATATATCATATTTTGCTTTATTAGTTAGGTGATGATTCTAGTATATCGGTATGTCATCACATTCAAGGTGGTTGTTCGTTTATATGCTTATATATATTTTTAAAAAATGACATATATATGCCATGATGCTCATGGCTTAAGATTAAAAAAAATTATTGTTTAAATGAATTTAATATATATTATTTAAATAACATAACTCTATAATTTAAATACTAAACTTTATATTATGCAAAATATATTTTAAAATTACATATAAATAGTTTTAAACCTAATATAATTTTCGGGATAAACAATAAAATTTTAATACATATAAATATTATTTAATTCAAATCAATTAAATAAATATTTAAATAAATAATTATATCATAAAAAATATAATTTAATTTTTTAACATTATTTTTACACTTGATAAACTCTCGAATGCAAAAAAATAATAATTATATATATATATTAATTAAACATTAATAATGCAGAAAGTTAAAATTTAATTTTTAAATTTGCTTTTAAATTACAAAATATATTTTAGCGAAGATATATTTAATTTAAATAAGCTTTCAATTATATTACAAAATTTAATTTATATTCTTCTACATCTTAAGTGTGGCATTCTACTTTCTGGATGATTCACTTTTCAGCGAGGCACTCTCTCCAGTTCTTCCGAGTTTATGTAGTGACGTTATTCATTCCAGATCATTCGCATTTCCGGTTCTTCCGAGTATGCAGCAAGGTGTTTCCCTCTCAGATGGGGCTATCTTTTAGGATCAGTGACGCTGAGTTACTGCATAGATTTTTTAGGTACCTCTAACACCTCAATACCAGGCGGTGGCTTTGTCGGAGCTCGATATTGGGGTGTAATGGGCGGTGGCCTTGCCGGAGCTCATTCTAGGGGTACTTGAGTTCTTTTCTTTGTTATTTGTACTATGTTTAGCTACCTGCCAGACATGTTGGCAGCACCTTATCTTCTGTGATATATATATATATATATATATATATATATTTACATATGTGCTCACCTCTATTCTAGAGGATCGCATATTTTTCTCAAAATATTTTGAAATATTCAAATACTAAAATATCATCAATTTTTTTATAAAATATTAAAAAGATAATTAAAATTTCAAAACATAATTTTATATATAATATTATTATTTTATTTCAAATTAAAAAAATTAAATTAAATTCAAAGAAAATATAATTTTGCCACGAGCATTGTTTGGTAAGTATACATATATATTTAATATATGTATATATTATATATATTTCATTCATATATTATATATATATGCATATTTATTTATTATTAAACTATTTATAAGAATATTCTTATATATATTATAAAAAAATAATTAATTTTGTTTTCGGTTTTACAACAAAATAATGATTAAATTTTATAGTGTATTTTAAATGTTTTATATACATAATTATGTATATACATATATTTTATAAATTCCATATATATATACATATATTTATAATCATTCAAAATAGAGTGTGTATATGTATATATTTAGTATTATATATATAAATTAAAGTATACAAACATAAATTTAGATGATATATTTGTATACTGGATGAGCTAGCCTGTCCACTGTAGAGTAAATCCTAGGACTTATACAGCGGTATATTATACCTTGCACGGTTTGTTATGTTACACATACACGCACACACATATATATGTGTATATGATACACGTTTATTTACATAATATAATACTAAAACATAAAATAAAATTATTTTATAAATTTAAATAAAATAATGATTTTATTCAAAAGATATTTAGAAATGTTCTAAATGAATTAGACTTCATACACACAAAAAAGATCCAAAATGGTAAAATAAAAATAAAATTCACTCATTGCTTCCGCTATCTAAATTAGTCATGTTAGGGTTAACTAATTAAGCTCACAGCCCAGTAAATATGGTGTCTAAGAAAGGTTGTGTTGAAGGATTGTTTTAGGATATCAAGTCCTCTACCTTACCTGGCTGCCGGCCTAGTCCAAAAAGATATGTGAGCCAAAAGGTTTCCCCTAATAGAAAAGTCCTAGTTTGAATTGGGTACTGGGCTAATTTTTAAAATTGTTTAAAAATTAAAAATATAAGATTTTAAATTTAGAAGTTAATTTGAAAATAAGATATACATATATTATAAAAGTTATAATATAATAAAAAGTTTCAAAATGTTTGAAAAATAATATAAATTAATTTCAAAATTTTAAATTTATTAATGAGATTAATAAAAAAAATTAATTAAAAAAGTTAACTAATGAAAAATATATACATGTATTATACATTGATATATATATTATGATATTTTAAAATATTCAGGATACCACAAGTATACATGTATATATTTAATACAATTTTCCAAAATTAATATAGTTTATTAAAATTGCTAAATTAAATTAATTCATTAAAGGTTAATTATTTAAATAAATAAATCAAAGTTTAATTAATTAAATAAATAAATCAAAGGTTAATTAATTAAATAAATTGATTAAAAGATTAATTAATTAAGTAATATACACATATTTATGGTATATTCGATATACAACAAAGGTTGTAGTATATAATAAATGTTAAATACAAATTTTATATCAATATAAAATTAAATAAAATGTTAGTTAACTAAATTAATTAAATAAGATTTAATTGATATAATATTATACTTAAGACTATTATATAAGTAATATGAAATATAAAAGTTATATAATAATAAATCTTATATTTTTTGAATGTATAAATTAAAGGTGGAATGTCAAAAACCCTAAATGACTTAAGGAATAAATACATATGTATCTGTATATATACTATGATTTCTGATGTGTTTGACACTTGAATCACGGGGGTATTTCATAAGAAATACATTATTCCATAAGTCGATATCACTCGATATAATATATTAAAGAATATGAATCTTCAATATAAATTTGTCCTCTATCTTTTATATATTAATAGATAATGTGCATACTATTTAGTTGTTGAGCTTTCTTCGAGCTAGAGATGTTATATGTAGTACTATTAATCTTTTGAATAGACGAGGTAAGATAATAGCAGGTATTTGTTGAGCTTTCCTCAAGGTATGTGTATTATACTTAGGCCGTCGTGAAATGATAGGTCCGAGTGAATAGTCACACTTTACATGTTGACCTTTCCTCAAGGTAAATTTAAGATTAGGAGAAGGAAGCATATGTTAGGAGTTGTATGTGATACAACCAGCTAAGGAGTTATCCATCATATGTAGGCCTATGATTTGTTGAGCTTTCCTTAAGGTCGGAATCCTAAGACATACGAGTCCTAACAACCACTAGTAAAGTCGAAAAACTTCTATGTTTTGCTTGGGGTTTGGTGAAAAATAAAAGACCAGTGGGAGCTTATTAGAAAAATGAAATGATAACATTCAACCTTTCTAATATTGTAAGAACATATACTATATAATGTTATAATAATCTATATTGATAAATTTGTGCATTTAATATGATTGATAAAACGTTTATCAATTAAGGTATACAAATGAACTGAACTGAAGATTGAAAAATAGAAATATAACATATACTTACTAATAAATGCTTATTGCATGTTAACGTTTCAACACCCATGCATGTGTCTGATTTTTCAACTACTAAATGCGTTCGTAATTTGGTCGCTTATGTGTTTATTTGGTCGAGACCGTGTATTACATTCTGTGAGTTCCGAACTCAAAATCAATACAAGAGTATGAATATTTGGTCTATTTACTATCACATATAAGTATTATATGGTGAACTGTCGTGGTTCGTAATGTATGATATTTTGATGAAATTAATTCATCAAAAATAAGCGAATAAACCATAGTGCAAGATCGAGTATCCAATTTGTTTGATTACAATAAAGATCATCTTGTGTTAAATGTAACACTAGGCAAAAACTATAAGATAGATCTAAGAACTCGATCGCTGAAATATCAGTTTGATCAGTTTACGAAAAGTGTAACATATTTGATATCCTTAAATGTTAAGGATGATTGAGTTCGCTTTTATAAAGAGTTCATTATGATGTTGTAGTAATGCTATTCTTTTGAATGCTTCAACCATTTGGAAATAAAAAAACAAGAGTAGATGTGATTTAAGGTACAATTGGGATGAAAAGAGTGAGTGATCACTTCTGCTTCATCAAGAAACATGGAAAATGAGAATTGTAATAATAATAATTGATACTTTACATTGGAAATTCTATGAGAATTATTTCTTTGAATTCAAGATATTTGGTCAAGGAACTCTCCACTATAAACTAGTTGGTGTATATGAAATAAACAATCTATATTAAGTGAACGAAGGACCTTCGAATTCAGTACACTATTATATTAATGGCGGAAATAATGAGAGCATGCCATATAGCACCTAATGATTGCATCTTGTTAGGAAGATTGTTTTTGTAAGACATACAAAATATTATTTATGAAATAATGACTATTTTTCGGGCGACTGAAAAATAGACATAGTTATATTTCAATCTGAATGATATGAATATTCGTTATGAAATAAAACTATAATGTGTTATTTTTTTCACACAAAATTGATGTATTGGAAAATACTGAAGTATCTAAATTACCTATAATTATTTTGGAATTATAGACTAAGCTGTAGTTTAGAGAAATAATTTTTATTATATGACTATGAATCATATGATACCAGTTAATTATATCTCATACAATTAAGGGCTATGCACCCGTTTAGTGGGATCGTCACAATAATTGATGAACTCTTCGGATTAATACATATAGATATATGCAATCATAAGCTTATTAATACCAAAACGATTACATATACTTCATTATATTCATCGATAAGTTATCACATACATGGACATGTGCATCTAAAGTCTATGATAAGCTCATAGAGTATAAAACGAAAGTAAATAAAATAACTTGCGACATAAATGATTCGACTTGATCGAATGGGTGAGTATAGTGGTAAGAGTTCCGTATGTACCTAATGTGAATAATGGTTCAATCTCAAAGGTTACTCCACCTTATAATACATAATGATGTATTGATAAGCAGTAATCGAATTTTGTTGGACAAAACATGGCTAAAGATGAGTTAAGTTGAGTTAAATTCATTCTATAAGCTGTGTACTTAAGAGTAATATACAAGGTTAAAATTAATATCATTCAAACAATAGTTTACAAAACCGTACAGGATAAGGATTTCTAAGATACCCCTATATATCCTAAGCCAAGGAGTTGGCAGGTTGTGCGAGTCGAAAGACCGCAACTAATAATTGTACGTAAATGATCTTGTATGAAACGTCCCAAGAGAACTTTGAGAACGATGGTCATTATATGACTAATTTATGTTGTGAACATAAATATATTGTGAACTAATGCAAAATCAGTTTTATATAAGGCAATGCATAAAATGCTTATGAATACCTATTCCATTGCACTGAGAAACAACCGTTGTTTAAAGAAATACCAACTTCGTAGCGAAGGAATTTCTTTAAAAAATTATTGGTATAAAATGAATTTGGATACGATCCAATGATAAAACTAATTACAAGGAATGAAATGAAGTTATTCGAACCTAATTGAACACAAATACATTAGAACGTCTAATGATTATTCTTGTACATTAAAGAGAAGCTGCGAGTTTCTTATTAAAGTCAAGCATAAATAATCCTCAGTTGTTTAATTAAATCATTAAGAGTATTGACTCTATGATATGGAACGATGTGGAAATCCGAACTAGATTTCAAGTACTAAAATATGATTTTGATAGTTATATCCGAAAGGATATGATCCATTGGCTGCAAATGTGTCTTTAAAAGAAAGACAAATGCATTTGGAATATAGAGAGCCACATCGATAAGAGTAATACCATGAATTTTAGTTGTTGAAACTAACGTAACAGATTCACCATTCGATGTGCTCAAGTTGTATTAGATTTTACTCACAAAGTTATCGCAGGGTTTGACTTTATGATTTGGTACGTATGTGTTGAAACAGAAAATTCTAAATAACGATTTAGAGTAACATGTTTTACACATAATAACCAAAGTATCTCAAAGTCAGTGGAAGCGATATTGAGTTTGCGAGTTTTTTGATATGACCCAAGAACTGATATGAATGTGTCATTCAACAAACATCAAATTGAATAAGTGTTTTGATAGAAATATTAAATAGTTTGATTGTCAGTTAAAATTTAAAAAAAGCGTGTGCTCATAAGAAAGAAAGTTAAAAGGTACATAGCTATTTCTAAACCATAATTAAACAACATACTGTTTATTATTAACGATGCACTCGTGTTAAAATCAGCTTTAAGTTGTTTCAATACTTGACATTGGATTTGTAAATGATGTCTCTTATAGTAAGTATAAAAGATATTAGGAATGTCCCCAATGATACGCAAATACACCTTATTAAAATGCTTAATGCGGAACATGTAAGATGAATTCCTTATGCATTAGCAATGAGAATTATCATACATGTTATGTTCTCTATGATATTGTGATTTGGTTATGTATTTGATGCATGAATCAAATATCAAATCCAAATAGATATCACTAAATGGTTGTTTGAGGTGTTCTTGTGTCTTTATGAAATACTAAAGAACTGTTTGCAGAAATAGCGAACTCCTTATGAAGGAGCGTTCATACTCAAACTTCATAAGCGATATTGAGTATAATATGTTAATAATAAATTCAAGTTAAAAAAATTTAAGTTAGAAATGTTCCAATTAGAAGAGATTGTGGGTGATTCAATGAAATGGCTAAGTACACTGACTTAAATAGCTGCATAATAAAAGTAATGTATATATAATAAATGCACAAATATATAACTGAACCGAGGGTGATTCCAAATGTTGAGAACCCTATAACACTGTTATATGAAAACAATGTCATGATATAGTTCGTAACATAAATTAGAGCTCATTAGAAGTCGAGAGACATACTTTGAATTGTTCCATATGATAAAACAATTTATCAGCGTTTTGAGAGTTGATTGACAGAGTAGATAATTGAAACATAATAGCATACACATTCACCGAGTGACTGGCTTGATTGGTTTTGAGAAAACCGATTGGGAAAGTTGGAATAATATTCCATAATCAACCCCAAGTGCAAGTGGAATATTTATAGAGTTTGAGGTATGCCCTAAAGGCAATTATGTAATTCGTTACATATATCTAACTCGATAACCAATCATGTTCGAAATAATAGGTGTTTTCTTTCTATTATACAAATGATATAATGTGTTATATTAATGAATTAATTCAATTAAAAGTATATTTAATAGAAAATTCATAAATGGTATGTTTTGTGATAGTAGTTACAAAGCATTGTAACCATGAGTAGTTTATCACAATGAAAATATATATACCATTTTAAATATTCCTAGTCAAGATCTATCGAGACTGGATATCGATACATCCATCGAGACTAGAGTACATAATGCTCTCCATATATTGGGCAGTGTATTACTCATGGCTACTGGGGGCACCAAGGGGTTATGTACTGATAATTATTAGATAACTATGGGATGACTCACTCAATAATTTTATGTTGGTTAATATAACTAAGGTCAAACAGAAAATTTTGATATGACTAAATCACACACTTCTCTCGACTTGAGAATGCTGTCGATCATCAATATGAAAGCTCTGTTTTGATCGTTGTCTAATAATGGCATGACATTCATCGAGTGACTATAGTTGGGTCGAGTGCAAGTATTGGAAGTGAAGCATTATTCAAGAGAGGATTCGTCTCCTCAGTTATTTGAGGTTAGTATCATAGTCAATTGAAGTCAACTCCAACTCAAGTCTCTGACCAGAGCATTTCAGTTAATAATAATAATTATTATTGAACCATGGAATTTGCGTTTGGACTATAGAGTTGAATGTGGACGAAACCGAAATTTTAACCATTGCCAAATTCAACAAGTCCAAAGTGATATAGTTTAGATGAAGAGAATTAGTCTAAATAATAGTTATAACCGGGTAACACTTAGCAAAGTAAAATTGGATTTTATTGAAACCAAGTAAGCGATAAATTTGTCCAAAATGTCATGCAACCTGCTAAGTGACATATGAACGTTAATATTCGAATGATTTAATATTAATCGCTGACCAAATTTACATCTAAAGAGTCACACAACCAAATCGTTAAATACTCCTTGACCACATGATTTAATTAGTTTATAATTGTTATAAATTAATTAGTATTTATGAAATATTAGTTATAAAATTTTATTTTGATTTGATGAACAAATCTTATTAAATGTATTTATAATAGTTGTAAATATATTAATTGATATACGATATCGATACGTATTTAAATTAGATTTAAATGCAAAATATTTTGTATGGGCAGTAAATGAGTTTGAAGCCCATATAAGTGCTAGTTTGTTCGACTATAATGGAGCTTAGGGGGTGGCCATATGATGGTTAAAGGGGCAAGTGAATGGATAGGAGGAAAGAAAGAGTAAGAGAGAAATGTGGATCTTGATCCTAACTTCTCTCTACATTTCTTCCTCTATAAAAGCATCTTTACCCAGTTTCTTTTCCTACTTTTTAAGCCTCCTATACCTTTTAGATTTGGCCGAATTCTTCATCCATACTCCTTCATTGTCCAAGCATAAATCAAATAAAATTAAACACTATTCGATAGCTGGTGGTCTGCAATTCGGGAGATTGCACCGTCAGAATTGGAATTTGATTCAGGTTGTTGTTTCAATGCATTAAGGTATGGTACTTTGGCACTTGTGAAAGGTAATTATCTAATCTATGATTATGTTTTTAAATATTTAGGTAATTTATATATATCATATATTACTTTATTAGTTAAGTGACAACTCTAGTATATTGGTATATTGTCATATTCATGATAGTTATTTGTTTATATACTTATATATATTTATAAAAAAATTCTTGAAATATATATGCTATGATCCCCACGACTTAACATTATAAAAAAATTAATTTTTTTTATTATTTAAATGAATTTAATATACATTATTTAAATAACATAAACTCTATATATAAATACTAAACCTTATAATATACAAAATATATTTTAAAATTGCATAAAAATATTTTTATATCTGATATAATTTTCGATATAAAAAATAAATTTTAATATATATATATATATATCTATGTATAAATTATTAAATATTATTTAATTTAAATCACTGAAATAAATCTTTAAATAAATAATTATATCATATAAGATATAATTTAAATTTTATAAAATTATTTTTACACTTGATAAACTCTCGAATGTAAAAAAATTAATTTATATATATATTAAATATTAATATATATACTAAAAGTTAAAATTTAATTTTAAATTTTCTTTTAAATTGCATAATATATTTTGAAATATTCAAATGCTAAAAGATCATCTAGATTTTTTTATAAAATATTAAAAACATAATTATAATTTCAAAACATAATTTTGTATATAATATTATTATTTTATTTCAAATCGGAAATTTTAAACTAGATTTAAAAAAAAATTATCGTAAGCATCATTAGGTAAGTATACATACATGCATGCATGCATACATACATACATACATATATATATATATATATATTTCATTCATATATTTTAAAAAACTGAAATTCACCCATTACTTTCACTACGAGTTGGCCCTGTTCCAACACATTGTCGATTGGGTATGAGCGAAGATATCTTCCTGTTGGAGCCTTTGATGATAGAAATAGTTTGCCCCCAAATAGATCTTTTAAGGATTGTTTGTTGATCCAAGGGTCAAACCATAAATCTGTGTCTAGTTTATTAACTGTTTTCCTTTTAGATCAGCCTTTTTCTTATTGCCTTGTTTTTAAAAGTAATTTCCACATGTATGATGCATTGTTGTTTTCAAATACCGTCCAAAAAAATTTGTTGTTGCAATACCTATTTCTCATCCACTACGCCTATAAGCAATCACTTTACAAATATCTCCATGTGATTCTTATGGAGATTGCCTCCAAAATGTCCTCAATCTTTCTCAACCCTTCTCCTCCTTCATGCTTTCTACAGCACAAATCATGCCAGCTCGTATTGTGATGTTGATTTTTCTAGACAAATTTGGAGCATAATGAATGGATTTTGTTGATTATTAATGTTGGTAGTTGACAGAACTGAGCCCAAAACACGATCTTTGAATAGATCACTATTTTGATTTGTTCAATTCTACCAGCTATATTCAACATTCTATTTTTCCAGTGGTTGAATTTCTTGTTTATTTTGTCTAAAAGTATAGCAAAATCTCTCGATTTAGTTTACTGTGAGATAGAGGGAGTCCTAAATAAGAAATTGACAGATTCCTGATTGGACATGAAGAATGATTTTGATTTGTTCCTTTTGCTAAAAAACAAGGTGGTCTTCTGTTCATTAATTTCTAGGTCCACGGATTCCTTAATGATGTTTATGACCTTAGCAACGTTTTTAGCACTTTTGGTATTTGCTTTCGAGAACTCTAAAATGTCGTCCGTATAGAGTGAATGCTTGAGAGTTGGTTCAATAAATAAAAATTCGAGCAATGTTGCCCTCATGAAATTCTATGTCAAGAAGTTGAACTATTCTATTGCAATTGCAAAATTTAAATATGGTAATGGATCTCCTTGCCTTATGCCTCTATTACTACCGAAATAACCCGATGGGCATCCATCCAATAGTATAGAGAAGGTAGTAGTGGATATGCATTCATATATCATATGTGCAAATTTTTCAAAGAAGCCCATGCATAACATCATATGGTATATGAATTCTCAGTCAATTTTAGAGCATCTCCAATGGTTGCATATGAAGGCTTTATATTTAAACTTTGCAATTCATCTCACTCCAACCGTTCGAATTAAGGATAATATTCAGGGTAATGTTCAGGGGCCAATTCAGAATCCTGAATTAGCCATGGGTGCCTATTTAATAGGTACCCAAAGCCCAACGGCTCCTCACAACGGTATCTCTCCAACTCGATAATGTTAGTTTACGGAAAATGGATCTTAAGGTTAATTTAACACTAGATGAGGGGTGAATGGTGGTTACTGATTTTTGTGAATCTTTTTATATTCTTTTAAGATTATAATTAAACAATGCAGAATCAACAATCATAGATGTAAGCACAGACATATACAAATGCAGTAAAAGAAAAACGTAAAGAGTTGGAGAGATCATGCCAGGAATTTTTATACTATTTTGGAGTTACTCTACATCCAGTCTAGTACAATTTTGTAACGACCCACTATTTTGGACCATTCAAATCGACAATAATCCACACATGTCAGACTTGAATAATGCAAAATAACAGATTGTAATAAAATTTGGAGCAAATAAAATCATTCACAGAATCACAGACACCGAATATCAGAATAACTCGCAGCGGAAAATAAAATAAATAGTGGGTCATGAAGCCACTACAATACAAAGTCTCAAAAACAGATACAAAATACATAGTCTGAAAACAAATACAGTTCTGAAACAAGTACAGTAAAAATCCCAAATACATATGTCTCTAATACAAAGCTGACATAGAACAACTGAAACTAAAATATATAAATAACTAGATAAAGATGATCTCCAGCAGTCCTAGCTCCAAAGGTGAGATATAAAGCAGATACTCAGGCTGATCCAAGCGTAAAGCAAAACACAAAACACTCGAGTTAGGACATACATACTTATACAATGTAAACCAACTCAAGTGAACTGTAATAAAATGCACAAGTAACTTAAAGAATGCTTGGAATCGCCCATTTCTAAGGATCCGTTAAACTATATACTATCCAGTATTAGCATACTCCCAGAACGGGGGTTACCCTCAATACTCCATAGGCTACGGGAGAAATCCAAACTCGTAGTAAAGCTCGCTATGGTAGGTGACACGACACAACACGACACAACTAGGTACCCAATCAATCAAAAAAGTAATAGAATGGTATCGAAGAAGTGTGTCCGATCAGAGGTGCTACCTTATTGGCCCGTCAATCGCTCCTGTTTTAGCCACCTTATGCCAACTCACGAGAGTTGGGTCCATGCAAATATACCTTTAGGATCATCACAACCATCCTACTTCATTCTGGAAACTCCACCGCGTACACAGTTGTTAAAGTGGTTTTCGATATCGACAGAGAGTATGTCCATATCCGATCCCGGTCTCTTTAACAACCAATCGTTATTATAACCCGTGGTTATGAATTTTAAAATAGTTTATATTTCAAATCAAATACTTCATTTAAACCATTTAAAAATAAAATCATTATTCTTTCAAATCAAATATTCAATTCCCAAAAATTTAGTCTTTTTTGAGTTCATTTATTCACTTAAATACATTAAAACATTAAAATTCCAACTTTGACAGCATTTAGAAAGTGCTGCTGTTACATGGAGGTTTAACCAAGTAACTAGAGGCACAGCATAAGCATCGTTCGGCATTGGGAGTACCGTTCGGCATCCAGGTATCGTTCGGCATCGAAGCCCCGTTCGGCACAATAAGGTTGTTCGGCATCGAAAGCCTCGTTCGGCATTCAACCTCATTCGGCATTCAAAGGTTGTTCGGCATCGAAAACCTCGTTCGGCATTCAACCTCGTTCGGCATTCAAAGGTTGTTCGGCATCAAAAGCCTCGTTCGGCATTCAACCTCGTTCGGCATTCAAAGTTTGTTCGGCATCAGAAGCCTCGTTCGATATTCAACCTCGCCCGGCATTCCAGCCTCGACCGGCGTTCCTGCCTCGTTCGGCATTCCAGCATCGTTCGGCATTCCAGCATCGCTCGGCATTCAAGCCTCGACCGGCATTCCAGCCTGGTTCAGCATTCCATCCCCGTTCGGTACATGGCCTCGCTCGGCGTAAGCATGTCGTTCGACATCTCCCCTCGCTCGGCATTGGACCTCGTTCAGCCTACACATTTCACTTAACACACTGCCTCGTTCGGTTTGGAGACATGGCTCGGCATTTTCCGTTCGGTGTTTGTGGCTCGGCACACAGAAGTCACTCACCACGGGCCGAGGTATCTAGCTGCTAGGCCCGTTAGGGAAGTCCAACCCATCTTCGTCTATAAATAGAGGGGCAGTGGCACAGTGAAAAGGACCTTTTTTTGGGAGAACACTGGGGAGACTCTGCCGCTTTCAAGACTTATTATTTTTAGTTCAAACTTGTATTCAAGTCACTAATATACGGATTGTATCTGTATTTAACTACTTGTGAAAGCAATAAAGATCAAAACTCAAAGTGGACGTAGGCAGTTACGCCGAACCACTATAAATCTGGTGTTCTAGATTTCTACAGTTAATTTAGTCTATATCTCTCTGTCTTAATTTATCTTCTTCATTTATCTCTCTACACAATCTTTCTAAAGGGGATTAGTGTCCAATTTTGGTGCTAACACTTTGGTGCTTTCACTGACAGTCGGATTCTCAGGCCACAAGGATCTGCTTTGTAGCTACTGGATTGAATAAATCCCCCGAAGGAGATCCAAGTCATTCACAAGACGTCCGTTGATTCTACTCAGAGTTCTTATCAATAACTCTACTATGGGAAGACCACGTACCAGATCAACCTCTCATAATACGGATGTCAATGAGACCGCTAGTGTACAACAAATCGGAACTAGCAATCAGCAAGCAAATCCGGGTGCAGGAACTACCACCCAAGATCAAATGGAAGTTGTCACCAGAACAGAGTTCAACGACTTGATGAGAGAACTCATGGAAAGCAGGAGACAACTTGGAGAACAGATTCAAGCTAACGCCAACCTTATGGCTTAGCTCACTCAACAACAACATCAGAATGCTGGGGGAAGTCCAGCTCCTTACTCTTCATCTAATAGCTCGACTTCATCTGATGAACCTCCCAGGCGTAGACGCCACAAGACCGAAACTACATAGGCAGGTGCTGCTGATCGATCAACCAGGGATCACTTGCACCTCGGAGACCGCAACCAAGCAGGAGCACATATGGAAACTGGACGCTCGGCTCACCAAGACGCCAATGATGCCGAACCTCAAGATACACGTTTGGCAGATCGCTAGCATAGGAGGCATCAACCTGACCGATACCGTAGAATAGACTCCAACCTTCCATCTTCCATACAAACCCCAGACCTATCGACTATGGTCAGACAGCTGATGAGAGAAAACTAAGGCATGACCAATGAAGATTGGGGGATATCCAAGAGTCATACTCCGTTCGCAGGCCCTGTTCTACAGGCCGAGTACCCCAGGAAGTTTAGCATGTCAACTATCCCGGCCTACGAAGGAAAGACCGATCCCCGACAGCATGTGATGAGATACGAGTGGATGATGGATTCACCTAGAGCGAATGATGAAACCAAGTGTAGATGCTTTCCAATAACTCTATCTGGGATCGCTACCATGTGGTTCACCCGACTTCCTCCGCGGTCCGTATCCAGTTTCGAGGAGTTGGCAACGAAATTTATAGAACAGTTCAGAATACATGCTACTTGTCCAAAGGATGTGATGTCTCTATCAAGTGTAATCCAAGCTCCAGGGGAGTCGTTGAAGGAGTATTTACAGAGATTCCATGTTGCGGCTACTGAAGTCAGCAATCCCAATGATCACACAATTCTTATGGCTGTGATGCGAGGTGTGGAAAACCTCCAACTACGCTAGAGCGTTTTTACTCAAAGGCTCATCAATTCATAAGAAGAGAGGAAGCCAGGTGAATAAGGTGAGATAAGGCACCATGGCCTGTTCAGGAGACCATGAAAAGAAACATCGTTGTGAAGAAATCCAGAGACAACTCGAGGAAAGTTCAGGTCAATGTCTAGAACAAGCCCGGGAAATCTAAGGAATCTGGAGGAAGAAATCAGGGGAAGAAAAGAGAAGCGGGGAAATGGAAGCCGAGAATTCCAACCTACAATGAATACACCCCACTGAATGCATCTCTTGAGAATATTTACTTACCAACTTGTAATACCTTTCAATACAGAAAGCCGCGCCCAAAGGAGTCAACCGAGGAGCAAAAGCGGACTGGGAAGTATTGCCGCTTTCATGAGACTTATGGGCACAATACTAAAGAGTGCAGGCACCTACATGACGCTATAGAAAAGTTGATTAGACAGAAAACGTTGCAGGAATTTGTAAAGAATCCTCAAGAGGGTGGACAGGGAACGTCCAATCCCGGTCATGCACCAGCTCCACGTCACACTGAGGAGCCTGCTCGGACCGTGGGTAGACTGGTCATAAACACGATAATAGGCGGACCTCACCTTGCAGATAAGAATTGGCAAGAAATGGAGCGGTATGCTAATTCCTTGAGGCATGCAGATTTTAAGTGTTGTTCCAATATGGAGGATGGGACCCCCGCTAAGCAGCAGCGCATGATGACAGACGATATAGTATTCAGAAGCAGAGATGCTGACCAAGTGGAGGCTCCTACCGTTGGCCCGATGGTCATATCCGCGACAATCGGGCCGGCCTTTGTGAAAAGAATTTTGATTGATTGTGGAAGTTCTGTCAATATCATCTTCAAGAAGGCTTATGACCAGATGAAGATGGAGACGAAGGATTTGAAGCCGTCTAAAGCTCGTATCCATGGCTTTAATAGCGCAGCGACTGATGCAGTGGGGTACGTTGAGTTGCCAGTTGAACTGGGACAAGGTGAGCGTAGGAGGGTGCGAATCCTACCTTTCGTAGTTTTGGATGTATATTCTCCATACAATGTGTTTCTGGGTCGACCGGCCCTGGCTGAGTTTAGGGCAGGATTGGCCCCGTGGTGTTTGACTTTAAAATTTGCGACTGACAAAGGAGTAGGTGTTGTTCATGGCGACCAGGCGACCGGTCGTGCATGTTATGTGGCTGAGCTCCGAGAGGCCCAGCGGAGAGAAAAAGGAAAGGTTGCGGAGAATTCCATCCGCATTCAGAATACTGACAATTGACAAGTAATGCCCGAGCCCTGGCTCGGGCAAAATTCTCGGATCTACAGAGACATAGATCCGAGAGATGACGATGAGGAACCCATGGAAGAAAAAGCAGCACCGGCTGAACTGACGATAGACATTTCAGTCAGTCGAGACGATCCGTCGCGAATAATGAAGATTGGATCACAACTCAGCCCCTCGATGACCGAGGACCTTAGTGATTTCCTCCGAGCGAATCTCGATGTTTTCGCTTGGACACATTCCGACATGTGCGGGATCTCTCCCGCTATTACGAGTCATATGTTGAACATAGACCCGAGGTACGTCCTAGTTAAGCAAAAAAGGAGAGGAATGGACCCGGAGAGGTTCGCTGCTCTCAGAGAGGAGGTGGACAAACTCAAAGCCAATGGGTTCATCCGCGACGCCCTCTACCCTGAATGGGTGTCAAACCCCGTGCTAGTGAAAAAAGCGAATGGGAAGTGGAGAACTTGCGTAGATTATTCCGATTTAAACAAAGCGTGCCCTGAGGACAGTTTCCCATTACCTAGAATTGATCAGTTGGTCGACTCTACTGCAGGACACGAGTTATTGTCGTTCATGGATGCGTACTCGGGATACAATCAGATCCCGATGCATATTCCGGACCAGGAACACACTAGTTTTGGCACAGACGTTGGGCTATATTGCTACGTAGTGATGCCTTTTGGATTGAAAGACGCGGGAGCGACCTATCAGCGTTTGGTGAATCGAATGTTTAAAGATCAGATTGGTAGAACAATGGAAGTCTATGTGGATGACATGCTCGTGAAGTCACGGCAGTCAAACGACCACATTCGAGACTTAGCAGAGATGTTTGGCATACTCAGATATTATGGGATGAAGATCAACCCTCTGAAGTGTTCCTTCGACGTTGCGTCAGGGAAGTTTTTGGGATTCATTGTTAATGCCCGGGGAATTGAAGCTAACCCGGAAAAGATTCAAGCTATTCGAGACATACAAGCGCCCAAAACTATAAAACAGGTACAAAGCTTGAATGGAAAGGTGGCTGCACTGAGTCGATTCATATCCAGAGCCACAGACAAGTGTATTCCATTCTTCGATATAATACAGAAAGGAAAGAGGAATTTCGAATGGACATCCAACTGTGAGGAAGCGTTCTAAGCTCTGGTAAGGCATTTGGAAAGTCCTCCAGTGCTGTCGAAACCAGTAGACCACGAAATGTTGTACGTATACTTGGCGTATCCCCGCATGCTATAAGTGCGGCTTTGGTCCGCGAGGAGGACCGAGTCCAAAAGCTGGTGTATTACGTTAGTAAACGATTAACAGGGGTAGAAAGAAATTATCCTAAAATTGAGAAATTGGCCTATTGCTTGGTGATTGCATCACGTAAGCTGCATCCATACTTTCAGGCACATTCGGTCAGTATTTATACCGATCAGCCCTTGCGACAGGTACTCCAACGACCAGAAACTTCTGGAAGGATGTTAAAGTGGAATATCGAGTTGAGTCAGTTCGATATTACCTACCTGCCACGAAGAGCCATACAAGGGCAAGCATTAGCAGACTTCATCGCCGAGTTCATTGTGTCAGACGAGCCAGATAGTCACAGTGTCATTCCCCCCATTCGATGGAAATTGTACTGATGTGCACATAAATGTGCATATTTTTACCACCATATTTAATCTAATTAATTCAAATAAATGATCATATTGGGTATTTTAACTTGTTTTAACCAAAATCCATATTAATTCCAAATTGTCACATATTCATCTTCATCCAAGGGAAAAATAGTCATTCTTTGTGCATAAATTAACTTGAGAAAATTTAATTAGAAATTTCCATACTATTTTGTAGGAATTTGATTTCCATTACAAGTGGTTTCATGAAGAAGATATGCATGCACAAAAAGAACACAAAGGAATGAAGATGGAAATAATTCAATGTGAAGATCATGGAGGACCCCACCTACCCACCTACCTTAATGTACACATTAGAGGCTAATACACATGCTTATGGAATTAATGGCTTCATGTACACTTAAATGATGATTAATGGATGCTAATGGTTACTTGGCCATCACACTTCCTAAGGGGTAGTTTGGGCATTCCCCAAATTATGGATTAGGGTTTCATGCTTGTATAAATAACCCATTATGTTCATGTAACCTCCTCTCTCTCTTAGTCTCTCTTTAGTTTAGTTTAGGCTCAAAAATAAATCAAAAGCGCTCTTTCTTTTCATGGCTACTTAGCCAGTTCTTCTCTTATGTAATTCCTTTTTTTTATGCAATGTAATTATTGTTTCCTTTAAATTACATGTTCATTTCCTTTCATGCTAGTAGTGTAGATTTTCTTTTATGCAATTAGAATAGTTTTCTTTCATTTTGCTTTCTTTTTTTCTTTCATGTTGCTAGCTACATTTGTTAATCAAATGACAAATATGAGAGGCTAAACCCCTTCAATTTAGGGGTAATGAAGCTCTCTAATTATGTAGCTTCAACTATTTGTTAATTCATGCTCTCTTTTTGTGCTTAATGATGATGATTGCAGTGGTTTAATTGTTGTTTTTGCCTTGAATTTGATAGCCTATATTGTTGACATCAAATAGGCTATGCTTAAACAATCACTAACACTAATTGCCTCTTCATCAAAATATGATTATGGCAAAAGAAAGTGATTTGAAATTAAAATTTGATGGTCTATATTTCTAATCAATAGTTAATAGGCCATACTTAAAATAGATTTCATTTTCATTTTCATTGTCAAGTTTTATGAAAGTTAGTAAGTGGTTTAAGGGGTGTGTCAAAGTTTGATGGCTTATGTTGGCTAACTAATAGCACAAATATGCCATACTTATGATAGGCACATCAATTAAAGCACTAATGACCATAAAAGAGAGATTATGATTTCATATGTGTTGAACTACATGATCTAGAGAGTGGATTTATTCTCTCAATTGTCATTTAACTCTTATATTTGCATCTCTTTTCTTTTAGTTAGTTCATTCTCTAATTCTCACTTTCACTCGACTTTGGTTTAATTTGATTGAATAGATTTTTAAAATCATCAATTCCCTGCGGATCGACCCGTATTCGCCACGTACTACAAGTGTACGCCGTGCGCTTGCGGTAAATTTTATTTCTAAATTCGTTCGACGGTTTTCTAAATCGATTGAATTTTCGTCGACGAAGAAGTTTTTGGCGCCTTTGCCGAGGATCGAACCCGGGTCACCCGCGTGACAGGTGGGAATACTCACCACTATATTTGGGCAATTAAAAAAAAATTGGGGAAGAAATTCCTACGTGTGAAACAAATAGAAGTAGGCTATGACTTGTATACTGGGCCGGGATATTTTGCTTTTGAATGGGTTTAATTGTATTTCGAGGATAATCGTTTTATAGTGTGCTTTGAGTGTTTGTAAATTTAGTGTTTAGAGTGTTTGTGAATTGTGCTTTGAGTGTTTTGTGTGTTCTGAACTGTTTTGAATTGTGAATAATTTTTGTTTCTTCCTTGGAATTTTTTTTTAAGTAAAACTCTACTTTTAAGTTTTCTTTTCAAAAAAAAAATTTAGTAAAAAAAAACTGCTTGCTTATTTATAATTTTCTTTTTATTTGCCTTGCATTGTATATATCTCTTGTTTTTATTTTAGTTGCATTGTTGATTGCTTGCATTTGCATATATATATTTAAAAAAAAATTTCAAAAAACAAAAAACAAAAATAACAAAAAAAAATCATTTGTAGTTGCATTGTTAATGCACGTTTATTTTCTGCTTTGCATTTCATCCTAGATTTTGATTAATAATAACGATTAGACATCGATACCTTTTAATTAGTGGAAATTAGCCACAAGGGCTTTATTAGCAAGTGGAATTAGTTTCTAGGACACACAATTGAAATAATTACTTTCAAGGACAAAACGTAAAATAATTAGTTTGTACGGTCTAAAAACCTATGAAATTATGTCCTTAAAAGTAATTAGACTACTAACTTTGTCCTTGAAAGTAATTATTCTGCTGACTTTGGCCTTGAAAGTAATTTCTTTGAATGTGTGTCTTAGAAACTAATTGGACTGCAAAGTTTGTCCTTCTGGTGAAATGCCCCTTTTAATTATATATTGACAAATTGTCTTCTTTGAACAATTTAATTTCTTGGTGTCTAGGCTACGGCAGAGTAATAACCATTTATAAATATTACGGTGATTCGTAAATATTATAGTGGTTGTTCCTTTGAAGGTACTTAAACCTTCGGCTGCATTGCTACGATGATTCGTGGTGCATCGATAAATCCTGTCTGTTACCTAGCTGAGAACTATCTTGTTGAACTAAGACAATTTTGTAATTATACAATTTTGTGTTAACTTAGGATAAATCATTTGTAATTAGCCCTTGCATTCATTTAGTTGCATTAGTTCATGCATATTTTAAAAAAAACAAAAAAAAAATTCAAAATCCAAAATAAAAAAAAACTGTATATATTCCTTTTCCTTTGAAATTTTTAAATCCTTTTTCTTTGAAATTTTAAAAAATCCAAAAAAAAAAATTAAAACAAAGAAAAAACTGAAAAACCAAAAAAAAAAAATCAATTCCCCTTTTGAAAAATAAATTTTATTTGTAAATATTTTTCCTTTATAAAAAAAACAAAAACATTCTTGAAAATGTCTGAGTTTCCCCACTTACGTGAATTTTACAATAGTTGTGAAAATCAATATAACCCATATGATCTCACTCCAAATTCGTATGGATATTTTAACAACAACTATTGCTTAAATGATTCAAATTTCGAATCACAAAATTTTTAAAACAATGACCAACCCTCAAATCTTGAAAAGAGCATTTCGTCTTTACTTGAAATCTCTACACAACAAAATCAAATGATAAATGATTTGTGTAATTCATATTTGGGCAATGATTCAAATCAAAGTTTTCAAAATAATCAAAATTTGAATTCACTTCAAAATTCAAACGATTTCGAGTATAACCCATGCCAATTCAATTTTGAACTCCAAAATGAATTTCAAAATCAAAACGAAAATGTGATCCACTTTTCAAATAATTTTGGCAATGGGAATCATCTCGACTATGATGCATGTGAAAATTTTTGTTCTCAACAAATCCAAATCGAAAATTCTCAAGTTAATAACTATAAATTCAATTTTGTTGAGCAAATGAACGGAATTTACGATGATTACACGGATTCGTTGTTTGAAACATATATGAAACAACGTGATAAACAAAATCAAATCTCAAAGTGTGACGAGTCAAGCGATAATCCATCTTTTACCCAAATCGACGATTTTCAAATAACAACTTTTGAAATTGAAAATGATGATCTTAATGAAGTTGTTGAAAATTTGGTAATTAAGTTGGATTTCAATTCTTTTAAGGGTGAGAAACTCGATTTAAATTTCGATCTTTCTTTTTCTGAAAATTTGAATACAAACACTTTGAATTTTGAACTTGAGATACGCAATGAAGCTGTTGATAATCCAACAAAGGAAGTCGAATTTAACAAACACGAGTTTTATGGACTTTTTGAAAACGAGTCGTTAAACTCTGATGGGGAAGATTTAACTCACCAATTTGATTTTGAAATCAATAATTCTGAAGAATTTTTCAATGAACAGCTTGAATTTCAATTTGGTGAAAACAAACTTGAATTTCAATCAATTGTTTTATCGACCCCAAAAATCATCGAAAATAAAACAACTCGTACGATTTTCAATAAAACGACATTCGTTTTTCCAAATCAACATTCAACTTTGAAATCTTTTACGATTTGGTTTTTCGAGCTTGAGTTGTGTCTCGTATACTTGACGAGACATATGAATCGGTCTTTGGAAGACCGTTTCATTTACTTTTTGACGATATACTTTCTGATCTCGTGTAAATACCATTAATTTTCATTTAAATAAAGGTCATGTTTTTATTTTTATTTTTCTCCTTCCACTTGGGTTGACTGTGGGGACACAGTCAAAATCAAGTGTGGGGGGAGACTCACCATCATTTTCAATTTTTCCAAAATTAAAAAAAAAATCTCAAAAACAAAAAAACAAACAAATTTTTTTAAGCATTTTAATTTATTTTTAAAGAAACACTATAAGATAAATATATGGTTTTGGTTTATTGAAATTTTTGAAAATTTATTCGTCTTAACAAAAATAAAAATGAAGTTTGATTACAAATAATAATGGTTTAACTAGTATATAGGAAGATTCATACGTGATAATTATGAAATATATCCTAATTGAAAATCTTTGTTTTAAAAAAGTGGTTGATTTAAAGTAAAGGATATAACATTTTTTTTGTCTTCTAAGTTAAGTGGTGCTAAGATGATTTTGCAAAAACTCTCTCTTTCTATAAAAAAAATCTGAAAAAAAAAGAAAAAAATACATTTGTATATATGTAAATATTTTTTATTAACACCTACGGTCGACAGGTGTGCACACTTGTGTGTACACTCGCCATGCTCTATACCTTTCTCACATAAGCCCGAAAGGCAGTGCATGATCGGTATATCTAGCCTCAGTTTATCCGAGCTAGGTGTATATATAAAAAAATTCTTTTTAATAACGCCTACAGTCAATAGGTGTTCACACTCGTATGTTCACTCGCCACGCTCTGTATTCCCCTCACATCAGTCCGCAAGGTAGTGCATGGGTAATATATCTGGCCTCAGTTTATCTGAGTTAGGCATATGTAAATATTGTAAATATTAATAAAATTTTCAAAAAATGGAGAGAGTAAGCAAATGAAATCCAAGCACTATTTTAACTTATTTGATTTGATTTGTTATTGAAATGAAATGAAATGAAATACCACTTTAATAAACTTTGATAATCAACTAAGGACCTATTTCATGGTTACACTTTGTTATCAACTGAAACAACGAGTTAAACTATTGCCTATTTTTTATGATAACTTAATTTTTGTTGGAAATTTTGACGAGTAAATGACTTAAATTTCAAGATAATGACCAAACCTATATTTAACTTATTTGTGTTAATTTAAAAGTAAATCCTTCATTCGTAAATATTTTCAAAAACTTGCATTCACATCTTTGTAAATAAATCTTGCATTTTGTAAATATTTTCATCCTACATGTGGATTTTGTGGGTAGTATCCGCTGAAAACCCTCACGAGACAACACTCGTCCTACTGGGGACACCTAGAGGTTTAACGGCTTGTTGCATACGCTCAATGCAATCGTGCTCCCTACGAAAACAGATTTATCTTAGTTTTTCTTTCTTTCTTTATTCGAGGACGAATAAAAAGATAAGTGTGGGGGTATTTGATGTGCACATAAATGTGCATATTTTTACCACCATATTTAATCTAATTAATTCAAATAAATGATCATATTGGGTATTTTAACTTGTTTTAACCAAAATCCATATTAATTCCAAATTGTCACATATTCATCTTCATCCAAGGGAAAAATAGTCATTCTTTGTGCATAAATTAACTTGAGAAAATTTAATTAGAAATTTCCATACTATTTTGTAGGAATTTGATTTCCATTACAAGTGGTTTCATGAAGAAGATATGCATGCACAAAAAGAACACAAAGGAATGAAGATGGAAATAATTCAATGTGAAGATCATGGAGGACCACACCTACCCACCTACCTTAATGTACACATTAGAGGCTAATACACATGCTTATGGAGTTAATGGCTTCATGTACACTTAAATGATGATTAATGGATGCTAATGGTTACTTGGCCACCACACTTTCTAAGGGGTAGTTTGGACATTCCCCAAATTATGGATTAGGGTTTCATGCTTGTATAAATAACCCATTATGTTCATGTAACCTCCTCTCTCTCTTAGTCTCTCTTTAGTTTAGTTTAGGCTCAAAAATAAATCAAAAGCTCTCTTTCTTTTCATGGCTACTTAGCCAGTTCTCCTCTTATGTAATTCCTTTTTTTTATGCAATGTAATTATTGTTTCCTTTTAATTACATGTTCATTTCCTTTCATGCTAGTAGTGTAGATTTTCTTTTATGCAATTAGAATAGTTTTATTTCATTTTGCTTTCTTTTTTCTTTCATGTTGCTAGCTACATTTGTTAATCAAATGACAAATATGAGAGGCTAAACCCCTTCAATTTAGGGGTAATGAAGCTCTCTAATTATGTAGCTTCAACTATTTGTTAATTCATGCTCTCTTTTTGTGCTTAATGATGATGATTGCAGTGGTTTAATTGTTGTTTTTGCCTTGAATTTGATAGCCTATATTGTTGACATCAAATAGGCTATGCTTAAACAATCACTAACACTAATTGCCTCTTCATCAAAATATGATTATGGCAAAAGAAAGTGATTTGAAATTAAAATTTGATGGTCTATATTTCTAATCAATAGTTAATAGGCCATACTTAAAATAGATTTCGTTTTCATTTTCATTGTCAAGTTTTATGAAAGTTAGTAAGTGGTTTAAGGGGTGTGTCAAAGTTTGATGGCTTATGTTGGCTAACTAATAGCACAAATATGCCATACTTATGATAGGCACATCAATTAAAGCACTAATGACCATAAAAGAGAGATTATGATTTCATATGTGTTGAACTACATGATCTAGAGAGTGGATTTATTCTCTAAATTGTCATTTAACTATTATATTTGCATCTCTTTTCTTTTAGTTAGTTAGTTCATTCTCTAATTCTCTAGCTTAACTTTCACTCGACTTTGGTTTAATTTGATTGAATAGATTTTTAAAATCATCAATTCCCTGCGGATCGAGCCGTATTCGCCACGTACTACAAGTGTACGCCGTGCGCTTGCGGTAAATTTTATTTCTAAATTCGTTCGACGGTTTTCTAAACCGATTGAATTTCCGTCGACGAACAGTACACCGATGGAGCATCAAACGACCGTTGCTCTGGGGCTGGTGTAGTTCTTGTGACTCCAGAAAATCGATCGATTTGTTATGCTTTGAAGCTCAATTTCCCGGCTTCGAATAATGAAGTAGAATATGAAGCATTGATTGCTGGTTTAAAGCTTATTGGAGAACTCGGGGTAAAATCAGTTGAAATCTTTTATGACTCACAGTTGGTGGTGTACCAAGTGCAAGGAGATTACCGAGCAAGGGGACAAAAGCTTGCTCCGTACCTTGCTCTGGTTCAGGAACTATTGGCGAACTTTGAACATTACGACATTTCGCATGTCCCGCATGAACAGAACAAGGAAGCCGACTCGCTGGCCAAATTCGCAAGTACCGGCGATGCACAGCAAATGGGATTAGTTCCCGTTGAAACTTTACATACTCCAAGCATAGATGCGATAGAGGTCGATTTCGTGTTGGAAACGGAAATCGAGAAGAAGTCATGGATAACCCCATTCAAACAGTACCTGCTAAATGGAACTTTGCCCGAAAGAAGAAGCGAAAGACGATAGGTCATTCGCAAAGCCGCACGATATGTGATGCAGGGCGGAGTAATGTAACGAAGGGGGTTCTCGGTCCCCTTACTACGATGCATTGCCCATTATGAGACAAAGCGGGTCTTGAAGGAAGTTCACGAAGGAGAATGCGGCGACCATACTGGGGGGCAGACACTAGCGAAACAGATCCTTCGCTATGGATACTATTGGCCAACTGTGAATCATGATGCCGCAGATTATGTAAGAAAATGTGGTAAGTGTCAAAGATACGCGAAAATCCCGAGAGCTCCGCCAATGGAACTCACGCAAATGGTTAGTCCCTGGCCGTTTGCAATCTGGGGAATCGACATAGTCGGTTCTTTGCCTATATCCAAAGGTGGTGCAAAATATGCAATAGTTGCGGTCGACTACTTCACCAAATGGGCCGAGGCAGAGCTTTAGCCACAATCACCTCCAAGAAGGTCATTAATTTCGTTGTGCGGAACATTATATGCCGCTTTAGCCTACCGCGAACCATCATTACAGACAACGGAACTCAGTTTGAAAGTAGGGAATTCAAAGATTTCTGTTTAAAGTACGGCATTGACAAAAAGTTCGCCGCAGTTGCTCATCCGAAGGTTAATGGACAAGTTGAAGCCGTGAACAAAATAAACAAGTCCATATTGAAGAAGCATTTGGACAAGGCTGGAGGCAAGTGGGTAGATGAACTTCCAATAGCACTATGGGCTTATAGAACCACCCACAAGTCCGTGACTGGCCACACTCCATCCGCATTGGCATATGGCATGGAGGCTGTTATACCCGTGGAGCTTGAAGTTCCATCTCATCGGGTGACACATTATGATCCTAGGACAAATCAGGATCTCTTGTTGGAATCACTGGACTTCGTTGATGAAAAACGTGAAGAAGCCGAGTTAAGGGCGGCAGCATATAGGCACCGAGTTAAGCGATATTATAACGAAAAAGTCCGCCCGAGAATCTTTGATGTGGGTGATCTCGTTTTGAAATGAGTTTTTCCGGTACCATCACGTATGAATCCCAACTGGAAAGGTCCATATGTCATTGAACGGAAGCTTGGAGAGGGAACTTTCAAGCTAGCGACCGTCGATGGCATGACACTCCCCCGAGCGTGGAATAGTGAACATTTGCGACGTTATTATATTTAGCCTGTTTCTTTCGTGTTTTAGGTGCAATTATTTCCCGTATGTTTTTATTCCATATGTCCATACGATTTAGTTTGTTTTCATTAATAAAGGCTTGAAGCCATCTTTTCCATGAATTACTGATGTTTATATGCATGATGACCTGAGGGCAAACAACTAGGGTTACGTTATTCTGTCTGATGTACGAACTCGCATAAACGACTCAAAATCTCCAAGTCCCCTGAGTGTGGACTGGAGTACTCTAAGTCCCCAGAGTGCGGACTAGAGTATAAACGACTTAAATCTATGAGTCCCCAGAGTGCGGACTAGATTATAAACGACTTAAATCTCTAAGTCCCCAGAGTGCGGACTAGAGTATAAACGACTTAAATCTCCAAGTCCCCTGAGCGCAGACTGGAGTACTCTAAGTCCTCAGACTACGGACTAGAGTATAACAACTTAAATCTCCAAGTCCCCTGAGTGCGGACTGGAGTACTCTGAGTCCCCAGAGTGCGGACTAGAGTATAAACGACTTAAATCTCCAAGTCCCCTCAGTGCGGACCGGAGTACTCTGAGTCACCAGAGTGTGGACTAGAGTATAAACGACTTAAATCTCCAAGTTCCCTGAATGCGAACTGGAGTACTCTAAGTCCCCAGAGTGCGGATTAAAAAATATTCTAAGTACCAGAAATGTGAAATAAGAGATGTACAATTCCAAAGAATCTCCGAGCAATGTGAAAGTGGATTGGGGGTTTATGTAACTCACAGGAACTTGAGTTTCGACCATAGTTATACAGAAAGCTAAAAATCAGAAGTCATTTGAAAGACAAAGAAACTAAACTTTATTTATTAATCCAAAATGGGGTTCTACAACCACTCCTCCAAAACTCGGAGTCGAAAGTCTGCCTACATTGACTATGAAAATAAATAAAAATAATGACATGATCTAAACTAACTCTCGTTGAACGAGTGTAGTGGCTACTTCTTCGATTTCTTTAGCTTCTTTTCCTCCTTCGTTTTCTCAAACGAATCCTCCCCCACGCGTTTTCTCTTGGACGTTTTGCTCGCCAGAGAAACGGTGTCAGGAGTGGGAGGAGGAACATCCAGTGATTTGGTTCTGCTAGGAAGAATGACTTTTAGAGGCCTGTTCAACGGGTCGTCAAGTTCTACTACTTGGGACTCGACCTTGATCTCAACTTTCTTCCTTTTCTCTTCCACAATTTTCTCCTTCATGCTCACTTTCGAAGTGTGTCCCGAGGCGCCCGTAATTTCAATTTCATAACTTCCTTCGACGGGGGACGAAGTTTCAGACTTATCCTCGTTGAGCGCCTCAATCACCTGAGCATCAGGACCAGGGGTCACTCCCGCGTGGGTAGCCTCGCTCGCTTTCCCCTTTTCCTCCTTGGCGTCGTCACTCCATGGAGTCGGATCAGGATCAGAATGGCCTGCGAAAAACCACAAGAGACGAGCGTTAGAATACGATAGCCTCTCACCAAAAACGACAGTTCTTTGAACTTTAAGAAGAAGAGTTATATACCAGTTTCTTGTTGGCTTTCGACCGTCCTAGGAGTCTCACCCTCTAGAATGGGAGATAGCACATGAATGCCGAGGCCAGGGTCCTCTGGGTCATAACTAGCGTGTTCCTCGAATGGATCAAGTACTGGCCGATCAACTGATTGAGTAGGAGGAGGAGCTGGAGACTCGGTTCCAAACGGACCGACGATGTCATTTTTCTTCTTTGGTGGAGAGGAGCCTTTGCCAAAGAGAGCCATTGCTGCAGACAAGTCTGAAGGCTCGTTCCCCCTGAGAAACTCTTTTACTAAAGCATCCTCGTCAACCTACTCGATACTCGATTCCACCCTTTTAATCTTTATCAAAGTTTCCCATGCCTCGGCTAGAGATTCAAGGTAGCCCTCGCCAAGAAAAGTCATGCCCCGATGCATGAGGACACGGGCGTTGTATTCAGCTATCAGCGGGTCGAACAGGCACTTGATCTCCTCTCTGCCGGCCTCTGCAGCCGCCTCAAGGCAAGAGTCAATCTCCGCGGATGCTATTCTGTTGCCCTCTTCACGGGCTTCATCCTTCACCGTCCCGACCTTAGAGAGCTCATCGTCGAGCTTTGCCTTCAAGAGTCGCGTAGCAACAATCTCGTTGCAGTATCGTTGGGACTCCTCTTGAGCAGCTATCGTTTCTTTCTTCTCCTCAGAGAGTAGTTCTTTCAACTCTTTAACCTGCAGGGCGAGTGCATCCCTTTCTTTTTGAACAGAGTCCTTTTCTAAAGCCAGGGCCCCACAGCGTGGGAGCGCTTCGTCAATTTCCTTCTTATGAGCGATCTCTAGATGAGTGACGTCCTCCGCAGTATCTTTAGCACTTTGTTCGGCAGCCTCGAGTTGGGACTTGTACGAAGAGAGCTCTTCATCCTAATTTTTGATAATGTCTTTACCGAAAATGGCTTCAAGCTTCAGGCAGTCGATTTCGTGTTGACGCTCAACAGAGACTTCCGAGACTTTTTCAACTAGATGTACAAACGCGTCATGTTGAAGATAAACGTCGTTGTTGCAAGCGATGACACTCTGTTTGACATGCCCCAGAATGTGATGGATCGCTGGAAGAAACTTCAGACCATCAAAGCAGCTTTTGGGGAATTTGACTTTAAGCTCGGCCAGCTTCTCCGATATCGTCGGATCTGTTGCGGGAACAGAGGGAGGTGGCTTTGAAAGTTCTGTTTTCTTACGATGTTCCCGAGACTGCCGTGTGCTAGATGAACTAGAGTGTTGATCACGGGGAACATCAGATTGAGACCCCTTCTACGAAGACTTCTCTCTGCCTTGCTCCGATTGAGAATGAAGATCGCGGGAATATGAAGACTGGCTGTATGATTTCCTTCGATAAGTCGATTCTCGGGGTCGATTGTCTCGGTCTCCAGAATCGTCTCTGTCTTGGCGCTTTCCGGTGCCCGAATCCCAGCCAGAATGATGAAAAATGGATGAGCCGCAAAGACGATCGAGTCCATGGGTGCGTCCCATGTCACCTGCATAGAATGAGAATAACGACAGGTTAGAAAATATCAGGGTGATGGCTGAAATTGAAGTGTAGGGTGAAGTGCACGTGTCCGTGTGTGTCCTAGTGTTCCCCCCGACGGACCGGTTTCTTTATCTTTACTAATAGGAATTTTTTCTCCCTGGACATGGTCTTGAGCGCCTGCATCGCCTCTGGCGGGCGAATGAAGTTTAAGCGCCTCTGAGTGATCGAAACCATAATTGAGCAGATCATCAGGGATGGTGAGGTTCGATAGACCTTTCAGCAAAATCTCTAAGGGTTGGGGGGAAGGTTCTTTCTCCTCTGGAATAAGGGTAACTTTAGAAGTTCCACCCACTTTCTTCCTCCTCAACTTATAGGTCAATTTCTTCTTTCCCTTGGAAGGGGAAGGTGACGTCTCAATATCGTGAACCACGATTATTGGGTCCCGAGTGGGACTAACATTTTCACCCGCTACTTCGGTTGTCTTGCCTTCTCTAATTTCTCCCTCCTCTGGCGTGTCAGGGGCGTTACGTGCTGAAGGCCCAGCCTGCTTTTTTCCTTTTCCCGCAGCAGGTCTGGATAGAGTAACACCTTGGGGGAGGCTTATTTGGCGGCCTTCCGCCAGCAGCCTGAACTTCGTAAGTGACTCATTTGAAATGAGAGATCTGATGTCCCAATCTTCTACGGGGAGGGCCCGGATAGTCTCAACAGCTTCAGAGTACCCGGAGCCTTCGGGACGTGGACTGATACCTGAAAAGTGGATAAAGAGTCAGAAAAGATGCAAATTTCGCCAAATTCAAGTGTTGATCTAGAAAATGAACTTACTTCCTTCTACCCATCTCCTGGCTAAACTGGGAGGACAACGCACGTAGAACTACTCTTACTTGTACTGGGAAAATTTGCTCCATGCCCCAGTCAGGATTTGGCATTTACTATGTGGCTCTAGTAATATAAAAGATGGGTTGTCCGACCGTCTCTTGAAGCGATAGATATAACGAATATCGCCGGAAGTAGGAAGCCTGAAAAGGACACTCATGAAGAGGATGCAAGTCCCGTATATGAATGCGTGGCTATTTGGATGTAATTGTGAGTAGGCAATCTCGATATATTGTAGTACGTCGCGAAGAAAAGAATTGAATGGTGGCACGCTGCCGACCCAGCACATGAACCTGTTGCAGGCTGTATATCCGACTGGGGGAAGGTGCGGACGATCATGCCCCGATGGGACTAACACGTCATCGAAGGGGATTCCATGGACAGAGCATATCCGACGGAGCGTACTTTCATTAACCTTTGAGGCCTGTGAATCGATTGGGTCGTCTAAGAAAATTGTTGCCTCCAGAACGTCGGGAGCCAAGTCGACAGATGCTGTCGCAGGGCTTGGTAAGTCTTGAGCAGGGGTAGTTGACGGGTTTGAGGTTCCTATAACTTCTTGTCAAGAGGATGGCCCGGGTCTATCCGAAATCGTAGCGGAGCTGGATTTCCTAGACATCTTTGATAAAGATTGAATCTGACAAAGCACCTGTTTGAACTATACTTGAAAAACAATTAACATTGGACTTAACAACATAAATATTCCCCCCCCCGTGTGGTGTGTGAACTAGTGCAATCATTCAAATATAAGTGCCAAGCAGTGAAAAGACGCTGGATTGAGGAAGTAAGTTTAAGCTTTGAATTGTCGTCTTCGAAGACCGTCATCTATGACCGTTTACGAAAGCTTGACGTAAGACGGTTTATATTTTGAACTCGACGTCGTCACTGCATTTGAAAAGTTATTAACTAATAGGCAAGTTAGGTCCAAGTTTTCAGTTGTTTAAACACAGGAGTTATCAGTCTGGATTGTCCAATATGCTTTGTTGTTTAAGTCTGTCCTTGTCCATTGTCATGAATTCAGGCATAAAATATGTGTTGAGTCAATTATACATTAGGTTCGACTGGTGTTGCTGTTGTACACGGCCCTCCTACCTAACCACTTCGTCGTTCGGCATTCAACTAGTCATGCCGAACCACAATTATGCCAAGCCACATCTCTCGGCACTCTACCTTCAACACCAACGCTCTTCCACCAATCCACTTCACCGTTCGGCATTCGTCTAGTCATGCCGAAACGAAGTCACGCCGAGCCGCTTCGATCGGCATTTTGCCTAGCACAAACTTTCCCTCAACACTTCCTCCCTACCGCTCGGCACAAACGAGTTATCCACCAAGTTATGCCGAGCCGCCTCATTCGGCATTCTACTCGACTCCACTCTTTACTTACACTCCCACTAAAATCGTTCGGCATAAAAGAATCATGACGGGCCGTGGTTGTGCCGAGCCACATCCCTCGGCACGCTGAACCTAACTACAACTTCACTCAAGTACTTCTTCTCCAATGTCGTTCGGCATGAGGAAGTCATGCCGAGCCACATCGACATGTCTTCATCCTCCACTCCACCTAATCCTAAGGCTTCTTTAAACCTCGAATCTACCTTCCTAATCTACACGACTATCATTGTTTGTGGGTTAGGGGAAGGGCACGGGTTCAAGTTTTCTCTTAAGTCCCTAATTAGGGAGAGTCAAGCGAATGAAGGGTTAGTACCTAGTAGAAGGGGGCGAGGTCTGATGGAGTGCTCGAATTGGAAGAAGAGATCTACTCGGGTTTGCTGTTGAAGGCAATTGAGGAGTAACCAAGGAAACTCGAGGACGAAAAGAGTTGTTGAGGTGTTGACAAGAGTTTGGGAAGAGGCAAGTTCGTAAGTTCTGCAGTGTGGATGTAAAAGTAAAAGAGAAAGAAAAGAAGTACCGCCTTATATAGAGAGAAGAGAAGTCGAAGGGACAGTGACCGGTAGAACCGGTCAAAGCACTTCCCTCGCTCGGCATTAATGTCGATCGACATTTGGATGACATTCGGCATTAGTATGTTGTTCGGCATATAATGCATCGGTCGGCATTCAGAATAAGGACTCGAAGCAAGGCACAGAAGACACGTGATTCAAAGCGCATCATGTTCATCCACATGATGCACTTTGGAGGGCAAGTGTTACATGGAGGTTTAACCAAGTAACTAGAGGCACAACATATGCATCGTTCGACATTGGGAGTACCGTTCGGCATCCAGGCATCGTTCGGCATCGAAGCACCGTTCGGCACAACAAGGTTGTTCGACATCGGAAGCCTCGTTCGGCATTCAACCTCGTTCGGCATTCAAAGGTTGTTCGGCATCGGAAGCCTCGTTCGGCATTCAACCTCGTTCGGCATTCAAAGGTTGTTCGGCATCGGAAGCCTCGTTCGGCATTCAACCTCGTTCGGCAGTCAAAGGTTGTTCGGCATCGAATGCCTCGTTCGGCATTCAACCTCGTTCGGCATTCAAAGGTTGTTCGGCATCGGAAGCCTCGTTCGGTATTCAACCTCGCCTGGCATTCCAGCCTCGACCGGTGTTCCTGCCTCGTTCGGCATTCCAGCATCGTTCGGCATTCCAGCATCGCTCGGCATTCAAGCCTCGACCGGCATTCCAGCCTTGTTCAGCATTCCAGCCTCGTTCGGCACATGGCCTCGCTCGGCGTAAGCATGTCGTTCGGCATCTCCCCTCGCTCGGCATTGGACCTCGTTCAGCCTACACATTTCACTTAACACACTGCCTCGTTCGGTTTGGAGACATGGCTCGGCATTTGCCGTTCGGCGTTTGTGGCTCGGCACACAGAAGTCACTCAGCACGGGCCGAGGTATCTGGCTGCTAGGCCCGTTAGGGAAGTCCAACCCATCTTCGTCTATAAATAGAGGGGCAGGGGCACAGTGAAAAGGACCTTTTTTGGGAGAACACTGGGGAGACTCTACCGCTTTAAAGACTTATTATTTTTAGTTCAAACTTGTATTCAAGTCATTAATATACGGATTGTATCTGTATTTAACTACTTGTGAAAGCAATAAAGATCAAAACTCAAAGTGGACGTAGGCAGTTACGCCGAACCACTATAAATCTGGTGTTCTAGATTTCTACAGTTAATTTAGACTATATCTCTCTGTCTTAATTTATCTTCTTCATTTATCTCTCTACACAATCTTCCTAAAGGGGGTTAGTGACCAATTTTGGTGCTAACAGTTGCGGTAAGTTATATTTGAAAACAATTCTTTTCAGCAAAGACAGCATTTACAAAACTGTTGTAGTAGTTCAGGGTTCAATTTAAAAGATTTAAATTCAATTCAACAAAGACAGCGTTTACAAAACTGCTGCAGGAGTTTAATTATATTCAAAAATCTCATTTCAGCCAACTGCAGCACTTAACAAGTGTTGCAATAGCTCTATCATTAGTTTCAGGTTCAAGTTAAGTTTCTGCAACTACAGCACTTACAGAGTGCTGTCATAGCCCTTAGTTAATTTTCCTTTTAGTTTACTTCCGCAACTACAGCACTTACAAAGTGCTGCAGATTCTATTAGCTCAGTTTTTTAGTTCATTTTCAGAAACGATAGCATTTCTGAAGTGCTACTAAAAGAATTTCCAAATTTTTAATAGAATTCCAGCCACAAATAAACTTCAATTTAAATCATTTTAACTTATAAAAATCATATTTTTCCACATCAAAAATGTTCATTTAAATACCTTTAACTTATGGTTTTTATAAAGAAAATTTTTACAATAAAAATCCAAATTTTTAATAATTCCTTTATTAAATTCAAGTGTACAATTTTCTTATTCTTTACATTTTTAACAATTTACTTTAACACTTAAATTTAAATTTCCATTTCATAAATAAAACTTAATTTCCATTTTTATTTAATTAAATTAAACTTCCATTTAAAAATCAAATCACAAATTTCCCAATTAAGTTATGTTTCAAATCACAATTTTTCCATTCATTTATTTAACATTTTTAATACATAGAAAAATAATTATCACTTTATTAAATCATTTTAAATTCAAATTAAATCAAATTATCATATTTTTACATTTTAAAATACTTAAAAATTTCCATAAAAATATATAAAATAACCACGGGTCTGTATAATATTTTCTAACCTAAGTCAAGGGATACGGATAATATATCATTTTAATCCATAATTTACAAAGAAAAATCCGGGTTCTATCTTTTCAAACCCGCAATCCCAAGTAAATAAAATAAATAAAAATCGCTTAGGCTTATCATTTCAGCCCATAACGATCTTTCCCTATTCTAAAGTCCATTCGGGTATGTATCATTTCAACCCATAGTGATTCTATTCTAAAGGGAACTCGCAGTGTGATTAACAGAAATAAATAACAGAATAATAAAATATAACATAGCATATGATGTGACAAGTTTATAACAGGGTTTAACATCATATAATTTACATCACAGGCAGGTATAACATAATATAATAGTCTATACACATTCACTTGTTGTCACTCCACAATTTATATAAGTATAAATGTCATGTGTGAATACTCACCTCTTTAAGCTGGAGTTTGCAAATAAAACACACAAATGAAAATCCAGAAAGCATGATAGCACGACTTTGATTTGAGTGGAGAGACAGCCAAGGTATTAATCTTGTATTCATAAATAAAACAAAGCAAAATATAAATATAAATTCAACAAAAAAATTATATTGAAACCAATTGAAACTAGAATATACAAAAGACATCACCAAGCTTTAAATCAATTTTGCTCGACCACTACACTACATTTGCTCGACCATAACATGCTTAAGGCTCGGCCATGATGGTCTACTTGGTGGAAATGGTTCTGGTTTGGGCTTAGAATGGCACGGCTACAAAGGAATGGGAAGAGTTTTGAGTTACAAGTGGAGGAAGGTTAAAAGTCAAGGCCACAAAGGAAGGTTTGGTTGCATCTAGGCTCGGCCAATGGGTCTATGGGCTCGGCCAAAGGCAAGTACAGGTCTGGTCATGTCTGATGGTGATGGTCAGAAGTGTGTACTAGCTGGTGGTGGTGGCTAAGGGGGTGGCCGAAGTAAAAAATGAAGGTGGTGGTGAATACTAGGCTCGGCTATGCAATATTTTGGAGTTTTTGACATTTTTTTGTGGTGTTGGCTTCAAGGGATGGTCACGACCTGAACTGATCAGAGGGATGGTGATGTTAGGTCATGTATGATGTGGGGAAGGATGTGGTGGTGGTCGGTGGAGGAGATGGTGAGGTCTAGGCCGAGCAACATGTGAGGAAGGCAGGGCAAAATCAAGCAAAAACAAGAAAACAAAAATAAAGAGAAAAAGTAGAAAAAAAAGAAGAAGCCATTACCAAAATTTTCAGAAATGAGGTGCCGTGAAAATGAAATGAATGAGAAGCTTTCTCACGTGAAAATCAATTAAAAACTCACGGCTAAACAATAGAAAGGAACGGCTAAGAAATTGAAAAGTCTAGAAAATGAAAAGTCACTAGTTTTAAAGCCTTTTTGTCTCTTAGAATTTCCAATTCTTTTTAATTCAAAATAAACAAATAAAATATCAAGTAAATAAAATAAAAACAAACAAAAATAAAGTGAAAATGAAAATAAATAATTATTCTTAAGAAAAAAAGTAAATAAAAAAAATAGCTTATTATATTGCAACTAGAATTAAAAATTGCAGACAAAAATGTAATTAACTTTGGAAAATTTTAACTACACTTTTGAAAATTATAACTATACTTCAAAAATGTTTTAAAAATAAAATATTGAAATAAAAATTTAATTTAAAATAATTTAAAAATATTTGCAAAAATATTGGTTTATAATTTTTCTAGGAGGAAGAACTACAGGTCGAGCTCCAGGAATAAGATCAATACGGAAATCAATTTCCCGCATAGGAGGTAAAGCAGTTACTTCACCAAATACATCGGGATAAAGTTTGACCACACGAGTCGACTGAAGATCAACAGGAGAAGAATTCAGAGAATAAATAAAGCTGCCAGCATAATCATGAGGCATACGACACTGAATAACCAAAGAATTACCCCGATCATCCTTAAGAGAAACAATTAGGGATTTACAAGAGATATGAGCATCATGCCTATTAAGCCAATCACCTCCAAGCAACAAATCAAAAGCATCGAAACCAAGAACAAAGAAATCACCAGAAAATTTATGGCCAGAATATAAGAGTCTCACTTGCTTACAAATCCTATTAAGCTTTGCGGGACCACCGATAGGATTTTTAACACACAAAGATTCAACAGCATACACAGGAGAAAGGAGATGCTCAAACTTATCACACAAATCAACATAAATAAAACTATGCGAAGCTCCAGTATCAAATAAAACACGAACATGATGATTAAATAAAGAAAAGGTTCCCTGAAGAGTATCTTGATCATCACTAGGAGCAGGAGCAGGTGCAGGTGGAGCAGGAGAAGAAGCAGAGGTAACAGCAAAAACACCAGATGGCTTGCCCTTCTGGTACAACGGACAATCATTCTTAAAATGACCAGGCTGAAAACAGACATGACAGAGATTGTTCCTGGTACCCTGAGGTGGAGGAACAGCAGCACCAACTGAAGTAAGGCAACTATTAGCATAGTGTTCCTTCTGATCACACTTGAAGCAGGTAATGGTAGATAAGTCGATAGGGTGCCTCTGAGAAGGAGAAGATGATGAAGATCCCAAACCCGGATTCTTGAGCCAATTTTTCTTCAGCTGATGGAAATTGGGCTTTCTCTTCTTAGAGTTAGCAGAGGAAGACTAAGATGCAGGAGCACTAGCAACAGCATGACCCTTGGAAGTAGGGTTCTCATAGCGAATAGCCATATCCATAAGCTCAATGAAAGTGCCATGAATATGAGAAATGAGACGATCGTAGAACTCTGGGCGAGCTCCAGCTATAAACTTCTCATTCTTCTTAAGCTGGGTGTCAATAAGACCAGGACCAAACTTGGAAAGTTCGTTGAACTTCCGCTCATACTCATAAAAGGACATGGTACCCTGCTTGAGATCCATGAACTCACGATAAAGCTGAGATTTCCCGGCTTCGGGCATCCATTTTGCCACAAAAGCCTCCCTGGAAAGAAGATACAGAAACAAACTTAAGATAGATTCAAAAGAAAGGAAAATGGGGACAAAATTCAAGATAGCACAAAGGATACCTAAACTGCTCCCAGGAAATATCACCCTCGTTAGTGTGAGCTGTAACAGACTCCCACCAATCCAAGGCTGACTCTTGCAGCTACCAAGCTGCTAATTGACGCTTCTGGGCATCAGAAATCTCGAGACCAGTAAAGATCCTCTCTAAACTCCATAACCATTGATGGGCTTCGATAATTCTCTCTGAACCGGTGAACTTGGTACCACCAAGTTGAGAGAATTCCTTACAGAGAACAGTAAACCTAACAGGTGCAGCAGGTTGAGGAGCTGGGGCAGTACCACGACCCCTACCTCTGGCATTTCCATGATTCATCCTGAAAATATCAAGAATGAATTTTAGGACAAAGGTACAGAGAAGACAGAGATAAGATAAGATAAGACAAGATAAAATCACTTGGATGAATATCCTAATTAAAGAGAATTTCTAACAAGGTAGATACGAAAAGAAGGAAGTTTAGAAAATTTGCTTTTAAAACAAGAAAATTTTATATCAAAATAATCTTTGAAAAATCCTTTGAAAAATCATTTTAAATTCATTTTATACTTTGAAAATACGTTCTCTCACAAAGAAATGATTCTGAGGTTGATTTCATTCATTCTAGGGTATTTATACCCTATCTCTAATGAGTTTTTGCTCCATAGGCTAAGGTTTGCCTAAAAACCTGGCTCTAATACCAAATGTAACGATCCACTATTTTGGACCATTCAAATCGACAATAATCCACACATGTCAGACTTGAATAATGCAAAATAACAGATTGTAATAAAATTTGGAGCAAATAAAATCATTCACAGAATCACAGACACAGAATATCAGAATAACTCACAGCGGAAAATAAAATAAATAGTGGTTCATGAAGCCACTACAATACAAAGTCTCAAAAACAGATACAAAATACATAGTCTGAAAACAAATACAGTTCTGAAACAAGTACAGTAGAAATCCCAAATACATATGTCTCTAATACAAAGTTGACATAGAACAACTGAAACTGAAATAGATAAAGATGATCTCCAGCAGTCCTAGCTCCAAAGGTGAGATCCAAAGCTGATACTCAGGCTGATCCGAGCGTAAAGCAAAACACAAAACACTCGAGTCAGGACATACATACTTATCTAATGTAAACCAACTCTAGTGAACTATAATAAAATGCACAAGTAACTTAAAGAATGCTTGGAATCGCCCATTCTTTAAGGATCCGTTAAACTATCTACTATGTAGTAATATTTGCTATTATAATAATGTCTAATATAAAATAAACATACTTTTTAATAGCGTCAAGGGGTTACCCATATAGCCCTTAACACGTAATAGTCCCAGTAGTATATCTCGTATTAGCATACTCCCAAAACGGGGGCTACCGTCAATACTCCACAGGCTACGGGAGAAATCCAAACTCGTAGTAAAGCTCGCTATGGTAGGTGACACGGCACAACTAGGCAATATCAGGGTAGATATACTAATTACGCATTCGGGCTGGTGGAAACGCATAGCAGCCACTACCCCCCACCTCGAGCCACACTCCCAAATCAGGGAGTGCACCCAATCAATCACAAAAGTAATGGAATGGTATCGAAGAAGTGTGTCCGATCAGAGGAGCTACCTCATTGGCCCGTCAATCGCTCCTCTTCTAGCCACCTTATGCCAACTCACGGGAGTTGGGTCCACACAAATATACCTTTAGGATCGTCGCCACCATCCTACTTCATTCTGGAAACTACACCACGTACACAGTTGTTAAAGTGGTTTTCGGTATCGACAGAGAGTATGTCCATATCCGATCCCGGTCTCTTTAACAACTAATCGTTATTATAACCCATGGTTATGAATTTCAAAATAGTTTATATTTTAAATCAAATACTTCATTTAAACCATTTAAAAATAAAATCATTATTCTTTCAAATCAAATATTCAATTCCCAAAAATTTAGTCTTTTCTGAGTTCATTTATTCACTTAAATACATTAAAACATTAAAATTCCAACTTTCACAGCATTTAGAAAGTGTTGCGGTAAGTTATATTTGAAAACAATTCATTTCAGCAAAGACAGCATTTACAAAACTGTTGTAGTAGTTCAGGGTTCAATTTAAAAGATTCAAATTCAATTCAGAAAAGACACCGTTTACAAAACTGCTGCAGTAGTTTAATTATATTCAAAAATCTCATTTCAGCCAACTGCAGCACTTAACAAGTGCTACAATAGCTCTGTCATTAGTTTAGATTCAAGTTAAGTTTCTGCAACTACAGCACTTACAGAGTGCTGTCATAGCCATTAGTTAATTTTCCTTTTAGTTTACTTCTGCAACTACAGCACTTACAAAGTGCTGCAGATTCTATTAGTTCGGTTTTTTTAGTTCATTTTCAGAAACGATAGCATTTCTGAAGTGTTACTAAAAAATTTCCAGATTTTTAATAGAATTCCAGCCACAAATAAACTTCAATTTAAATCATTTTAACTTATAAAAATCATATTTTTCCACATCAAAAATGTTCATTTAAATACCTTTAACTTATGGTTTTTATAAAGAAAATTTTTATAATAAAAATCCAAATTTTTAATAATTCCTTTATTAAATGTACAATTTTCTTATTCTTTACATTTTTAACAATTTACTTTAACACTTAAATTTAAATTTCCATTTCATAAATAAAACTTAATTTCCATTTTTATTTAATTAATTTAAACTTCCATTTAAAAATCAAATCACAAATTTCCCAATTAAGTTATTTTTCAAATCACAATTTTTCCATTCATTTATTTAACATTTTTAATACATAGAAAAATCAATATCAATTTATTAAATCATTTTAAATTCAAATTAAATCAAATTAGCATATTTTTACATTTTAAAATACTTAAAAATTTCCAAAAAAATATATAAAATAACCACGGGTCTGTATAATATTTTCTAACCTAAGTCAAGTGATACAGATAATATATCATTTCAATCCGTAACTTACAAAGAAAAATCCGGGTTCTATCATTTCAAACCCGCAATCCCAAGTAAATAAAATAAATAAAAATCGCTTAGGCTTATCATTTCAGCCCATAACGATCTTTCCCTATTCTAAAGTCCGTTCGGGTATGTATCATTTCAACCCATAGTGATTCTATTCTACAGGGAACTTGCAGTGTGATTAACAGAAATAAATAACAGAATAATAAAATATAACATAGTAGATGATGTGACAAGTTTATAACAGGGTTTAACATCATATAATTTACATCACAGGCATGTATAACATAATATAATAGTCTATACACATTCACTTGTTTTCACTTCACAATTTATATAAGTATAAATGTCATGTGTGAATACTCACCTCTTTACGCTGGAGTTTGCAAATAAAACACACAAATGAAAATCCAGAAAGCACGATAGCACGACTTTGATTTGAGCAGAGAGATAGCCAAGATATTAATCTTGTATTCATAAATAAAACAAAGCAAAATATAAATATAAATTCAACAAAAAAATTATATTGAAACCAATTGAAACTAGAATATACAAAAGACATCAGCAAGCTTTAAATCAATTTTGCTCGACCACTACACTACATTTGCTCCACCATAACATGCTTAAGGCTCAGCCATGATGGTCTACTTGGTGGAAATGGTTCTGGTTTTGGCTTAGAATGGCACGACTACAAAGGAATGGGAAGAGTTTTGAGTTACAAGTGGAGGAAGGTTAAAAGTCAAGGCCACAAAGGAAGGTTTGGTTGCATCTAGGCTCGGCCAATGGGTCTATGAGCTCGGCCAAAGGCAAGTACAGGTCTGGTCATGTCTGATGGTGATGGTCAGAGGTGTGTACTAGCTGGTGGTGGTGGCTAAGGGGGTGGCCGAAGTAAAAAATGAAGGTGGTGGTGAATATTAGGCTCGGCTATGCAATATTTTGGAGTTTTTGACATTGTTTTGTGGTGTTGGCTTCAAGGGATGGTCACGGCCTGAACTGGTCAGAGGGATGGTGAAGTTAGGTCGTGGATTATATGGGGAAGGAAGTGGTGGTGGTCGGTGGAGGAGATGGTGAGGTCTAGGCCGAGCAACATGTGAGGAAGGCAAGGCAAAATCAAGCAAAAACAAGCAAAAAAAATGAAGAGAAAAAGTAGAAAAAAAGAATAAGCCATTACAAAATTTTTCAGAAATGAGTTACCGTGAAAATGAAATGAATGAGAAGCTTTCTCACGTGAAAATCAATTAAAAACTCACGGCTAAACAATAGAAAGGAACGGCTAAGAAATTGAAAAGTTTAGAAAATGAAAAGTCACTAGTTTTAAAGCCTTTTTGTCTCTTAGAATTTCCAATTCTTTTTAATTCAAAATAAACAAATAAAATATCAAGTAAATAAAATAAAAAAAAACCAAAAATAAAGTGAAAATGAAAATAAACAATTATTCTTAAGAAAAAAAAGTAAATAAAGAAAATAGCTTATTATATTGAAACTAGAATTAAAAATTGCAAACAAAAATGCAATTAACTTTGGAAAATTTTAACTACACTTTGAAAATTATAACTGTACTTCAAAAATGTTTTAAAAATAAAATATTGAAATAAAAATTTAATTTAAAATAATTTAAAAATATTTGCAAAAATATTGGGTTGTTACAAATTTCTTGTACAGATTTCTTTTCAAATATCTAAGTCAATGCAATCTCGATTTCAAGACTACGAGACATGCCCTCCAGATTTTCCGAGCTTTGGGTATACTCATTGGATTCGGATGGGACACCAACACACCCATTTGGATTCAAACGGGACACAAAGCACACCCACTTGATTCAGACGGGACACAAGAACGCCCACTTGGATTTCAAGGACACCATACACACCCAAGAGTATAAGAGTATGCTTTGATAAAATTTACAGACTCGGTTTCTTGTTCTTGAGTAAAAATTATCCTATAACCTCTTGAATAGCACTTTGATCTTATTTTGAGTGACAGAGATGAGAGAGATCAGAGAGTAATTGATATAGAATCAAATCAATAGAGTTTGAATTTTATTTTGATTGAATTTGAGAATATTTTGAGTAGATTTTCTTTTAGTAATCAAGAGAGTAAAAGTGGAGAGAAAATATGAGAAAGTAGTTAAAAAAATTCGTTGGAAAATCCTTCTATTTATAGAGAACAACGATCATGTCCATTTCCGAAGAGATATGATGAAAAAACACTTCTGTTCTATGCCTGGAGTTTTATAACTCCTCCTAAGTTATTAAACTCTCCCTTAATCAATGTCTGGATATTTTATATATTTCTCCCCCTTTGTTATCAACAAAAATATAACCAAAACTCCCCCTAACTAAGGTAATGTATGATATATATATATATATATATATATAAAAGGAATAAGAATGATATATAAGATTATAATGTAAAAAAGAAGTGATAATATAAACCAATTTATTAGTCACACCAATCCATTACATACATATTGTTAATCCAAACCAAGTCAACACAAATCAATCCAATCAAACAAATCAATCCAATCCAATAAGATTATACACACCAATCATATTTCTTATTGTAATATATAAATATACAAATTTATATTAAATCATATATATATATATATATTAAGACTAACCAATCAATCTTAGACTTCCCTAGGAACTTCTACCCAACCATCAGAATCGAAAATTAGATCCGCTCTGATGGCATTCCAATCTTCATCTTCTTTGTTGACGGCACAATCAGGATTATTGGTTGATTCTTCTTTGTTAAGGGAACAAAATCACCCATCGAATGGTGTCAAAAATATTTTCTTATTCTTTTATCATCTGCATTTGACTCAATTCTAAGTGTCTTTGATTTCTAAGGATAAAAGTAATGATATTCTTGAATGATTGTAGAGTTTGTTTAAAATTTTCACACAATTTTTGGTGGGGAGAAGACATTATTGAAAAGATAAGTTTATAAATGAATACGGAGAAGAAAGGTAGTAGAAATGATGTTTTTCTGGAGTGAATAGGTTTATATAGGGGTTAGAATTCGTTTGAAATGAACAGGAGTTTGGTAGTTATTTTATTTTCAATTTTAGAAATTTTTGGTTTCTTTCCATTATATGTCAACATATAGGGCACGCATATATCGACATATGTACCAATTTTTGCAAAAACAACTATCTTGCTATATTTTTGTATTTAGCCTAAACAATTGTACTTTTATGGATTTTCAGATACTAATAACAATGTATAACAACAAGGAATAAGGTTTCATTGATAGTAATGGAATATTACATGGAATCCAAAGATAAACATAAACGATATATAGAATGAAAACTAGAACAATCCAAACTAGAAACTAGAAAAACATAGAAATACAACTAGGAAGAAGTAGATGAAGATGAAGCTTTTCCACTAATCTTTTGAATGATCTTTCCATAGTATTTGTCTACTTTGTTGAAAAGAGAAGTGAACTTTTTTTAGAAAAAGATCTCTTAAGCTTCTTTTGGTTGAAAACAATAATCTCTTGATTTTTGAGTAGATTTATGTTGGAAGGATGAGATGGCATTTTGATACTTTCCAATGAAGTGTCTTCTTCCTCTTCGTGTTCTTCCTCCTCGACTTCCATTTCTTCTCCTTCCTCTTCCACCTCTTCCCTTATTTCATGCTCCTCTTCCCAAGCCAATCTTTGTTCCTTTTCCACAAAGATTTCATAAGGCTCGAATATGAGTGAAATTTGCATAAGAGAGATGTTGGCCTTGTCGAAAAGTTTTCAAGGAATGGTTCCTCTCCTTTTAGGTCAACACCAAAATATGTGAATACTCTAGTAAGATATACACCATGAAATAGTATGTACTCATGCCTAGAGAGATTCTTATGAAAAATTTCATCCTAAATAACTTGTGACCAATTTATGTTATAGTGACCATAAATGGCAAAAAGGGCTTTGAAAAACTTTTTGAGTCGAATTATTACAATTTCTCATCCTCGGAGTTATACTTTATTGCAAAAGAAGACATAAATTCTTGCTTTAGGATGCATATTTTTGTTTTTGAACTCAAAATCATCATCACTTTAAAAAATATCATGAAAAACTTCACGATTTTTAATATCAGTTTTAAAATTTGAAAGGTCCATTCCACTAGATTTGCATCCAAGAATGTTACCTAAAATTTCACAATTAAAAATAATTTGAGTGCCTTTGACACTACTCCAAACTTCTCCTTCATTTCCATCATAAAACCTTCCTTTCAAATTCGCATAAAACATTTTTACTAAATTTGGATAACACACGAAATCATGTTGTGAAGCATCTATTAAACCAAGAATTCCATTTTGCAAACAAAGATGATAAAGATCATAAGTAGGAAAATCATTGGAAATAGCGAATCTTCCAAAGGAGACTTTTTCGAAAGATATATACTCCATATAGGCTTCTATGGCTTCTTTTTCATGGAAAAGGAAGCCTTTTTTTCTTAGAAAGCCCCATGGTTGATGGAGTGTTGCTTGAGGAAGCCATTAAAGAATAGTTTGAAGAGATAAAAGAGTTAATGAATTTTTGGATTTTGAAAATATGAATGAAATAAATGGATGGAGATAGTATAATTAAATAGAGAATCAATGGACATGTTCTCTAGTCAAGAGACACATTTTCAAGACCTTGGAGATAGTGAAAAGGTGGAGGGAAATTGAAAATTTGAATTTGAAATGAAATTCAAATTCTGAATTCAAGTGCATTTGTTGACATATGCATAGTGGGTATGTCAACATACATCACGTGAATTTCAAAAAAGTGGAATTGAATAAATTATTCTTATTTTTCTTTATATGTATATATATAAATAATTATTATATGCATACTTAGTAAATAATTTAAAAATTATTTTAAATATATATTATACATATATATATTTTTATATATATTATATTTAAATAAATTCTATAAAATATTTAATATACACACACACACACACAATATTTATCCAATATTATTATTATTAATCTATAGGTTATTCCTAACAATTAAAAGCAATCAAACACTTAAAAAAATTTCTATATTTTAATTTAAACGCATATCTATTTCTGTTCCATTTCTCCAGAATTTTTTGAATTGATTATTGCTGTGAGGCACATATTGACATTCTCTGTATCTGATCCATTACCACTTGAGGAAGTGTCTGAATCATCCAACGTGGCAATATAGGCTCTTCTCTATTTTTTGGATGAATCCGCATTTGGTGAGTTTTTCGGTTTCTTCGGATGTGGACAGTCTCTCTGCATATGTCCAAGTTCATTGCAGTTAAAGCATCTAGCGACATTTTCGCTTCCACTTCCACTTCCTGGATTTTTAGTATCATTTCTCCTGAGATTATTCATTTTTCTGTATTTTATAAATTTTCGCAAATTTCTTATCATGAAAGCAATTTCCTCATCATCATCGTTGTCAATATCTAGATCATCTGTTGTGGCATTAAAAGCGATGGAGTTTACCTCTGTTGCCTTGCTTTCTATTCTTCCCTGCATTTGTGCTTCAAATGACATTAAATTGCCAATTAACTCTTCAATTTTCAGAGTGCTAATACCATTAGCCTCTTCAATCGCAAGAGTCTTTTAGTCCTATTCAGGAGTAAGTTAATTGAGGATTTTTCTAACTTGATCCTCTTTAGAAAAACTTTTACCCAATGCAATTAGTGAACGAACTATATCTTGAAATCTACTATACATATCAGAAATGGACTCATTTGAACTCTTTTAAATAATGGAATTAATCAGTTAACATAGAAATTTTGGTCTGTTTGACTTTACTAGTGACCTCATGTGTAACTTGTAGTGTTCTCCATATTTCAAATGCAGACCTACAGATAGATACTTTATTAAATTCATTTCTATCCAATGAACAAAATAAAATATTCTTGGCATTAGATTTACTTTGTGCAATTGCCTTTTGGTCAGCAGTCCATTGTGAAAAGTCAATCTGGGGCTCGATGTACTCATTTTGTGTGATATCCCAAATATTTAAACCAATTGACTGTAAGTATTTTTACATTCTACACGACCAATATGCGTAATTACTGCCATTAAAAAGTGGGAGTCTAGCAGTAGATTGTCCTTCGACAAAGGAATCACTAACAAGTGAATTAACAGTGCTACTAACTGTATTACTAACGGTGTTGTTAACCATTAAAACTTTTCAAAAATCAAAATTATAAATACTTTGAAAACCAATGCTCTGATACCAAATGTTAGTTTGCGGAAGACGGATCTTAAGGCTAAATTAATACTAGAGGGGAGGTGAATAGTGTTTACCAATTTTTATGAATCCTTTTAAATTATTTTAAGATTATAATTAAATAATGCAGAATCAACAATCACATATGCAAACACATACATATATAAATGCAGTAAAAGTAAAAAGTAATGAGTTGGAAGATCGCACTAGGAATTTTTATACTAGTTCAGAGTTACCCTACATCCAGTCCTATTTAGCTTTTTGTATGGATTTCTTTCAAATATCAAAGTCAATACAATATCGATATCAAGTCTACGAGACACACTCTCCTGATTATCTAAACATAGTGTATACACATTTTAATCATATCAAAACTTAAGAAAACTTTATAAAATTATTTTGAAATATTTTTTAAATATATAAAGGATTCAAATATTAATTTCTTTTGAAAACAATATATATAAAATATGAGTGAATATATATTTAAAAGAAAGTTATAATAAATGTTATAATATACTTATAAGCATTTAGAAAGCATAAACCTAAAATTATAACAAAGTATAATAGATTTAAAAGTATATTTAAAATATAAAATACTTAAAAACTTAATTACTCAAAATAAAATTATCTTGTAATTAAAATCAAAAGTTAGAAAACATTTGAAGGCCATTTTGAAAGATCATTATGAAAAACAGGGATTCTTTAACATTTTTGAAATTCGGAATATTTGAAAACCAATTAAAATTAGAGAATAGATTTTAAAACCTTTTTGAAAAAATGAAGAGAGAGATCCAAGAAGTGCTATTAGGGTTTTAACAATAATCTATAACTCTATAACTTATCAAGATAGCTTGAATATTCAATACTCATGAGTCTTCAGTCTCTAACTCTTTAATTTCTATATCACCCTCTTAAATCTGCTCTCGACACTGTACAGTCTTCTTAATTAACACCTGTCAAATATCCTGCACTGTATACTATATATAACTTTGATAAAAACACTAGTATCTATATTTTATATAATGTCATATAGTTGTTGTCATCAAAATCATTGCCTAAGGTACTAATACATAAATACAGTACTTTCTCTCTTCGTATTCACACAATACTCTTCACTACTTCCTTCTCTAAACCACATTATCTTCAAATTAAAATCGATCTTCATAACGTCTTCATCATTTGAGGATTTTACGCATCCATTCTCATAACTATGTCTTCAAAGACGACAATGAGCAACAGCACAGTACTCCTCCGAGCTAGCATTCATCTGATCCATGGCAAAGTGATGAGGAATTCGACTTATGCAATATATACTGTCGTTATACCAAAATCTCAATTAGGGGTGATGACCAAAGCGATGACAAGTTTTGAATGAAAATAATGAATACCTTCAACCTTAAGTATCCTGAAAACACACGATCTTTGTTGGTGATTCAAGGTCGATTCAGAAAAATCAATCGCCTAACTCAATTTTATGAATCTCAAATTTATAAAATAAAGAAAGCGAACCTAGAGAAATAGGAGGCAGAGAGCATTTGGTATGTTTCTTGATTTTATTAGTTTGTTAGTATTTTATCTTATTATTAATTTAATTATTTTTTATTATCGAAAAAGAATAGCGAAGAGGAATTCATAAAGCTTTTTCCAAGGGAGAATGGTGCTAAAAACCACACTATTATCAATTTCCGAATTGTTATGAGTTGTTGACGAGCACATCGAAGTGGAACTCTGATAATGTGAAGAGCCTCCGAGACATTCAAACAAAGGTGAAGGGAAAGAACAAAGCATCAAAATCATCGTACTCGTCTTAGTTCGGGAGATTCATCTTGTAGAGAAACCTTAGTTGATGGAGAAAACGAGGTGGGCGTGCTACCTAGAGACCCGATGAAGGTTGTAGACCAATCAGCATCAAAGCAGCAAAGAAAAAGAATAAAGTTGATGTCACTTTGAACGCTAAAATGAATGTGGCTCATGAAGTTAACGAAAGAAGACATCAAGATAGAAGCAAGCAAATGCAGGAAAAGATCGATGTAATGCATAAGTTTGCAGATATTGAGCAATAAAAGTTGGATATTGAACGGGAAAATCAAGAACAAATGATTATGCATAAAGATTTGATGGGAATGGATGAAATTCAAACGCAATATTGGATGGAGAACAAAAGACAAATACTTCTATCTAGGTTTCCTCAAAGTAGTTTGTTTTGATCTTAGCATTATATAATTTGTATTATTTTCAATGTACTTAGGGTTTATACAAATCTATTGTATTTGGTTATTAATTAATGTTCTACTATTTTTGTTTCCATTCATACAAAGTCTATAACCAAGCTAAACAACATTTTGAAGGAAATGTAATACATGTTGATAAGTTAACTAAAATACGAATCCAGCACAAATACATACACAGATGATTAATTAGATGTAAAACTAATTCCAAATATGATTCATAAGATTCTTTTATAGCCGGTTGGGAAGTTATGCGTCTCGGAATGAAAGTTGACGTTCCACGTGAATGTTGAAAGCTTTTTTGGTTATAAGAATGTCATCTCGGAATATTTTTGGCATTTGTGCTGCACCATCATATTCATGTGACGATGTTCTTCATCCATATCTCTTTTGTCTTCAATAATCATACTACGCATGATAATACATACAAACATGATTGTACGCATTTTTCTCGAGAACTTAATCGACAATGATTACTAATCATTGCAAATATGGATTAAAGAATGCCAAAAGTTCTTTATAAATCTTTTCTTTGTCCCTCTTGCATCGCAACAAATTTTACTTGCTTTGTTGTTATCAGATTTGGACACGTTTTCAAATGGTACTCCATTTTGGATAAATCTCATCGCCAAGATAATTTCCATGGTCAAAAGTATTTTGACTAGGAGTAAATGTCACTGGATTTACTCAGCGAAGTGCCAGATCATTAAATAAGTAACATCTCAATAACATTTAAGTCGTTGTTAGATCAAGACATTCGGAAGAAAGTATGCCATATCCATAAATCGTACGAAGAAATGACTTCCAAAATAATAGTTGGTCTTCTTTCTTTACCATTGCAAGCTCCATGGTATGCTTTGGGGGTAGTTCTTCCATTCCCAATGCATACAGTCGATACTTCCTAGTATGTCAGGCTATCCTCTGCTCTAGTGCATTTCTCTAATCCTCACCATATCTTCCTCATTCGAAGATCTAAGGTACTCAGTGCCAAAAATGTGCACCACAGATTGGAAGAATTTTTCGAGGGTTTCTAATGCAATACTCTCTGCAATTCGATATGCATCGTCAAATGCATTTGCGGGGGTGCCATAAGCTAACATCCTCAATGCGGCCGTCATTTTTTGTTCACCACTAAGACCTTGTATTTTTGAAGCATTTGATTTATGCATAAAATATTTATTGTTGTTTTGAATACCTGCTAAAATTCTCAAAAATAGATCTATTCTCATTCTGTATCTTCTTTGAATATATCTAGTCCATAAGTGCAATTTGGATTGAAATAGTCTTGCATGAGAGTTTTATGAAAGGAAAATTGATTACGGTTTACATGTTTCCAATCAATGACCGATTTGCGGTGTATTCTGGATGTGAAACCATAAGCTTCATGGTATAGTTCAACTATTTCTTGCATTTCCTTGGCTTCCTCTCGTAGGATATCTTTCTCCTTGAAATCAATATCGAATGCCATAACACATTTGAGGAAAGATGAAGTATTCACTTCAGTATTTAATTTTATGTTACGAGAGAAAGAAATAAGATTATAATGTGATATATGGAATGGATTGAAGTCCTTATATATAAGTGAAATGATATGTGCATAGCAACAAGGAATGGATGGCCAACATTAGTTCATAAAATAATGAGTGGACAACATTAATTCAGATTGTGGTCATCTCAACTTTAACAAGTCGTAGCCAACATTAATTCAGAGTGCGGTCATCTCAACTTTAACAAGTGGTAGACAACATTAATTCGTATGACGTGGATTATGAACTGTCTATTTAAGTGAGAATTGTATACATTGTGAAGAAACAAACATACTTGTTTTTATTGTGTGACGCGGGTCTATTTAAGTGAAAATTGTATACGCTGTGAAGAAACAAACACACTTATTTTTGTTTCTCTATAAGTTCATGGATGTTTTCCATGTGGTCGTTCAGATCACACTTGATTCATATGATGCGAATTATGAACTGTCTATTTAAGTGAAAATTTTATAGTGAAAGTTTACAACAAATTCAATGGAAAATGAAAGTTGGACTCCACAAGGTTAATTAGTACTAATCAAAGCGTACATAGAAGCTGATACAAGACACATGGAAGAGAAGTTGAATTAAAAATTTTGGGTCACTCTAAATGAAGCATTTAATAATCATCCTGATTGTAGATTAATTCAAAGGATTCTGGAAACTCGGAGTACTTATGTCACGTTTACTAGAGCTTGTCGTAAATATAAAAGCGTCATAAATATAATAAAGGAAGAAGATCTATTTCAGTTAACACGATCTACGTTTGATTCACGATATTTGTAGGAGTATCAAGCTAATTTTGTTGGATAGCAACATATGATCTTTGGGTTAGCTCTATTCGATAATTTGAATGATATTTTAGTTAGCTATTTATTTTTATTAAGTTCTATCTACTTTCGAATTCAATTAAGGTAGTTAAGTTATTTATATTAAGTAAATTGTATGTACTTTCAATATTTACTAAGTACTTAAGATAAAACTAACAAATACTTAATTAAAATGATACAAATAAGACAACCAACATTGAAATAGACTGATACAAATAACACAACCTGATAATTAAAACGTACAAACAAGACAGCTAACATTGAAATAGACTGATATAATTGAGAGAACCTGATAATTGAAATAATACAATCAAGATAAGAAATGATATCATAGATCTAAAACAAACACACAGACCGATTAAAAAAACTGTCTTCGACCACCTGATAATTGAATCGAACCAAGTATCCTTCGGAGCGTTTCAATTTGTTCTTCAAGTTCAGTTGCATACACAATTGCTCAATGAGGTAAAGAATCGTCAAGCCATTATCATAGTCTACAACCATCCGAAAAATTGCGGCATCTATAGTGTCATCGACTAATGTCACATCCGTTTCTTATAACAGAATGTAGAACAGAAACTCCATAGTTACAGTATATTTGTCCAGATTCAACCTCTTGATCCATATGAGGTATTTGGTGTCGTGTTTCATGCCTTCTTTGCATTCTTCCATTGTAGCTACACTGCTTCGCTCTTTGCCTTCTTCCATTCTCCATAAGCCTGTGATTTTGCAACTCTCTCTCATGTTCTCTTACATCTTCATTTTGTCTTCCTCCATTTCAACGTACCATTCAATTAGTGGATGGGGGGAAGATGTATTTGGCGGAGTGCCGTGACTTATAGAAGCTTCATACGAGTAAGACGAGGGTAAGGAAGTATGGTTATAATCCACCATTTTTTGTATGCTTAATGGGATGAGATGATTGCAGAGCGGTTTGCCAAGCAATAGAATATATAACAGTAAGTATGCTGAAATGTGAATAAAGCTATACAACGTGGCTACAGTGTTCGAATGTGATAGAACATTGTTCCACTTTATCTTCGGTAAGTATGCTGAAATGTGAATAAAGTTATGCAATGTGGTTACATTGTTCGAATGTGATAGAGCATTATACCACTTTGTCTTCAGTAAGTATACTAAAATGTGAATAAAGCTATGCAACATCGCTATAATGTTTGAATATGACAAGACATTAAGCCACTTTGTCTTCAGTAAGTATGCTGAAATGTGAATAAAGCTATGCAACGTAGCTACAGTGTTCGAATGTGACATGACACCGAGCCACTTTGTCTTCAGTAAGTATGTTGAAATGCAAATAAAGTTGTGCAACATGGGTACAGTGTTCAAATGTGATAGAACACTGTACCAATTTGTCTTTAATAAGTATATTGAAATGTGAATAAAGCTGTGCAATGTGAATAAAGCTATATAACGTGACCGAACAATAGTAACATAAGTGTAATAGTAGTATAGTACAATACATAAGTGTAACGGTACAGTCAAATAATGAAACATAATGTAATAGTACAGTCAAACAACGATCACGTAAGTGTAATGGTACAACCATCGATCAGCCTAAGTCTACAGCACTGTCGTCATCGTTGTCAAAGACATCATCATCGTCTGCTGCATCGTCAAAATCAGCAGGACTGCCATAATCAGACTGGAATGCAGACAGCTGAGCCTACAAATCATCAATCTATGTCTGCATTGCCTGTTGAGCCTCCTGACTTAGCATCTGAGTATGAACGATGTCATATGCTGAATGGCGACAATATATCGTCTATGCTCGTCTAACCTACCTGCATACTGTAATTACAAATAATATTTTAGTATACGTCTACTTAACTAATATTGTACAATGAATTATTAATACATTGAATTACGTCAAAAGTCGGGTAAAGTCCAGTAGTAGGGATATCAGCAATTTCTTGATCATGTGCATAAATGATCGGTTGCTCGATAAGAGTACCGCTGATGTCATATACTCTAAAATAGGCATCAAGACCGAAGTCCATTGGTCGCTTAGCGTACTAGGATGTAGTGGGATCAAAAGGAAATGGAGGTGCCTGAACTCTATCAGTGGCTATATGTGGACCTATATGATCGGAGTTCACTCCTTAAGTGTAGTCAGGTAACATGTACCATCGAGGAGCAACTCTAATCCGGTATCTATCAAAATCCCTACCGACTAGGAAAAATACCGAAGCATCTACCCATCTAGTCTGCCTCAATCCTTGTATATACTATGATCCAATGGTCTGACGTCTTCCAAACGTGTCATCATAAGATAATCGATCTCTAGGGATACATAGCTCCCCGATCGTCAGATACCAGCATCTCTCCCCAAATACCAAATAGAAAGAAACACTGGTGGATGTAAGACAATCCTCCGTAAACACAAGTGACACGCAATAGAAAGAGGATGACTATCATACAACTGGCCTATTTGTGTCATGGCGATCCAATATGAAGCCCATGGTGCCCGTAAAATATTAGCTCTGCACCTCAAATCAATCTAAGCACAAGCCTCTATCAAGTCATGCCTAACCCATATAGGCGCATGAGAAACCACATGAACACGCTCCCATCGTCTCATGCATGGAAAATATGTCTCTATTTTTTGGCTAGCTGTAATAACAATGCGGGGATGCATGTTTGCTGTATACTCATAGTACCAGCATGACAAAATATACCAAAGCCCAAACATCTGCCTAACCTCCTCGAGAGCATAAGAATCAAGTGCGATATACAAACATCCAAGTATAGAGGACCTTTAGTCTACAGTATGAAGCTAATATAGATCGGCCACCACTGTAAGATAACTAATCTAATGGTACTCTTTTGGTTCAAAAGAAGGTCGAACCAAATAAATATATGAGAAATGCTCTAAATATAGCGTCACTCATAGCATCGGTGCCTATTTGAGCTATAATATACTCCTGTAGATATGTCAGGGGAACGTCGTCGGAAGAAACATGACTACCGTCAAACTATGGTAGATATAAGGTGAAAACCTCAGGGCTCTCATATGAATGATCAAAAGGAAATAGCATCCTGTCTGGACCTCCTACCTCAATCCCAGTCAACATATAAAAATCGACGAGGATAATGTCGAGCTCAAAATTTGAAAAATGAAAAGTGTGTGTCATCGGCCACCACCTCTCAACTAGGCTGGATATGAGTGAACAATCAAATGACCGAGGGGGTCTAATCTATAAGAAATCGCAAAAGGACTAGCCTGTAGTCTATCTACTAAATCCTAAGGAAGCCTATCGTAGTACTGTGAGATACACTTTGACCAACTACCCTGACAGCTGATGTACTGGGACTAAAAAATAAACGATTGTTCAGGATTATTGTACTATTTAAATACATAACAACTAATTAATATAATTGGTAATATGATAGATCTATATAATAAACAACATTTCATGGTTAATATGGATGAACGTAACTTTCAAATACTATAAGTTATTTAATATTTAAATTGTACCTCGACCGTATCCAAAGCTGTCAAAATGCGATGCATGTATCCCTCGGGTAGATCGTGCAGAATCCATAAGTCATCAATCGTTTTCTTAGGGGTAGGAGCAATGTGATTTGGACCAGCAAGCTCCTTTGACTGTTGTCGAATGGTACATCTAGCCATTTTGGTAGTGAGATGCGGTATTTTTATGGTTTTTGGGTAAAATGTGAAAAGGAGAGTAAATAATGGAGTAGGAGGGGCTGGGTACGGCTTTTTTAAGTGCCCATCCCCAGACACCTATTTAACAGGTGCCCAGTGCTTGGGCGCTTATTTAATCAGGGCCCAATACTTGGTGCTGATTAAATAAGCGCTCAAAATAGGGCGCCTATTAAATAGGCACCCTGTTGTTGGGCTCCCCCCTTTATTCATCTATTTGAAACAAAGTCTCCTTGACTTTATTCATGTCAAATGGAATTTCCAATGCTTCTTTAACATTTCCTAGAAGAATTTTTTTACATATGACAGGTGAAATTTTTTATTTTAGATTAGGAGTATTAAATAAATTTTAAAAGTAGTGTAGCACTTCCCTGTTTATTTTTTCATTGGTGTTTGTCCAATTCCTTTGTGCATCTAGCATCTGTTTATTCATTGAGATAGAATTGGACTCATCAAACTTCGCATGAAAAAAGTGTGATGCTCTTTCTCCTTGCATCAGCCATTTGATTTTTGATATTTGAAAATTTTCCGTAGCTTGTTTATGTAGCAACTCTGAAAGTTGTTCCACATTTTGTTTGTATGAATCCACCGCTAGGTTCTCGTTTAGATGTTTGATTAAGTATGTGTAGGCCATATCTAATTCCTTCCTGTGCTTGTCAGTAGGGTTTTGTTTTGCTTAAATCTCCTTGTTCCAAACCCTAAAATTTTCTTTTGTTACCTTCAATTTGGATAAGAGCTGAAATAAGGGGTTCCCTATAAATGTTCTCCCCATTCCTTTTCAACTAGCTCATAATATCCCAGGTTGAAATGCCAAGTATTATTGATCTAAATGGGTAGTTTTTGATGGGTTATCCGTTTAGGGAAAAATTGAATATAATAGAAGTGTGATCACTAGTTGAATGGTTAGAAAAAATAGAGAAACAGGGGAGTTTATCATGTCATTTTCTATTAACAAATAGTCTATCTATTTTTCTATGAATTGACATATTAGGCCCTCTTCTTCATGTATAGCAGTTCCATATGCATGGGGTTAGAGGAAGTTTGCTTCTCCTACACAAGCAATAAAGTCTGCATCTGTGTGATTCATGTAGCACCCATTGTTGATCCTATCATGATAGTACAGATCGCACTGAAGTCCTCCGTAATCACCTAGGGAAGATTGATGCAACTTGCTTGTTATTTTATGTAATTCCGTAATTCTAAGCGCTTTTCTGGTTGATTATAAGTATAACCAAATTTGCAAACATACATAACCTTTTTAGGAAAAAAATGTTATGAACTGGTCATTTTTATGAGTCAGATCCGCATCCTATACTTTTTTGCCCCATAGCACCATAATTATACCCCTATCTTATTGTTCATTATTGTAGGTTTATTCCCATAAATTGGTAATAATTGTAGCAACTTGTTTGATTTTATTTTCTGATAGTTTGTTTTCCAATTAGCCAGCAATGCATGACTTTTTTTAACGTTTGTGCAACGCCCAAATATTTGGAATGGGAATGAAGACCCCTTACAATCCACACAATAATATTCTTTGAGAATTATTAACAATACTGCTCCTTATGTCTATATGAGAGGGAGCACTCACAACTGTCTTTATGCGTTGCATTTTTTACCTTTGGATATCAATTGTGTCACCATATTTTGCTATGTAGGATTATCGATCACTTTTGCGAGTTTTGTAGCTATGAGCTCAAACGGTGCTTCCTCTTGGCATTTCTTACTTCTTTGTTTGGATCTTGTTTGAGGCCCACTGGTTGAATCCTGGTGGTTTTTGTGAGGAGTTTGGGGTCCTGGTTGTCCAGGAAAGTGAGTGAATGATACTACCATGGTCTGGGCTTGTTCCGCACTTTCATTCACATGTTCAGCTTTTTTTAAATGTTTTCTCTAGATTGTTGTTTATTCATATCTGATCCTGATTGTAATTGTGAGACTATGCAGTTAAAGCCACGCTAAAGGGCTGCAAAATCCCTGCTTTGGCGCAAAGTGCACTTCGATCGCTATGCTTTTTCAATATAGTGCTATTAAACAGTACACCCACTTTAAGCCTCGCTATTTTCTGCTACACACACTAAGTCAAGGCTTTATAGCACCCTCCATAACAATATTAGTATCAAAAGGTTGATTTGACTAGTTCTCTTTTAAACCAAATCAACAATGTAAAGGTAAAAGTTAACCCGCTTTTTAGCAAAGCAGATTTTAACTCCACTTAGAAGATTTAAAGGGGGATGGAACGACTTGAAAAGTTGAAGGCACGCTTAAAAGGACTAGAGAATGGAGCTCAAGAAATTTGGATGAAAAATACACTAAGGAGAGATGTCGATACCGACCTCTCATGTAGGTATCAACTTCTCATATTAACTCCATAGTTGTGGGACACCTCCATATGGAATTAGAAGAATGCTGTAAAAATTGCAAGTCATTCTGAGCTAAGGAAAAAGTCACCACCGATTTCTTAGGCAAAAAAGCTGATACCGGGCTGTTTTAGAGAGAAGTAAATGACAACTTGTTTTGGATGACCAACGATCAACAGAAACACCATGAGACATTGAAATCAAGTAGGATGAATCATGCAAAATGAATTAAACCACCTAGGTTTAACCACAGATATCGGCACCGACTTCAGAGGTCGGTACCAACACGTGATGTTAACCCAGATGGATTTAGGACTTCATGCACTATCTCGGGCTACTATCTAGTCTCTGCTCCAACTCTTCTCTTGGCCTAGTATGATTGCTAACCCTATAAATACAAACTATAGAGCAACCAAAATAGGATTTGGATTCTCTGACACGAAGACTCTATTACTTCTTCACCTTTAACCTCTCCTCCATTAAAGTCACCTAGGAAACAACTATTTGCTGTTCTAAGACTTAGATAAGCAAATTCTTAGTACTAGCGACTCTCAAAAACTCTAGAAACTCGATTGTAAATCTGAGATCCACTAGATTGTGGTCAAATCTTATATAACTAGTTGTAATCCAGTGAGAGAACAACTAATAAAAGATTAAAGTGGATGTAGGCCCGAGAGTACGTCGAACCACTATAAAAATTGCGTCTTCTTTTATCATTTTTGCTTTAATTTAATCTGAACTGGTGCTTTCATCTTGATTCTAGGTGTTGATCCATTTTTTGGGTTAACATTTTATTGCTTTTACTAAGAACAAAGCTAGATCTGAAAACTTGAAGCTTGAATATTAGATTTGGAGAAGATGAAGAGGCCTAATACTAGATCTAAAACTAGAGCAAGTGTGAGGACCTTTTTCTTCGACTCTCGAAAATCGACACTAATACATCCTCGGTATTCACGTGCCGCAAGTTCAAGTGTCCGAGAAGCAGATTCTCAAGGGTAAGAAAGAAAAATAAAGACAGAATAGAATCTCACATATATTATTTCAATATAAACTTTACAGCGAAATTAAAATACGTTTATCAGAGTTAAACATGAACAGTTATAAATTTCTGTCCTTACAATTTGCGCAATACTATAGTACAAGAGTGTGGTGGAAATAGATAACAATCTTCAAAGAAATCTTCTGACTCCATGCTTTGACAACATTTAGATTTCTTCTAAACTAAACCTGACTACTAGGCTGCCCGGAGGAAATTAGGGCACTAAGAGTTTAAGGAAAGGAAAAATAAACTCCGGGTCAGCCATGGGACTAGTGTGAGAACTCAAAATACGTGTTTTGAAAACAAAAGGTTATCTCATAAGACCACGCCGCAAACAAACACAGAATGGGTTTTTACCTTATGATAACCAAATCATTATTACATAAAAATAAAGGGTATTCTTTTTAATGACATTTCTTTGAAAACATTTGCAAGTAAACTTATTAATCTTAGTCGAAATTGTTACCATTATTAAATTATAGCATACTAGGCTCTACAAACAAAATGGCAGTCACTTATTGGAGAATGGATTTCCATACAAATGACCAGGTGAAGGGACTACCTTCCGGCAATACATCTCTAGAAGAATGTACCGAGGCACAGAACATCTGCCCTCTACCAACACAAGACCGGGCTACCTTTCTCACTAGATAGTACAGAATATGTCATCACCCCGGTCGTTACCGACCTATCCGAGCGTGCTCTAGCATACACCACATCAATTTAAACTCAAACGTCATAGCAGGTAGAAATATATCTAGTAGGGGATGGTCATATCCTAATGGTTGCGAACCACATAGCCTTGCTGCATCTACCCTGTTTCGGCCATTTCCCGGGTGTGAGGCTTGAGGTAACGATTACCTTTCACTTTGCACATTCCACTTTGAATGCCACACTGCCATTCCATCGATCACTATTGACTTCCACAAACATACAACCTCCGAGCTCATACATCTCAGAGAAAGGTGTTAAGCTAAGAGAAGTTGTCTTCTCCGCCACCAAACAGATGTACGTTTGTAAAAGTCTAACGATGAAATCTCAAGAATGCAATGTCAGACATCCATCCATACAAGTTCATTCTGGGACAGAACGAAACCGAAGGCACTTCTGCTACTACCATTAGTAGCGAGTAGTCCTTGCAACCCGAAGAGTTTCAAAAATGAAGGGACCACTGCTACTTTAGTATTTGTGAGCTAATCAGAATTATCAACAAGCAGTCTTTTCACCCCGAAATTCTTCGATCTTCATCCTTCATTTTCTTTATCACGTCTTCATATTTTGAACGCATACATCGGTTTGAAGTGGTTTTCGGATAGGGATTTACCCAAATCCAACCCTGGTTCCTTTGAACCAATCATCAATAAAAAGAGGTTCCATGAATAAGGAATCATTCTTTAATTAATTAAGTTCTTTTTATCAAAATCTCTTTTGGAGATATATATTTCTAAGGCATTCTTTCCGGTATATACAGAATCATTAAACCTCTCTTATCAAATCCTTTGATTACTTAAAACCCTTTTTAATCTTGGAATAATTCCAAATCACTTCATTTTTCCACTTAGGAAAATATTTCCAAATTATTTCATTTTCTTCTTAACAATGATTTCTTAGTTCAAAACTCATAATTTTGATTGAGTTAAAACCATGTTATCTAGGATGTTAATCCAAAACCAGTAAATATTAAATGAGCAGAATCTATAGAAATCATCTAATTCTATTTAATGTCAATTCCTGTATTCAACAAATACTATGGGCAGAATAGCGGTGAAATCACCTTTTAAATTCAACGAATAGTACGAGTTCTTTCTTTGGTTTTTAACAATAAGTATAAGAAGATCATCTCTATAAAATCAAAGTTGTATTTAATTTAAATTTGGAAAATTTAAATCCTTTTATACTTAACTCGTTTCTGACATTTCAACCTTATCTATCCCTCGCCCAGGGAAGAGGTCGGGTGAGCCAGGGCACTGGTTGCTCCTGAACGTCTCCTTAGTTTAAGCAACTCACATTCGGATCTCACGAATAGAAAAATCCAGTCTACTCGTCGGCTTTTAGAGCCAAGATTAAACCACTTAATTTGTAATAGCTTTCTTTAAATCGTTCATTTAAACTATCTTAAATAAGAGAAAACCTCCGATCATTATTAAAACATTTAATTATCCTTTTGAAAAAGTTTATAAAACAACTGGAAAAGAATTGTTAAGTATAAAACTATATTTCAAATGTTATAGAAAAGTGCCGCGGAAAGTGCTTTTTTAAGCTATATTGATCAAAACGACTTTTTATTATTTGAAAATTCATTTTTATTATTCAAACACTTTTAAAACATTTTAAAAGATTTATTCCACATTTTTAAACAAATTTATAACATCATTTTCTAAGGAATCCAGTTTTTGGATCCTGAACTACAAAACCACGATATTTCCAAATACTTGTTTTACTCATATTTCAAAATCTACTTATCGAAATCTCGATTTTATTTCTTTGTTGGAAAACTATGGATATAATAGTTTGGAAAATTCTTATCTCGAAGAATTCCGAGCTAGATTCCATTCTATATACTCGTTCGACTTTTACGGCGCGAAATCGCGGACTGCCGTTACGCGACGTGCCTATTTTTAACTAAATCTCCATTTCTTTTCAAACTTCACCAAAACACTTTTTAAATGTTTATAAAACATTTCAAACTCATTTTAAACCATTTTTAAAGAGGTTTAACATTCCATATACACCAATTCATTAAATCAAGGAAAGTGATTTCCTTTGTGCTTATCGATGTGTATTTCTGTGACTTTCATATATAGTATATTCAATATTCATACAAAAACATCAAAAATTGATGATCAAATCATATTAAACATCCATTTCAAATATCATATCATCATCCAAAATATAATAATAGTTTAGGAGTTCTCACCATCGTAGCTTCCTAATTTCGCTAAACGGACAATAGCTCTACTACAATCACACGAAAGCTTTTGGAATTGGTCCTTAGACCCTTGAGAAGGCTCGGCCAAGACTTGAAGAGGATGACCAAAAGTATGGAAGAATGGTGGTAGAGTTTCGACCATGAATTCACTAAACTATACCCATAAATAGGTCATCGTATCTCGGATTTTTAGACATTCCACTCTCTGAATTTGAAAATGTTATTAACATGAAAGTTGTAGGAAATTCTTTTCTCTATGGTTTCAGAAAATGAATCATCCAAATTGGGTTAGTTATGAGGAAGTTATGACCCAGAGAAGAAGAGGTATTCTCGGATTCATGAAAATCAAACCCGAGAATGGGTCGATTCTAGCTAATTTTTGGACGTGTTACTCAAAGAATTATGAAAAGTGGTCAGAAGTAAGTTCTTGCAAATTCTTTTGTCTACAATTTAAAAAAAGAAACAATCAATTCTGATTTGTTATGAGGAAGATATGATCAAAAGAAGAGAGGGCATTCTCGGAGCTAAAATTCTGGGCCCGAAAATGCAATGGAAAGAAGTGGGTTTTGAGCATGACTACGCTTCGAATGGGAAGAAGTGGTCAACTAGAAAGTTGTAGCCACTGAAATTTTGAATGGTTTGAAAAAAATGGTTTTATGATTTGGAGTAGGGAAGAGGAAGTTAGGGCTGGTTGAGGTGGATGAAAAAAAGAGTGGAGAGGTATTTATAGGAAAAGAAGAGTGTAAAAGTATCCATGCATACGTCACCATCTTCATCACCATTATATGGCTTCACCAACACAACTCCCCCCCCCCCCCCGACATGGCAAAAGCCTCCCCCCTATGCCCATCACTTCCCTCTTCTCATGTATGCATATGTTGACTTATGTAAGCTTAAGAGTGATGTTTCATAAAATATCTTTGATATTTTTAACATATGTATATATATTTTTGTATATATGTTATATGTATGTACATGTGAGTATGTGATATGTATACATGCATATAAATATGTGTTAGTGTCATTTTTAACATTGCAACAACTTGAAACGACTTTCGTATGTTAAACCGTTGAAAATCGGGAAGTCGATTACCAGTCACATTTTCACTTCTTAGTTAACGTACACATTTTCGTAAACAAACTTTGAAAATAAATTCTTATCATTTTTAACTAAGTAAAATGATCACATTTCATTTGTAAAACTATATAAATAAATATTAATAATTATTTACAAAAATCGCTATTATACCGATAAAGCGATATCGATTTTTCCTTATATTTTCAACTCAAATATATATCTTTATAAAATTATTATAAATGATTTATTGTCACTTTATAACTATTCAAAATGAATTATCATCATTTAAAATAATTATTTGAATAATTAAAATAATTATTAAATCATTAAATCATTAAATCTCAATTTAAATTAAATAAATCAATTATCATAATTAAGGGTATTACTTAACAATGTCAAAAACACATTTTATTTTCAAAAATAAATCAATTGATTTTATTTCATATTCTTGTTTAATTATAAAAATAAGTGTATGTATCTAGCTCCATGCATGATGTTTTACGATTATAGAGCTGGTTATCAATAAAACAGCTTTCGGCCATTTTATCGATTTAAATTTCGAGGAAAATATTTCTGTAAATATCTACTAAAAAAGATTACCATTACTTATTGTCACTCAAAACAATTTATTTGTATTATCAACCTTTTACTCGAATAAATTTAAAAATAAATATAATTTATCAAAGTGATAAATTTGCGGGTCGTTACAACAAGTCAACCAGAGTCTGGGGGGAGCCAGAAGGTGTCCTCAAATTCTCATCAATCCATCTACATGACTAGAGAAGAGATAAAGAGAATGTTGAAGGAGACACAGGATGGAGTGATAACTAAACAACAGGAAATGCTTGAAGGATTCTTCGAAAGGATGGGACAACAAGGAATAACTAGAATCGCTGGAATTTGGAACCATGGACAAGGAGCTAATGCAGGAATTTATGGGGTTGGAGCGGAGCAAACTGGAACAATGCCCCTACAAACAGAACAACTCGGTACCAACCTAAATCAACTTGGTATAGAGAGAACTACACTTGGGGGCAATGTTGATGTGACTGATGGAATGCCGGGAATAGACAACGCTGGAGCTAGGAACGCAAATCAAAATGTATGTGAGCAACGATTGGAAGAGTATGTGCCAGAGCTTTCCTGTAGGAACGGAGGAAAGAATGAAACTAGAAGTGCAGATCAGAATGCTAATATGCAGCCAGTGGAGTATGTGCCAGAATATGTACCGGAAATCCCCTATAGGAGTAGGGGGCAGAATATCGCTTTTGGACGAAGACCTTCATTGGATGGTGAAAAATGAATTGCTGAATTAGTAAGAAGGATAGTGAGAGGGGGGCCCCTAGACCAGGATCTGGAGGATGTGAACAAAAATCCATTCACTTCTAATATTCGAAACGTGAGAAATCCTCTCGATTTCAAGCTTCCGACGCTGGAAATGTACGATAGAAAGACGGATCCGACGATTCATCTGATGAAATACATCCAACATATGGAGGTGTTGGATGCTTCTGAGGAGGTAATGGGGGCAGTGTTTCCCATTATACTTAATGGACTTGGCGGCGATGTGGTTCAAACAGCTGGAGAATGGATCCATAAGCATATGGACTTACCAAGTAAGCAGATTCTTGAGACAGTTCAGAGTTCACGTCTCGCAACCAAAGAATGTACTGACATTGTCGAGCATGAAGCAAAGGCGTGGAGAGATCTTGATAAGCTATTTAACAAGATTTAATGCAGCGATAGCTGCGGTTGACGAGCCGGATCCATCATTAATCCTAATGGCGGAAGTATCTGGAGTTGCGAGTAAGATCGACTTCAAAGGTGCACTGAAAAGGGATCCACCTATGGATCTTGCGGGATTCTACTATGAAGCAAAGAGATATTTGCAACAGGAAGACGCTGAAGCTAAGAATGCTGAAGTTAATGCTGTGAATAACAAAGGAACGTCTGAAGCAGGAAACAGAAAAGACAATGGAAAACGGAGAACCGATGACAACTTCGAGTAACCGAAACGACAAAGAAGTGAGTCGATGTTCTCTTCCTACACTGACTTGACTGAAACTCCAGAGAGGATATATTTGAACATTAGGGGGCATATCCTCTATTAAAAGCCTGTAAGATGAGAGCCTACTGATCGGGAGAAAAGATCTAGAAAGTTCTGCATCTTCCATGAGCTGGATGGACATGAAACAAACGAGTGGTGACACCTTTGTGATATGATAGAGGAACTGGTTCGGAGCAACCAGCTACATCAGTACGTGAGGAACCAAACTACAATGGTGCGGAAGGAGCAACCACTACCTACAGTGAATGCTTCAAGGAATAACCAGGGATCTGGTCCGAGACTAGAAAACCCTTGATCGGGACAAATGAGAGTCGAATCTGAATTCTGCGCTATGCTTTTTCATTTCTTTTCTTATATTTTTCATTTCGTATTTAGCAATAAAGACAATAATAACCACATACCACTAAGACATGCACAAAACCTAGATTGGTCCCAAGTCACACTCTTAGTCGGATGTCTGGGGTGATTGCTTAGGATAATAATGACCTCAGACCGCTTACATGTGTACGTGACCTAGATTGGTCTCTAGGCTTGCTCTGAGTCGGATGTTTGGGATAAACACTTAGGAGTTCTACTTGTTTGCTTTGCTTTGATTAGAATATTTGGATTTTGAAAAAACCACATTGAATATGATGACTGATATTGATCACCTTAAAGTCTCGACTGAAGAAACGGAACCGGAATGCAAGATTCAAGCTCCCTTGCCGAAGATCGAGCAGATGGGCTTGTACAAAAAGTAAATCCCCTCACCGGAGAGTGAGCGGATAGGCTTGCTTGGTCGTTGAGTCCCTTTGCCAAAGTGCGAACAGACTCAGCAAGGATCCGGAGAGATTGAAACCTTAAATTAAACTATAAACGATCTAGAAAGATCGTCCCTCTTAATTGAACAATAAACGATCCTGAGAGATCGTCCTTTCAACTTAAACAATAATCGATTCGAAGAGATCGTGCATTAAATTGAATATAAAGCGGTCTAGAGAGATCGAACCTTAAAACAAAATAGATTTGATAAAAGGATTTGAACGCCATGTAAATGAAATAAAATTGATAATTTTCGGATCAACACGGGACGATCTTGAATATGCGATGTAATAGCTTCGAATATTAAATCAGATATATGATGTAATAAGAGATATTGGATGTAATAACTATGAATGAAATCAGAATGATTGTGATGTATTTAGGAAGAGTCTAGAGTCTTAGGCTGTAACAGGTTTGGAACAACTCATGATTGACAAGAGAATCCTGGGAACTAGATGATCCACCAAGATTGAAATAGCTAGAGAGCTCAACCATCGAAGACTAATTGCTGGAACTTGTTCTTGAGCAAAGCACACCTTACATTTGAAAGGCATACTTAGGGGGCAAGTGTTAACTGCTTTTTAGCAAAGCAGGTTTCGACTGGACCTAGAAGATTAAAACTAGGATGAAACAACTTGAAAACTTGGAAGCACATTTAAAAGTACTAGAGAATGGAGATCGAGAAATTTGGATGAAAAATACACTAAGGAGAGATGCTGGTACCGATCTCTCATGTAGGTACCGACTTCTCATATTAACTCCATAGGTGTTGTGACTTCTTGGGACACCTTCATATGGAATTAGAAGAGTGTTGTAAAAATTACAAGTCATTTCAAGCTAAGGAAAAAGTGACCACCAACCTCTTAGGCAAAAAGGCTGATACAGGGTTGTTTTGAAGAGAAGTGGATGGCGACTTGTTTTGGATGACCAACGATCAATGGAAAAAACATGGGACACCTTGAAATCAAGTACGATGAATCATGCAAAAGGAATTAACCCACCTGGGTTTAACCACATATGTCGACATCGATTTCAGAGGTCGGTACGGACATGTGATGTTAACCAAAATGGGTTCACGACTTCATGTACTATCTTGGGCTTCTATCTGGACTCTACTCCAACTCTTCTTTTGGCCAAGTATGATTGCCACCCCTCTAAAATACAAACCATAGAGCAACCAAAGCAGGGTCTGGATTCTTTGACCGTGGAGACTCTGCTACTTCTTAACCTCTAAACTCTCCTCCATTAAAGTCACCTAAGGAACAAATACTTTCTTGTTTAAAAAAACAATTATTTGATGTTCTAAGGCTTAGATCAGCAAATTCTTAGTCCTAGAGACTCTCGAACACTCTAGAAACTCTACTGTAAATCTGAGATTCACTAGATTATGGTTAGATCTGATATAACTAGTTATAATCCAGAGAGAGAGAACAACTAATAAATGATTAAAGTGGACATAAGCCGTAGATTACGCCGAACCACTATAAAAATTGTGTCTTCTTTTACTATTTTTACTTTTATTTAATCTGTACTGGTGCTTTTATCTTGATTCTGGGTGTTGATCCATTTTTTGGGTTAACAGTAAAGACCTAACTTTAAGGTACAAATGCTCAATATAAGTTAGAAATCTATTGTCGTCGCCAAATTTAGACTGCTTAGATCATAATTTCTTTGGTTTTGTTACATAAGACTAAACGATATTTCTTTTTCTTTTTACACAAATGATGTGAGATTAAGTACAAATTAACTTTAAATATTTGGTTTTATATCTGATGGAGCATTTTGCACCTTTGCTAATTTTTGCTATATCTCCTCTTTATCATCGCTACAACTTTTCGCACCTCAACTATATGGAATGGCTAAGCACTTTAATTGCACAACTGTGAGATGTGTATTGAATTGGAATTGTGCTTACTGTCTATAAAGTCTGTTTTATTATTTTGTTGTGCATTTTCTTCTTCTATCATCATTTTCTCTTTGCCGTCGTCACCGGTTCAAGATTCTAAGCATCTAGGATGGTAGCTTTGTCATTATTGCAATTTTTTGTTTTGTTCTTGATTTGCTGGTCATATGCCTCCTTATGAGCTTCTGGTGCGTGTTCAGTTTGAGCATGTGTCTCATTTGCATTTTTGTTTGAGCAATTATTGCAAATTTGTTCTGAATGTTTCCTGCAATTATTCCAGTTGTGCCGAGTCTATTGTTTCATTGTTTTGATAAATTTCCTGTCCGGCTCTATTTTTTGTTTCGGGTATAGAGGTATGTTCCTTCATTTGGGTGTTAGAATTTCTATTGGTTTGTTGTGGAACATTTGTGTTCATATCGTGTTTTGTCTGTGTTTGAGAAATAAAGTTGAATACAGGTGGCTGCTTTCCTACTGAGTTATTTCCCACTATACTACTTTATCTGTGTACCTCCTGATCTACTTCATTATTCTGTGAGTTGTGAAACTGTTATGGGGTATCCATATCCATATGGTCCATTATCGAGTCTTAATATACTTTCATTTTAGGGATCCAAACCTTTTCACATGCACAAACTTTTAATGAATGCCCAAAATAGTTACAGTTTTGTCTACATTAGGTCTCCATTCATATTTGACCAGTTGCGTTGATAATTCATTACCCTCAATTACTATAGGAAGTTTGCTTGGAAAGTTGAAGTTGTTATTAATTTCAATTAGGACAAGACGAACGAAATTTTGATCATACCTTTCGTGAGTTGATCCATCTTAATGGGGTTTCTTAGGACATAGGTGATTCTACCAATACCTTCATCTAACCAAAATTCTAGTTTTAAACCCGAGAAACGCACCCAAACTGGAATAGGTTGTAGCAATTACTTAGTTAACTCAAGATCTTCATCATCACGAGTCGTCTATCATAAAAATAGGGTCCCCTTCTAGAATTCACTCACAATCTTCTTTGTTATTGCATTTTATCACATAAAAACAATTATCATTGTGTGTGTAGTATTCACCTATAGGCTTTCACACTCTTTCAATGTATGCTCTAAAAAATGATTATACAAATGAGATCCACCAACATAAATAGCAATCAAACTATCTGATAACCTTTTTGGTGAATCAATCATAGAATTAGTCATTTAGCGCACTGCTTTTGGCTAAAATCAATAGAATTATACAATTTAAGAGGGGTGGACATCGCTATTTCTTCTTCAGTTATCACTACCTTCCAAATCTTCCATTGTGTTTTATGAGAGAAAATTACTTTTGGATGCATATTGTAACGACCCGTATTTTTACGGATCGAAACATCGTAAAACAATTGACATTTGGTCGCATTGTTGATAAGTCGTTCAGAGCTTTAAGTCCTAGGTCGTATGGGAGTTTGGAGCGACCTAAGGAAGATGCGAGCTAAGGAGTAAACGACCTAGTGGAGTGGAGCGACTTAAGAGTTAGGTCGTATGATTGCTTAGGTCGTGAAGGAGGTTATGTCATAGGCGACCTAAGGGTTGGGATAAGTCGTGTGGAAGATAGGTCGTGTGGTGGCTTAGGTTGAGTGAACGACTTAAGGAGTATAGCGACTTATAGGATTCAGACTTAAGATAGTAGACGACTTAAGGAAAGTTGGTGACTTAAGAGTTTTGGCGAGTTAACGACCTAAGGGGTAGGTCGGCGACGACCTAAGAAAGCTGGGGTAGCAGTGAGCGACCTAAGGAAGTTAAGTCGTAGAAGACTTAGGAGTTAGGTCGTGGGTTGTTAGGTCGCTAAGTATTAGGTCGTAAGGGGTTAGGTCGTGACCCAGTTAAGTCGCGTAATTGTTGAGTTGTTAGGTCGCACAGTGTCTTAGGTCATGGCATTTTTTAGGTCGCGGAAGCGCATCTGCTGTTAAGTCGCTGGGTCGTTAAGGCGCGCTTGCGCTAGGTCGTAAGTCGTAGACTGATAGGTCGTGAGTGCGCATAAGCTTAGATCGTTAGGTCGTAGATTGAGGGGTTTCGATAGGTCGTAGGTCGTGATGCTCTATAGGTCGTGGACGACCTAAAAGTGGACGACCTAAGGGTTTTTCAGCCTATAAATAGGAAGGTTTTTCTCACTTTTTGGGATCCGGATTTCGAAGCGACGAAGTGCTGCCATTTTAAGAGCTCGACTTCTACACTTCTTCACTTCTTTTCTCCACTTTGATTTAGTACTTCCTTCCATCCAAATCGAAGATCAAATTGAAGATCGAAGAGCTTAGATTGAAGATCTACATTCTTCGAAGAGTGATTTCATCATTGAAGCGGATTTGTGATAGATCGAGTTAGATCCTTCGCTGTCCAGATCTGAAGTGTGTTTCTTTTGAGGTGTTTAGGTGATTTGGTGAGTGGTGATTATCTCTCACACGGATTCAAAGGAGTATATCGGATCGTTGGTTTGATTTTGTGTAAAGTAGTGATTTTCATGCATTTTTGTAAACATAAGTATAGATCCATTGTTTATGATGATTTGACATCCATTTTACTACATGTTAACCTATGCAAGTTCATTCATTAAGATTATAGAGACATTGCTCATGTTTTCATGATTGTTAGACTTCTGACTCTTTATTTACGAAATTGCCATTATTGTTATAATTATCTATTTAGATCATATTTGAATGCTTGTTTATTTGGATTAATGTTTGACTTGATTGACTGCTATGAATTAGATGATTGATGATTTGATTTAGACCGAAGATGATTCAAAAGCTAAGGGAAAGGCTCTTGAATTGGGAAAGCTGCTTGTGGCATATGTGGCGGATGAGGAAGCTCATATGGATAGATTTGATGATGATGTTGAGATGAAGCTTTGCTATGATGATGATGAGGCGAAGCATGATATGAGATAGTCTTGGTCTAATCCAGACGAGATCATTCCAAGCAGATTGATAACTCGGTGAAATGTTTTGAGTTTGAGGATAATGGTTTGCTCGAGAGGCGCTTGAGCTAGTATGGAAATAGTCGTCGAGGAGGATGACTAGAAGGCTGAGATCTCATCGTTGTTGAAGGTTCTAGCATGCTCAAAGCAAGAGTACGTTGGGCAGATTCGATAGTCCCTGAAGGCTACTGATTGGTAGTCAAGTACTCTGGGCAGATTCGATAGTCCTAGGCACGGGTCACGACGACGTGCGGGAGTAATGTCTAGAACCGGGGTTTCCATTAGCCCTTGACGGACGGATGAAAGAATGAGCCGGTCATTCAATTAACGATGATATCGAAGCAATGATAACAGTGATAGCCAGAGTCATGGATGTTTGGTTGTATCGTCATTCGGTCTCAAGAGCGGTATTTTCTAGGTGCTTATTTGATCTTGGTTTAGGCCTTGGGGGTTTGTACTTGGAAAACATCGCCCTTGACTCGAGTGATAATTGCTTTACTTTAAATTGTATGCTCTGCTATGTTTGCTTATGCTTAGTGTGTGTCTGGGGGCTATCACTGTAGAAAGAGGTGGAGTGGGAGGGTTGTATTCCGATTCTTTTTTCCTTTATGCTCTTTTGGTATGTTGTTAGTTAATTTACCGCTCACTAAGACGATTGTCTGACTCAAGGCTTTATGTTTTAACTCTTATTGCCTTGGGCTGTTCGTCCATTTTGGGACGGGCAGACTAGGTAGCAGGTGACAGGTGTTGTTCTTGCTTTACACGATGCTGATGACGAAGACGAGCTGGAGGATTGCATATTATTTCTTACTATATGTACTGGATGTTCCGCTGTTTGTATATTCTCTGAGTGATATGTAGTGAGTCTTGTTGTATTGACTATTCAGATGTTTGTATTCAACTATTATGAAGTTTTATTGATGAGATTCTATTCTGTGAAGCTTCACTATGTATATATATTCTATTGTATTTTTTCCATGCGCTGTGAGTAATACGATAGATTCTGCTGTTTTTAATTTACCCTGACAATCGTCCATGGCTGCCTGGCACACTTTACAGCGCACTTTCTCTAGGTTCAGTGCAGGGTCATGGGCGGTCATCACATTTGGTATCAGAGCCTTGGTTAATCGATTTTACCCAACGCTCGCTGACGTAACCACGTATGAGAGACGTAATTGTATTTTTATGGATGATTACTATATATAATATAGTAGCTTAGAAGTATGTGAGTCCTTTATGCAGTTGTTTCTCTAGGTGTGCTAATCATTCCTTTTTATAGATATTAAGGATGAGTCGAAGAGGGAGACCAGCTGCTAGGGAAGGCCGTGCTACTGAAGGGGCTGCTGATTATGCTGCTATGTTCGAAGCAATGATGACTTCGATCATGAGAAGGATGCCAGCTCCGGGGCCATCGGTGGATGTTGGAGTTCAAGTACAAACTCCAAGACCGGTGGATTTTGCTAAGCTGTGTAAGGATTATACTGCTCTTGGAGGGATGGTTTTCTTTGGAATAGAATCAACCATTGAAGTCCAGAGATGGATAGATGCTTGTAGAAGGATTTTTGGTGATTTGGGAATCGAGGATGCAACTAAGAGGAAGTTGGCATCAAGACAGCTTCAAGGAAGAGCTTCTGATTGGTGGAACTCTATCACCATTGATACTCCGGAGGAAGAGATTACTTGGGTGCAATTCCAAGCCAGATTTGAAGCTAAGTTCATTTCTACAGCTCAGAAGTCTGTTCTGTTCAAGAAGTTTGTGGAGCTCAAGCAAGGAGGAAGACCAGTTCTTGAGTATGTTTCTGAGTTTGAAGCTTTGTCCAAGTATGCCCGGTCGTATATTGAATCTTCATATCAGAAGAACGAGAAGTTTGTGACAGGCTTGGACAATTATCTTGGAAGACAGTTGGTGGATCATTTGGACGATTCATTTGAGAAGCTTGTGGAGAAAGCTCTCAGGCATGAGAATCTGTTTCCTAAAGATGGATCTGTTGTTGCTGTAACCAAGGAGGAGTCTAGACCACAGCAGGGTGGAAACAAGATGAGGAAGCAGCAGCAGCAAAAGGGTAGGGATGGCCAGAAGAAGCCGAAGGGCGAAGTGACCTGCTACAATTGTCAGCAGAAGGGCCATTTCTCTAGAGATTGCAAGAACCCGAAGGTGCAAGTGAAGTGCCACAACTGTGACAAGCTGGGGCATGTTAAGAGGAATTGTCCAGAACCGCGGAAGGACAAGCAGATTGTGCAAGCTTATGCTTTAGGGGTTGTTCCATCATCTTCGAGAGCTCCTACCATTGAAGAGAAAGGAAAGAGTGTGGTGGTTCAAGGTACTCTTTCCATATGTGGTGTTCCAGTTAGAGTTCTGTTTGATACTGGGGCGTCGCATTCATTTGTTTGTAGTGAACTTGTAGGCCGGTTGGGTTTGGAACTGGATATTGTTGATAGGCCATTGGTTGTGACTAATCCAGTTGGGAGTTCGTCTTGTTTGTGTATGCTATGCCGTGGTCTGATTGTATCGAGTCATGATTGCTCTTTTTCTTGTGATTGTTTTGTTCTGAACTTTGCGGGGTTCGGAATTATTTTGGGTATGGACTGGCTTAGGAAGTATGCGGCAAAGGTTGATTGTGAAAGGTTGGAGGTGACGGTCGAGAATGTGGAGGGGTGAAAGATTGTGATACGATGTAAGCATGAAGAAGGCGTCTTCATGAGCTTCATGTATTCGCTGGTTGTTCCACGGGATGGACTGTCATATGTGCCAATCGCTAATGGATTTGAGGATGTCTTTGACGAGGTCAAAGGGTTACCGCCGCATAGAGAGATCGAGTTTCGTATAGATCTAGTTGAAGGAGCCAGACCTGTTGTGATGCCTCTTAGGAAGATGGTGCCTAGGGAGCAGCAAGAGTTGAGGGTGCAGGTTGATGATCTTTTGCAGAAAGGATTCATTCGGCGTAGTGTGTCCGAATGGGGTGCACCAGTTGTGTTTGTAACCAAAGCGGATGGATCGCTGAGGTTATGTGTGGATTATCGTGAGCTGAATAAAGTGACTAAGAAGAACAAGTATCCATTGCCGAGAATAGATGACTTGTTTGATCAGCTTCACGAAGCTAAGGTGTTTTCTCAGATGGATTTGGCAACGGGATTTCACCAGTTGAGAGTGGCTAAGGATAGTGTGCCGAAGACTGCTTTCAGGACACCATCCGGTTTCTTTGAGTGGCTGGTAATGCCGTTTGGATTGACTAATGCGCCAGCATATTTTGTGGATCTTATGAATAGAGTGTTCAGAGATCAGTTGAGCAAGTTCGTGCTAGTGTTCGTGGATGATATTCTGATTTATTCCAGAACTGAAGAAGAGCACAAGACGCACTTGCGTATTGTTTTGGAAATCTTATGGAAACATCAGCTGAAGGCTAAGTTTTCAAAGTGTCACTTCTGGAAGAGTGAAGTGAGGTTCTTAGGCCATGTGATTTCTGGAAATGGAATAGCGGTTGATCCCGCTAAGGTGGCAGCAATCCAGGATTGGGTTAGACCTAAGAATGCATCTGAAGTGAGAAGTTTTCTTGGATTAGCAGGATATTATCGACGGTTTATCAAAAACTTCTCCAAGGTGGCTGCACCATTGACAGGATTGACGAAAAAGAACCAAGTATTCAGATGGGATGCTAAGTGTGAGCAAGCTTTCGGAATCCTGAAAGAGCAATTGACAAGTGCTCATGTTTTGACTATTCCAAGTGGGAATGATGAGATGGTGGTTTACACCGACGCATGTGGTACTGGACTTGGAGCAGTGCTGATGCAGAAGGATAAAGTTGTTGCGTATGCTAGTCGACAACTGAAGCCGCATGAAAGGAATTACCCGACTCAAGATTTGGAGTTAGCGGCAATTGTTTTGCTCTGAAGATGTGGAGACATTATCTATTGGGAGTTCGATTCGAGTTGTTTACAGATCATAAGTCGTTGAAGTATCTTTTCTCCCAAAAGGATTTGAATCTTCGGCAGCAACGTTGGCTAGAGTTTTTAGCATCATATGATTTTGGTATAGCCTATACTCCGGGAAAAGGTAATGCAGTAGCAGATGCGTTAAGTCGAAGACATGCAGGATTGGGAGCCATGTTTTCAGAATGGAAGAGTCTCGAATTTTTAGCTGGATTTGACTTCAGGCCCAGATGTGAATTGGAACCTGAGATGTTGGCAAACTTATCGATAAGACCCACTCTTGTGGAAAGGATTGGCGAGAGCCAAAAGCGAGACGGTAAGCTTGTCAAGATTATCCGTGATTTGGAATCTGGATTGGAACCAGAAGAGGATAAAGGATTCGAAGTCGATCGAGAGGGTTGGCTTCGGAAGCAAGGACGACTAGTTGTTCCTGATATAGATGAATTGAGAAGTGAAGTTTTGAAGGAAAGTCATCACTCGAAGCTGACAATTCATCCAGGTGGAAATAAGATGTATCGGGATATGAAGAGAACCTATTACTGGGAAGGTATGAAGAAGGATGTTGGAAATTTTATTTCCAAGTGCATGAACTGCCAGTTGGTAAAAGCCGAACAGAAGAAGCCAAGTGGATTGCTTCAGCCATTGGAAGTGCCTACATGGAAGTGGGAGCAGATATCGATGGATTTTATTGATGGTCTACCTAGAACAAGAACGGGAAATGAAGGGATTTGGGTCATTGTAGATCGTTTGACTAAGAGTGCAAGATTCATTCCTGTTCGATCAACTAGGACTGCATCAAAGTTGGCTGAGCTGTATGTTAAGTGGATAGTTCGATTCCATGGTATTCCGAAGAGTATAGTGAGCGATCGAGACCCATTGTTCACTAGTGGATTTTGGAAGAGCTTCGAGGAAGTTTTGGGAACCGAGTTGTGTTTGAGTACAGCTTATCACCCTCAAATAGATGGTCAGACCGAGAGAGTCAACCGAGTTTTGGAAGATCTCCTCAGAGCTTGTGTTTTAGATTTCGGAGGATCATGGGAAGATCACCTTCATTTGGTGGAATTTTCGTATAACAACAGTTACCAATCAAGCATTGGTATGGCACCGTATGAGGCATTATATGGAAAACCGTGTAACTCTCCGACATGTTGGTTAGAGACCGGAGAAAAGCTGATACTTGGGCCTAAGATGATTCGACAGACTTCGGATTGCATAGGGATCATCCGACGACGAATGAAGGCAGCCCAAGACCGTCAGAAAAGTTATGCCGATAAGCGTCGTAAGGATTTGCAATTCGACGTAGGTGATATGGTTTTTGTGAAGATTTCTCCACTGAAGAATGTTATTCGATTCGGGAAGAAAGGAAAACTGACTCCGAGATTTGTTGGACCATTCCCGATCATCGAGCGAATTGGAAAGCTCGCTTATAGATTAGAGTTACCAGAGAAGATGTCGGGTGTGCACAATGTTTTTCATGTATCATATCTACGGAAGTATGTGCACGACTCGAATACAATGGTTTCTGCTGATAGCTGTGAAGGTTTCGAAGTTGATCCAGTCGATAGGAGACCTCGTAAGCCGCTTCGTGTTGTGGAAACCGACACGAAACAGCTTAGGAGGAAGGTAGTTAAGTTGCTCAAGATACAATGGAGTGATGATGATAACGACTGTACATGGGAGGTGGAAGAGAGGATGAAAGCAGCTCATCCCGAACTCTTCAAGGTATGGCCCTAAGGTGTCGTGTCATCTAACGACATTGTTACTTGTTCTAAGTTTTAGAATTCTGCATGCTAAGTTAGAATTGGATGCATGGTTTGTTGATTGCTATGGATGGTAGGCATGCAGAATAGTCTCTGATTGCTCTGTTTGTTTGGAATTTCGGGGGCGAAATTCCTAAGGGGGAGAGAAAGTAACGACCCGTATTTTTACGGATCGAAACATCGTAAAACAGTTGACATTTGGTCGCATTGTTGATAAGTCGTTCAGAGCTTTAAGTCCTAGGTCGTATGTGAGTTTGCAGCGACCTAAGGAAGATGCGAGCTAAGGAGTAAACGACCTAGTGGAGTGGAGCGACTTAAGAGTTAGGTCGTATGATAGCTTAGGTCGTGAAGGAGGTTATGTCATAGGCGACCTAAGGGTTGGGATAAGTCGTGTGGAAGTTAGGTCGTGTGGTGGCTTAGGTCGAGTGAACGACTTAAGGAGTATAGCAACTTATAGGATTCAGACTTAAGATAGTAGACGACTTAAGGAAAGTTGGTGACTTAAGAGTTTTGGCGAGTTAACGACCTAAGGGGTAGGTCGGCGACGACCTAAGGAAGCTGGGGTAGCAGTGAGCGACCTAAGGAAGTTAAGTCGTAGAAGACTTAGGAGTTAGGTCATGGGTTGTTAGGTCGCTAAGTATTAGGTCGTAAGGGGTTAGGTCGTGACCCAGTTAAGTCGCATAATTGTTGAGTCGTTAGGTCGCACAGTGTCTTAGGTCGTGGCATTCTTTAGGTCGCGGAAGCGCATCTGCTGTTAAGTCGCTGGGTCGTTAAGGTGCGCTTGCGCTAGGTCGTAAGTCGTAGACTGGTAGGTCGTGAGTGCGCATAAGCTTAGGTCGTTAGGTCGTAGATTGAGGGGTTTCGATAGGTCCTAGGTCGTGATGCTCTATAGGTCGTGGATGACCTAAAAGTGGACGACCTAAGGGTTTTTCAGCCTATAAATAGGAAGGTTTTTCTCACTTTTTGGGATCCGGATTTCGAAGCGACGAAGTGCTGCCATTTTAAGAGCTCGACTTCTACACTTCTTCACTTCTTTTCTCCACTTTGATTTAGTACTTCCTTTCATCCAAATCGAAGATCAAATTGAAGATCGAAGAGCTTAGATTGAAGATCTACATTCTTCGAAGAGTGATTTCATCGTTGAAGCGGATTTGTGATAGATCGAGTTAGATCCTTCGCTGTCCAGATCTGAAGTGTGCTTCTTTTGAGGTGTTTAGGTGATTTGGTGAGTGGTGATTATCTCTCACACGGATCCAAAGGAGTATATCGGATCGTTGGTTTGATTTTGTGTAAAGTAGTGATTTTCATGCATTTTTGTAAACATAAGTATAGATCCATTGTTTATGATGATTTGACATCCATTTTACTACATGTTAACCTATGCAAGTTCATTCATCAAGATTATAGAGACATTGCTCATGTTTTCATGATTGTTAGACTTTTGACTCTTTATTTACGAAATTGCCATTATTGTTATAATTATCTATTTAGATCATATTTGAATGCTTGTTTATTTGGATTAATGTTTGACTTGATTGACTGCTATGAATTAGATGATTGATGATTTGATTTAGACTGAAGATGATTCAAAAGCTAAGGTAAAGGCTCTTGAATTGGGAAAGCTGCTTGTGGCATATGTGGCGGATGAGGAAGCTCATATGGATAGATTTGATGATGATGTTGAGATGAAGCTTTGCTATGATGATGATGAGGCAAAGCATGATATGAGATAGTCTTGGTCTAATCCAGACGGGATCATTCCAAGCAGATTGATAACTCGGTGAAATGGTTTGAGTTTGAGGATAATGGTTTGCTCGAGAGGCGCTTGAGCTAGTATGGAAATAGTCGTCGAGGAGGATGACTAGAAGGCTGAGATCTCATCATTGTTGAAGGTTCTAGCATGCTCAAAGCAAGAGTACGTTGGGCAGATTCGATAGTCCCTGAAGGCTACTGATTGGTAGTCAAGTACTCTGGGCAGATTCGATAGTCCTAGGCACGGGTCACGACGACGTGCGGGAGTAATGTCTAGATCCGGGGTTTCCATTAGCCCTTGACGGAAGGATGAAAGAATGAGCCAGTCATTCAATTAACGATGATATCGAAGCAATGATAACAATGATAGCCAGAGTCATGGATGTTTGGTTGTATCGTCATTCGGTCTCAAGAGCGGTATTTTCTGGGTGCTTATTTGATCTTGGTTTAGGCCTTGGGGGTTCGACTTGGAAAACATCGCCCTTGACTCGAGTGATAATTGCTTTACTTTAAATTGTATGCTCTGCTATGTTTGCTTATGCTTAGTGTGTGTCTGGGGGCTATCACTGTAGAAAGAGGTGGAGTGGGAGGGTTGTATTCCGATTCCTTTTTCCTTTATGCTCTTTTGGTATGTTGTTAGTTAATTTACCGCTCACTAAGACTGTTGTCTGACTCAAGGCTTTATGTTATAACTCTTATTGCCTTGGGCTGTTCGTCCATTTTGGGACGGGCAGACTAGGTAGCAGGTGACAGGTGTTGTTCTTGCTTTCCACGATGCTGATGACGAAGACGAGCTGGAGGATTGCATATTATTTCTTACTATATGTACTGGATGTTCCGCTGTTTGTATATTCTCTGAGTGATATGTAGTGAGGCTTGTTGTATTGACTATTCAGATGTTTGTATTCAACTATTATGAAGTTTTATTGATGAGATTCTATTCTGTGAAGCTTCACTATGTATATATATTCTATTGTATTTTGTCCATGCACTGTGAGTAATACGATAGATTCTGTTGTTTTTAATTTACCCTGACAATCGTCCATGGCTGCCTGGCACACTTTACAGCGCACTTTCTCTAGGTTCAGTGCAGGGGTCATGGGCGGTCGTCACACATATTTCTAGCTGAGTCTGAATTAACACTTGAATCCCGATCAAGGTTTGTATTTTGGAGTAGCATCTGAATTGAAACTAGACTTCTACGTTTTTGAGGAAGGAAAATTTGCTCTATTACATGAGTCAAAAGTAAATCTATTTTGTGCATCCAGGCTAATAGGCTTTGCATTTGTTTTTCTCATCGTGAGTTTTGTGGCCCGGAGGATTGCCCGCAACATCTTCTGATGTTCAAATCCTTCACTTGTTGCATGTTTGGAAGAGGGTTTTGTTCAATGTCTAGTGGAATAGTCGGAGAAGAAAGTGGTGGATGAAGAGAAGAGGGACCCTAGGGTTTATGTTTCCTTCCATTGTTTTGTTCCAATTTTAACTTAAATTGTTTCTTTTATATTTATGATTGCCAAAAATCATAATGAAAATTTAAAAGCAACTTTTAGAGCTAACTAATTTACACAAAACCAAATAAGCCATTTAGCAATACTTTTGTTCTGGAATTCCTAATGGTTATTACCGTCACAAATTTCCAACAGCTATATAGGTTATTAAAATTTTGCAACGAATATAGCCATGAGGACAAGTGCTAAATATGTAAATAAGATGAAAAAGGAGGAATATTTTGTAATTCTTCTTCTTATTGCAATTTTCTTCTGATTCTTACGTACCCCATTTCCAACAAACTCATTGAAACAAGTAGTTTGATAGTCATACATTGAAAAAGAAAGGAAGCTGAGACTAACATAATGATTTATACATAATTGGAGAAATGATATGAATAGAAATTCGGTTCCTTTTGTAGGCAAAGATAGAACAAATTAAGCTTACAATGCTGGCATGGTCCTTGTGTTCCATGTATAGAAATTGGCTTTCTTAATTTAACAACCTGTGTAATTGATGGCTTTCTAAATGATAGATGATTCGAGTATTGTGATGAGGAGATTGTTGTACTTCTGACTACATGGATCTATTATGTTGATTCATTTAGACAGTAGTTCAACCCAATAGGTACAAACGGGTTGTAGAACTATCGACATCAAGATTTGATAAAGCCTTGAAGCAGCGTAACCAGATTCAAAGTTTGTACGACTTTGATAAGGCCAGGACACACTATTTTATTAATTTCTGATGATATAAAAGTAGAGAAGAGAGTGGAGAAGAAGGAAAAGTTTACAACACTTTTCAGGCGTTTCTGATTAGCAACACCTTTCAGGTGTTACTGATTTTAAAAATGAAGAAATGCTCTTAAACAGTTTTTAGATGTTGCAAGTTTCAGAAAGAAGAATTAATTTCTGCTATAGTTTCTGGGTATTGCAATTTATAGTTGCATAGATGTGCCTTTTCGCCAAGGGATGTGTCCCAATGGCAATAAGCGTTGCAATTTGCATCTGTTCAAAACAACGCTTCCTAGTGGTCTAAAATCGTTGCAAATGGTCGCGCCTCCCGCCAATTTTGTCCATTCAATTTGAATTCAAATATGACCCATTTGAACAAAAATAATTCTGTTTAGTCGGTCGGACATGCGGCGGCGGCGGCGTGCACAGGTGGTGATTATGCATGGCTTTCCTCCTCACAATAGAGCAAACATTCGAATGCCCAAAGGACCCAATCTTCTCTTGAGGAACCTATATTTAAACAAATATAGTTCCTTATATTCTAATGTGGGATTAAACTTTCCTTCCTCTTCTTCTTCTTTAAAACAAAACCCAATGCCCAAATTATTTTGAAAATTAACAATAATTTCCCCCCATTTTCAAATAAGTAAAATAAATAAAATAGACGGCCGCATCACTATAGTGACTACCTGCGTACTCAATTGGGATCAACCCAACGTAGTTCCAAGATCAAGTATTGCATCATCGTTGAACTCAATACATAAATGATAAGTATCCTTTGGATTTGAACCTTCACTTAGTATAAACCATTCAAAGTTCTATCGAGGTATATGGTGAACGTATCTTGAACCAAGTACCCCATATGATAGTACTGGAACAGTCACACATATTGATTTCCATATATAGAATGTTCTGTGTGTTCAGCACATTAATGGCCATGTGCTCAAATCCTGAGTTTATGAGTCTACTTCAGAAAGTGGTCTTACTTTCTTAGGAAATGACCTGATTTCCATACTCATATAGGTAGGTCTTTTAAGGTGTTTCTGCGATACACCTTGTGATTTTAACTAGACTTATTAAGCATCTTTATCCATTTTCTTTCATGTAGATTCCAACACTAATGATGGGCAACTAGTTTTAGTGTTTCATAATCATTCTCTTAACTTGTTATCCATTAAACTTTGTCTATCCTTTTTAAGACATAAGTTGGATTTCGATTGAGGATGATCAACCTTCATTCATAGATCTTAGGCCCATTTCTTTAGATTTTACAGAAACTATAGCCTTTGGAAGACTCTTAGTAAATGGGTCAGCCAAGTTTTTCTTTATTTCTATGCAATCGACATTGATTACTCCTCTTTTGAGTAATTGTCTTATCATCTAATGTCTAAGACTTACATGTCTAGACTTTTCGTTGTATTATTTATTAGAAACATTATATATCATAGCCTAATTATCATAGTTAATCAAGATTGCTGGTGATGGCTTCTTCCGTAAAGGAATTTCTATTAATAAATTTCTAAGCCATTCTGCCTCTTTGCTTTCATCTGCTAATGCAATCAATTTTGATAACATTGTTGAGTCAGAAATACATGTCTGTTTCTTGAAGTACCAAGACATAGTTGCACCTCCTAATGTGAAAAATCCACCCAGTCGTAGACTTGGATTTGGATTCTATAATGTTCCAAGTAGCATCACTATATCCTTCTTAATACAGCAGGATATCCTTGATAAGAAAGACCATAGTCGATGGTACCTAGATTACTCGTAAAACGACATAATATGCTAATAACATATGTTATATCAGGTCTTGTGCAATGCATAGCATACATAAGTCTCCCAATAATGCTGGAATATTCTAGTTGATAGATAGTACATTCAGTATTCTTCTCTAATATAATACTAGGATCTAAAGGAGTTGGGTGTGGTTTGTCGTTATAGTGACCATATTTTGTTTAGGAACTTCTCAATATAGTAAGATGGGTTAGTACCAACTCTTAATCTTTTCTTAGGATTTTAATCCCTAAAATTACACGAACCTCTTCTAGATCTTCCATATCAAATTTAGAGGAAAGAAACTTTTTAGTTTCTTTTACATAAGATATACCAGTCCCAAATATTAACATGTCATCAATGTATAAACATATTATAACACAACCAGTTTCATCCGATTTGCTCTAAATACATTTATCAGCATCATTTACAATGAAGTCTGTAGAATATGCTAGTATATGATTTTTGTTTGATGATAATAAACACACACACATATATATATTCGTTTAAATGTATTTTTTATTGTAATATTTTATTTTTCACATAATTAAATAAATATTTGTTGGATAAAATAAATAACACAGAATTCAAATTCAAACAAATATTTTATTACAAATTCGAATAGTACAAATTTGAGCTCTCACTACATATATACATTTTCAATTACAATACAATCTTGATTACATCACAAAGTTCAATTTACATATCACTCCTCACTACATATTCACTCAACACTCGTATTTTTATCTTCAACTCTATTCCAGTTTGTATCCCGCGTCTGAATTATCTGCAAAATAAACACTAACGCAGTAAAATTTTAAAAGAAATATTTATGCAGTGTACAATGAAGTATGTGTTTTGAAAATATTATTTACCTCAGTTATTTGGGTTGTTCGTCATTTATTTCTTTTGAATTCATCTACACGAATAGCTTGTGACATGCACAGTGTATCACTGTACATTCCACAAGGCCGTGCACACCGATATACACTTACTTGTTAAAATCGTAGGGACAGGTGAGCACAAGGTCAAACCGGAGCCTAGGCTGGATTCAACCCAGGTGCAATACGAAAACAAGTCGCAAAGTTTCAAATGCACAAAAGCCTACATATACACATGTGTACACGTACACATGTGCACTGCCTCAACATCTCGAATTTCAGCCAAGAGGCATCATATACACCAAAACAACTCGGCAGTGAGTTACTCAACAAATAAGAGGCATGAAAAGATGATGACCAGCAAACAATGAGGCATACAAATCCAGGCATCTAGTACACAAGGCATAACCAAAGAACTGGTCACTTAACTCGAAGCAAGGCTAACAAGACATAAGCAACAATATGACAGTGAACAGTTCAAACTAGTCAAAAGGATAACACATACAACATGTCAAAGTGGTCACATGTAAAAAGGATAATGCAGGAACAGTTCTATACTTATGCAACAGAGTTCGAGTCTCACCAAAACAACATGTCCAGATCAATGCAACTGAAACAAGACGCAATACAACATCAAATGGCATAAGTACATGGAAGCAACAGAGGTAGAACTCAGACCAACTACAATGCAATAGACTCCAAATTCAACTCAATACAAATGCACAAGGACAAGAAAGCACCAAGTTTACTCAACTAGACAAAGGCAACCAAACTGCACAGATAAGACTCGAGTGAACCACACCAGATAGGAGCATGTACAAATGTATCAAGGCAGTGTTCAAATCAATGTACACATGAACACTTGAACCAAACTCCAAGAAGATCACAACAGAGCAGTGATAACATACAAGTGATAATGTACAACTTCAATTACCAGCAACATGGATGTGTATCTCAACCAAACTTGACTGCATACAACACTCAGATGAACCAAACCAGAACACAATAACAAGAACATACCAGTATGCTCGAACCAAGTGCATGCATGTGTATATGCAACTACAAGCAATAAAACAACAAAACATATTGAATCAGACTTCAAACAACATAGCAATGGAATTCAACATGAATGCAAATCCACACATGCAACCAGTCAAAGATCAAAATGAAATGCCAGACCACAATGCACCAGATCAGTGAAGCAGCAAGCAAAGTGACATATGTATGCACATATGCATATAAGTACATACACATATATCAGGTCAGAGGCATGAAAAACTAGAGTGCAAACTTAAAGCAAAATGAAGACTACATTCATATGAAACAGGACAACAGCTCTACACATGCACAAGTTTATATGCAGTGACAAATATATACAGTTTAAACAGTTCAAAATAGTGAAGCAACATGTACATACATATGCAAGAGTGGAATGCAAGGCTACCAAGTCCAGTTATTAACAGCAACAGTTTTGAACTTGTCAACCAGGGAATGTTAGCACCAAAATTGGTCACTAACACCCAAGAAAAGATTTGTCTAGAGAGATTAATGAATATAGAAAATTAAAATAGAGGAATGTATGCAAAATTAATTACTGAAACAAGAACACCAGAATTATAGTGGTTCGGCGTAACTGCCTACGTCCACTTTGAGTTTAATATTTATTGCCTCTTCAAACTATTGAATACAGATACAATCCGTACACTAACGACTTGATTACAAGTTTGGATCAAAAATAGACGAGTCTTTAAAATGGCAGAGTCTCCCCAGAGTTCTCGAAAAAGGTCCCCTTTCACTGCGCCCCTCCCCCTCTATTTATAGACGAAGATAGGCTGGACTTCCTCCATGGGCCCAGGAACAAGGTACTTCGGCCGTAGCAGGTGACTTCTGCACACCGAGCTAGGTATGCCGAACGAGACACACCGAACGACTGATGCCGATCCAGAGTGGCCGAATGGTGGTTATTGGGTGATTGACTCGAAGCGAGCTCTCAAAGGACTCGGAGTAACCCACGGCTGAACTCGAAGTGAAGCAATGCCGAACTCCTCAATCTGATGTCGACTTCCGCGAATCAGTTAAATCCCTCATCTTGCTTTGCAACAACTATATCGAACGCTCATGCCGAAACAACCTCGCCCGGATGACAATGGCTCCTCCATCCCGACCTAACCACTTGGCCTCCCAATCCTGGCCGAGCAATATACACCGGACCATACAAACCAAACGAGAAATACCGAGCCATGTTAGCCGAACGAAGGCGGCCGAGTGACGTGCTTTGAGTCCCTTCTAACACTTTTCTTCCCACTAAGCGGCATACATCACCACACCAGGCCGAACCATGCATGTAGGCCGACCCGTGTACTCAAGTCGGACCACATATTCAAACCAAACGATGTATCCAGGCCGAACGGCTCTTGCATGCCGAACCATGTATACTGGCCGAGCCGTGCTTTCATACCGAACGACCTGTACTTATGCTAAACCTCTCAATTCGAGCCAACCTTTTACATTTTCCAACCTTCCTCTGGCTCGAGTGTAAAGGCCCGCAAATCCGTACCCCTTTGAGCCGACAAAATTCCACAACAATTCAGCTCAAAGTGGAACAAAAGTGCGAATCTTTAGGGTTAAAAAGAAGAGGTAGAAGAAGATAGAAGAAAAAGAACAGAAACAATATCAGAATCTCACATTCGCAGCGGAACAATATATAATAGATGAATGAATAATCTTTATCACAAAGAACTATATCAGTTTATACATACATCATCAGAGTTTACAACAACAACAACACTGGATAGTTATATAAACTTGTCCACATAACATAATACACAGCGGAATAGTACTAGTATAAGTGATACGTCTCGCCATCCAGCTCGCATCCAGATCTCCACAACACTTTTGAATTCCAGAATGACCTGATAACCTGACTCTAGGCTGCCCGTATGGAAAATTATGGGCACCCAGAGTTTAGAAAGGGAACAATAAACTCCAGGTCAGTCGTGGGACTGGTGTGAGATCTTAAAACAGTTATTTTCACAAAGAGATAAAGAATTTTGCAATGCTTTTGGAAAATGAAACTACCATAAGGCCTCCCGCCACACACACAATGCAAACGCAGAATTGGAGGAGATTTCTCCTTATGATAGTCAAACATGCTTGATACACGAAATCTTTATTTTTTTATTTTTATAGTGCATAGTGTCGAAACCATTTCGAAACTATAATATTAATCTTAGCCAGCATACAACCATTATTGTATGCCTACTATAGCTACTATGTTCAATAGCAGGTTACTGTCACATTCCATAGCAGGTTATACAACTAAAACCGTACAAGGTTCGTATTGTTTCTTTGGATTTTCCAACAAATGGTCGGGCTAAGGAACTTCCTATGCCACATGGAAACGCATCTGGAGGGACGTCCCGAGAACTAACTAGCTCTCTGCCAACACAAGGCCGGGTTACCTCTTACTAGGTAACTACTACACGAGTATGCCACCCCCCGGTTGTTTGCGACCTTTATCTGAGGGCCCTCAATCACAGAGCAACAATCACACAGTAACTAAGATTGATGCCACCACACAGGTAAAGCATCTGGGCTCCATACCATGATACCACCTTTTTCCAGAAGGAAATGACATACTCTAAAGGGAGCGACCCTCATAACCTTGCCGCATTTTCCTGTTTCGACCATTTCCGGGGTGTGAGGTCCGATGAGGTCTCGTCCACAAAGCTACGCTTTACACGAAAGCCTTGCTTTGATCAACAAATGATCAGCAACACACAGCAACACTTAGCATGCCACATTACCAAATTGGGAGTATATCACTGATAACATTCAACTACATAACCTCTGAGCTCGTACGTCTCAGAGAAGGGTGTTAAGCTAAGATAATAAATTCTCCGCCACCAACAAAAATGTATTTGAAAGAAATCAGCTTTATATCTCAAAGTGTAATGTCAGACATACAACCATACAAGCCTGTTCTGGGTTCGAACAGAACCGAAGGCACTTCCAAAGAAGCCCTTGCAATCCGGGTATTCACAATCCCGATCGGACTCCCCATCACATATGGAGATCTCTATACTGGAGCAACTCAGTGCAGAGACAATCGATAGGTTATCCTATCGTTCTCGCAAACACCCGGTCTTCAACACCGGTCTTCAATTGCGATCCATAACGTCGTATCATTATTCGGAATGGGTTATATGACACAAAGTCCTCTCCCGGCTAAACCAAATAATGAGCATTTGTTTTAAAAACAATTCAAATGCCATTTCAAAGGCAAATATTGATAGTCGGTTATGTAACTATCAACAACATTCACAACAATCAACCAATTTAAATAATTTTCCCAAATTATTAAATTTCAAAATATCTTTACAAGATATATATTTTCCACACTTCATCACTTTGAAAACAAATTTCAAATCACTTTTCACTCGCGGAATAAAATTCCCGATATCATTTATTTCCCTTTTCCTTTATAAATCCCATTGTGAATTTAGATTTCCAAATATTCACTTTCAAACACCAAATCAAATTCCAAATTGATTTCTAAATTTATTTCAACACCAAATCAATTTCAAATTGATTCTTCCATTTATTTCAAATACCAAATCAATTTTACAAATTGATTCCCAAATTATTTCAATAGAACAGAACATTTGCAATTTGATTTCTAAGTTTATTTCCAAATAACAAACCATTTGCAAAAATTTTTCTGAATTTATTTCCAAATAACAAATCATTTTCATTCAAAACCCCAATCAATTTTCCTGTTGATTTTCCAAAGATTTATTTTCCAATACAAAGTCAATTATCAAATTGATTTCTAGAAATTTATCTTCTTTTAAATAAATCCCTTTATTCTCTCCAAATTATTTAAAATCTGAATTTTTTTATAAATTCTTCAACTTTCGAACAATACTATTCAAAACCCATTTATTAATATCATTTCCCATATTTTGGAAATAATTCGATAGGATTACAAAATCAACTTTATACGTTTAAAAATTCCTTCTTTTAAATTCACCCAATTCTTTCAAAAAGAATTTACTTAAAATTTCCAACTTTAATTTCAAAAATCCAATTTTATTTATTTCTGGTATCCAATGATACCAAAAATACATTCGGCTAAATTATAGCCTTCAACAATTTCAGTCACCAATATAATCATTCACAGATTATAAATAAATCAACACACAACATATGAAACAAATTCATACAACATATGAAACAAATTCATACAACATATGAAACAATTCATACAATTTGAGGAATCCAGTTGGATCTCTCCAACCTGTTTCCCTGTATCCATAGATGTTAGCACACCAATTAAATACCCATTCCACTTCGAGGTGGAATATCGCGGTATATGGGTTTTATAAAATATCATCCGCTATTATGCGGCGCATAGGGTCTCATCCGCTATATAATGTGGGAAATCAACAACTCCATATATATATATATATTACTATATATACTATCGCATCCAAACAATCAATCAATAACTGCAATTCCAATTTTTAATTTGAGTGAGAAGATCTCACCTTTGATTTTTAATTTGGAGTCCATTCCAACTCATTTCCATTTCCGGCTTGTTTCTCGATTTTAGACCTTGTATAAACAATTTATATAATTTATTAATATTTGAATCAATTGACAATAAATTACCATCTGTTAATTTATTTAAACTAATAATTTAATTTTATCGAATGATTTATTTTAAACAAATTTTCTTTTAAATAATTCTCTTAATAACAAAAATAATTTTTAGATAAATAAATTAAACTATTTAATCTCCATAATACGTTACTTTAAAAATAACTAGTAACTGAAAAATAGTTATATGTATATTTATTTCCTTTTGAAATTACATGCACCAAAAATATTAACCTATATACATTTAAGAATCTATTTTTCTTTCTGTCAAAATTTTATCTATATTTATTAACTTTAAAAACAGAATTATACCTCACAGATATATATATATATATATATATATTCTGTTTATGTAACATACATACGTATATAAATTTAAATTAAGGGAAATATCCTTACTGTAATTGATTTATATCTTGCTGTAAACTTTCTGTTTTGAAATTAACGAAATCATTTTCTTCTTCAGAGATTTAGTTAAATAATTCTGTAAAATTAACTTAATTAGTAAACTAATATGGATTTACCTTCAACTAGCTGCCGAGCCTAGCCCTGTCCCATCATCGCGATACAGAACTCGTCGAATCGCCATTGCCTTGAGAGCGAAACCTCCATCGGCCTCGCTTCCAACACCCCGCCTTGTCATGCAAATCACGCCTCTCCACATCACGAACTTCGAGTTTGACATCTCTAAGCACATCGCGACGAACCCTAGCAGACCTAACTCCTTAAAGCTCGAGCCCGAACAAAGAAATTGCGAGAAAAATTGCGAATGCCATCTAGTCGAGTTTGAAGATTTGAGGATCGATCTAAAAAAATGAAGGATGGAGGGACTCGATTGAACAGAGGGTAGTATCAATTTTCAAACGAGGCGGTTAATTTCTATTTTGATTTGGGAAATGATTTTCGCGATTCCTTTCAGAGGCCATTATTTTGATTTGAACTGAAATATCTCTCGACTGTTGATGTAAAAGAAAGCAGGAAGTGAGAAGGAAAGAAGCGTACGAGAGAAGCCTACAGTGATAAAACTGATGGAAAAGAAAAGTTGATGTGAAATAATTTCAACTGCAGTTGACTAGTATAAATATTCAATTTAAAATTCAAATTCAAATCGTTCCGATAAAGTCAACTAAAAATTTTGACTTCCTATCGAGGCGTGCCGCTAGGCGTTGATAATGTTATACGCCTATTCCGAATGCAATGGAAAAGGTTCCGAGTCCAAATTCGATCGTATGGAGAAGATAGCTGTTTGGACCAGTTATTAAATTAAATTTCGATATAAATTCAGCGCGTTTATTCATCGTACGCTCACACAACAACTCCAAACACTACGAAAATTGAAATCCGATAATAATAAAATATTATGGATCCAATGGGACTGGTTTCGTCGAATTCCGAGACTGTGCCTCGGAAGGCTATTTTTAAATTCAATTCAAACGATAAAATTTCAAAACTGAACAAAACAGTTTCAAATTCAATTCTGAAAGTTCCATTATCTTCAATATTATCAATATGAATTTTCTAAGCCTCGAAAATATTTTTCATCAGCTTAAAACTGAAGATTTAAAATTTTACCCAACTTCAATAATTAAATTCAATAATTTAAATTGCCAAATTCATTCTGATATTTGAATTTCAAATGAAGCTATCTTCCAAACCTTCAAACTCAATTAAATATTTAAATTTCAAATGTCAAAAATTAAGGGTCGTTACATTCTTCCCCCCTTAAAAGAATTTCGTCCCGAAATTACAAGTTAAGAAGAATGATCCAATCCCCGTTAACTATTTTCTCAAATCCAAATAGTTTTAAACAACTTTCCAGAATATTCTTTTATTAAGACACACTAATCTTTTTTCTAACCTTCCAAACTTATTCATAAGTTCAAACAATGTTACTTACTAAACAATTCAAATTTTAATTCGAAACCAAATTTTGAATTATCAAAAATTTTCTAACTCCTTAAATTTTTGAAATTTTTTGCCAGCGTCTCCTTTGCGCGGCTAGCTTGGTACAACTACAAAATGTCCCTACGGACTCCTAGATTTCAAAAGAAAACAAAACGCCAAGTGGCTGGATCAAAAACCGAATCAAGATTCATACAGAAATTTAAATATATACCTTTGCCGAGCAAATTCCAATTTATCTTCTGAAATCAAAAATCCCAATTTTCTTTTGCCTTTAAACACCTGTATACTTTACTTAACAACAATGTCCAAATTTACTTAGTGGATTCCCAATACCCATTTACTTAAGAATTTCATTATTTATTTCTTAAGTTCAATACAATTATTTCTTATATTCATTTTTACTACTTCACTACTAAAGTTTATATTCAAATAGAATTCCACTTCCATATAAAATAAATTTGCTTCAATTTACTAATTCATTTCAAATCTCAATACTTTTATTTCCAAATTTTCCATTGAGATTTTCGTTTCAAATTTTACTTGAATTCAATTCATCTTCTAACTCTAAATATTGAGTTTTATTCACCTCATTTCAAATTCTAATTTTAAATCATATGTTGTTAAGTGAAAATTTCCAAATATTCCAAAAAATTTCTAACTCCCAAAATTTTCAGAAAATTTTGGCGGAGTCTCCTTTGTACGGAGGAGCTTTTGCAATTTGACAAGAGATATAAATATATATACATCGACCCACTCGGTCGGAAAACAAAAACAGTTCATATTTCCTATTTTGTATTGCATAGGCATACCTTTATTAGCATTTTAAGCAAAGCGGCTTATTTATTTAGCTATTTGCGCAACCAAAATGCAGCCAAACGGCTTCCCTGCACCTGTACTTACTCAATTTAAATATGTAAGTGACATATATAGGAAATTTATTAACATTTTACTTATTTTCAATAATGAACACATAGTTTTCATAAGCAATACATTCAAAATTATTTCCATTAGCAATTTATATAGTCTCGATATAAATTAAATTGCTTACAACTACCTCACACATCATTTCTATTCAATTTAAGTGATTTACAACTCACTTTCTTACATTATATTTATTTTTAAGCGAAACGAATTCATATCCATTTCAATTGATTTAAAAATCAATTTTTATTTGCTTTCATTAACTCATATAATTTTATACAATCTCGTTTGCGTCAACGACAACCATTTATACGCAAATTCAACGATATTCACTTAATAGAATATCCATTCTAGTTTATAACTAATTTAAATTGATACCAACTCAATTTATTTTAATTCCATTTCATTTCCAATTGATTCCATTCAATTCAATTTGCATTCCATATTCACATTCAGTTTATTTCATTAATCTAAACAAATTTCATTCAAAACCATTTCACAAAACTCGACAACAACGCTTTTGTCCAAATATTCCTTAAGTCATTTCAACTCAAAAATACTTCTCAAATAATTATTTTCCAGACTTCTGGAAACCATTTTCAAATTAGAAAATTTAATCCTTTTAAATTTAAATCCAAATCCTTTAATCCGTATTGCAAAAAATTACTCTGGCACTTTATTTTAATTTATAAACTCATTTATAAATTCATATTACCAATTTCATTCCATTAATGAATTTATTTTCAAATACTTCTCTGGAATTCTATTTCAAATTATAAATCACATTTACAATTTACATTTACAAACCCCATTCGTATATGAATTCATTTCCTTATCCTTTCAATTAATATTTATAAATTTCATTTGTTAAATGAATTTATCTCCAAATCTTTGGTTATACCATTATTTTGTATTCCGTTTCCATATAACAATGATAATAATTCAATATTATCTCTTCCTAACAATCAAGCATCCATATACTATAATAATTTACGGAAAATGATTTCTTTTCCATACAAAAATAGTTTTGGGTAAAATTATTTCATTTACCCTATTTTAAAACAATACTGTGTCAATTTATCTTGTTTAAGAGTTTAGAAACTCCTATCGATTATAGTTGGCCAAACTGAACCGACCAGAATCTATAAACAATCAACCGATAAGTCAACACAATATAAAACAAATTTTTTTGTATTCACTAACAAATACGCACTCATATCTATTATTACACTCACACTCATTCTAGAGTACTACTGACTCTATCTCTAATGAGTAACACCCAACAGAGCCAAGGTTATCGCTTAACCAATTGCTCTGATACCACATGTAAAGGCCCGCAAATCCGTACCCCTTTGAGCCGACAAAATTCCACAACAATTCAGCTCAAAGTGGAACAAAAGTGCGAATCTTTAGGGTTAAAAAGAAGAGGTAGAAGAAGACAAAAGAAAAAGAACATAAACAATATCATAATCTCACATTCGCAGCGGAACAATATATAATAGATGAATGAATAATCTTTATAAAAAGAACTATATCAGTTTATACATACATCATCAGAGTTTACAACAACAACAACACTGGACAGTTATATAAACTTGTCCACATAACATAATACACAGCGGAATAGTACTAGTATAAGTGATACGTCTCGCCATCCAGCTCGCCTCTAGATCTCCACAGCACTTCTGAATTCAAGAATGACCTGATAATCTGACTCTAGGCTGCCCGTGTGGAAAATTATGGGCACCCAGAGTTTAGAAAGGGAACAATAAACTCCAGGTCAGTAGTGGGACTGGTGTGAGATCTTAAAACAGTTATTTTCACAAAGAAATAAAAGAATTTCGCAATGCTTTTGGAAAATGAAACTACCATAAGGCCTCCCGCCACACACACAATGCAAACGCAGAATTGGAGGAGATTTCTCCTTATGATAGTCAAACATGCTTGATACGTGAAATCTTTATTTTTATTTTTATAGTGCATAGTGTCGAAACCATTTCGAAACTATAATATTATTCTTAGCCAGCATACAACCATTATTGTATGCCTACTATAGCTACTATGTTCAATAGCAGGTTACCGCCACATTCCATAGCAGGTTATACAACTAAAACCGTACAAGGTTCGTATTGTTTCTTTGGATTTTCCAACAAATGGTCAGGCTAAGGAACTTCCTATGCCACATGGAAACGCCTCTGGAGGGACGTCACGAGAACTAACTAGCTCTCTGCCAACACAAGGCCGGGTTACCTCTTACTAGGTAACTACTACACGAGTATGCCACCCCTCGATCGTTTGTGACCTTTATCCGAGGGCCCTCGATCATAAAGCAACAATCACACAGTAAATAAGATTGATGCCACGACACAAGTAAAGCATATGGGCTCCATACCATGATACCACCTTTTTCCATAAGGAAATGACATACCCTAAAGAGAGCGACCCTCATAACCTTGCCGCATTTTCCTGTTTCGACCATTTCCGGGGTGTGAGGTCCGATGAGGTTACGTCCACAAAGCTACGCTTTACACGAAAGCCTTGCTTTGATCAACAAATGATCAGCAACACACAGCAACACTTAGCATGCCACACTACCAAATTGGGAGTATATCATTGATAACCTTCAACTACATAACCTCTGAGCTCGTACGTCTCAGAGAAGGGTGTTAAGCTAAGAGAATAAATTCTCCGCCACCAACAGAAATGTATTTGAAAGAAATCGGCTTTATATCTCAAAGTGTAATGTTAGACATACAACCATACAAGCCTGTTTCGGGTTCGAACAGAACCGGAGGCACTTCCAAAGAAGCCCTTGCAATCCGGGTATTCACAATCCCGATCGGACTCCCCATCACATATGGAGATCTCTATACTGGAGCAACTCAGTGCAGAGACAATCGATAGGTTATCCTATCGTTCTCGCAAACACCCGGTCTTCAACACCGGTCATCAATTGCGATCCATAACGTCGTATCATTATTCGGAATGGGTTATATGACACAAAGTCCTCTCCCGGCTAAACCGAATAATGAGCGTTTGTTTTAAAAACAATTCAAATGCCATTTCAAAGGCAAATATTGATAGTCGGTTATGTAACTATCAACAACATTCACAACAATCAACCAATTTAAATAATTTTCCCAAATTATTAAATTTCAAAATATTTTTACAAGATATATATTTTCCACACTTCATCACTTTGAAAACAAATTTCAAATCACTTTTCACTCGCGGAATAAAATTCCCGATATCATTTATTTCCCTTTTCCTTTATAAATCCCATTGTGAATTTAGATTTCCAAATATTCACTTTCACACACCAAATCAAATTCCAAATTGATTTCTAAATTTATTTCAACACCAAATCAATTTCAAATTGATTCTTCCATTTATTTCAAATACCAAATCAATTTTACAAATTGATTCCCAAATTATTTCAATAGAACAGAACATTTGCAATTTGATTTCTAAGTTTATTTCCAAATAACAAACCATTTGCAAAATTTTTTCTGAATTTATTTCCAAATAACAAATCATTTTCATTCAAAACCCAATCAATTTTCCTGTTGATTTTCCAAAGATTTATTTTCCAATACCAAGTCAATTATCAAATTGATTTCTAGAAATTTATCTTCTTTTAAATAAATCCCTTTATTGTCTCCAAATTATTTAAAATCTGAATTTTTTTATAAATTCTTCAACTTTCGAACAATACTATTCAAAACCCATTTATTAATATTTTTCCCATATTTTGGAAATAATTCGATAGGATTACAAAATCAACTTTATACTTTTAAAAATTCCTTCTTTTAAATTCACCCAATTCTTTCAAAAAGAATTTACTTAAAATTTCCAACTTTAATTTCAAAAATCCAATTTTATTTATTTCTGGTATCCAACGATACCAAAAATACATTCGGCTAAATTATAGCCTTCAACAATTTCAATCACCAATATAATCATTCACATATTATAAATAAATCAACACACAACATATGAAACAAATTCATACAACATATGAAACAAATTCATACAACATATGAAACAAATTCATACAATTTGAGGAATCCAGTTGGATCTCTCCAACCTGTTTCCCTGTATCCATAGATGTTAGCACACCAATTAAATACCCATTCCACTTCGAGGTGGAATATCGCGGTATATGGGTTTTATAAAATATCATCCGCTATTATGCGGCGCATAGGGTCTCATCCGCTATATAATGCGGGAAATCAACAACTCCATATATATATATATATATTACTATATATACTATCGCATCCAAACAATCAATCAATAACTGCAATTCCAATTTTTAATTTGAGTAAGAAGATCTCACCTTTGATTTTTAATTTGCAGTCCATTCCAACTCATTTCCATTTCCGGCTTGTTTCTCGATTTTAGACCTTGTATAAACAATTTATACAATTTATTAATATGTAAATCAATTGACAATAAATTACCATCTGTTAATTTATTTAAACTAATAATTTAATTTTATCGAATGATTTATTTTAAACAAATTTTCTTTTAAATAATTCTCTTAATAACAAAAATAATTTTTAGATAAATAAATTAAACTATTTAATCTCCATAATACGTTACTTTAAAAATAACTAGTAAATGAAAAATAGTTATATGTATATTTATTTCCTTTTGAAATTACATGCACCAAAAATATTAACCTATATACATTTAAGAATCTATTTTTCTTTCTGTCAAAATTTTATCTATATTTATTAACTTTAAAAACAGAATTATACCTCACAGATATATATATATATATATTTTCTGTTTATGTAACATTCATACGTATATAAATTTAAATTAAGGGAAATATCCTTACTGTAATTGATTTATATCTTGCTGTAAACTTTCTGTTTTGAAATTAACGAAATCATTTTCTTCTTCAGATATTTAGTTAAATAATTCTGTAAAATTAACTTAATTAGTAAACTAATATGGATTTACCTTCAACTAGCTGCCGAGCCTAGCCCTGCCCCATCATCGCGATACAGAACTCATCGAATCGCCATTGCCTTGAGAGCGAAACCTCCATCGACCTCGCTTCCAACACTCCGCCTTGTCATGCAAATCGCGCCTCTCCACATCACGAACTTCGAGTTTGACATCTCTAAGCACATCGCGACGAACCCTAGCAGACCTAACTCCTTAAAGCTCGAGCCCGAACAGAGAAATTACGAGAAAAATTGCGAATGCCATCTAGTCGAGTTTGAAGATTTGACGATCGATCTAAAAAAATGAAGGATGGAGGGACTCGATTGAACAGAGGGTAGTATCAATTTTTAAACGAGGCGGTTAATTTCTATTTTGATTTGGGAAATGATTTTCGCGATTCCTTTCAGAGGCCATTATTTTGATTTGAACTGAAATATCTCTCGACTGTTGATGTAAAAGAAAGCAGGAAGTGAGAAGGAAAGAAGCGTACGAGAGAAGCCTACAGTGATAAAACTGATGGAAAAGAAAAGTTGATGTGAAATAATTTCAACTGTAGTTGACTAGTATAAATATTCAATTTAAAATTCAAATTCAAATCGTTCCGATAAAGTCAACTAAAAATTTTTGACTTCCTATCGAGGCGTGCCGCTAGGCGTTGATAATGTTATACGCCTATTCCGAACGCAATGGAAAAGGTTCCGAGTCCAAATTCGATCGTATGGAGAAGATAGCAGTTTGGACCAGTTATTAAATTAAATTTCGATATAAATTCAGCGCGTTTATTCATCGTACGCTCAGACAACAACTCCAAACACTACGAAAATTGAAATCCGGTAATAATACAATATTACGGATCCAATGGGACTGGTTTCGTCAAATTCCGAGACTGCGCCTCGGAAGGCTATTTTTAAATTCAATTCAAACGATAAAATTTCAAAACTGAACAAAACAGTTTCAAATTCAATTCTGAAAGTTCCATTATCTTCAGTATTATCAATATGAATTTTCTAAGCCTCGAAAATATTTTTCATCAGCTTAAAACTGAAGATTTAAAATTTTACCCAACTTCAATAATTAAATTCAATAATTTAAATTGCCAAATTCATTCTGATATTTGAATTTCAAATGAAACTATCTTCCAAACCTTCAAACTCAATTAAATATTTAAATTTCAAATGTCAAAAATTAAGGGTCGTTACATTCTTCCCCCCTTAAAAGAATTTCGTCCCGAAATTACAAGTTAAGAAGAATGATCCAATCCCCGTTAACTATTTTCTCAAATCCAAATAGTTTTAAACAACTTTCCAGAATATTCTTTTATTAAGACACACTAATCTTTTTTCTAACCTTCCAAACTTATTCATAAGTTCAAACAATGTTACTTACTAAACAATTCAAATTTTAATTCGAAACCAAATTTTGAATTATCAAAAATTTTCTAACTCCTTAAATTTTTGAAATTTTTTGCCAGCGTCTCCTTTGCGCGGCTAGCTCGGTACAACTACAAAATGTCCCTACGGACTCCCAGATTTCAAAAGAAAACAAAATGCCAAGTGGCTGGATCAAATACCGAATCAAATTTCATACAGAAATTTAAATATATACCTTTACCGAGCAAATTCCAATTTATCTTCTGAAATCAAAAATCCCAATTTTCTTTTGCCTTTAAACACCTGTATACTTTACTTAACAACAATGTCCAAATTTACTTAGTGGATTCCCAATACCCATTTACTTAAGAATTTCATTATTTATTTCTTAAGTTCAATAAAATTATTTCTTATATTCATTTTTACTACTTCACTACTAAAGTTTATATTCAAATAGAATTCCACTTCCATATAAAATAAATTTGCTTCAATTTACTAATTCATTTCAAATCTCAATACTTTTATTTCCAAATTTTCCATTGAGATTTTCATTTCAAATTTTACTTGAATTCAATTCATCTTCTAACTCTAAATATTGAGTTTTATTCACCTCATTTCAAATTCTAATTTTAAATCATCTGTTGTTAAGTGAAAATTTACAAATATTCCAAAAAAATTCTAACTCCCAAAATTTTCAGAAAATTTTGGCGGAGTCTCCTTTGTACGGAGGAGCTTTTGCAATTTGACAAGAGATATAAATATATATACATCGACCCACTCGGTCGGAAAACAAAAACAGTTCATATTTCCTATTTTTTATTGCGTAGGCGTACCTTTATTAGCATTTTAAGCAAAGCGGCTTATTTATTTAGCTATTTGCGCAACCAAAATGCAGCCAAACGGCTTCCCTACACCTGTACTTACTCAATTTAAATATGTAAGTGACATATATAGGAAATTTATTAACATTTTACTTATTTTCAATAGTGAACACATAGTTTTCATAAGCAATACATTCAAAATTATTTCCATTAGCAATTTATATAGTCTCGATATAAATTAAATTGCTTACAACTACCTCACACATCATTTCTATTCAATTTAAGTGATTTACAACTCACTTTCTTACATTCTATTCATTTTTAAGCGAAATGAATTCATATCCATTTCAATTGATTCAAAAATCAATTTTTATTTGCTTTCATTAACTCATATAATTTTATACAATCTCGTTTGCGTCAACGACAACCATTTATATGCAAATTCAACGATATTCACTTAATAGAATATCCATTCTAGTTTATAACTAATTTAAATTGATACCAACTCAATTTATTTTAATTCCATTTCATTTCCAATTGATTCCATTCAATTCAATTTGCATTCCATATTCACATTCGGTTTATTTCATTAATCTAAACAAATTTCATTCAAAACCATTTCACAAAACTCGACAACAACGCTTTTGTCCAAATATTCCTTAAGTCATTTCAACTCAAAAATACTTCTCAAATAATTATTTTCCAGACTTCTGGAAACCATTTTCAAATTAGAAAATTTAATCCTTTTAAATTTAAATCCAAATCCTTTAATCTGTATTGCAAAAAATTACTCTGGCACTTTATTTTAATTTATAAACTCATTTATAAATTCATATTACCAATTTCATTCCATTAATGAATTTATTTTCAAATACTTCTCTGGAATTCTATTTCAAATTATAAATCACATTTACAATTTACATTTACAAACCCCTTTCGTATATGAATTCATTTCCTTATCCTTTCAATTCATATTTATAAATTTCATTTGTTAAATGAATTTATCTCCAAATCTTTGGTTATATAATTATTTCGTATTCCGTTTCCATATAACAATGATAATAATTCAATATTATCTCTTCCTAACAATCAAGCATCCATATACTATAATAATTTATGGAAAATGATTTCTTTTCCATACAAAAATAGTTTTGGGTAAAATTATTTCATTTACCCTATTTTAAAACAATACTGTGTCAATTTATCTTGTTTAAGAGTTTAGAAACCCCTATCGATTATAGTTGGCCAAACTGAACTGACCAGAATCTATAAACAATCAACCGATAAGTCAACACAACATAAAACAATTTTTTTTGTATTCACTAACAAATACGCACTCATATCTATTATTACACTCACACTCATTCTAGAGTACTACTGACTCTATCTCTAATGAGTAACACCCAACAGAGCCAAGGTTATCGCTTAACCAATTGCTCTGATACCACATGTAAAGGCCCGCAAATCCGTACCCCTTTGAGCCGACAAAATTCCACAACAATTCAGCTCAAAGAGGAACAAAAGTGCGAATCTTTAGGGTTAAAAAGAAGAGGTAGAAGAAGACAAAAGAAAAAGAACATAAACAATATCATAATCTCACATTCGCAGTGGAACAACATATAATAGATGAATGAATAATCTTTATAAAAAGAACTATATCAGTTTATACATACATCATCAGAGTTTACAACAACAACAACACTGGACAGTTATATAAACTTGTCCACATAACATAATACACAGCGGAATAGTACTAGTATAAGTGATACGTCTCGCCATCCAGCTCGCCTCTAGATCTCCACAGCACTTCTGAATTCAAGAATGACCTGATAATCTGACTCTAGTCTGCCCGTGTGGAAAATTATGGGCACCCAGAGTTTAGAAAGGGAACAATAAACTCCAGGTCAGTAGTGGGACTGGTGTGAGATCTTAAAACAGTTATTTTCACAAAGAAATAAAAGAATTTCGCAATGCTTTTGGAAAATGAAACTACCATAAGGCCTCCCTCCACACACACAATGCAAACGCAGAATTGGAGGAGATTTCTCCTTATGATAGTCAAACATGCTTGATACGCGAAATCTTTATTTTTATTTTTATAGTGCATAGTGTCGAAACCATTTCGAAACTATAATATTAATCTTAGCCAGCATACAACCATTATTGTATGCCTACTATAGCTACTATGTTCAATAGCAGGTTACCGCCACATTCCATTGCAGGTTATACAACTAAAACCGTACAAGGTTCGTATTGTTTCTTTGGATTTTCCAACAAATGGTCAGGCTAAGGAACTTCCTATGCCACATGGAAACGCCTCTGGAGGGACGTCCCGAGAACTAACTAGCTCTCTGCCAACACAAGGTCGGGTTACCTCTTACTAGGTAACTACTACACGAGTATGCCACCCCTCGATCGTTTGCGACCTTTATCCGAGGGCCCTCGATCACAAAGCAACAATCCCACAGTAAATAAGATTGATGCCACCACACAAGTAAAGCATCTGGGCACCATACCATGATACCACCTTTTTCCATAAGGAAATGACATACCCTAAAGGGAGCGACCCTCATAACCTTGCCGCATTTTCCTGTTTCGACCATTTCCGGGGTGTGAGGTCCGATGAGGTTACGTCCACAAAGCTACGCTTTACACGAAAGCCTTGCTTTGATCAACAAATGATCAGCAACACACAGCAACACTTAGCATGCCACACTACCAAATTGGGAGTATATCATTGATAACCTTCAACTACATAACCTCTGAGCTCGTACGTCTCAGAGAAGGGTGTTAAGCTAAGAGAATAAATTCTCCGCCACCAACAGAAATGTATTTGAAAGAAATCGGCTTTATATCTCAAAGTGTAATGTCAGACATACAACCATACAAGTCTGTTTCGGGTTCGAACAGAACCGAAGGCACTTCCAAAGAAGCCCTTGCAATCCGGGTATTCACAATCCCGATCGGACTCCCCATCACATATGGAGATCTCTATACTGGAGCAACTCAGTGCAGAGACAATCGATAGGTTATCCTATCGTTCTCGCAAACACCCGGTCTTCAACACCGGTCATCAATTGCGATCCATAACGTCGTATCATTATTCGGAATGGGTTATATGACACAAAGTCCTCTCCCGGCTAAACCGAATAATGAGCGTTTGTTTTAAAAACAATTCAAATGCCATTTCAAAGGCAAATATTGATAGTCGGTTATGTAACTATCAACAACATTCACAACAGTCAACCAATTTAAATAATTTTCCCAAATTATTAAATTTCAAAATATCTTTACAAGATATATATTTTCCACACTTCATCACTTTGAAAACAAATTTCAAATCACTTTTCACTCGCGGAATAAAATTCCCGATATCATTTATTTCCCTTTTCCTTTATAAATCCCATTGTGAATTTAGATTTCCAAATATTCACTTTCAAACACCAAATCAAATTCCAAATTGATTTCTAAATTTATTTCAACACCAAATCAATTTCAAATTGATTCTTCCATTTATTTCAAATACCAAATCAATTTTACAAATTGATTCCCAAATTATTTCAATAGAACAGAACATTTGCAATTTGATTTCTAAGTTTATTTCCAAATAACAAACCATTTGCAAATTTATTTCTGAATTTATTTCCAAATAACAAATCATTTTCATTCAAAACCCCAATTAATTTTCCTGTTGATTTTCCAAAGATTTATTTTCCAATACCAAGTCAATTATCAAATTGATTTCTAGAAATTTATCTTCTTTTAAATAAATCCCTTTATTCTCTCCAAATTATTTAAAATCTGAATTTTTTTATAAATTCTTCAACTTTCGAACAATACTATTCAAAACCCATTTATTAATATCTTTTCCCATATTTTGGAAATAATTCGATAGGATTACAAATTCAACTTTATACTTTTAAAAATTTCTTCTTTTAAATTCACCCAATTCTTTCAAAAAGAATTTACTTAAAATTTCCAATTTTAATTTCAAAAATCTAATTTTATTTATTTCTGGTATCCAACGATACCAAAAATACATTCGGCTAAATTATAGCCTTCAACAATTTCAATCACCAATATAATCATTCACATATTATAAATAAATCAACACACAACATATGAAACAAATTCATACAACATATGAAACAAATTCATACCATTTGAGGAATCCAGTTGGATCCCTCCAACCTGTTTCCCTGCATCCATAGATGTTAGCACACTAATTAAATTCCCATTCCACTTTGAGGTGGAATATCGCGGTATATGGGTTTTATAAAATATCATCCGCTATTATGCGGTGCATAGGGTCTCATCCGCTATATAATGTGGGAAATCAACAACTCCAAATATATAGATATATTACTATATATACTATCGCATCCAAACAATCAATCAATAACTGCAATTCCAATTTTTAATTTGAGTGAGAAGATCTCACCTTTGATTTTTAATTTGCAGTCCATTCCAACTCATTTCCATTTCCGGCTTGTTTCTCGATTTTAGACCTTGTATAAACAATTTATACAATTTATTAATATTTGAATCAATTGACAATAAATTACCATCTGTTAATTTATTTAAACTAATAATTTAATTTTATCGAATGATTTATTTTAACCAAATTTTCTTTTAAATAATTCTCTTAATAACAAAAATAATTTTTAGATAAATAAATTAAACGATTTAATCTCCATAATACATTACTTTAAAAATAACTAGTAAATGAAAAATAGTTATATGTATATTTATTTCCTTTTGAAATTACATGCACCAAAAATATTAACCTATATACATTTAAGAATCTATTTTTCTTTCTGTCAAAATTTTATCTATATTTATTAACTTTAAAAACAGAATTATACCTCACAGATATATATATATATATATATTCTGTATATGTAACATACATACGTATATAAATTTAAATTAAGGGAAATATCCTTACTGTAATTGATTTATATCTTGCTGTAAACTTTCTATTTTGAAATTAACGAAATCATTTTCTTCTTCAGAGATTTAGTTAAATAACTCTGTAAAATTAACTTAATTAGTAAACTAATATGGATTTACCTTCAACTAGCTGCCGAGCCTAGCCCTGCCCCATCATCGCGATACAGAACTCGTCGAATCGCCATTGCCTTGAGAGCGAAACCTCCATTGGCCTCGCTTCCAACACTCCGCCTTGTCATGCAAATCGTGCCTCTCCACATCACGAACTTCGAGTTCAACATCTCTCAGCACATCGCGATGAACCCTAGCAGACCTAACTCCTTAAAGCTCGAGTCCGAACAGAGAAATTGCGAGAAAAATCGCGAATGCCATCTATTCGAGTTTGAAGATTTGAGGATCGATCTAAAAAATGAAGGATGGAGGGACTCGATTGAACAGAGGGTAGTATCGATTTTTAAACGAGGCAGTTAATTTCTATTTTGATTTGGGAAATGATTTTCGCGATTCCTTTCAGAGGCCATTATTTTGATTTGAACTGAAATATCTCTCGACTGTTGATGTAAAAGAAAGCAGGAAGTGATAAGGAAAGAAGCGTACGAGAGAAGCCTATAGTGATAAAACTGATGGAAAAGAAAAGTTGATGTGAAATAATTTCAACTGTAGTTGACTAGTATAAATATTCAATTTAAAATTCAAATTCAAATCGTTCCGATAAAATCAACTAAAATTTTTGACTTCCTATCGAGGCGTGCCGCTAGGCGTTGATAATGTTATACGCCTATTTCGAACGCAATGGAAAAGGTTCCGAGTCCAAATTCGATCGTATGGAGAAGATAGCTGTTTGGACCAGTTATTAAATTAAATTTCGATATAAATTCAGTGCGTTTATTCATCGTACGCTCACACAACAACTCCAAACACTACGAAAATTGAAATCCGATAATAATACAATATTACGGATCCAATGGGACTGGTTTCGTCGAATTCCGAGACAGTGCCTCGAAAGGCTATTTTTAAATTCAATTCAAACGATAAAATTTCAAAACTGAACAAAACAGTTTCAAATTCAATTCTGAAAGTTCCATTATCTTCAGTATTATCAATATGAATTTTCTAAGCCTCGAAAATATTTTTAATCAGCTTAAAACTGAAGATTTTAAAATTTTACCCAACTTCAATAATTAAATTCAATAATTTAAATTGCCAAATTCATTCTGATATTTGAATTTCAAATGAAACTATCTTCCAAACTTTCAAACTCAATTAAATATTCAAACTTCAAATGTCAAAAATTTAGGGTCGTTACATCGAGTATCATTTTGATTCAATCAAAACCTCTATAATTAGTATTTAGTAGCCGGGCCGAGCAACCGGGTAACATTTGCCCCCTAAAGTGTATTATGAGAGTCATCATGATGCACTTTGAACCATAAGCAATCCATGCCCCCACTCTTCTTATACAATCAGGTGGGATCTGATTCTCCATTGCATTATCATCTGTGGTATGGGCCGATCGACGCATACACACCGAACCGCTCATTCGGCATATTCATCGTCGCCCGGCGAGATTACTTACCAAACCACCGAGGTGTTCTGAACCGGCCCACTGGTTAATGCCTGTTCACCTCCCCTTCTTCATATAAAAGCCAACACTTCTCCTCTTCTTTCTTTCACTCTCACTTCAACTCTACAAGACCTTTTAATTTACCTTTCCTTAAATTTCAGCTACTACCTCAACCTTCCTCTCCCATCCAAAGTCCAGTACGTTTGCTCCATAACTCCCCCCGATAACAAGTCTGAACGAACTTTAATCTCAAAATTAACAGTTCCCTAAGCTTCGATTTATTCTCTTAGGTATGAATTTCTCATTCGATTGATTTTTTCTGAATTAGAGGTTTTGTACGAGATTCGAATCCACGAATTTTCTTCAGATTACGGGTGGTAGGAATCGTGTAGATGAAGAAGATGAATCTGAAGTAAGAACATGCCCTAGGTTGGAACTTGATACAGCCTTAACTGAGTTTGAGGCCGGTGAGATGGAGAGGAGAAAGAAAAAGGGTACCGGTGGTTTCTAGGACGCCGGCTCATATTGGGCCACCGAGCGAGGGAGAAGGAAGTAGTAGTGGTTCGGTAGGAGTTAATAAGTTTAAAAGGTGTTGGCTGAGTGTCAATGCCGAGTTGTTAGGTTGGGTGGAAGCTTACTAGTCGGTAGGTTGGGTGTAGTGTACGAGTGAGCGTCGTTCGGTGGGCAACTGGGTGAGCATTTAGGTGACTCGAGAAGATGAGATGGAGGAGAGTGAGTGGGTCGGTGTTCTCTATTCCAGAGTGCCGTTTGGTCCCGAGGGTGAGCACGGGATGGTAGAGGATTAAGAAGGTGGGTAGGTCAAAGTTCGAGTGAGGCTGGTCGGTAGTCTATGGAAGGTAGTGAGTAGGTGGGTATAGGTTAAGTACGGCGCTCGGCATTTTGAGTGGGAAGTTGGAAGTATGTGGTTCGGTATGCGGGTTCAGGGAAGCGATCGGTCTCAGACATCGGATTGGCATTAGCAACCAAAATCTTATTCACTTAAACACAGTACATGTTAAGATCATACATCTCCACGTCTAACCACAGGACAATGAATAATGACAAGAACTTAGGCATACAAGCATATCGAACTCATTTGGATTGATAACTCCCTAGTTCCAACAACTATAAGCCTGAATTCAACTCGATAAAAGCAAATAATAGCCTTCAACATATAGTGCTAATGTCTGAGTTCGAGACCCAAACCATCATAGGGCAAACTCTCGGAGACGGTCAGCGATGACGGTCTTCGAAGATGACAATTTAATGCTCAATCTCACTTCATCAGCCTTTAAATCTTTAACTCTTTCACATTTATGCTCGAATGATCGCACTAGTACACACCACACAGGAGGAATAATTCCGTCGTTATATCTAATATTGATTGTCTTTCAAGTATAGTTCAAATAGGTGTTTACCCAAATTCGATGCTCGTTGAGGATGTCTAGAAAGTCGAGCTTCGCTATAGTTTCAGACAAACCTGAGCCGAGTTCTCAGTAGGAAGTAGTGGGAACTTCGAATCCATCGACAACTCCTATACAGGATATCCCAAACCCGTCAGCGGTAACTATTGACCCGGCTCCTGATGCCATAGACGGAGCTGTTATTCTAGATAATCCTAATGATTCCCAAGCTTCAAAAATCAATGAAACCGCTCTTCGCCGACTATGCTCGATTCACGGAATACCTTTTGACGGCGTATTAGTTCCATCGGGACAAGATCGTCCTCACCTACCCCCAGCTGGATATACAGCTTGCAACAAATTCATGTGCTGGGTCGGTAGCGTGCCACCATTCAACTCCTTTTTCCACAATGTGTTACAGTATATCGGGATCGCCCCGTCACAGCTACATCCCAATAGCCATGCATTCATCTACGGCACTTGCATTCTCTTTATGAGCATCCTATTCAGGCTCCCCACTCCTGGTGACATCCGCTACATCTATCGTCTTAAGAGACGGTCTGATAGTCCATCTTTAATCTTCCTCGAGCCGCACTCCAAGTGTCAAATTCTGACGGGGGCATGGAGTAAATTCACCCAATACAAGCATGAATGGTTCTATGTACGCTGTCCCCCGGGCTTTGCGAGGAGATGGTTGGAAGGAAGTAAGCTTCATTCTCATATCAATATCGGTCTATGGCAGAAAGTGCATTCTTTCTAAACCTTTTTCGATTTTTACAGGTATCAACCCATGTCTCGAAGGCACCGGGTACTCTGAGGCCGTTGAGGCCATTCCTGCTACTCCCATTGAAGACCGGGAGATCAAACTTGTCATTTCCAATGAGTCGCTTTTAAGGTTTGGGCTGTTGGCGGAAGGTCGCCGAACTAGTCTCCCTTCCAGCGTCACTACAATCGGATCTAAGGCAGAGAAGGGTAAAGAACAGGCCGGGCCTTTGGTGCCCCTTACAGGCGGGGCCTCCGACATACCTAAGGAAGGTGAAATTAGAGATGCAGGGGTACCGGGAGCGTCCAGCGAGCATATAAGTCCTCTCTCAGAACCGGTAGCCGACGCACCCGGCATTAATGAACCGCCTCCTCCTTCAAAGGGGAAGAAAAAATTAGCCTACAAACTAAGAAAGTAAACAGTGGGCGGAACCTCGAAGGTTACAATTACTCTGATGGAGAAAGAGCCATCTCCACAACACTTAGAGGGTTCATTGAAAGGCTTATCAGATCTTACTATTCCCGATGACTTTCTCAATTATGGCTTCGACGATCCAAAAGCCCTAAAACTTCATTTGCCTGCGAGGGGCGATGAAGGCGTTCGAGCCCATCGCCAGGGAAAAAAACTCTGATAAGTAAAGCTAAAGAAACCGGTCCGTTGGGGGGAAACACTAGAACACACACTAACACTCACTCTCCACCCCACACTTAAGTTTTAGCCATCATATGATCATCTCTAACTTGTTTTCACTCGATTTCTGTGCAGGTGACATGGGACGCTCACACGGCTTCGACCGCCTTCGAGGTTCCTCTATCTTTCATCACTCTAGACGAGACTCAGGGCCTGGAAAACTCCAAGATAGAGATGACAACAGCGATAGAGACTATCGTCTTCGAGATTCATCGTCTCGAAGGAAAACTTATAGCCACTCTTCCTACCCCAACGATCCTCTTCCTCAACCAGAGCATAGCAGGGATAAATCTGCTCAAAGGGGGTCTCAATCTGAAGCTCCTCGTAATCAATATTCCGGTTCATCAAGCACTAGGCAGTCCCATGAGCTTCACAAGAAATCTGTTGTTTCGACTAAACAAACTTCCTCCAGTCCTGCACATGATCCATCGATAGCAGAAAAGCTAGCTGAGCTTAAAACCACATTTCCAAAAATATGCTTTGATGGACTAAAGTTTCTTCCGATGATCCATCCTATTCCGGGGCACGTTAAACAAAGTGCCATTGCTTGTAATAATGATGTCTATGTCCAACACGACGCATTCGTTCATTTGGTGGAAAAAGTTTCAGAAGTTTCGGTGGAACGTCAGCATGAAATCGATCGCTTGAAACTCGAAGCTATCCACGACAAAGACATTATCAAAGCACAAGATGAAGAGCTTTCCTCGTATAAATCTCAGCTTGAAGTTTCTCAAAAAACCGCTAAAGACACAGCCGAAGCAGTTGATCGTCTGGAAGCTGCACACAAAAAGGAAATTGATGAGGCGGTTCAACGCTGTGGCGCTTTAGCCTTAGAGAAGGATTCCATCCAAAAAGAGAAGAATGCTCTCGCTCAGCGAGTTAAAGAATTGGAGGAGCTACTCCTTAAAGAAAAAGAAGAAAAAACTATAGCCCAAGAAGAGTCAAAACGATATTGTGACGAGATTGTCTCCACACGACTCTTAAAAGCAAAGCTTGACGAGGAGATTTCCAAAGTTGAAGCGCTGAAGGATCCAGCCCATGAAGAGGGCAAAAGAATAGCGCTCTTGGAAATCGATTATCGCCTCGAGGTGGCCACTGAGGCTGGTAGGGAGGAAATTAAGTGCATGTTTGATCCACTCATAGCCGAGTATAACGCTCGAGTTCTCATGCATCGTGACCTAACTTTTCTTGGCGAGGGTTATCTCGAATCTTTGGCCGAAGCATAAGACACTTTGATAAAAATTAAAAAGGTTGAATTGGGAACTGAAGAGGTGGATGAGGAGTCTCTTGTGAAGGAAATACTTCGCAAGAATGAGCGCACTGACCTATCTACGACAAAGGCCCTTTACGAAAGGGACTCTTCCTTATCAAAAGGAAAAAATGACACTGCTGGTCCATCCGGAACCGAGTCCTCAGTTCCTCCTCCTATTCAGCCGACTGGTCGTTCACCATTCGATCCCTTCGAACAACATATTGGCTATGACCCAAAGAAGCCTGGACTTGATATTCACGCTCTATCTCCTATTCCGGAAGGTGAAACTCCCCGAACCATTGAGAGTCAGCTAGAAACTGGTACATAGCTTTTTCTCCCAGAGTTCAAAGGGCTATCGCTTTTGGCGAATAATAAATGTATCCTAACATTTATCTCTTACGATTTCGTGCAGGCCATTCTGACCCCGAGCCAACTCCAAGGAGCGATACTGCAGCAGAAAAGGAGGGGAAAACGGGAGAGGCAACTCAGACTAGAGAGACTCCCGGACCCAATGCTCAAGTGATCAGGGCGCTCGATGAAGACAAATCTGAAATTTATCGCCCATGGAGGAACATGATGAAGTTTAGATCATGGGTGCCTCTGAACACACTTCAAAATCGAGCATGGCGGAGCAAATCATATAAGAGAAGAAGAAGAAGAAAGCTGAGATTAAGATTGAGCCTCAGGTGGTGGAACTTGATGATCCATTGAACAGGCCCCTGAAGGTTATACTCCCGGGTGGAACCTCACCACAGGAAGTCCCTCTTCCTTCCTCGGGCACTACTTCCCTAGCAAGCAAGGCGTCTAGGAAAAAACGCTTGGGAGAGGAGTCTTCAGAGAAACCGAGGAAGGAGAAGAAGTCAAAAAATTAGCTATCATACCTGGCTCAATGCGAATAAGCCTGGATTATGTAATTATCTCTATTTATTCACGTAGTCGTTGTAAATAGATTTTTTGCTCCGGGTTCAGGAGAAGTTGTAGTGAAACTGAATTTTCGATTAGTAAATAAAATTTTGTTTTTTGATGATCTTTGCTACTTAGCTTCACCACCCATCTCGTATCCGAAATCCAAGGTTGTGTGGGTCACTTAAACTCTCGTTTATTTCCGCATGACTCGGAGATTTCTAAATCGCTTATATTTTAGCCTGTGCTCCAGAGGCTGAGTTATTAGCTTGAATCGTTTATATTCTAGTCCGCATTCTGGGGACTCAGAGTACTCTAGTCCGCACTCTGGGGACTTAGAGATTTTTGAGTCGTTTATACTCTAGTCCGCACTCTAGGGACTTAGAGTACTCTAGTCCGCACTCTGGGGACTTAGAGATTTTTTAAGTCATTTATACTCTTGTCCGCACTCTGGGGACTCAGAGTACTCTAATCAGCACTCTGGGGACTTAGAGATTTTTTAAGTCGTTTATACTCTAGTCCGCACTCTGGGGACTCAGAGTACTCTAGTCCGCACTCTGGGGACTCAGAGTACTCTAGTCCGCACTCTGGGGACTTAGAGATTTTTTAAGTCGTTTATACTCTAGTCCGCACTCTGGGGACTCAGAGTACTCTAGTCCGCACTCTGGGGACTTAGAGATTTTTTAAGTCGTTTATACTCTAGTCCGCACTCTGGGGACTCAGAGTACTCTAGTCCGCACTCTGGGGACTTACATATTTTTTAAGTCATTTATACTCTAGTCCGCACTCTGGGGACTTAGAGATTTTTTAAGTCGTTTATACTCTAGTCCGCACTCTGAGGACTCAGAGTACTCTAGTGCGCACTCTGGGGACTTACAGATTTTTTAAGTCAATTATACTCTAGTCCACACTCTGGGACTCAGAGTACTCTAGTCCGCACTCTGGGGACTTAGAGATTTTTTAAGTCGTTTATACTCTAGTCCGCACTCTGGGGACTAAGAGTACTCTAGTCTGCACTTTGGGGACTTAGAGATTTTTTAAGTCGTTTATACTCTAGTCTGCACTCTGGGGACTCAGATTACTCTAGTCCGCACTCTGTGGACTTAGAGATTTTTTAAGTCGTTTATACTCTAGTACGCACTCTGGGGACTCAAGGTACTCTAGTCCGCACTCTGGGGACTTAGAGATTTTTTAAGTTTGGGTGCGCGTTCACGCGCTAGATAAAATAATGTAATTTAATTTTTGTCACAGAACTGTAACAAATGGAAACATCAATAGTTCATGGAAAAGACGGCTTCAAGCCTTTATTGATCATGACAAATGGAAACAAACTGAATTGTCTTATTACATGCTAAAAACTAAGAACAGCAAAGTGAACATACACTGGAAATAATTGCAACTAAAATGTAAAAGAAATAAACTAGGTGTAATAGCGACGCAAATGCTCGCTATTCCATATGCGGGGAAGTGTCACACCATCTACGGTCGCTAGCTTGAAAGTTCCTTCTCCAAGCCTCCGTTCGATGACATACGGACCTTCCCATGTGGGATTCAGATGTGATGGGTCAGAAAGACTCGCTTCAAAATGAGATCACCCACATCGAAAATTCTCGGTCGAACCTTTTGATTATAATATCAAGCAACTCGGTGCCTATGTGTAGCTGCTCTTAAATCAACTTTTCACGTTTTTCGTCAACAAAGTCCAACGATTCCAATAAGAGATTCTGATTTTCCTTGGGGTCTAATAAGTTACCCGATGGGAAGGAACTTCAAGTTCCACGGGTATCACAGCTTCAGTTCCGTATGCCAAGGTGAATGGAGTATGGCCAGTCGCAGACTTGTGGGTGGTTCTGTAAGCCCAGAGCGCTGTCGGAAGCTCATCCACCCACTTTCCTCTAGCCTTCTCCAAGCATTTCTTCAATATTGACTTGATTATTTTATTTACTGCTTCAACTTGTCCATTCGCTTTGGGGTGAGCGACCGCTGAAAACCTTTTCTCAATGTGATACTTTTGGCAGAATTCTTTGAACTCCCTACTTTCAAATTGAGTTCCGTTGTCCGTAATGATAGTTCGTGGGAGGCCCAAACGGCATATGATGTTTCGTACAACGAAATTAATTACCTTTTCGTTGGTGATCGTAGCTAAAGGCTCTGCTTCTGCCCACTTGGTAAAGTAATCGACCGCAAAAATTGAATATTTTGCACCACCTTTGGAAATTGGTAAGGAACCGATTATATCGATCCCCCAAATTGCAAATGGCCATGGACTAACCATTTCTGTGAGTTTTGTTGGCGGAGCTCTCGGGATTTTCACATACTTTTGACATTTGTCACATCTTCTTACGTAGTCCGCAGCATCCCGATTTACAGTCGGCCAATAGTATCCATCGCGGAGGATCTTTTTTGCTAGGGTTTGCCCCCCGGTATGGTCACTACATTCTCCTTCGTGAACTTCCCTCAAGACTCGTTTTATCTCATCGAGCGCGATGCACCGAAGCAAGGTAACCGAGAATCCCCTCCGATACATTATTCCGCCCTGCATTATATATCGTGAAGCTTTGCGAATGACTTGTCATCTTTCGTTCTTTCTATCGGGTAAAGTCCCATATAGTAAGTATTGTTTGAATGGGGTTATCCATGACTCCCTTTCAATTTTTGTTTCTAGCACAAAATCTACTTCCAACTCGTTTATACTTGGAAATTGTAAAACTCCGACGGGAACCAAGCCCATCTGTTGTGCATCGCCAGTACTTGCGAATTTTGCCAATGAATCAGGTTCCCTGTTTTGTTCACGCAGGACGTGCGAAATATCGTAATATTCAAGGTCTACCAATAGTTCTTGAACCCGAGCAAGGTATGGAGCAAGCCTCTGCCCCTTTGTTTGATAATCTCCTCGTACTTGGTATACCTCCAATTGCGAGTCACAAAAGATCTCAACCGATCTTACTCCAAGTTCCCTGATAAGTTTTAAGCCAGCAAGCAATGTTTCATACTCAACTTCGTTATTTGTAGCTGGGAAATTAAGTTTCAAGGCATAACAAATTGATCGGTTTTCAGGGGTTACAAGAATGACTCCAGTCCCAGAGCAATGGTCGTTGGATGCCCCATCGGTGTATAGTTTCCATCGAATGGAGGGAATAACATCATCACTCTTTGGTTCGTCTGATATGGTGAATTCTGCGATGAAGTCTGCTAGTGCCTGCCCTTGGATAGCCCTCCGTGGTAGGTAGGTGATATCGAATTGACTCAACTCAATATTCCATTTCAGTAACCTCCCTGAGGTCTTTGGTCGTTGGAGTACCTGTCGCAAAGGTTGATCGGTATAAACACTGATCGGATGTGCCTGAAAATATGGACGAAGCTTGCGTGATGCAATCACCAAGCAGTATGTTAGCTTTTCAATTTTAGGATAATTTCTTTCTGCTCCCGTTAAACGTTTACTGACATAGTACACCGGCTTTTGAACTCGGTCCTCCTCGCGAACCAAAGCTGTAGTGATGGCATGTTGAGACACGGCCAAGTATACATACAACACTTCATAGTCTATAGGCTTCGACAACATCGGGGGACTTTCCAAATGTCTTACCAAAGCTCGGAATGCGTCCTCGCAGTTGGGAGTCCATTCAAAATTTCTCTTCCCTTTCTTTATTACATCGAAGAAGGGAATGCACTTGTCCATCGCTCTGGATATGAATCGACTTAACGCGGCCACTTTTCCGTTCAGGCTTTGTACTTGCTTTATGGTTCTAGGCACTTTTATGTCTCGAATAGCCTGAATATTTTCTGGGTTAGCTTCAATTCCCCGTGCATTGACGATAAAACCCAAAAACTTCCTCGTCGCAACACAAAAAGAACACTTTAAGGGATTGATTTTCATCCCGTAGTGTCTGAGTATATCAAACATCTCCGCCAAGTCTCGTACGTGGTCGTTTGGCTGCCGTGACTTCACGAGCATGTCATCCACATAGACTTCCATCATCCTACCAATTTGGTCTTTAAACATCCGATTCACCAGACGTTGATAAGTTGCTCCTGCATTTTTCAATCCGAAAGGCATCACTACATAACAGTATAGTCCAATGTCTGTGACAAAACTAGTATGTTCCTGATCTGGAATGTGCATCGGGATTTGATTATATCCCGAGTATGCATCCATAAATGACAATAACTCGTGCGTTGTTGTTGAGTCGACCAGCTGATCAATTCTAGGTAAAGGGAAACTATCCTTAGGGCATGCTTTGTTCAGATCTGAGTAATCCACGCAGGTCCTCCATTTCCTATTCGCTTTTCTCACTAGTACAGGGTTAGAGACCCATTCTAGGTAGAGGGCGTCACGGACGAATCCATTGGCTTTGAGTTTGTCCACCTCCTCTCTGAGAGCAGCGGACCTCTCCGGGTCCATACCTCTCCTTTTTTTGCTTCACCGGCACGTATTTCGGGTCTATGTTCAACATATGACTCGCAATGGTGGGAGAAATCCCACACATATCGAAATGCATCCAAGCGAAGACATCCAGATTCGCTCGGAAGAAATCAGTAAGATCCTCGATCATCGAGTGGTTGAGTTGTGATCCAATCTTTAGTACCCGCGATGGGTCATCGCGGCTGACTGGAATGTCAATGTTAGTTCAGCCGGCGCTGCTTTTGCCTCCTTAGGTTCCTCATCATCGTCCCTCGGATCTATGTCTCTATAGATCCGATCATGCTGCCCGAGCCAAGGCTTGAGCATTACTTCTCAATCTTCAGTAACTCGGATGCGGACGGAGTTGTCCACAACCTTTCCTTTCTCTCTTCGCTGGGCCTCTCTCAGCTCAGCCACATAACACGCACGACTAGTTGCCTGATCACCATGCACAACACCAACTCCTTTATCCATCGGAAACTTCAAGGTTAAACACCACAGGGCCAAAGCTGCCCTAAACTCTCCCAGGGCCGGTCGACCCAGAAACACATTGTACGGAGAATCGACATCCAAAACGATGAATGGTAGGATCCACACCCTCCTACGTTCACCTTCTCCAAGTTCAACTGGTAATTCAACAAAACCCACTGCATCAGTAGCCGCCCCATTAAAGCCATGGATACGGGCTTTAGAGGGTTTTATAGGTCCTTTGTCTCCATCTTCATCTGGTCATATGCTTTTTTGAAGATGATGTTAACAGAACTTCCACAGTCAATCAGTATTCTTCTAACAAAAGCTGGCCCAATAGTGGCCGAGATGACCATCAGATCAATGGTAGGTGCCTCTACCTGATCGGCATCTCTACTTCTGAACACTATATCATCCGTCATCATTCGCTGTTGCTTAGCCAGTGTTATGAGGGTTACATATGTGTAATTGTATTCTTTTGTATACATTTATATTTTGTAGTTGTTTGTTTCTTTTGCCTTGTGATATAAGGCCCAGCCTATTTGTATTTTGTGGGCTTTACTGGGCTGAAAGTGTTATGTATATATACTCTTTGGTTTGTGAATAACAAGTAACGATTTTGGCTTTCTTATCTGATAATCTGTTAACATGGTATCAGAGCCAAAAGTTGTTCAAATTCATAAATCCCACTAGGACTGCTTCTTTGTCAATCGATCGTCTGATTTGTCGATTACAGTCGATCTCAGATCTTAGCTTGTTTAAGTCATGGGAGAAAACAAGGTTATTCACGATACCGTTCAGATGATGCCCAAGATCACCGATCACAAGTTGAATGATCGAAACTATTTGAATTGGAGTAAAACGATTCGTCTCTACCTCAGGAGTATTGACAAAGGCAATCACCTAACTGAAGATCCACCAGCTGCTGATTCTAAAGAAGAGAAGGATTTACTGTGGCTACGAGATGATGCTCGTCTATTTCTTCAGATCCGGAATTCAATTGATACAGAAGTGATTGGTTTAGTAGATCATTGTGAGTTTGTGAAAGAATTGATGGAATACTTGGAGTTTTTGTACTCTGGTAAAGGAAATTTGACGAGAATGTACGATGTATGTAAATCGTTCTATAGAGCAGAGAAACAGGAGCAAACATTAATGAGTTACTTTATGAATTTCAAGAAAATATATGAGGAATTGAATCTGTTGCTTCCATTTAGTTCAGATGTTAAAGTTCAACAGCAGCAGCGAGAACAAATGGCTATAATGAGTTTTCTTGCGGGATTGACACCTGATTTTGAATCTGCAAAATCGCAAATCCTATCTGGATCTGATGTATCATCTTTGAAGGAGGTGTTTAGTCGAATCCTACGAACTGAAATTATTCAGACTCCAAGTACTCCAGTTGACAGTGCGTTGATTAGCAGTAGCAAGAATTATGAACAGCCGTGGAAATCAAGTTCCCAATCTGATAATAGGCAATCTGGGAATAATTCTTCTACTAAGAATGTTCAAGGAAATAGATCAGGAAGTCAAGGGAAGTTCTGTGCATATTGCAAGAAGCCGGGCCATACTAAGTTTGAATGTAGGAAGTTGCAGTACAAAAATTCAGTGGCAAACAATACAGCTAATTCAAGTAAAACGGTGCTATTAACTGCTGATGAGTACAATAACTATTTGAAATATCAAGAAGGGTTGAAGAACAATACACCAAGTGAAAATTCTTCTTCAGTCACTATGGTTGCTAAAACTGCTAATGGTGAGAATCAAACATCTAAGTGGGTCATAGATTCAGGTGCTACTGACCATATGACAGGTAATTGTCGTTTATTTTCTGATATTCACTTAAACAAGTCACCACATGCTGTTACACTAGCTGATGGATCACAAACTTATGTACAAGGATCAGGAAATGTAGATTTACATCCTCACTTACCATTGAGCTCAGTATTATACTTACCGAATTTGTCGTTTAATTTACTATCTGTGAGTCAAATTACTCGTAATCTCAATTGTTGCATATCTTTCTTCCCCGATTATTGCTTGTTTCAGGATCTTGTGACGAAACAAGTTATTGGTAAGGGTCAACAAACTGGAGGATTATATACACTCAATGCTGCATCTACTGACCATATCACATGCTCAAGTATTGATTCTGCTCTAAAGACTCATTATCAGTTAGGGCATCCATCACTTGCCTTACTAAAAAAACTATGTCCACAATTTAATTCTATATCTACATTAGATTGTGAGTCTTGTCATTTTGCTAAGCACCATCGTATAAGTTTGAGTCCTAGAATAAATAAAAGAGCTTCTTCAGCATTTGATTTAGTTCATTCAGATATATGGGGACCGTCTTCCACTGTGTCAAAGAAAGGATATAAGTACTTTGTAACCTTTGTGGATGATCATACTCGTGTAACTTGGTTGTACTTAATGAAAAACAGATCAGAATTATTTTCTATATTTTCTATGTTTTGTGCTGAAATAAGAAACCAATTCAATGTATCAATCAAAACTCTAAGAAGTGATAATGCTAAAGAGTACATGTCCAGTCAGTTCAGTACTTATATGGCTAAGTATGGTATGCTTCATGAGACATCATGTGTGGATACAGCAGCTCAAAATGGAGTGGCAGAGAGAAAAAATCGACATCTCATTGAAACTACTAGAGCACTTCTATTTCATATGAATGTTCCCAAAGTTTTCTGGGCAGATGCTGTGAGTACGGCATGTTTCTTAATCAATAGAATGCCTTCAACAGTGTTAAACTACGAGGTTCCTATTCAAGTCTTATGTCCAAATAGAACCATATATCCAGTCAAACCCAGAATTTTTGGTTGTGTATGCTATGTAAGGGATGTGAACCCACAGTTAACCAAACTAGACCCGAAATCATTGAAATGTGTATTTGTTGGATACTCGAGACTTCAGAAAGGATATGCATGTTTTTGTCCCAGTCTTCATAAGTATTTTGTATCAATTGATGTAACATTTGTAGAAGATGTACCTTACTTTTCTCCAGCAGTTAAAGAATTACAGAGTGAAGAGGAAGATTTCATAATCTATCCTGCTGATCCACCTCAGGACAGTGCACAAAATGATGAAGAAAATATTAGTGTTACGCAAGAAGATGAGATAAACTTCCCAACAGTGGATGATAGTGAAGTCTCAAGACCAGATCCTAATCTGGATCTACCTATTGCACTTCGAAAAGGTAAACGCAAATGTACATATCCTATATCATCATATGTTTCATATGACAAATTAGATCAAACTTCTGCATCATTTGTATCTACTCTTGATAAAATTACTGTTCCTAAAACTGTGAAAGAAGCTTTATCTAAATCTGAATGGAAAATGGCAATGTTAGAGGAGATTGAAGCATTAGATCAAAACCATACCTGGGAGTTAGTTCAGTTACCAGAAAATAGAAAGGTTATTGGGTGCAAATGGGTGTTTAATGTCAAAATGAATCCAGATGGTTCCGTGGCTAGACTTAAAGCTCGTCTAGTTGCTAAAGGTTATGCACAAGTTTATGGAACTGACTACTGTGAAACCTTTTCCCCTGTAGCTAAAATGACCTCAATTAGATTGTTTATTTCTTTAGCAGCAACACATAGTTGGGAGTTACATCAATTAGACATAAAGAATGCTTTCTTACATGGGGACTTAAAGGAGGAGGTATATGTTGAGCAACCACCTGGTTTTGTTGCTCAGGGGGAGCAAGGAAAGGTATGTAGGTTAAAGAAAAGTTTATATGGGTTGAAACAAAGTCCAAGAGCATGGTTTGGCAAATTTAGTCAAGTAATTGAGAAATTTGGTATAATTAAAAGTAACTTTGACCACTCTGTATTTTATAAGATTTCACGAGAAGGAATAATTCTCCTTGTAGTCTATGTTGATGATATTGTGATAACTGGAAGTGATAAGAAGGGAATTATTGATCTTAAAACATTTATTCAAGCTCAGTTTCATACAAAAGATTTAGGTGAGTTGAAGTATTTCTTAGGAATCGAAGTGATAAGAGATAATGGACATATCTTCATGACACAAAGAAAGTATACACTGGATCTGCTTTCAGAAACAGGACATTTAGGTGCAAAACCATGCACAACTCCTATGGATACAAGCCAGGGATTAACAACTGAAGGTGAATTGTTTGATAATCCAGAAATGTATAGAAGGTTAGTTGGCAAATTAAACTATCTAACAGTAACAAGGCCTGACATTGCTTTTCCAGTCAGTGTTGTTAGCCAATTCATGAATTCACCTACAATACATCACTGGAATGCACTCAAGCAAATTCTATGCTATCTGAAGGGAACAGCAGGTAAAGGCATTGAGTATACTAATCATGGTCATAACAAGATAGAGGGTTTCACTGATGCTGACTGGGCTGGATCTAAATCAGATAGGAGGTCAACATCTGGGTATTGTGTCTTTGTTGGAGGTAACCTAGTGTCATGGAAAAGCAAGAAGCAGACTGTTGTGTCTCGTTCAAGTGCTGAGTCAGAATATAGAGCCATGGCAAATGCAATTTGTGAGTTGATGTGGTTGAGTCATGTGTTGTCTGAATTAAAGATGAAGAAGGTAGAATCAGTAGACCTGTGGTGTGATAACCAAGCAGCGGTTCATATTGCAACCAACCCAGTTTTTCATGAGAGGACAAAGCATATCGAGGTGGACTGCCATTTCATCAGAGAGAAGGTACAAATGGGGTTGGTAAATCTGAAGCATGTTCGGTCTGGTGATCAGCTTGCAGATTTATTCACCAAGGCGTTGAATGGAGCACGAATTAGATTCCTGAGTGACAAGTTGGGCATGATAAATGAATATGCACCAACTTGAGGGGGAGTGTTATGAGGGTTACATATGTGTAATTGTATTCTTTTGTATACATTTATATTTTGTAGTTGTTTGTTTCTTTTGCCTTGTGATATAAGGCCCAGCCTATTTGTATTTTGTGGGCTTTACTGGGCTGAAAGTGTTATGTATATATACTCTTTGGTTTGTGAATAACAAGTAACGATTTTGGCTTTCTTATCTGATAATCTGTTAACAGCCAGAGTTCCATTTTCCGTGTTTGAACAACATTCAAAACCTGCATGCTTTAAGAAACTAGCATAGCGCTCCATTTCTTGCCAATTCTTGTCTACAGGGTGAGGCCCACCTCCTATCGTGTTTATGACTAATCTACCTCCAGTCTGAATGGGTTCCTCAGACCGTCGTGGGGCCTGTCCGCGATTGGGGTCGGATGTCCCTTGTCCGCCTTCCTGAGGGTTCTTTACAAACTCCTGTAACTTTTTCTGTCGAATCACCTTTTCAATCGCATCATGGAGGTGCCTACAATCCTCAGTATTGTGCCCGTAAGTCTCATGGAAGCGGCAATACTTCCCAGTCCTCTTTTGCTCTTCGGTGGACTCTTTTGGGCGTGGCTTTCGATATTGGAAAGTATTACAAGTCGATAAGTAAATATTTTCCAGAGATGCATTCAGAGGAGCGTATTCATTGTAAGTTGGGATCCTTGGTTTCCACTTTCCGACTTCCCTTTTCTTTATGGAATTTCCTCCTCCGGATCCTTTTGACTGCTCAGGCTTGTTTTGAACATTGACCTGGACTTTTCCAGAGCTGTCACCAGACTGTTTTACAGCAATATTTTTTTGCACAGTCTCCTTGCCGGGTCCTGGTGCATTATCTCGCCTCGTCCACCTGGCTCCTCCCTTCTTATAAATTGATGCGCCTTTGAATAAAAATGCTCCAACGTAGCCGAGGCTTTCCTGCCAGCCAATCACCAAACTCTGAATCCGGATCTACTCCTCGCATTACGGCCATTAAAATGGGATGGTCATTCGGGTTGCTAACTTCAGTAGCAGCAATGTGGAATCTTTGTAAGTACTCCTTTAACGATTCCCCTGGGGCCTGAATTACACTAGACAAGGACATAACATCCTTGGGACGAGTGGCATGAATCCTGAACTACTCCACAAATTTCGTCGCTAATTCATCAAAATTGGAGATAGACCGTGGAGGAAGTCGGGTAAACCACATGGTAGCGATTCCAGATATAGTTATTGGGAAACACCTACATTTAGTTGCATCATTCGCCCTAGCTGAATCCATCATCCACCCATACCTCATTACATGCTGTCAGGGATCAGTCTTCCCCTCGTAGGCCGGGATAGTCGGCATATTAAACTTCCTGGGGTACTCAACTTGTAGGATAGCATCTGTGAACGGAGTATGACTCCTAGATATTCCCCAATTATCATTAGTTAAACCTTGATTTTCCCTCATCAGCTGTCTGACCATGGCTGATAGGTCTGGGGTTTGTATGGAGGATGGTAAGTTGGAATCCGTCCTGCGGGACCATTCCGGTTGGTGCCTCCTCTGTTGGCGATCTACCAAATGTGTATCCTGGGGACCTACTTCGTCATGACCTTGGTGAGCCAGTCGTCCAGCCTCCACCCGTGCTCCAGATCCTAAGTTTACTGTTTAAGCTTGAGTGCGATTTCCCTGGTGCACTGCACCTGTTTGCATTGTTTCAGTTCTACGGCGTCTATGCCTGGGAGGTTCATCAAATGAAGCAGAGCTGTCAGACGAGGAGTAGGAAGCGGGACTTCCTCCAGAATTCTGATGTTGTTGTTGAGTAAGCTGAGTCATGAGGATGGCATTAGCTTGAATCCGCTCGTTAAGTTGTCTCCTACTTTCCATGAGTTCTCTCATCAGCTCGTTGAACTCTGTCCTGGTGACAGCTTCCATTTGGTTTTGGGCGGTGATGGTCCCTGCGCCTGGATTAGCTTGTTGATTGCTGGGTCCTACTTGTTGGACGCTAGCGATCTCGTTGACATCTGCATTGTGTGAGGCTAATCTAGTACGTTGTCTTCCCATTGTAGAGTTATCGGTTGGAACTCTGAGTAGAATCAATGGACTTCTTGCGAACGAACTCGGATCTTCTTCGGGGGATTTCCTCAATCTAGTAGCAACAAAGGAGATCCTAACAGCCTGAGAATGCGGTTCTCGATGAAGGCACCAAAATGTTAGCACCAAAATTGGTCACTAACACCCAAGAAAAGATTTGTGTAGAGAGATTAATGAAGGTAGAAAATTAAAATAGAGGAATGTATGCAAAATTAACTACTGAAACAAGAACATCAGAATTATAGTCCGTACACGAACAACTTGATTACAAGTTTGGATCGAAAATAGATGAGTCTTTGAAATGGCAGAGTCTCCCCGGAGTTCTCGAAAAAAGGTCCTCTTTCACTGCGCCCCTCCCCCTCTATTTATAGATGAAGATAGGCTGAAATTCCTCCACAGGCCCAGGAACAAGGTACTTCGGCCCGTAGCATGTGACTTCTGCACACCGAGCTAGGTATGCCGAACGAGACACGCCGAATGACAGATGTCGATCCAGGGTGGCCGAACGGTGGTTATCGGGTGATTGACTCAAAGCGAGCTCTCAAAGGACTCGGAGTAACCCGCGGCTGAACTCGAAGTGAAGCAATGCCGAACTCCTCAATCTGATGTCGACTTCCGCGAATCAGTTAAATCCCTCTTCTTGCTTTGCAACAACTATATCGAACGCTCGTGCCGAAACAACCTCGCCCGGATGACAACGGCTCCTCCATCCCGACCGAACCACTTGGCCTCCCAATCCTGGCCGAGCGATATACACCGGACCATACAGACTGAACGAGAAATACCGAGCCATGTTAGCCGAATGAAGCGGTCGAGCGACGTGCATTGAGTCCCTTCTAACACTTTTCTTCCCACCGAGCGACATACATCACCACACCAGGTCGAACCATGCATGTAGGCCGACCCGTGTACTCAGGCCGGACCACATATTCAAACTAAACGATGTATCCAGGCCGAACGGCTCTTGCATGTCGAACCATGTATACTGGCCGAGCCGTGCTTTCGTACCGAACGACGTGTACATATGCTAAACCTCTCAATTCGAGCCAACCTTTTACATTTTCCAACCTTCCTCTGGCTCGAGTGTCATTTTGATTCAATCAGAACCTCTACAATTAGTATCTAGTAGCCGGGCCGAGCAACCGGGTAACAGAGAATATATTCGAAATATATATATATGCAGTCGAAGTAACAAAACAGAAGTAGTTCGATGAGTCAAGGCCGAGAAAAAATCAACATAGGTCAAACATATTCGAAGACATTTCAAATTCGTATATATACTAACACGATGAACAAGTCAGAGCAGAAAGGAATTGAACAAGTCGAAGTCAAGTTTATCTCAAAATTCACGATGTCGAAGTCATAGGAGAAAAGATCAAAACCGACTCAGAGAAAATCAAACAATATCAGAGATATAACGAAGTCAGAAACATCACAAGCATTCATGCAAAATCGAATGGCCGAACAAAATTTTGGAAGAATTCAAACCAAATTATACGAATGATAAAATAGGGTTTTAATCCCTATAAATTCCCATATCATCATCGGTAATAGAAGCATTCGAGTTCAAGCAAATCAACAAGTAAAACAAAAGCATAAATCACATACCAATTTCGTGTCATTCGAACTCGAATCAAATTGAAGCTACCGAGAACAACTCAAGAAAATCAATTGATGAAGCAACAAGAAGTAGAAGCATATTTCAATCGATCACAACAAAAAGGCAGCGACTTCAATTTTCCAGAAACCCTAAATTTCGAAGAGGAACGAAGAAGGAAACGGCCGCACAATAGAAGAAAAAGAAAAAGGAAAGAGCATCTTATTTTTTACAGCACTAATTATTGTTTGGGCCGGTCTTTTATTTCATGTTGGGATTAAAGTGTTAAATTAGAGTTTTGTTTTGTTTTTATTTATTTTGTAATTTTCCTTTTTAAATTGTGTAAATTCTAGTCGTGTGACTAGGGATGAACTACGGTGGTGTAGTTCGAGAATTCGCAACTCAGTGGTTGAGTTGTGGCAGGGTTTTAAGCATAGAGTTAGGTTAGTCATTAGCGGGTGTCACAATTTTACGTGTGTAAGCATCTGACTACTTAATTTCTAGTAGGAACCCTAGGGGCAGCACGTAGGCAGGGTTTTGTCGTAGCTGGGTAAATATGTGTGTGATCTCTACTGCATTATTATCTGTGATTGTTTTTTTATTTCCGCATTAATTTTTATTATTATCGAAATCACCCTATTCACCCCCCCCCTCTAGGGTGAAAATGATCCTATAAAGTCTTGAGACAATGCTACTTACAAACTTCTCATGCCATTGCATGGGTGCCTGCTTCAGACCATAAAGAGATTTTATCAGTTTACAAACTTTCTTTTCTTGGCCTGGATTTATAAAACCCTCTGGTTATTCCATGTATATCTCTTCTTCTAAATCACCATCTAGAAAAGCGGTTTTCACATCCATTTAGTGTATTACAAGTTTATGAATAAACGCAAGTGATATTAACCAACGAATCGAAGATATGCGAGCAACATAAGTGTATGTTTCAAAATAATCCACTCTATATCTTTGCTTATAACCCTTTGCTACTAATCTGGCTTTAAATTTATCAATGGATCCACCAATATTCAACTCTTTCTTAAATATCCATTTGCAGCCTATTGGTTTGTACCAGGAGGTAAATCAGTCAAAATCCAAGTTCGGTTTACCAAATTGAATTAATATCATCATTGATAGCTTCTTTCCAGAAAATAACATTTATGAAACTCATAGATTCAGAATAATTTTTTGAGTAGTCATTGACATTCAATACGTATCTCGTGATGTTAAACATTTCATTCTTACTTCCTTCTACAAGATACGTAATGAAGTCAGGACCATAGTCTTTTTCTGTCCTTGCTCTTTTACTTTTTCTTCATTCAGTGTCCTATTCAGGTACTAAAACATTCTCGTTGTTTTGAGAAGAGGTATAATCTTCATCATTGTTATCATTAGTTTCAATATATTCTGAACTAGATGATGCCAATGGATTCTCGCTAATTTGATGTTGGGCTATACACTTATTTTCAAAAAATTGCACATCTACAGACTCAATTACTTCAAAAGTATCAAGAATAATAAAATGATAAGTTATACTATTAAGAGAATAACCTATGAAAGCACATTTAAAGGTTCTATTTCCTAAATTTGGTATTTTGGGAAATGGTTTTCTAACATATGCTAAACATCCCCAAACTTTAAATATTGATAAGTTAGGTTTTCATTTAAGCCATAGTTCGCAAGGAGATATATTCTTCTTTTTCAAAGGAACTCTGTTTAAAATAAAACCTGCAGATGGCATTGCCCCATAAGGTGTTAGGTAAATTTGAACTAATTAGCATAGCATCAACCATTTCTATTCATGTCCAATTTTTTACTTTCAACGACTCCATTTTGTTGAAGGGTATAAGGAGCAGTACACTAATGAATTAATCCTTGCTGTTAACAGAATAAAGTGAAATCATCTGAAAAAAATATTCACCACCACAATCAGAATGTAAAACTTTTATTTTAAGTCCTGATTGCATTTCAACTTCAGCCTTGTAAATTTTAAATTTATCAAAGACTTCATCTTTCGATTTCATTAGATAAACATAAGAATATCTAGAGTAATTATCAATAAATGTGACATAGAATTTATTTCCACCATATGTTGTGTGACCTTATAAATCACCAACATTGCTATATATAAGGTCAAGCAGACTAGTCTTCCTTTCTATAGATTTAAAGGATATTCTATGTATCTTTGCTTGAACACAAATTTCACATTGAGAGATGGAATCAAAATTGCAATCAGAAATTAATCCTAACTAATTCATATTTTTAAGTGAACCATAATTAATATGTCCTAATCTAGCATGCCATAAATCTACAGAATGAACGATATAGGGAGAAGTTTTCTCTATTAAATTCAACTTAATCATGCCGTTACAAGAATATCCTCGTCCAATGAACTTTTCGTTCTTGGATAACACTAATTTGTCATACTCATACACTATCTTGAATCATCCTTTGTTAAGCAGGTATCCAGAGACCAAATTCTTGCAAGTATCGGGTACATGAAATCATTAACTAAAGTGAGAGCTTTCCAGAAGTGAATGGGAGTTTTATAGTGCCTTTACCAATCACTTTGTTGCAAACATTATTTTCTCCAATAACTTGATTTTCATCTCCGCTAATTTCTACGTAGTTCTTGTAAAGACTACGGACCTTGAATATATGAATATCTGCTCCAGTATCAAGCCACCAATCATTTTCTACGCCCCCAACATAGTTTGCTTCTTGCACTACTGCCACTAATGTATCTTCGACTATACTTGCCTACATTTGTTTCTTTCATTGACAATAGTCACTGGCATAATGGTTGGGCTTGTTACAACAATAACAAGCAACTTTTTTCTTATCTTTCTTAGAATGATTTTCTTTTTAAACCGTGTCTCATTCTTAGGCTCCAATAAATTTATCGATTCAATAATATTTGCTTTAAAATGAGACACGGTTTGCGGATTATTATTTTGTTCTCTTTTACGAGAGTCCTCTCCTATGCGAAGATAATGTTTTAAATTCTCTAAATCATAATCCATCTCCACGTGTTTCAATTTCGTTTTATAATCATTCCAAGAGTGAGAGAGTATAGAAATTATAGCTCCAATAACAAAGATTCAGGGACTTCAATCTTGGCATCTTTAAGTTGATTTACTATATATAATTTCACTAACTTGTCCAATAATGGACTTATTATCATTCATTTTAAAATCCATAAATTTTCATACCAGGAATTTCTTGTTACTTGCCTCGAATATTTGATATTTACTCTCTAGTGCAGTCCAGAGTGGTTTGGCTATTTCCAGACTTCTATGTTCATTGTACATAAAAGTAGACAGTGCGTTGAGTATGTGTCCTCTAAATAGGAAATCATCTTCTTTGCGCTTCACACGTTTCACTTTCAACTCATCCGTAATTTTTGATGTTTCTTCGGGTATAACCTCCAAATCATCTTCAAGAATGTAGAAGAGTTTGACGGTGATAAAAAATAACCTCATAGTTTCTTGGCATCATGTGAAGTTTTCGCTGTCATACCATTCCAAACGCGCCTAGTGTTGATTCATGACTTGTAGGGCATTGATGTTGCTTGAACTCGAATTATCTATGGTTGAATGTACTGTCCAAATTTTTTTGGAAAGTGATCGATGATTCGAGTATTGTGATGAGGAGATTGCTGTACTTCTGACTTCAATGAGCTACTATGTAGATTCTTTTAGACAATAGTTCGGCCCAATAGGTACAAACAAGATTGATGAAGCCTTGAAACAACGTAACCAGATTCAAAGTTTGTACGACTGTGATTCGGCCAAGACACACTCTTTTATTAATTTCCGATGATGCAAAAGTAGAGAAGAGAGTTGAGAAGAAGAAGATAAGACTTGAAAGACTTTTCAGATGTTTCTGATTAGCAAAACCTTTCAGGCGTTACTGATATTCAGAATGAAGAAGTGTTCTGAAATAGTTTTAGTAGGTGCAAATTTCAAAAGAAGAATTAATTTCTGCAACATTTTCTGGGTGTTGCAAATTTATAGTTGTAGAGAGGGGTCTTTTCGCCAAGGGATGCGTCCCAACGACAATAAGCATTATAATTTGCGAAGAATATTATTCGGAACCCAAACCCGACCCGATTTGATCGACGATGGTGGGGCACGCATATGGTGATTATGCATGGTTTTCCTCGCCACAATAGAGCAAACATTTGGATGCTCACATGGTCCAACCTTCTCTTGAGGAAGCTATATTTAAATAAATACAGTTCCTTGCATTCCACAATGTGTGGGACTAAACTTTCCTACATCTTCTTCTTTTTTAAAACAAAACTCAATGCCCAAATTATTTTGAAAATTTATAACAGTAATAACATAATAAAGCTATGATCATTTCAAAATGTTTAACATGGATCTGGTTTCTTTAGTAACAGGTACAATATTTCATTGCAGCATACACATGTTTAACTGACACATAATAAAGGAAATCTTAACAAAATGCACTAATAAAAATATAGAAAAAACTGAATTGTATAGTAGATTTCGGTATCTCTACTAAATTAATGCAAGAATAGATATCAAAAACACATATCGTGAATTTCAAAATTACTTTCAAAATATTATAGCAACTCTATACCTGACACATTATGAGCTTCTGTTCCTTTTAATGTTGGCAAATCCAAACTTGCTTTGATTTAGGTTAAATGGAAATCTATTGAGCTTGACCTATTTAGTTGGTGTTGAAATCAGTATGAAAAATCTTTAAAACTATTTAAATCAATATGAAAAATCTTTAAATTTATTTTTGGACAACGATAACAAATGAAATGAATGCCTAATAACTCGCCTACAAGCATTACAAGAAACAGAGCATTTTCCGACGGCTCTTGACCATCGGCGGCCGTCGGAAAATTCCACCGCAAATTAGGTCGTCGATGAACAGATTTTCCGACGGCTCCCGACAACGGTTGTCGACTGTATTTCCGAAGGCTTTCGACGGCCGTCGAAAGACACGTGGACGGTTACGTTTGTTACCGAAAGCCGTAGAGAGCCGTCAAAAGCCGTCGGAATTTTGCCATCTATAGCCGTCAGAACATGTCGGTAAAATATGACCTACAAGCCGTCGGAAAACCTGCAAATTTTTTTCTGCATTTCAGTTGCGATTTGGCCTTCCATCCACAATTCATAAATACAATATCTTTCACCCAACTCAATATATCCAACTCAGATATCCAACATGAAATCAAACATAGAAAGATAACCAAATATCAAAAAAACATAAATCAAAACCAAATCATATAAAATCCAACCCAAATCATATAAAATCAAACCAAACTTCACTACCATAATTTTCATACATCTAATTGTACAATATATACATCAATGCTTCACCAACCCCTCAATATCAACTCCCAAATGTCAAAATTACTACCACCAAGTGTATCATCAAACAATATACATAACAGTTCAAATTTAAATCCACCAACTCAATGTATCATCCAAACTTACAAAACAATGACACAAAACCAAAAAAACATACCTATCAATCCGGTCAATCAGCTCCAAAACCTCTCGAACCAGCAGAAGATGGAAAACTGCCACCATATTGCTGCATGTACTCAGCAATACGCTGATCCAGCAGTTGTGTCATCTCGATGGTCTGGCGTCGGTTCTGATCTTCCAGTTGCGTCACCCTAGCTCTCAACTCTTCAATCTCTGCTAGATCGATATCAGCTCTTGTCAGTTGGCTAGCTCGCCTATCAAAGTCACAACATAATGTGTTGATTGTTATATTTGTAAACTTATGACTGAAACTAAAGCGATGCACCAAAAATTAAAATATTATTAAATTGTTATATCTTAATATATTATTCATTATCACTTGATTTCCAAAGCCGTAGCGTCTGTTCCGTGACGGTGGATCCATGACTGCCTCAAAAATAATATCCTCCTCATCCGTCGTGAGCTGCTCTCGACCCGTATCCTCCAAGAGTTTCTAGCGTTGTTACATAAACCTTGCTTGCATGAACAAATAAAAATGCAGTTAAAATTAACTGTCCCGTCCTGATTAACATGCTCGACGGCATGCGTACGGGTAAACACATCCATATACGACACAGGACCCTGCGCATCAGCTTCCTGAAATTGATTATTATATATTGTTATTGTATATTCAAAATTATATAGCAAAATAACTATTTACAATCCGCATTTATTAAATTTACCAACTCCCGATGATATAGCTGAAACGACTTCGACCCTCCTCGATGAGTGACGGGATTTTTGTTCCTATTTGTAGAGTTTCTTTTCGACTCTGCCTGTACAATTAAATTAAATACATTATTTACCGACCAAATAATTTTTTGATATTTACGTATCAATCAAATAATTAATAAAAGTTTAGTACACTTACCTTCGCCTCGTCACTATCCCAGTGTTTCAGCCACCTTTCCCATACACTCGTCCCCATCCAGTTTGGCTTCTGCCCTTTATGCTTCACTATCAACATGGAATCCCTGTAGTTCTTCCTCATCTTCTACATCCAGTAATGTCATACTAGCTGTAGCTCATCTGAATGTATGTCCACGTCGACCTGTGTTTCATGATAAACAAGCAACCAAAAATTAAACAATAAAAGGTGAACAATAAATAAGCGATAAAACAAATTAAGAATGAAAAACAGAAGAATATACTTACAATGAAATCCTGTCAAATGCACTCGAGGATGTGGGGTGGGATGTTATCCCACTTCGGCCAACAAGCCGACATCCTACTCTTGTACGCCTCCCTCGAAACCAATAGAACTACAGTTGATGGTTGTAGCTCAAACCCCCTGTGTTAAATATGATACAGATTATTATATCGTACACAAAATATTTAAGATCCTGAAAAAAGTTTAATACTTACCCCTCGACTCTAGGTACTAGAGTCACGACAGGTCGCTGTGGCGGTTGTGATGGACCACTGTCATCGCCTCCTGAAGAGTGGGAAGATCTCCTCCTTCTGGACGACATGATATATACCTCTCACAGACACATCATTTTAATAGCAAACAATAACATGATAATGAAATATATTTTATAGTTAAATGACATAAATGATATAAAATACATAAAGTGCAAAGTATACCTGATTCAGATTGGGTCTCATATTCCGACGATAAGCAGAATACATTGCATTTTTAACATAAATTGCTAAATAAATGACGGAATGAAAATGCCATAAAAGATGTAAATAACGATAAACAGATTCAGTTTCATAAATGACATAAATTACATAATAGCAAAATAAATCTCATCAATTACATCAATTTCGTAATACACCAAGAATTCAACATAGTTACATCAATTGCATAATTACATCAACTGCACAATCTCATTAATTACATAAATTGCATAATTACGTAACTACCAAAATAAAGCTCATCATTTACATCAATCATCATCGTCTTCTGATTCATATTCGGTCTCATATTCCACATTATTTTCCTCCATACTCTCCAATGTTTCTACCAAAATGTTTGATTCATCGTTCAGAGGTCAAAAATCTGTACGATCGTCTATAATTATTATTTTGTTGCTTTGCTCAAGATCTGCCTGGTAAGCTTGTTCGTTTGGAATATTCTTTCCATCAAACGTAAATCTGGCCTTTGTTTTAAAAACTGCCGATCAATCTGCTTTATCTCTTTTTAAAGACGGATATGGAGCGTGATAAACTTGCAATGCTTGTTTGGCTAGTACAAAAGGATTGTACTTGTGATATTGCGATGTGTGCTTTATTTCAATAAGATTATAATTCTTGTGCACATTAATTCCAGAACCTGGAACATTGCTAAACCAATTGCATCTAAACAGAGACGTAAATCTGAACCCTTCCACCCATTTTATCACAATTTTAACTTGATTATTATCTAACTCGTAACATGCTTTAGGTTTTTTACTATCATTTGGTTTCATATGGAGCTCAGGACGTTTGCATAATTCTTGTATATCGCGTCTTGATTTCAAATCGTCCTTAGTCTTCCCCTTGACATTCAAAATTGTGTTAAAAACATTATCAGAGACATTTTTCTCGTTGTGCATCACATCAATATTATGATGAAGCAGAAGATGTTTCCAATACGACAACTCCCAAAATATACTCTGTTTGCACCAGTTATGAATAGTCGATCTGCCTTCAAATTTCTGTTTGCACTCCAGTTTCATATATCTTTTAATAGTCTGTTATAAGTTCGTATATGTCTTCGCTTGACCATATCGTTGGCGGTTGTCTGGTTTCTACTCTATTAGCTAAAATGTTTTCTTGTCTCCTCTGAAGGGATGATTGACATTATCAAAGACAAAACACTCTAAGGGACGTAAAAAAAAGTATTTTATAAAAAAAAATTACTAATTTTATACATTTCAAAAAATTATTAATTTATCACATTTGTTCCACGTATTTCATCGAATAAGGCTGCTTTAGTATTGTTGTCATTTTCCAACACAGTCAAATTTCTTTTAGACTCGTGCATTCAACATTGTTGCACAAGTCAAGATGTTATACGGCTCATGTCTTATTCCAATTAACACAATACAATGGTAGAAACAACGCATATACAATGGTTTACACATACACACAGTCACAAATTATACATACTATTTACAATTTCATGATAACATATGAAATAGGTATACCATGTGATGATATAAACCATTATTACGCTAGTGGAAACAATTGCAATTACTAATTAGCCATAATTTGTCAACTTATACAAATCTAGATTTAGGGTAAAAATTAAAATTTTGATGAAATTAAGAGATTATACTTGATTTAGAGAGCAATAGACGTTGATTACGCAGCCGGGGAGGATCCGAAAGCTCGAAATTGCTGATTGGAAGCTTGGAGGGGAGATTTGGGGATTGATGGAGGAAGAAAATCGAGTAGGAAATAAGGGAAAAATGCTTCGGCCTGAAACAATATTCGTGAATTTCCGACGGCTGCCGACGGTCCGTCGAAAAGCATCGGAAAAGAGCCGTCGGAAGCCATCGCTAGACTCTCTCGGAATAATAGCCTTTTCTAGTAGTGAAGAGATAACTGAGCAACATCATTCTGGTGTAGAACAAGAATTTGGTTGTCGGTGGTTCGCAGCATCCCGACTGCATTATATCATGTAAGAATATCATTATATGTCATAGGTTGTGAGTCCACAGATTTAAGCATATTAAGTTGAAAGGTGGATTAGAATATACCTAGACATAGAATAAAGGATTGATAACCTCTTAAACTTACCTACAACTTAAGTATATGGCTGAGTTTGAACTTTTGTTATCTAAAATCTATGCTATCATGGTTGTACCCATTGGCTTCTATAATCTTCGGTGTGTGATACCATAATCATAACATAAATCTTCTACAAATTTAACATTAAACTTTGCACAGTGCAACAAAACTCTACATATAATAATAGCCATGCATACACACTGTATATTTCAGTGATGTACACGTATAAAGTTATAAATAAATGGACTTAATTCCATCTTGGTTTCCTAATATTATACTGCCAGTATTGTTCTATACGCAAGAATTGCGAGGTGCTTTGTGACATGTATACGCACAATATTTAAAAACTTTACATAAACAAAGCATTTTAATGCAACGTACAGTCCAAAGACGGAAGAATATCCGACCTTACTAGAAGTTCGGGAACATGGCACCCTATCTTTCAGAACATTAATTGCTTCTGCAACTTGAGCTTTCCAAATATAGGAGAAAAAAGAACATATGAGGGAATAAAGCAGGCACAAGTCAAAAATCAGAATACTACAAAACATAAGTACATAAATATAAAAGACTCAAGTTTAAAGTTTGTTGTGAAATGTTCAAAAATAATCACAACTTACTCTTTGTTGTGCAGTTCGAGCACTGATTACCTTGGATGGAGCCACCACAAAGTGGTAGTTTTCAGTAGTCATATTTTTGTAGCATCCGTAAAATAATTTCTTTTTTTGAAACAGAAATAAAATTAATGTAATATCATTTCTCTTTTCATTGACAAGTTATACATACATTGACTATCAGTTTAACCTACTTTCAAAACACAACAAATTAGATTATTTCAAAACACATTACAAACACACGTTTGTTTTTGTCATGCAAGTTGTGATTTAGCAGTTTCCTTTTGACTTCATTAGATAATGCTTTAAGAAAAAAAAATTGAAATTTTTTTTACATTGATGCATTAGCAAATCGCCATCGAAGAAATTCGTAGAATATAAAAATTAAGGTAGTGTTTGATTTAAAAACGAATTTTGTGTTTTCGGTTTTCAATATGTACATCAAATATGAGAAGAAAGGAGGGACGACGGAGGATGAAAGAAAGACGGATGGAAGGACGAAGGGGATAGAGAGACGGCAGAAGAATAGATTGTTTCACGTGCTTGTGCTATTTCCAAAACACGGAAAACAAATAAAAGTTTTTTTCTATTTTGCATGTTAACTATGTTTTCTAAATTGGTCGTTTTCGACAATATACATGCATTATGTGCATTTTTGTATGGACGAAAACCTAAAACTAAAAACAACAAACCAAACACTGCCTAAGCATCTTGCCCCCTTTTGAAAATGCACCGTGATGGGTTCTTTTAAAATATTATGTCGGTGCAATTTCAAATTGCACAATGAGAAAATGTCGAATCCGCACTAGTATGGTAAAAAAACGTTCTGTATATGTATTATGTTTTGATTAAGGTTTTAGTTTGTTATAATGAAAAGGGACCTAAATTGATGGATAATCCTTATTATTGCGGATATTATTTTGTTCTTCTAATGTGTATTATGAGGGTTAAAATGTGCTTTTGGAACACACTTTTGTGAACGTAGTAATAATCTGTAGCACATTTCACAAATGTGTCGACAACTTAGTAGTATTTTATAATTAGAAAGTCTATTTGAACACAATTTGATGACACAATTGGTGACACAATGGATCTCTACAATTGTGTTGCCTCCTTAATTCCACCTTCCATATAAAGACAAAAAGATCAATGATCTGGATCGTTTGTGTCACCATTTGCATCACCAATTTGTGTCCAAATAGCCGCCCCTTTTAAAATTGTGGACATAATGTATTAGCATGGTACTCAACTGTTGCAAGAAAATTCTTGCACTAAAATAAAATTGATAATATTTTGTAGCAAGTTATTAAAGAAGTCCAAAATCGATAATTGGTTTAATAAAAAAGGGAATTATAGTAGATTCATATTCCTCGTCTATTTAACTCACCACACCATTTATTTGAGTATTGCAATTGTTATGGTTTTTTATAGCATCTCTACACAATTAGATTTTAGAAGAGATAAGAAGTGAGATAAAAGAATGATAAAGAAATTCCTCTAAACAAAACCTTTATTAATTGATCAAATTACTACAAAAGAAAGCCAAAAATTGAGAAGATATCTCAATTTCAAAACCGTAGAAAAATAACTTTTCACCACACACATCTAGTGAACAGTATACATGCCTATTTAAAATAGTCTTAACAAAATATGTATTTTAGAAGCTATTGAATACTTTTATAGATCTTTTCCATGTAGATAATTCATTGTCTTCTTTAGAGCAATAAAAAGACAATTAATCACTCTCCAAAATCTTCAAAATCTATAAAATACACAATGAATTTGAGTCACGATTCCATGTAGACTCAAATATATACAAAATCTACTTAAATATAAAATATTGTATCATCAAAATCTAACAATCTCCACCATGATACGATATTCCATAAATGTCATCCAAGCTCTATCTTTAGCCTCAAACTCCAAACAATCTCCAATATTACCATGAAAATAAATATCAACATTCCAAAAACCGACTAACCTCCAAACCACATATATATGCACGCTTCTTAATTGAATATGCATATTATCAATAAATCAGAATTGCTTGTAATATCAGAAAGGTCTAGCTCCTAGTAGACTTTGTAGTTTCTATTGTATGCTCCCCCTTGATTCAGACAAATTTGGTTTTCCAACACTATTTTAGGAATTCCTCTCATTCTCCACCGTTTTCCCAAGCAACCTGTATACATTGTTGTTTCCTCTTTTTGCACGCAGCATCTCCCTAGTACCCTTCCAAACTCTCGTGACTCTACCTTGAATTGAAAATTTACAGTCTTTTACCTTTAAATGTTCAACTAAAATAAGATTCTTTGTAATTTCTGTAATGTGTTTAATTCCTGTAAGCTTCACCACTCTTCCATTATGCATCTTAAATCTAATAGAATATATGACCTTACCATCCAAATCTCCACCATTAGCAGATTCCACCTTAGCAACTTGTTGTTTATAATCAATAAATGATTCATTTTGATATCATATGCAAAAACAAGCACATGAATCGAGCACCCCATCTTTGCTTTTACCTTTATCCACACACAGGACATTTTCATTAAATTCCTCATCAAAATGCACATCATCATTGCTATTATCTTTTTGTTCATTTTGGTATTCTTTCAATGCCTTCATCATCTTCTTGTCCTTTTTAAGCTTATTGCAAAACGTCAGTTGATGACCATGTTTACACATCTTCTCATTAGAAGAGCCTTGTCTGTTGCGGAGTTCTTTGCATAGATTCCTTTCAATTTCTTCCAAATTCAAAAAGAAAATGTTTCATTAGCAATAATATAAAACACTATATTCTCCAGAAAACACCGAATAGCCACTGCAGCCTTCCTATCTAAAGTTTATTGGTGAAGATCATTGAGATATAGAAAATCCTCTATCTTCGCCTTTCATAATGCTCAATTTCTCCTATTAAGTTTTCAATACTTATCTTTTCCATAACCAAAATTCTCTTTGAAAAATTTGTGTAGTAGGCTCTGAAACCAACTATCATGGTTTTTTCTAGAATCCCTTCATAATTAGATTTTAGAAGAGATAAGAAGAGTGAAGAAAAAAGAATGACAAACAAATTTCTCCAAACAAAACCTTTATTGATTCACCAAATTATTATAACAAAATAAAGTTAAAAATTACAAAGATATCTCGGTCCTAACCATTAGAAAAATAACTTTTTCCCACACACCTCTAATAAAGCATATACATGTCTATTTATAATAGATAGTCTTCACAAATTTTTTTAAGAAGCTATTAAATAGTTGCATAAATCTTTCCCACGTAGATAATTCATTGTCTTTTTAAAAGCAATAAAAGAAAATTAACCACTCTTCAAAATCTATAAAATAGAAAATGAATTTAAGTCGCAATTCCATGCAGACTCATATATCTCCAAAATCTACTTAAATATGGAATATTGTATCACCAAAATGTAACAGCAATTTGGTTCGTAAATAAATTATAGCATATATACAATAACTTAACCATATTGGAAGCAACCGAAGAATATCCTTTGCTTCCCTTATTAGTTCAGCATTCATTGCATCATCTTTATTTTGTCTGAACCATAATGTTGTCAGATATTTAACAGTATAAGTGAAGAAGAAGAAAGACACTGTAAGCTCTAAAAAATATATTGCATTTTATGCAAAAGTTAAACTTAGTCGTCAATGTTTGGATTTTTAAACTTGGACATTCAACTTCGTAACGTAACAAAGCAAAGAAAGATAAGGATTCTTCATTAACAAACAATGTCGATACTTTGTCGGTTCCAACCAAGAAGACGATAAGAGCGTTAGCCATAAGAATACAAGGTATTCCAAATGCAATACTCCAACTAATGTTATCCTGAACATAACTTAATATGAGCATAGAAACAGTAGCGCCCATGTTCATGCCAAAGTACCACCAATAGAAGAATGAACTACTTGATTTATTCTCACTTGGGTCAGACTCATTGAACTGGTCTGCACCAAAAGCTTGCACTCATGGTTTGAAACCTCCTTGAGAGAATGTGATTAAGTAAAGGGAGTAGGAGACAAGTACTATTTGAGAATGGTTGCTTAGATTGTGAAGTAAAGAGTAAAAGGGTTAGCAATCCCATTCCCTACAACAATTATAAAAATAATTATTGTTTAGCCAATGTTCCGTGGTAGAAGGAAAAAGAAGAAGAAAAGTATATAGAGTCTAACCAGCACATACCGAACCGAAGAGATAACAATCATCTTGTAGCGTCCAGTATAGGAATTAGCAAAAAATGCACCAAGAAGCGGCATCATTGATAACACGCTAGACCAAACGTTTAATGCTGCTGCTAATGAAGCTATAAATTGGTTAAGATGGCCAGTTAACTATGTGATCATGTTTAATGAAATGCCATAATATGCGCATCTCTTTGCTATCTTGATGGACCGGATACTGATAATTCAGCAGCACCACAGGAAACCAGTACAAGGCCTAAGAGAACGTTGCGTCCACCTAGAAGATTCCCGGACTGAAGGCAATACAAGTAGAGGCTGCAAGCTGATAAAAACGTGTTGTATTTCTTTTATTTTACTTTTGTTTTATTTTTATTTCTGTTAGAAACTTTTACTGCAATTAGTTATAGGAAATGGTCCCTAGGGTGCCACATAGGCAAGGTTGTTAGAGACAGGATTATATATGTATGCACAATCGTTTCAGAAAAGATGAGTAATTTCCAAAAGAGATTCTTCTCCTCTGCATTCTTTCCTTCTTTTCTAATTACTTATTTCTTCCTCTAATGCCATCGTTAATTTTGTACGATCCACCGTTATTGGACCTAATTTCTCAAGCCATTGAATACCGCAAACAGCATCTGTTCCAGCTATTTCTAAGAGATGAAAGTTTGTTGAATTGATGTCCTTGTTGTTAGCATATTGATCCATTTCCTGTTTGGGCTTTTTAGCCTTTTCTTACTTATGCTTTCTATCTATATAAACCTATCTCTGTAACCCTAATTTATTAGACTTGTTTGCTCAGCCATCTTGTTCAGCTGAATAATTTGAATTATCTCTTTCTTCTTATTTGAGTTTACAAACGTTCTACAAACGTTCACATGGTATCGGAGCCTCGTTCATGTTTCTGCCTGCTGCCTCGTCTCTGCCTCCACCTTCTCTCCTGAAACCTGACTTGTGCATCTCCTCAGCCCCGAAACCATAGCCTCTGCCGTCGATCTCCCCTGCCGCGAAACCCTAGCTCCTGCCGTTGATCTCTCCTGCCCCGAAACCCTAGCCTCACCTGCAGTCGATCGCCCCCGCCTCGCCCCAAAACCCTAGCCCCTGCCGTCGAACTTCCCTGCCCCGAAACCTGCCTGCAGCCAAAACTTCCCTGCCCCAAAACCCTAACTTCCCTGCCCCGAAACCTGCCTGCAGCCGAAACTTCCCTGCCCCGAAACCCTAGCCTCACCTGCCTCGAAACCCTAGCCTCACCTACCTCGAAATCTATCCCAAAACCCTAGCCAAATCTGCCTTGTATCGACCTGCTTTGTCAGCCTGAGATCTGAACCCGAGATCTCCTCCTGAAACAAATAGAAAAACAAGTTGCTGGCTCCAAAAATATGGCAGGAGGTGATGATTCATTACAGGCCATTAGTGTTCGTTTAGATGGAAAAAACTATTCTTATTGGAGTTATGTTATGAAAAATTTTCTGAAAGGAAAACAGATGTGGGGATATATTTCTGGTGTTATTGTGGCTCCTGAAGCTGCTAATGTTGAATCGATGGAGAAATGGGATACCAACAATTCAAAGATCATCATTTGGATTAATAATTCTGTTGAGAATAGAATTGCTATGCAATTGGCTAAGTATGATACTGCTAAGCAAGTTTGGGACTATTTGGAGCGACTTTTTGTGCGTTCTAACTTTGCCGTTCAATATCAATTGGAGGCTGATATTCGGTCATTGTCTCAAAATGATCGAAATATTCAAGATTTTTATTCTGAAATTACTGCTCTTTGGGATCAATTGGCTATGACTGAGGATGCTGAGCTTAGGTCATTTGCTCCATATATCGCTCGTAGGGAGGGACAACGTCTTGTTTAATTGTTGATGGCTCTTCGACCAGAGTATGAGCATTGTCGTGCATCCATCCTACATCGCACTCCTTTACCTTCTGTTGATTTTATTCTACATGAATTATTAGCTGAAGAAACTCGCTTGAAATCTCAAACTGAGAAAGTTGCACAGACTTCTTCTGCATCTGTTTTTGCAACAGGGATTTTACCAATCCCATCTCAACGCAAAAAGAATGGTCGTGATTGTAATTATTGTAAACAACCAGGCCATTGGAAAAATCAATGCCCTGAATTATTGGCTCGTCAAAAAAAATCAAAGTTTTAAGCCAGGTGATAGATCACAACTGCAACAACGTGGTGGCCAACAACAGTCCTTCTTTACTGCACAAGGACATGGACAGTCACGTGGTAGTTCCCAGCCCAAGACTGTTGCATTGATACATTCTTCTGGTGAATCAATTGTGGATTCCTCTATGGACTCTCTTGTAGAGCAATTTCAGAAGTTCCTTGCTAGCCAATCTTTGTCTTAAAACATGACTGCTCCTCAGTCTCAGCACGTTGCCATGTCAGCTCCTTCCATGTCAGCTCCTTCCATGTTAGGTTCGAATTCTCTTTTGTGGATTTTGGATTCTGGTGCTTCATATCATATGTCCCATGATTGTTCATCATTTATATCTATTTTTCTATTCTCACTCACCTTCTATTTTAACTGCTGATGGCACACCTTTGCCATCAACAGGAATCGGTACATTTCAAACCGCACACATTTCCCTCCCAAATGTTTATTGCATTCCTAAACTAACTATGAATCTTGTGTCGGTCGGACAACTTTGTGATCTTGGATATCTTGTTCATTTTTCTTCCACCACTTGCTCTGTGTAGGATCCCAACTCCAAGAAGTTGATTGGGACAGGCCGTAGGCAGGGTGGTCTCTATGTTTTGGATAACTTGCACATCCCAGGTCATGCTGCTGCTGCTAGTATTAACCTTTCTTCTTTTCATTTAACTCCGCTGTCTTCTAAGTTTTATTTGTGGCATTCTAGACTTGGTCATATTTCAAGCTCTCGTCTTAAATTCTTGTGTAATTCTGGTGTTTTGGGAGATTTACGTTCTCATGATATTTCAGACTGTAGTGGTTGTAAACTTGGAAAATTTTCTGCTTTACCCTTTAATCAAAGTGTTTCTACTTCCACTGCACCTTTTGATTTAATTCACTCTGATGTTTGGGGTCCAACACCCATTCCCACCAAAGGTGGGTGCAGATATTATGTCTCTTTTATCGATGACTATACTCGTTATTGTTGGTTTTTTCTGATGAAACGTCGTTTTGAGTTTATTGATATTTATACTGCTTTTCAAGCATATGTTAAAACACAACACTCTTCTATTGTTAAATGCTTTCGTTCTGATTTAGGGGGGAGTATACTAAGGGAGACCTTTCTAACATATTCACGGCTGATGGCACTTTGCATCAGTCTTCCTGCACTGATACCCCGCAAAAAAATGGTGTTGCTGAAAGAAAACATAGACACATTGTTGAGACTGCCCGTTCTATGATTCTTTCGGCTAGCGTTCCAAAAGAATTTTGGGGAGAAGCTGTTCTTACTTCCGTTTATCTTATTAATAAGATCCCAATTTCTCATAATTCTGGTATTTCTCCTCATGCCAAGTTGTTTGGTCAAACTCCTGATTACTCTCACCTAAAAGTGTTTGGTTCCACCTGTTTTGTCCTACGTCCACACGTAGAGCGTACAAAATTATCTTCACGCGTTGCTATATGTGTTTTTCTTGGGTATGGTATTGGACAAAAAGGCTATCGCTATTATGATCCTTCTTCAAATAAACTATATGTTTCTCGTCATGTTTCCTTTATTGAGCATATTCCCTTCTACTCTATTCCTGCTAGTCCTCATAGTATGACTAGGTCTGATCTTATTCACATTGATCCATTTCCTACTGATAACTCCTCTGATTCACCACCTCTAACCATTGATACACCGTCATCCATACACTCTGTTCCTTCTTCTTCCGTAGGTGACACTTTATCCCCTACTACTACGACTGTTCAAACACCTTCTGTGACGACAGATCCTGTTCAACCTCGCTATCCCATTCGCACACGTAAATCTACTCAATTATCAGATTTTGCTTACTCTTGTTACTCTCAAGCTTTTGCTTCATTTCTTGTTTCCATTGACACTTTTTATGAGCCTTCTTCTTACTCGGAGGCTGTTCATTCTCCTGTATGGCAACGTGCTATGTCTGAGGAAATGTCTGCTTTGGACAAAACCGGTACCTGGGATCTTGTATACCTTCCTACTGGGAAGAAAACTATTGGTTGTCGATGGGTATATAAAATTAAAACCAAGTCAGATGGTTCTATTGAGCGATACAAAGCTCGTTTAGTTGCTAAAGGGTTTGCCCAAGAGTATGGCATGGATTATGAGGAGACATTTGCTCCTGTGGCTAAGATGACATCTGTTCGGGTTCTTATTGCTGTTGCGTCCAGTCGTCAGTGGGACATCTCTCAAATGGATGTTAAAAATACTTTTCTTAATGGAGATCTTAAGGAAGAAGTGTACATGGTTGCTCCACCTGGTGTTTCTCATGCTCCAGGTCAGGTTTGTAGGCTTAAGAAAGCTCTATATGGTCTTAAGCAAGCACCACGTGCTTGGTATGAGAGATTTTCGAATGTTGTTACTTCACTTGGTTTTACCTCTAGTCCCTATGATTCAACACTTTTTGTTAGATTGACTTCTGCATGCCGTATTCTTCTTCTACTGTATGTAGATGATATGATCATTACAGGTGATGAAAATGATGGTATTGTGAGCATTAAAGCCACATTGTCTCGTTGTTTTGATATGAAGGATCTGGGTCATCTACGTTATTTTTTAGGCATTGAAGTAGCTTCCTTAGAAAAAGGCTATCTTCTTTCCCAGTCCAAATATGCTACTGACATTATTCATCGTGCTGGTCTTACTGATACACGTCATGTTGATTCACCACTTGAGGTAAATGCCCGATATACTCTGACCGATGGGAGTCCTCTTTCTGATCCCACTTTATATCGTTCTATTGTTGGTTGCCTTGTATATCTGACCATTACTCGTCCAGATATCGCCTATGGTGTTCACATTGTTAGCCAGTTCGTATCTTTCTCTACCTCTGTTCATTGGGCTGCTGTTATGCGCATTCTTCGTTACTTGCAAGGAACACTTTATCAGAGTCTTTTGTTCCCATCGACCTCATCTTTGGAGCTTCGTGCCTTCTCCGATGCAGATTGGGCTGGTGATTCAACGGATAGAAAATCCACAACTGGCTTTTGTGTATTTTTAGGTGATTCCCTTATTTCATGGAAGAGCAAGAAACAGGATGTTGTTTCACGGTCTTCCACTGAGGCAGAATATCGTGCTATGGCCTCTACTACATCTGAGATTATTTGGTTACGTTGGCTGTTGGAGGATATGGGTGTTTCTATTTCTTCTCCCACTTCTATGTATTGTGACAATAAGAGCGCTATTCAAATTGCTCACAACATTTTTTTCATGAACGCACCAAACATATTGAGATTGACTGTCATTTCACTCGGTATCACTTACTGCATGGAACTATTTCTCTGCCTTTTACTCCGTCATCGACGCAACTTGCTGATTTCTTCACGAAGGCTCACACTATCGAACGTCATAGATTTTTCATTGACAAACTCTCGATGCTTCTTGCCGTACCATCGCGTGTTTGAGGGGGGATGTTGGCATATTGATCCATTTCCTGTTTGGGTTTTTTAGCCTTTTCTTACTTATGCTTTCTATCTATATAAACCTATCTCTGTAACCCTAATTTATTAGACTTGTTTGCTCAGCCGTCTTGTTCAGCTGAATAATATGAATTATCTCTTTCTTCTTATTTGAGTTTACAAACGTTCTACAAACGTTCACACTTGTATCTCCACGTTGACGCCCAGGCAGCTACCGCCGCTTCTTAATTTCTCTCCGTTTCCCACTGTGACAACGAAGGAGTTCGAGTTTTTTTACTTCGAGGCCCAGGAATCATGCCGTTTTTGGGTGGATATAGTTGTGGGTGGAGCCAGTGTCGACAAGAATGGAGATGGGGTTTCCATTAATGGTTGCTGGAAGGCGAATTGAGCACGGGTGGGTGGAGCCAGTTAAGGCGTGGAAGGAGATTTCTTGTGTGGTGTCAGGGTTTGGGTCGATAACATTTTGGTCAGTGGCATTAGGTTCGGGATCTGGTGTTGGTTCAGGTTCGTTTTCGGGTGGGGTTTCTTCTGGTTGCATTTTAGGTAGGATCATAAGTATGTGGATAGGTTTACAAAGGTGACCGAAATGATATTTTTCATCGCAGTTAAAGCATAATCCTTGCTGCTTACGGACGTTCATCTCGGTAGGGGAGAGTTGTTTGATTGAAATAGATGGTTTAGATGTTTGCATATGTGGTGTTTGAGGAAATGATTGATTGGATGGTGGATTGTTGGTGGGTTTCTGATAGTATGGGTTATTTTTGGTGGCTTGAAATCTAGTTTGTTCATTGTATTTCCTTTCTATGAGCTTGGCACCCTCAATAGCATCGATAATAGTGGTGGGTTTGAGGAGGTGTAGTTCGTTTTGGATGTGGGTTTTAAGGCCGGAAATAAAACATTGGAGGATAGATTCGGGTGGTAGGGTAGTAATACGGTTACAAAGTGTTTCAAAAATGGACTGGTAATGGTCGACGGAGGTGATTTGCTTAAGTTTGAATAGAGTAGCTTGCGGGTTTAAGAAAGTAGGTGGATCAAAACGTTGTTCGATTGCCTTGGACAAAGCCATCCAAGAAGAGAGTTGTATATTTCGGTGCATCCATTGGAACCACGTTAGTGCTTGGCCTTGCATATGGAAACTTGCAAGTTCAACACGTTGATCTTCCGGTGTGGAATAATAAACAAAGAAACGATCGGCTTGAAATATCCAATCGTGGGGATTGGAACCATCGAAGGATGATAATGTTATTTTGGGGTTTCGGCCTGCGGTTGGGGATGATAGTAGTGGGGGTTGTCGGTGATTATAGGGTGGGTTATATGTGTTAGATGCTTGGTTGTTTGGAGAGGGGTGGTTGGGTGTCAAATTTGTGAGTGAGATCGGCTATGGATTTGGTGAGATTGTGGAGAGTTGCTTTAATGTCGATGATGTTGGCGTGTTGGGTTTCGAGCATGGAGCTGTGGTTTGTTTGGTTTTCTTGGATGGTGGTGATGGTGTCGTGGTGTTGGGCGAGTTGTTGAAGGGCTTCATCTACTTTGGTCATGTTGACAGGGGTGGTTTGGATATTTTGGGAGGAGGAGAGGAGATATCAAGCAGTGAAAGCACCAAAATGATACGATGCTACTGGAAATCAGACATTAGAGGAAGAAATAAGTAATTAGAGAAGAAGGAAAGAATGCAGAGGAGAAGAATCTTTTTTGGAAATTACTCATCTTTTCTCAAACAGTTGTGCATACATATATAATCCTGTCTCTAACAACCTTGCCTATGTGGCACCCTAGGGACCATTTCCTATAACTAATTGCAGTAAAAGTTGCTAACAGAAATAACAATAAAACAAAAGTAAAATAAAATAAATACAACCCGTTTTTATCAGCTTGCGGCCTCTACTTGTATTGCCTTCAGTCCAGGAATCTTCTAGGTGGACGCAACGTTCTCTTAGGCCTTGTACTGGTTTCCTGTGGTGCTGCTGAATTATCAGTATCCGGTGCATCATATCTCTACTCATGTTGGACATGAAATAATAACAGAAAGGGTTAGGCCTATTGTACCTATGATGAAGAATGCTGTTGTCCATCCACCTTTTTTGGAGCAGGCAGCAAGGAGGCATCAAGCACAGCATAAACACAGGGAGTTCTCATAATATAATTAGCAACTACCTTAGTTTATCAATAACTTTAACGAGTGCAATCATTTAATGACTCTCTTCTACCTAATAGCTTTTGTTCTGTTGGCTAAAAAAAATTTCATTCCTATAGTTGGTGTCAAATATCAATGTCCAGTTACATGAGGAAAAAAACTCATTTTCTAATCATCTTAAAGGGAGAACATACCACTTATTTAATAAGCCTGTTTAAAACTTTATTTATTTCATCATACCATTTATTTCATTTGGAAACTTTGTGACCAAAAATACATACATAAAAGGAAAAAACAATACAACTGCAAACGCCTAAAGATGAAATTGCGCATTCAATTTTGGGAAAGAAAATGACCTGGCCAACAATGCAAATGCTGATGTACATTCTTTTGGTATACAGGTCCAGCCCAAGCCTGCTCCAATTGTTAATATCACACTCTATTGCAATTTCGCCACCAGCGCACCACCAGCTCCACTTCCATTAGTTGATTACGTAAAATCAATTTGTGAGTTAATCAAATTGTGTAAATTGTTGCTTGATTACTGACAGCAGTTTACTAATATGTGAGTTAATTATAGTATTTTTAATAAGTGAAGATTCTGTCTATCTTTGAGTGAAGAAAACCTAAGCAAATTTATTTTGTTTCAAAGCAGTAGAAAAAAGATAGTGATTTTTTACTGGCCAATTTAGTAACTAGCGATGGACTGCTAATAAATATATGTTATGGCTAATTTAACTGCTAAGTGCTCTTTTACTGTTATATGAAGAACATTTTAGATATGCAATTTTTGGTAGTGTATACAATAAGTTATATGAGCCTAGTTCAAAGTTGTATTTAGTTTAATTGCTTAAATTTTAGAAATGTATACTCAAATGGCATAAACTAGATAGAGCTAATAAGTGGAAAAAATTGGCTGACAGCATCAATTATGATGAAGAAGAGAAATTAGTTTATGTTTTCAAAGGGAGATCGGTGGTAATAGATTGAGTTTCTTATGCACATTATAGATGCAACCGTACAACACAGGGTGAAGAAAATCAAAGTATTCTTGATGTATTGAAACTTGTAGTTCCATGTACTTCAAGTGATTTAAGTTAATGTCGATTTGTATGGTGCAAGTATATATAGAGCACTTTATTAAAGAGGTGAGTTAGTGCTGAGCCCAATAATGCCTTTTACATGGATGAACACTTAGACGTTTCGTTTAATAGAATCCAAATATTTCATTAGAAATAGCGTGTCCATATAAAAGCAATGAATATGATAAAAAAATCAGGGCAACAAAATGAAAAGAAATGATTGTACTAAATCAAACCCCTAGAGCCGGGCAGCCGGCCTTGTTGGTATACAATAGTATTGACGCAGCTTAGACTAGGCTCGAACAGTTTTGATCCCAAACTGTCGCAACCTATCTAGGATCTTCCTCACGAAATAATAATTTCGTGTCAAATAAACCGATAGAACAATAAATGCTCAATTCCGTTGATCGTGGTGATGCCGGAATCTAGCTATCTTTAACATGTTGATCGCGCACGATACCGCATTAGAAGATCTACGATTTCTTCGACGTTGATCTCGCGTACGAGATTCCGTGAATCGGTTTCAAATTCGTTGATTCAAGCGCACTCGAATATCCGAAGTTGGAGAAAGGAGATCACACTCAACTTCCAATTTTAATGGAGGCACAAAGCTCTCAATAAATTTTATTCAAAATTCAACTACGTTACAAATGACACAAACCCGCCTATTTATAGGCTTACAACACACATGACTTAACAAATAGCAAACGACTTAAAAAAATAATACATCACAACGACAAATAAAACCAAGCAGCGACATAACAAACTTCGGCAGCGACATAAGGTACTTCGACCTACTGGAGCGGCTTCGACTTAAAGACTCGCTTGCGAATTAATGTCAGACAACTTAGGAATTCTGGAGCGACCTAGGACTTCGCGATTTACAGCTTGATGCAGCGGCATAAGAACACCGCGACTTAAGAAACAGGCCTTCGCGTCCTAAGGAGATGCGGCACCGCGACTTAAGGAGCAGGCCTTCGCGACCTAAGGAGATGCGGCAATTCTGGAGCGACCTAAGGAGATGCGGAGATGCGGCAATTCTTGAGCGACCTACGACATAAGGTATGTTTCGTTGATTCCTTTCTTGGCGCTGCATCATCCTCCCCTGGTTGAAAAGAATTCGTCCCGAATTCACACTTTCTCCTTCTTCGACATGCTTATTCTCATGGTATGGAATCAAGTGTTTGACGTTGAAAACGTCAGCAGTATGGATATGATCCGGCAATCTTAACCGATAAGCATTCTCGTCAATCTTCTTTACGATTTCCAAAGGGCCAATCTTTCTAGCAGCCAGTTTGTTGTAAGTACCAATAGGAAATCGATCCTTAGTCAATACTGCATATACAAAATCTCCTTCTTTGAACTCAACATTTCGTCGCTTAATATCCACGGATTGCTTATATTTCTCATTCGCCTTAAGCAATCGTTCCTGCACAACCTTGTGGCACTCTTGCAATTCATTCACAAAATCACTAGCTCGTTTGATCACTCCTTTCTGCTGTGGTACTATAGATAAATCTAATGGTCCCTTAGGCATTGTTGAGTAAACGACCTGGAATGGACTGAACCCAGTGCTACGATTAACTACATGGTTGTGTGCAAACTCAGCTTGACACAGCTTGGAATCCCAACTCTTCAAATTGTCATTCACAAGGCATCTCAATAGATTACTTAGGGATCTATTCACAACTTCTGTCTGTCCATCCGTCTGTGGATGATAAGCACTACTGAATTTCAGCTTTGTCCCGACCATTCTCCATAGACTCATTCAAAAATGACTCAAAAAACGAGTGTCTCTATCCGATACAATAGATTCAGGCAACCCATGAAGACGATAGATCTCTCTGAAATATAATTGTGCGACATTAACTACATCTGCCGTCTTCTTGCATGCAATAAAATGTACCATTTTTGAAAACCGATCAACCACCACGTAGATAGAATCATTGCCACGTTGCGTTCTCGGCAATCCCAATACAAAGTCCATACTAACATCCACCCATGGTTTAGTAGATATAGGCAACGACATATATAAACCTGCATTTGTTGCGGTCCCCTTTGAAAGTTGACAAATATGGCACCTCTGAACGAATTTTTCAACCTCCTTCCTCATTGACGGCCAAAGATAAGACTTTGAGATCAACTGCATAGTACGGTCACAGCCCACATGTCCTTCTTCATGTAATTCTTTGATGATTTACATTCGTAGACTGCAATCTGGAATACACAACTGATTTTTTTTGAATAGAAAACCATCAACCAGCATATATCCATCCATATTTCCCTGCTTGACTTTGTCTAGGATCTTGGAAAAATATGAATCTGAAGTAAGCAAATCTGGAAGTAAGTCAAAACCCATCACCTCTACTCGCATGGTTTTTAGTAAATTATTCCTCCGACTCAATGCATCGGCGACGCGATTAGTTACTCCAGACTTGTGCTTTGCGACAAATGTAAATTGCTGCAAATAGGCTATCCACGATGCATGCCTAGCTGCAATTTTATTCTGCCCTTGTAAATGTTTCAATGCTTCATGATCCGTATACAAAACAAATTCTTTGTGAAACAAGTAATGTCTCCAATGCTTCACGGGCTTCACAATAGCATAAAACTCCACATCATAAGTACTGTATCTCATCTTTGCTCTAGAAAGTTTTTCACTGAAATAGGCAATTGGACGACCCTTCTGACTCAACACTCCTCCAATTCCAACTTTGGACGCATATGTATGTAACTCAAATAGTAACTAAAAATCTGGCAACACTAGAATCGGTGCTGATGTTAAAAGTTCCTTAATCCGTTCAAAAGCAGATCCTGCCTCTTTCATCCATGAAAACTGCTTTCCTTTCATACAATCAGTAACAGGAGCCATCACACTACTAAAGTGCGGTATAAATCTTTGATAAAATGAAGCTAACCCATGGAAACTTCTTACTTCTGTGATAGTTTTGGGCTGTGGCCAATTTCTGATTGCGGCTACTTTACTCTGGTCCACTTGTATCCCTTCCTTGGACATGACATAACCCAGAAATAAAACACTCGGCGTCATGAACACGCATTTCTTTGTCGCTGCATAGAACTGTTCTTGACGAAGAATAGTTAACACCTTTCGCAAGTGTTGAATGTGCTCCTCTGTGCTAGCACTATATATCAAGATATCATCAAAGTAGACTACAACAAACTTCCCGATGTAAGGTCTGAAAATTTGATTCATCACCCTTATAAATGTACTTGGTGAATTAGATATGCCAAATGGCATGACCAGCCATTCATATAATCCTTCCCGAGTCTTGAATGTTGTCTTCCATTCATCACCTGGTCTTATGCGGATCTGATGATAACCACTCTTAAGGTCGATCTTAGAAAAGGTTACAGACCCACTGAGTTGATCCAATAGATCATCAAGTCTTGGCATATGAAATCTGTATCTGACAGTTATTTTGTTGAGTGCCCTGCTGTCTGTACACATTCTCCACGAACCATCTTTCTTTGGCACCAACAGAGCTGGTACAGCACAAGGACCGAGACTCTCTCGAACACGCCCTTGCTCAAGCAACTCCTCAACCTGTCTCCTCAACTCTTCATGCTCTTTCGGACTCATACGATAATGCGACCTATGCGGTAAAACAGCACTTGGCACTAGATCAATTTGATGTTGTATGTCCCTTAGTGGCGGTAAATCCTTGGGTAATTCCGCAGGAAAGACATCTTCAAATTCATTTAACACCGGTCTAACCTCCGTAGGAATTTCAAGATCTTCACTTGTTTCATACCCAATCAACATAAACAATTCAGCACTATCTTCCACTTCTTTAACAAATTCTCTCGAAGATAATAGACTAGTTGGTTCCACTTTCTTCTCTGACTTGCTTTCACTTTGTTCACGCTTCTTAGGAACTAAGGTGATTTGAGTACCTTCGAACATGAAACTGTAGCTGTTGGTGCGATCATTATGTTGTACAGCTCTATCATATTGCCATGGTCTTCCCAATAGTAGATGACACACATCCATATTGACAACATCACACCATATATCATCTTTGTACTTCTTCCCAACAGAAAATGTAACAAATGCTCGTCTTCCCACTGTCACTTCTCCACCTTTCTTTAGCCATGCCAGTTTATAAAGTCTAGGGTGTTTTTCAGTCTTCAACCCTAACTTCTTGATGGCTTCTTCAGAAATAATGTTATCGCAGCTTCCCGCATCAATAACAAATTGACAAACCTTTCCCAAGATGGTACATGTAGACTGAAAGATAGTGCTTCTCAGCCAACCAGAATCATTCTCATGCTTTGGCGTTAAACAAGACCTCCTCATCATCAAGTTACACCCTTCGTCTCCTGACACAACTTCTTCATCTTCATCAAACTTCGGTGGTTGAGAATAATCAATTTTAGCTTCCACATCCTCATACTCACATTCATCTGCAACTAATGCTCTCTTCTTTGGCTTTGTAAATTCATTACTTTTATGGCCAAACTCCTGACAGTTATAACACTTGATACTGTTATTGACCTTTGCTTTAGCGGTTTCATTGACAATTGGTTTATTGACTGCCTTGCAAACATTAGCACTACTACTAGCACCCTTATTCTGGTTGTTGGAACTCGTAAACACACCACTTCCTCGTCTCCCTTATTTCTCCCAAGCTAGAGCTTTCTGATGTGCTTCAGCAACAAACATTGGATTAAACATATTAACCATGTCTTGAATTTGCATTCGTAACCCTCCAACATATCTAGCCATTAGCTGTTCCTCGGTTTCCATAATATCATTCCTTGCAATCAATTGATAGAATTCATCTGCATAGTCATTCACCGTATTCGTCCCTTGTCTCAAATTCTGCAAACGTTGATACATAAGAGATTGATAATTGTATGGCAAGAAGGTCGCTTTCATCATCTTTCTCATCTTCTCCCAAGTGACAACTTTTGATTTTCCCATTCTCTCCCGAGTTAGTTTAGTTTGTTGCCACCAAGCCATAGCTCTTCCCCTTTGTTTTGTAGCAATTAATTGGACTCTGTGATTCTCAGGCACATCCTTGAATTCCAAAATTTCTTCAACATTTGACAACCAATCAAGAAATTCTTCTGCTTGCATACCACCTTTGAATTCTGGAATTTCCATCCTCATACCTGACTCCCATTTACGATCATTTTCTGAATCCCGATATTGATTTCGCACTTGGCCTTGATTTCGATAATGAATACTACCTCCATCACCATCTTCCTCAAAATCAGATGTATTTTGATATCGATCCTGACCATCTACATCCCTACGACCATGCATGTTCCTTCTACCTTGTCTTTCAGCATCATGATATGGTTCATTTTCGAAACCACGTTGAGTTCCTCCCTCTTCATTTCGGTACCCATAGTGGTCTCGCATCATTGAAACTGATGATTCTCTCCTATCTCGATGAGACGGGGGTGACATCCTCCTTCCTTCCGAAACTGATGGCGAAACCCTGTTTCCACCCTGGTTCGAAACTGGTGACGTTCTCCTTTGATTTTGATTCATGTCGATCATCAATTTCTCCAATTTTTCAATACCCTCATTGAACTTTTCATTGATACGCTGCTCCATCTTCTCAGCTTCTTGTCTTCTATACAAATCTTTAACATTTTGATAGCGGTTAGCACGTCTCGGAGGCATGATCAAATCTTCAACAAATCCAAACACAAACTTCACTTCGATCCAAAAAAAATCTCGAATCAAAACTCCCCAACTTGTTTGAAGTCTCACGAACACCCAAATGAACAAACAACTCAATTCGAACTCCAAAAACTTCAACTCTCGAAACTTCACACCCAACGAACTTGGAAAAGTTCGTCTCCTTGCTCTGATACCAAATGACGCAGCTTAGACTAGGCTCAAACAGTTTTGATCCCAAACTGTCGCAACCTATCCAGGATCTTCCTCACGAAATGATAATTTCGTGTCAAATAAACCGATAGAACGATAAATGCTCAATTCCGTTGATCGTGGTGATGCCGGAATCTAGCTATCTTTAACACGTTGATAGCGCACGATACCGCGTTAGAAGATCTATGATTCTTCGACGTTGATCTCGCGCACGAGATTCTGTGAATCGGCTTCAAATTCGTTTATTCAAGCGCACTCGAATATCCAAAGTTGGAGAAAGGAGATCACACTCAACTTCCAATTTTAATGGAGGCACAAAGCTCTCAACAAATTTTATTCAAAATTCAACTACGTTACAAATGACACAAACCCGCCTATTTATAGGCTTACAACACACATGAATTAACAAATAGCAAACGACTTAAAAAACAATACATCACAACGACAAATAAAACCAAGCAGCGACATAACAAACTTCGGCAGCGACATAAGGAACTTCGACCTACTGGAGCGGCTTCGACTTAAAGACTCGCTTGCGAATTAATGTCAGACGACTTAGGAATTCTGGAGCGACCTAGGTGGAAGCGACCTAGGGCTTCATGATTTACAGCTTGATGGAGCGGCATAAGAACACCGCGACTTAAGGAACAGGCCTTCGCGACCTAAGGAGATGCGGCACCGCGACTTAAGGAGCAGGCCTTCGCGACCTAAGGAGATGCGGCAATTCTGGAGTGACCTAAGGAGATGCGGCAATCCTTGAGCGACCTACGACATAAGGTATGTTTCGTTGATTCCTTTCTTGGCGCTGCATCAAGTATTTTAGCTAAATGAAAGAAATGTAACATATAAAATGTCGTAACAAATTGTATCAAACCGAGAGCCATGTTCATCAATTATAATTTTGAAATGTAAAGGCCACTAGCTACAATTGACACATCATGGCCAGTACAGAAATAAATATCAAATATATTACGTACGGTATAAAGAGTACAATTATCAATCAACGTATGTTTTAAAAATTACGAAATCAGAAGCTATAAAATGTTCTACTGATGAGCAGACACCTGGACTATTAGAGAATCTTCAAGAAATTTGACGCCTACCACATGCATCAAAGTAATCTGTATTACTGTAGTTTACATGTTCAATTGAAATGATTAATTATGTGTTCATATGCTAGTACAATAGAGTACAAAAGGATTCATAAATCAAACTATTTTTTACTTCATATATACACATCAATAATTACACTCCATTAATAATTTTACATTTCACCTTAAAAATATTATTATCAATTTTTTGGATTTATACATGATGATCCTCAATCGCATTCATCATGTGCTTATTCTTATTCTATTCAACAAGGAAGATTTCTATATATCTTCATTATTATTACTTAATATGGAATTGATATTTACAAAAGTTTTTTGAATTCTAAAACTGACTGATTTTAAATTGTTAATAAAATCTTGTTACTACTTTTTTAATTATGCAACCTTTCAAATTTTCCACGCATCTAGAAAAAGGAAATAGCATGCTCAATATATTTTCAATCTACCATGATAAGTGCGTATTCCTGTATTTTTGCTTAATATGATAGAACCTGAATGAAGAAAAAGGTGTTTAAAATTACGATAAATACGTTTTGTTTGAAAGCATTTTTGGACATGCTGTATTGCTATGATACAATAAATAATCCATAAAATGCTATTAATGTTATAGAATAAAATAACAACAAAAGTGAGTAGATAAAAGACATTTTTATTCACTTCATAATCTCTATAAAACAAGTGAGTTCTCTATTTATAGACTTCAAATGTAACGGATATTACAATAATGTCATTTGCCATTTAGCATATTCACCCATATTATTAATATATATTACAACACTCCCCTTGAATATGCGTCCGATAAGAATAATTATCTCATTAAGAGCTTATGTTATGAATAACTAGTGGAAAAATCATAAGAAAAAAGTGCAATTTTATTTCATCTTTAGGTAACATATTTTACAATGTTATTATGTGGGTTGATGCTTCTGAATCAAGATAATACTTCATCAAAACCTTACTAACAAAAACCCAGTGGGAAAAATATTAGTGAAGGAAAAAAGATACATTATAGCATACTTTTGAATGCTCCCCCTGATTTATAACACATTACTCAGTTAGTCTGTTGATGCAGCCGACGCATACCAATTTTATACACCATCTTCTGAAACGTTGATTTTGAAAGTGCCTTTGTGAATAGATCAGCCAGATTTTCTTGGGATTAGATTTGTTTCACCTCTATTTTGTTGTCATTTTGTAGTTCGTGTGTGAAGAAAAACTTAGGAGAAATATGTTTCGTCCTATCATCCTTGATGTAACATGCCTGAATCTGAGCTACGCAAGCTGCATTGTTTTCATAAATAATAGTTGATCCTTCTATAGCTGAGGGGAGCTGACATGTATTTCGAATATGCTTAATTAATGATCATAACCAAATACATTCTCGACTTGCTTCATGTAGTGCTAGTATTTCAGAATGATTTGATGATGTTGCTACCAATGTTTGCTTCATAGATCGCCATGAAATAGCTGCATTACTGTTACTAAACACATACCCGGTTTGTGATCTTGCTTTATGTGGATTAGAAAGATAACCTGTATCAGCATAGCCAACTAGATTTGGGTTATTACATATATTAGAATAAAACAAGCCTAAATTTGTCGTTCCACGAAGATATCTCATGATATGTTTTATACCATTCCAGTGTCTTTTCGTTGGTGCTGAACTGTATCTTGCTAGAAGATTTACTGAGAATGCAATATCTGGTCTCGTGCATTGGACTAAATATAATAATGCACCAATGACACTGAGATATGGTACTTCTGGACCAAGCACATTTTCATCATCTTCTTTTGGACGGTAATAGTCCTTTTTAATATCCAAAGATCTGACAACCATAGGCGTACTAAGTGAATATGTTTTATCCATTTGAAAACGCTTTAGGATTTTCTCAATGTAGTTTGACTGATGGATCAGTATGCCATTAGTACTATGCTCGATTTGTAGACCGAGACAATATTTAGTTTTGCGAAGATCTTTCATTTCAAATTCTTTCTTTGAGTAATTTATTGTTTCATCAATCTCTTCTGGAGTCCCAATCAAATTTATATCATCAACATAAACTGCTAAAATAGAAAATCCCTTTACCGATTTCTTTATGAAGACACATGGACAAATGAGATTGTTTTTATATCCGGATTTTAGCAAATATTCACTAAGATGGTTATACCACATTCTTCCAGATTGTTTCAAACCATATTGTGATCGTCTCAGTTTTAATGAGTACATCGACTTTGATTTTTCTTCAGGCAAACTATATTCATCTGGGATCTTCATGTAAATACTGGTATCTAATTTACCGTAAAGATAAGCTGTTACGACATCAATTAATCTTATATCTAGTTTTTCAGAAACCACAAGGCTTATCAAGTATCGAAATGTTATGACATCCATAACAGAAGAATATTTTTCTTTAAAATCAAAACCTGACCTCTGCAAAAAACCTTGTGAGACAAGTCATGCCTTGTATCTCACGACTTCATTTTTATCATTTCGTTTTCTAATGAATACCCATTTATAATCTACTGGTTTAACATTTTCTGGTGTTTTCTCTATTGTTCCAAATGCACCATGTTTTTGAAGTAAATCTAGCTCAACTTGGATAGCATCTTTCCATTTTGGCCAATCATGTCTTTTTCGACATTCATTTATGCTAATTGGTTCATTATCATTATTCTCATTATAGTCACGACTTTCATTTATTTCAATTGCTACTGCGAATGAGAATACATCATCAATTATTATTTTGCTTCGATCCCACATTTCTCCATGGTTTGTATAAAATATTTAGATCTATTATTATTAGGTACCATTTTATTTTTGGAAGCTTCTATTATTTCTTCTGGAATAATAGTTTCTTCGGCATTTTTAGGAGAATTGGGATTTTCATTTAAGTTATCTTTTATATCATTTATAACCTCTTCTGGAGGTTTATCAATTGATGATTTTTCGTTAGACTTTCTTTTTCTAGGCACCAAGTCCTTTGAACCAATTGGTCTTCCATGTTTTTGTCTTGCTTTAGATTCAGTTGCTGTTTTTGGTCCTTCTGGGATTTCAATTCTAGCTTGTGCATTTGTTGTTGGAATGTGAGATTTAGTTATTTTTGCAGCATCACTAAATGCATCAGGCATTTGATTTGCGATATTCTGAAGGTGCCACATTCTTTGTACCTCATATTGCCATTATTTGATATGCGGATCCAAATGAGACATACATGGATTATTCCATGATTTTTCACGCCGTTCTACTGGAACGGTCTTTCCTCTCCCTAATGATGGGAAAATTGTCTCATCAAATTACAGTCTGAAAATCTTACAGTGAAGACATCACCCATAAGAGGTTTAGGATAACGAATTATCGAGGGTGAATCAAATCCCACATAAATTCCCAACCCACGTTGAGGACCCATTTTAGTACGAAGTGGTGGACTAATTGGCACATGTACAGCGCAAGCAATTTTTCGTAAATGTGAAATATTTGGTTGGGATCCGGTTAAAAGCTATGATGGTGAAAATTGATGATAAGCCGTTGGTCTAATTTTAACCAATTTTTATGCATGCAAAATTGCATGTCCCCAAACTGAAACCGGTAACTGATTGCATAAGCAATGGTCTTGCAATAAGTTGCAAACGCTTAATTAATGATTCTGCCAGACCATTTTGAGTGTGAACATGAGCTATTGGATGTTCAACTTCAATTCCCAATGATAGACAATAATCATCAAATACTTGAGAAGTAAACTCTCCTACATTATCCAGTCGAATTGATTTAATCTGATGGTCAGGGAAGCGCGCTCTTAATTTGATTATTTGAGTAAGTAATTTGGAAGATGCCATATTTCTTGTAGAAAGTAAACATACATGTGACCAACGGGTTGATGCATCAATTAATACCATAAAATATTTAAATGGTCCACATTCTGAGTGGATTGGGCCACATATATCACTTTGAATTCTTTGTAGAAATGTTGAAGATTCAGAAGTGATTTTACTATATGAAGGTCGAGTGATTAATTTTCCTTGTGCGCATGGAGCACATAATTAATCACTTAGTAAATTCAATTTGTTTGATAAATCATGCCCATTTGAATTTTTAGCGATTTTACGCATCATGGTTGACTCAAGATGACCCAACCGATCATGCCAAAGAATCAATGTCTTTGTATTTGTGAGCTTCTGGCTCATGTTTATAAAATGAGATTCAACTATGCCAATTTTCGTGAAATATAATCCAGTCGAAATTGTTTCAATTTTTTCTAAAATAAGCTTCTAGCTTTCAATTCTAAAAACATTACAAAGATATTCTTTATTGTTTTCATTTATAGTTTCAATATGATAACCATTCATTCTTATATCCTTAAAGCTTAGCAGATTTCTTTTAGAATTATTTGAGTATAATGCATTTTGAATGAAGACATGTATTCCATTTGGTAACACTATATGGGCTCTTCTGGACCCTTCAATTATATTAGCAGATCCAGCTATAGTGGAAACTTTAGCTGAAATATTTTTAGATAATTCGAAGAAAAACTTCTGGTTTTTCAAAATCGTATGAGTAGTTGCACTATCTAGTAAGCATATATCATCATTCAAGTATTGATGGTCCATACCTTAAGAATTAAAGACAATATAGTTAGTCAATTATTGACAATAATTATGAACATAAATAAATGCTAATGTTTTCTATAGAAAAAATTACAAAGCAAACTACTAATTCAAATCAATATCCATCAGTACACATTATTTCAACTAGTTCTAGAAAAATAAAGCAAACAAACAAACATCAACTTCGAACTAACTAAAATAAAATGGAAAAACCACACAACAAGCTTCAGGCTACTTCTAGTTGATCAAATCGGTCATATCATCGATCATCGCATTGAGATTTTCATCATTTATGAAATTTCCATCATCATCTTCGACGAAATCATCTAACTTTAAGTTAGCGTTATTAAACAATCCTTCAGTGTTATTTATTTCAATATTCTTCGAACGTTGGTGTTCTTAAACTGTTTTCTTTGATGATCTACATGTACGCGACCAATGACCAGAGCGTCCACATCTATAACAAACTTTCTCATAGTGCTTTATATTTTCTAGAGTAAAATCATTAGTTTTTTCAGTCTCATTTTGCATTTGTTGCTTTTTAAAGTTGGTAGTTCTGTTGCCTTTAAAACCACCATAACCGCCTCTGCTGGAGTTATATCCACGTCCACGACCACGTCCTCTACTTCGACCTCTACCTCTTCCAAAGTGGGCAAACTTAGCATTAACTTTTGGTAATGCAGCCGAACCAGTTGGTCTTGAGGAGTGATTTTTAATAAGAAATTCATTGTTTTGCTGAACAATTAATAAACATTCTATGAGTTCAGAATATTTTGTAAAATAACGTTCTCGATATTACTGCTGCAGGAGTAAGTTCGAGGCATGAAACGTTTGAAAATGTCTTTTCAAGCATTTGTGTATCATCTACCTTTTCTCCACATAGTTTCAGTTTAGAAGTAATTCTAAACATAGCAGAATTATATTCTCTTACAGGTTTGAAGTCTTGAAACCTCACGTTCAACCACTCTTGCCTAGTACTTGGAAGTATGATCGTCTTTTGGTGGTCATAATGCTCCTTCAGGGAGTTCTACAAGTGGAGAGGATCCTTTTCTGTTAAATATTATGTTTTTAGATCATCGTAGATTTGACGTCTTAAAAATATCAGAGCCTTTGCTTTGTCCTGCTGGGACATATTATTACCATTTTTAATGACATTTTCTAAGCATTGAGATTGCAAGTGGATCTCAGCATCCAGTATCCATGAAAAATAGCTGTCTCCATATATGTCCAAAGCTTTGAATTCAAGCTTAGTTATGTTTGCCATGTTATGAACTCAATTTACTGTCAAGAAAAAATAATTGTTGTAAAGTATCTTCTAAAAACAAGATAAAGTTTGATGCAAAATAAAAATCGGACAGTCTATAACTGAGATGCATAACTGTTGTTATTGAACTTTTCTAGTATTGAACTTCTCTAGAAAGGCTTAGATTACATACGATTTGAGGTCTATAATTGGAAAGTAGCTATAAATTTACATGTTTCTGTTGTGCAAATTATTAAATAAATAAACATAAGATATTGATAAGAACTTGCAGATCATAAAGTGGCCATGGGCCATGTATTCATAAATGTATCTTTGAATATAAAAATAAATCCTATCACGTCTATGCAAAAGAAATAAGGTGGATTAGAAGTTAGTGGGTATAAATAATGATAAAAGTTGCACTAGGTACATATCATACCCAAGAGTAAACAGAAAAAAAAAATCACTTTCAAACATTAGAACACCATATTGTGACATAACCATGAAAAATAAAAATAGTACAGTACGGCTACTGGTGAGAGATGATGAACATAAAATATAAATATATTATAATACGTTGTGTGCTGAGAAAAAAAAATTCAGTCGCTGTTTAAGGAACTAGAGTAGATATGTTACATCAAGTTATATGAGTTGTCATTATACAGAAGTACAAAGATTTACATTATACAAATATATTACATCGGCTAGGTCACAAATGAAACAGGTATTCACATTATATTGAAAGCATCCAAAGAAGAAAAGAATAAATAAAATAAAATAAACAATGATGGGAGAGCAGCACATATCAAAGTCGTACCTTGTTTTCTTGTTTTTACCAGGACAGAGAGATAATAATAAGAAGTGAGTGGTATAAAATTATACTAGTATAAGCTAGCATATATAGCCGATGTAGATATAAGAGTACAAAATATCTAGCTAGAGAATAGGTAATACGGTAGAATAGGTGGCACTAGATTTTTAAATTTTATTTTCGTAAAATGAGAATGGGTCAGCATGGCTCCACATTTAAATAGACTATATAAGATCTGTAACACAAAATAAAAAAATAGAAATTTATGGAGTGCATTGTGCTGATAACGTGTTATAGAATAAAATAAGAACAAAAGTCATTAGAGAGAAGACATTTTTATTCACTTCAGATATCTCTATAATACAAGTGAGCTCTCTATTTATAGACTCCAAATCCAACGGAGATTACAATAATGTCCTTTTCCATTTAGCATATTCACCCATATTACAAATATATATTACAACACTTAAGATATTTTATATGTATCGAGAAATAAATAAAGATAGAAAGCAACATCGTGGATCCCATGTGAAGGTAGGATTCCATAAATAAATCAATCTCTTTATATGAACCATGTGGAAAGATGAACCAAACTAGGTAGAACTCACCCTCAAAAGCTAGCTTGTAAGAGGAGCGTGCCTAGTTGGTTATATAGTTAATCACCCATACCATATTAGACGATATGGGACATTACATACTATCACGCTTCCAAAGTCTGATGCCCACGTTGGCGCTTTACTGTACTGACACCGTTCATATAATGTCAATGTTCAATAGAGTAACCCACGTCCATACATGTCGTTCATGCTCATACATTTCACCAATGGATTTCGAATTTTTTCTATCGTGATGTTAGACTCTGATACCATTTGTTATGAACCAAACTAGGTAGAACTCATCTCCAAAAGCTAGCTTATAAGGGAATAGCATCTAGTTGGTTGTATAGTCATCACCCGTACCATATTAGACGATGCAAGACATTACACCATGTGAGAAGATGCGATATTAGGTCGGAAAAGAAAAAGAAAAGGAAAAACTGTCAAATGCTTCGGTGGCATAAATCGAAATAAATGTGGGAAGACAAACCATGTGGGAAGGTGAATTTTTGCCTTCCCACATGGATAAATCAGTCATATAAATAAATCAGTCTCTTTAGATGAACCATGTCAGGCGACCCAGTACCGCATCTTCCTAGATAAATAGTTAAAATAAATTAATTAGAAGTCCGTACCGAATTTCAAATTAAATTAAATTAGCTTTTTAAAACCAGGAAAATGGACACAGGGAAGAAGTTGCAAAAAAATTTAGTCTCAAGGACAACAAGTTCGTTTTTTTAGTCTGAAGGACATTTTTTAGTGTAAACAGAAAATGATAGTTACAACTATCATTCTGTGATTTGCACTAGAAAGTGTCTTTCTGTCTAAAAAACAAACTTGTTGTCCTTGAGACTAATTTTTTTTTAACTTTTTCCTTGAGCCTAAAAACCCTTTTTTAAAACCACATGGTTTTTTAAAAAAAATCTAATTTTGTTAAAAATCATTTCGGTCAAAAATAAAGGAAATTAATTTTTTTTGTTTATATATAATATTATTTATATATTTACAAACTAGTATTTTAAGAATTTTAATATATATATATATATATATATATTTCGAATAAAAAATAAAAACGTAATTATATGTTTGTATATTTTTATATACTAAATATAATAATATTTAAATTTGAATTTGAATTTTGAATAAGATATTACTTTGGATCTAGATCTGTTTAGAATTTGATTTTTTTTTCTTAGGTTATTTTAAATATTAAATTTGGAATTGGTTTTAAATTTAAATTTATATTTATACATCATTGTTTTGTTTGCGTGTGTGTGCATGCGTGTGTGTGCATGTGTGTGTGTGTGTCTCTATATAGGTATGTATGTGCGTGTGTGTGTATGTGCGTATGTGTCTGTGTATATGTGTGTGCGCACGCCCACTTGCACTTTATATTATATTAATATTAAAATAATAATAAAAAACAAATATGTATATAAAGGAAAAAATGTGTCTGTTGCAGTGTAAATTCCAACACTTATACACGAGCACATTAAAAATTGTACACAGTTATATGTTGCACGTACACTTACATGTATGTGTGTATTCGATACACATATACACATTATATATTACAAATATATATACAAAATCAAAGCTTAATATTAATCAATTAAATAAAATAAAGATTTTATTTATAATTATTTAGATTAGATCTAAATCAATTTAGACTTCATAGGCCCAAATGGTGAAAAACTTTGAAATTCACTCATTTAACTCGTTACGTGCTAGTCCAGTTCCAATAGTGATACCAAAGCCTAATAGCATATGCGGCCTAAATTAGCAGTATTAGGGATAACTTAATAAAGCCTACCCATTTAGTATGGTGTCTAAAAAGTAATGTCCAAGGTTGGGTTAGGGTAATCAAGTACTCTACCCTACCTGGCTATTGGCCTGACCTAAAAGGTGAGTTAAGCCCAATGGTTATCCCTAGTATCAATGGTAAAATTGAGTTGGATCTTAGGCTATTTTTTCAAAATATGTTTCAAAATTTAAAAATAGTATTTTAAATTTAAAATAAGTAAATATTTTATAAATGATATAAAATAATTTTATAATAGTTTTGAATTAAAAAATTATTTTAAAAAATTATTACTAATCAATTAGATTAATTAAATAATTAATTAATTAAAAGTTAATTAATCTAATTGATATGTACGGTCAAGGACATATAGCCCAAGTGATTAAAAGTATAGTGCTTTAAACAGAGATTTTAGAGGTCATTGATTCAAGCCGTTGAGACATCGAAAATAGTGCTTTCCTCGAATAAAGTATCACTCATGTTATCAAAAAAAGTTATATATGTACAAATCGATATACGATATTAATAAAAATTTAAAGTGGATTTAAAATGTGCGAATCTTGTTTAGGTGTAGAAGTGTGTGTGGGTCAATTGGCCTACAAGTACGGTCGGCTACGATAAGAGAGAGGGGGTATGATATTTTGCTTGAAAACAGGAGTTTAAATTAGTAGAAAAGAAGAGGTAAAATGAAGATCTAGATCCCCATTTTCTCTCCTTTCTTTTCGTATGTAAACTCATCATCCCCTTCATTTTCTAGTTTACTTTTAGCCTCTATTCTACCTTTTCTTGGCCGCAAGTAATTGTCTCCTCCTCCTCTTAACTTCCAATCTAAAATTTAAATCAAATCAATTATAATACAAAGGTATAGTGATCTCTTTTTTAGTACCTTTCTCGAAGAGAACGAATTCGATTCATGGAGTTTTCAGATTCAACATTCGATGTGCAACATTAAGGCCATGATATACGTAATACCAACTTAATATTCTTATATATACACGTTCATATAATTCATTAAATATGTGTAGATTAGATATATGCTTTATCACAAATTTTTTATTTATTTGTTGTCATTTTGTTTATACATATGCATGTATTCGTATAAACTTGTTTTAATACATACTTGTTTTATTTTCGGCCAATTAAATAAAAATAAATCGAAAATTATATTTACTATAAATAATTTTTAAAATAAAATAGTATTTTATAATTTGTAGAAGGAATTATATATACATATGTTAATTTAAAAATCCTTATATATATGTGTGTGTATTTACAAAAATAATAATTATACATGTATGTGTGTGTGTTTATAAAACCCAAAATTGAAATATTATATATATATATATAACTTTTTCAAACTATGTTGCATAAATAAATATTTATATTTTTTTTACGCACACACATTATTCGAATTAAAAAAGGATTTTGAAATTCTTATGGAATTTTATAATCAAAAAATTATATGCATTTAAATCCATATGGATTTAAAATAAAATAAAATTAATTTGTCAAGAAGGTTTTCGGTCGAAAAAATTAATGTTTAAACGTATATATTATTACTTATATTTACAAGTTAGAATTTTATAAATTTGAAATATACATATGTTTATATTTTATAATAAAAAAATTCAAACGTGTGTGTGTATATATATTAAATATTATAATGTTTGAATTTGAATTTGAAATTATAATAAGATATTATTTTGGATCTTGATCAGTTTTTAAATTTGGATCTCTTACTCCACAGTTTGAGTCGTTCATATTCAACTATAATATGAATCAAATGAATGTAAGCCTTATGGAGCCGCACAATATGTTGAGATCAGCTAAGTCTTCATCCAAGTATCAAGGCGTAGTACTCGTAGTTAAGGTAAGGCATCATCTTTGAATGATTCAAAGAATCGAAAGCGGGCGAATAAGAAGAATAAGAAAATTTCTCCTAATGACAAATGTAAGTGTTGTCACTGTCACAAGAAAGGTCACTAGAAATGGAATTGCCCGGATCACCTAAAGATTGTCAAAGAGTTCAAACATAATAGATATGTTGCTCTTACAGGTCTATTTATGATTTAAGTTTTTTTGCAATCAATCAATTATCTTGGGTTTTAGATACTGGATCTAGAACTCATATTTGTAATTTGTTACAAGGACTTAGAAACCTACGTCATGTGGCAAAAGGAGAGATAAGACTTTAAGTTGCTGATGGATCACCAGTAGATGGAACTAGAGTTGGAGACTATCGCCTAGATTTGCTAAATGGACTAGTTTTAATTTAAATAATTCTTATTATGTGAAAATATTTATTTGTGGAATAATTACAGTATCCAGATTGTTTGAGATTGGATATATTTTGCATTGTGTGGAAAACATTATGAACATTATTGTTAGCACCAAAATTGGTCACTAACCTCGTTGAGAAAGATTGTGTAGAGAGATAAATGAGGAAAGTAAATTTAAACAAAGAGCAATGTGCTAAATTAAATGCAAAGACGAGAACACCAGATTTATAGTGGTTCGGCGTAACTGCCTACTTCCACTTTGAGGTTAATCTTTATTGATTTACTTGATAATCGATTATAGATACAATCTGTACACCAATTACTTGAATGCAATTGCTAAGTAAAAAGGATGAGTCTTGAAAGCGATAGAGTCTCCCCAGTGTTCTCCAAAAAAGGTCCATTTCACTGTGCTCCTGCCCCTCTATTTATAGACGAAGATGGGTTGGACTTCTCTCTTGGGCCTATGAGTGAGATACCTCGGCCCATGGTGAGTGACTTCTGGGTGCCGAGCCGTAAATGCCGAACGGCAAAGGCCGAGCCACATGTTAAAGCCGGTCGAGGCTCCCATGCCGAACAAAGCAGTGCGTTGCGCTAAGTGTGTAGGCCGAACAAGGCTGAAATGCCGAACGATGCATGAGTGCCGAGCGAGACTCCTGCCGAGCGAGGTTCTTGCTGGACGAGGTCTCCAAACCGAACGAGGCAGTGTATTAGTGAGACGCGTAGACTGAATGCCGAACGACCTCTGAATGCCGAACGAGGCTTCCGATGCCGGACGACCTTTGAACACCGAACGAGGCTGAATGCCGGTCGAGGCTGAATGCCGAACGACATCTAAATGCCGAGCGAGGCTTCCGATGCTGAACGACCTCTGAATACCGAACGAGCTTGAATGCCGGTCGAGGCTGAATGCTGAACGAGCTTGAATGTCGGTCGAGGCTGAATGCCGAACGAGCTTGAATGCCGATCGAGGCTGAATGCCGAACGACCTCTGAATGCCGAACGAGGCTTCCGATGCCGAACGACCTCTGAATGCCGAACGAGCTTGAATGCCGGTCGAGGCTGAATGCCGAACGAGCTTGAATGCCGGTCGAGGCTGAATGTCGAACGACCTCTGAATGCCAAATGAGCTTGAATGCCGATCGACCTAGTTGCATGTTCAATCCTCCAGGTAACACTTGCCCTCCAAAGTGCATCAGGTGGTCGAACGTGGTGCGCTTTGAATCACGAGTCCTATGTGCTTTCCTTTAAGCCCTCGTTCTTTCTTTTCCATAGCGTTTTCCCTTGAATATCGATTGAGGCAATGTATGTCGAACGACATGCCGATGCCGAACGACACACAAATGCCGAGCGACAGAGCCAATGCCGAAAGAAGGATGTGCTTTGACCGGTTCTACTGGTCATGGTCCCTTCGACTTCCTTTCTTCCCCCTATAAAGTTCGGCATTTCACTTCTTCTTCTCTTTTTACTTTTTATCTCCATCCTATTTACGAACTTGCCTCTTACTTCTGCGAATTACATACCCCTCCCTTCTCAAAACATCACGCACTGTCTCACTTCCTTCCCCAGTCAATCGAATTCAATTAGAACCGCACTCCCTATTCCATAATCTTCCCGAGCTTCGACTCGTTTTTCTTTTAGGTGAGAACCTTTCCCTCTAACACTCCGCACCGATTAGGAAAACCAGCACAAGGTTCACATTCGTGAACCTCTGCAAAATCGAGGTTAGTGGTAATCGCGTGGAACAGGAGTTAAGGGTGAGGCGTTGTTGTTGAGTAGAGTTTAAGGCCAGGCGGAGTGAAGGAAAGGAGTGGACATTGGAGGTGCTTGAAGGAGCTATGGCTTTATGCGTCGAGCGATACGGCCCGGCACAGCTACGGCTCGGCATAATTTCTGTATGCCGACCGAGACTGGAGGCAAAAGCAGAAAGGAAGTAGTAATTAGGTAGAATGCCGAGCGGCATGGCTTGGTATGGCTTGCCGAAGGACTTGACCATGCCGGTCGGCAAGGATGGAGGGAAGGAGTAAAAGTGGTGTTAAGGATAGAATGCCGAGCGATGCGGCTCGGCACGAGCATGGTTCGGCATGATTTGCCACATGCCGAACGGTGAAGAGGAAGAGTTGGAAGAGTGGTGTGCCGAACGGTGTGGCTCGGCATGCTTGTGGTTCGGCATGATTATGGTTCGGCATGATTGTTAAATGCCGAACGACGAAGTGGTTAGGTAGGAGGGTTGTGTACAACAGCAACACCAGCCGAATCTAATGCTTAATTGAATAAACACATACTTTATGCCTGAACATAGGATAACGAACAAGGACAGACTCAAACAACAAAGCATATCGACCAACCCGGACTGATAACTCCCGTGTTTAAACAACTTAAAACTTGGACTTAACCTGCTTAATAGTTAATAACCTTTCGAATGTAGTGATGATGTTGAGTTCAAAATATAAATCATCTTACGACAAACCTTCGTAGACGGTCAGCGATGACGGTCTTCGAAGACGAAAATTTGAAGCTCAAACTTATTTTCTCAATCCAGTGTCTTTTTGTTCGCTTGGCACTTACACTTGAATAATCACACCAGTTCACACACAGCACGGAGGGAATACTTACATTGTTAAGTCTAATGTTAATTGTTTTTCAAGTATAGTTCAAACAGGTGCTTTGTTGGATTCGATCTTCATTAGAGATGTCTAGAAAATCTAGCTTTGCTACGATCTCAGACAGACCTGGGCCCTCCTCTCGACAAGAAGTTGTAGATACTTCGAATCTATCAACTACCCCTGCTCAAAACTTACCGAGCGCCGCGACAGCATCCGTCGACTTAGCTCCTGACGCTCTGGAGGCAGCTATTTTCTTAGACGACCAAGCCGACTCATAGGCCTCAAAGATTAATGAAAGTACACTCCGTCGGATATGCTCTGTCCACAGAATCCCTTTCGATGACGTGTTAGTTCCTTCGGGGAATGATCGTCTGCATTTGCCCCCAGTCGGGTATACCGCCTGCAATAAGTTCATGTGCTGGGTTGGCAGCGTTCCACCCTTCAACTCCTTCATTCGCGACTTATTGCAATATATCGAGATCGCTCCTTCGCAACTGCCTCCGAACAGCCATGCTTTCTTATATGGCACTTGCATCCTCTTTATGAGTGTCGTCTTCAGGCTTCCGACTCCAGGCGATATCCGTTATATTTACCGCTTCAAGAGACGGTCGGATAGCCCATCTTTCATATTTCTGGAGCCATATAGTAAATGCCAAATTCTGACTGGGGCATGTAGCAAATTTTCCCAGTACAAGCAAGAGTGGTTCTACGTTCGTTGTCCTTCTGGTTTCGCTAGGAGATGGGTGGAAGGGAGTAAGTTCATTTTCTAGATCAACACTTGAATTTGGCGGAATCTGCATCTTTTCTGACTCTTTATCCACTTTTTCAGGTATCAATCCACGTCTCGAAGGCTCCGGATACTCTGAAGCAGTGGCAACTATCCGAGCTCTCCCCGTAGAAGATCGGGACATCAAATTTCTCATTTCAAATGAGTCACTTGCGAGATTCGGGCTACTGGCAGAAGGACGCCGAATAAGCCTTCCCCAAGGTGTCACTCTATCCAGACCTGCTTTGGGCAAAGGAAAGAAGCATGCCGGGCCTTCAACATGTAACGCCCCTGACACGCCAGAAGAGGGAGAAATCAGAGAAGGCAAGACGCCCGAAGTACCGGGCGCAAATGTCAGTCCTACTCAGGACCCGATAGTCGAAGTCCACGATATTGAGATGTCATCTTCCCCTTCAAAGGGAAAGAAGAAATTGACCTATAAGTTGAGGAGGAAGAAAGTGGGCGGAACTTCTAAAGTTACTCTTATTCCAGAGGAGAGAGAACCTTCCCCCCAACCTTTAGAAAGTTCACTGAAAGGTCTATCAAATCTCACCATCCCTGACGATCTGCTCAATTATGGTTTCGAAGAATCAGAAGCGCTTAAGCTTCATTCGCCCACCGGAGGCAATGCAGGCGATCAAGCCCACGTCCAGGGAGAAAAACTCCTCTTAGTAAAGATAAAGAAACTGGTCCGTCGGGGGGGACACTAGGACACACACGGACACGTGCACTTCACCTTACACTTCAATCTTTGCCATCACCACGATCTTTTCTAACTTGTCGTTATTCTCATTCTATGCAGGTGACATGGGACGCTCCCACGAATTCGATCGTCTTCATAGCTCATCAATTTTTCATCATTCTGGTCGGGATTCGAGCACCGGAAAGCGCCGGGACAGAGACGACTCTAGAGACCGAGACAACCATCCCCGAGAGTCGACTTATCGAAAGAAATCACACAGCCAGTCTTCATACTCCCGCGATCTTCCTTCTCAAACAGAACAAGGTAGAGAGAAGTCTTCGCTGAAGGGGTCTCAACCTGATGTTTCCCGTGACCAACATTCTGGCTCATCTAGCACACGGCAGTCTCGGGAACATCGTAAGAGAACGGAACTTTCAAAACCACCTCCCCCTGTTCCTGCAGCAGACCCGACGATATCGGAGAAGCTGGCCGAGCTTAAAGTCAAATTTCCCAAAATCTGTTTTGATGGTCTGAAGTTCCTTCCAGCAATCCATCACATTCCGTGACAGGTTAAGAAGAGTGCCATCGCTTGCAACAACGACGTTTACGTTCAACATGATGCGTTTGTTCATTTAGTTGAAAAAGTCTCGGAAGTCTCTGTCGAGCGTCAACAAGAAATTGACCGCCTGAAACTTGAAGCTATCTTTGATAAGGACATTATCAAAAATCAGGATGAAGAGCTCTCTTCGTATAAATCCCAGCTCGAGGATGCCGAACAAAGTGCTAAGGATACTGCAGAGGCCATCACTCATCTAGAGACGACTCATGAGAAGGAACTTGACGAAGCGGTCCAACGCTGTGAGGCCCTGGCTTTAGTAAAAGATTCTGTTCAAAAAGAAAGGGATGCACTTTCCCTGCAGGTTAAAGAGTTGAAGGAGCTACACTCTAAGGAGAAGGAAGAGAAGATTGCTGCTCAAGAGGAGTCCCAACGATACTGCAACGAGATTGTTGACACACGTCTCTTGAAGGCAAAGCTCGACGATGAGCTCTCTAAGGTCGGGATAATGAAGGATGAATCCCGTGAAGAGGGCAAGAGAATAGCTTCCGTGGAAATTAATTCCCGCCTTGAGGCGGCTGTAGAGGCCGGTAGAGAGGAGATCAAGTGCATGTTCGACCCGCTGATAGCTAAATACAACGCCCGTGTTCTCATGCATCGAGACTTGACTTTTCTTAGCGAGGGCTATCTCGAGTCTCTAGCCGAGGCATGGGAAACGCTGATAAAGATTAAAAAGGTTGAATCGGGTGTCGAGGAGGTCGATGAAGATGCTTTAGTGAAAGAATTTCTCAGGGGGAACAAGCCTTCAGACTTGTCTGCAGCAATGGCCCTCTTTTGCAAAGGCTCTTCTCTATCAAAGGAGAAAAATGACATAGTTGGTCCGTCTGGAACTGAGGCTGCAGCTGCTCCTTCTACTCAATCGGCCGATCGGCCAGCACTTGATCCATTCGAGCAACACATTGGTTACGATCCGGAGGATCCCGGCCTCGGCATTCATGTGCTATCCCCCATTCTAGAGGGTGAGACTCCTCGGACAGCTGAAAGCCAGCAAGAAACCGGTATATAACTCTTCTTCTTACAGTTTAAAGAACTTGTCGTTTTCGGCGAGAGGCTATTGTGTCCTAATGTTTATCTCTTGTGATTTTGCGCAGGCCGTTTTGACCCCGATCCGTCTCCAAGGAGCGATGATGCCAAGGAGAAGATGGGGAAAACAAGCGAGGCTACTCACGCGGGAGTAACCCCCGGTCCTGATGCTCAGGTGATTGGGGCGCTCGACGAGGATAAGTCTAGAACCTCATCTCCCATTGAAGAGAGTTACGAAATTGAAATCACGGGTGCTTCTGAATATACTTCTAAATTGAGCATGAAGGAACAACTTGAGGAAGAGAAAAAGAAAAAAGTTGAGATCAAGGTCGAGTCTCAAATAGTAGAACTTGACGACCCGTTGAATAGGCCTCTAAAAGTTATTCTTCCTGGCAGGTCCAAATCACTGGATGTTCCTCCTCCCACTCTTGACACCGTTTCTCTGGCTAGCAAAACGTCCAAGAGAAAGCGTGTGGGGGAGGAGTCGTCTGAGAAAACAAAGGAGGATAAGAAGCTAAAGAAATCGAAGAAGTAGCCACCATACTCGTTCAACGAGGGTTAGCTTAGATCATGTAACTACCTTTACCTATTTATTTTTGTAGTCAGTGTAGATAGACTTTTGACTCCAAGTTTTGGAGGAGTGGTTGTATAACCCCATTTTGGATTAATGAATAAAGTTTAGTTTCTTTGTCTTTCAAAAGACTTCTGCTTTTTAGCTTTCTGTGTAACTGTGGTCAAAACTCAAGTTCTTGTGAGTCACATGAACCTCCAATTCATTTTCACATTGGTCGGAGATTCTATAGAATTGTACATCTCTTATTTCACATTTTTGGCACTTAGAATATATTTTTAATCCGCGTTCTGGGGACTTAAGGTACTCCAATCCACGTCCAGGGGACTTGGATATTTAAGTCGTTTATACTCTAGTCCGCACTCCGGGGACTTATAATACTCCAGTCCGCATTCAAGGGACTTGGAGATTTAAATTGTTTATACTCTAGTCTGCACTCTGAGGACTTATAGTACTCCAGTCCGCATTTAGGGGACTTGGAGATTTAAGTTATTTATACTCTAGTCCGCACTCCGGGGACTTAGAGTACTCTAGTCCGCATTCAGGGGACTTGGAGATTCAAGTGGTTTATACTCTAGTCCGCACTCCGGGGACTTAGAGTACTCCAGTCCGCATTCAGGGGACTTGGAGATTCAAGTGGTTTATACTCTAGTCCGCACTCCGGAGACTTAGAGTACTCCAGTCCGCATTCAGGAGACTTGGAGATTCAAGTCGTTTATACTCTAGTCCGCATTCTAGGGACTTAGAGTACTCCAGTCCGCATTCAGGGGACTTGGAGATTTAAGTCGTTTATACTCTAGTCCGCACTCCGGGGACTTAGAGTACTCCAGTCCATATTCAGGGGACTTGGAGATTCAAGTCGTTTATACTCTAGTCCGCACTCCGGGGACTTAAAATACTCCAGTCCGCATTCAGGGGACTTGGAGATTCAAGTCGTTTATACTCTAGTCCGCACTCCGGGGACTTAGAGTACTCCAGTCCGTATTCAGGGGACTTGGAGATTTAAGTTGTTTATACTCTAGTCCGCACTCCGGGGACTTAGAGTACTCTAGTCCGCATTTAGGGGACTTGGAGATTCAAGTCGTTTATACTCTAGTCCGCACTCCGGGGACTTAGAGTACTCCAGTCCGCATTCAGGGGACTTGGAGATTCAAGTCATTTATACTCTAGTCCGCATTCCGGGGACTTAGAGTACTCCAGTCCGCATTCAAGGGACTTGGAGATTTAAGTCGTTTATACTCTAGTCCGCACTCCGAGGACTTAGAGTACTCCAGTCCACGCTCAGGGGACTTGGAGATTTTGATTTGTTTATGTGAGTTCGTACGTTATACAGAATAATGTAACTCCAGTTGTTTATCACCAGACTATAAGGTACAGAAACATCAGTAATTCGTGGAAAAGACGGCTTCAAGCCTTTATTAATGAAAACAAACCAAATTGTCTGATTACATGCCCAAAAAGAAACTAAGAAACAACGGAACAAAAACATACGGGAAATAACTGCACCTAAAACACGAAAGAAACAAGCTAAATATAATAACGTCGCAGATGTTCACTATTCCATGCTCGGGGGAGTGTCATGCCATCAACGGTCGCTAGCTTGAAAGTTCCCTCTCCAAGCTTCTGTTCAACGACATATGGACCTTCCCAGTTGGGATTCATACGTGATGGTACCGGGAAAACTCGTTTCAAAACGAGATCACCCACATCAAAGATTCTTGGGCGGACTTTTTCGTTGTAATATCGCTTAACTCGGTGCCTATATGCTGCCACCCTTAACTCAGCTTCTTCGCGCTTTTCATCAACGAAGTCCAGTGATTCCAATAAGAGATCTTGATTCATTCTAGGATCATAATGTGTCACCCGATGTGATGGAACTTCGAGCTCCACGAGTATAACAGCTTCCGAGCCGTATGCCAATGCGAATGGAGTGTGGCCAGTCTCGGACTTGTGGGTAGTTCTATAAGCCCATAGCGCTATCGGAAGTTCATCTACCCACTTGCCTCCAGCCTTTTCCAAACGCTTCTTCAATATGGACTTGATTATTTTGTTCACGGCTTCAACTTGTCCATTAGCCTTCGGATGAGCAACGGCGGCGAACTTTTTCTCAATGCCGTACTTTAAACAGAAATCTTTGAATTCCCTACTTTCAAATTGAGTTCCATTGTCTGTAATGACGGTACGCGGGAGACCAAAGTGGCATATGATGTTTCGTACAATGAAATTAATGACCTTCTTGGAGGTGATTGTGTCTAAAGGCTCTGCCTCGGCCCATTTGGTGAAGTAGTCGACCGCAACTATCACGTACTTCGCACCACCTTTGGATATAGGCAAAGAACCGACTATGTCGATTCCCCGGATTGCAAACGGCCAGGGACTAACCATTTGCGTGAGTTCCGTTGGTGGAGCTCTCGGGATTTTCACGTATCTTTGACACTTGTCACATTTCCTTGCATAATTTGCAGCATCCCGATTCACAGTTGGCCAATAGTATCTGTAACGGAGGATCTTTTTTGCTAGTGTCTGCTCCCCAGTATGGTCGCCACATTCTCCTTCATGAACTTCCTTCAAGACCCGCTTTGTCTCATCATGGGCAATGCACCGTAATAAGGGGACCGAGAACCCCTTCCGATACATTACTCCATCCTGCATCACATATCGCGCGGCTTTGCGAATGACCTGTCATCTTTCGCTCCTTTTTTCGGGCAAAGCCCCGTTTATCATGTATAGTTTGAATGGGGTTATCCATGACTCCCTCTTGATTTCTGTTTCCAACACAAAATCGACCTCCATCACATCTATGCTTGGAGCATGTAGGGTTTCGATGGGAACTAATCCCATTTGCTGTGCATCGCCAGTACTTGAAAATTTAGCCAACGAGTCGGCTTCCTTGTTCTATTCACGCGGGACGTGCGAAATGTCATAATGTTCGAAGTTCATCAATAGTTCCTGAACCAGAGCAAGGTACGGAGCAAGCTTTTGTCCCCTTGCTTGGTAATCTCCTCGCACTTGGTACACCACCAACTGTGAGTCACAAAATGTTTCAACTGACTTTATCCCGAGTTCTCTAATAAGCTTTAAACCAGCAATCAATGCTTCATATTCTGCTTCGTTATTCGTAGCTGGGAAATTGAGCTTCAAAGCATAACAAATCGATCGATTTTATGGAGTCACAAGAACTACACCAGCCCCAGAGCAGTGGTCGTTTGATGCCCCATCGATGTACAATTTCCATTGAATGGGGGGAATGACACTGTGGCCATCTGGTTCGTTTGATACAGTAAACTCAGCGATGAAATCTGCTAATGCTTACCCTTGTATGGCTCTTTGTGGCAGGTAGGTAATATCGAACTGACTCAACTCGATATTCCATTTTAACATCCTTCCAGAAGTTTCTGGTCGTTGGAGTACCTATCGCAAGGGCTGATCGGTATAGATACTGACTGAGTGTGCTTGAAAGTATGGACGCAGCTTACGTGATGCAATCACCAAGCAATAGGCTAATTTCTCAATTTTAGGGTAATTTCTTTCTGCCTTCGTTAAATGTTTACTAACGTAATACACCGGCTTTTGGACTCGGTCCTCCTTGCAGACCAAAGCCGCACTTATAGCATGCGGGGATACGGCCAAGTATACGTACAACATTTCGTGGTCCACTGGTTTCGACAGCACCGGAGGACTTTCCAAATGCCTTACCAGATCTCGGAACGCTTCCTCACAGTTGGATGTCCATTCGAAATTCCTCTTTCCTTTCTTTATTATATCGAAGAAGGGAATACACTTTTCTGTGGCTCTGGATATGAATCGACTCAGCGCAGCCACCTTTCCATTCAAGCTTTGCACCTGTTTTATAGTTCTGGGCACTTGTACGTCTCGAATAGCTTGAATCTTTTCCGAGTTAGCTTCAATTCCCCGGGCATTAACAATGAATCCCAAAAACTTCCGTGACGCAACACCGAAGGAACACTTCAGAGGGTTGATCTTCATCCTATAATATCTGAGTATGTCAAACATCTCTGCTAAGTCTCGAATGTGGTCGTTTGACTGTCGTGACTTGACGAGCATGTCATCCACATAGACTTCCATCGTTTTACCAATCTGATCCTTGAACATTCGATTCACCAAACGCTGATAGGTCGCTCCCGCATTTTTCAATCCAAAAGGCATGACTATGTAGCAATACAGCCCAACGTTTGTGACAAAACTAGTGTGTTCCTGGTCCGGAATGTGCATCGGGATCTGATTGTACCCCGAGTATGCATCCATGAATGACAACAACTTGTGTCCTGCTGTGGAGTCGACCAACTGATCAATTCTAGGTAATGGGAAGCTGTCCTTAGGGCACGCTTTGTTTAGATCAGAATAATCTACGCAAGTTCTCCATTTCCCGTTTGCCTCTTTCACTAGCATGGGGTTTGACACCCATTCAGGGTAGAGGGCATCGCGGACGAACCCATTGGCTTTGAGTTTGTCCACCTCCTCTCTGAGAGCAGCGGACCTCTCCGGGTCCATTCCTCTCCTTTTTTTCTTAACTGGGACGTACTTTGGGTCTATGTTCAACATATGACTCGTAATAGCGGGAGAGATCCCGCACATGTCAGAATGTGTCCAAGCAAAAACATCAAGATTCGCTCAGAGGAAATCACCAAGGTCCTCGGTCATCGAGGGGCTGAGTTGTGATCCAATCTTCAGTACTCGCAATGGATCGTCTCGGCTAACTGAAATGTCAATCGTTAGTTCAGCCGGTGCTGCTTTTTCTTCCCTGGGTTCCTCATCGTCATCTCTCGGATCTATGTCTCTGTAGATCCGAGAATTTTTCCCGAGCCAGGGCTCGGGTATTACTTGTCAATTGTCAGTATTCTGAATGCGGACGGAGTTGTCCGCAACCTTTCCTTTTTCCCTCCACTGGGCCTCTCGGAGCTCAGCCACATAACATGAACGACCGATCGCCTGGTCGCCATGAACAACACCTACTCCTGTCAATCGGAAACTTTAAAGTCAAACACCACAGGGCCAATGCTGCCCTAAACTCAGCCAGGGCCGGTCGGCCCAAAAACACATTGTATGGAGAATCTACATCCAAAACTACGAAAGGTAGGATCACACCCTCCTACGCTCACCTTGTCCCAGTTCAACTGGTAACTCAACATACCCCACTGCATCAGTCGTTGCGCCGTTAAAGCCATGGATACGAGCTTTAGACGGCTTCAAATCCTTCGTCTCCATCTTCATCTGGTCATAGGCCTTCTTGAAGATGATATTGACAAAACTTCCATAATCAATCAAAATTCTTTTCACAAAAGCCGGTCCGATTGTCGCAGATATGACCATCGGGTCAATGGTAGGTGCTTCCACTTGATCAGCATCTCTGCTCCTGAATACTATATCGGCTGTCATCATGCGCAGCTGTTTAGCGGGTATCCCATCCTCCACGTTGGAACAACACTCAAAATCTGCATGCCTCAAGGAATTAACATACCGCTCCATTTCTTGCCATTTCTTATCTGCAGGGTGAGGTCCGCCGATGATCGTGTTTATGACCAGTCTACCTACGGTCCGAGCAGGCTCCTCGAGGTGACGTGGAGCTGGTGCCTGACCGGGATTGGACGTTCCCTGTCCACCTTCTTGCGGATTCTTTACAAACTCCTGTAACTTTTTCTGCCTAATCAACTTCTCTATAGCATCGTGTAGGTGTCTGCACTCTTCAGTATTGTGCCCATAAGTCTCATGAAAGCGGCAATACTTCCCAGTCTGCTTTTGTTCCTCAGTTGACTCCTTTGGGCACGGCTTTCTGTATTGAAAGGAATTGCAAGTTGATAGGTAAATGTTCTCAAGGGATGCATTCAGTGGGGTTTATTCGTTGTAGGTTGGAATTCTCGGCTTCCATTACCCCACTTCTCTTTTCTTCCCCTGATTTCTTCCTCCGGATTCCTTAGGTTGCCCGGGCTTATTCTGGACATTGACCTGAACTTTCCCCGAGTTATCTCCGGATTGCTTCACAACAATGTTGCTTTTCATGGTCTCCTGAACAGGCCCCGGTGCCTTATCTCGCCTTACCCACCTGGCTTCCTCTCTTCTTATGACCTGATGAGCTTTTGAGTAAAAACGTTCTAGTGTAGTTGGAGGTTTTCCTGCTAACCAATCTCCAAACTCTGAATCCGGATCCACACCTCACATCACAGCCATAAGAATTGCGTGATCATTAGGGTTGCTAACCTCCGTAGCCGCAACATGGAATCTCTGTAAATACTCCTTCAACAACTCCCCAGGAGCTTGGATTACACTTGATAGAGACATCACGTCCTTTGGACGAGTAGTATGTATTCTGAACTGTTCTATAAATTTCTTCGCTAACTCCTCGAAACTGGATACAGATCGCGGAGGAAGTCGGGTGAACCACATGGTAGCGATCCCAGATAGAGTTATTGGAAAGCATCTACACTTGGTTGCATCATTTGCTCTAGCTGAATCCATCATCCATTCGTATCTCATCACATGCTGCCTGGGATCTGTCTTTCCTTCATAAGCCAGGGTAGTTGGCATGCTAAACTTCCTGGGGTACTCAGCCCGTAGGACAGTGTCTGTGAACGGAGTATGACTCCTAGATACCCCCCAATCATCATTTGACAGGCCTTGATTCTCTTTCATCAACTGTTTGATCATAGCTGTTAGGTCTGGGGTTTGTATGGAAGATGGAAGGTTGGAGTCTGTCCTACAGGATTGATCAGGTTGATGCCTCCTCTGCTGGCGATCTGCCAAACGTGCATCTTGAGGTTCAGCATCATTGGCATTTTGGTGAGCCGGGCGTCCAGCCTCCACCTGCGCTTCAGCTCCTAAGTTTCCCGTTCCTGCTCGGTCGCGGTCTCCGAGGTGTATGTGGCCCCTAGTTGTTCGATTGGCAGCACCTGCCTGCGTAGTTTCAGTCTTGCGGCATCTACGCCTAGGGGGTTCATCAGACGAAGTTGAGCTATCAGATGAAGAGTAAGGAGCTGGACTGCCCCCAGCATTCTGATGCTGTTGTTGAGTGAGCTGTGCCATAAGGTTTGTGTTAGCTTGCATCTGCTCTCCAAGTTGTCTCCTACTTTCCATGAGTTCTCTCATCAAGTCGTTGAACTCTGTTCTGGTGACAACTTGCATTTGGTCCTGGGCGGCAGTCCATGCACCCAGATTTGCTTGCTGATTGCTAGGTCCTACTTGTTGTATGCTAGCGGTCTCATGGGCGTCCGCATTATGAGAGGCCGATCTAGTACGTGGTCTTCCCATTGTAGAGTTATTGGTAAGAACTTTGAGTAGAATCAACGGACGTCTTATGAATGACTCGGATCTCCTTCGGGGGATTTATTCAATCCAGTAGCTTCAAAGCAGATCCTTATGGCCTGAAAATTCGATTCTCAGTGAAAGCACCAAAGTAAGCACCAAAATTGGTCACTAACCTCGTTGAGAAAGAATGTGTAGAGAGATAAATGAGGAAAGTAAATTTAAACATAGAGCAATGTGCTAAATTAAATGCAAAGACGAGAACACCAGATTTATAGTGGTTCGGCGTAACTGCCTACGTCCACTTTGAGGTTAATCTTTATTGCTTTACTTGATAATCGATTACAGATACAATCCGTACACCAATTACTTGAATGCAATTGCTAAGTAAAAAGGATGAGTCTTGAAAGCGGCAGAGTCTCCCCAGTGTTCTCCAAAAAAGGTCCATTTCACTGTGCCCCTGCCCCTCTATTTATAGACGAAGATGGGTTGGACTTCCCTCTTGGGCCTATGAGTGAGATACCTTGGCCGATGGTGAGTGACTTCTACGTGCCGAGCCGTAAATGCCGAACGGCAAAGGTCGAGCCACATGTTAAAGCCGGTCGAGGCTCCCATGTCGAACAAAGCAGTGTGTTGCGCTAAGTGTGTAGGCCGAACAAGGCTGGAATGCCGAACGAGGCAGGAGTGCCGAGCGAGACTCCTGTCGAGCGAGGTTCTTGCCGAACGAGGTCTCCAAACCGAACGAGGCAGTGTATTAGTGAGACGCGTAGACTGAATGTCGAACGACCTCTGAATGCCGAACGAGGCTTCCGATGCCGGACAACCATTGAATGCCGAACGAGGCTGAATGCCGGTCGAGGCTGAATGCCGAACGACCTCTGAATGCCGAACGAGGCTTCCGATGCCGAACGACCTCTGAATGCCGAACGAGCTTGAATGCCGGTCAAGGTTGAATGCCGAACGAGCTTGAATGTCGGTCGAGGATGAATGCCGAACGAGGCTTCCGATGCCGAACGACCTCTGAATGCCGAACGAGCTTGAATGCCGGTCGGGGCTGAATGCCGAACGACCTCTGAATGCCAAACGAGCTTGAATGCCGATCGACCTAGTTGCCTGGTCAATCCTCCAAGTAACAATTATGTTGAATGGAAGTAAAATCTGCATTGTTTTGGATAATGGCATTTATGTTATTAATACTAATAATGCATGTGCTATGAATAATTCTTCTAATGTTGACATTAATAATAATTATCTATGGCATTGTGGGCTAGGTCATATAAGTGAGAAATGACTACACAAATTGAAAACTAAAAGTTTTCTACCATCATTTGATTTTGAATCATTTGATACGTGTGAGTCATATATCAAAGGAAAAATGACCAAACACTCCTTTAGTGGGAATTAAAGAGTTAATGAACTCTTACATCTCGTACATACCGATAAATATGGTTGTGCAGTTAAAGCACGTAGCGGTGAAGGTACAAAAAGTTATAGCGGAGATAAAGTGAGAAAAAGAGGAGGTGCAAAAAGCTTCATTTGATATAAAACCAAATATTTAAAGTTAATTTATTCTCATTCACACATCTTTTTTGTAGGAAAAGAAAATATTGCTTAATCTTATATAACAAAACCGAAGAATATCGTGATTTATGCAGACTAGATTTGGTGACTACGATAGATTTCCAACTTATATTAAGCACTTATGCCTAAAAATTAGGTCTTTACATAACTTTGTTGATTTGGTTTAAAAGAGAGTTAGCCAAACAAACCTTTGTATATTAATGTTGCTAAAGCGGATGCTAAAACGCCTTGATTTAGTGGGTGTAGCGAAAAATAGCGGGGCTTAAAGCAGATCTACCATTTAATAGTGCTAAATTGAAATAGCATAGTGGTCGAAGAGCGTAATGCGCTATAGCGGGGATTTGCAGGGTTTTAACTGCATAGATATGTGGCCCAATGTTCATAGTTACCAAAGATTATTCTTCTTATTTTGTAACATTTACTAATAATTTCTCAAGACTGGGGTATGAGTATGATATGAAAAGCAAATCTGATGTCTGTGAGAAATTTATATAATATAAAAATGAGGTTGAAAACCAGTTGAACCATAAGATTAAAATACTTCAATCTGATCAAGGAGGTGAGTAAGTTGGACAACAGCTCTAACGATACTTAAAAGATAATGGGATTATATCTCGGTTATTCCACCATATATTCCACAAAACAACGGTGTTTCAGAGCGAAGAAATTGAACCCCATTAGATATGGTTCATTCCATGATGAGTATGACCGTGGTACCTCTTTCATATTGGGGATATGCGCTGGAAACCACAGCATGTATGTTGAATTTTAAAGCCTACTAAATCTGTTCCTAAGACCCCATATGAGATGTGGTGTGGGAGACTCTCGGACTCAAATATTTGAAGGTGTGGGTTTATCCAACCTACGTTAAGAACGTTGGTCTTAGTAGTCATGAGGCAGGATCTGTGTTCTGTAAATTTATAGGATATACCAAGAACTCAATATGATGTAAGGCCTAAAGTTATTTTTAAGTAACTAAAATATTTTGTTTTAATCCAAATCTTTTTTTTACTTAAAAATTATGGCCAAATTTTTTATTAATTATTATTATGAATAAAAAAATTCATTATACATTAATTTCTAAAATAATAGTATTAACCCGCCTTTTGGCAAGGCAGCGTACGGGCGGATTTAACCCAATCAACTACACGGTTATCGAGGTTGGAATACTATGGGTTTGACTCGACTGGATGGATAGACGATTAATCATGGATGATAAACATGTTTAGGAAGCCGAGATTCAGCATAGTCGATGGACAAAAGGCGCGAGATAGTTGAAATATGAGTTTCGACAAAAATCGGGTCGTTTCGGGATGGTTGGAGTTTGCTTCGAGTCACTTGTAGGTTTACTTTAGGTTTTCACCTAATTTGCTTCGAGTCAGATGAGGCTTTGCTTCAGGTCACATGGGATCAGTAAGTTTTGGAGGGGTCGGTGATAACTTTGGGTCGGCAGGCTATTTACTTCGGGTCATTACCCAGGCCACCTGGGGTCGGCATATTTTTATGGGGTCAGTATAAAATGATGGGTTCGACACTACCTCAGGTCAAGGAGCAAGCATCCTCGGGTCGGCAACAGGTTCTCGGATCGGCACAAAAACTTGGACATGGGGTCGGCATATTCTTAGGTCAGCATGTTCTTGCTTGGAGTCGCATGGCAGTTTGCTCCGAGTCACAGGTCAACTTGCTTCAGGTAATGACTCGGGTCACTTGGGGTCGGCTGTGAGGAGTTGGGATATGCATGTTTTTGGTTGCTTTGGGTCGGTAATGGAAATACTTTGGGTCGGCCTTGGGGAAATCAGGTCGGCATAAAGCAAGGGGTCGGTATGTTTTTGCTTTGAGTCATACTATAATCTGCTTTGAGTCAAAGGTCAACTTGCTTCGGGTCATGACTCGGGTCACTTGGGGTCGGCTGTAAGGAGTTGGGATCGGCATGTTTTTGGTTGCTTTGGGTCGGTAATGGATATACTTCGGGTCAGCTTTGGGGAAATCTGGTCGGCATAAAGCAAGGGGTTGGTATGTTTTTGCTTGGAATCACATTGCAATTTGATTCGGTCAAAATGGAGGCTGCGTCAGGTCACTACCCGGGTCTCTTAGGGTCGGTATATTTTATACTCCAGGAAATCAGTGGTCGACAGTATGAACTCGACTATGGTTTTTGTAATGACCCAAAATTTTGGATATTTGAAATTGGAATGTTTAATTGATTTTTAATATTTTAAAAGTTTATTTTTAAACTTGAATTTCAAATATAACTAATTTTTGGATAGTTAATTATTGAATTTAATAATCGGAGATTGGATAAAATATTGAATCTGGAGTTTCAAGCTTGTTAAAAAAATTGAAGGCTTGTAAAATTTATATTAATAATACTGAAGATAATAGAAGTTTTAAAAATAAATTTAAAAGTTATTTGTTCAGTTTTAAAAATATATCGTTTAAATTGACATTTAAAAATAGCCTTTCGGGACAAAGTCTCGGAGTTCGACGAAACTAGTTCTATTGGATCTGTAATAGTGAATTTTTATCGGATTTCAAATTTCGTAGCATTTGGAGTTATCGTGTGATCGTACGATATATAAACGCGCTGAAATTTATATCGAAATTCAATATAATAATTGGGTCCAAAAAGATATCTTCTCCATACGATCGAATTAGGGCTCGAAACCTTTTCCATTGCGTTCGGAATAGGGGTATAACATTATAAATGCCTGGCGGCACGCCTCGATAGGTGGTCTAGATTTTAAGCTACGGAATCGAGACGATTTAAATTTAAATAAATATATATTTATATTCATGGATTGACATATATATTCACATCAGAACTTTTTGCCTTCTCTTCAATCACTGTAGCTTTCCTCAAACACGCCACCTCCTTTTCAAATATCACGTCCCCCTCCCTCTTCTATTTACAACCGAGAAAAATTGTTTTTATTAAAAAGCTTTAAAAATAATATAGAATGGCCGAACAAATATTAAAGGAAGGGAACGAGATACCATCCCATTTATCAAGCAGTTAGAAATCGCTCTCTCCTCTTTTTTTTTCTTGGTTCAAAAGAAATCAAACGGAAATTCGTTCGAAATCAAAAGAAAATATCATCAAGAGAAAAGTCTACCGATCTCGTATCCCCATTATATCCTATTCGATTTCGTATTGAAGTAGAGAAAATAAAAGGGGATCGAGGAAGGAATCTCGCGAGGGCAGCACCATTTTTCGGCGAGGCTAGGGAAGTGGATTGGCATCGCAACGTGGGTGTCATCTTGAGCAGACGAGAAGAGGAGGTCGATGGACTCATTGACTCGGCGACGGTGAGGTCGCGGCTACAGGAAGGGTAGCAGACTGGTGATGTGGTCGATGTCAAAAGCGGCGCACGATTTCGAAGGCTGACGAAAGCTCGGTTGTCGAAGATGGTGAGGGAGGTGTGAGTGGAGATGGTGATGGCGTACGGTCATCGTTCGTGGCCAGGATTCTGTCTGGTAAACTCTGTGTCTTTAAAAAAATTTAGTTATATATATATATTGTTAAAGTATAAATAGTTAACTCGTAAATATTTTAAATTATCCATACGAGGTTGAAAAGTTACGAGATGGTGGTGTTGGATGCGTAGTAAAGTAGGCTTCGAGATAGTGTTGGTTGGAGATTTTTAACGTCAGTCGGGATTTTTGATTTTTCAAAATCTAGATGTTCGAAAAAGAAAATTAATAGAGGTGAGTTAACCTCACTCAACTTGGATTTCTGCAATCAATTTTAAACAGTTAAAATTTATTTTTCATTAGTTGTTTGAATTGATAATTTATTATCAGTTGGATGTGATATTATATATATAGTAGATATATATATTTTGGAGTGATTGATATTCCCGCATGTATATTTAGAGGATGAGACCCTATGCGTCCCGCATAATAGCGGATGACCCTATATACTGCGATATCCCCCTCGAAGTGGGATTGGTATTTTTTATATTGTGCTAACATTTGTGGATGCAGGGAAACAGGTTGGAGGGATCCAACTAGATTCCTAAAAAATATTGAAATTATTTTCATATTCAGTGGTATGATTTATTTGAATAATCTGTGATAGATTATATTATAAATTGAAATTATTGAATGTTATGGTATTGCTGGATATATTTTTGGCATTTTAAAATATCAAAAATATAAAAATTGGATTTTTGAAGGAAAACAAAAAGAAAATTTTTAAGTAAAATATTTATAGTGAAGTTGAATAAATTAAAGAATGAATTTGGGAAAAAGTAAATAGTTTGATTTTAAAATTCTATTTAATAAATTCTGAATATGGAAAATAGAGATTTTTGAGTAAATGTGAATAAAAGAGTTTTTAAAAAAAAGAACTTAAGCGATATTGTTTTACGTATAAAAGAATGTATTTTAAATTTAAGATTAAATAGTTTGGGAAAAATAGAAGGGGAATTTATGAAATAAAGTATGAAATTGATGTTCCAATTTAAATAAGATTTTAATTCAGAAAAAGGAAGTGAATCTAAAATTAGGGGGTTTTGGAATAAATTTGGGTAAATCAAGAAATAAATTTTAAAATGGGATTTAATTCAGAAAATCGATTTGAAAATCAATTAAGTGTGTGAAACAATGATTAAAGGGGAAAATGGGACTGTGGAATTTATAAACGAAGTTTTATTAATCAAGTGAAGTAATTATCAGTGGATAATTTGAAATTATAAATTCACAGTGGGAATTTATAAGGAGATGGATAAATCGTTTAAAAATAAATAGTGGTTTTATTTTTAGAAATGTTAGAAAGGAAATTTACGGGGTTGGAACGTAAATTAAACTGGAGATAAATCGAGAAGGATTTATAAATGATTAGACTGGCTTTATTGAAGTGGAAAAATGTATTTTTCTGAAAAGTTAATTATATTTTAAAGGAAAGATTTTTAAGAATTAATTAGAAAATTTAGAAGTGTTTATAAGAATGTTTTTTAGAAAATTTATTATCTAGTTGTTCAAAAATTGTTAAAGTACTTATAAATTAAGTTAGTTATAGTAGTTAATTTTTATTAAAGGTTTAATCAGCACTATTTTTTTAAAAAAAATAATTAATAAATATTATATTTTATATAATAGCTTTTATTTTTAAAAAGTAGTTTTGTCTAAAGTTTTACTTGGATAATTATTATAGAAATTTCGTAAGTATTATTTGGAAAAAAAATTAAATAAAGTTTCGGAGAGTATTGATATAATCACATGGCAAAACCGGAGGCAGTGAGTGCCTGCAGCTAAGTCCTGAATTTCTCTGGGATAGAGACGTAACCATTGAGCTGTGATCCATGGTTTGATACCGCAGTGGTACTTTCCACATTTATTTTCTTAAAAGGAGTTTTTTTTTAAAATATTTTTTAAAAAGATACTTGTGAATCTACCGAATTCGATAAGATAAGTGTACATTTTTGGACAAAGAGATTTAATTTATTTAAAATCTAAATTAAACGAGATTAAATGTTTTCTATGGAAATGGAATATTTGGTTGAATTGATTGTTTATTTCATAATTAAATAACCGACTATCAAATCTGGACCTAAATATAACTTTGGTAATATCTAGAAGAATCACGGGAATTATATGGTACAGTTACCGTTCGAGATGCTATACTATACGTATAAACTCGTTTCGTTCTTCTAGGACGTTTATAAGGAAATCCGTCCACAAATGGTTAGGAGGTGAACTCCGATCTTATTCTCGTCTGTTTATTTCCTAGAAAACCGGGGTTAAGTTTACCGGGAAATGGCGAACGTTGTTTTGAAGAGACCAGGATTGGATTTGTGATCCAAAAACCACTTCGATCCAACGAGAACGTTTTCGGAATGAAGACAAGAGCTTGGAGTCAAAGATGGAGCAGTGGAGTGCAAGGGCTAATCGCTACTAATCCTATGGGTGATTCCAAAATGAATGTAGTAGGAATAGTGCCTTCGGTTCCGTTCGGACCGGGAACGGACTTGTATGGATGAATGCTATCAGTACATTGTCATAGGAGGACAATGAGCATTCTAAGTGAATATTTCTAAAAAGGTAATCGTAGCCTCTAGCCTCATCAATCGGGAATGACTGAAAATCATGGGAGATGCAGCAAGGCTAAGTGGGTGTCACCCAAGTAGGGTAAGGTTACCTCTATCTAGAGTCCCTTTTATTCGGCTGTGTGGTGCGGTTGCTGATCCCAACCACAGGGTAATCTTATTCGGGCTATCCAGGTTAGGGGTAGTCTGGTCTTGTGTGGCAGGGATCGATAGGTTCGATCTTGGTACAGTGTTTCTAGACATGTACTGTGACATGTGGTACCCCAGTGCCTAGTCATTCAGTTGGAATCCATTCTCCAATAAGCGCCGTACGGTTTTGATTGTGCCCAATTATGCTGGAATGTGAGATGCAAGCATTTCAGCTATTTGAATAAGTATTTGTACTTAGACACTATTATAATATCAGATGATTTTGATATGAAATGTTTTGGTTATCGTAAGGTAAAAACCCATCGTGTTTATTTATGGCGTGGTCTTACGAGATACCTTTGATTTTCAAAAGGATTTTGAATCTTTAATAATTCAAATTGAATGTGTTTTTCTCACGCTGGTTTTCCAGACTGACTCGGGTGTTATTTTATTATAATGCTCGGGTCAGACCGAGTATTACAGATACATGATAGGATGCTATGGAGCTCAGGAGACAAGCTGGATGACTTAGACGTATATAACGTATCTGATTATATTCCGCTGTGTATGGTAGGCTTTATATTCAGCTTTTGTGAGGACAAGTTTTATAACTGTCCAGTGTTGTGTTATTGATGTATTGTACTCTGGTGATGTAATGTGTAAAAATAGTTATAGTTCTTTTTGTATAAAGACCAGTTGTTATCTATTATATATTGTTCCGCTGCGATTGTGAGATTCTGTGTTGTTATTTCTGTTTTCTTCTTCTACCTCTTCTTCTTTCCCTAACGATCTAGTATTTCCGGCATTCGATTGTTCGACATTCTATACAGTGGACGTATTAATGTCGATTTTCGAGCGTCGAAAATCCTGGTTTATGACGGTTTTAGTGGGCCTGTATCGCCTAGGAAGCCCAGTAACCCGGATTTTGCTTATAAATACGGCTGGCGGGGCTTCAGAAAAGGGATCCTCATTCTGTTCTTCCATAACTTCTTCTACAAAAGGCTGTTCAAGTTACTCTACCATTTTTTGTTTTAAAAACTTGGGATTGTAACTGTAACTAATTCTCTAATCAATAAAAAGGAAATTTCTGGAGTGGACGTAGATCGGAGTTAGCTGAACCACTATAAATCCTGTGTTATTGCTGCTTTCTTTTTAATTTTGGTTGTTCTTCATATTTATTTCCTCTTCATATTTACTATCTGTGAACTGTAACTATGAATTGGTGCTTTCAACGGCGTTTGGGTGTTAGTGACCAATTTTGGTGCTAACATTTTGGTGCTTTCACTGAGTACGCTTGCACTCAGGGATTCTAAAGCTTGGATTTTGGATTTAAAGGTTTAGGAACTTGGATTCTGGAAACTATGGCAAAGCAATCAACAAGGAAACAAAGAGCGCAAAGGAGTCAGCATGAAGGAAGTCTGGAGGCTTCCTCAGGAGCTAATCAGACCTCAATTTTCATCACCAGAGATGAGATGGAGATTATTACGGATGCTCGTCAAGAAGGGCAGGTTTCAGGATTCCCTTGTGGACTCGGAGGTAGGATGGGAATGATGATCGGAAACAACCTATGGATGCTGGAATAGTTGGAAGTTGGAATCCAGGACATGGAGCAGGAATTGGCAGGTTTGGATATGGGTTGGATCGGCTAGGGGCAAAACCCCGACCAAGGAGAATGGATGAGTACAACTACCCATGGAACTGGGGGCATGGATTTGGATGGCTTTGTTCGAAAATGGATAGCGGTGATGGAACAGGGCCAGCTATCATCCGCCACAAATTGGAGCTAGCCCGGCTTAAGGGCATAGGTCGTCATCTTTTAATGGTATGGAATAAGTAATAAACCCTGTAGTAATGCGGCTAAGTCACTTACACCTGTACGGGATCGTAGACGGTCCCTAGGCATGCTCTGAGATGACGAAGAACCGTGGTGCTCGGGGTTATGAAATATTGTTTATTCTGTTTACTACAAACTTTGGGTTTTCAGGTCACGGTTACAGTCCCGACCGGAGAGACGAGGCAATAACCGCGAGTTACAAGTCCCTTAGCCAAAGAGCAATTGGATGGACTCGAACACGGATAAGTCCTCGACCGGAGAGTCGAGGCCGGAGAATATAAAAGTCATCGACCAGAGAGTCGAGGCCGGAGAATAAAAGTCCTCGATCGGAGAGTCGAGGCTGAAGAATAAAAGTCCTCGACCGGAGAGTTGAGGCCGGAGAATAGAAACCCTGAACCAGAGAGTCGAGGCCGGATTAGGTTATGGACTCGGCGAGGTCCCGGATTAGGATATGGACCCGGTGAGGTCCCGGATTAGGATATGGAACCGGCGAGGTCCCGAATATAAATTATAGGACCCGGTGGGATCTCAGATATGGATTATAGGACCCAGCGAGGTCCCCGATATAGATTATAGGACTCGACGAGGTCCCGGATATGGATTATAAGACCCGGCGAGGTCCCGGTTTTGGATATAGACTCGGAGAGGTCCCGGTTCTGGATATGGACCCGGCGAGATCCCGGATATGGATTATAAGACCAAACGAGATCTCGTCTTTGAATTTGGACCCGGCGAGGTCCCGGATTTGGATTACAAGACCCGGAGAGGTCCTAGATTCGGATAAAACGATCTGGAGAGATCGTGGATTCGGTTAACGGATTTGGAATGAATTCGGAATTGGATATTGACTCAGAACAGTCGTGGATTTTGTTAATGATCTGGAGAGATCGAGGAATCGGTTTGGAAATGGATTGCATTCAAGGCTGAATATGGCAATCAATGGATTGTGGAATTCGGATTTTGGACTTACGGCAATATAAAACACACCTTCCTATTGCAAGTTATGTTTTGGGGGGCAAAGTGTTAACCCGCCTTTTAGCAGGGCAGCGTACAGGTGGATGTAACCCAATCAACTACATGATTATCGAGGTTGGAATACTATGGGTTTGACTCGAATGGATGGATAAACAATTAATTATGGATGATAAACATGTTTAGGAAGCCGAGATTCGGCATAGTCGATGGACAAAAGGCGCGAGGTAGTTGAAATATGAGTTTCGACAAAAATCGGGTCGTTCGGGATGGTTGGAGTTTGCTTCGATTCACTTGTAGGTTTACTTCGGGTTTTCACTTAGTTTGCTTCGAATCCGATGAGGCTTTGCTTCGGGTGACATGGGATCGGTAAGTTTTGGAGAGGTCGGTGATAACTTCGGGTCGGCAGGCTATTTACTTCGGGTCACTACCCAGGTCACTTGGGGTCGGCATATTTTTATGGGGTCGGCATAAAATGATGGGTTCGACACTACTTCAGGTCAAGGAGCAAGCATCCTCGGGTCGACAATAGGTTCTCGGATCGGCACAAAAGCTTGGAGATGGGGACGACATATTCTCATGTCGGCATGTTCTTGCTTGGAGTCGCATGACAGTTTGCTCCAAGTCACAGGTCAACTTGCTTCGGGTCATGACTTGGGTCACTTGAGGTCGGTTGTGAGGAGTTGGGATCGGCATGTTTTTGGTTGCTTTGGGTCAGTAATTGAAATACTTTGGGTCAGCTTTGGGGAAATTAGGTCGGCATAAAGCAAGGGATCGGTATGTTTTTGCTTCGAGTCGTACTGTAATCTGCTTCGAGTCAAAGGTCAACTTGCTTCGGGTCACTTGGGGTGGCTGTGAGGAGTTGGGATCGACATATTTTTGGTTGCTTCAGGTCGAAAATGGATATACTTTGAGGCGGCCTTGGGGAAATCATGTCGGCATAAAGCAATGGGTCGGTATGTTTTTGCTTGGAGTCACATTGCAATCTGCTTAGGTCACAATGGAGGCTGCTTCGGGTCCCTATCCGAGTCTCTTGGGGTCGGTATATTTTATACTTCAGGAAATCAGTGGTCGGCAGTATGGACTCGACTATGGTTTTGGTGGGCCCGTATCATCCAGGAAGACCAGTAACCCGGATTTTGACTATAAATACGGCAGGCGGGGCTTCAGAAAAGTCATCCTCATTCTGTTCTTCCATAACTTCTTCTACAAAAGGCTGTTCAAGTTACTCTACCATTTTTTTTTAAAACTTGGGATTGTAACTGTAACTGATTCTCTAATCAATAAAAAGGAAATTTCTGGAGTGGACGTAGGCCGGAGTTAGCCGAACCACTATAAATCCTATGTTATTGCTGCTTTCTTTTTAATTTTGATTGTTCTTCATATTTATTTCCTCTTCATATTTACTATCTTTGGACTGTAACTGTGAATTAGTGCTTTCAACGGCGTTTGGGTGTTAGTGACCAATTTTGGTGTTAACATTTTGGTGCTTTCACTGAGAACGCTTGCACTCAGGGATTCTAAAGCTTGGATTTAAAGGCTTAGGAACTTGGATTCTAGAAACTAGGGCAAAGCAATCAACAAGGAAATAAAGAGCGCAAAGGAGTCAGTATGAAGGAAGTATGGAGGCTTCCTCAGGAGCTAATCAGACCTCAGTTTTCATCAACAGAGATGAGATGGAGATGATTATGGATGCTCATCAAGAAGGGAAGGTTTCAGGATTCCCTCATGGACTCGGAGGTAGGATGGGAATGATGATCGGAAACAACCTATGGATGCTGGAATAGTTGGAAGTTGGAATCCAGGACTTGGAGCAGGAATTGGCAAGTTTGGATATGGGTTGGATCGGTCAGGGGCAAAACCCCGACCAAGGAGAATGGATGAGTACAACTACCCATGGAACTGGGGGCATGGATTTGGATGGCTTTGTTCGAAAATGGATAGCGGTGATGGAACAGGGCCAGCTATCATCCGCCACAAATTGGAGCTAGCCCGGCTTAAGGGCATAGGTCGTCATCTTTTAATGGTATGGAATAAGTAATAAACCCTGTAGTAATGCGGCTAAGTCACTTACACATGTACGGGATCGTAGACGGTCCCTAGGCATGCTCTGAGATGACGAAGAACCGTGGTGCTCGGGTTTATGAAATATTGTTTATTCTGTTTACTGCAAACTTTGGGTTTTCAGGTCACGGTTACAGTCCCGACCAGAGAGACGAGGCAATAACCGCGAGTTACAAGTCCCTAAGCCAAAGAGCGATTGGATGGACTCGAACACGGATAAGTCCTCGACCGGAGAGTCGAGGCCGGAGAATATAAAAGTTCTCGACCAGAGAGTCGAGGCCGGAGAATAAAATTCCTCGATCGGAGAGTCGAGGCTGAAGAATAAAAGTCCTCGACCGGAGAGTTGAGGCCGGAGAATAGAAATCCTCAACCGGAGAGTCGAGGCCGGATTAGGTTATGGACTCGGCGAGGTCCCGGATTAGGATATGGACCCGGCGAGGTCTCGGAATATGATATGGACCCGGCGAGGTCCCGGATTAGGATATGGACCCGGTGAGGTCCCGGATTATGATATGGACCCGGCGAGGTCCCGGATTAGGATATGGACCCGGCGAGGTCCCGAATATAAATTATAGGACCCGGTGAGGTCTCGGATATGGATTATAGGACCCGGCGAGGTCCCGGATATAGATTAAAGGACCCGACGAGGTCCCGGATATGGATTATAGGACCCGGCGAGGTCCCAGTTTTGGATATAGACACGGAGAGGTCCCAGGTCATTTGTGGAGGGGTTGGTGATAACTTCGGGTTGGCAGGCTATTTACTTCGGGTCACTACCCAGGTCACTTGGGGTCGGCATAAAATGATGGGTTCGACACTACTTCAGGTCAAGGAGCAAGCATCCTCGGGTCGACAACAGGTTCTCGAATCGGCGCAAAAGCTTGGAGATGGGGACGACATATTCTCATGTCGGCATGTTCTTGCTTGGAGTCGCATAACAGTTTGCTCCGAGTCACAGGTCAACTTGCTTCGGGTCATGACTTGGGTCACTTGAGGTCGGCTGTGAGGAGTTGGGATCGGCATGTTTTTGGTTGCATTGGGTCAGTAATTGAAATACTTTGGGTCAGCTTTGGGGAAATTAGGTGGGCATAAAGCAAGGGATCGGTATGTTTTTGCTTCGAGTCGTACTGCAATCTGCTTCGAGTCAAAGGTCAACTTGCTTCGGGTCATGACTCGGGTCACTTGGGATGGCTGTGAGGAGTTGGGATCGACATATTTTTGGTTGCTTCGGGTCAAAAATGGATATAATTTAGGGCGGCCTTGGGGAAATCATGTCGGCATAAAGCAATGGGTCGGTATGTTTTTGCTTGGAGTCACATTGCAATCTGCTTGGGTAAAAATGGAGGCTGCTTCGGGTCCCTATCCGAGTCTCTTGGGGTCGGTATATTTTATACTTCAGGAAATCAGTGGTAGGCAGTATAGACTCGACTATGGTTTTGGTGGGCCCGTATCATCCAGGAAGACCAGTAACCCGAAATTTGCCTATAAATACGGCAGGCGGGGCTTCAGAAAAGTCATCCTCATTCTATTCTTCCATAACTTCTTCTACAAAAGGCTGTTCAAGTTACTCTACCATTTTTTGTTTTAAAAACTTGGGATTGTAACTATAACTGATTCTCTAATCAATAAAAAGGTAATTTTTGGAGTGGACGTAGGCCGGAGTTACCCGAACCACTATAAATCCTATGTTATTGCTGCTTTCTTTTTAATTTTGATTGTTCTTCATATTTACTATCTTTGGACTGTAACTGTGAATTGGTGCTTTCAACGGCGTTTGGGTGTTAGTGACCAATTTTGGTGCTAACAAATAGCAATAGGTTCGATAATGTTGGCATATATGAAATTATTATACAAATAGATCAAAACTATACTAGCATGATGTAATATATAATCAAAATTGATAATAGATCATTATCTTATGAAGTAGCCTAAGATTCTTATCTTGAGTGATTGAATAACTTTGAGATAAAAATCAAATCAGTCACCGAACTTCGCTATGATCTAGAGAAGACACCATGTTGTTTTAACTTGAATACATTCTTATTTGCCTTTGGGAAATTTTAGCAACGGTGCCTTGATACTTACGGCTGGAATAATCAAGAGGGTGGAGGAAAAATGAATGACTAGTGACGTGTTTAAGTAAGCATTTAAGAAGAGGTAAAAACGGTGATATTTTCTCCTTTCTTTACACATTCTATTTGTTATTTTTGATCTCATTTGAACACTTAAACCCTCATTCCCTTACACCCTAGGCTGGCCGTACTTGATGCTTTATAGGCCATCAACAACTCTCAAACTCATTTAGTAATTAATTGATTTAAATCAAATTGTGATATTTATGGATATCGTACATTGATATGTACATATATAACTTTTATATACGCACTTTATTAAATACTAATAGCACATAAAATAAAAATAAATTTTAATAATTATGATTTCATAAATATTAATAAATTTAATTAGTTTACAAAAAATTTAAGTTAATTATATCGTGTGATATTTCGAAGTGCTCATCATTACGGTTGTGCAACTCAAATGTGTAAAATCGGTCAGCCATTAATATCAAACAATTTTAACATTAATGTTCACACATCACTTTAGCTAGTGATGGGATAGTTTGGTGGAATTTTTTGCCTACACATCTTTTCGATAAAATCAAATCTTACCATATAAGCAGTACTCGGTGGTAACGATTATTTACATCAATTCTCTTCGTTAAAACTATCACTTTAGGACTTATGGAATTTTGTTTTTGGTCAAAATTTCAATATTGTCCATAGTCAACTCGTTTAGTCCAAACACAAAATCTTTGGTTCAATAATAACTATTATTATCAACCTTACTGCTCTAGTCAGAGGCTTTGACTATGGGTTGACTATAGTTGACTATGAAACTAAACTCATATGACCGAGGATACAAATTCTCTATTGAATAGTGTTTCACTTTTAATACTTCAACTCAGACACAACTATAGTCTCTCGATGGCCATCATTCCATATTCAACTGTAATCAAAGTAGAGCATGCATATTGATGTTCAACGATATTATTAAGTCAAGAGAACTATGTAACATCGTCATTTTGAGATTCTCTATTCGGCCTTAGTTATACTAACAAAGACAAAACTCTCGAGTCAGTCATTCCATGGTTATCCAAAACTATCAATACGTGCCCATTTGGTTCCCCAAACAACTCTGAGTAATACACTGCCCAATATTTTTATAGCGTTATGTACTTTAGTGTCAATAGATGTATCAATATCTTTTGTTGAAACATCTTGACTATGAATATATAAAATAATATGTTATTTTTAATGTGATTAATTTCTCATGATTACAACACATTATAATTACTATCACATAACATACCATTTAAGTATTTTCCATTTAATATACTTAAATTAAATAATTAGTTAACATATCACAATATGACAAGTATATAATAGGAAAAAAAACTACTTTATTTTAATCAAGATTTCATTACAGAGTTAATAATTTACAATAAATTACAGAATTGCCTCTAGGGCATACACCTACTCTATCATTCTCTACATTAAAGACAGATATTTTTGCTAGTATTAGGCTCTTGTAATAGCCATTAAATCTCTCTTATAACCGAAAATTAAAGCATAAGAGAAGATCTATAATGGATGTAGATGTCTTCTAGATCGAACCACTTTACATATCATGTCATTTTCTTTTCTTTCGTCGCATTTTACTCCTCATTTTACATTTGTAATAATGCTTTTGGCTAATAGCATTCATTAAAAACAATCACTAATTACTACTTTGAGATTGGCTAGAAATATAGTCAACATTTTAACGCTAGAAAGAGGGTATTTGCCTCAAAGCTCTCAACTTTCATCACTTTTTCCGCTTCAAACAACTTATTCTCATCTAAAAGCATTCATGATGAAGCCTGGTAATAGTGAAGCTGAGGCCAACAACTCAAATGACCAAAATACCAAGGATGACGTCGGGGCCAGTGTCATCAACCCCATCCCATGCATGAGCAATGACATGTGGTTATGGTTGGTCAATGGGATCGCGAATATTAGGCAAATGACCCAGGACTTAAATGACGAGACCATCGAATATGGTTAGAGAGTCTCATTTGCCATGGACCCAACACTTCTCTCGCCTACGGTTTCTAGCACTCTCAACATCATGCATGACGTTGGGGAGAAGTGAAAGTCTATAGGATCTTTTTTAAGTAATGCAACTTATGTGTGTGTGTGTGAGAGAGAGAGAGAGAGTGAGTCTATTACTAACTATATTAAGTAGAGAATAATAATTGAACATAAATATGGTAATTAATAAAAGCGAGCATACCAGATATTTTATACTGGTTCGGACCTCCCGTCCTACGTCCAGTCCCGAAGCTCCCCTTCGGTGTTTCCTTTAACCAACTAACCCTCGCTTCGCCCGGAGAAATAAGCTAATACAATAGTATATCTCTAACAATCTTGTGTTCCAAATAACATGGATTTTGATTGATAGTACACATCTTCCTATGATCTCCTTTGAGTATGTGAATGTGAATGCTTTGAGTTGTAGGAAGTGGTTTAACCAAAATGATATTTTGGTTACTATAGATTGAGAATATGTAAGTAAGGGATGCACAAATATGTAAATAGTGAGTAATAAGAAATCAAGAGAATCAATCTATTTTTTAATCTCAACCTTTATAGTATTTATAGGATTAAAGAGATGCAGATAAGGAGTTATTACTGTTAGATAAACTCTATTCAATTTAATGGCTGCAACCTTTCAATGAAGAGACGGGTTTATTCAATTTATCAGAAGCATCTATTCAATATGAAACGAAGCAACCTTTCAAGTTATAGCAGTTTCCAGATGACATACGTCTGTGGCTTCAGAATAGAATTTCCTGAACATGTTCACAGGCTTCTGTGGATTTTCCACAGACATCCGCGGCTGGAATTTTCAGAGTATAAATATTTAATGCTAATTTTGAATGTTTTTTAACGCCGATTCTGTGTATGTGAATTCATGTATGCATATATACTCAAGGAAACCTTAGAATGTTTTTCTAAGACTCTTAATACACTAGTATAACCTTACTAATTATAGCATGGTCCATAAGTCTTTATTTGCTTTGAGTCCCAATATCTTTGAGCATGATGATCTCTTGTAGTATATACCTGTAATCTTGATAAGATATATAATATATGTGATTGTATAGTTGTTGTCATTGAAACCGTAGAATGGAGGTTCTAATAAGAGGGTCCTGCTCGAAACCCCTATCGGGGTTATTCCTATCTGGGAGAAGGATACACATATCATGTCCACTCATGACCCGGATTGTGATGCTCTTGAGCTTGAGCCAGTTCCACTAACTAGTGCTTGAGCTGCTTATCGCCCCCTTCCTTAAAAGATAGTCTGCCTTTGAATGACATTGGGCAGCGGATGAGGAGCATGATTTGTATTTCGACCCCTTAAGCGGCGAAGGCCGAGCAATGGAGGAAGAGCCATAGGAGTTCTCAAGTCATCCCCGATCTTAATAGGAAATCCTAAGGCTTCGCTGTGCAGGAGGTAGGTGAAAGAGTTAGTGATATGCATTAGGGGTAATTATGTAATTTTTACATTTATCTAACTTTGTAGTCAATCTTGTTCATATTGATGGCGTTTATATTCTTTTATAAACATTTTTATACTATGATAAAGTTAATTAAGTAATTAATTTTAAGTCTATTAATAAGAAAATCCTTAAATAAAATACTATATAATTGTAGTTGTGACTGGTTGCAACCATAAGTAATTAATCACAAAATAAATGACATTTTGTTTTAAATATTCTGGATCAAGATGTTTTAAGAAAGGATATAGATACATCCGTTGAGACCAAAGTGTGTTACGCTTTCCAAATGTTAGGCAGTGTATTACTCATAGCTAGTAGAGGCAATAAGAGGTTACATATTTGTAGTTATTGAAAAACTATGGAATGACTCGTCCAAAAGTTTCCTATTGGTTAATAATAACTGGATCAAACATTAAATCTAATTGTGATGATGTTACATAGTTCCCTCGACTTAGGAATACTATAAAACTTCAATGTGGATACTCCATATTAGTTATAGTTAAATCATGGCATATCGATCTATCAAGCGATTGTATTTGGTCTGAGTTAAAGCATTAAAAGTAAAGCACTACTCAATAGAGAATTTGTCTTCTCAACTATATGAGGTTGGTATCACGGTTAACTTTAATCAATTCAAAGTCAAAATCCCTGGTTGGAGTTGAACTGTTAATAATAAATGTTATTATTGAACCAATAACTTTGTTTTGAGATACCAAGTTGAATGTGGATAATATTGGAATTTTGACCAATATCGACTTCCAAGTATCTTAAAGTGTTATGGTTTTGACAAAGAGAATAGGCTTATATTATCGTTACTAAAAGATACCTCTTAAGAAAATGTGAAATTGGATTTTACCAAAATGACTTATAAGTAATGAATTCAGCCAAACTATCACACTACAAGCTAAGGTGATGTGCGAACGTTAAAATTTGAATTGTTCAATATTCATCGCTAGCTGAATTCACACCTATGGGTCTCACAAACAAATTTCTGAATTCTTTAAAAAATCCTGCGATTTAATTTGTTTATAAAATGTTGTAAATTAATTAAATTAACTAATATTTAAGAAATAATAATTAACAATTTATTTGAAGTTTTGGGTGTAATTAGTAATTATGTGGATGGATATATAAAAGTTATATATGCATGTATCGATATACGATAACATTATGTATTTAAATGGGCTTATTAGAAAATTAGTCCATGCAAGTGGACATACTTGATCGGTCATGCAAAGGATGGGAAAAGGTTTGGCTTGATTGAAAACTAATTATAAAATAAAAGGGGTTGTTTTAAAGAAAGAATGAGAAAGGTTTCTATTTTTTCTTAAAACAGATTCCTCACATTCGTTTCCTCATTCAAATTTCTTTTCCTCCTTCCCTCATCCATGGCTACCTCCTCAATCTCTTTCAAGTAAAAATTATTTTCTTCCACTTACCCAAATTACATCAAATAAAATCTAATAAAGTTGTTCGTCCATCTCCCGGTGTCGGTTTAAGAATCTAATGTGATATTTCCAAATCAAAATGTCACTACTTAGCCAAATCTGCAAGGTATAATTTAAATTTGATTTATTTTCTTTGATTAATCAAATTATCATAAGTGAATGTATGTGTATATATATTATTGCCTCACCTTGATTTAGAATTTGTAGTACAGTTTAAACAGGACAAATTAAAATCCGAATTTATATATGCATAAAACTATGTTTTAGGTTATAAATTTATGTTTTGTATTACTTATAATAATATTCTAAACATATCATTATATTTAATGATTTAAATGTTTTTACTTGCTATTAGTCAACCCTAAAATATAAATTCTTTTGTTATCTTATTCAATTTGTTGTATGCAATTTTGGTTTTATAATATTTTGATTGTTTTAAAAAAAGTAATTATTTCGCTGAAATTTTATTAATATACATATTCTTTAAAAAATACATATTTGCAAATACATCAAAAAATTTAACGTAATATGGATGTATGCTTTTAGTCAATTGGAAATTGTTTTGGCTTGATTTATATATGTATATGTGTGTGTCTGTATTTTTATATTGTTGAGGTATGTATTTAGAAGCAATTTCTATCCATAAATTTATTTTGCATTGAACAATTTAAAACTAAGGCAATAATATATATATATATATATATCTGTGTGTGTGTGTGTGTTTGTATGTATGTATGTACATATATAACGAATATATACATGGTATATATAAATCCCAATATCTACACTTATATATATTAACATGTTATTGTATTTTTTATCATATAAACATATTATTATGATATATCATTTTGTATGAAGGTTAAATGTAATATTTATTGATTGTTCGCAAAAGAGGAAGGTGGATTAACTAATATGCCACACTTGCCTCTTTCCTTTTAGATGTTGGTGTGGTTATATCCAGATCAAATTTCATGTTTGTTCTCATCTTTATACACTAAGCAATTATATTCACTGCATGTTACATATGTATATCACACCATTTAGAAATATGAATATATTTGATATATTCATACTTATTCAAATACCATACTTAATTAACATAGATCTAATTAATTATGAATAAGACGATCTCGATAAATATGATTTTATTAAAAACAACTAGATCAGATCTTGTACTAAAATTAGAATTTTTGGGTCCATTAAGATCCAGTCAAGGAATTATTTTGGAATCTACTCATTTCACCCAACGCAAAACAGACCGGCTTCCTTCAATGATATTGAAAGGAGGTTGGTTGAGCACTCACCTGGTATATTTGATGTCACAAGTTTGATTCCTTCAACTAGCATAAAAATAGATTCTCATATTGTGATTTGTGACAATGCATTCCTTCTAACCCCTACATGTTCTGTGATGGTTGTTCTAGTTGAATGGCTGAATATAAAACTCGCTCTGAGGTACCTAGTTGGGTCACCCTAAAGGAGTTTGGGCCGAACCAACAATGGTATCAGAGCCAAATGGTTTTGGCAGTCTAGTTAGCAAACATTTTGGGCCAGTTACTTAAAATTATCTTTCTGATAGGTGCCTACAAAAGTACTGCTTATGCTTAGGGGTTGAATAATTAAGTAGTCTCCTCTTCCTAGCTATCCATCTGGCCCAATGGATGAAGTAAGTTCAAAATGTTGCCTCAAATGTAAGGTCCAAAGTTATTTGGGCCTTGGGATATTTTTCAAATTGAAATTTTAAAAATTAAATACTATACTTTAAATTTAAAGTTAAGTATAAAATATAAAACAAATTCTATAAAAGTTATAAAATAAATTTAATTTTTACAAAAGTGTTTTGAGAAATTAAATAATTAATTAATTTCATAATTTTGATATATTTAATTAATGATTACTTAAATTAATTATTAATGAAATTAATGATTAACTAAGAGGTAATTAATTAAAACCATATATACATTGATTGATATATATGTTTAACTATAATTGTTACAGTTGTATATTTATCCTGAAATTGTTTGAGATAAATGAGTTAAAATTTTCGAATTAAATTATTTAATTAGAATTTTGAATTGAATAAAAGGATCTATTAAATAAAAAGCTAATTAATATATATACACATACACATATATTATGTGTATGTATGTGTATCTTTGTATATGAACAATACTATAAATGTTATATTTGGTTATTCATCCTAAATGATTAAAGATGGATAAAATAAAATTTATAAAATTTTAAATATAATAAAATTTAATTAAACTATTTAATTAAATTAAGAATTAAAAAATAGTTAAATATGATTTAATTAATAAGAACTGAAAGTTAATTAAATGTGATTTATTTAATAAGACCCAAATTTAATTAAATATGATTTAATTAATAGGGATTGAAATCAATTAAATATGATCAAATTAATAGTAAATAAAATTTATTAAATATGTTTTAATTAATAATAATTAAAATTGATTACTATGATTTAATTGACAATATACATACATACACACATATAGATATTATATAAGTTAGTTCTAAATAAATTAAACATATATAATTATATATGTATAAACAAAATTTAAGTGGAACACTGAAATAAACTAGAAATATTTTTGAAATAAGTACATACATAAAGTGCATGTACCATGATTTTAGATGTGTCAATTACTTGAATCATGAGGGTATTTCATAAGAAATACATTATTCCTTCAATGAATATCACTTTAAGTATATATTAAAGATTATGAATCTTAGATATATAAAGTTGCCTCTATCATTTAAATATTAATAGATTACTTGCATACTTGCTAGTTGTTAAGAAATCAAGCATGGGATGTTATGTGTAGTACTTTTAATATATTGCCTTGATGAAGTAAGATACATGCACGCATTTGTTGAGCAAATTCAAGGTATATGCATTATAAGTAGGTCGTCGTGAAATGATAGGCACAAGCGAATGATTTCTTAAATTTATTGAGCAAACCTAATGTCAAGATTGAGATTAGGGTAAAGGCCATAATTACGAGTTTTATATGGTACAACCGATAAAGGGTTATCCATCGATTATGGGTCATGGTTTGTTGGGAAAACTCAATGTCGGAACCTTAAGGTAAGCGAGTCCTAACACTCGCTAGAGGAATTGAAAGATTTCTATATTTCTCCTACCATTAGAAAATAAACAAAATAGCTATGAAGAATTACTGATGATATACCGATGGTAAAGGTAGCATTATAAGTATGTCATCCGCAAATGAACAACATATATAAGTCAATGTGTCTCTAAAATGTCGTCGACATACAGACGACTAATTTCCATTTCAACCCAGACTCGAATCCATTTCTCCATTTCATTTTCCCCCAAATCAAAATTATAACATAGCCCCTCTCTCTTCCTTCTCCACTTCCTTGGCCACGAACCCGCCTCCATCATCTTCATCGATGGCTCCATAAAAAATTTACCGCACAAACTCTGACGCTACTCCATTGACGTCTTCATCGGCTCCGTCAATGCTTCTATCAAAAATTTCAACAAAATTAACAATGTTGTTCCATCGATGTCTCCATTGCCTCCGTCTCTGATGATTCCTCCTATGATGCCTTTGTCTTTAAAACCCCGCCTATGACGAACTCCACCAAAGCCATTATCGAAGCCTCCATCTTTGAAACCCCACCTATGACGCCTCCAAAGCCACTTTCATTTCACTTCCTTTGGCCATAAACCTGCCTCCAAAGAATTTATCGATATGGTTCTTTCATATGGTTCTCTAATTTTAATTAATTACAATGAGAACAGTTTTGTATACTTTGATTTGGTAGTTTTAGTTTAGTTGATGAAAACCCATAGATTTGTTGGCTTCATCTGATGAGTTTCGTATATGAAAGTTGAATTAATATTTGATTTTACTAAAACAGAAATCAATATCCATTTGATACAATATTTGTAGGATTTGTCCTAATATTGGACAAGTTATAAATACAAAAGGATATATGCAAGTCGTAAATCAATATATATCCTAAACGATTTGCATAATTTTGACAGAACTTCCTATTTTATTTTATGTGTATGTTTTTTGTGTATGATACAGAGAATAAAGGGAAATATTATTGAAATTCTGTGAATTGTTTATGATGAAGTATTGATTTGTGAAAATTATGCATATATTTTTGTGTTTGTAATGGGAGGTAAGATAGTCGGCCAATTAAATCAAGATTTACTCTTGTCATTATCGTTTACGTATGTTTGAAATTCATGATATATAACATATGATAATATAATAAAAATTAATGATGAATAAATAGTAGTACATGATGTTATTAAAAGAAAAATAATATTTTATGGTATTAATAATTAGATAAAAGTTAATGGTATTATCAATAATATAGTAAATAATATATAGAAAAAAATTAGTGATTAATAAACGATAGCAAATGATATTTGTAAAAGAAAATTTTATTGTATAGTATTAATAATAAAATAAAATTTAATGCATATATGATATTGATAATAGAACTTAGTAAAAGAAAATAATATTATGTTGTATGAATAATTAGATAAAATTGAAAGTGTTATAAATAATATATTAATTTATATATTGTCAAAATTAGCGATTAGTAAATGATAGTATATGATATTAAAAAACGAAAATTTTAATTATATAAAATTATAATGGTATATGATATCAAAAGAATTGTATGGTATTAATAATAAAATAAAAATTAACCGTATATGATATTAATAATAAAAATTAGTAAAAGAAAACAATGCTATAAGATATTAATATTATAAAATAAAATTTAATGGCGTATGATATTATTTTGCTTACTTTCATAGAGTACAAGACGAATTACTTGAAAGCTCAAAGTCGAATGTACAAGAAGTTGTAAAAATAGTACCATTGCAATTCAACGAAGGTATGAAGTCATTCAAAAAGGTTACATCTAATGATAAAACAAATACGAAAGAAATCTAGTATCAGTGTATTAAATGTCATTGTGCGAAACTTCATGAAATGAAACTTGAGCTTTATATTTACATATAAAGGGTTTTATGTCAGACTACCACGTGTGGAAATTTCAAGGTGAAGTTGAAGATGAACCTAAAAACATTGATGTAGGTTTTAAGAACCTGATATAGAAGATAAAATGATAGAAATGGTTCATGATGCTGCTAGTCCAAGTATATGGACTAATGAACCTAAAACTGAAAAGGCACTTGACCTAAAATTGAAGTTTATCAATCTATTAAAAACTTCAAAAAAAACATTATATAACGGATGTATAATGACGCATTTGTTAACGACATCTAGGTTAATCGCTATAACACCCACATATAATGTGTAGGAAAGTCTAAAGAAATTGATTCTTAATTTCTATAAGGAATACTTCCACCAGATAATGTCTTGGCAGAAAGTTGGTATTTGCTAAAAATGAAGTATCCCTCGTTGGTCCGCCATATGAAAAGATTGATATGTGTCCAAATGGATGCATGATATATTGAAAGGAAGATTAATACCTTACAAGATATAAATTTTGCAACAACCAAAGATATAAATCAATAAAGAGTAGTGTTATAGGTGTACCTTTTACTTGTATGTTTTGCTTTCCACTGACAAATAGATTACAGAGATTATATGCATCTTTCACCATCGCAAAACACATGCGATGGAATGCTTAAGGACATTGAGTTGAAGATGTTTTAAGTCATCCATCACATGGAAATGCTTTGAAGCATTTCGATAACATATATCCTAATTTTGCTAAAGAATCCCATAATGTAAGACCATGTTTATATACAGATGGTTTTGCATCATTTGCTTCGTGTGGTTATAAACCTCACTCAACGTGGACGGCTATTCGAATACCTTATAATTTTCCACCATGAATGTGTATTAAAAACCCATACATGGTTTTAAATGTAATAGTTCCAGGATCGAGAAATCCTAAAAATAGGATAAATGTGTATTTATAGCCTTTAAAATATGAACTGAAAAGACTATGGACAAAGGGCATTGTAACTTATGATGTGCCTAAACATACTTTTAGAATGTTTGCACCATTACTGTAGATGATAAGCTATTTCCTGCATATAGGATGCTTTCTGGATGGAATACAGTCGGTAAATTTGCTTGTCCTATTTGCATGGATTCAACCGAATCTTTTTAAGTAAAATTTGGTGGCAAACAATGCTGGTGGGATCGTCATCGTTGACTTTTGCATCAAAATGATCATTGTAGATCTGATAAGAAAATTTTCGTAGCAAATACCAGTATTACTTTAGTGCAACCTAGCATTTTGAGATGCGAAGAAGTGTATAAGCTCATCCATGGTTAACCCAAATCACATGAGTCCAGCAAAGAGACAAATTCCTCGGTAAAGGAAAAATTCATAATTGGTGCAAACTATGTATATTTTAGAAGCTACCTTATTGGGAGCATTTAATAATTCAATATAAACTAGACGTAAATCATACCGAGAAGGATATTTTTAGGGTCGCTTTAATATGATAATAAATGTGGAATGTAAATGAAAGATATTTTGAAGTCTGGAAAGGATACTGCATTGTACTTGAATCGTCCATAGCTAAAACTTGATAATAAACATCCAAATTTCAAATGATTAGCTTGTTATGAGTTGGAAAGAAATCAATGTAGAAACTTATTGGAATGGGTATATTCTTTGAGGTTTCTAGTAGGGATTGCTTCTAACTTGAAATATCATGTTGATATGAAGGACCACCAGCTGTCGAGTATAAAGAGTCATGACCATCACATATTTCTTGAAACTTTATTCCTAATAGTGTTTAAAGAGTTGTTTCCATAAAAGGTTTGGATGCCAATAACTGAGCTTAGTTTATTCTTCAAAGCTAAATATGAAGAAATTACGGTGCTGCACGCTTACCATAATAAGGAATAACAATCTTAAGTGATGTTAAATTTGCCTTAAGGTAGTAATTATACCACATATGCTTATACAATTATGAGGTTGCACTCTAACTTTTCATTAAAATGTCAAGTCTAATTTATGTCCAATTAAGTTAAAAACGGAAAAAAGGATCTAATACTAAAAAGAGCAAGTGTAGAAAAAGTAAAAGATGCAGAAATTTATGTTGTTTGGATTTCAAAGAATACAACGTCAACGAGCCAAATCTTTGCCGATATATTTCTTTCTGGTACCAACTTTTTCAATGGAAGAAAGTACAATTATATTTAGTATAGAATTCAGAGAATGTCCAAAAGTTCCTTTCTCTACTAAGTAACCTTCTATTTATAGTACCATAATATCACATGGATTGTTAAACCCCTAATTCAACATTGCTCTTCCCTTATGCGATCCTTCCACATGCCATTAACCACATTGCTTGGTTATTTGTGCATAGATTGCTAACGTGGCTGAAGACATGGGCAAAGACTTTTAGCAAAAAGATTTAGCTGAAGGCGGGAATTTTGAATTTGAAATTAGTTAGGATATTTAAGCTTTGAAGCCTTAGTGGTGAACTCCTAGATTCAATACGAGGACTGCGCTTCGCTAGCTCGGGGTGCGATAGCTTCTAAATTTATTCTTAGTTGGTGCAGTTCCTCTTTGAATCATAGTGACAGAATCTCCTCTTAGTGTTAGTGTCATTTCATAATTGAAGGTGATTGGAATTTAGGGGGATGTCGGCATAGTTTTGAAGGCGGTGTTAATGCTGGTTTCAAGGGGGTGTTGATGTAGATATTTATGAGGTGGTGGTGTGGACCATAAAGAGGTGGTGAAGCTGTCTTTTAAAGAAAGAAGGCAGTGTAGTCTCCAAAGGGGTGGTGGATTAGATGTTAAAGCGGTGGTGGCGCATTCTCTTTAGAGATATTGGCATAGCCTTTGAGGGGGTGTTGATGCAACCTTAATAGAGTGATCAATGCAATCTTCAAGGAGATGATGGCGCAGTCTTTTAGAAGAGATCTGCACAGTCTTTTGCCTCTGTTGGTTGATGGATTCTTTTGGTTTACTTTTTTACCATGCAGGCAACACTTACTTGGCTGTTTTTGTAAAAGTGACCTACCTACTTGCTTGTCAATGTATGAAATGCTAGTGTTATTCGTCCATTGAGATTGCATGACCTGTCTTTGATATGGCTTAATTGTCATAGTTCCTTCCCTTTTGATTTATTATTATGCATATTAACACCTTAAATGTGTTTGGAAATGTTTATATTGGTTGTTTGATCGATTTGGTACTTAGATGAGCTCGTTTCTTTTATTCATCCTCGAGTTGGATTGATTTGATTGATGGACAATAATTGATTAGTTAATTTTTATAAATCCGATGCCGCATACATATTTCTTTTTTATTTTGGTTAGGGACTTTGAAATCATCCACCCATTACATTCATTTTCTCTTTTAGTTACTCATGGCTCAAGGTAAGCCTCCGAGCACTTCAGGTTGTGGCTCAACTTCCTTTATTGAAATGTCTTCGGACATCTGTGAAGAAAGTCAAGCGCAAGGGATTTTGGACTATTTTGGATTTAGGGACTATGCGCTTAGGATTCTTACAAACTCTAGTCGCATTCACATGCACCTAGAATAATTTATTTAGGTGAAATCAGAATAGATCCACTATGGGTTTTATCTTCTATTCCATCCTGTCATAAATACATAGCAGTCACTAACTTAACATAGCTTGAAGAAAAATCCAACAATACTTACAACATAGTACATATTAATCAGGTCCAAAGACAACAAATCAGCAACTACATAGTAGTAAATACCTTACCAAAGACCGAACCATAAAAGTGATAATGAAACTTAGCAAGCAAACCAACAAATTAGGAAATCGGCAACTCAACAAGAAAGCAAATTCTAAGATTTAAAATGATGGTGAAACCGATGACAATACACTAATGATAATCATAAAATAAACTTAGAATTTACATCTATTAAGTCACTAATTTACAAATTAATTACATATACACATCAGGCATTATACTTAGTAAAACAAGGCAGTAAACTTAGAAGTTACATATACAGGCATCACAAGTAGTTAAAGTAATCAGTATCTTTTGTCCTAGATCATATAATGAATTAATAAAAATGATGATGAATACATGATGAATGAATACGATTGATTAGTGCACCTGCTCCATGTATAAATGGTAAAATGGATAATTATTAAAGGTGCGATTTATATCCTTTACCAATTTCCCACTATTGAAAACACTTGTGAACGCCTCATATATATAAGCTTTAATAATATCCTAATTATTTTTGTAAAATTGGGCTCCAAATCCATCGGGACCAGGGTCATGAGCTTATTAGTACTATGCAGAGTAAGAATTTTTTTGCAAAAAATATTAGCTGGTCTTGTACCATTAGGTTCTTCTTTATTGTGTAATTCAATAAAGTAATTAATTGATGAATTTGCTAATTCATGTTCGCTTTGCACTAGATTGCCATTTTCACTTATATGTTAATTTAACCTTTTTTGTTCCTCCTTTTTGACATGTGACGTAAAAGAATTTTGTACATTTGCCAACCACCATGCTGAAATTATCTTATTTTCACTTATTAGGTTCTATTTTTTCCTCCATGGAATACTCTATCTCATTCATGCTTGAAAAATTTTCCTCAAAATTAACTAAAAATAAATAAAATCAACGTGTTTCATTCAATTCTAGTAAGATCGGATGGTGATTCAAGCGATCTAGGAGTTGATTTGCAAATCAACGCGTTATAAAGGGCTAGGTCCTCTCAGATTTAATTATATATATTTTTTGAAACATGTACTTTATTAACAAATAGAAAAGGCATATATACTTCCATAATATGCCTCGTCAAAACCTTGCAACCCCCCTAACCTAAATGGGTACCTTGCTAGGAAAAAGAGTACATATTATGTCCGTATATTAACATTACAACATAAACCAACAGTGCCAAAAACCTAGTTGTCAAATAGATGGAGGAGTAAAAACAGAATGAAGACACACTCAAAACCATTCATACGAGCAACATGGACCGGCAAACAAACTGAAAAACAAAGAAACAAAACAAAAAAAACTAAACAACACACGTGGCAGAAGAGCAACATATGAAACACGAAACATCACTACCAGGGGACTTAGATCAAAGCACGAAAAGAATCTTCTGGAGAGAGAACATGCTTCATTTACTTTACCAACTAACTTAGATCAATAAACTCCTTTCAAACTGCTCAATAATGGCCAAACTATCAGATTCGAAAATCAAGAGAGGAGAAAAGATAGCAAAGGTCGATCGAAGAGAAAAGTGAAGCTGAGTTCAGGGCGGTCGAAAATCCAAGCTTGGAGCAGTTGTAATCCCAAAATTTAGCAAGATAAGTTCTGAATCCCTACTAATCTTCTTTGAAACCAGTCTAGATTGAATTAGATTTTTACAGTCTTGAACTATCATCATGCTTCTCAATTGAACTGGCATTTCTACACCTTTAAAAACCCATGCGTTTCTTTCGCACCATATATGCCAAATCATGGAAGTGAAAGAAGTATTCATAAGATGATTAATAATCGTATAATTCTTCTGATGTTGACAAAGTATTTCCAGAATTTGTGAAATATCAGATGAATTTCCAATGTTGATATTTAGCTTTTCTGTTATTACTTTTAAAATTTGTCTTGAGTAGCTGCAACTAAAACAAGTGTTCCCTGTCTTTGAAAAGATTTAAATAGAATACACAAGACCTATCAATATTATTGTTCCATCTGAAAATTCTATCTTTTGTGTTCAATCTGTTTAGCTTAGCTAACAGAGTGCAAGTGGACATTTTAGGGGCACAGTAATGATCCCAAATTACACTGGTCCAGTTGAATTCTTCATGTTTGTATCTAATTTGATTCTAGGCTGAACTCAAACTAAACTGACCATTACTGTTAGGGAGCCATAACTAGTAATCATGATGTATTTGATTGTGAATTTTTATTATATGCACAGTATTCTGCATTTGAATAGGAACACACTCAAGATTATTTTTCCAACTATTATTTGAAATCAGAGTAGAAACTCTTCTATTGCCGCTACCTGCCACTGACATAGCATTCCACCCTAATTTATCAATCAATAAATATCCATTAAGCCATGGATCAGACCAAATATTAGTGCTAGCACCGTTAAAAATTTTCCTATCAATTAATCCTTTACACCATTGTCTAGCTCTAAGCATTAATTTCCAAGAATAGGATGCATTGTTGTTCATTTTAAGTAGTCCAAAAATTTGTTTTGCTACAATATTTACTATACATCCATTTAGCCCATAGAGTATCACCATTTATGAAGTTCCAGACTAATTTGATAGCAACTGCTTTAGCAATTTCCTCTGATTTCTGAATACCAAGTCCACCTTCAATTTTGGTTTTACAAATATCATCCCAACACATCTTATGTGCTTTAGATTTCCATATAAAATTAGCACAAAGAGAATTAATTCCCTGTATCACAGATATGGGTATTTGGGAAAGCTGCATCTAGAATTGAATCAAAGGTTGAATGACAGTTTTAACTAACTCAATTCTACCACTAATGTTGAGTAATTTGTTGTGCCAATGACTGAATTTTTTTATTTATTTTGTCAATTATAATTCCAAAATCCCTTGCTTTAAGTTTGTTATTTGATAATGGGATACCTAAGTATGTTACTGGAAGACTGCCTATACTGATATTCAAAATCTGAGCTATCTGCTGTTTATTAGTAGCACCTTTGCTAAAAAACAGAATAGATTTCATTCATCATGTTTAACCGTGACTCTATGCTTAACATCCAATTATGGACAAGTCACATACTCATTACATATTTACACACATCACCTAGTCTCTTATTTAGGTGCCTGTCAAAAAGTTATCATTAACTATTTGATGATTACCTCCCTAGGCCTTCCTACCACTAATTTAATCTTTTCACGAACAATGTCACTGATGAAATGGCCACGAATCCCCCCATGGGAGCCACACTGACTCTCCTAAGAGGTTAAATGTGACCACCCTGAATACATTCTAGCAAGCATCCTTACTAAGCATCAATAGCCCCTCTTATTCTCGAAACCCCTTCATTTCACGTTGTCAGTTCATTTATATCACCACCCTTATGTTTTGGCACCCTGCTATGAATCTTATTAATTTCATCTTAATTGAATTGAACATTATATACTTCCCAAGTTGTGGCACCCTTTCATATACCGATGAATTTTAGACATCGTTAGTCTTTCCACCCTGCTATATAACAACTCCATGAGGCGATATATCTGTATGATCAAGGTTCAACCATATCTTTCATTTGTTTATTGTATACCATACACACTCCTTAGATAAAGCAATTTTATCCTTAATTTAAATGATGCAACCACCATTTCTTAACTTCCCTAAGCTAACTTCATTTCAAAGTTCAAATAATTTAACACAATTTTAACTAAAATTTACTTTATAATTTCATATCTACGAAATTCAAAACCAACATCTTGGAAAATGGCTTCCAAAATGTCACTAAAAACTTTCTTAGTTTATTTAAAGAATTTGTCTTTACTAGCTATCGCAAGCATAGTTTAATAGCTATCGATTTTCAATGTTAACTTAGCTATCACATGTCATGATTACAATGCCATCTCAACCTATCGCTATCACATCCTATAGCTATCGGATGCCAGGTGGAAAATCCTTAACTAAATGAAAAATGAAAATTTTCCTTTATAAAGCGGTATTTTTTTTACTAATCTATACACATGTCATTTATTTACTAGTTAATTCTGTTTTGTAAGAGTAATTCTGGGGTATAGCCTAAAATTAATCTTCATTTATTAATTGTTTTCTTAATTATGTTTTTGATTAAGGTATGTATTTCCTTAGCAAATATCATATTAAATCAAAATATGATGGGAAAATTCCCACAAATTCACCAAAATCTAAAACATCCTTTTCTTCCTCTAGTAGAAATTTAAAAACAAACTATTTAATTTTGCTACGTTTAAATATTAATTTACATCAGAATTTAACCATTTCCACATAGAAAATTTATAATATTTTATTTCTTTATCCAAAAATTATGAAACTAAGAACACATCTCTATTTTACCATTAGAAACATCATACTAATTTTTCATGACATATAAATATGATTACACCATGTTTTACCTTAAAACGATTAAATTCCTTTTATTTAAATCATAAAACATATTCAAAGCCATATCTAATCATTCAAACATTTTATTAACATTAAAACCATACAACAAAATAAAATCCAAACCCTAATGGGTTTGGAAGGTTTTAGGGGAATTTTACTCACCTTAGACTAGAAAAGTTTTGAAATCTATGTTTAAATTTTCTCCTTTCCTTTAAAGTTAAAAGCTTTGCCTTTGATTTTTTTGATTTGCTCTTCCTCTCTCCTTTGAAATGTGGCCAACCTTGATTTAATAATGGAATTTTATTTATTTTCTTTTTGCTTTACAATGAAGAGATTATGAACGTAAAGGAGATGATAATGGTTATTTATATTAATGGTCTTAAATCCTTATCATTTTTTCTCGTTAATCTATTTCCCTAATAAAAGATTTCCTTCATTCAAAATTTACATTTTTATCGTTTACCATTCAAAATTCAAATTTGTGCTCATTAATTAGGTCGACATTAATTTCTCTAATTGCCTTTGGTCCGTTTAATTAAAATTTAAAAGTGTTTCACGCTTAATTAATACAATCATCCTTGGGTAATTCTTGAACTTAAATTAATTTACTTTCCTTTTCATTTTCCTTATTAGTAATTTATTTCTTTCTTTACGAGATCCTCTCTATTTAAATATTAATTTGATCACCCATACGTAGCGCATTTAGTTATTTCACATTCACGTATTCAGATGATTCCCATTATATACAACAAGCTTTAATTACCTTCAAGTACCAGTAGTATATTCAATCCTTCATTCCTTAATTTATTTCTCTTAATAAAAATATTATTTGTTTAAATGTTTATATTTCCTCTTTATACATCTGACTGAATTTAGTTACCATTAATGTAACGACTCGGATTTTTAGCCATCTGATATTGGGATAATTGACTAATTTAATTATTGGAATATAAATTTTTATAAGTCGAATAAACAAATTCTCTGATATTGGAAATATTTGAATCTATAAGCCTTGGAAACTATATTCAATTTTAAAATGAAAATTTCTGGATATGATGAATTTTATAGGAATATGTATATAAACTCCACCATTAAAAATTTAAGATAGAATATCCATATATGTATATATATAAGTATATGCAAGTTTTATGATGTTTAAAAATATATATAAGTTATATATGTGTATATGTGTTTATGAAAAATATTGTATACGTAAATAAATATATATATATGAATGTATAAACTTCATAGTGACAAAATTTCAAACTCATGACTATATATATGGGTAATTGTTTATAAAAATAGTGCATATGGAAATATAAATATCTATATATAGGTAAACATATGTATATATAAATGTGTATGATGACAAAAGTTATATAAGTATAGTATGTATGTTAATATAAAAATAGAGTATATGTAAATCTATATATATATATATATATATGTATGTATGTATGTATGTATATGCAAAACTTATGATATAAAATAATAAATACTTGTAAGTAGCTATATATGTGTATGTTATAAATCTAGTGTTAGTGGGCAAAAGCATGTACATATGGTAAAAACAATATATATATCTATATATATTTATATGATGTATGTATACACATAAGGGAACATTATGATGAATGCATATTAACTCAAGCATATAATAAATCAAATCTCTCACTCAATATTCAAATCACTCAAATTTTCAAATCAACACAATTTATCAAATCAAATCACAAATTTCAAATCATATTAGAAAAGAAAAAAGGAAAAGGTGAAGTCTTTTACATGAACAAAGGCTTCAGCCTTCTTGTGCCCAATATATATATATACACACACATTATGTGTTCACGTATACCATTCTAGCTCAAAAAAAAACATAAAAAAGAAGAAGAAGAAACTGCCATTAAAATCATAGGGAAGCTAAAGTGCTCAAAAGTAGGAAGGAAAACAAAACAAAAGGAAGCGGTGTTTCATTTTTCAAAAAGAACTGTGAGTAAAGCTAAACTTTTACTTACTAGAAATGATGTAGGAATCTATATGTTTGTAATTTTGGATAAATTCTTTTATGTTGTCAAGTATTCATATGAAAATAAGTTTCTATACAGTATATATGTATGTTTAATCATGTTATATGCCCTGAAAACTCACAGAACCATGTATGCTACCTCTTTTTTTTTACGTTAAGGCCTTCCCACTTCAAAAATCATTACCTCACAATCCAGTTGATTGTAGACCATGATTCCAAAAGTAAAAATAGTTGTTTTTGAGTCTAGTTTATTCTAAAATTGGTTTCATTTCATATCATAGAGTATAAAAGAAAAAAAAACATATAACAGTATGTAGCTTAGAAATGACCAAAAATCAAATCTCATAATTAGATCTTTTGATTGCATAAACTTGTTTGTTATTGAAAAACATGATTTTTAGGAGTGGTTTTGTAATTTTTAATAGTGTGTGGAGTGAGAAATGGGGAATTGATCTGATTTGGGTCTTTGGTCAAATTCCGACCATCTAGTCGATTTCGCGACTTGGAACTGAGCGTGGAGGAGGCTCTGGGAGTGGCGCATGCGAGAAAAATACTACGGTGATTTTTAATCAAGTGTTTTGGCTTGTTTAATTCGAAATAGGGTTTAAGGGGTGGTTGCGTGTGGTCTCAGTTGTAGGCAAATGGCAACATGGAGGAGGCGAAGTAAGGGTGCGGTCCAAGGGGAAAAGGAAGAGGATACGATGGGGAATCTTGGGATGGAGTTTGGTGGCGAACGAGGGTCTGTGGTGGCGTGGCGTGAAGCTCGAGTGGCACGGTGTGGTTGTAGTGGGGTTGAACGGTTCGATTTTCGAACGTGTGTGTTTTCCGAGTTTTCGGGTGGTGGAACATGGAGTAGGGGTCGGCGGCGACTCGTAGGGATGGTCGGCGTCGAACAATGGCGGTCAGAGGTAGCATGCACCTGTACGTGCACGTCTGCGTGCAAAACGCCTGGGGTGTTCGAAAATGAAGAGGGGAGAAGGAAAAGAAACTGGAGAGGAAGAAAGATTGAGGGTTGGGTTTGTAATTGTCTTCCTGGGCCGTGTGGGCTGGGCATTGTGTTAAAATAAAGTAATTTAAATAATCTTAGGTTAATAATCTTTAAATTCAAAAACATTTTTCTGTTTCATTTAAAATCAAATCGACATGAATTTTTTTGTATTATGTCCCTAACACCCAGTATGTTTAATCTAAATTAATTTGTTAATTTTCGGTAATATAAAATTAAATTAATTATAATAATTAAAATAAATAAATAATTAAATTCTTAATTGACTTAATCTTATGTTAATCAATAAAATTAGTTATTAAAAGGGTTGTTTAATTTTAATTAACTAATAATAAATCGTTTTTATAATTTTTTTAAATTTATAAGTAATTTGGATTGAAAATATAAATGGATTTGGTTAATTTAGGTTAATTAAATTATGGTTCGAGAAGTGTTTAATATTAATCATTAATCATTAAATTAGTTAACGATCTATGCTTTGGCTTATTTCTCTTGAATATTTATTTTAATTGTTCTTGTCTGTGCCATTTAGTAGCCAAACCGTTAAAACGTTAGAATAAACATTGACACGTTTTATTGAAAGTAAACATATGTAACAAATACCCATATGTGTATATTGACACTCTGAATATGAATTGGTTATTTTAAACAATTTGGATCTTTAAAATTTATCGTTTTGAGTTCGAAAAGACCGGGATCAGATATCAGAATTATCCGAAAACCACTTCGATCAAATAACCACTACTAACCTTTACGGTTTTGATTATAGAGTCTAATATGTTGGAGTTTAATTAATTTAACAAACTCAGCTGTTTTAAATAAGTATTTATTTCTAAACACTATTATAATATCATTGGATTTTCTGTAAAAGTGTTTTGGTTATCGTAAGATAAAAAAACGTTGTGTTTATGTGTGACGTGGTCTTACGAGTTACCTTTGTTTTTTGAAGGATTTGATAACTTAAATATTTCAAATTAAGTTTGTTTTACTCACGCTGGTTACCAACCTGACTCGGGTGTTACTTTATTGTAATGCTCGGGTCTGACCGAGTATTACAGATTCAGATTAGGTTTCTTTGGAGCTCAGGAGACGAGCTGAATGACAGAGACATATTGCACGTAATTGACTATATTCCATTGTGTATTGTAGGCTGTATATTCAGCATTTTTTTAGGATAAGTTATTATAACTATTCAGATTTATATGTTGATGATTATACTCTGATAATTTGTATGTATATCAGTAGTTACAGTTTTTCTTTTGTATAAAAAGCTGTTATTGTATATTATATTTTGTTCTATTGCGATTGTGAGATTCTGTGTTGTTGTTATTTCTATTTCTTCTTCTATCTCTTTTCTTCTTAAAACCCTAACAATCTGGTATTTTCGGCACTCGATTGCTCGGCACTCTATACAGTGAACGTATTAGTGTCGATTTTCGGGGGTCGAAAATCGCTCGGTCATTACACGTGGTATCAAAGCTGAAGGTTAAGCGAGAACCTTGGCTCTGCTGGGGATTACTCATTAGAGATAGGGTCAGTAGTACCCTACAATGAGTTGAGTGTATTATATATGAGAGCGTACTTGTTATTTTCTTAATTTTAAAGGATAAACGATTCTAAAATAATTTTTATATAAGATTATATTTTGATATAAAAAGAAATAATATAGTATATTAAGGTGATTGGTTGTTGTTATTGTAATCAAATAAGATTATAAGATTTAAGTGGTTATATATATAACCAAATAGAAATTTATGAGAATGACCCATACAAATGGGTTAAGTTGAAAATAGATTCAAACAAGAATATAAATCCCGGAAATTTCGCAAGTGTTTTTTAAAGTGTTTTGAAGAGAAATAATTGTACCCAGATTTAATTTTTAAGAAATAATTTTTCAAAATTATTATGGAATATAAAGTGTGTTTGTTTTCTAGATATGGTAATATGTATTATTATCATAAATTGGTTGTTGGGTCTTAATAAAAGATGTTTATTACAAAATAAACAATGATAAGATATAGTGAAATGTTTTAAGGAAGTGAAATTATATAAGCATAATTTATAAATATGACTTATATATTAAAATGGATTTAAATTAAGAAATTTTGAATCTAAATTCCAGAAATTTTGAAAAGTGTTTCAAAGTGTTTGAGGAAATAATAAGTAATATTATTTAAAATATTTTGATATGGAAATTTTTGTTTGAAACAAGGGTTATTTTGGAAATTCTGGAGGAATTTGTTTGGATAAAAACCAAGGTTGGTTTAAATTTAAAAGTGTGATTTGGTATATAAATGGGGTATATATGTATATTTATATATGATTTCAAGTTGATTTGAAATAAAAACAGGGGTTTGAATTTTGGGATTCCCATTAAGTTGAGAAGTAGAACCAAAGGGAAAGTAAGTTTTTGAACTTGTAAGTGGGAAATGATGTTAATAAGAAAAGAAGTGTGAAAATTGAATTTTTGAATGTAAAATTTTAAGTATAAATGGATTGAACAGATTGGAAATTTACTCAAGCCAAGTTAAATAAGTTTTTAACTTATAACCTGTGAAAATTTCAAGATAAAATTAAAATTTGACTTGTGGAAGTTAAATAAATTAAATTGTAAAAAAAGAAAAGGTATAGATTTGATAAAAAGTTGAAAAAGAAGGAGTTATGTATGAATGATTTCAAAACGATTTTTGAAATAAAACGGGTTTCGATTTCTAGAAATTAAAGTGAACCAGATTATCAAATTAGTGGATTTACTTATAAAATTTAATCTTGGATATGGAAAATTTAACTTATGCTAAGTGAATAAGAAAGTCGAAGGAAATAGAATTTATTTGTAGTAAATAAAAATGATCGAGAACAAATAAAAGGATATTTAGAAATAAGAATAAAAGCTGAAAATTCGACTAATCGAGGTTTTAATTATAAGTTAGGAAGTCCTACTAGAATCTAGTCCAAGTTGTAATAGATGGCAAAGGGAGAAGAATGGATGGAAAGGCGTGGGGAGCGAAGAGCAGCTTCACGTACGGCACGGGAAGAAGCAAGAATGGAAATAGAGAAACTGATTAGTGAAAGGGCTGGACCATGTCCTTATGATAATATCATATGTTATAGATGTCACAATAAAGGACATTACACAGCTAAGTGCAGTAAACCAAGAAAGGAAAAGAATGAGGAAGTCAAACGGTTTCGCTCTGAGATTTTATGCTTTAAGTGTTGTGAGAAAGGACATTTTCTATACCATTGGCCTAAGGTGAGGAAGATGAAACATAAACCCATAGTACCAGTCGACGGATCAACCATTTGCTACCATTGTAAACTAACGGGACATATCGCTAGGGATTGTCCCAAGAGACGGAATAAAGAGCAAGTTGTGGAACGCCACGCGGAAGGCATGAAAATCATCAAAGATGGAAGTGTAGAGTTCTTTTGTGGCAAATGCAAGAAGTGGGGACACCCTGTTACGGATTGCACGAACGGTTTTGACGAGATGTCAGGAAATACTTAAGAAAGTTTTTATGAGGGATGCGGAGTGGTGAGAAATTGCGGTAGGGTTCGTTGTAATATAAGTAGGGCTCTATTCTTTCCTAAATTCCTTGATGGTGTTAATGCGTCAAGATTTATGACCTTTTGTAAGACTTTTTTATATGGATGAATGGATGTAATTTTTAACTTATTAGTGTCGTAGCTATCGATGTTGTTAAATATTTTGTAGAAATACGATCTTATATAAAATCACTTTTTATATTGATTTGAACGTAAATTTATAATTACTAATGTAGAAATTTATTAGAATGAAGATTAAATAGTTAGTATAACTAAAACTTACTTTATAAAAAGTAAGAAATGTTACCAATAACTTTGTAAAGTAATCGAACTGGGAAATTTTTGATTTGGCATAAATAAGATTATATATTATTTATATATTCAAACTCCCCTTGTTGAATTTATAACCAGAAGGAAATGATCTTTGAAAGATATTTGAAATACTAAATGGAGTTTATATAAGTACGAAGTGGACTCAGAAACTACTGATCCTTAAATTATTCGAATTGGAAAGAATGATCTTATATGTATATGGGAATCAAATTGAAATAGTTTTGGAACCTATTGATTTTTAAAAACTTTGACTTTGGCAAATAGTCGATTTGGAAATTGGGGAAAACCGAATTTAAAAACTATCAATTTAGAAGATGTCGTTTTTATATAGATAAAATATATATGTGAAACATATAAAGTGTTTTATTTAAAAGGTACTATGTATATAGTATGATATGTTTTGAAACTAAAAGTATGGAAAGACACCACACGAATGTTGAAATTTGGAGTAGGAGATCCACTGGGTGGTTCTACCTAGAAATCCACAGGGTGGGTTCAATGAGAATTGGGATCCTAGAGGACGTTCGGACAAAAACTCATGAGTTCATGGTGATCATTGTCTGCATAGCGCAAATCGAGGGGTATTATACCTACAGTTACGTTTGGTTTTGCTGTGATCGCAACGTAACCTTTGTGTAACTGCGATCTATCGTGGTTCCATAGCGTAATTCGGAAGGCAGTGATTGCCTACAATCTACGTTCTATTTCGCTGGGATAGCGACGTAACATCGGTAGATTGCGATCTATGTAGTTTATAGCGTAATTCGGGAGGCAGCGATTGCCTATAGTCTACGTTTGATTTCGCTGGGATAGCGACGTAACATCGGTAGATTGCCATCTATGTGCTTTGGTTCCATAGCGTAATTCGGGAGGCAGCGATTGCCTACGGTCTACGTTTGATTTTGTTGGGATAGTGACGTAAGATCGGTAGATTGCGATCTATGTGGTTTGGTTCCATAGCGTAATTTGGGAGGCAGCGATTGCCTACAGTCTACATTTGATTTCGCTAGGATAGCAACGTAATATTGGTAGATTGCGATCTATGTGGTTTGGTTCCATAGTGTAATTCGGGAGGCAGAGATTTCCTACAGTCTACGTTTGGTTTCACTGGGATAGTGACGTAACCTTTGTGTAGCTGCGATCTATGTGATTTTGTTTTGATACCGTAATTCGAGGGGCAGAGATTGCCTACAGACTACTTACGGTTTTGCTGTGATAGTAACGCAACCTTTGTATAGCTGCGATCTATCATGTTCCCATGGCGTAAGTCGAGGGGTGTTGATGCCTATAGCTTACTTATGATTTCGCCAGGATGGCGATGCAATCATCGTGTTAACTGCGATCCATGGTGGTAATGAACGAAAAGGGGGGGGTGATACTTTCCATATCATTTTTGAAAAGTTTTTCAAGTATTTTTACTGGGGGTTGAAACGGGTCTACTAAGTACTTAGAGATTTTCAGTCCTACGCCTGATCAACGTATGACTAAATTTCTGTAAGAACAAGGATGGACTTGTTAAGACATCAAGTTATAAAAAAATGTTTTAATAAAAAACTAGCTTGGAAATTCTATGTAATTTAAAGTGGATATATTCCAATTGTATAATAAAAGAGTACGGGGTTTAAAAAGTTTTAAAGGATGATTAATTTAGTAGTATACATCAAAATTCTAGTTCTTGCTTCGTTCCTTTTCGAGGACGAAAAGTTCTGAGAGGAAGGATTGTAACGACCTGGATTTTTAGCCATATGATATTGGGATAATTAACTAATTTTAATTATTGGAATATAAATTTTTATAAGTCGAATAAACAAATTCTCTGATATTGGAAATATCTGAATCTATAAGCCTTGGAAACTATATTCAATTTTAAAATGAAAATTTCTGGATATGATGAATTTTATAGGAATATGTATATAAACTCCACAATTAAAAATTTAAGATAGAATATCCATATATGTATATATATATATATAAGTATATACAAGTTTTACGATGTTTAAAAATATATATAAGTTATATATGTGTATATGTGTTTATGAAAAATATTGTATATGTAAATATATATATATATATATATATATGAATGTATAAACTTCATAATGACAAAATTTCAAACTCATGGCTATATATATGGGTAAATGTTTATAAAAATAGTGCATATGGAAATATAAATATCTATATATAGGTAAACATATGTATATCTAAATGTGTATGATGACAAAAGTTATATAAGTATAGATATGTATGTTAATACAAAAATAGAGTATATGTAAATCTATATATATGTATGTATGTATGTATATGCAAAACTTAAGTAGCTATATATGTGTACGTTATAAATATAGTGTACAAACTTTAGCATGATTAAATCTAGTGTTAGTGGGCAAAAGCATGTACATACGGTCAAAACAATCTATATATATATATGATGTATGTATACACATAATGGAACATTATGATGAATGCATATCAACTCAAGCATATAATAAATCAAATTTCTCACTCAGTCTTCAAATCACTCAAATTTTCAAATCAACACAATTTATCAAATCAAGTCACAAATTTCAAATCATATTAGAAAAAAAAGTAGAAGGTGAAGTCCTGTACATGAAAAATGGCTTCAGCCTTCTTGTGCCCACTATATATATATATATACCATTATGTGTTCACATATACCATTCTAGGTCCAAAAAAACATAAAATAGAAGAAGTAGAAACTGCCATTAAAACCATAGAGAAGCTAAAGTGCTCAAAAGCAGGAAGGAAAACAAAACAAAACGAAGCAGTGTTTCATTTTTCAAAAAGAACTGTGAGTATAGCTAAACTTTTACTTACTGGCAATGATGTAGGAATTTATTTGTTTGTAATTATGGATAAATTCTTTTATGTTGTCAAGTATTCATATGCAAATAAGTTTCTATACAGTATATATGTATGTTTAATCATGTTATATGCCCTGTAAACACACAGAAGCATGTATGCTACCTCTGTTTTTTTAAAAGTTAAGGCCTGCCCACTTCAAAAATCATTACCTCACAATCCAGTTGATTGTAGACCATGATTCCGGAAGTAAAGATAGTTTTTTTAGTCTAGTTTATTCTAAAATTTGTTTCATTTGATATCATAGAGTATAAAAGAAGAAAAATACATATAACAATATGTATCTTAGAAATGACCAAAGATCAAATCTCATAATTTGATATTTTGATTGCATAAACATGTTTTTTATTGAAAAACATGATTTTTAGGAGTGGTTTTGTAATTTTTAATAGTGCGTGGAGTGAGAAATGGGGAGTTGATCTGATTTGGGTCTTTGGTCAAATTCCAACCATCTAGTCGATTTCGCGACTTGGGACTGAGCATGGAGGAAGCTCTAGGAGTGGCGCATGCGAGAAAATACTACGGTGATTTTTAATTAAGTGTTTAGGCTTGTTGAATTTGAAGTAGGGTTTAAGGGGTGGTTGCGTGTGGTCTCGATTGCAGGCAAATGGCGATGTGGAGGAGGCAAAGTAGGGGTGCGGTCCAGGGGGAAAAGGAAGAGGATACGATGGTGAATCTTAGGGTGGAGTTTGGTGGCGAACGAGGTTCTATGGTGGCGTGGCGTGTTGCTCGAGTGGCACGGTGTGGTTGTAGTGGGGTATAATGGTTCGATTTTCGAACGTTTGTGTTTGCCGAGTTTTCGGGTGGTGGAACATGGAGTGGGGGTCGGCGGTGACTCGTAGGAATGGTCTGCGTCGAACTACGGTGGTCAGAGGCAGCGTGCAGGTGTACATGCACGTCTGCGTGCAAAACGCCTGGGGTGTTCGAAAATGAAGAGGGGAGAAGGAAAAGAAACTGGAGAGGAAGAAAGATTGAGGGTTGGGTTTGGAATTGTCTTCCTGGGCCGTGTGGGCTGGGCATTGTGTTAAAATAAAGTAATTTAAATAATCTTAGGTTAATAATCTTTAAAACTTTCAAAAACATTTTTCTCTTTCATTTAAAATCAAATCGACATGAAATTTTTTGTATTATGTCCCTAACACCTAGTATGTTTAATCTAAATTAATTTGTTAATTTTCGGTAATATAAAATTAAATTAATTATAATAATTAAAATAATTAAATAATTAAATTCTTAATTGACTTAATCTTATGTTAATCAATAAAATTAGTTATTAAAAGGGTTGTTTAATTTTAACTAACTAATAATAAATCGTTTTTATAATTTCTTCAATTTATAAGTAATTTGGATTGAAAATATTACTGGATTCAGTTAATTTAGTTTAATTAAATTCTGATTCGTGAAGTGTTTAATATTAATTATTAATCATTAAATTAGTTAACGATCTATGCTTTGGCTTATTTCTCTTGAATATTTATTTTAATTGTTCTTGTCTGTGCCATTTAGTAGCCAAACCGGTTAAAATGTTAGAATAAACGTTGACACGTTTTATTGGAAGTAAACATATGTAACAAATTCCCATATGTGTATATTGACACTCTGAATATGAATTGGTTATTTTAAACAATTTGGCTCTTTAAAATTTATCGTTTTGAGTTCGAAAAGACCGAGATCGGATATCGGAATTATCCGAAAACCACTTCGATCAAATAACCACTACTAACCTTTACGGTTTTGATTATAGAGTCTAATATGTTGGAGTTTAATTAATTTAACAAACTCAGCTGTTTTAAATAAGTATTTATTTCTAAACACTATTATAATATCATTGGATTTTCTATAAAAGTGTTTTGGTTATCGTGAGATAAAAACCCGTCGTGTTTATGTGTGACGTTGTCTTACGTGTTACCTTTGTTTTTCGAAGGATTTGATAACTTAAGTATTTCAAATTAAGTGTGTTTTACTCATGCTGGTTACCAGCCTGACTCGGGTGTTACTTTATTGTAATGCTCGGGTCAGACCGAGTATTACAGATTCAGGTTAGTTTGCTTTGGAGCTCAGGAGACGAGCTGGATGGCAGAGACGTATTGCACGTATTTGATTATATTCCGCTATGTATTGTAGGCTGTATATTCAGCATTTTTTGAGGACGAGTTATTATAACTGTACAGATTTGTATGTTGATGATTGTACTCTAATAATTTGTAAGTATTAACAGTTACAGTTTTTCTTTTGTATAAAAAGCTGTTATTGTATATTATATTTTGTTCCGCTACGATTGTGAGATTCTGTGTTGTTGTTATTTTGTTTCTTATTTTATCTCTTTTCTTCTTAAAACCCTAACAATCTGGTATTTCCAGCACTCGATTGCTCGGCACTCTATACAGTGAACGTATTAGTGTCTATTTTTGGGGGTCGAAGATCGCCCTGTCGTTACAATTAACATAAGATATCCTTTGTACAAATATTAAATCTTTTTCTTACATAGTTATAACCTATCTAATTACCCTTAATTACTAATTAATTGATTTTCATTATTCACAGCCAAATTTAATTACATCTTCCCTACTTTCTCATTCAATCTCGTATTGATAAAGTAAATAAATGCACGTGTAATTTAAGGTTTGTTGCAAATTTTATGCACATGTCTAAGGAAACTAGATTATTAATGTGCATTTAATTTTGGCTATAATAAGATATGCATATATTTACAAAATTTTAATTTATTTAAAATAACTAGTTTGTTATTCAAATGTATGATTTTTATATATGCATATTTATGTTATTCGAAATAGTAAAACATTTTTGAATTAAATCATTTGGTTTAGTCAATCTTGATTTCAAATTAATTTAATTAATTTTTTTTATTGTTCAATCAATTATATATATTTGAAATTTAAGTTTTAAATTATAATATATATGTACAGATGGATTGTTTTAATTAATTCATGTTGTTGGAGCAATATTAATTATGATATTGCTTTAAAAGTGATCTTGTTGTGTGTGTGTATGTGTGTGTTTATATGTGTGTATGTATATATATAAGATATTAATGCTAACATTTTACGGAAATTACAACTTATATATAACAACAAGTTATAAAATTTTAAAACCTCAAAATTGTTCTAACACCTGAATTTACAGAAAATTTCGGCAGCGTCTCCTTTGCGTGACTTGATCGTAAAAATTTTACAATACAAATATATATCACAAATATTCCAAATATACATCTCATCTCAATGATGAGGCATCCCGTAGGGAAAAAAATATAAATATGCAGTATGTAATCTAAGATATGTACCTTATTATTATTAATACGAGCGAGTTCGCTCATATTAAGCAAGAAAAAGCAAATAAAATCCGCGTATACATCCAAACAGTCTTCGTATATACCTATCTCAACTCAAATTTGAATATTAGTTGTATATAAAAGAATATAGAAACATGTATATGTTTAACAGACTATATAACATGAATTTTGAATCCAAATCATGCACAAGCACCAATACACACCATACAACAATCATATGCAATCAAAAAAGTTAAAACAATGATTCACAACAAAAGAAACTGTAACGATCCCGAATTTTAATCAATTTTAAATTGATAATTAAATTTATTTTTGGTTTAAAAATTGTGAAATTTAAATGATAAATTGATTTGAGTTTATCCAAATTCAAATAAAATATGTTATTTATTAATATAAAGACAGTTTCTTTTATAAATTGTTTTAATTTAATAATGAGTTATTTTTTAAAAAAAAACAATGTTTATAATGAAATGTCTTTGCAAATGAATTCTTATTTTAAATAGAAACTGTCATTTCAAATTTTTGATAAATATATACATATGTGTGTTTTAAAAGAAGCTATGATTTGGAAATTCAAAAATGAAGTCTTTCGAAATGTTTAAAATAAAATATATTCAAGTATAGGCAAGCATGGGAACAAAGTACTTAAGCAATTAATGCCACATCTCAGCCGAGACAAGCAAGTATGGCTGAAGTAAAACATGATAAATGCAGCCTGTAAAGAAGTAGTATGCAAGACAAGAAGATACATAAACAAGTATGAACCAATTAAATAAGTGTAGACTGGTACAATGGCAATTAATGCAAGTATCTCTAGCCTATAACTAAAAACACTTCAGCCTCCAAAGAAAAAGATCTCTGATCTTATAGTATACAAGTAAATAGTAACCCTGTACAAAAGAATATAACATACTGTAAACTTTCTTTTATATATATCAACTTCACTTTTATATATATCAACCTCATTTCATTTCGTTCATCTTAAACTAAAAAAAGAAAAAAAAAACTGAAGCATCATCTTTTAAACTTAAACAACATCATTTTCTTCAATTTGGAATTGTTACTGCATGCAAATCTAAACAACAAAGCAACTCAAGTTTTATCAAAACAAAGAAGATTTGGCCTTTCAGTTTCAAGTTTTCAAAGTAAAGGCTCTGTTCTCATTTGTTTCAGGTGAGTAACTTCATTTTCTTTTTAAAAAATGCTTAAATGTATGGTTGCTTGATTTATGTCTGAAATAAATTGTATTTGTGTTTATATATTTCTGTGTAGGATGAATGCATGTTTGTATAACCTGTAAGTCATCTCTGTTCAAAATTTGCAAACTCAGTTTATAATTCAAAAATTATTTTCTCTTGATCCAAGCAAAATCTGGATTCATGATTTAAACAAAACTCGATTGTTTTATCATAAGCTTTAATTCCAAATTTTATTGAAGTTAAAACAACTTAAGCATGACTCTGGAAATCAAGAAATCAGAGCCAAACTCTAAATAAGTCAAAAATTTCAACTTCTTATTTTACGACTTCAGGTATATAGATTGAATTCTCATACTTTAACTAGATTTTTAAGGTAAAAATTATGATTTTTAGTGCTGAGAATAGTGAGGTTTCTCGAGTTGATCGGGTTTGGTCTTTTCGTCGTTTGCCATCGATCGCCAAGTCCAGGGGGGTTGATATTTCAGTCGAAGGTGGCCAAGGTGGTAGGGATGTAGAGAAAAATGCTAGCAGATTTTTTTATCAATCATGGTGGCCGAACATGGTTGATCTAGGGCTTAAGAACAGTTTTGGTCGACTTTGGGTTCCAGGATAATGCGACGTCGATGATGGATCGAGATCGATCGGTCTAGGGGGACTCAATGCGTGAGGGTGTGAGGAAGCTCTGAACAAGTTCGCGTGGTTTCTGGTGGTCTTGGGTGGCGGAACGAATCGATTTGGTCGATCGAAGTTTTGTGCCAGTTTGGGTTGGAAGACCCAATCTCGAGTTCGTCGTCGTTTTAGGTTTCTGGGTGATCATGAGGCTCGAGGAGTTCATCGCCGATGTGTGGAAGGTGGAGAAGTCGATCAGAGTTCGCCAGAACTCTGGTGCATGTGCGCGCGCATATCAATGTATCTGGGAGTATTGTGGAGTTTGGGGAAGAAAGGTTTAACTCGGAGTCGATCTCGGGGAGTTCGTATGCTGGCTCGAGAATGGTATCGGGTTTTACTCGCGTATGTTTTTAAAAAGGGTTAATAGTTTAAAAAAATTAAAACAGAGAAAATGGTATCGGGTTGATTCAGGGGGGAACTCGAAGCAGGGAGCGTTTGGACTCGGGAAGGACTCGAGTAAGTCTCGGGTTAGATATAGAAACAGTTCAGTCTTGAAACAAAACATGGATTTTTAGAAAACTTTTAACCCAAGTTTTAAATAAATAGTTTTGACTAAAGTTTTGATTAATAAAGATTTAATGATGATTTATTTATGATTTGGATTAATGAAGTAAGTAATTAAAGGGTTAAAATCATTAATGAAGAATTATTAATTAAATATAAATTAATGATTAAAAATTGATTAGTCAAGTGATTAAGCAATAATTAATTTTAAGGATAATTAATGGTAATTAATTAAGGGTTAATTAATGTGATCAATTAAGGAAGATTAATTTAAAGGGTAATTAAATAATTAAAGGTTAATTATTTAATGATTAAAGGTTGATTGATTTATTAATTAAGGTTGATTAATTAATAACTAAAGGTTAATTAATAAATGATTAATGGATAATTAATTAATATGGTTCGTAATTAATTAATATTAATTAACCAGGATTAGTAATTTATTCATAGAAATTAAATCTGATTTAAATCAATCAGATAATTAAATTGATCATACTTATGGATGTTTGGATTTTATTGAATGATTGAATCGTTTGATATTCCCTGATCTGTGATGCTTTGTGATATATCCTGATTTATGTTGTGATCTGTAATATAATTAACTATCTGTGATGTAATTTATTATCTGTGATATATATATATCTGTGTTATGTGAATGAAAGATAATCGTTATAGTTATACCGCTTATCAACTATATTTCTGTATCCTGATATGTGATGATTGAATAGTGTTGCACTATTGTGTGAAACCCCTGGACTACACCATACACATAGAAATATGGATTTCATGTGGAAATCGGTTAAGTCACAGATGATTTAAAATTAATATTTTTGAAATTGAAATTTTAATTTCAATTGATTTTGGAAATGGATTGGGTTTAAAGTGAAAAGCTTTTGAAATGGAATTTCAAAGATAAAACTTATTTTCGAATAACTTGATTAAGTTTTGAAATTTAAATAATTTGATTTGAATTCAAGTTTGAAATTGAATTTTATGATTCGAAACTAGGGATTTAAGATGCTGTACAAGTTATATGAATTTAAACCATTTTAAAAGTATAATTTTTGGAATTTGAATTTAACCCAAGGATTTCAACTCGTATGAATGAATCAGATTTTCTGAAATGAAACTGTTTGTTTTCAAAGGAATAAAAGCTTTCAGATAAGAAATGAAATTCCAATTTAAGATTGAATTGAAAAAATGGTTTTCCAAGTTATGAATTAATTCTTTTTGAAAGCTATGAATTAAATCTGTTTTTTTAACAGATTTAAAATGATGATTTGTTTAAACCATTTGAAATGGAATTGTTTTGAAAGCTATAAGTTAAATCTTTGTTTTAAAGATTTAATGAGTTAATGCAATTGAAATGGAAATTAATTTAGAAAACCTGTGAATGAATCTTTTGTTTAAAAGATTAAAGTGTGGAAAATTGTTTAAACCATTGAAGGTTGTTAAAACGAATCTTTTTGTTTAAAAAAATAAAATGGTAATGTGTTTAAACCATTTGAAGAAAAGTTTTGGGTAATAAGTTGTGACTTAATTGAAATCCCAATATCCATATATTTTTAAATATTGCGCTCATTATTCGGTTTAGCCGGGAGAGGACCTTTGTGTCATATCACCCATTCCGAATAATGATACGTCGTATATGGATAGCATTTGAAGACCGATGGTGAAGACCGGATATTTTCGAAAACGAAAGGACAACTCGTCGAATGTCTCTGCATCGACTGGTCCCCGATATAGAAATTTTAGCACCCTTTGTGATGGGAAGTCCGGACGTGATTAGAAAATTATTCGGATTTGCAAGGGCTTCTTTGGAAGTGCCTTCGGTTCTGTTCGAACCCAGAACAGACTTGTATGGTTACATGTCTGACATTACATTTTGAGATATAAAGTAGATTTCTTTCAAATACATTTCTGTTGGTGGCGGAGAATTTATTCTCTTAGCTTAACACCCTTTTCTGAGACGTACGAGCTCAGAGGTTATGTAGTTGAAGGTTATCAGCGATATACTCCCAATTTGGTAATGTGGCATGCTGAGTGTTGCTGTGTGTTGATGATCATTTATTGATCATTTGTGATCAAAGCGTGGCTTTGTGAAAAAGCGTAGCTTTGTGGACGAGACTTCGTCAGACCTCACAACCCGGAAATGGTCGAAACAGGAATATGCGGCAAGGTTATGAGGGTCGCGCCCTTTAGGGTATGTCATTTCCTTCTGGAAAAGGGTGGTATCAGGTATGGAGCCTTGGTATTTAACCTATGTGGATACTCCGATCTCATTTATTGTGTGATTGTGTGTTTATCGAGGCGCCTCGGATAAAGGTCCCAAAGGACCGGGGAATGGCATAGTCGTGAGTTACCTAGTTACAGGGGTAACCCGGCCTTGTGTTGGCAGAGAGCAGTTGTCTCTCGAGACGTCCAGCCAGAGGCGATCCCATTCGGCAGTAGGAAAGGAAGTTCCTTAGCCTGACCATTTGTTGGAAATCCATCTTCCAATACGAACCTTGTACGGTACTAATTGTAGAACCTGCTATTTAACATAGCAGCTATAGTAGGCATAATATAATGGTACCTATGCTGGCTAAGATTAATATTGTATTTTCGTGATGTTTCTGCACTATGCACTAGTAATAATATCAAAAATGATTTGTTTCGCGTAGTAAGCATGTTTGACTATCATAAGAAGAAATCTCCTCCAAGTCTGCGTTTGCATTGTGTGTGTGGCGGGAGGTCTTATGGTAGTTTCATTTTCCAAAAACATTACGGATTCCAATGTTTAAAATTCTTTTGTGTTGTTTTAAAGATAAACTGTTTTGTTGCTCACACCAGTCCCACAACTGACTCGGAGTTTATTGTTCCTTTCCTAAACTCTGGGTGCTCATAAATTTTCCACACGAGCAGTCTAGAGTTGGGTTTTTTAGATAATCAGGTTCAGTTGATATTGGAGCTCGTTCAGTTTTGGAGGTCACGACCGACATTGCTTACCTTGTCTTACGTGTTGGTGGTTCGAGCTGATGTTGGAGTTGTTGGAGTCATTCTCTGACTGATCATTTGAAGTTATCACTTTTGATATTTCCGTTGTATCATTATTTATCTCTGATATTGTTGTATCATATTGATATCATTGTTGTATATCATACTGGATATTGTATTCATTAGATTGTATATGATATCATCTATTTTTATTCCGCTGTGCTGTTATACTTAATGGTGTTATAAGCTCCGGCGAATCGGATTCGAACGGTCGAATCTGCGGCATTCTAGTATAATATGAAGTACGGATGTCGATTTACGAACGCGAAAAATTCGAGACGTTACAATTGGTATCAGAGCTGAGGGTAAAACTTTAGCTCAGGAGTATAACACATTAATAGCTCATTAGAGAAAGGGTGAAGTATATCCTAGAATGAGTAATCTCTAAGATATCTGTTTGTATGCCTCAGTAAATTCTCTTACTATTCACTGATAGTAAGTATGAGTGCAAGAAGAGGATGAGATAGGGGACAGGGAAATACGACTATAAATGGTCAATATCCTGTAACAACAAGGAAACAATCTTTTCTCTATCAATCTCTTTTGTTCAACATCTTTTTCTCAATTCTTTGATAATTTCTGGTAGATCCAGGAAGAGATTCGATATATTAATATGGGACATAAACTCCAGATAGGCCAAATTGTTTGTTTGGATGTATTGGTTGTTTCGTTTGCTTTGGTTGTTATGGTTGATAGGTATATTTTAGTTCTAAACTAAAATGTTTTGAAATCGTATCCATGTATCTATCTATTCTTTGGGTCCCAATATATTCTATGAATGGTTAGTTATCCTTTCGAACTGACCAATGCCACTGCATATTTCGTGGATCTGGATAACCCGAGTATTTTGTGAAGTGTCAAACAGTTTTTTTCTTGTATCTGTTATCGATATTTTGATTTGGTAAGCCAAATGCAGAATAGATATTCAGTTCGATTTGATGAAACATTCTTCATCTATCTTTTTGTCTTCTTGGCAATTTCGAGGATGAAATTCTTTTAAGGGGGGAAGTCTGTAACGATCCCGAATTTTAATCAATTTTAAATTGATAATTAAATTTATTTTTGGTTTAAAAATTGTGAAATTTAAATGATAAATTGATTTGAATTTATCCAAATTCAAATAAAATATGTTATTTATTAATATAAAGACAGTTTCTTTTATAAATTGTTTTAATTTAATAATGAGTTATTTTAAAAAAAACAATGTTTATAATCAAATGTCTTTGCAAATGAATTCTTATTTTAAATAGAAATTGTCATTTCAAATTTTTGATAAATATATACATATGTGTGTTTTAAAAGAAGCTATGATTTGGAAATTCAAAAACGAAGTCTTTCGAAATGTTTAAACTAAAATATATTCAAGTATAGGCAAGCATGGAAACAAAGTACTTAAGCAATTAATGCCACATCTCAGCCGAGACAAGAAAGTATGGCTGAAGTAAAACATGATAAATGCAGCCTGTAAAGAAGTAGTATGCAAGACAAGAAGATACATAAACAAGTATGAACCAATTAAATAAGTGTAGACTGGTACAATGGTAATTAATGCAAGTATCTCTAGCCTATAACTAAAAACACTTCAGCCTCCAAAGAAAAAGATCTCTGATCTTATAGTATACAAGTAAATAGTAACCCTGTACAAAAGAATATAACATACTGTAAACTTTCTTTTATATATATCAACTTCACTTTTATATATCAACCTTATTTCATTTCGTTCATCTTAAACTAAAACAAGAAAAAAAAACTGAAGCATCATCTTTTAAACTTAAACAACATCATTTTCTTCAATCTGGAATTGTTACTGCATGCAAATCTAAACAACAAAACAACTCAAATTTTATCAAAACAAAGAAGATTTGGCCTTTCAGTTTCAAGTTTTCAAAGTAAAGGCTCTGTTCTCATTTGTTTCAGGTGAGTAACTTCATTTTTTTTTAAATGCTTAAATGTATGGTTGCTTGATTTATGTCTGAAATAAATTGTATTTGTGTTTATATATTTCTGTGTAGGATGAATGCATGTTTGTATAACCTGTAAGTCATCTCTGTTCAAAATTTGCAAACTCAGTTTATAATTCAAAAATTATTTTCTCTTGATCCAAGCAAAATCTGGATTCATGATTTAAACAAAACTTGATTGTTTTATCATAAGCTTTAATTCCAAATTTTATTGAAGTTAAAACAACTTAAGCATGACTCTGGAAATCAAGAAATCAGAGCCAAACTCTAAATAAGTCAAAAATTTCAACTTCTTATTTTACGACTTCAGGTATATAGATTGAATTCTCATACTTTAACTTGATTTTTAAGGTAAAAATTATGATTTTTAGTGCTGAGAATAGTGAGGTTTCTCGAGTTGATCGGGTTTGGTCTTTTCGTCGTTTTCCATCGATCGCCAAGTCCAGGGTGGTTGATATTTCAGTCGAAGGTGGCCTAGGTGGTAGGGATGTAGAGAAAAATGCTAGCAGATTTTTTTATCAATCGTGGTGGCCGAACGTGGTTGATCTAGGGCTTAAGAACAGTTTTGGTCGACTTTGGGTTCCAGGATAATGCGACGTCGATGATGGATCGAGATCGATCGGTCTAGGGGGACTCAATGCGTGAGGGTGTGAGGAAGCTCTGAACAAGTTCGCGTGGTTTCTGGTGGTCTTGGGTGGCGGAACGAATCGATTTGGTCGATCGAAGTTTTGTGCCAGTTTGGGTTGGAAGACCCAATCTCGAGTTCGTCGTCGTTTTAGGTTTCTGGGTGATCATGAGGCTCGAGGAGTTCATCGTCGATGTGTGGAAGGTGGAGAAGTCGATCAGAGTTCGCCAGAACTATGGTGCATGTGCGCGCGCATATCAATGTATCTGGGAGTATTGTGGAGTTTGGGGAAGAAAGGTTTAACTCGGAGTCGATCTCGGGGAGTTCGTATGCTGGCTCGAGAATGGTATCGGGTTTTACTCGCGTATGTTTTTAAAAAGGGTTAATAGTTTAAAAAAAATAAAACAGAGAAAATGGTATCGGGTTGATTCTGGAGGGAACTCGAAGCAGGGAGCATTTGGACTCGGGAAGGACTCGAGTAAGTCTCGGGTTAGATATAGAAACAGTTTCAGTCTTGAAACAAAACATAGATTTTTAGAAAACTTTTAACCCAAGTTTTAAATAAATAGTTTTGACTTAAGTTTTGATTAATAAAGATTTAATGATGATTTATTTATGATTTGGATTAATGAAGTAAGTAATTAAAGGGTTAAAATCAATAATGAAGAATTATTAATTAAATATAAATTAATGATTAAAAATTAATTAGTCAAGTGATTAAGCAATAATTAATTTTAAGGATAATTAACGGTAATTAATTAAGGGTTAATTAATGTGATCAATTAAGGAAGATTAATTTAAAGGGTAATTAAATAATTAAAGGTTAATTATTTAATGATTAAAGGTTGATTGATTTATTAATTAAGGTTGATTAATTAATAACTAAAGGTTAATTAATAAATGATTAATGGATAATTAATTAATATGGTTCGTAATTAATTAATATTAATTAACCAGGATTAGTAATTTATTCATAGAAATTAAATCTGATTTAAATCAATCAGATAATTAAATTGATCATACTTATGGATGTTTAGATTTTATTGAATGATTGAATCGTTTGATATTCCCTGATCTGTGATGCTTTGTGATATATCCTGATTTATGTTGTGATCTGTAATATAATTAACTATCTGTGATGTAATTTATTATCTGTGATATATATATATCTGTGTTATGTGAATGAAAGATAATCGTTATAGTTATACCGCTTATCAACTATATTTCTGTATCCTGATATGTGATGATTGAATGGTGTTGCACTATTGTGTGAAACCCATGGACTACACCATACACACAGAAATATGGATTTCATGTGGAAATCGTTTAAGTCACAGATGATTTAAAATTAATATTTTTGAAATTGAAATTTTAATTTCAATTGATTTTGGAAATGGATTGGGTTTAAAGTGAAAAGCTTTTGAAATGGAATTTCAAAGATAAAACTTATTTTCGAATAACTTGATTAAGTTTTGAAATTTAAATAATTTGATTTGAATTCAAGTTTGAAATTGAATTCTATGATTCGAAACTAGGGATTTAAGATGCTGTACAAGTTATATGAATTTAAACCATTTTAAAAGTATAATTTTGGGAATTTGAATTTAACCCAAGGATTTCAACTCGTATGAATGAATCAGATTTTCTGAAATGAAACTATTTGTTTTCAAAGGAATAAAAGCTTTCAGATAAGAAATGAAATTCCAGTTTAATTAAAGGAATTTCAAGATTGAATTGAAAAAAATGGTTTTCCAAGTTATGAATGAATTCTTTTTGAAAGCTATGAATTAAATCTGTTTTTTTAACAGATTTAAAATGATGATTTGTTTAAACCATTTGAAATGGAATTGTTTTGAAAGCTATAAGTTAAATCTTTGTTTTAAAGATTTAATGAGTTAATGCAATTGAAATGGAAATTAATTTGGAAAACCTGTGAATGAATCTTTTGTTTAAAAGATTAAAGTGTGGAAAATTGTTTAAACCATTGAAGGTTGTTAAAATGAATCTTTTTGTTTGAAAAAATAAAATGGTAATGTGTTTAAACCATTTGAAGAAAAGTTTTGGGTAATAAGTTGTGACTTTATTGAAATCCCAATATCCATATATTTTTAAATATTGCGCTCATTATTCGGTTTAGCCGGGAGAGGACCTTTGTGTCATATCACCCATTCTGAATAATGATACGTCGTATATGGATAGCATTTGAAGACCGGTGGTGAAGACCGGATATTTTCGAAAACGAAAGGACAACTCGTCGAATGTCTCTGCATCGACTGGTCCCCGATATAGAGATTTTAGCACCCTTTGTGATGGGAAGTCCGGACGTGATTAGAAAATTATTCGGATTTGCAAAGGCTTCTTTGGAAGTGCCTTCGGTTCTGTTCGAACCCGGAACAGACTTGTATGGTTACATGTCTGACATTACATTTTGAGATATAAAGCAGATTTCTTTCAAATACATTTCTGTTGGTGGCGGAGAATTTATTCTCTTAGCTTAACACCCTTTTCTGAGACGTACGAGCTCAGAGGTTATGTAGTTGAAGGTTATCAGCGATATACTCCCAATTTGGTAATGTGGCATGCTGAGTGTTGCTGTGTGTTGATGATCATTTATTGATCATTTGTGATCAAAGCGTGGCTTTGTGAAAAAGCGTAGCTTTGTGGACGAGACTTCGTCAGACCTCACAACCCGAAAATGGTCGAAACAGGAATATGTGGCAAGGTTATGAGGGTCGCGCCCTTTAGGGTATGTCATTTCCTTCTGGAAAAGGGTGGTATCAGGTATGGAGCCCTGGTATTTAACCTATGTGGATACTCCGATCTCATTTATTGTGTGATTGTGTGTTTATCGAGGCGCCTCGGATAAAGGTCCCAAGGACCGGGGAATGGCATAGTCGTGAGTTACCTAGTTACAGGGGTAACCCGGCCTTGTGTTGGCAGAGAGCAGTTGTCTCTCAGGACGTCCAGCCAGAGGCGATCCCATTCGGCAGTAGGAAAGGAAGTTCCTTAGCCTGACCATTTGTTGGAAATCCATCTTCCAATACGAACCTTGTACGGTATTAATTGTAGAACCTGCTATTTAACATAGCAGCTATAGTAGGCATAATATAATGGTACCTATGCTGGCTAAGATTAATATTGTATTTTCATGATGTTTCTGCACTATGCACTAGTAATAATATCAAAAATGATTTGTTTCGCGTAGTAAGCATGTTTGACTATCATAAGAAGAAATCTCCTCCAAGTCTGCGTTTGCATTGTGTGTGTGGCGGGAGGTCTTATGGTAGTTTCATTTTCCAAAAACATTACGAATTCCAATGTTTAAAATTCTTTTGTGTTGTTTTAAAGATAAACTATTTTGTTGCTCACACCAGTCCCACGAGTTTATTGTTCCTTTCCTAAACTCTGGGTGCTCATAAATTTTCCACACGAGCAGTCTAGAGTTGGGTTTTTCAGATAATCAGGTTCAGTTGATATTGGAGCTAGTTCAGTTTTGGAGGTCAAGACCGACATTGCTTACCTTGTCTTACGAGTTGGTGGTTCGAGCTGATGTTGGAGTTGTTAGAGTCATTCTCTGACTGATCATTTGAAGTTATCACTTTTGATATTTCCACTGTATCATTATTTATCTCTGATATTGTTGTATCATATTGGTATCATTGTTGTATATCATACTGGATATTGTATTCATTAGATTGTATATGATATCATCTATTTTTATTCCGCTGTGTTGTTATACTTAATGGTGTTATAAGCTCCGGCGAATCGGATTCGAACGGTCGAATCTGCGGCATTCTAGTACAATGTGAAGTACGGATGTCGATTTACGAACGCGAAAAATTCGAGACGTTATAGAAACCATCCAACAATTTATATTTATCCAATTAATTCATAACTATATGAATTTACATTATCCAATGTCAATATTTAATTTCTACTCTGTTATTTCTTATTAACATTCATCCTCTATTAACATTTAATTGGTTTGCTTCAAATTTATTTATAGCTATTTCATTTACATTCAATTTATTCAATTCTATTTGTTAAATTTCAATTGTTTCATTTTATGTTTAACATCTCATATCAATTCATTTATGGACCATTTTATAAAACCATTTCATTTAACCTTATTTAAGTTAAATTTTATTTCATTACCACTTAGTATACTTTCTTTAATACTAATATCATTTATAAACCATTTCATAAAACCAGTTAAGTTTATTATAAACATTTTATAAAATACAACTCATGTTTATTTATTACTTCATAACTTAGGTTCATATTAATTCATTGATTCACTTTGTTAGTTCATTCATTAATTCAAATTCATCTTAATAATTTTACTTAAGTAAATTTTATTTTATAACTCAAATTCATATTAATAAATTTTCTTTTTATCACAATCAATTTTATTCGACTTTTTCTTAAGTTAACTTTCATCTTATAATTCATTTCATTAACTTATTTCATATTCAATTAGCTACCATTCAATTTATTAAAACTCATTCCATTTGTATTCAATTTATTTACATCCAATTTAAATCAAATTCAAATACTCACATAATTTTACTTACACTCATTTATTCTCATTCAATTTCTTTCACAACCAAATTGCATTTTAATTTATAATTCAATTTCATATTCATTCTATTAATTCATTTTATAGCGTAAGTGGAATTAATTCACTTTACTAATTCATCTAGTTCCATTCAAATCCAATTCAATTCATTTAATCTTTATTAAATTAAATTTTATTTCACTTAATCCACTACTCGGTTTATTTAACATTACTTAAGTTAAAAAAATTCATTCACAATTAACCAAATTAAATTTGTTTTTAGCTTAATATTTCTCATATCTATTAGTTATACAAACTTATTTACTTAAAATTTCATTTCATCATTTTATCTAATTCATTTCAAATACAATTCACTTTTATTTAAGCTTCCTTGAGTTAAACTTCAATTTATTTACTTCATTTCACTAACTAAATTAATTTAACATTTCTTAGGTTAATTCTTATATTTCATATCTTAAATTAAAATTTTCTTTTGTTTGCTTAACAAAAATGTTCAACTGTTTAAAATTCGGTTTTATTTTCCTGTTCAAATTTATAAGTTATAAACATATTTTTTTTATCTTTACTATTTTCAATTTATAAGTTTAAAAACTATTTTCATATATTTATCAAATCATACTTGGAATATTTTTTTCACAATCAAAACTTGTTTTAACCGGAAATAAATTTCTTTTGGTAGCAATTCTCACTCAAAAACTCGAAAATGAATAGTGGCGATGCTGTAGTCATTCCCAGAATTATTTTCTAGTGACTAAAGCGAGTTTAATGCTTTTATTTCTTTCAGAAATCTTTTCAAAATATATTTCTAGTCAAAATAATTTCAAATAATATTATTATTAATTTTGAAGGCTTTGAAAACAATTTTGAGAGCAACAGGTTTTAAATTCTAAATTCTCAGCTTTTAAATCCTTTCTATTTATAAGCTATATTATTAATATACGTATACAATTCCATCACCTTATTATGAAAACATTTCGTTAATTTACATCTTGGTTATTGCAAGAAATTCTTATTGTAATTAGATTTCAATTCAATTTAACTATCGAACGCTTCGTGAAATAGATTTCACAAAGTATTCGTTTTAATTTAATTTAACCAATAATCGATGATAACTTAATATTATCATCTCTTAACAAACAACATTCATTAATGATTATACAGGTTTATGAAATTTATCATTTTATACATAAAATATAATTTAGGTAAAATTATTTCATTTACCTCATTTTAAAACAATATTATGTCGACTTGCCACGTTTAAGTGTTTAGAAATCCCTATCGATAACATGGCGTCCCACGCACTGACCAGAATTTATAAACAACTCAACGGATACGTAAACACAATATAAATCATTTTATAACACTAACAAGTACGTGCTCACATATATATACACTTAAAAAAACTCATTCTAGGGTATTACTACCCTATCTTTAATGAGTCAACCCCCACAAAGCTAAGGTTATCGCTAAACCAAAGCTCTGATACCAACTTTGACGACCCGCATTTCGAAAGGTTTAAATCGATAATAATCCACACATGTCCGACTCAAACAATCCGAAACACAAATAATCAATGGGGTTAATGAAGAAAAATAAGAAAAGAAGAAAACAAACATAGAATCTCGCAGTGGAATGACAAAATATAATAATCAAATAAACAGTTCATGAAGCTATTTATACTATACATTTGATTATAATTAATACAACATTTATCAGAGTTATATATATACAACAGAGACAAAATAATAATGGAGCAGAACAACATGATGTATGGAATAATACTAGTAATAATATATACCAAATCTTCGTCTTCGTCCTCCAGAAAATAATCTTCAATGCGCTGAAAAACTCAGGACTGACCCGAGCGTAATGAAAATACAAAACAATCGAGTCAGGACTAAAATATCCTTATGTGAGTCAAATCGATATCACATATAGCATGAGTGTAATAGCGTCAAAGATGTTCATGGGGTTTTACATCTCCTATCCAATGTATAATGTGCGTGCAATAACTCAAGAGATGTTACGTGATTTTCCATCTCTTAAGGATCCGTCAAAATATTTATATATAGTAGAATACGCTATATATGTAATGTCCAATCAGTAAAATAAATATTTTTCTTAGCGTTAAGGCTTTACATTAATCCCCCTTAACGTGTTTTTAAGCATTGTCATACAGTTTGCATATAACGCCCCAGTAGCACGTCGGGGATAGGGATGCGCCATGATACGACAACCGTAAACCAAAACCGTAGTGGTCTCGTATAGGGATAAAAGTGCGATAAGGTACGTGAGGCAATGCCCAAGGTAGGATACTACCAGTTCGGGTCGCAGGGCTGGTGGTAACGCATCGTAGCCACGATCATCCACCGCGTACATCCATCCCATATCGAGTCAAAGGGAGGTTATCCCAAAATCAAGGTGCACCAATCGAAACTGTAACGACTCGTAAATTTTAGCAGTTTTATAACGTAGTTTACTGAAACTTTGCTTGAAATTAAATAGTATAATTTTGAAATGAAAATTTGATATTTGGTATGCGTCTATTTAAACATAGCAAATGGAAAATTTTCATTGATAAATATGAAAGTTTATTTTATTGTGTAAGTTTCAATTTCAATTTAAAATCAGTTAATTTGATGAAAATAAAATGTTTTCGAAGACTGAATATTTTTACATAATAAAAATGTTTATCATCTTCTGAGTGAGACGTCATATTTCGTTTCATCAAATTTGGACTTCTCTAGCCCCGTTTATCTTATTTTCGACGAATATGCAGCAGTTTAGCAGCAAAATATCGACTTTTGATAGGATTGTCGTATCGTGGATATCTATGTACCATTCTGTGCGACTCGTCGTGCTGATCTCTGTAGTATATTCATTTGTGTGTTTCGGAGTCCGGTACATGGTGGAATCTGCGAAAACGGTAACCGTATCTATACCTGTTTCGTGCCTTTTTGATTCCCATGTCCATTTGAATTTTCCAACGGTTGAAAAACAAACAGCATTTTTTCTTTTATTATTCCTAAATTCTCGTGCCTTGACTCTTCTATTCCCATTGCAAATTATTTATTCCTAGTGCCGTCCATTTTTATCTCGTTCGTTTATTTCTCTTTCTCTTTGATTATGCTCTTCTCCTTCTGAAAACAAAGTTAATAACATAAAATTTTACAAGTTATAAATTTCGTTTGAGTTGCCAGCTCACCATTCCCTTCTGCCTCAACCTCATCCTCCCTCCACCGTATTGATAGCCCACCATTGAACCCAATAGCCGCACGCCTGTCCTCCGACCGAGATCCCACACCTCACCACTTTTCGCCACCTTTCCCGAGCACAGCAACCTCCCCTGTTAACTGACCCAAACCCACTGACATGAAACCTAGCATCACCCTCCCCTTCGCTGAACCCATCGACTCACCCCCATGTCCTCTCTTTCTCCAACCGGCCTTCCCCTTCGCACATCCTCCTACTGAAGCTAACCACATCCACCTCGCCTAAGCACAGCCGTACTCCTCCGACCCAAAACCAATGAGCCACCCACGTCCCTTCATCCTCCATATGGCCGAACTCTATCATCCTCCGCCTTCCACCCAGTCATCCACCTCCACACGTGAAGAGCCCACCACCGCCTAGAACTCCATTACCCTTCCTCCGCATAACGGCAGCCACCTCCAAGCCAGCATGGCCGAAGCCTCTCACCACCCAGGCCGAATGCATATTTCGTATATAGGTATATATATGAGTTTTGTATATATATATATATAGTGACATGTTTATGTATATATATTGATTTTATAGAAACATAAAATGTATGTAAGTTTGTATAATATGTTTGTCTATTAGGTCTATTGGTTATATAAAGTATAAGTTATTATATGACAGCTTATATATGTTTAAAAGTATGTAAATTATATATTAGTTTTTACATAAGATCTGTTTGTCTTTATATGAATTTATATAAGTTCTATATCACTTTGTTGTTCAAGTATAAGTTTATATATGGGTTTAGTTTATATATTATTATTATATGTACAGTTTGTATATACATTGCTTATAGTTGATATGTTGGTTATAATATAAAGGCAGTATTATTTGTTGTTACAGTATAGTATATTTTATTATATGTTAGTGAAAATGTTAGTTTATATAAATCATAAAATATGTTAGTATATAAGTATAATATGACAGTTTATATTATGTCAGTTTATATAAATTATGTATAACTTGTATGTTGTATATATAGTTTATGTAAGTTTATATTGAATCGGTTTGAGTTTATATATATTTTAATAAGGTAAGTTTATATTGGTTTTATAATAACTATTGATTTTAAAATATAATAAGTGTGTAAGTTAATATATATGTTTATATATTAGTCTATATATATATATATTTGTTTATATAAGTATAGGTGAGTTGGTTTTCAATATACCAATATATATGGAGATTTTATTTCTTATGTGTCACGAATTCAAATATTGATTTGAAATTTTATATACATTAATTTAAATATATGTTTTAAAAATTGGGTTTTGAGAGAAATTATAACGTATATTTTGTTCAGCTTATATCAAGCTAAGGTGATTTGTTCTCATCGATTCCTATTTATCAGCTCTGCTCGTCAAATTCGTGCCAATCTTGCTTTGCTTTGGAATTCGTGCTTGGATTCGTAACCCAATTCATAGTTAAATCTCTCTAGCCTCGAAAGGTGAGCAATCACTCACGATTAACATTCTTATATTTATTAAATTTGATATCATTTGAAACGACAATTGAAATATGCTGCTAAATTGAACTGTTAATTATATAATTGCTATAAATTGATATGCCATTATCTGTAACTGTTCACCTGTGACATATGACACCATATCCTGTTGTATATTATATTTAATTTGTTACTGATGATATATGCCTATGTTGATATGCTATATTATATTTGTTCTCACTCTGCAAGTTCCCTATTAATTTATAAATTCCCTATGGGTTGAAATGATACATACCCGAACGATATTCTAGAATAGGGGAAAATCATTATGGGTTGAAATGATAAACCCAAGCGATTTTCATTTATTGTGAATTTTTGGGATTGCGGGTAGAAATGATATATACCCGTAAATATTTAAATTGTGGATTGAAATGATAAATATCCGTATCACTTGACCATAGGATAGAAAATTATATACGGACACCGTTGGTCTATATTTTGAAAATGATTTCCAAAGTTTTGAAAGGAGATATATGGTTTTATATAAATATTGATTTTTAAAATATAATATATATAAATGTCATTTTATATATGTCTAAATTGTAGATTTAAAAATTATATGTTTTGGAATTTTAAATTTATAAGTTAGTTTTGAAATTATAAATTTTAAGATTTTTCTTATAATTTTATTTTCTAAAAACAATATGTATAATAAGATTTAATTTAATAAAATTTAGTTTAATTAGTATATAATATGTTTTAAAATATTTATGTTGACTTGGAATTTAAATTGGTTAATAATTAAAATTAAGAAAGAATTGATTTAAAGTTATTGGTTTTGAGATTTTGAAAAGATATGATTATAACTTGGTTTATAACTTGATTTGACAAAAAGTGATTAAATGAATATTCTCAATTTTAAATAAAATTGAGATTGAATATTAAATATTGATTTAAATTTATAAAATGGGGATTTTAAATAATATTTTTTAAATGATTAAGCGAATACTTTTCAATTTGAACAAAATATAAGTTAAATGTTGAAATAAATGAAATTTATATTGTGAATGTTTGAATATTTAAACTTGAATCTTATTGGAATTGAAGTGATAGTTCAACCCTGGATTTGAAATCGATATAAATTGAAATGGTTTATTTTAGAATTTGAATTGAACCTTTGACCTTTAAATTGAAATGGTTAAACTAGAATTGATTTAAATTAAAATTTTGGAATTTAAGTTGATTCGAATCGATTGGCGAAATTTGAGGAAACTAATGTTATTATATAAATTATTTTAATATATAAACAATTCTAATTTATAACTATTTTAATATATATATATATACTATTTTCAATATCTAAACTGTTTAGGTAGGAAGTGTTATGATTTCAAAAGTGCTATGATTTCCAAGGTGTTATGATTTCGAAAGTGTTATGATTTCGAAAGTGTTATGATTTATAAAGTGTTACAATTTTGGAAATGACTATTGTTTAAAGTGAATAATGATATCGAATTGATATGGTTTTGAAATAAATATGATATTTTGATATGAAGTATGAACTATTTGAAATGAAATGACCACGGTGTAAAATAAGCGTTTGGTTGTTAAAGAGACCGGGATCGTATATTGTCATACTCTCTGCCAATACCGAAAACCACTTTAACAACTGTTTACGTGGTGGAGGTTACAGAATGAAGTAGGATGGTTGATGATGATTCTATATGGTATTTATGTAGCCCTGACTCCCGTCAGTCAACTTGATGCGGCTAAAACAGGAGCCACGTCGGGCCAGTGAGGTCATTCCTCCCATCAGGCACATTTCTTCGATACCATTCTATTGCTTTTGTGATTTGATTGAGTGCACCCTTTGATTTGGGAGTGTGTCATGAGGTGGGCGGTAGTAGCTGCTATGCGTTACCACCAGTCCGGATCCGCAAATGGTATATCTACCCTGGCATTGCCTTGAGTGCCTTGTCGCATGCCCTATCGCGCCTTCTACGAGTTTGTTTTGTGTCGTACCTATGGAGTGCTCCCTGATAGCCCACTTGCGAGTGGAGTTTACAGTATCTGTATAGACTACGACATTATATAAAATGTGTTAACGGGGATATGGGTAACGCCTTAACGCTATTTTAATAGTTTACTTTACTATAGACATATTATAATAGCGTATATTACTACATAGTAAATAGTTCCACGGATCCTTAGAGGATGGAAATCCCAAACATCATTTAAGTTACTTGTATTTCAGTTGACATTTCACTTTAGTTGAAATTATTATATACGAATGTTAATCCTGACTCAAGTGTTTTGTGTTTTGCTTTATGCTCGGGTCAGACTAAGTGTCACAGCATTTGAGACTCACCTTTGGAGTTGAAGCTTCACTTGAAGATCCATCTATATCTATTCAGCTTTCAGCTATCCAGTTGTTTTGTTCAGACTTGTCATCTGTTTGTAATCGAGACTACATTGTATTGGAGATATTCTGTTTTATTTTATTTCAAACTCTGTTGTTTATATTGTGGCTTCATGAACTACTATTTATCTTTTCCACTGCTTATGTTTGTATTACTCCGTGTTTGTGATTCTGTGATTGATTTATTTACCGTATATGTTGAGTTTTACCAAATATAAAAATTAACAATCTGTTGTTTCGAGCAAATTCAAGTCTGACATGTGCGGATGCGAATGGGTTGAAATAGCGGGTCGTTACAGTAACCAACAACAAGAGTAATAGTATGGACCAAGTCCAAAAAGAAATCGAAGAACGGATGTCCTCTAGAGGTAATTAGCCTCATTGGCCCTATCAAGCCGTCCTGTTTTAGTCATTTCAAATTGGCACAAGTGCTGGGGTCTATCCATCATCATTTTCGTTCTTCAAATCAAGAAAACGACGCCAAATCCAACCACTTCATTCTGGAGTCTCCTCCGCGTACACAGTTGTTAAAGTGGTTCCAATATTTCAAGAGAGTATGCTAATAAGAGGCCCCGGTCTCTTTAACAACCAAACGTCGTTTTACACATCGGTCGGTTCTTTTACATTTCAAAAACGATTCGTACTTGATATCAAAATATCATATTTGCTTCAAAACCAATTTCATTTTAAAATATCATATTTACTCAAAATATGACAAATTCACTGGAAAATCATTTTCACCTCAATATCTTGATTTTACTTCCAAAATCGTTTCGAATTTCAATTTAGGTTATAACTTCATTTTAACCCAATTCGCATTTAAATCCACGATTTAAATATAAACGATTCCCACTTTGACCAGTTTGAATTTTAAAAAAATAGTTTGAAATTTTTTAATTAGTCTAAAAGTTAAAATAGTTTAATATAAAATAGTTTGAGTATTGAAAATGGTTTATATAGTAAAATAGCTTGGAAAATCAAAATAATTTAAATATTTGAAAAGATAGATTTTTCAATAGTTTATATTAGAATAATTTATTTGAAAATAGTTTCAATCAAACTATCTCTTTCCATTTTCAATAAATCTGGACCTTGGTCCAAATTTCAATCGAATTAGTTCAATTTCAAATCTTTAAATTTAAAATCAATCTCAATTTAATTCAAATTGACTCAATTTTGATTTCAATTAAAATAAATTTCACTTTTGATTTCAATTTCGATTCGAATTAATTTTGATTCTAATTTCAATTCAAATCAATTTCAATATCGGTTCTCATTTTTAACTTCAATATCAATTCGACAATTTGATTCAATGGTTTAAATTTCAATTCAATTCTTATTTTAAACCATTTCAATTTATAAAAATTTCGAGTTAAATTTCAAAAAATATCAATTAAATCATTTAATTCAAATTAAACTTTAATGTTCGAATTTAGATTCAATCTTCAAAGTAACTCAATTCCGAGCTCAAATTTGAAATATCCATTTAAATTATTTTTATTTAGCAATATTTCAAAGTTCAAATCTTTTAAAACAAATCAATTTCCGAAAGTCAAATCATATTTTAATTATAACTTCAAAATCTCAAATTTCCTTTTTAAACAATTTCGTTTAACAAATTTTAATTTCACATTTCAAAAATCAAATTCGAAATTAATTCAATTTCCATATTTTAATTCAGTTTTATTTTTTATAAACGAAATCATTTGAATAAATTCAAACCCAAGAATTTTGAAATCATTTAATTTAACCAATCCGGTGTCCGTATATAATTTTCTATCCTATGGCCAAGTGATCGGTTATTTTGATTTTGATTTCAGGGATATATATATATATATATATATATATATATATCATTTCAATCCAAATCAAATAGCATTTCAACCTATTTCTAATTTATTCGAAATAATTGAAATAACAGTTTAGATGCTGTCAAATAATTTAAAGGGTAACAACAGGGATATATATAAATAAACAACCAATCATCCAATATATCATCCAATAGGCATCCATCACAAACAACATTCAAAACAGCTAATAAATCATGACAATTAACTAATTATCAATAATCAGAAATTTTACTAGCAATTTAATTCAAATTCCAAATTTAACTATCAATTTAAATTTCTACCAATTCAAATCATATATCAATTTAAATATCGATTAAACTATCAAACAACAGTCAATAAAATTAAATTACTTCATGATTTAAATTTATCTAACATAAAAAATATATTTTAGTACTCGTGAGTGTTAAAAAGACTCACCTTTATTTGAAACTAAAAATATTTCAGCTTCAAATAAATTTCACTTCAATTTCATGTTGTAGACGACGTCGATACGGTCGCATCACGACTCGTTTCACTCGAAACGGACCTCGTATGAGAAAATTACGATTTAATTAGCATAACGATTTAACTAAAACATAATTAACCAAATTAATAAAAAAACAAAGAAACAGAACCTTCTTCCTCTCTATGTGCTACAGTACCCCAGTCCCTCCCAGGCTATAAATCGTGACTTCCTTCTTAATTTATTTTTTTATATAAGATGAACGATCGATCGCCAGCCCTAAATCAGGTCGCCGACCTCCTCTCAAGATGTCACGCCTCCACCAAGCAACGCGCGCATGCGAAATCGAGGCAAAAATCCTAAAACCCTAACTCCTTCGTCTACACTACAGTCCAGTCCCGAAGTTCTTCCCAGGTTGCTCGCTTTCTTCCACGCGCGCCACACTCCCAGAGAAAAACCGCGACTTCGTTTATCCATTTATTTATTTTTCGATCTGTTGAAATTTGATATAAGGGGGAGAGAGGGATGGTAAAGGAATATATAGCAAGGTGGGCGGAGCATACGAAATGTTGGAGGAGAGTAAAGTATATATATTATTATAATTTGAAAATATCTAGCTTTTTAACATCCGAAATTCTCGAACTCCAAACAAAGCGTGCCGCTTGGCGTTCTATATGTTATACCTCCATTCTGAACACAATGGAACTAGTCTCGAGGCCTATTTAGATCGTATTCAGAAGATAGCTATTCAAAATCAAATTATTTTAATTAAATTTCTTTAATTAATTTCTACGCGTTTCAATCTCGCACGGCCAAATGATAAGTCTGATCGCTACGAAACTTGAAATCCTACAAATAATTCACCATTACGGATCCGATGAAACTAGTTTCATCAAAATTCGAAACAGTGGCCAAAATGGCTATTTTTACTGTTAATTAAAATATAAAATTTCCAATTTCTATTTATTCACTTTTATATTCAATTTTAAAAGTTATCAATTTTCATTCTTGTCTAAAAAAATTTAAATAGGCTTTTGAAATCATTTTCATTCATATTAAATTTAGTATTCAATTATTTAAACAATTTCCAATATTAAATTTAAACAATTTAATTATCCAAATAAATTACATTAATAAATCATTAAATTTCAAATGAATTTTAATTATCAACAATTATTTTTTTTCCAATTCAACATTTTTTATTCAATTTCAGCTATTGACTATAAACACATTCAATACATAGAATTTCATTTCAATACTTGTTATTGCCAAAACCTTCGAAATTGGTTGTTTAAATATTTTATTCAAGTTCATATTAAATAAATTATTTAAATAAGACATAAATTTTTATTCCCAACCATTTTTATTCAATAATCATATTAAATCTAATAATTTAAATAGTTAAAAATACGGGTCGTTACAAGGTCTAGTAGTGTATTGTCCTTTTACAAAAGTGTTATAGTATGTGTTACTAGTGTTATAGCCATTTATACTTTTCAGAATTCAAGTTATGAATATTTGAAAACCAGTGCTATGATACCAAATGTGGATGAATGAGGTTGTCTATAATGCAATACAGAATGGATCTTAAGGCTATTTAAACATAGGTGAAGTGTGTATTTCAAATATTTAGAACTTACTTATGAATTTAAAACTCTATCTACTCGAATTGCAAATATAAACCAATAATCACAGAACAAGTAAGTAATAAAGTAAATAACATCAAGAATTTTTATACTGAATCACAATGACCAATCCTACATCCAGTCCTGTACTGCACCATATAGAATTTCACTATAACCGCTTGCATTCCATGGGTGGCAAGAACACACTTACAATTTTGATTTCATGGGCTATAAGATGCACCATCTTGATTTACGGGCTATAGAAACACCCTCTTATCTGTACAAACAACTATAGAGTAAAGCAAGTAGTCGTATCTTTAATACAGATTCTTGCAGATTCAGTACAATGATCCTATAGACCTCTAGTGGCAATATATCTTTGAATTCTTTGAGGAGTAAGATAAAATCAGAGAGAGAATGATATGAATTTGAGTACAAACTCTCTGATATTGTGTAGTTCGCAAATCCTTGAAGAATTGGAGTAAAATAGTATGGATTTGCAAAGAGAATGGAAGAATATTCAATGGATTTCTCTCACAAATGTATGGAGATGAAAGAGTAAGAGAAAATCAAAATTATTGATGTGAAAATTCGTTTTCCAGAGCCTTTAAATAGTGGTTAAAAGACATGTCTTTTGGTGAAGAGGTGACCGGAAAATCCGTTGAATTAATTTTTAAAAAACTGAAAAATGGCCTTTATGTAGTCATACATACAAGAGATATGTCGACATATGGTGTTTCGAAATGAATAACAATACCAGTAAAGTATTGCTGATTTTCAAATTTCAAAGTACCTCATATTTATGGATTTTTTGTGATTCGGTTAAGGTCAATGGTTGATGATCTTCAAGTATAATTCTCATGGGGTCTTTAACAAATGATTCTAAGGTTCAACCAACTAATCATCACTTTAAATACCTCTGTCATTTTAGCATTTTCATTTCTTCTTTAATCGGTTTTGTTCTTCCATTTGCTCTGATTAATCTTCATATATAATTCATTTGCTTCCACTGAGTTCTTTTTTATCTTTGTAAATTTCTCCATATTATATTTGAAAGTATTGCAAAACTTGGAGAAATGTTAGTAGTAATATTTATATGATTGTTGTCGTCAAAATCAATATCTAAGGTATTAACAATTCAATCATTTAGAAGGGAAAATGAGTGTTTGATAGTGGAAATAAAATGCATAGTTGAGATGAAGAGAGTGAATGTTCACCTCTGCTTCATGAAGAGATATTGGAAATGAGAGTTGTATAAAATACTAATAGATACTTGATATGGAATAATAAATGTGATTCATATTCCAAACGTATTTTACTAAAAGAAAATTGTTTTCTATAAGTGTTATCTCTTTAAGTTCAGGATATTTGATCTAATAGTATCGACCGCAAACTAGTTAAAGTGGATGAAATAAATACCTCATAATAAGTGGTTGAGTGGAGCTTCGCATTTCATGGACCGTAGAAATAGTAAGAGCATACCATAAGAACTTACTAATGGATGCATAAAGTTGTAAATGATTACTTACGTATATATGCCAAATACTATTTGTGAAATAATAACAGTTTTCAGTTTTGATTGAAATAGATATTATTTTACGTCTATATGAATATTATGAATATTTGTTATAAGATAAATCTATTTTAACGATGGTGTTTTTTAATAACAATAGTGATGCATTAGCTATAGAAAATATAGAAATATCTAAATTTTTCTACAAGTATTATGGAATTATGGACTAAACCATATCTTTAGGAAATAATTCTTTAATTTTATCATTATTAATCATACAGTACCCATGAATTATATCCCAACAGCTTAAGGGCAAAGTACTTATTCAGTGGGAGTGACAAAAGATTTAGTGAACTCTTCGGATTGATACATATAGATGTATGAAGTCCATAGTCTAATAATACCAAAACAGAGCCACTTACTTCGTGAAATTCACCAATGATTATCACAAACATGAACATATGTATTTGATACAATAGTAGTACATCGTTGTTATGTCCATAGAATTTAAAATGGATGTAGAAAATATAATATGAAAGGAAATAAAACAATCTAATTTGATCGAATATGTGATTATATATTGGAAAGTGTTCCAAAAGTACTTAAAATGAATAAGATTCAATCTCAATGTCACTCCTATTTATGATACATAATGATATATCGATAAGGAGTAACTGGATTTATTGGATAAAGTACTACTGATGCGAGTGAAATTGAGATTACTTCTTTCTATAAGGATACGTACTTAAGAGTAAATACATATGTTAAATTTAGTTTCATCTAAAGAAAAGTTTACTAAATCATATAAGATATGAGTTAATAAGAAACCCCTGCATTTCGTAGGTCAACGAGTTGACAGGTTGTGTGAGTCGAGAGGTTGCACGTAAAATTGGCTCATGAGGGATCTTTTGTGGACCACCCAAAAGGGGCCCGTGTAACACCCTAAATTTTAGTTTAACATTATTCAGGACATTTAATTAGAAAGATTAAATAGAATAATGTAAATTATTAAGGAGAATTATATTTGGATTAATTAATGTGGTCGTGCCATACTTAATCAATTAAGTTAAATTGTTTTAAAGACTAAAAATACTAGGGAATGAATGAGTGGGGCAATTTAGGAATAGACCAAACCTTTTGCCTTCAACCCTCCCCCTTTATTCCATTCTCATTTCTAACATTCACAAAACAATCAAAGAAATATAAAAGAGAGGCCGTCCATTAAACTAGCTAAGGGGAATCCAAATCAAGGGATTCAAGGGGAAGAAGCTTAGGGATACTAAAGAGAAATCAAATCTCAACTCCAACAATCAAGCAAAAGGTGAATAATATGTTTCCATCTCTATAGTTAATCTCGAACTCGGTTATGGGTAATACCCTCGTAAATTTTGATAAGTGTGCTATGATTGGTTGAGTTAATATTGTTTGGATAAAACAATAAATTACTGGAATTTTATAAAAATTGTTTAATCGGGTTTTAGAGTAAAAACTGATGTTTTCATTCTCCAAATGGCTTAATTTTTAATGTGTGGTGTAAAATAATATTTGAAGATGGGTTTTAAGTTTTATAATTTTTTTGATTTATTTGGATATTATATGAATTTTGCAAGAGAGGAAATGGGCTAAATTCAGGTTTTAAATATTTAAAATGATTAAATATAGTTTTTGGCCCCAAATTTTTTATATAGTAAAGATAAGGATATTCTTTAATTTCCATGAATTTTTTGATTTTTTCCCAAGTGATTTCGATTTATTATGAATTTATTTTGGTACATAAGGATATAAAATAATTAATTAATTAAGGGTATTAATTAATTATTTTAAATATATTTTGGAACCTGAGAATATAGGGTGGTATATTTCTAGAAAGTCTTGGGTAAGGAGATTTTATTATCCAATAGAAATTTGATAAAGTATAAGCTTTGGTAAAAAGTATTTACTTTTAGTGGAAATAAATTAGTTTTCGTGTTAGTTACGATTAATGCCATGTCACATGCACCCTCTTCGAACCTAATGGGATGCCGCTTCTATGAAGGTCGACGTCGACAAAGGAGGAAGCGCATGATAGATACTTAAGTGTTTATGAAGCTGTTTCTTCGTCATCGAGGTGGACAATAGCGGCAATAGATGATTTGCGGCATCACGTTTTCATGATTCACCTAAGCATTTTAAAAGCTTTAATAGTTGACGTTGACGACGTTGGATGTCTTCAACCTGGTTTTAAATAATGTAGCACCTAATTAGTTCATATGTTTTCCAAACTAAAGCAATAATGCCGCTTTTATTGACTTCGACTTTATGAGAAAAGAGGCATAATAGCCGAAGTAACTTAATATAAAAAGTTTTATAACATCGACGAGGGTCTTGGGGTCATTGCTGTCGATGCCCTTTGCCACGACATCGCACTTCATCTTTTAATGCCGAAGAGGCTTGGTTTCAATAATCAAAATTGTTTTCAAAGGGATGAAGAGGCCTATGTTTTAAAAGGGTCGATGACCCTATGTCTTCGACAGATAGCCTTAATACTTGTAAGAGTTAAATTTTTGTTTTAAAGGGTGAGTAGCTTATAATTCATGAAGGTCGACAATGTCATCTTCGGCATGGTTTTATATTTAAAGGAATTTAAGTTTGTTTTACCTTAGGTAGAGGGTCGATGAGGCATAGCGTGGCAGGATTGTTGCCTATCCTTATTAAGGCAGAGAGCCTATGTTTTTTATAACAACGACGTCATTGGGGATACCAATGCCGTTTTAAATTATGAATTTCGACGTTGTTCTAAACTAAAACTTTAAATGGCGGTGAGCCATGTACTATATGTTTTTGACTTAAACCTTGGGGATACTAAAGTACTTTTGTATTGGGTTCGACGTAGATCATGTGGGGGTACCAATGTGTGTCATTTTGAAAAGTTATAATTGTTAAAGGGAAATAATCTAATTGTGTACACCAATAGATATGGGTTAAACATTGAGTAACATGAATTAAAGAGAAACATGTGGGTAACATGAGTTAAATAGATACATGTGGGTAACATGAATTAAAAGGCTAAGTGAAGGGTTCATAGTCACCCTAGGAAAATTATGGGATGTGAGATGGATAGTCTGCATCGTGCTAGAGATGGATAGTCTATATAAGAAAAATGAAGGGTTCATAGTCATCCTAGGAAAACTATGGGATATGTGATGGATAGTCCACATCATTTTAAGTTAAATGGAATATGTGTGATGGATAGTCCACAAAATTTTAAATGATTAAACCATATGTGATGGGTAGTCAATATGGTTGGGAATGGGTAATCCAAATAATAAATACATGTGAGATGGATAGTCCACATAATTTTGAATATGTTTAGATTTGAGATGGGTAGTCCATATAATTATAAGATGGGTAGTCAAATTAAAATAAGACGGATAGTCAGTTTAGATTATGATGGGTAGTCATTTGAAATTAAGTTGGACAATCTAATGAATTAAGTGGGTAATCCAATATTATTGCATGATTATAAATGTTATTTTCTATGTTCTAACCATCGTGGTTGCAGGAGCATGATATATGGTTTTTATGTCTTGATAAGATACAAGTGAGAGGAAAACCTATTTCGCTCAGCAGTGTGGTCTCACCAGATATCTAATTGTTTCGAGATGGTAGGTTATTATTCACACTAGACTGCTGTCTGACCCGAAGTTTTTGTTTTTCCCCTTAAACTCTCGGGTACTCATTTGAGTGGGTCGGGAGTAAGGGCTTTCAGGTTCTAGCTAGATGAATAAGCTTCGGAAGATGTGTAGAAGGAAATCTAGCTATTAGAAGCTTTATCTATTTTTGCTGCATAGTTTGGCTTTGTCTGTTTGGATGTAATTACAAAGTTGTATAATTGCCAAGTATTTGACTCTGATCAACCAAAGTGGCATCTTCATATGTCACTCTTGGGGAATTTTATAATAATTATAATTTCTTCGAACATGGATTTGCGAATGGGATTATATAATGAATATGAAGTATCAATTGTGAAATGAAATGGGAATTTTTTTTATTAAACTATGTTTAATTTTTTTTCATATTCATATGTTTTTTATTATTGATATAATTAACATAGCATACTTTGTCATCGAGAATTAATAACTATGGATAACTGCAGCATCTGTAGCAGTTAGTTTTGGCCCTTAGAACGAGGAATGTTACAGTCTATGACTGACCAACAATGGTTGACTAATTTATGTTATGAACACAAGTTTCTTGAACTTAAAATTGAATCTATTTTATGTATGTATTGGAAATGATCCAATGATTTTATTATTGAAATTGATTGTATAAGATGAAACAAAATTAACTAAGTCTGAAGTGCATAAAACTCATTAGAATGTCTAAAATGAATTATCATACATTAAAAGAGAAACTATGAGTTTCCCATTAATGTCGAGAAAAAGAATCGTTAGTAATAAAAATATCTTTAATTGTCAATAGAGACACTATCATATGGCAGGAAGCTTAAATCCGAATATGATTCCAAGTACATTATCAAAATATGATTTTGATAGCTGTACCCGAAGGAATATGATTTGTTGGCCATTAGCGTGTCTTGAAAAGAAAGACTATTTTAGTTTTTTTTTAAAAAAAAACCAGAATTTTATAAAAAGGAGAAACAAGCCTTTCTCCAACGGCTCACAGAACACGGCAAGACATACAAAATATGCCTCCCACAAACCCGATACAAAAAGAAATAGTAAAAAACCAAAGAAAGGAAAAAAGCTAAGCTGACAGCAGCACCATAAGACAAAGCTCAAAAAAATAATAAACAACCGCTCAACCATCAACCCCGCTAGACCAAAAAGGTGTAGGCCAGTCCACCATAAAGAAAACCACCCACCAACAGAGGGAGATAATACCCATAGAGATCCGCAAGCCAAAACATGCTAATCCTAGAGATCCATAACATGCGGCCTCAAACAAACCCAACCAGCCAAACAGCAAGACTATATGAGCTCCGAATTCCAACAGCCGAAAAGAAGAATGGAAAACTAAAGTGCAACCAATGGAAACAATCCCAGGCAAAGATAAAGCCGAAAACTCCCTACAAATCCTGAACCTGAAAAACTAGCAACCACATCAAAACAAAAAAAAGCGGGGGGGATAAGAGAGTCAAGACCGTCGGTTGAATACCAACGCCCCGAGTGGATCACTCAACTAACGCCAGTTCTAGCGGAACTCAGAGCACAAGTAATAGACAGAAGACCCACAAGATGATGGATACGGGGGCTCATGCGTCCCCTGAAAGGCCGACCTCGAAAAGCAAGGAATACGTCATTCCTGACTCGCCGAATAATGGCCACGGGTTCCATAGGAGAACTGTCGAAGATAGCCTTGTTCCGAGCACACCAAATGTGCCAGCAAAGGAGACAAGGAATCAAGCGATGAATGATCGAACGAAGAGATTTCCTGGAGTTCCCAGACCACCAGGATGATGGAAGATCGTTAACAGATCTGGTAATTCCTCGGACACCTACCAAATTTCCGAAGAAATTCCAGCAAGATCTGGCTGTGGAACCAGCGAAGAATAAATGGTTCAAGGATTCCGATTCCCCGCTGTCGCAACAACTGCAACGGGAAACTAATGGGATGCCTATTCGTTGGAGATTCTCGTCTAATGGTAGGCCATCATGGAGGATACGCCACATTAGGGTCGAAACTTTTGGAGGAGATCGAGAATCCCAGATGAAGAAAAACAAAGGGCGGATGGGGGAAGGAATTCTAATCGAAGTCCAAGCTCTGAGGATGGAAAACGGAGCACCGTCCCAGCCTAATAGACATCCATGGGAATCAGATAAAGATTTCACTGACTGCATGTGCTTCCAAGTCTCGCTAGCATAGGACGGAGTACCTGTATAATTAGAGCCCGCTAGCCTATGGTACTTAGCGTGAAGGAACGAGGACCATAAAGAGTCGTTAGTACCAAATCTATACCACAGTTTGCAAGCGAAAGCAGAGCAAATATCCTTGGGGTTGCGCAGCCCCAATCCGCCCTCGTTCTTGGGGCGACAAACCGTGTCCCACGAGATCCAGTGATGGCGGCGATCGTCTTCCTTGTTGCCCCAGAAAAAGGAAGAGGCCAAAGAACGATACGTACGAAAGAAAGAGGAGGTAGGGGTCATAGTCGCAAAGACATGAGTTCCCATCGAATCTAGCACAGACTTTATGAGAACAAGTCTGCCAGCCTGGGAGAGAAGAGCCGCATTCCAACGAATGACCTTACCCCTCACCTTGTCAGATAAAGGGTCAAAATAAGCGTTAAGCTTCCTACCTTGGTAAAGAACTATACCCAGGTATGGTAATGGAAGCGAGGTTTCGTTGAAACCTGAAATTGTCTCAATCCAGGAAGATCGAGAAGTGGAGCAATCCTTCGCACGGACGAAACAACTTTTAGAAGCATTAACGAGCTGACCAGAGGATCTCTCGTAAAGATGAATGAAACTAAGGAGCCTCCGAATAGAGGAGCGACTACCGTTAGAGAATATAACAATGTCATCAGCAAACGACAGAGACGAAATGAGAGGACAGCCCCTAGGAATCCCGAAACGCTGAATCTGACCATATATCGTTAAGGTATGTAGGCCGCGAATGAAAGCCTCAGCCGCGATCATAAAAAGCAAAGGCGAGAGCGGGTCTCCTTGGCGCAGACCTCTCCCAGCCTTGAAATACCCATTAGCCGAACCATTAATGAGCACAGAGAACCAACAGTTGGAGATAAGCCTCCAAACAAGGTCAATGAAGGTTTCCGGGAAACCGAAAGTTCTCAAAACCTTTATGACGAAAAACCACGACATACGATCGTAAGCCTTAGCCATGTCCAGTTTGAAAACAACATTAGAGCCCCGCACTTTCCTGTCAATCTGGGAAATAAGTTCCTGAGCCAACAGCACATTATCGGAAATTAAGCGCCCTTTAACAAAACCCGCTTGAGACGAAGAGATAATACGCTCAAGGAAAGGGGCCAAACGGCTAGCCAAAATCTTGGAAATAACCTTATTTGAAAAGTTGCAAAGGCTGATGGGCCGAAAGTCACCATAGGCACGCGGCAGGTCGCACTTAGGGATGAGAAAAAGGTTGGTGGAAGACCAGCTAGAGGGGAGGAAACTACCGACGAAAAAAGACTGGACAGCAAGATAGATGCCAGCCTGAATAATTGGCCAACAGCAACGGTAAAAGGTTCCGTTGAACCCGTCGGGGCCGCTAGCACTATCCTTACTAAGAGCGAAAACACTAGCTCGGATTTCCTCAGGCGATGGGAATTCCGCAAGGATATCACTTTCTGGCGAGAGAACCAACCTGGGAATGAAAGCTAAAAGAGAAGGGTCGGTTTCGGCAACCGATGGCGATCCTAGGAAGGATTGGAAGTGAGTCACAATTGTATTTTTGAACATATTAAGAAACATTGATGAGAATAACCTCATAAATTTCAATTGTTGAGATTTGCGTCTTAGATTCATCAAGAAACATGGTTGAGTTAATTTGGATTCAATTCACAAAAAATTATCGCCCGATATGATTTTGAATTTTGGTACATCTTTGTTGAGATATAAATTCTGAATATTGATTTAGAATACTGTTTGCACTTTTGGATTATGGAAATACCTCTGGACGGTAATTTCTTTTGGAGAAATATATTAAAATATAGAAGCAAATATCTTCCCATGATCAGATGCAATTTGCAACATTCCTTTTGGCATTCATCTTGGAGCAAAACAAGAATTATTCTCTCATCTGCGATTGATTTTAACTTGCATGCAAATTCTAGGATCCCTGAGTTAGCTATTGCAAAAGAATACTTTCATTATAACTCTACTCACCTTCCTCATGTTAGTTCTTCTGCTGTCAGGATTACATGGCAATCCATACATGATACCTTCACACCTTTAACTAAAATGAATACACAATGTGATAACAATAGCAAGCACTCTATCTCCTTTATTTACAAAGTTTTGATGAAAGATCAGAGCCTTAATGTCTCCCCATGGTACAAAAGAATATGGAAATCAGCTCCAAATCTAAAGAAAATCCATTAATGTGGAAGATCATCAATAATGCAGTGCAAACTTAGGACAATCTCTTACACGAACGTATTATCAACAGCTCCTACTGTTTATTATGTACTCGCGATCCTAAAAATATCAGGTGTCTCTTTTTTAACTACTTATATGTACATAATATGTGGAAAAGGCTCTTGAGTCATTACAATTTACATGCTCCAACCAAAGACCATATCACTGAATGGGTTTGGATTTTTAAAGCTAGTAGATGGAGATCAACAGATATGAATAATATCCTTAAATTGCTAAATAAAGTGCTCATGGTCGTATGGGAAAAAAGGAATGCGAGAATATTTAAAGGAACAAGTCTTCCTTTATCATCACTGTTTCAGAAAATAATCAAAAGATAAGTAGGGTTTAAAATTGTCTTAATACTTCTCTGAAGCATTAGCTGATTTTTTATTATAGGCGTTGGGCTTTCCTGTGTTTCTGTGTTTAGCTTTTTGTTTCAATATTTCCCTATAATATTTGTGTTTTATAATAAGATAATGGTATGGTCCACTATAAAATCGGCTTGTTTTGCAAAAAAAAAATGTCACGACGTTAATAGGAGTGATAACTAAGTTTATAAAGGTTGGATAAGATCCAAGAACTAATGTGATAGTATTGTTCGACAAGCATCTGGACTGGGAAAATATTTTGATAAAGGAATCAAATAGTTTGATTATTAGTCAAAATGTAGAGAATGCATGTGTCTATAAGAAAGAATATTAAGAGGTACTAGAATATTTCTAAAATTATAAGAAAGGATGTCGGGGTTGTCCCAAATGATATACACAGATACCATATTAAAATGTTTAATTTGGATCATATGAGATGGGTTCCTTATACTTCAGTGGTAGAAATTACCATATATGCTATACAGCCTACTATGTTGCAATTTGCATATGTAATTAGTACACTGAGAGAGTATCAGATATAAATTAAGAACAATAAATGGTTATTATGATTATTCTAAAATATCTCTGAAATACTAGAGAATTATTTGTGGAAACAGCAAAATCCTTATTAAGGAGTACTCAGATTCGAACTTCATAAGTGATGTAGAATATTGTATGTCGTTCCTAAATTCATATTCAACCTTAGGTAAGGAGCTTTGAGTTAGAAATGTTCCAAACGAGAGGTGGTGGTTGATTCAACCAATACCTAAGTACATCACCTTAAATAGCATCGTAATAAATGTAGTATAAATATAAATACATAAGTTTATAACTGAGCTACGGTGATTCCAAAATTTGATAATCCTATAAAATAAAGTTGGCCTCACAAGAAGTCTAGACACATACAGAGAAAGTTCCATGTGATAAAGGTCGCTTATCAACAAAGGAGAGATATTGGTTGACCTAGTATATAATAATATAATATAACATATCCGTTCACTAAGGGATTAGCTTGATCGGTTCTAAACTAATCGAAGGAATGAGATTTAGATTCCACAATTGATCTTAAGTGCAAGTGGGAGGTTAAAAGGGCTAGTCGTATGACCTAGGACAATTATGTAATTTAATACATGTATCTAACTCTACATTAAATCTTGTTAGTAGTATAGGTATTTGTTTTCTTTTAAATAATTTTTATATTGTGATATAATTAATTAAGTAATTAATTAAAAGTATATAAGAATAAAATCCTTGAATAAAATATTATGTAATTAAGTTGCAAATAGTTGCAAACATGGGTAATTAATCACAAAAATGTAATATTTTAAATATTCCTAGTCAAGATGTTTCGAAACATAATATTGATATATCCCTTGAGACTAGAGTATGGCTCTCCAAATATTGTGCAGCATATTACTTATGGCTACTAGTGCACTAATAAGTTATGTACTTGTGGTTAATGGAACTATGAAATGACTTGTTTAAGAATTTTCTACCGGTTGATAATAATTAGGTCAAATAGGAAATCTCAGGGTGATGAGGTTGTACAGTTCTCTCGATTTGAGAATATTGTGAAACTTCAGTGTGAATACTCCACTTTGATTATAGTTAAATTAAGACATAGTGATCCATCGAGTGATTTTAGTTGGATATAAGTTGAACCATTTGTATGAAGCACATTTCAATAAAGGATTCGTCTCCTCGATTGTATAAGGTTAGTATGATGATCAACTGTAGTCAACTAAAAGTCAAAATCTTTGACCAATGTAGAATGGTTAATAATGAATGTTATTATTGAATCAAGGACTTTGTTTTATGGACTGATCGAGTTGAATGTGGATAATGTTGGAGCTCCGACCAATACGTGACTTCATACATCCTAATGTAATATAGTGTTGGCAAAGAGAACGAGTGTAAATTATTGTCACCATTCGTATCGCTTAAAAGATATAAAATATGACTAAAAATATATGTAAGCGATGAATTCGGTCAAACTGTCACACCATTTGCTACGGTGACATATGAACGGTAATATATGAATTGTTTAATATTAATCGTTAGCTGAATTTACACCTTTAAGTCTAATAACCGCATTTGTGAATTCTCTAAAAAATCACATGATTTAATTAATTTATAAAATGTTATAAATTAATTAAATTAACTAATATTTAAGAAATATTAGTTATTATTCTGTTTGATGTTCTGGGTGTTGTTAGTAATTATTTAAATGCGTACATAAAAGTTATTATGCTTATATCAATGTACGATATTAGCCTTTATTTAAACAAATTTTAAATAGAGATAATTATTTATCGAGCTTTTGAAAAAAAAAGAATAATCCATTCAAGGGAAATCATGACGACCATATTTAGGAGAGAGGAAATGCTTGGCTTAATTGAAAATTAATTGGAATTAAAGGAGAAAGTTTTAAAGAGAGAATGAGAAATGTTTTTACTCTCTCATTAAAACAAATCTTATCATTCATTTTCTTTTTTTAATTTTTACTTTCTCTTTTCTTCATTCATCCATGGCCGCCACCATCCCCTCTATCATGGCTGAATTTTTTTCCATTTTTCCCAAAATTAAATCAAAATAAAATTATATCACATGGTTCATTTAATTGTAGCAAAGTCTGGATGTTGATTCAAGGAAGTTTAGAAGGATTTCAAGTCAAGTGGTCACTAATAGGCCAGATCTACTTGGTCCATCTTAAATTTAAATTTATAAATATTAAATATATCATTCATATTATAATTTTTTGCCTCATCTTGATTTGGAGTTAATGTTGCATTCTAGACAAAAAATTAATTGGTTTGATTTGATTCAATTTAATAGATCAAAATAAAAGTACATATATGTTTAAATTTTGTTTTTAGCCATGAATATGTTTTCAATGAACATGTAATAGCTTTCTAAACCACTACTAGAAATACAGTATATAGCCACGAAGGCTTTCTAACGGCCGCCAATGGCATTTTCCAACGGCTACCAACGGCTCGTTATTTTTTAACTTGCCGTTGGTAGCCGTTGATAACCGTTGGAAATAACGCCGTTTGCGGCCGTTGGTAACCGTTGGAAATTTGCGTATACCTGCAACAGACAGAGACCGAAACATTATTACCGTCTTCCCCAATTCCCCCAAAACCCTACTCCTCCCCTCCTCCTTTCTTGCTCCAAGCTTCCCCACGCAACCAGCAGCTGCTCCAACGCCATCACTCAACGACAATATCCTCTCTCCATCCCTAGAAGTCTCCAAAATCAGGTTTGCCTAAAACCCTACAATTTTTATTTTTTCTAATTTTGTGTTAATTTGCTGTTATATTTGTATCCAATGGCATATTGCTTGTTTATTACACCAAACTAAATGCTAATTACAATTATTGTCATCCAAATGTCCAAATTGTTTGTGTATGTATATATTATGCACATATGTAAATATGTTTATAATTTAGTATAAATGCGCATGTGAATTAGCATTATATTAGTTAGGATTGATTTAAATTATTTTGTGTATGTTTTGTAAAATGTTAGACAAACATGAATTAGTGGACTATTTTACAAACATTATATCTTTTTCAAAATATATTAGCATTAAATAAATAATTACACATGAATTATATATATATTTTGTGAAATAGTAAAAATCATATAATTTAAAATATATATATTTAGTAAAATAGTAGAATATAATTCATATAATAATGCATAATATGCTTTATTTTATATATTTAATAAAACGGTAACATAAAAACCAAATTTAAATCCCTTAGTGAATTTTTGGCCCCGTCTGACAGGTGTTGTATATGATCGTTGTATGAATATTCGTTTTTATTACAAAACGGATATTCATATTCATCTGATACAATATCTGTTGGATTTGTCCCTGTATTGGACAAGTTACAAACACTATAAAGTAATTACGTTTCGTAAATCATATCGTTATAAACGGTTCACAAAATTTCGACGGCATTTCCTTTTTGTTCCTTGTGTACATGCATTGTGTACGATACAAGGAACACGGGGGAAGTGCTGCCGAAATTTTGGGAAATCGTTTATAATGATATGATTTAAGAAATGTAATTACTATTGTGTTTGTAATGGGAAGTAGGATAACCGACCATCACAAAAGGTACAAAAATGTAAACAAAATAGCTAGAAATATAACTTTGTATATAAACGAAAATGGATTATAAAAAACAGTAAAATCTAAAATGTGTTTATCGAATTTGATTAATAGTTTTTTTACTATTGATCATAGGTTTTACAGTAGGAAAAATGGTCAATTATTTTATTGATCGGAGCTGGATGTATCAAAGAAGAGAAATGGGAGGCTCAATAAGTACACATTATCTCAACGGGGTAAATGTGTTTGTCGAATTTGCTTTAAGTAATATTGGAAACGACGTAGAAATTCGTTGTCCATGTAGTAGGTGCAAATTGTTGAAGCATTTAGTACCGAATATGGTTAGGATTCATTTGCGCCAATATGGTTTCGTAACCAATTATTTGGTGTGGGATCGTCATGGAGAAAATATAACACGTAACGAAGAACAGTCAATAGAGGTCATTAGTGATGAAGTTAGTACGACGAATCTCATAGAACATATGGTTGAAGATGCAGCACGATCAATGTTCCCTACTGTTGAATTTAATAACGAAGATGTTAACGTCGAAGAGGAACCAAATGTTGGAGCGAAAAAAATATATAATTTATTGGATGCTGCTAAGAAACCTCTTTGGAATGGATGTACTAGCGGCACTCAATTATCGGCAACTGTAGAGTACATTGCGATGAAATCAAAGTACAACTTCACAGAAGCCGGATTTACGGCTGTTGTACAAGCTGCTAAACGCCATATGCCATCAGATAATTTAATGTGCGAAAATTATTATGAAGTGAAAAAACTAATGTCATCTTTCGGTTTGCCGTATCAAAAAATTGATACATGTCTAAATGGTTGCATGTTGTTTTGGAAAGATGATGTCAGTCTTCGAAATTGTAAAATATGTAATCAAGAAAGATACAAGCCAAAGAAAAAAAAGGGAAAAGAAGTTCCATACAAGCGTATGCATTATTTACCTATCACTCCTAGACTTCAAAGGTTATATGCATCATCTGTAATAGCGCATCATATGAGATGGCACAGTGTGAGAACACCTGAAGAAGGTACGTTAACACACCCATCTGATGGAGAAGCATGGAAGTATTTTGATAAGAAATATCCCGATTTTGCAGCGGAGAGCCGTAACGTTAGACTAGGTTTGTGTACTGATGGATTTTCACCGTTTTCTCAGTTTGGTTCTAAATATTCATCTTGGCATTTCCAAGCAATCATATATGAGCAGGATGACAGATTGCTGGCCTAAGTGGAGTAAGATCCCTGACCATGTCAGGGAGGCCATATGGCAGGATTTTCTGGTGAGTTTATATATACTACTTTACTATATGAATAAGTATAAATGAACACTTAGTAATGTTTTCTCTTTATACAGGGGCAAGTGGACTTGGAGGAGGCCGATGTCGCCATGGTTCAGCGCCACTGGAATTCGAAGGTCGCCAAAAATTACAGGGAGGTAATGTCAGCTCTTAAAAAATCGGGGAAGAAACCGAACTGGATGGGCGGTTCCGTATGGGATTCTTGGATGAGGTGGTGGGAGACCGACGAGTTCAAGGTAAATGTTCTACCTAATATATAGTTAATTATTTCGCAATTAGTATAAATATAATATTCAATTTATAAAATTGCAGATGGAGTCGGAGAGGAACTCTGCCAATAGAAGTAGGAATCCTGTAACGCATCGTGGTGGATCCAAGTCTTTTCAGCATCACCGTGAGGACTTGGTAAATTTATCTAAACCGTTATTACATTTTGTATATTAATTAGTTCGGTAATTAGCTATGAAAAATTAAAATATATAAATTATTTATTGCAGGAAAGATCGGTTGGACGTCGCGTGTCTATGATAGAGGTATTTACCCGCACCCACGCATCAAGACAAACAGACAATGCTGGCAATATTACATATCAGTGGGATGGTGATGATAAGGCGACGGCTGCATATGTATGCATATTTTAAAACTTATTTTATTAATATCGATATGTTTAAATCCTATTCTACTAATTTTAACCTGTAATTGTTTTTTATTTTAGGCAAAGTTTCAGGAGGCACGGGCAGAACTGCTTTCAGAATCCGATCGCGATGAGTTGACGGTAGAGGAGGAAGATAATATTTTCGACGTTATTATGGATCCGACGCAGCGGAATAGGCGTTATGGCTATGGAAACCAAGCGGTAATCTTATAAACATTGCAATATTATATTTAATAAATTAACATATAGATACACTATAGATATGATGATTTTTAGTTGAGTTAACCTATATATTTAATAAGTTAACCTATATATTGTAATAAAAATATGCATTTTTTGTGGTATATGCATTGCTTAAGATCACGTCATTTACATTTCTATATTTTAAAATATACATAGCTTAAGAAAATGATTATAATACAAATGTGAACATCTCATATTCTATTTGCAGGTTCGGGCAGCTCAAAAGGCGTGTGACAAAGCTGAAATAAAAGAGCTTAGAACCATGGTTGAGCAGTTGCAAGAGCAGGACCGTCTTCGCGCTATACAAATGGAGCAGCTGAATCAACGTTTAGCGGAGTACGCGCAGAGGCATGGTTCCTTCCCTTCGTCGTCTGGTGCTTCCGGAGGTGATAATGATGCTTGAGAGGTATGATGATTATTGTTTTGTGGTTGGTTATTGTATATATTGACTTTGAGGTGGTGAGGATTGTGTTTGATGGTTATTGTGTATGTATTGACTTTGAGGTGGTGAGGTTTAAGTGTTTGCATTGTATATATTGACTTGAATATGGAGTTGGAGTTGGTGTTGGTGAGGGTTTGGTTGTAATGTTTGAATATGGAGTTGGACTTGAATATGTAATGTTTTATGATGATTTTTGGTTGTTTATATTGTTTGTGGTATAATGTGTTGAATATGTGATATATATGTGAAATGGAGTGGAAATGGAATGGAAATTGATATATATTGATTGTGTGTGGCTGGAAGGTGAATCGCGTGCTGTTATAAAAAAAAATTCACCCAGATTAGCAACGGCTACCAACGGCTAACAACGGCTTATTGGTCAGTTTATTGCAACGGTTTCTAACGGCTACCAACGGTTTTATGCCGTTGGTAGCCGTTGGAAATTCCCCGTTGCTTCCGTTGGAAGCTGTTGGAAGGCGTGGTATGCTATTCCAACGCTTTTTCCAACGGCTCCCAACGGCCGCCAACGGTTGGGAGCCGTTGGAATAGCCTATTTCCCTTGTAGTGAACATAGTATAAAATTTCTATAATTCAATTGTTTAGTTTTGAATTTTGAACATTTAGAATAAAATTCATTGATCTCTTATTCAACTTAACTTTTTTATTTTGACTTCAAACTTTAGTTGTTATTTTTAGAAAAAGGAGTATTTTTGCAAGTTCATCTATATAATTTCATATATATATATGTGTGTGTGTGTGTACATATGTATGTATGTGATTGTAAATTGATTAGAATAGTTTAACATAACATGTATGTGTATTTTGAATTAATTGAAAATTATATTAATCTTATTATCAAATATGTTTGTTTGTATGTATGTGCTTGCACTACAAGGGAAATAGGCTATTCCAACGGCTCCCAGCCGTTGGGAGCCGTTGGAAAAAGCGTTGGAATAGCATACCACGCCTTCCAACAGCTTCCAACGGAAGCAACGGGGAATTTCCAACGGCTACCAACGGCATAAAACCGTTGGTAGCCGTTAGAAACCGTTGCAATAAACTGACCAATAAGCCGTTGGTAGCCGTTGCTAATCTGGGTGAAATTTTTTTTATAGCAGCACGCGATTCACCTTCCAGCCACACACAATCAATATATATCAATTTCCATTCCATTTCCACTCCATTTCACATATATATCACATATTCAACACATTATACCACAAACAATATAAACAACCAAAAATCAACATAAAACATTACATATTCAAGTCCAACTCCATATTCAAACATTACAACCAAACCCTCACCAACACCAACTCCAACTTCATATTCAAGTCAATATATACAATGCAAACACTTAAACCTCACCACCTCAAAGTCAATACATACACAATAACCATCAAACACAATCCTCACCACCTCAAAGTCAATATATACAATAACCAACCACAAAACAATAATCATCATACCTCTCAAGCATCATCATCACCTCCGGAAGCACCAGACGACGAAGGGAAGGAACCATGCCTCTGCGCGTACTCCGCTAAACGTTGATTCAGCTGCTCCATTTGTATAGCGCGAAGACGGTCCTGCTCTTGCAACTGCTCAACCATGGTTCTAAGCTCTTTTATTTCAGCTTTGTCACACGCCTTTTGAGCTGCCCGAACCTGCAAATAGAATATGAGATGTTCACATTTGTATTATAATCATTTTCTTAAGATATGTATATTTTAAAATATAGAAACGTAAATGACGTGATCTTAAGCAATGCATACACCACAAAAAAATGCATATTTTTATTACAATATATAGGTTAACTTATTAAATATATAGGTTAACTCAACTAGAAATCATCATATCTATAGTGTATCTATATGTTAATTTATTAAATATAATATTGCAATGTTTATAAGATTACCGCTTGGTTTCCATAGCCATAACGCCTATTCCGCTGCGTCGGATCCATAATAACGTCGAAAATATTATCTTCCTCCTCTACCGTCAACTCATCGCGATCCGATTCTGAAAGCAGCTCTGCCCGTGCCTCCTGAAACTTTGCCTAAAATAAACAACAATTACAGGTTAAAATTAGTAGAATAGGATTTAAACATATCGATATTAATAAAATAAGTTTTAAAATATGCATACATATGCAGCCGTCGCCTTATCATCACCATCCCACTGATATGTAATATTGCCAGCATTGTCTGTTTGTCTTGATGCGTGGGTGCGGGTAAATACCTCCATCATAGACACGCGACGTCCAACCGATCTTTCCTGCAATAAATAATTTATATATTTTAATTTTTCATAGCTAATTACCGAACTAATTAATATACAAAATGTAATAACGGTTTAGATAAATTTACCAAGTCCTCACGGTGATGCTGAAAAGACTTGGATCTACCACGATGCGTTACAGGATTCCTACTTCTATTGGCAGAGTTCCTCTCCGACTCCATCTGCAATTTTATAAATTGAATATTATATTTATACTAATTGCGAAATAATTAACTATATATTAGGTAGAACATTTACCTTGAACTCGTCGGTCTCCCACCACCTTATCCAAGAATCCCATACGGAACCGCCCATCCAGTTCGGTTTCTTCCCCGATTTTTTAAGAGCTGACATTACCTCCCTGTAATTTTTGGCGACCTTCGAATTCCAGTGGCGCTGAACCATGGCGACATCGGCCTCCTCCAAGTCCACTTGCCCCTGTACAAAGAGAAAACATTACTAAGTGTTCATTTATACTTATTCATATAGTAAAGTAGTATATATAAACTCACCAGAAAATCCTGCCATATGGCCTCCCTGACATGGTCAGGGATCTTACTCCACTTAGGCCAGCAATCTGTCATCCTGCTCATATATGATTGCTTGGAAATGCCAAGATGAATATTTAGAACCAAACTGAGAAAACGGTGAAAATCCATCAGTACACAAACCTAGTCTAACGTTACGGCTCTCCACTGCAAAATCGGGATATTTCTTATCAAAATACTTCCATGCTTCTCCATCAGATGAGTGTGTTAACGTACCTTCTTCAGGTGTTCTCACACTGTGCCATCTCATATGATGCGCTGTTACAGATGATGCATATAACCTTTGAAGTCTAAGAGTGATAGGTAAATAATGCATACGCTTGTATGGAACTTCTTTTCCCTTTTTTTTCCTTGGCTTGTATCTTTCTTGATTACATATTTTACAATTTCGAAGACTGACATCATCTTTCCAAAACAACATGCAACCATTTAGACATGTATCAATTTTTTGATACGGCAAACCGAAAGATGACATTAGTTTTTTCACTTCATAATAATTTTCGCACATTAAATTATCTGATGGCATATGGCATTTAGCAGCTTGTACAACAGCCGTAAATCCGACTTCTGTGAAGTTGTACTTTGATTTCATCGCAATGTACTCTGCAGTTGCCGATAATTGAGTGCCGCTAGTACATCCATTCCAAAGAGGTTTCTTAGCAGCATCCAATAAATCATATATTTTTTTCGCTCCAACATTTGGTTCCTCTTCGACGTTAACATCTTCGTTATTAAATTCAACAGTAGGGAACATTGATCGTGCTGCATCTTCAACCATATGTTCTATGAGATTCGTCGTACTAGCTTCATCACTAATGACCTCTATTGACTGTTCTTCGTTACGTGTTATATTTTCTCCATGACGATCCCACACCAAATAATTGGTTACGAAACCATATTGGCGCAAATGAATCCTAACCATATTCGGTACTAAATGCTTCAACAATTTGCACCTACTACATGGACAACGAATTTCTACGTCGTTTCTAATATTACTTAAAGCAAATTCGACAAACACATTTACCCCGTTGAGAAAATGTGTACTTATTGAGCCTCCCATTTCTCTTCTTTGATACATCCAGCTCCGATCAATAAAATAATTGACCATTTTTCCTACTGTAAAACCTATGATCAATAGTAAAAAAACTATTAATCAAATTCGATAAACACATTTTAGATTTTACTGTTTTTTATAATCCATTTTCGTTTATATACAAAGTTATATTTCTAGCTATTTTGTTTACATTTTTGTACCTTTTGTGATGGTCGGTTATCCTACTTCCCATTACAAACACAATATTAATTACATTTCTTAAATCATATCATTATAAACGATTTCCCAAAATTTCGGCAGCACTTCCCCCGTGTTCCTTGTATCGTACACAATGCATGTACACAAGGAACAAAAAGGAAATGCCGTCGAAATTTTGTGAACCGTTTATAACGATATGATTTACGAAACGTAATTACTTTATAGTGTTTGTAACTTGTCCAATATAGGGACAAATCCAACAGATATTGTATCAGATGAATATGAATATCCGTTTTGCAATAAAAACGAATATTCATACAACGATCATATACAACACCTGTCAGACGGGGCCAAAAATTCACTAAGGGATTTAAATTTGGTTTTTATGTTACCGTTTTATTATATATATAAAATAAAGCATATTATGCATTATTATATGAATTATATTCTACTATTTTACTAAATATATATATTGTAAATTATATGATTTTTACTATTTCACAAAATATATATATAATTCATGTGTAATTATTTATTTAATGCTAATATATTTTGAAAAAGATATAATGTTCGTAAAATAGTCCACTAATTCATGTTTGTCTAACATTTTACAAAACATACACAAAATAATTTAAATCAATCCTAACTAATCTAATGCTAATTCACATGCGCATTTATACTAAATTATAAACATATTTACATATGTGCATAATATATACATACACAAACAATTTGGACATTTGGATGACAATAATTGTAATTAGCATTTAGTTTGGTGTAATAAACAAGCAATATGTCATTGGATACAAATATAACAGCAAATTAACACAAAATTAGAAAAAATAAAAATTGTAGGGTTTTAGGCAAACCTGATTTTGGAGACTTCTAGGGATGGAGAGAGGATGTTGGCGTTGAGTGATGGCGTTGGAGCAGCTGCTGGTTGCGTGGGGAAGCTTGGAGCAAGAAAGGAGGAGGGGAGGAGTAGGGTTTTGGGGGAATTGGGGAAGACGGTAATAATGTTTCGGTCTCTGTCTGTTGCAGGTATACGCAAATTTCCAACGGTTACCAACGGCCGCAAACGGCGTTATTTCCAACGGTTATCAACGGCTACCAACGGCAAGTTAAAAAATAACGAGCCGTTGGTAGCCGTTGGAAAATGCCGTTGGCGGCCGTTAGAAAGCCTTCGTGGCTATATATTGTATTTCTAGTAGTGTTGTAAATGGATTAGAACAGTTTAACATAACATGTACGTGTATTTTGAGTTAATTGAAAATTATGTTAATCTTATTATCAAATACGAGTACTTTGGCACGTGCGACGTACGTGCGTAGGCGGAATTAGTGTTAAAAACACTGTTTGTAAGGTTTTCTGGATCTTTTAAAATGACTTTGATGTGTACGTGATATTGCTTTTTTTTACGTGTACATGCACAAATCGTCGAAACGTGAATGAGACTAGGTTATTTTAGAAAATGATTAAATAAAAAAAAAGTAATCAACTATTATATCAGTATCTAGAGAAATGCAACAAACATTAAAGTTAGCGCTTCATTAGTTTAGAACCTAGAAAAATTGCATCACCTTTCTTTTAAAAAGTAATCAATCATCATATTAATATATAGGGAATTTTCCTTGTCCACCTCAAGGTTGATGTCAACGATAGCTTGTAAGTAAGCTGTAAGAACTAAAGTACAGTTCAAGTAATCGTTTTCTCTCATCTTTGTCCCGAGCTTGAGACCGCCATCATTAATATGTAGATGACGGTGTTAAAATCGTAGTATAAGGGATTTTTTTATGTGAACCACAATTTTGTGTGTGTATGTATGTATGTAGTTGACTTGAAGTGAATGGATCATCTTCAACTTTGATTAGGTTAGAATCCTAGAGTGGTTTGTGATCTAGTATTCTATCTTTTGAATTTCCAAACATTTAATAAAAGGTCGGTTCATATCATTAGATTGATGAATGTAAATAATTAGTGTCTGGTAATACTGGCTTTTGTGTTTTTATTTCTTTTTCCTGACTAGCCTTTTGAATTTGTTTTTATTTATTCTCTCCTCCTCGCCTAGTGTACTGACAAACAACATGGCTATCTATAGTGTGGAAGAAAATGATATATCCTGAAAAATCATGCTAAGCTTCATTATAGAGTGCATAAGATCATATTCATATCATAACCTAGTATATATTATCAGTTGTGATAGATACATAGGTGTTGTGGTTGCCTGCATACAGCTCTTAAGTGAAACATGCAAAATAATTATATAGTGCTCTTCAAGTTTTTAACCACCAAATTATGTGAACAGTTGTAATAATTGGTTGACTTCCACCACTGATAGGTGATTGCTAAAAATCTTTCTAAAAAGGAAATTAATATTGGGTTTGAAAGAAATGTTCAGATCTATAGACACTGATAATAGTCGCACTGTAAACTTTGAAGAACTCAAAGTTGGTGTACCTAAGTTAGGCACCAAGCTTTTAGGATCGTAAATTAAGTAGTATATGGAAGCAGTATCATTTCAAAAGTAGCAAATTTATAATTTGTTTTCAGCAAATTTTTTTCTCACCTGCTACTTTTAGCACAACAGTTTATGCCCAAAGCTTAGTAAATGTTTATATAGCCTTCATCCATCTTGCTTGTTTGAATAGATAACCAAACATAAGCTTATATTTCCAGTTCAAACTAATAGACCGATTAAAGTCTGTTGGATCCCTCCAATCATTAGTTAATGCCATCCAAATAATTTCACTGGAATCGAACTGCGATATAATTAATTAGTTCATCGAATGATTAAAATCATTAATGGATAATGTTTTGCCATAAACGCTTTCATCATGGGATCATGGGACTTTAATAGAACAAAGTTAATCATCATTAAATAACCTTCTTAGTTTTATATTGTGGTACTGGTAACTTTGACATTAGAAAGTTGACCATGAATAAATATACATGTTGCTCGGTAGTCTTGCTTAACCAGGAAGCGTATATTCTACTTGTAGGAAATTGGTTATTGTCATTGTTGCAGTTTTAAGTAACTATTTCAACTTCATACATGCATTATCATGTTAAAATATTGTGCGACTGCTTGCAAGCTGATGTAGATGGAAATGGGGCCGATGATTACATTGAATTCATAATGGCTACCATGCATATGAATAAATTGGAGAAAAAGATCATCTATATAAGACTTTTGAATATTTTGATAAGGACAATAGCAGGTAACTATTCTGTTCATAAAAAACATCTACGGTTCTTAACTTTTTAAAAGTTACAGTTTAAGCCATTGTTGTTTGTACACATTTTCTTTGCTCGGCTACATAACAGTGAAGGAAATGGAGCATGCATCGACCAAGTATAATATGGGTGATGCGAGGACAACAATATTAGAAATTAAACTCCTAATTAAATAGCAGTAGCTAAAACTCATAAGAAAATATCAGCCTCTGGATCAAAGAAAGCCAAAAATTAAACATAACACCAAAAAATCGTAGAAATGTAAGTAACCTATCGTAAAAATTAGATAAAATGATTTTTTTGAAGAAATCTTATTTGTAGAAATCTAATGTATAGATAAATTTTGGCCTAATTATGTAACTTTCGTAGAATTATCAAAATAAGATGGTTAAGTATGGTTTATTTTAGTGCTATACAAATATGTTTTATCATTCTTATATGATTGCCTTTCACATGTTATCAGAGCTCTTAAATTTTTTGATGATCATCACTGCTAGTAAATTAGTTAGTCCAGCAAACTGATTCGAAGTTTTATCCTATTTGTTCAGGATGTAAATATGCATTAAAAAAAGGAGAGATCTGACTGCAGATGTTATACCATGGATGGTTGATGATTTGCTTTCCAGCATAATAATTTGTCCAACCAAGTTATCGATCTAGTAAATTCATAAATAACAGCTCTTCAGTTTCATTTACAACGACAAATGGATTGAGTACCTACAAAAACTTAGGAAAAAAAGGAAAGCTTCAAAGCATAATGGCATTCAAAAATTAGGTTTTTCACCTTGAATCATTTCAGTTCAATCATTTTGCACCATTTCAGCTCAATCATTTTGCACCTTCTCGCTTTCTTTGTCAGAGCCTATTACTTTGAATCTCGCCAAGAGAGTGTAGAATATCGTTTCATTTTTTTTTTGAAAATTGATAAAATAGGGCCCGGCCCAAAGATTTACAAAGTAATCGGGTATAAGAAAACTAACCCCAAAGGCTAGAACACACAAACATTACAAACCCTAAAACATACGAGGCATAAGCGCATCCATCTTCACCAACCAAAGATAAATGGCGAAACACGAAAACTCAAAAGCGAAAAAATGGTGAAAACAACTCCAAATCTCAAGGAGGCTTCAGATTCTCTTTTCTGCTCGAAGTACAGAGGAGGCTAATCTGATCTTGCTCCTTTCTGCTAGTATCCTGCTATCTCCTGCCAGCTTTCGCCCCTTTTCTCTTTCCCTTACTATTCTCCAGATCTTCTGCAGAATAGTAATGGGTAGATGAATTGTCGCCAAATTGAGTAATAACTGCAGATAAATTGCTGCTCTCTCCTTTACTCCAGCAAGATAAGTGATAGACTTTATTGTTTAGTAAGCTTTTGTAGAAAAAACCATCCATATTGCCGACTTTAACTGATGATTGATTGAAATCTTCTATAGACATCATCGTGAGCTCCTTGGAAACGCTTTTGGAAGTGCAGTTGCTCTTCAGATCTGCACAAGGTAAAAACCAACCTTTACTGTTTGAGATATTAAAAAGGTTTGATTTAAAATTAACGCTTTCATGTCTCCTTCCCTTGTAGGTATTATCCTTTGCATCTGAAGAATGGCCGCCACCAGGAAGATGGTCCAGGGGGTTGATGCCATCACTACAAAAAAGAGGACTGTTTTCCAATCCAGAATTCCCTACGCCATCTCTACGCGGCGTAGGCGCGGCGTAGGGAAAACGTGGAAACATAGGGAAGGGGTAGGGACGACGTAGAGAATTCCCTACATATTTCTTATGCGTACCAAATTCTCCAACAATTGACTATGGCGTAGGGAATGTGTAGGGAATTGCCTACCCATTCCATACACCTTATTGTTCTCCCTACGCATTCCCTACGCATGTGGAGGAAAGAGGTTGGAATTTCTCTACGCTTTACCTACGCCAGACAATTATTAACTTTTGTAGTTTAACTTGAAATTATATTATAAAAATATATAATCTAATTTTTCAGTAAATCGTATTAACTTTCGAAACTAAAATAAAATTATATATATATATATATATTAAATTTAAATTATAATAATTAACTTTTAGATGTTTAATTAACTAAAAAAGAATAATAATTAAATTTAATAAGTTGAAATACCAAATTAATAGTCCGAAATATGAAAATTATGATTCAAGAAAAGTAAGCAAGAAATTTACATTATATAAAAAAAAATTAAATTCAGTTAAACTTAAAAATAAAACTGATTAAACTTTGCGGAAAATCTGCTTTTGTTAGAAATGTGACATTTTTTAATGAGCTATTGTTTTTCTATATTATTGTAATTAAAAATTAAAAAATATTCATAAAAATTAAAAACAAAATTTATTCTAAAATGCAGTGCAGTTTTGTATCATACAAAGCATCGCAGGTTTTCTTTACCCATCCAACCTAAAGTTTTGGCTCCATACCCAAAATTTTGGCTCCAAATGTAATTTTCTCCCCTCCCTTCCAAATTTTAGCCGTTCTTTGCCCTACAGCTCCTCAATTCCAAATCCAAACGCAAACTAAATCCCTAATTGTCTTCATTCTTAAAAAAAAATTCATAGAGAGAGACGAGCGCGTCCCCATTCAAATAAGGCGGGGGAAGGGGATGCGCGACCCCGCACGCGCGCGAAGGTGGGGGATCGTCGTTCATAGTTTAGGGTTTGCGATCGAGATTGGATGTCTGGGCGAACTCAAGCGCGGCGACGCGAGGGGAACTCAGAGCGCGACGCAGTCGCAGATCGCGAGCACGACTCGGTGGATCTGGCTGGAGCTCGTGATGTGGTGGCTGCATATCGTGTGTAACAACGGTGAATAATTTCCCTTGCTTTAATTTGATATGATTATTATTCTATATATATATTTGGGAGGAAAAAAACTGATTTTTTTTCAGCCAACAACAACAAATGCAAAACCAACAACAGTCCTCGCAGATCTCTCACTACCAGCAGCAGCAGAACCAGAAGAACAACAATGATGAATCGAACACCAAAAAATGAAGGATGCAAGTTTGTTATATATTCGGTATTGCATTTCTGGCTTATGAAAGGTTCTTTTCATCCATTTATATTCTTTTTTTCTTCTTCTTATTATAATATATTATTTTAATATTAAGTTCAAGCAGATGATATATATATAATTTAATTATGTTCTTTTTGTAACTATAAACGTTGAGTCATGTTGGATTTTATAGAATTTGTCATGACTTGTTTTTTATGTACTTGTTTGTTCAAAGTGGTGGGATGTGTCACACTAGGCAAACAAATATGGGTTCTATTGTAAGAATGTGATGGAATTTTATACAATGTGGCTTTACCGTCTTGAAACTAAGCATGTTGTCTTTAGTTGTATTTTGGGTGAAACTGCAACTATGAATTGCCTTGAAACTAAGCATGTTTATGGAAGTATTTGAAACACACTTGGCTCCCTACCATAGAAAAGTGAGGAGCTGAAGTACAGTTGCTCCAATGAAACTAGAGGAGAAGGATCTCCTTTTCTGTTTATGAGTTATTTACTATTTTGCTACAACAGTTTTACTATGACAATTTTTTTGCCCTAAAGCGATTAGATTTATTTCAGCCGAACTAACCATTGGATGATCCGTGTGTAACAACGGTGAATAATTTCCCTTGCTTTAATTTGATATGATTATTATTCTATATATATATTTGGGAGGAAAAAAAATCATTGCTGAGAATGTTTATTGTGATTTATGATTTTGAATTGTTGCATGAGAAACCAGAAGATTAGAAGAAGGGTAATAATTAAAAAAGGAACAAGAAGGATGTATTTTGAATTTTGATTTACAATTAATAACATGTGTATAGATATTGATTATCAACTGAAAAATACTGATTTGTTTCCATATCAAGAAAGTTAATGTCAACCAAACATGCTAATTAATTTATTTGCTTATTTAATAATTGATTGATTGATTATCGATTTAACAATATCACATGTGTAGGGATATATAAAGCATCTGTTGTGAAACTGCTTTAACACACAAACATCTTGCCATTCATGCAGGAAGCTAAGTGGACTCACCAGGAAAGCAGAGCATACAACTCAAGATTGCACCTTGTTATCACCTTCCAAATAAGATTGAAAACGAAGGCATTGATGTCAACATAAAAAAATTAGGCATGGTTTACTCGGTAGCATATCACATTGGTTCAACCACTGAAAGAGGTAAATTTGAGCTATCCCTTTTTTAACCACTATTGTTTAGTCTATTGCATATTTAATTATCTAATGTGCAAGCTATAATGCAATGAAAGTATCATTAGCGCATAAATTTATAAATGGTTAATATCTAAAGATGCCATAGTCTACACAAGAATGAGCTTAGCCAGTCGTACAAATGCAAGTAGCATCCTTTAGCTATTAACGCGTCCGGCTCCTTGGATCCATCCCATTTATCCTAAAACATATATAAAACCCAATTGGAAACGAACCAGTGACCATTAACAACCATATAACTAGTATTAAACTGCTTGACTCTGATTAGTCTGTAAGATATAGAAAACTAGCATTCTGACAACATGAATATTCGTCTTTGGCTATTCATGTAATTAAACTGTCGAAACTGTTGCCGATATGTTGATTAAAATAATTATTATTGTTTTGTCTAAAATATCTAACTTACACTGAAATTTAATTTTGCGATAAATTTAAAAGAAAATTGCCAGGTATAAAAGTTTCTAAATCGATGAATGCTACTTTTGGTTGGAAGAAAATCATAAATTATGTATAAGCCTTGCAATTAAAATGTGTAAGATTTTTTTATTTTCGTTGTACTAATTTGATTAAATAATTTATATGTAGATATATAGAGACAATACATACACTGCTAGGTTTGGAGTTTCAGATGACAGAAAGAAACTTGTAGAGGAAGTAGAAGAGCTAAGAAGTAAAAATCAAGAAATGGATGTTACAATTAACAAAATACAAGGGGATTTATCTTCCATGCAAGAAGAGATGAATTCTGTGCAAGAGTTTATACGGGGGTTGAGGCGGGAGCAAGGACCAGACTTCGTGAGTTAGTCTTGTTTTGACTGTGGATTTGATGTTCTATTTTTATAAGGTACATTGTATGATGTTTGAACTAGATGAAACAACTATGTTTGTGTTATGTAGCAACTTTATTTTATTGTTGGACATGATTTTTTTAAATACATTTTGTAGCAATTTTATGGTAATTTGACAATGATATGTATTCTACATTAATGTTTTGTAATGATATATATTGTTACGATTTTGCATGTGGTTATATATTATATTTAATGCTTTCTGTTGTTGATGTTCGGGTTTATTATATTTTATTATGATTTGTGGTAGATGAAGATAAATACAATAGAATCATATTGAATTTTGGTGTACGGTGGCGTAGGGAGGCGTATGAAACTCGTAAGGAAAATCCGATTTCTGCACTTTAAAAGAAAGAAGGCTAGGCGTAGGGAAAACGTATGGAATGCGGCGTAGGGAAGGCGTATGGAAATAGGCGTAGGGAATGCGTATGGAAATAGGCGTAGGGAATGCGTATGGAAATAGGCGTAGGGAATGCGTAAGGAAATAGGCGTAGGTAAGGCGTATGTAATGCGGCGTAGGGAAGGCGTATGGAAATAGGCGTAGGGAATGCGTATGGAAATAGGCGTAGGGAACCCGTAGGGATTTTTTTGCGACGCAGTGTTTTCCAACCTCTTCTTTGGCGTAGGGATGGCGTAGGTAAAATCTTTTCCCTACGCCGCGCCTATGCCAAACTGGCGTAGGGAATCCAAAATTCTTTTGTAGTGCATGTCTGTGCGAGATATTGACCATGCCAGAAAAATGAGGATGGCAGGCTCTATGGCTTCTACATGGAATATGCGAAGTGTATTTCCCTCTGAGTAAGAAGTCTTCAACTCTAATCTCGTAATCGTCGACTTTATTAGCAACAGATAAGTTGGTATCTTTGTGAGCATTCTGCTTGTTGCTTTTTTATTGAGAATTTGAAAGTCCGAAAAAATATTGTTCCAAATTCGAACACTGCCAGTCTTTTTTTTATGATGAAGTCTTTGATTTCTTTCTTTCCAAATATGGTATATGGCAGTAGTTAGCATAATTGAAGCTTTTTTAAACTCTGTAGACTTTGGTTTGAAGCATTGTTGTATGTATTTGATGCTTTCACTTATGCTTTGAATAGATTGATGCTGGTTAAAACCCAGTGTATTTTTTGCAATAAACCAAATATGTTTTGAAAATGCACAGTCAAAGAAGAGATGGTCTGCATTTTCCACTCCATTTTTGCATAGAAGACAGTTTTTATCAGTATTCTTATTCAACTTTGCACATCTTTCTAATGTGGGAAGTCTATTGAGTATTGCAAAATAGGAGCAATGAGTCATTTTTGGACAGTTTGATTTACACCAAATTACTTTATTCCAATAAACTTTAGTTTCTACACCTTTCACAAAATTCCAAACTTTTTTAAAGGAGAAAGCATTTTTGGTACATAGCTTCCAAATCCAAGTGTCTCTTTGAATATTTCTGTCAATTGGCACTTTTTCAATAGCAGTTCTGAATATAGCAACAGCTTGATGAGTGTTAACATTCCAGTTCTGATTATTTATAATGCTCTGAACTTTATCATTAGCTCCGCCAAGAATAAGCAAGTTATTCCATCCCAGTAGTTCAATAAGAGATTTTCCAAATATCCAGGGATCAAACCATAAGCTAGTAGAACTACCATCTTTAAACTTTCTTTCAATAAGCTTTTTACCATTCTCCCTGCAATTTAAAATATTTTTCCAAGTATAAGAATGATAATTTCTAGCTTTAATGGTCCAAAAGTTTTTGTTTTTGAGGTATTTATCTCTCATCCATCTAACCCAGAGTGATTTACCATCCAAAAATTTCCAAAATAGTTTATATTTTACAGCTTCTCTCAGGTCTCTAATGTTTCTAATTCCTAACCTACCAGCATTTTTAGTCATGCAAACTTTATCCCAGGCAATTTTGTGTTGTTTGCCTTGCCAGATAAAGTTAGCACACTTTTTTTCAATTTTGCAAATAGTCTGAACTGGAATATTATAAGCTTGAATCCAATATAGAATAATTGCAGTGATGACAGTATGGGTGAGTTCTAGTCTGCCAGCTAGAGATAATAATTTACTAGACCATCCTTCTAGTTTATTCTGAATAATCTCATAAAGTCTTGAGCAGTCCCTATCATTCAGTTGATTTATACTTAGAGGCAGGCCTAAATACTTGACTGGCAGACTTCCTTCATTAAAATTAAGAATGCTTAGAATTTCTTTCTTACAATTGCACCCTTTGCTGAAGTAAATTTTACTTTTGCAATCATTAACTTTTAACCCAGCAAATAAATCAAGTTTTTTGAATATATTAGCAATAGAATTAGCATTTTTCATATCAGCATTGACAAATAAAAGCAAGTCATCTGCATATAAAAGATGAGTAATAGAAGGTTTGACTTTATTAATGGCTTTAATATTTCCCTTGCTTTGTTCAGAATCAATTAGGATTGTAAAATATTCCATCACAATAGTAAATAAATAAGGAGAAAGGGGATCCCCTTGTCTAATTCCTCTATTACTATGGATATAGCCAGTAGGGGAGCCATTAATCATCACAGAGTATGATACATTGTTAATACATTCTTTGATAAGATCACAATTTTTTTTATTAAAACCCATAATATTCATCATATGGATTATGAAATTTCTATTTATCTTATCAAAAGCTTTGTGTAAATCAATTTTGATGCACATTACACTTTTGCTTTTCATATTAAAATTTCTAATAAGCTCATGTGCAAGCAAAGTGTTGTCAGTAATAAGTCTCCCAGGAATAAAAGCACATTGGTTTTCTGAAATTAGAAATTTTAAAAACAATTTCATTCTGTTGCAAAGGATAGTAGAGATAATTTTATAGATAAAGTTGCAACAGAAGATTGGTCTATAATACTCCATTCCATTAGGATTATTAACTTTTGGGACAAGAGTTAAGAAAGTATGATTAAAGGATTTTAAAAGCTTGCCAGTCTTAAAAAATTCAGAAATGACTTCAAAAATATTAGAATTTAAATCAGACCAATGGGCTTTATAAAATTTTGCACCAAAACCATCAGGGCCGGGGCTTTTATCATTATTAGCATTGAAAATAATATTTTTTATATCCAATAAATTAACAGGAGCTAGCAATATTTCCTGACTAACTTCTTTTAAAGAGAATTTAACATTGATGAAAGGAAAGGAAGCCATATAATTATTAGTATTAAATAACTCTGTGAAGTAATTAATAGCTTCTCTTTCAATATCAGTTAGATTCTTTAAAGTAGTTCCATTAGAATCAATAAGTTTACCAATAATATTCCTGTTTTTTCTATTAGTCATTTTAGCATAGAAAAATTTGCTAGCTTCGTCTCCATTAGTAAGCCAGTCAACTTTAGCCTTTTGCCTTATATTAACTGAATGAATATGAAGAGAATTAATGAGATTATTTTGAGCCTGAAAAAAATTATTGATAACATTACTGTCTGAGCAATCATTATCAATTGCATTTTGCAAATTTTCACACTCATCCCTAGCCAGTTTAAGCTCATTTTTATTTCTGCTCTTGTTCCAGTTTTTAATATGCCCCTTGGCAACTTGCAAGAATTTGAAGAATTTATATTGGGCAGTGCCATGAGTTTTGAATGATAAGCAATTAAGGAAGACTTTTTTATAATTATCATCATAGACCCACCCATTCATAAATCTAAACGGAAAATTTTTCTTGCATTCATTATTTTCTATAAGAAGAATTTGAATAGGGGTGTGGTCACTAGTAGCTTGGGGTAGAGTGTAGCATTTATAATGAGGAAAAAAATTGGCAAACTTTTGATTTATTAAAATCCTATCCAGTTTGCAATGTATGTTTCTAAATTTACCATATTTCCAAGTAAATTTATTTCCTACTATATTAGCTTCAATGATACCAGTCCTTAAGAAGAATTTATTAATAAACTCTAATTTGCTGAAAGGAACTGGCATACCACCTCTTTTATCATATGAGTGCATTATTGTGTTGAAGCCACCCATAATGATCCAAGGATGGGACATATTTTTATTCAGATTCTCAATATGATTCCATAAATCAATTCTATCATTTTCAAAGTTTGAAGCATATATGAAAGTAACTTCTAAAACAAGACCACCTTTATTAGAAAATAAGCAATGAATAAATTGGATGTTTAAAATATGGCTATCCTAGCTCCAAAGATTATGATCCCATAAGACTAAAATTCTACCATTACCCCCATTTTGGTTATTATTAATACTGCTCCAATTGGAGAAACGTCTGAGATGATATTCAGAGATTTTATTATTATCCAATTTGTGTTCCAACAGACCTATTATACTAGGTTTTTCAGTCATAATTAAATTAGAAACATCCAAATTTCTAATTGCAGAATTAAGACCTCTTACATTCCATGAAATTATAGACATTAATAATAAAAAATGATGAAAAAAATTAAAAAGGATACTCAAAGGATATATGTTAGTCACAGTGAATCATTGTAACTATCTTCATCCTCACTACAACAAAAAGTGTCTTTTATAGCGGCACATAGCCGCTATTAATCACAACCATAGCGGTTTGATAAGCGCTGTATATCGACATGTTATAAAAAACTGTTGAATATTTATAACACAAAATATGCCGCTATGGTTGAGCTTAGTTTTATAACGCAAATTCGCCGCTATGGTACGTTAATTCAATAGCTCATTATAGCCGCTATAATACAGCTAAATCTCAACGGAACTGGAAATCTTTATAACACCATTTTGCTGCTATAAAATATTTATTCAATAGCTCATTATAACCGCTATAATACAGCTAAATCTCAACGGAATTGGAAATTTAATTTAAAGATAACTAAAATAAACAACAATACATAACAGAATAAAAAGAAACAACAGTAGATATCATTCTTCAACAAGATTTAAAGATATTTGTATCGATTCTCTAGTACATATCATTTAATTTAAAATTAAAAAAAACACACACTCAAATCAAAACAGAATAAAGATAGAAGGACCAAAATCCCCTCTAGTTCATCGAAAAGTAGTTCATCCATGGATTGGTAGCCACGTGATTGGTACCACTGTTCCCTACAGGCTCAATAATTTTTCAATGGTGGCATGGCAAAATGATCATAGTACACGTTATGATTATCGTTGCCATTGAGAGGAGTCATGTAGTCAGGAATCCATTTTGGTCTCTCAACCTCTTCCATGGCAGTCACCACAGCTTTTTGCCTTTATCCTCTTTAGCCTTTATCTCCTCCTCTTTCCTTTCCTTCAAATCATTTACCTTCATTTCAACCACCCATCCTATACTCGTCATCTCCTTCTCTTCATCCACAGCGTCCAACGTCTTCCTTCCCAACAAACAGTCATTTATAAAGGTCTGTGTCTCTATCTCCCTATTCTCCCTATCCATCTTCATCAGCTTCAACAAAATAAAATGAAAAATGAAAAATTATAAACATTTCAAACCAGTTTTGATGGCACAAAGTTATAACTATGGATGGTACCTGATCTTGCATTTTTCTAATGAGATTCCTAGAAAAGGCCTCCTGATTCATCATCTTCTTGCTTTGGTCCATTTCAGGCATTCTCTTGAGCTCTGCTAAAATACATGCAGCTTCTGGAATGGACGGCGACCCTCATCTAACAACCCTCTATTGACCATTCTCATCTAACAACTCGTACAAACACCTTCAATCAAACCACGACCACCAAGTATTCTCGCCTGATTATGTTTTTGAGAATTATGTTACTAATTGAATAAAAAGTTAAAATAAAAAGATGTGAAACCAATAAAAAAAATTACTTGAGATTTGTTTACTTCTGTCCCACTATGTCTACTTCTGTCCCACTTCTGTCAAAATAAAAAAACATGTCATTTTGTATGTCTGGTAATGCAAATTGTTAGCGTGTTCAAGTATGCAAGTATTCAAGTGTATAATGGTTGAAGTGTGCAACTGTTCAAGTGACTGTATGCAAGTGTTCAAGTGTGTATGCAAGTGTATAAAATTTAGTTTCAAAGGGGTTAAAATTCTCATTATAATTCAAAATTTTGTATTGATGATTTCACTAATATATATAACATAAACATAAATTTTTATTGTTTTGAGAAGGCATTTTAACTTCGTTTCCACGAAGAAGGAATGAGAGGATTTCATAATAAGGGATTTAGAACTAGAACAAGATTTTGTACATGTACATGTACTCTACCAGCAATAACGATTATGTACCCAAAAAATTATTTGTTTCAAAATTTATATCTATTCAAAAATACATTTTAAATCAAGGGTCAAAATTTATATGTTGGACAACTCCAATTGGTTAATGATTGCGAAGAAGTTTTGAAATGAAACTAATTTTTGTATCAACAATCTCAATAACAAGCAAATTACAGATACCTATTTTATTGAAAAAACTAAGTAAAAAATACGGTTAACAGGAAAGTGGATTGAGGAGAGTCCAACAGTTGAAAGGAGCAACTATTTTTTGATTACTGCTTGTCAGGTAGTAACAAAATAAAACCTACTTATAGATACCTATTTTATGCTTGCCTTCCGGTTGGTACAAATTCGATGAAAATGGAATGAAGATGGACATACCTCCAACAATCCAAGCAAGGACAAAACGTCTTCATATTAACCCTGAGATAGAAGAAACAGTCTTCTGTTTGGGTCACAAACCAAGAAAGCATGCAAATACATGAAAAAATTGGCTGGTTGCTACGAGATTAAAAAAAAAATCACTGAATATGATCCTGCAAGAACAATGAATGACTTGTAGAATTTTCAATAAAATTGCTAGGAAGGTAACTACAGAAAATGATATGCCCAAGTTTTCTGTTAATACATGAGTTTTCTGTTCTGGGACAATACCAACACATACTACAAAATCAATTAGCATCTGATGGATCAACTTAATAACCATTATTTTGGGTTTATCAACCATTAAGGGGCCAGTGTATTGAAAAGAAAAAAAAGAAAAAAAAAATCTTATTTATCATATATGACCAGCAGGGTCCGGACTGAGCAGGGATCCAAAAGACAACTGTCCCAAGCCCCTACCATAGTCAGGCCCCAAATCTATTAGTACGACCCCATATCTATTTGTGCAGTTGTAACATGATTTCAAATCTCTTGTATCTCATCGGACATCTTCTTCAACAGCTCTTTTCCACGTTTACATGTAACTAAATTTGAGAGAGTTTCGTTGGAAGATCATTTACCATAATAAGCAATAAAAAAGAAGCATATGGTGAGTGCAGACATACCCATGGGTTCAGAAATCAAAATATCAGCTTTCTCAAGTAATTCAACCTCTTCTACCTTGCCTTGAATAACCTGTGGATTGGCCAAAATCTCATATGTCAACTAAGCTACTCAAATAGCATTTATTCAATCATTAATAACTGTTAATAACCGAACCGTGATTCTTTCTCCAAGGGAGGGATTTCCAGCGATCAATTTGCGTGCATACTCTGCCATTTCTGATGCTTCAACGGCATAAACATGCTTGGCACCAGCCTGAATGATGAAGCCAAATGCCACAGCAATTGAATATTAAAAAGAGACTTGATATATGAAAATGCATATTCAGTTTAGATTAAATCACTGGAAATTTATCAAAGACCTGAGCAGCAAACAAGGAAAGAATACCGCTTCCTGCGCCAACATCAACTACTACCCGACCATGAAAATCAACACGGTTTTCAATGACTGCAGCATAATAAGTTCCTGTAACAAAAATATCTCATGATATCACCAACTGATATTGGAACCTGCCTTTTATATACGACAATTGAAAGCCGGCTGTGCCTTATATCTGAGTAAAATAGCAATCTGAGTCCAGTAATAATAACCTGTCCTTACATAATCTTGTAGCATATTTTGCTGATGTAGCAGCTGTCCATAGTAATGGAAGTACATCTTTGCAGAAGACGACTCGATTTTATCATCAAATTTGCTTTTAAAAGATGAACATAATCCATTTTCAGTAAGACCTCTTGCAAAATCAAGAGTTAGAGATATATGCGGTATAGATCAAGAAGTAGAACAAAAAATGACACAATAGTACATACGATGCAGATATGGATTGGTTATATGAACTTAAGATCAACTACATTTACTCCCAGTCAAATAATGTGTGTTCAACATTAAATTTGAGTATTTATTATTCAATATCAATCACTCTGAAATTCATAGATTTCATAGATTAGTATGGCTACAAGTTTGTAGTGGACAGTGAGTGGGTTGATAATGATGATTATTAACTGTAAACGTTGCAGCTATCGTACTTTAAAACGCTAAAACATATAAATTGATATCATTTTGTTGCATTGTCAGAACAGATTGTTTAACACTTAACTAAAGATTATTTAACGTTGACCGATATTCTTAAGATGGTATAGCCCGAGTCCATTAACTACAAGCAGTATTTAGGCATAAGTTAAAAGGATATGTAAAAATTGCACAATGACAGTGCAGCTGGAAAGCAGTAGAGAAGGTATCACCTAATTTCTTACGGCACATAATGATATGGCCTCGAGCGAACTAAAATGACTGAATTTTACGTAAATTCACAAAGAAGCCCTTTACATCTGAAGCGATTAAGCTTTAGTTAAATTATCTCATCAAAAATTTAAGATCAACTGTTCTTGTTCTGTAATAAATCCGGATTAAATTTCTGCTTCACATAGTCCACAAGTTATGGAAGCAAAATATAAAATCATACAATAAAAACAAACTGTATATAAAATTATACTATAAAAACAAACTATCCAAATAGCATACATCTAATTTAGAACACTGCATTTAATCTCACTCATTTAATATATAGTTTAAACCCTTAAACATAAGTTTAAGGAAGCATCTCCATTTCCAATTAATCAAGTTAACATCCAATTTAAACTACTGACATCGTTTTTTTTTAAGGAAAACTTTGACACTGGCATTCACCATTCAGTGGAAACATTGATAGGATGTGGTTTCTGGGGTCTCCAATACCTCCAAAAAAAATTGATAATTTAACGCCATCTCTATAAGAATCTCTACTGTTTAACTTACCACCTTAAATGAAAATTTACATAAAAATAGGTGTTAAAACATGTATACATTTCATAATCATACAAGGAGAATGATATCAAAGTGCGTAATTTTCATTCTAACGATGTACCATTGCCTTCACTTGCTCTGTGTCTCCAATGTGAAAATGCAGAACAAAATGCTTCGCTTTCATCTTCAGTTTCAAAACCAATCCTAAATGCTCTTGATACAGATTTCTAATTCATTTATAATTGGTAGCATATTTATCGATTAATTTATAATTGTACAGCTTTCACTTGATGAAAGGGAGGCCAGAAGGTATTCTCTGAGCAAATTCATCATACTCAGAACCAAAAAACTATCTTACAGTATGCGGTCATAGAAGAATGTCCAGGTAACTGCAGTAAACTAAAGCACACCAATAATAATTTCTTTTGTATGCTAAAGCACATCAATAATAAGTTCAAAAGAACATCATGAGGATGTTGAAGCCACTCCTGTATCTGGATTTTCAAAATTATTTGATTATGATGGCCACCTAAAATGAACATTATACTAAACTAATCATCAATTTCTTCTACAACCATTGGTCAAAAACTGCATAAAAGATTTGCAAGTAAACTACTTGAATTGTTCTTGTGCAGTAAAGAGGGTCTTGTCTAAATATTTGGTCTGGGAATGAACATGCATAAATAAAAACAGTTTACAAATATATGTTACCATGTATACAATGCATGCAACATGAACTTGAAAGAAACAGTTTTGCCTTGGGTGAGTATTTTGCCAATGTTTACAGTGGACAATTTTATAATATTTATGATTGTGAATCAATGTTCATGCAATTATGAGAAACGTAAGTTTGACATGATTTAAGAAACTATACACCCTTTCTAAAGAAATATAGCTTATGCAGCATAAATATATAACACCCTAGCAAGCTAGTTTATAATGTAAAGGATTAGTAACAACTTTATCCACTGTAATGTATACCCACACTGTATGTAAACAATAGAGTGCACCCTTGTGTCTAAGATATCTAATGATATAAAAGGTTGGAAAATGACAAACTACATTGAGTATGTAAACCACTTAAAGGAACCAAGTATGAGTACTAAACATAAGGGGTCTATTTTAGATTAAGATATTATGTTTCATAATCAAACTTGGGCCTAACAATGCTTTGGAACAACTTAAAGAAACCAACAAAGCAAAACAAAATCATACCAAATCTCATGTTGAAGTTTGTACACTAGTCTGTAATTCATGAGCCCCTTCTTTGTAGTATACAATTGTTTTCTTTGTCTTTTGCTCCAGTCACCTTGGAACGGGTTAAAATTCATTTGCATGACCTGTGGTTAAAAATTTATACGATGTTAGCTAAGCACATTATAGACACCATGTAAGACTCTAGCAGGATTCCAGCATTTGTTTTGTAGCTATTGGAGAAAGCATTTGTTTAAGCAGCAAAATATATTATGTTTATGGCAAACCAAGATAATAAACCATCAGAAACTGGCTATCTAGATTAAGTTTGACAACTGAACAATCTGAACTACCCCCATGTCTCTTACATATAATTCAAGAAAAATGAATGGGGAAAAAGAAAGAAAGGAAAAGAAAAAAAGAGTAAAACTACAAGCATGCAATTTCTTGCAATGATTCATGACAAAAATAGATGTTAAATTTGGCATAATTTAGATTCAGAATTCAACCTAATCTGCATACCAGGTACAACTTTAAGGCTTTGTTTGTATAATTAAATAAATGCATGTACAATGTAGAATATATACTGTGCATATAATTTTGTTGATAACAAAAATGTATCCAATGTTCTTGAATTTAACTTGCATGAATCACCGCATACTTCAGACTAGGTGGTTTTACTAGTTGTGTGTGCTATTTCAGTTAGAAAACATGCATAAGACTAAGACCTTGGATCTGGAAGATGGAGGGATAGTGAAAGTGAGAATGTGGCTTCGGTGAAGGACACAAACATGAAGCTGCAGCCCCACAACAAGGACTTTTTGGACATTGCCAACCTCAATATATAGTTTAAATTTAAAATTCATTTGCATAACTTATTTGGTAAAGTCGACAATGGAAATTTTATAGAAAAACCATGAGTATGATATGTATGTCCGTAAGAATCTTTATGTTATTTTACTTTAACTCAGGTCAGGGAATCCATTATTTACAAGCTTCACTAGACAAATAATTTTGTCCAAATAGCAAGCAGGACGTACACAAGTGAGGATTCGTATATTAGAAATAACGGACATTATGTCCTATATCTTCCAGTTAGATAAGAAACTGAGGGAAACTGAGGGTACATATAAGTGAACTCGAGTATAATATAAACCAACCCCAAGCTTATTTTATGACCTACATATACTAAACTGGGGAAAGAGGCATTAACCCATAGCCAATTACATCAGGTACTCAAAGCAAATAACAGATAAGGCAACCAGGTTGTACTAATCACATCACCAATCGCCAATCATAACATAATATAGCTGTGAGTAAACTGAAAAACTATCATTTCAAGAAATGGAATGATAATATAAAAATCTAACAGATAAAATTTAGCAACAAGAATATCCAAAGAAGAGAATGAAACCTCAAAATCCAAGGTTGACGTGTCTGAATTGTTGCAGAATTATCGGTTGTTTTGCATCTTTGTAAAGGCTCGTCCTCGGCAGTAACTAATTAACTATCAAAATCGTTCGCTCTGCTCTTGCTGCCACTGCCACTCTTGCAAAATTTGTGCCCGAGGAGAGGAAATAATTTGAGAAAGAGGGCATATTTTGTGCCCGAGGAGAGGAAATAATTTGAGAAAGAGGGCAAAAGGAAGAACGAAGAAGGAAAGATGAAAATGACTTAAGAAGAGGGAAAGCAAAATAATTAGATAAAGAGGCGGCCTCAAAAAGTATTTGGAGGGTAGATAAGCGTAGATAAAACAAATTAAAATAAATAATAACACAACGAAACAAAGCGTTATTAATTGACGTTATAAAAGACACTTTTTGTTGTAGTGCCTCTTACACTGCTAGCTTCTTTCCTTTTTTTGCATGCTGAGTCATTTTTAACTTTTAGAAGCTTGTCCCATTTATCATTTTTGAAGATGTATTTTTCTCTGAATTCCTTGTCATTATCATCTTCTACTTGCTCTGTAGATGGAATGTCACTTAGGCTTTTTATTCTGGTTCTAGCTTTCTGTCTCTTTTTCCTTTTGTTTGCAGGTGATAAGGAAGTAACAGCATTAACAACTGTCTGAATAGCTTTCCAAGATATTGGCTTTTTTCTTTAATGGAGTGAATGAATCTGAAAGGAAGGATAAAGCAATGCTTTTTGGAGGTTCAGTCAAATCTGGAAGGGATTTAGAAGAGATATGCTCTTGCTTAACATTCATAGTATCACCTTCCTCATTTGCCTGGACAGAGGCTTTCAAACTTTCAGTTATCTCCACTGAGGCAGTTGTAATATCTACCTTATCTATTATGGCTCTTTGAGGGGGGTAACTCTTTTTGTATTGCATATTTTCATTGTTGTTTGCATATACATTATTACAAGCATCCATCATCACATCATGTGCTTCTAAACCATTAATACGACTTGACTTTAAAATATTGTCTAATAGGGGCACTTCTTTTGTAATTCCATCACTATCCTTCTGCATAATTATATTCATATCTACATAGCTGCTATCCACTTCATTGTTCACAACTGTAGTATCCTTTTCTCTGCATTTTTCTTTCCAAACTTTTTTAACTGTGCAGTTTTCATCTGTATGTCCAAAGCATTTACAAGATTTACACCTTGATGGGATCCATTCATATTCAATTTTTTGCACTATATTGTCACCATCATGCATTGTGATGTTAGCTTCATTTGGTAACTCTACATCAGCTTTAATTTCAACAAGAATTCTTGCATAACTCAATCTTGTCTCCTTAGCTGTTGGTTCATCTAACTTTAATGGTATACCCACCACACTTGCAGTAGCACTAAAAGCATCTTTATCCCATAATCTTAGGCTTAATTCAGGTAGCCTAATCCAGACTGGCATAGTAGATAAAAGATCCCTGTCGAAATTAAATTTCTTACTCCATTTTTTCAGGATAATCAACTTGCCATTAATAAAATATGGCCCTCCATTAAGAATTTTTTCACAATCTTCCACTTTGGTAAATCTTATAATAAAGAAACCATTATCCCTAGTAAAGATTTCAAAATTTCCAGAAGAATTCCAGTTTCGAATAATATAAGTCTTGAAATGATGATAGGGAGGACGAGGACCATATACATAAGCAATAACAGAAGAACTCCACTTATTCTCCGTGCGCTGATCAATATCTTCTTTCAGAGTAACAAATTTCCTATTTTTTATATTAATAGGAGCAACATACTTCAAGTCAAATTCAAAATCTAACCCTCCTTTCTTGAGAATATCAGCCCAAGAAGAGGCTTTTTGCATCAACTGAGCAGTATCTATAGTGGCTGCAGTCTTCGGAATTATATTTCTTGGATTCAGAGAATTCCTATTCATGATTCTTGATTGTGAATTGAATTCTCTTGGATATAATTTCCCTGAATTGGGGGGATGTGGAACATTATCTGGTTTTCTCTGAAATCTTCTTTGAAAATCAGATACAGATTGCTTTCGGATCGCCTTTCTATTGTGAACAACTTTCTAAAATCCATCTTCATCCACTAATGCATTGCTCGAAATTGGGGGGTTAACTATCAACTTGATTTGCTGTGAAAGAGGAAGATTGATAGGCAATGGATGAGGAGAAGATGGAGATGAAGAAGAAACTTCATTCCGATCAAGACTAACAAAAATAGGATTATTTTGAATTTTCATAAGATCTGCCATTTTTTCATTTTTTTAGGTTTTAGGAAGATATGTTGATGTTGGATTACGGAGAATTGTAAACTTTTCTTCTCTGACAAATTATGTTCACTATGAGACGTTGGTGACTTACTTGTTAGTTGTGAATGATTTTAGCAGTTTTAGCATTTTTTTTTTTTTAGAATATCGTTTCATTATGCATGAGAAGAAAAAAAGATGGGCTAGCTCATTTCAATCTACAGAAATGTGGGCTAGAAGGATGAGAAATATGGACGAAAAATGATAAAAGTGTATCGTATTTTAAACTTCCAAAATAAATCAAGTTAATATTTGGTAATCCACAGTAACTATTACTCCACGGATTGGTAGATATGATTTGTATATTTCAGTAAGAAGGAATGATGCAGCCAAGGAAGCGAATTCGACGATGTAAATCGAATCCGTCCAGGATCTCATACGATTAGCGGAAATAATCGGTGAATCGATGATAAATCGGTGAATTTACGAATACCCAAGAGCCCAAATCCGTTGATCACGAAGATACCGGATTCTAGCAATTTTGACACGTTGATCGCGCACGATGCCGTGAGAGAAGATCTACAATTCTTCGAACGTTGATCAAGCGCACTTGATTCCGTGAATTGGCTTCAACAATCGTTGATTTAAGCGCACTTGAATGCCGAAGGTGAAGATATGAGATAACACTCAACTACCAATTTCAATGGTGGCACAAAGCACAAACCAAATTTTTATTCAAAATTCAACTTACAAAATGATACAACTCACCCGCTATTTATAGGATTTTACAACACACACGACTTAACAATTACACGACATAACAAAAGAAAATACAAACGACTTAAGAAAGTTACAACACAACAGTACATGACTTAACAACAATAACATCCCACGACATACGACTTAACGCAGACGACTTAAGAAGCATACAACATAAGAAATCGGCGACTTAACAAAGTTTGCGACCTAATATCTTCTCGCGACCTAAGCTTCAGAAATTCACGACATAAGAATTCATGGCTTCAGCGACTTAAGGTAGGTCGTCTGCGACTTAACTTCTCGCGACCTAATCATGGAGCGACTCAATTGGAAACACGGCAGCGACCTAGGAGATGATGACATAAGAGCTTTGCGACATAAGCAACATCGCGACATACTGAAGTTCGCGACACAAGGATTCTGGAGCGGCATAGGTCGTTCGCCTTCTGGAGTATCTCGCGTGCGACCTAAAGTTAGGTCGTTCGCGAACTAGGGTTTGCTCACGACTTAGCGATGCGATTTCTAGAGCGGCGACTTCTTCGCGAACTAGGATTCCTCGACATAGCGAGGTAGGCATTGCATCATCCTCCCCTGGTTGAAAAGAATTCGTCCTCGAATTCACGCTCTCCTCTTCAAGCATCTCCCCATAATACGGAATTAAGTGTTTGACATTGAAAACATCAGCAGTATGGATATGATCCGGCAATCTCAACTGATATGCGTTCTCATTAATCTGCTTCACGACTTCCAAAGGACCAATCTTTCTAGCAGCTAGTTTGTTGTAAGTAACAACAGGAAATCGATCCTTGGTCAATACTGCATATACAAAATCTCCTTCTTTGAAGTCAACATGTCGTCGTTTAATATCCGCGGATTGCTTATATTTCTCATTCGCCTTAAGCAATCGTTCCTGCATAACCTTGTGGCATTCTTGCAATTCATTCACAAAATCACTAGCCCGTTTGATCACTCCTTTCCGCTGTGGAACTACACATAAATCCAACGGTCCTTTAGGAATTGTTGAGTACACAACCTGGAATGGTTTGAACCCAGTGCTATGATTAATTGCATGGTTGTGTGCAAATTCAGCTTGACATAACTTCAAATCCCAACTCTTCAAATTGTCATCCACGAGGCATCGCAATAGATTACCTAGGGATCTGTTTACAACTTCAGTCTGTCCATCCGTCTGTGGATGATAAGCACTACTGAATTTCAGCTTAGTCCCGACCATTCTCCATAGACTCTTCCAAAAATGACTCAGAAAACGAGTGTCTCTATCTGATACAATAGATTCAGGCAACCCATGGAGACGATAGATCTCTTTGAAGTATAATTGTGCAACATTAACTGCATCTGCCGTCTTTTTGCATGCGATAAAATATACCATCTTTGAAAATTGATCAACCATCACATAGATAGAATCATTGCCGCGTTGTGTTCTCGGCAGTCCCAACACAAAATCCATGCTAACATCCACCCATGGTTTAGTCGGCATAGGCAACGACATATACAACCCTGCATTTGTCGCTGTCCCCTTTGAAACCTGACAAATATGACACCTCTGAACAAATTTTTCAACTTCCCGCTTCATCGAGGGCCAATAATAAGACTGAGAAATCAACTGCAATGTGCGATCCCGACCAACATGTCCTTCTTCATGCAACTCTTTTACAATTTTCATTCACAAGATGCAATCTAGTACGCACAATCGATTCCCCTTGAATAAGAATCCATCTACCAACACAAACTCATCAGTACTCCCATCCTTGACTTTCTCAACAATTTTCGCAAAGTAAGGATCTTCCTCAAACAACTCTGGCAAAAGTTCAAATCCTGTCACTTCAACCTTCATCGTTGTCAACAAATGATTCCTCCTGCTCAAGGCATCAGCTACACGATTCGTCACCACTGATTTGTGCTTTACAACAAAAGTAAACTGCTGCAGATACGCGACCCATGAAGCTTGTCTAGTTGAAATTTTGTCCTGCCCTTGCAAATATTTCAAATCTTCATGATCCGTATAAAGAACAAACTCCTTCTAAAACAGATAATGTCTCCAGTGCTTCACAGCTTGAACAATTGCGTAAAACTCCACGTCATAAGTGCTATATCTCAACTTGGCTTCAGACAACTTCTCACTGAAATAAGCAACTGGTCTTCCATTCTGACTCAATACTCCACCTATCCCAACCTTCGAAGCATCAGTGTGTAATTCGAACAATATCTGAAAATCCGGCAGTACCAGAATAGGTGCTGTCGTCAAAAGTATCTTGATCTTCTCAAAAGCTAACTCTGCTTCCTCTGTCCATACGAACTTCTTTCCTTTCATGCAATCGGTTACAGGTGCCATCACACTGCTAAAATATGGAATGAATCTTCGATAAAAAGATACCAACCCATGAAAACTCCTCACTTCAGTAATTGTCTTGGGTTGTGGCCAACTCCTGACAGCCTTCACTTTGCTTTCATCCACTTGAATACCCTCCTTCGACAGAACATATCCCAAAAACAAAACACTGTGCGTCATGAATACGCACTTCTTCGTTGCTGCATTGAATTGCTCCTGTCGTAGAATCAACAGCATTTCTCGCAAATGCTGGATATGCTCTTCCATACTTCCACTATAGATCAAAATATCGTCAAAGTAAACTACTACAAACTTCCCAATAAATGGTCTGAATATCTAGTTCATCACTCTCATAAAAGTACTAGGAGCATTTGACAAGCCAAATGGCATAACCAGCCATTCGTATAGACCTTCCCTAGTTTTAAAAGCAGTCTTCCACTCATCACCCGGTCTAATACGAATCTGATGGTATCCATTCTTCAAGTCAATCTTTGAGAACACAACAACCCCACTCAACTGATCAATCAAATTATCGAACCTCGGCATAGAAAACCTGTATCTTACAGTGATCTTGTTTAGAGCCCGACTGTCCGTACACATCCGCCAAGTCCCATCCTTCTTCGGTACCAATAAGGCTGGCACTGCACAAGGACTCAAGCTCTCCTAAACACGCCCTTGTTCTAACAACTCATCCACCTGCCTTCTCAGTTCCTCATGCTCCTTAGGACTCATCCTGTAATGTGGCCTGTGAGGTAATGCCGCCCCTGGCACAAGATCAATCTGATGCTGAATATCTCTCAACGGTGGTAACTCCTTTGGCAACTCTTCAGGAAACACATCTCTGAATTCTTCCAACACTGGCTTTACTTCCTCTGGAACTTCAACAGATTCAGTAGCTTCATGTCCAATCAACAAGAACACCTCTGGACTCTCCTCTACTTCTTCAACAAACTCCTTCAAAGTTAACAAAGTCTTCAGCTCCTCAATCTCTTCTGACTTGCTCTCTCCTTGCTGTCTCTTCTTTGGAACTAAAATGATCTTAGTACCCTCAAACATAAAGCTGTAGCTATTGGTTCGACCATCATGCTGCACTGCTCGGTCATACTGCCATGGTCTTCCCAAAAGCAAGTGACAAACATCCATCTCCACCACATCACACCAGATCTCATCTTTATACTTCTTCCCAATAGAAAATGGAACATGAACTCGCCTGTCCACCTTCACCTCTCCTCCTTTCCTTAACCACGCTAACTTGTAAGGATTTGGATGCTTCTCCGTCTTCAACTTCAACTTTCTCACAGCTTCGGTAGAAATGATATTGTCACAACTTCCCACGTCAATCACAAATTTACACACCTTCCCCAGTATAGTGCATGTCGACTGAAAGATGTTACTCCTCAACCAACTAGCCTCCTCTTCCTGCTTCGGTGTCAAACATGATCTCCTCAACATTAGATTACATCCTTCATCTCCCGACGCGATATCCTGTTCATCCTCCTCAACTGGACTAGAATAACCTTCATCAACATCCTCACCTTCCACTTCAGCAATCATAGCTCGCCTCTTCGGTTTCGGGCATTCATTACTCTTGTGACCCACTTCCTGGCAATTATAACACTTGAAACTGTTGTTGACCTTCGCCTTCGCAACTTCATTCACAACTGGTTTACTGACAGCTTTAGAAACATTGGAACTCCCACTAGCACCTTTGCTCTGAGTATTGGAACTTGGAAACACACCACCTCCTCGTCTTCCCTGCTTCTCCCAAGTCAACGCCTTCTAGTGCGCTTCAGCCACAGATCTATGGTCAAACATATTTACCATATCCTGGATCTGGATCCTCAACCCCCCAACAAACCTAGCAGTCAATTGTTCCTCCGTCTCCATAATGTCATTTCGAGCAATCAGTTGATAAAACTCATCAGCATAATCATTAACAGTCTTCATCCCTTGCCTCAGATTCTGCAACCTCTGATACATGAGTGATTGATAATTGTAAGGCAAGAATGTAGCCTTCATCATCTTCTTCATTTTCTCCCAAGCAACAATCTTCGACTTCCCCATCCGTTCTCGTGTAAGTTTGGTTTTCTACCACCACGCCATAGCTCTCCCTCTCAACCTAGTAGCAACCAACTTCACTCGACGATCTTCCGAAACCTCCTTGAAATCAAAGATCTCTTCAACATTAGATAACCAATCTAGAAATTCTTCAGCCTGCATACCACCCTTAAACTATGGAATTTCAATTTTCATTCCGGACTCCCATTTGTGATCATACTCTGAATGATTTCTTCCTTGGTTTCGATTTCGACCATGAACACTACCACCATCAAACTCCTCTTCAAAATCTGATGCATATCGATGTCGATCATGAACATTCCTATCACGATCGTCAACATTTCTACGATCATGATCTTCTCTTCTCTCCCGATCTGAATGCGGTGAAACTCTATTTCCCCCATGGCTCGATTCAGGTGAAACCCTTCTTCTACTTTGATTCACTTCAAGCATCATTCTCTCTAATCGACCAATTCCCTCATCAAACTTCTCATTGAATTTATCACTAATTCGTTGCTCCATTTGTTCGGCCTCTTCTATTCCATACAAAGCATCAACATTGCGATGACGTTGAGCTCGTCTCAGTGGCATGATTGAACTTCAAACAAATCTTCAAAAATTCAAACTCTTTCCAAACTTTGATCCAAAATGGTATGGATCGAAACTCCCAACTTGTTGCAACTTCACGATGAACACGATAAACACCAAACTTCTCAACAATGCAAATCCGATCTCCAAACTTCAAATTCTCGAAACCCAATTCTCCAAATGATGCAAACTTCTTGCGATCTAGCTCTGATACCAAACTAATGCAGCCAAGGAAGCGAATTCGACGATGTAAATCGAATCCGTCCAGTATCTCACACGATTAGCGGAAATAATCAGTGAATCGATGATAAATCGGTGAATTTAAGAATACCCAAGAGCCCAAATCCGTTGATCACGAAGATACCGGATTCTAGCAATTTCGACACGTTGATCGCGCACGATGCTGTGAGAGAAGATCTACAATTCTTCGAACGTTGATCAAGCGCACTTGATTCCATGAATTGGCTTCAACAATCGTTGATTCGAGCGCACTCGAATGCCGAAGGTGGAGATAGGAGATAACACTCAACTACCAATTTCAATGGTGGCACAAAGCACAAACCAAATTTTTATTCAAAATTCAACTTACAAAATGATACAACTCACCCGCTATTTATAGGATTTTACAACACACACGACTTAACAATTACACGACATAATAAAAGAAAATACAAACGACTTAAGAAAGTTACAACACAACAGTACATGACTTAACAACAATAACATCCCACGACATACGACTTAACGCAGACGACTTAAGAAGCATACGACATAAGAAATCGGCGACTTAACAAAGTTTGCGACCTAATATCTTCTCGCGACCTAAGCTTCAGAAATTCGCGACATAAGAATTCATGGCTTCAGCGACTTAAGGTAGGTCGTCTGCGACTTAACTTCTCGCGACCTAATCATGGAGCGACTCAATTGGAAACACGGCAGCGACCTAGGAGATGACGACATAAGAGCTTTGCGACATAAGCAACATCGCGACATACTGAAGTTCGCGACACAAGGATTCTGGAGCGGCATAGGTCGTTCGCCTTCTGGAGTATCTCGCGCGCGACCTAAAGTTAGGTCGTTCACGAACTAGGGTTTGCTCGCGACTTAGCGATGCGATTTCTGGAGCGGCGACTTCTTCGCGAACTAGGATTCCTCGACATAGCGAGGTAGGCGCTGCATCAAGGAATGATTTGCAAATCACACTAATGTGTCTCTGAAGAAAATAATTTATCAACATTGTTAGTTTAAGATTAGAATTATAAGTTCACACGATGGAGGAACAACTATATTGAATAGAAAATATAACATTTAAAGTATTAAATAAACATATATCCAAATTCTTTCAGTTGTTTTCAGCCAAAAACCAAACAATGTATATGGTAACAAAGCCCAATAAGAGATTATATACTATAAATGTGTACAATTGTTGATTTAAAGGGGAAAAACAGCTTAATAGTACAAAAATTGAAGGTGGAATCAATTCACAACAGATTTTAGAGCCCATACAAAGGCAATAGTGGAAACACTAAACTATTTACATTTTCATATCTTAAATAAGCTCTAAGTTGTCTCAAAGGACTTCATATCCTTTATATAAAATCATTTAAGCTATAGCAATCATACCAATTTATAATATTTTCATCAAGCAAAAAATGCATGAATCTCAAAATACCTTACTGAAGGAATATAGCAAAAGACTTCAAAAGGTTCTTGACAACCTCCTCTCTAAATAAAACTACCAGTTTTTTTGTAGAAAAATCTGTAAAATAAATAAATTTAAATAGCCCAAATCAAATCGATAATATTCAAAATACAGTTGGTAAAAGAAGACTTTTTAAAAGCAAATTCGACACCCATCAAGTCCTCTTGTGATGGATTTCGGTCCTATCAAAATAAAAGAAATCAAAAGGAAAACTATGAGTAGAAGTTCCATTTTACACCATGGTTATTACATTATGAAAGACAACTAACCAATAAAAAATAAAAATAAGTATCTTATTATTTTTGTAATACTGTAGATAAATCTACCATCTTTACAACATGGCGATGCAAAATGGATGAGGACAGTCATCGACATGTGATACAAATCTTTTCATGAATCATTCATCTAAGCGATAAAAAATGAGATAAGTTCTAACTGACATGGCATCAAATTTTAATATGTAATAGGTTAAATACTCACATCTTAGTTTTAGGTTTTCAAAATTTTGCTCAAAACAACAAACAATGGATGGTGGCACTACAGTTAGAGAATTCTTATGACCAGATAGAAGATAGCAGCAATGGATGGAGAATACCGATCAATACATTAGTGTAGACACATCACCTCATCTTGCCATGGTTAAGGGAAAAAAAGCAAGAGTTTACTATGATCAAAGAGTTTAATTACATGGAAAAGCCATCGATTTGGTGGAGTTGTGGCTTAAATCATGTCTCATTCAATTGCGATCGAAGTGGTTGAGGCCATTAGGGTGATGTGTGTTAGATAGGCTAAGAGGATGAAGAATCGAGGTTGTGATATGGACGTGTAGAAGAAATGGGTGAGAAATGAGTTGAAAATGTGGAGCATAAGTCGGGTGAAAACATGTTTAGCTTGGAACATACAAACCTGTCCCTGTTTTCAATTTAAAATTACAAAATAATCTAAAGAGTAGTTTAGGTAACTCAAAAAAGGCTTTACTTCTCAAGTATTTGGTTTATATATAAGATGTGTGCATACTATAATATTAATACAAGGTTAATTAGAGATATTTAGCTAATTTAATCTAGATCTGAACCTAAATATATTTTATGAGAAAGTTAGAGATATGCTCTTGGTTCTATCATGGAATTTGTTACATATATCTAACTCTATAACCATTCTTGTTCATAAGTAAGGTGTTTAATTTCTATTATATACTTTATTATATATTGATATAATCAATAAAGTAACCGTTAACCTGCCTTTTGACCAGGCCATATTTGGACAAATTGGATGTGTCGAACTTAGAGTTATCAAGGCAGAAAGCCTAGAGAGATAGCCTAAATGTCCAGGAACCCAAAAAAAATGTCGCAAGGCCGATGCCAGAACAACTTAAGACCAAAGCAACATGGGTCCACCCATATTATGGGTCGGTACCGACCCTTACCCATAGGTCGGTACCGACCCCTATTTCCTTCACTTAGGGGACCCATCTTCTGCTACTAGTCCTACTTGATGCCATTAGCTTATTTCTAATGTCATTTTGTTGATCCAATTCCATTCTCCATCAATCTCCATGAACGCTTGAAGCTGCAACTTTATTCTTCGACAAATCCATCGTTTGGACCAAGAAGCAAGCTAATATTGGTGCAAACAACTATGTAATCACGAAGCTAACCACAAGATGAGCCAAGATGAAGAGTTGAAGGCAACAATATTAGCCATCCTATTGGTCGGTACAGACCCCTAACTTTGGAGTTGTACCGACCCATACGAACTAATGAGTTGGCACCTACTTTCTTCTGGGTGTTTATGCCATTTTTGGTTCAAACATTTGGTGCTTTCACTGAGAATTAAACTCAAGCAATTTAGATCCATCGTCTATATTGGATTTTCTATATCCAAGAGATAGATCCAATTTCTCTTCCTTTTAATTCTACAACTCAGATTTGCAAAGATCTCCTAGGAGCTTTCTGCCATTGCCCTTCCAAGGAGAGAAACACGTACCATATCAATTAGAGCTACCCCCGGTGATGTTGAGAATCAGAATCCTCAGCATGTGGATAAAGTTGTGCAACCGAGAAAAAACAGAGATCCAGACTTCAACTGACGTCGTGACCGTAATGGAGATGGATAGGATGATGAAGTAGATGGAAGATAGATTCCAAGCTAATCAGAATAAGATGAATTAAGCGATGCAGCAAAGCTTGAGGCTGTTGAATGAGATAACTCAAAACTGCCATAGAAGGAGTATAATGGATTCTAGTTCTTCATCTGAAAGTTCCTCATTATCTGAGCAGAGATGGAAGGACAAGAAGCAGAAGAAGACTTAGAACACTGTCCATATGTCGTACCAGTGAGGAAGACGAGCCCCAGGCTCAAATTTGGGGATCGGAACCTAAGATTAGGTTTCGGTACCGACCCCTCCAATGGTGGGCCCAAAGCCCATCCTCTGGAAGGCGGCGTGGACTTGGCTTCAAGATGTGCTGTTGGTGGTCAGAATTTAGAGAATCGTGCTGCTGCTAATGATTTTTCTCAAGTGAATCAAACAAGGAGGGACTTCATACTGGAGAACCTAGGTATTGAGAGCCAAACCAAGAGCATTCGCTAAGCCAAACACTCGGGGCGGAGCCCAATTACCGCCATTCAGTCAAACCCTATTGACCTGGACTTCCTAGAAGATATGATCGGCAGACTTGTTAGTGAAAATAATTTCAAAAGCAACGATGAATGGGGTACCTCTCCCAGTCGAAACCCGTTTACTGAGAATTTCTTACGCGAGAGATACCCCTGGAGATTCACAATGCCAACTATGCCGTTGTATGGAGGAACAACGGATCCTCAAAAGTATTTGATGAGATATTAGGGGCATATGGGTCCATTCAGAGCTTTTGATGGTGTGAAATGCTGTTGTTTTTGGATTTTCTTAGAAGGAGTAGCTACGATGTGGTGCACTCGACTTCTGTCGAGGTCCATATCAACTTTCGCAGAGTTATCGAAGAAGTTTGTAGAGAAATTCCATTTACATACTACACATCCAAATCAAGTGATGTCTTTGTCAAACATCTTCCAAGCTAATGGAGAGTCGCTGAAGGATTTCTTGAATCGATTCCACACAGCCATGACAGAAGTTACAGATCCCAAGGACAACATAGTGTCGATGGCATTGATTAAGGGGATTTATCCCAACACGGATTTCGGGGAATGGTTGGAAAGGAAGCCCCCATCCACAATGGATGCTTTTTATAGAAAAGCTAATGAGTACTTGCGCTTGGAGGAAGCACGCAGGTGTCAACGAAGGAATGGTGTTACACTACAACAAAAAGGACTTTTTATAGCGTGTAAAAACCGCTATAAAAACTTTCTATAGCGATTCTATAATCGCCATAGATCAACATGTTGTAAAAAGTCTGGTAGATACTATAGCGTGTCATACTTGCAATGGAAAACGTATTTTTCTTGCCATCTAAAATAGGCCATATTGGTGCAACTGCTTTTCTATAGCATTATGAAACGTGCTATAGAACTTTTTATGACGCATTTTAGTTGCTATAAATATGTCGACATGCTATATTATTATAGCATTTGAACGCGCTATGAAATCATCGTGTCAACCTTTTATGACACATTGAAATGCTATAGAAAATTCATTACTATCTATTATAGCACCGTCTTATTGCTATGAAAACTATTTACTCTTTGCAAAATATTTTGTATAGCACTATCATGATGCTATAGTATAACAAAGCTGAACAATTTTTTTTATTGCATAGTTAGAACGCTATAAAAAAATTCTATTGCACATTTTTTGCTGCCATAACATTCAAAGCTTACAATTTTCAATTCTACTTATATATTATAACTCAAAAAACCACATTCATCACATTAACATAAGTACACAAATTGAGTCATAAGCCAAATCACAAAATATCCATCTTAGATTCAAGAACATGTTTACCTGATCAACAAATATACAACACATAAGTCAACTAAGATTTCACGTCAATGCGCTGCTACTAGATCAAATTAGTCACCGTTACTGGTTTCAATGGGGCGGCTTGGTTCATCAATTGGGCACTTAGTCTTCTTTGTAGGTCTTGAATCACTAGGAATAAATACATCTTCTACACAATCTTTTTCTGAACAAGCTGCTAAAGCACATTCAACATTATCTATACCAGATGTTTCATTATTGTTATTTGTGCCGCATGAATCATTGTTGTTGTCTGCGCCCGATGTATCGTTGTTGCCATGTGCAAAAACAGCATTTGATCCATTACTATCATCATGATGAATGTATGCTTCTGATTTAGTGTTATATCCAACCTGCAATCATAATTTAGTAAAGGATCATTAGCTGCAAGTATCAGATGGATATTATTTTTACCCTGTAGAGATTCATTTCATAAATCAGTGTACAATTCTAGATTCTAATGACTTAACATGCTCTGGCAATGATCAAAGAGGTTCTAGAAGGCAAAAACACTGCTATAGTGTTGTTTGCCTGGATTATGTTTCTTAATCATTAACAACATGAAAGGAGTATTTTTCAATCATGAAATACAAGCATGCTACAGTTTTCTCTCCATAAATGTTAGCTTTTGTCCCAGGTGCACATGTCATGATTGTATAAAAATACATGTTTCTTTTCTTTTCTTTTTTAGATTCTAATTCAATTTCTCGTATGTTATTATATGTACGACACATCGGTTGTGTAAGTTGATTAAATAAGAATTATTACATGAAAATATTATTTGGAGAATATCTAAAGATTCTAACCATAAGATGACTATTTCAACTGACACTGAAGAATGGAGTCAAACATCAGTTTGATCGGTAAACTGATTCAGTTGTTCCATTCCACATATATGTACAAGTATAATAATACTATTTTTAGACTGAAATATTGCTGTTTGAAGTAAGAATTGCCAGGTAAAACATACCTGAAATTCCAATATATTCAAAATTTGGTTGGTTAAGTTCCTATAAAATAAAACTAGACTTTGATATTTGAGTCCACAGCTTCAAAAGATATCACATAATCACAAGAGTCGTGACAGAAGCATTAAATTTCCATGTGCTTGCACTTTTATTTTCCATCTGAAAACAACTGCCATAATGGTAGTTGGTAATTAAAACTTTGCAACTTTAAAATAGCTAATTAAACGTATTGTATAAAAGCATTTTGAGAAAGATTAAACTGAAGTAAATAGAAAGGCAGAAGGCAAAAGAAACAGGCATAGAATAGAAGATTCAAAACAGCTGCCAGTTGAGTTATAATTAATGTTATTATAACAAAATATATATGTGGAAGAGAATAACAATGCATTTCTGAATGATTAAAAGATCTGATACAAGAAAAATGAAAATAAATACCGCCTCTTTAGATCACAGACATCACATGGCCATATTTGATTAAATCAAGATACTTCATCGGTCCCAGACAATCGTTTAAGAGTCATTAACTGTTCTGAGTTGTCTGGATCCAATACTCACCACGTAATTAGGAAAAATAAAGCTAGCACGGACAGTCAGTTTCTACTGTTAGTATGTACGCAAGTATTGACACTAACTCATAACACATTTAATAAAGGTAAAGATATACTATCTGTACCTCGGTTATATGACTATATGCACTATATAATATTGTTTACCATCTGTAAAAAGGGGAATTGTGCCAGACTTGAAAACTAAAATTGAGATAAAATTAGCCCTGCTAGCATGGTACATAATAAAATCAAGATAGGCATAGAAACAACAAGGACAACATGCATAAACATACTGGAGAAACTGCAAGATCATGTTGGAAAGAAGCAGGCACCAGAAATGCAAGTGCAAGTGGGAAGAGAGCATATAAACATAATTTAAACTTAGTTAGTCTATTTAATCCATGTATACTTTAATTTATTATAAACATAATTAGGTGCATATAACTTACTTATGCCATCATGATTATACTTAATTACTAATTTTATACATAGTTAATTTATTTAATCCATGTATTTATTAAATTTATTATAAACAGAGGTAGTATCAAGATATCCCAATTAGACTTACCACTTGAGCTACATTTGCTTCATCCCAGATATCGGGCAATTTGTGCCCCAAACTCCATCTTGCCATGAGTTTCTTCTCTCTAACAGTCCATTCTTGCATTGTAAATGGAAAAAAAATTATGTTAATGTTCTGTTTGATTTAAATAAATCTGATTATTGAATGTTGATTAATTTAAATGTGTCCATGGATTTCTATCTATTGAAATAAGCATAAAACCTTAATGGTTAACAGTTAACACACATCAAATATGTTAACAAATGTTCATTAAACATATGTGTTATGTTATCCAACAGGGAAAAAAAAGAAAAGAAAAAAAGAGGAAGTTAAAAAAAGGAAAATAAAACGTTTATAGTTTCTTTTTGCCATAAGTAATAAATTGATATTGCGGTTTATATTTCAATCTTGTTGCGAAAAGCAAGATGTAGCAAGAAAACCATACAATCATTACCATGATAGATATCCACAATTGTGTTTTCCATCCTGTAGATATACGATTGTTAGAAAGCAAATGATTTTAATCTCGAAAACAAAAGTTTACAATGATACAAGCCATTGATGTTAAGGAGCAAAAATAACACAGTTGAGCCCACAAAGGAGGACTGTTGGTCATGAAAACAAACATGTTAAATACATACAAATCTGGCTTTAATGGTACAAAAGAAATTAGATAGTGCATGTATGATTTTTCCAAATAATGTCCTTAAAAATGTTGAGTAACAAGTTAAAAATTATTAAGTGTTGATTATAGTTGCAAAAGAAATTAGATAATGTTGTGTTTTGCTATAGCCAAATGAGTTTAATGGGTATAATTATCCTTGTAGTCATAGCATTATTGATTCCATTTTCGCAACAAGAAATAAATACTGAATTAGAGCAACACTATTTCACCAAGAAGAAAAATGGAGGGCTTTTATTAGTGCACTAAAATTCAAAACTAAATTAAAATGGAATTATTTGATGTGAAGCATATAAAGAATATGTTGATTGAGTCAATAGGCCTTAACAAATTTATGTAAATTTTATTAAACTTAGAGCACCCAAATAGAAGAGTAGGAAACTTTCACCTCTTTCTTACGAGACAAAGGTGACAGCATCCTCAGCTACATATCAAGTACCTTGACGTACCTCTTAAATGAGAACACTTAAACTGTATATTAAAAATATAAAATAACTCTTAATCAGAGTTTTGGACCTCAGCTAAGTTGTCGTTGATGGATAAATGATTGCTGTTACTAATATCAATATTCTGGGATTTAACATTCATATGATTTCCTAATGGAATTTAATTACAGTAAAAGGCCAATACTCTAAATAACTTTTTAGATAAAATTGAAAATTTGGTGAAACTGATAGTGGTCTTTTTTTGTTACCTAACACCCACAACCACCATGAAGTCATCTTCAAGTGACCTTTTGATATATTTCTGGAAATTGAATTCACTTACTGAAGCAATATGAACCTATAAAATAAGAGTCAACAGAGTGAATAAAGATACATGTTAAGGATTACTGTGATAGTGTAACTCACAGAAATAAATCCATGCCACATGGATGAGTAATCAGGTTTGCCTATTGATCCAAAAAATGGATCGAAAAAGCATCCCTTGAGAGAGAGAAAAAAAGGTTATGATATATCATATATAAAATTTTGTACATGAATAGTTCGCATTCCATGTGACAAGCGTATAGGGCTCTGAATTCATGTCTTGTTATCAGGCATTATTTTAGCAACAGATTCTTACAAAATAAAATGAGAATGCCATTTTGTTCCAATAACTTGTGTGCTTCTTCATGAACGCGGTCTCATGAGTAAACTAGAATCTTTGAGGATCTTCAGCTAGACCAAAAAAATAATAAAAGCAAAAGCAGTGCAAGTTAAAAAAATAAATATGTGATGACACGCTAATATCACTGGAAATTTTTTTATATGATAATTTTTATTTTTCTTATTTATAAATTGTTGATACGTATAAGATTTGTTTGAAATTTTAAATAGTTAGAATTATGCTATAAAAGAGCCTTGTCAAGAATCCATAAATAACGTGCAGCCACATTGCCTGCCGCTAGAGACACCACCACACGTTGCGTCTTCCTACATTTCAATATAAACTAAATTTTAAAGCCAGTGTTAGCACTTATTGTTCACAGAATCAAATTATGGTCTGGAAATATCCATCCTTGGCAAAGGTATGTCATGCACACAGTTTATGTACATTTATTATGGCATCAATGCAGAAGCACTGTAGAAAAATAAATTTCTTCAACAGTTTTCGTTTCTTTTTCTTTTTCTTTCTACTCCCTTTTTCGTTTCTTTCTTTACTTTGTGTTAGAATCCTTGGCAAAGGTATGTCATGCACACAGTTTATGTACATTTATTATGGCATCAATGTACTGTCACAGATAGCAACTTTAACTGGGCACAGCTTGCGTGTACTATACCTCGCCGTATCTCCTGATGGCCAGGTTTGTGACATATTTCATACATACATAAATGTATGTGTGTATTATTTTCCCTTGTATAACAATTGGGCAAAGTACTAAGTTGAAAAATACAATGCAGACTATTGTTACTGGGGCTGGAGATGAAACACTCAGATTTTGGAATATTTTTCCTTCTGTTAAATCACAGGTAAACAATACCACCATGATACTGCACATTTTTGCGCTCCTAAACTTGAATATTTTTATTAAATTTCGAATTATGTTTCTTTTATTCTCAGACTCCTGTTCGCGATTCAGCCCTCTGGTCAATGGGAAGAACACATATACGATAATTTATTTGGTTAATACCAAGACATGTAGAGGTTATGATTATTTATTTTCTAAACAAGCAATGCACTAATGCACTTGTGCACTCAATATGTCTATGAACTCATTGAATACTTATGACATGTTAAAAAGTTTAGTACAATAGGGCAAGATAATTGAAAATAAACCATATTTAAAGACAAAAAGAAAAACTAAATCAATAGGAGTCTTGCTAAAAACAAACTATAAACAAGCTTCTGAATTAGTAACCAGATAAGTCAGTAAGCATTGTTTAGTAAAAATAAACACATATTTTATGGTAGGTAAGAATACTTGACAAGTTGAGTAAATTGGTAGGCAACACCCATGATGAGAAAGTAGATGATGTGTACAAATTCGAGCAATAAAAGAGTAGCTAGAGTGAACCTTAACCTAAACACTGTCATTTGAATTAACTTAATCAATGTCCCTTAATGGTGCTAAAATAACAATATGTAATAACAATAATTAATTGATGTTTTAGACTTTCACATTGCATATGGATGTTTGTGCATTTATAAATGTGAAATTGTACAAACATAGAACTTAACGCAAAAATGAACACAAGGAAATGGGACGCACCTGATTCTTTATGATGTAGCCTTGTTTTTATGAGCTGTGAGGACCTCCTCTTGCTGACAGGAAACAGAGTATTGGAGCATGGGACTCTTATCTTTACATTAACTCTTAACCATATACTTTCTTCATTCATTTTTCTGACTCTTTTATATTATGTACAGGGCCATCTACACACGTAGCCAGATTATTAAATGTAAGTGTCACTTAACTCAAATTTCCCCTATTATACACTGCATACATGGACTGGACTAAACTGCATACTTGAAGATAATAAGTTATCAAAATATATTAAGTTTTGGTGATTCAGAGACTGTTAAGGGATAAACATTTACCTTAGAATTAGTTAAAATTTACAATGAAAACATTTGTTGTTCATTACTTGTAGCTCATGATTTTCTGTCTTGTATCTTTGCAAAGCATATCTATACATAAGCACATCTTAATTGGTTAGCTAGTGAAGCAATATCTTAAATCCGAGACAGCAAGAAAAAGCATTTCCTTGAAAATAAATATGAGTGATCATTGGACTAACCTTCTCAATAGAAGTATCTTCTTCACTGCTATACTCATCACTGCTCTTGAAAATATCACTCTGTAATATAAACAAATAATCTTGCTATAAAAAGTTAAAACTAAAACTTTATATTTCGAAGGAAAAAAAATCATCAAACTGATATCGCCTTTTTGTTCATATTTTGTAAAAGGGGTTTACATAACATTCAAATCCCTAAATCATTTGTAATGTGTGCAACTGAGAATCATTTAAATGGAAATACAAATCAATAACGCAAGTATTACCTTTGTCCAGGCTTGAAGAATCGTGCTTCAACTGCTGAATCGGTCGGAACCAAGCTCGAGGAAGAGAGGGTTGCAGAGCTTTCGGATTAACTCAATTGAATGAAGAAGTGAGAGAAAGTGCGTAATCGTGAGAATCGAAGAGAGTGGAATAGTGAGAATTGAAGAGAGTGGGAACCTAAAGGAAGAAGAAGCAAATGTGAAAAAGTAAATTTGGCGGCCCTGAAATAATTTAGAGGGAAATGAATTTAGAACGCGAATTTTATTTCAGTAGGGTTATTAATTGCGTTACATTAACCTCAAACAACTTAACAATTGCAAGTCATGTTCCTATGCAATCCATGCTTGCTATTAATATAACATTTTCTTGTAGTGTTAGGAATTCAGACAAAGTGATACAAATCAATGTTGCCATAAAACAGTCCAGAGGAAACTCTGGAAAAGTTGATGTGAAAGTTGGTAACCAAAACAATAATCGAAAGTGGAATGATGATGAGGCTAAGAAGAAGAACCCAAATAAGAGGAATCGTATTAGGACTCCTAAGTGCGATAACTATACTGAACTAAACAACTCGATAGAGAATAACTATCTGGCAAATCAAAACACTAAGCAGTACAGAAAGCCGGCTCCAAGGGAGTCAACTGAGAAGGAGAGAAAATTAGGAAAGTTCTGCAAATTCCATGAAACTCGCGGTCATAATACCAACGAGTGCAGGCACTTGCGAGATATGATTGAGGAGTTGATTCACAATGAAAATTACAGCAATATGTGAAAGCCCCACAGGATGGCGGTAAGGAAACTATAACGTCTCTAGGTCGTCTTTCTAATGGGGGCAAGCTGAGCCTGGTGCTGATGCATTCAGGTGGCCAAAAAAGTGGTTGGTGATTAATACAATTATCGGTGGCCACACCCTGTCGATAAAAGTCTAGTAGAGATGGACAAATATGTTGATGCTATTAAACATGCGGAGAGTGAAAGTTGCTATGGTGTTGAGGATGGAACTTCGGCAAAATAATGCAGAACGATGACTGACGACATTGTTTTTCGAAATAGATATGCTGACGGAGTGGAAGCTCCACTCGTGATCACAGCCACAATTGGTCCTCTATTGTATGAAAGGTGCTGGTTGACTATAGGAGTTCAGTCAATATCTTGTTTAAAAAGGCTTATGATCAAATGATGCTGGAGGAGAAGGATTTGAAAACTTGTAAATCTCAAATACAGGGGATCAATGGGATGGCTTTTGAGGCCATAAGATATGTTGAATTACCAGTGGTACTTGGAGAGGGTGATTACAAGCGAATGCGGGCCATGCCTTTTTTTGATGTTGGATATCTACTCAGCCTACAAAGCATTTCTAGGCCGACCGACCTTAGTTGAATTCAGAGCGGCTATAGCTCCTTGGTGCTTGACAATGAAGTTTCCTATAGAGAACGGCGTAGGGATTGTCCAGGGAGATCAGGTGACTGGTCGTGAGTGCTACGTTGCTGATCTAAAGGAGGCGAGGCAAAGAGAGAAAGGAAAAAATGTGGAGGGGACCTTCTACATTAAGGCTTTGGACACATAGCAACTACAGCTGAGCCTCGGCTCGAGCAGCCCAGTCGGTTCCAAGATGACATGGACTGACGTAAAGAGCTAGAAGGTGGAAGGGCAGCTCCCGTCGAATCGACGATCGCTGTTCCGGTCAGCCAGGATGATGTAAAGGTCGAATCGCAGCTCGGTGCAAGAGTGGTAAAGGAGTTTATTGGTTTTCTCTGGGCAAACCTAGACGTGTTTGCCAAAACACACTCGGATATGCATGGGATCTCGCTAGAGATAGCGAGCCATTCATTAAACATAAATCCCAAATGCATTCCTATGAAACAGAAACGCCGCTGCCTGGGTCTGGAGAGATTCCCTGCACTCAAAGAATAGGTAGATAAGCTGAGGGACAATGGCTTCATCCACGATGCCTTATACCCAGAGTGGATAAGGTATCTAACCTTGTCTTGGTGATAAAAGCTAAAGGAAGTGGAGGACATGCATGACCATTCAGACTTGAATAAGGCGTGCCCAAGAGACAGCTTCTTGCTTCCGAGGATCGATCGGCTAATGGACTCAACCACGGGACATTAGCTACTTTCATTTATGGATGCGTACTATGGATACAGCCAAATCCCGATGCACGTCCTGGATCAGGAACACATCAGCTTCATAACCGATCTCGGAATGTATTGCTACCTAGTCATGCCCTTTGGATTAAAGAATGCATGATAAACTTACCAAAGGCTTGTAAACCGAATGTTTAAAGACTGACTTTGACAATTGATGGAAGTCTACATGGATGACATGTTTATGAAGTCACGGCGTTCAGGAAACCATGTTGACGATCTGGTGGAGCTATTTGTCGTCCTCCAAAAGTATGGAATGAAGCTCAATCCCACGAAATTCTCTTTCGGCATTCCAACCGGGAAATTCTTAGGCTTCATTGTGAGCTCTCATGGGATTGAAGCTTATCTAGAGAAAATCGAGGCATTAAGAAAAATCGAATCCCCAAAGATGATTAAAAAGGTCCAAAGCTTGAATGGGAAGGTCGATGTCCTGAGTCGGTTCATCTCCAGAGCGAAAGATAAATGCATTACTTTCTTCGAGGTTATTAGGAAGAGAAAAAGGAACTTTGAATGGAATCACGAGTGTAAAGACGCATTCTAAGCTCCGGTCAATCACTTGGACAGACCCCCATTCTTTTGAAGCTAGTGGATGACGAGGACTAGTTTATATACTTTGTAGTGTCGGTGCATGCTTTGAGCGCCGCACTTGTACGAGAGGAATCCCGCATCCAACGACTGGTCTATTATATTAATAAGCGATTGATGGAAGCGGAAAGAAATTACATGTTAACCCGCCTTTTGTCAAGGCAGTATACAGGCGGATTTAACCCAACAGACTTCATGATTATCAAGTCCGTTGAGTGTAGAGAGATGGTTGTAGGACTCGAAAATAAAGTACAAACAGAAAGGATTGGCACGTTCAATGTGGAGGGATCGATATAGTTCAGTAGCTCAACGAGATGGAGGGATCAGCATAAGTAATGGCGCATGGGTCGGCATACCTTGGTGAGGTTGGCATGCTCCAATATACAAGGATCAGCATAGCTTGGTGAGTTCGGTAAGCATATAAGGGTCGGCACAGCTTAGTAAGGTCAGCACGCTCCAATATATAGGGTTCGGCATAGCTTGTGGAGGTCGGCATGACTTAGTGCATCAAAGGGTTCGGGATATTCAAACAAACAAGGGGTCGACGTATCTTAGTTGAGCAGGGATCGGTATTCAGTCATATGAATCTAAGAGGGATTAGAATACCTCAATGCTTGGAAGGGATCGACATGGATTGTGCACAATAGAGAGTTTGGTCTGCTTCACCGAGAAAGGAGGGATCGGCATGCATTCAGCAATCAATAAATCGAGCTTTGTTGATCCAAATGACACAAAACTTGGAGGATAAGCACAATATAACTTGGAGAGTCCCCTGTAGGGATCGCACCCCAATTGGGCACCGGAATAGAGATCGGTACCAATCCCTATTCTGGGCCCCAATGGGCCTGGAAATTTCTGTGTGACTTCATCTTGGTCTCTTGAATCTTCTGTCAGAGTTTTAGCTCGATCTGTGTATGTCTTCTCCTATAAATACAGCAAGCATGGCTTTAGAAAAGAGGATCTTCATTCTGCTTCTCTTCATCTTCTACCGAGGCCACACTTCGCCATTTTTATTATTGAATTTCACAGATTTGTAACTGTAACTAGCAGTATAAACAAATAAAAGGAAAATCTTTGGAGTGGACGTATGTCAGAGTTAGCCGAACCACTATAAATCTTGTCTCTTTTACTTGTTTTCATTTTCAATTTACCAGTACGTGGGGCACGTCCATTGGACGTGTGTAAAGAAAAACATGAATATAAATGTACAAATGTGCAAGTGTCCTCATTTATACATAAATTTAGTTATTGTGAAAAGCGAAAGAAAGAAAAATAATGTGCACAAAATGCATTAATTAAAATGTCTGTCAAGACAGTCAGACGTCTAATGATCTAACATATATGTGTAACAGTAAGCAATATACCATCTGTTTATCAATTATTTTCTCTCCTCTTTTATACGGGCTCGAGATTGGTATCAACGGCCAAAAATACGAAGATATCAAAGGTAAAAAACATTGTTTAAGGGACATTTTGACGTAACCCCTAGTGCTAATGTGATCATTAAACTTTAGAACTATTATTCACTTTATTTGACATAAACCTATGCTCTTAAATCATTAATTAATATATGTATAAAAAATTAAAAGATAATATTTCATTTAAACTAATCCATGTTTCAGATGCATTTGAACCAATAAAATGTCACAAAACAATTTTTCGTAAATCAGATATCTCATTTAAGCTATTCATATTTCATATACAAACTTTTGACATTAAATATCTATATAACTCACGTCATTAGTTAACTTCAAGTATCCATCGAATATCACCCAAATATATCAATTCACATATCACAATATGACACACCAATCTCTTTCTAAATTAACACATTTAACTACCCAAAAAATAATAGTGTTAAAATATACCATGAAAAATTTACAATGCAACCATACCAAATGAAAGACCTATCAAGTAGTGAAAACATTATTCTGTTATATGTGTCAGATATTATATTCATGTTTTACCGACTACTACATTTGAATGTCAACTTTTTGGTCATGCTCTTGCACAAATATGCAGTCATTAAAGCATTTTTAATTTAGAAAGTGCATATGCCACAATTATTAATCAATATAATACAAAGCTTGAGGCTGTTGAATGAGATGACTCAAAACAACCATAGAAGGAGTATAATGGATTCTAGTTCTTCATCTGAAAGTTCCTCATTATCTGAGTAGAGATGGAAGGACAGGAAGCAGAAGAAGACCTAGAACACTGTCCATATGTCGTACCAGTGAGGAAGACGAGCCCCAGGCTCAAATTTGGGGATCGGACCGACCTAAGATTAGGTGTCGGTACCGACCCCTCCAATGGTGGGCCTAAAGCCCATCCTCTGGAAGGCGGCGTGGACTTGGCTTCAAGATGTGCTGTTGGTGGTCAAAATCTGGAGAATCGTGCTGCTGCTAATGATATTTCTCAAGTGAATCAAATAAGGAGGGACTTCATACTGGAGAACCTAGGTATTGAGAGCCAAACCAAGAGCATTCGCTAAGCCAAACACTCGGGGCGGAGCCCAATTACCGCCATTCAGTCAAACCCTATTGACCTGGACTTCCTAGAAGATATGATCGGCAGACTTGTTAGTGAAAATAATTTCAAAAGCAACGATGAATGGGGTACCTCTCCCAGTCGAAACCCATTTAATGAGAATTTCTTACGCGAGAGATACCCCTAGAGATTCACAATGCCAACTATGCCGTTGTATGGAGGAACAACGGATCCTCAAAAGTATTTGATGAGATATTAGTGGCATATGGATTCATTCAGAGCTTTTGATGGTGTGAAATGCTGTTGTTTTTGGATTTTCTTAGAAGGAGTAGCTACGATGTGGTGCACTCGACTTCTGTCGAGGTCCATATCAACTTTCGCAGAGTTATCGAAGAAGTTTGTAGAACAATTCCATTTACATACTGCACATCCAAATCAAGTGATGTCTTTGTCAAACATCTTCCAAGCTAATGGAGAGTCGCGGAAGGATTTCTTGAATCGATTCCACACAGCCATGACAGAAGTTACAGATCCCAAGGACAACATAGTGTCGATGGCATTGATTAGGGGGATTTATCCAAACACGGAGTTCGGGGAATGGTTGGAAAGGAAGCCCCCATCCACAATGGATTCTTTTTATAGAAAAGCTAATGAGTACTTGGAAGCACGCAAGTGTCAAAGAATGAATGGTTTTAGGAATTCAGACAAAGCGATACAAAGCAATGTTGCCATAAAACAGTCCAGAGGAAACTCTGGAAAAGTTGATGTGAAAGTTGGTAACCAAAACAATAATCGAAAGTGGAATGATGATGGGGCTAAGAAGAAGAACCCAGATAAGAGGAATCGTATTAGGACTCCTAAGTGCGATAACTATACTGAACTAAACAACTCGATAGAGAATAACTATCTGGCAAATCAAAATACTAAGCATTACAGAAAGCCAGCTCCAAGAGAGTCAACTGAGAAGGAGAGAAAGTTAGGAAAGTTCTACAAATTCCATGAAACTCGCGGTCATAATACCAATGAGTGCAGGCACTTGCGAGATATGATTGAGGATTTGATTCGCAATGAAAATTACAGCAATATGTGAAAGCCCCACAGGATGGCGGTAAGGAAACTATAACGTCTCTAGGTCGTCTTTCTAATGGGGGCAAGCTGAGCCTGGTGCTGATGCATTCAGGTGGCCAAAAAAGTGGTTGGTGATTAATACAATTATCGATGGCCACACCCTGTCAATAAAAGTCTAGTAGAGATGGACAAATATGTTGATGCTATTAAACATGCGGAGAGTGAAAGTTGCTATGGTGTTGAGGATGGAACTTCGGCAAAATAATGCAGAACGATGACTGACGACATTGTTTTTCAAAACAGATATGCTGACGGAGTGGAAGCTCCACTCGTGATCACAGCCACAATTGGTCCTCTATTGTATGAAAGGTGCTGGTTGACTATGGGAGTTCAGTCAATATCTTGTTTAAAAAGGCTTATTATCAAATGATACTGGAGGAGAAGGATTTGAAAACTTATAAATCTCGAATACAGGGGTTCAATGGGATGGCTTTTGAGGCCATAAGATATGTTGAATTACCAGTGGTACTTGGAGTGGGCGACTACAAGCGAATGCGGGCCATGCCTTTTTTTGATGTTGGATATCTACTCAGCCTACAAAGCTTTTCTAGGCCGACCGACCTTAGTTGAATTAAGAGCGGCTATAGCTCATTAGTGCTTGACGATGAAGTTTCCTATAGAGAACGGCGTAGGGGTTGTCCAGAGAGATCAAGTGACTGGTCGTGAGTGCTACGTTGATGAGCTAAAGGAGGCGAGGCAAAGAGAGAAAGGAAAAAATGTGAAGGGAACCTTCTACATTAAGGCTTTAGACACATAGCAACTACAGCTGAGCCTCGGCTCGAGCAGCCCAGTCGGTTACATGATGACATGGACTGACATAAAGAGCTAGAAGGTGAAAGGGCAGCTCCCGTCGAATCGACGATCACTATTCCGGTCAGCCAAGATGATCCAAATATAGTCCTAAAGGTCGAATCGTAGCTCGGTGCAAGAGTGGTAAAGGAGTTGGTTGGTTTTCTCTGGGCAAACCTTGATGTGGTTGCCAAAACACACTCGGATATGCATGGGATTTCGCTAGAGATAGCGAGCCATTCATTAAACATAAATCCCAAATGCATTCCTATGAAACAGAAACGCCGCTGCCTGGGTCTGGAGAGATCCGCTGCACTCAAAGAAGAGGTAGATAAGTTGAGGGACAATGGCTTCATCCACGATGCCTTATACCCCAAGTGGATAAGGTATCTAACCTTGTCTTTGTGAGAAAAGCTAAAGGAAGTGGAGGAAATGCATGACCATTTAGACTTGAATAAGGCGTGCCCAAGAGACAGCTTCTTGCTTCCGAGGATCGATCGGCTAATGGACTCAACCACTGGACATTAGCTACTTTCATTTATGGATGCGTACTATGGATACAGCCAAATCCCGATGCACATCCTGGATCAGGAACACACCAGCTTCAAAACCGACCTCGGAATGTATTGCTACCTAGTCATGCCCTTTGGATTAAAGAATGCATGATAAACTTACCAAAGGCTTGTAAACCGAATGTTTAAAGACTGACTTTGACACTTGATGGAAGTCTATATGGATGACATGCTTATGAAGTCACGACGTTCAGGAAACCTTGTTGATGATCTGGAACAGATGTTTGTCGTCCTCCAAAAGTATGGAATGAAGCTCAATCCCTTGAAATTCTCTTTCGGCATTCCATCCGGGAAATTCTTAGGCTTCATTGTGAGCTTCCATGGGATTGAAGCTATTCTAGAGAAAATCGAGGCATTAAGAAAGATCAAAGCCCCAAAGATCATTAAGGAGGTCCAAAGCTTGAGTGGGAAGGTCGATGCCCTGAGTTGGTTCATCTCCAGAGCGAAAGATAAATGCATTACTATCTTCGAGGTTATTAGGAAGAGAAAAAGGAACTTTGAATGGAATCGCGAGTGTAAAGACGCATTCTAAGCTCCGGTCAATCACTTGGACAGACCCCCATCCTTTCAAAGCTAGTGGATGACGAGGACTAGTTTATATACTTTGTAGTGTCGGTACATGCTTTGAGCGCTGCACTTGTACGAGAGGAATCCTGCATCCAACGACTGGTCTATTATATTAATAAGCGAATGATTAAAGCGGAAAGAAATTACATGTTAACCCGCCTTTTCTCAACGTAGTATACAGGCGGATTTAACACAACAGACTTTACGATTATCAAGTCCAATGAGTGTAGAGAGACGGTTGTAGGACTCGAAAATAAAGTACAAACAGAAAGGATTGGCACGTTCAATGTGGAGGGATCGATATAGTTCAGCAGCTCAACGAGATGGAGGGATCGGCATAAGTAATGGCGCATGGGTCGGCATAGCTTGGTGAGGTTGGCATGCTCCAATATACAAGGATCAACATAGCTTGGTGAGTTCGGCAAGCATATAAGGTCGGCATAGCTTAGTGAGGTCAGCACGCTCCAATATATAAGGTTTGACATAGCTTGGTGAGGTCGGCATGACTTAGTGCATCAAAGGGTTCGGCATATTCAAACAAACATGGGGTCGACGTATCTTAGTTGAGCAGGGATCGGTATTCGGCCATATGAATCTAAGAGGGATCAAAATACCTCAATGCTTGGAAAGGATCGACATGGATTGTGCGCAATAGAGAGTTTGGTCTGCTTCACCGATAAAGGAGGGATTGGCATGCATTCAGCAATCAATAAATCGAGCTCTGTTGATCCAATTGACACGAAACTTGGAGGATAAGCACAATATAACTTGGAGAGTCCCCTGGAGGGATCGCACCCCATTTGGGCACCAGAATAGGGATCGGTACCAATCCCTATTCTGGGCCCCAATGGGCCTAGAAATTTCTGTGTGACTTCATCTTGGTCTCTTGAATCTTCTGTCAGAGTTTTAGCTCGATCCGTGTACGTCTTCTCCTATAAATACAGCAAGCATGGCTTTAGAAAAGAGGATCTTCATTCTGCTTCTCTTCATCTTCTACCGAGGCCACACTCCGCCATTTTTATTCCTGAATTTCACAGATTTGTAACTGTAACTAGCAGTATAAACAAATAAAAGGAAAATCTTTGGAGTGGACGTAGGTCAGAGTTAGTCGAACCACTATAAATCTTGTCCCTTTTACTTGTTTTCATTTTCAATTTACCAGTACGTGAGGCACGTCTGTTGGACGTGTGTAAAGAAAAACATGAATATAAATGTACAAATGTGCAAGTGTCCTCATTTATACATAAATTTAGTTATTGTGAAAAGCGAAAGAAAGAAAAATAATGTGCACAAAATGCATTAATTAGAATGTCTGTCAAGATAGTCAGACGTCTAATGATCTAACATAGATGTGTAACAGTAAGCAATATACCATTTGTTTATCAATTATTTTCTCTCCTCTTTTATACGGGCTCGAGATTGGTATCAATGGCCAAAAAGATGAAGATAGCAGAGGTAAAAAACATTGTTTAAGGGACATTTTGACGTAACCCCTAGTGCTAATGTGATCATTAAACTTTAGAACTATTATTCACTTTATTTGACATAAACCTATGCTCTTAAATCATTAATTAATATATGTATAAAAAATTAAAAGATAATATTTCATTTAAACTAATCCATGTTTCAGATGCATTTGAACCAATAAAATGTCACAAAACAATTTTTCGTAAATCATATATCTCATTTAAGCTATTCATATTTCAAATACAAACTTTTGACATTAAATATCTATATAACTCACGTCATTAGTTAACTTCAAGTATCCATCGAATATCACCCAAATAGGTCAATTCACATATCACGATATGACACACCAATCTCTTTCTAAATTAACACATTTAACTACCCAAAAAATAATAGTGTCAAAATATACCATGAAAAATTTACAATGCAACCATACCAAATGAAAGACCTATCAAGTAGTGAAAACATTATTCTGTTATATGTGTCAGATACTATATTCATGTTTTACTGACTACTACATTTGAATGTCAACTTTTTGGTCATGCTCTTGCACAAATACGCAGTCATTAAAGCATTTTTAATTTAGAAAGTTCATATGCCATAATTATTAATCAATATAATATAAGTCATCCTTAGTAATAATTTCCCTATAGTACCATTTTCTCTCAGATGTGGCCCATTCCAAGCTCTCTTGTTTTCCTTCATATCATGCTTATTCCTAGTATCTACTTTTCTGTTGGATTCTTTTCTTTCTCCCTGCTCAATCTTTGCCTTCGTGGCTTCATATTGATTCTTCTTCTACATAGTCTTCTATATCTTTGTCATATCTGCTTATGTGGATAAACAAATAACTAAATCAGTTATGCACTCTTACACAAAAAACAAACCAATAACCTCTAAAAAATGCCAAAAAAAACATAAAAATTAACACATCTTGTAGTCTTGAATTTTAGAAACTTGGCATATTGATGATTGTTGTTCATAGTGATCCTTAAAGCTCTTTGTCTCAAAACTGTCAGTACTTTGTCAGTTTTAAAACAGCATTTCTACTTTGTAGCTTGCAACATATTAGTGACAGATAGTACGAATTGCATATACATTTTAGTTGAAAAAAAATTCAATAACATTGATTGTACTTGGATATTACAAAACTGAACATAGAATGGTACCGTATCTACCGCAAAATCATGTCTCATTGATACTCGCTTTACGATCGCATCCGATCAAATCATTGTGTAACCCACATTTTTATTAATGATAAGAATGAAGTAAATAAAAATTATTTTAAATAACTTAAAATTTCACAAAGAAGAAGACAGAGAATTTGCACCAAAAGAAGGGGAAAACATGAAAAGCATCCAATTCGAGATAGATGTAGATTGATTGCTAATAATTTTGACGTTTTATTTCTGATTTGAGTTTGATTCATTCTTCTTTTAAGTATGAGTCTGGTACACAAAATTATACTTACTTCTGCAAATAACTTAAAACATATATGGTTATATTATGACAACTTTTTTTTTGAACTTGGTTCTTTCATCTTTATTAAAACCGAAATAAGTATGTACAAATATATTTACAAACCCCATATTTTAGGCTGAAACGTGTTACAACACATTTTCAAACACCCTTAAATGAATATAAATTTTTGGCCTAAGCCCATGTATGCTGAACTCAAAGAGCATATGCATTCGAGATAAATATCATTTCAGTTTCGTTTGCTCTAAGAGCTTCATTTCTATTCTTTCCAAGAAGTATCTTCGTATAACTCTTAAATGGAGGTGATACTGACCCCAAAAACAATGATCTTTCATGTAAATTCCTCCGCATCCACTCCTGAATATCATACTACTCTTAGCTATTAGATACTGTTCTTTTCCTTCTCCAAGCTTGCTGAAATCAAGGGGGAAGTGTTCAGATCTGCTTAGATCGGAAGCTATATGAGAATTTTGAGACTTTAGATTGCTTTCCTTTCCAAAAGTTAAATTATGGTAACTTAAAACATATATAGCTATATTATTCACATTTTATTGTTTCTTAGAAGTGTTTTCCAACAGTTGGCAAGTCCATAAGGAATGTCTTACATATAGTCAAAGGTATCAAATATTAGCATCTAAACAACGATGCTTAATTTAGCCATCTTGGAGCCCAAATGCAGCAAATAAAACAAAATAACCACACAAACAGATTAGAATACATCAATATTTAGGCATAGGCCACCTGATGAGTATAAGGGATAGCAAAGTAGAAGACAGGTTATCAAGAAAAATATAAAATAATTTAGAATAGATAATCAATTAATAAATAATCTAATCTAGAAAATATGACCTTCCAAATCTGTAGTAGCAGTGGATGGTAGAACTGCATTGTTTGTACCAAAATTGGGCACAACACTCTTTGTACATATTTGAAGAGATTAAAGTGAAGAATATAAATGAAAAATGAAGTTAATCTAACAAACACGCCAAAAACAGACAAACAGAAGTATAAGAACATAGAGATTTAGAGTGGTTCGACGTTGTAGCCTAGTTCACTATAGAAAGTTTGTTGTTTTATTGATGATTCTCACTGGTTACAGCTGATTACAATAGTACATTCAAGATACAATGAAGATTCCGGCAGAGTATTGGCATAGAAGAGTCAAAAGTCCAATTTCTAAAGGCCTAGGACTGCTATTTATAGGTGTAGGCTGAAAATATCTGGCTCAAACCTCGGAAGACTCCTTCTCTCACATGGGCGGGCCCACCAGATCGATTCGAGGTAGATTGGGATTGATCCATGATTGATACGCATGAATTTCGTATCGATCCAAATCAAGTCTTTTTGGGCCGAGATCGATCATGAGCATTCTTGAGATGGTACGCAAGCTCCTGTGAAAATTTGGTAGCATTTGGACTTGTAGATTTTGAGTTATGATCGATCTAAGTTTGCATTTGTAAAACACTACCGAGTTTGTATCGATACAATTCGTATCAATGGCTTCGTATCGCTTCTGGTTCGTATCGATCAGGTGACGTGGCGTTATATTTTAGGATCGATCCAGTTTTCATGCTGAGTGACCGAGTCTTCCACTTTTACATGCTTTGTTCGTATCAACCTGGTGTATTCCTTTCGTATTGATTCCCTCAACTACATTTCGTATCGATGCTTGAGGCTGCTTCGTATCGATGACTTACGGGATGTTTCGTATCGATTACATGCAGCTACTTCGTATCAATGGTGTTTGGCTTGTTCGTATCGATCGTTGGTCGATCGATACGAACTGTACAGTTGGAATCGATACAAATTGGCTTCAGTTGATGGATACGAAATGGAGTAAGCGCGATGGATACGAAATAGAATCAGGCAAGGTGGATACGAAGTAGAGTAGGCGTGATGGATATGAACCGATGGATGCTTGATGGATACGAAACAGAGGTGTTGCACGTGAGACTTGATCGATCAATATCTTGGGCATACGAACTTCGATTGACTTGAAATTTGGAACGTTGGCTTTCATAGCTTTGCTTTTCGTATCATATCGATTGTAGCTTGATCCGGACTCGAGCAAAATTTACCGGTATCCATAGTGGACCCGTGTATAACCGATCTTCGGAACGAACTGTCTTTGGTTTCCAGTTAATTTCTTGGTGTCACGACCTTGCCAAAAGGAGGGATAATATTTTCCCCCTAAAGTACGTCTTGTGTGAACACGACGTGCTTTGAAAAGCTGCAATCTTTAGTCTGAAAAGTTCTGTCTGATTCGATGAGTAGTTGTTTTTTCATCAAAAGATGTAACCTTTGATTGATTCCCAGTAATATAAATACTGAATTTTTGACTGCCAATGATTGTAAAGTGCATTGTTGTAACTGAGCGTCGAGTGTTAGCAATCTGTTGTTCATCGTTGTGATTGTCACTAGGTGAGCATTTAATTTCTGTGAATTTTGAAAATTAAATGTTAGTTCATCATGCACGAACGTGTGTTAACCTGACTCCCGTTAATGTTTGCACGTTCACGAGTTGTTGTCAAGTTTTTTTTATCGAGTTCCGTATCGATCCTCTCTTGGATTGATGTGAAATCCGAGTTGTAACGATGCTTGATCGTTGTTATTTGAATATCTCTCCATATCGATCCTCTCCTGGATCGATTTGAGAAGTTGAAAAACTATCTTCGTATCAATGGTGATCGATACGAATTTGTTGGCCTTTTAAAAATATTTCGTATCGATGACTATGAATCCCAGTGATCTTCAAAATGATGGATACGAAGTTGTAATTTCGTATCGATGGACTTATGATGGATACGAACAGTCCAATTAGTCCCACGGGTATCATTCGTATCGATGGAGATTAGATATGAAAAAGCCTTCTTCGTATCGACTGGAGGAGAAACTTCTTTGATTGGTCACATTCATTGGGAGACGAATCGACACTAGCCTAGGGTCGGGTCATATAAAAGCCTTTTGTACTTAGCATTTTTTCTCACTTGCTCTTATTTTTCTACCTGCCGTTCGTATTGATTGCAAAGCCAGGAACAAAAAATTGCTTTCGTCTCCAAAGCATTTAGCCCCTTAATCCTTCGAGTTAATTGCCTAAAATAGGCAAATCATTGAACAAAATCGATCGTAAGATGATGAGGCTTGAATTCTCAAGTCCTTCCACTTGTATCCATGGCCGATTCTGGTGAAGAGGAGGCCATAGATGGTCGGAGCGAGGTCGAGGAAGGTTAGAGTGGTCTCTGTGTTGATTGGGGAAGATGAAGCATGGAGGGATATGAAGCACTCATGGAAGGGACACTCTGCTTTGACCTCGCATCGATGGGAGAAGGAAGGAAAAATACTCTCGTATCGATCTGGGATGAGGAATTCGTATCGATCTGGAACTGATGGGTGGAAGGAGGAAGTTCATATCGATCTTGGATACAATGTAATCTCGTATCGATAGGAGAGACTTGCTTCGTATCGATGGCTGGTGAGCCTTCGGACCGATTGACCGATACAAAATCTTGGGCATGATGATCGATAGGCGCTGCTGATGATCGATACGAAGTAAGGGATTTTGCATCGATACGAAATGGCCTTGGATGATCGATACGAAATGATGCTCTATGACCGATACAAATTGATGGTTCCTGGACTGATACGAAGTGTATTTCTGGTGATCGATCCAAGTCTAAACTTTGATGAATACGAAACATAGCATAATCGAACATTTGACCGCGACGAGCTTCTGCCCTGCATAATTGGACTTAACCATTTCACTGCATATTCGACTGCCTGTCGAAGCTCGTTGATGGAACTGTAACTTGACAAAATTTGATGAACTTTAACTTGGATCGATCTCCGAAGTCTGGATGGCACGGTTGTGACGGTCAGCGATGACGGTCACTCTGGTCGAATTTCAAAGTCTTTCCGTTCAAACATTTTTCAAATTCCGTAGAATCTCTTTAGTAGTTTGTAGCATTACACTGCACAACACATTCATGCACTTCACACTGGGGGAAACACGGACTTATTGTCGTCTAACGATGATTTTTGCTGAGTTGAATAGCTATCGAACCTGGAAGTTCACAATTGCAGGAAGTTCAGAGTCCACCTCTTCCTGTAATCGAGATGCCGGCTACCGCATTCGAAATTGTTAGTCCTGCTCCGGATGAGCTACCAGGAGTAGTTTTCATCGTGCATCCGTAAGATTCTGTTCCGTCCAATATCTCCAAAGACACGTTGGGCAAGATTTTCTTAAGGCATGAATTGTCAAGGGAAAATTTGTTATTGCCAGGTGCAGAAGAAAGGGCCCATACTCCCCCAGAAGGGTACACGGCCTGCAATAGATTCTCGTGTGTAGCTGGGGCACTCCCTCCATTTAACCAATACATCCGAGAAGTGTTGTTCTATTTAAAGATCGCCCAGTCACAGCTGCACCTGAATGGGTATGCTTTGCTGAATAGCTTATTCATCGTCTTCATAGAGCATCTCTTCCGACCCCCAACTCCAGAAGAAGTCAGATACTTGTTCAATATAAATAGCCAAGGAGATAATCCCTCCTTCACTTTATTAGAAGCGGTTATGAACTGTCAAGTCATGATTGGGGCCTGGACCAAACCTAGCTATTTTAAGACCGAGTGGTTCTTCGTTCAGTGCTCACCGGGGTTCGCCGGACGGTGGCTAGCCAGACATAAGTGCTTCAATTTCTATGACGATTAACTGGATAATAGTACTCGATTTCAGAGTTTAATACTTCTTTTCTTTCACATCTTCGATTCCGCGGCCCAAAGGGGCTTAGTTTAAGGAGATTGTAAGAGTTATTCAAGAGGTGCCTGCCGAGTGCAGAGAGATCGATGAGGTCCTCACTGATGAAAATCTAAGGGTCGTTGGGCTAATCGATAAAGATCAAAGCATCGGGCTTGAAGGATTTCTCAGAAAGGCTCCACAAAGGCAAGTCAGAAGGAGAGTTCCTGGAATCGTGATCACCGAGCAAGGTGACGATGAGAATATGCCGGCTGGAGATGAGCCCACACCCGGGCCTTCACAAAGTCATCGACATTCAGAGAGGATAAGTAAAGGCAAGGCCATTGCCCACAAAGCTCCGAGACGCAAGTCTGTTGTAATGTCTTTTCCAGCAGCGGTTGTTGTAATTTAAAAGGCTCCCTTTCCACAAATAGAGAGTCCTTTCGAGGGACTTGTAGATATTCCCATTCCAGATGATGTGTCTCTTCACCAAGATACCGGATTAGAGGGGCTTCAAAGTGCCTTAGATTTATGAGAGCCAACCCCTCCGAGTACGGCTGCTACATCTGATTGGTTGGGAGGTTTACACATGCATGCACACACTTCACGGCACCACACAACTAATATTCACGAGTGGGTCAATCTCCGTAGATAGCTAACTCTATTTCTTTTTTCACTTTATAGATATAATGTCGAAGAAAGGATCCATGATCAGCAACCTTCGTGCCGCACATCAATCTTCCAGTTCATACCGAGAGTCCTACAAGCACGCGTCCGATTACGATCCCCGCTACTCTAGCCATGATAGGGATCACTATGATGGGGAGAGAGACAGGGAGGGGGAGAGAAAGAGAGAGGGAGAGAGGCGAGATAGGCGCCGCTCCCAATCGCGCTCTCCTCCACCTAGAGTTCCCTTGCCACCCTCAAGTTCTGGAACACACACTGCTGAAACTTCGCGCTAGCCAATGCCTCTACAAACTTCAAGGCCTGGCGAGTAGCGCCACAGAGCTGGGGCGGACACTTCTATTGTTACTATATCTATGGCTATAGAGCCTACAGGGGAGGGAGCCGCCCAAATAGCTAAGCTAAAGGAAGATTTGCCTAATATTTGTTTTGACGGCTTTCACTTCCCCCCAAACTTGAGGTTGATTCCAGAAGGGGCGGAGAAAATGGTGCATGACTATGTATATGATGCTTATAGCGAGTACCATGAATGGAAGAAAACTACAGAAAAGGCCTCGGCGGTGGCATTTGATCGAGGAAAACAATTGGATAGCTGCAAAAAGATCTTGCTCACAAGGATCGCATAGTTCAAGTGCTCACCAATGAGAACGACACTTTGAGGAATTTAGAAATGGAGGCCTTGAAGAAAGTCGATGAGGCTAACAAGAAGATGGAGCAGATGAGGCAAGAGCACCTAAAACTGGTCGATGATATGGGCCACAGAAATGCCACCGTCACAGCCGAGAGAGAAAACGCGCTCTAAAATCTTAATGAGCTTAAAGCGAAGTACATTGAGGTCATCGAAGAAAGGGATGACACTAATAAGGCTGCTCAGGAGGCATGTGATGAGACCGTGGAGCTTAAGGGTGAGCGGGATGCGGCAGTTCTGAAGGTCCAAGAAGCCAAGGTTAGAATTGAAGCCGAAGTCGGAGCAGCGGAGGCCAGGTTAGAAGGCGATATGGAAGACCTTCTGATCACTTACAATGCCAATGTCTTAAAATACCATGGCTTGAGTTGGCTCGTTGACTATCTGACTAATCTACATGATGCTTGGCGCCGCTTGGTGGATGATGAGAAGGCTGAACACCACACTACATCTATTGATGAGTTTGAACTGGAGAACCGGGTGTTGACCAAAGATGAGAGGAGAGTTCTCCATGAGGCCATTGTTATATCTGAGAAAGAGAAGCTTGCCGCTCAGCATCTGGAGGTTGGAGAGGGGTCTAGAGTTTAACACCATGAAGCAAGTTCTGAAATACCTGTGTCAACCCAACCCAAGCTTACTTCTATAGTTGATCCTCCAGTTGTTCCAGCTTATGATCCTGATCAACCACACTTGATTCCAATTCATGAGCACGCTCCTAAAGGCGCTCCGGCTCCACCTGTGAGCCAATCTGAGGAAAGTATTCTGAGCACTTCTCGAATTTATTCAAAGTTTGGAGCATTATCAGGAGATGTCACTAATATTTTTTCTTATCTTCATTCAGTTATAGGAGCTGCACCGGCCGTGCCGCCTACAACCCAAGAGCAGCATCAAGTGTAGGAGGCCATCATGACAGAGGCGACGACCGCTACAGCTGTCACTTCGACCGGGGAAGTTCATGAGAGTGCTTTTATCTTGACGAACAAATGATGGAAGAACTCCTCAATCATCAGAGCGATCCACTTACCGACCCGCCTTTTATCATGGGCGAAGGCACGTTCACAGCCAGCTCCTTGGGTCCAAGTAGCAGCATTCTCGTGGACGCTCAAGAAATTTATGAGGAAGAGTTAATGGCGGAGATCAATGCTGAAATGGAAGCAGCCGCACAAGCTAGTAGCATTGGAGGTGGTATGGCGGGTCCTGTCCCGGTACCTTTACGTATGATCTCTCCGGGCGATACAATCATCGTCACAGGTGTACCCCCTGTGTCTTCTCATATAGAAAGTGCCCCCGTTCCTCCTACCATGCATTTTGAAAGTATCCTAATTCCCGTGAGTTCGAAGGAGGAGACTACCATACTTCCCCCGGCCGGGGACCAACCGGGTAAAGGCAAGAGTTCGAAAAGGCACCACAGTAGTAGCTCAAGTGGATCGATGCCGAAAGGGAAGAAGAAGATGAAGAAACATAAGGAGTAGGCATGTCTTTTTGTGTCCCTTTTTGGTAGATAAGTAGGAATTCCCATTTTGCTTTCTGTAGGCCGTGTATAGATGCGGGTTCGGCCCCTGCTAATGAGAATTTTTGGAATAAGCTCTTTATTTTGTACTTATTTTGTTTCCAAGGAATAAATGAAATAAAATCTCCTTTTGTTTTTAGTAACTCCGAGTTTATTTGCTTAAGTGCTTTAGCACTTGAATTTTTATTCAATACACTTGTGAAGCTTTAATCTTTGGATAGGACTTGTATTCGGCTATTAAGTCCTAGAGTCATGGCTCCAAGCCGTAACCAAATGTTAAGTCAAGTCCAAATGTTGTACTATCTCAATCAGTAGGTGGCGCTCGAGTTACGCCCCAAGTCCTGGGGATGAGTTGAAGTGGTCGGACGATTGTTGCTTTTTTGTCTTCGACACTTTTAATTTTACTCAATCGGAACTAAGTTGTTGTGAGATGAGTTCGAGTGGTCAGATCACACTCGCTCATGTATTGACAATCGCATCCGCACTCTGGGATTGAACTTTTGCGCTGGTGATCAGTCATGCCTGCTTGATGTTTAAAGTTATGTCCACGCTCCGGGGACTTAAGTTGTTTCATAGGCGGTCAGCCACGTCCGTTTTAATAGTCGAAATTGTGTTTGCACTCTAGAGACTTGGGCTGATTTGTGGGCGGTCAATCACACCCAATTTGGGTTTATACTCCGATCCGCACTCTGGGGACTTAGAGTTCTAATTAGTTTAGTATAAAGTGAAAATTTGGAATTATATTTTATGGTTTGAATAAATATAATTTATTTTGGAAGTTTATAATTTTATTTTAAAGTAGAACTATAGGTTACATTTGATTGGTAAAATAATTTTGTATGTTATATATATATATATATATATATATGAATAAGGATTTGAAAGTAAATCATAGTGTTTAAATCTTTTTTTTTTTGATATTATATAAATGAGGTAAATTTATTTAGTATATAAATGTTTTACAAGTTCTATTAGTTCTATAATATAAAATCGATTGAAGAAAGGTTTTACTTAAAATTTGTAATTTACTGAAAAGAATATTTTATATTTGGTTTTAATCAACTATTTAAAAGATTATAAAATTATGAAAAAATATGAAATATTTTCTGATTAATATTAAAGTGTATTTCATTAAATATATGATTACTTATGAATTATTAAAGTGTTATATATATATATATAGACATACTCACATATTTGAATATTGTATTTATATGTTTAAGGAAAGGTTTTATTGAACTTCATCATTATTTCATTTCTGAATTAAAATTAGGACTTTTACGTATGGTTTCTATATATTTTTTATTTCTCATTTTCCTATACTGATTTCAGTACAATGAATGATTCACCGTTGATATTGATTTGATTTGTGATTTTAATGTGATACAGTGGTGACATCTTTCTTTATGATTTTGTGATATTTAATTTTGTGACGAGAAATCTGAATAAACTGAGTTATAATACAGTTTAGTATAGGGCACTCAATAATATTTCTCCGGTTATTATTTTGACTCGTAATATAGAATATTATGGACTTTGAGTGCAGTTTATAAGAAGTGAATAAACGATAGAGTATCACACAGTGTGTGAGACGATGTTGTGACATTTATTCGATTATTCATTATAAGTAGATGACACTCATGTGATGGGAATAGTATTATGAGATTATACTTACGTGAGGTGATGCTCATGGGTGTGAGCATCACCTCAAGTGCCCTTATATTTATTAGTACTATGTGCCATTATCATGATGTAATCCTAGATTATTGGTGAAAGAGGACAAAATGGCTAGTATCCACCCTAATGGCCTGATCGTGGGGTCACACACCAGATCCTTAACACCATAGAGTATATATTGGGTTAGGTGACCTAAAAGATAGGTGCCCTATAGCCCATGTGTCACTTAATCTAGCAGTCTATTACCTATAGTAGGAAATGCAGGGTCGTGATTGAGTGCTTTGCATAGACAAGAAATAGGTCAATATTTGTCACGATGAATGTTGAGGTTATCAAAGACTGTAGAGTTGGCTTAGGTGACCATACATTGGAGCTGGCATGTGGCCATCAGTCTCCCTTCTGGTCCTAACAGAGTGATAGATTGGCATATACTATTGTTACACCTCACTTAAGTATAGATATGGGTTAGATGACCCATATATTGGTATATATGACTCTACTTGGGACTTTATATCTGTCATACAGTCATTCGTCGTCGTGATTTATTCTGTTTTATTCATATATGAGAAGATGAGATTATATCTGGATAGGTGTCTATAGTATATTGGATTCTCATATCTTTTATTACATCTGACTGATGGGTAGATATCCTATATTTTACAATTAGACAGTCTATTTTACATTGTTTGACGATGGTATTTTATTATTTGAGATTGAGAGATACACTTGGAAATTACTATATGCTAACCTAATTATACTTGATGATATCTTTAGTATTAATGATTTCAAGATTTTGATGATTTTAATATGGATGATTCACCTATTTGATATTGTTTTGATAGGTTAATTTTTGATGTGAATTTATATTGGTGATGACATTTTTATGCCTGGTTTTATGATTGTTGCTATTCTATTCTATTATTGTTTGTTTATCCTTACTACTATATTATGCATATTTTCTAAACCTATATAGGCGTTGTCCTCTAAATTTAGATATAGTCTGACCCGTGTGTTATTTACATAATACTCGGGTCAGTCCAAGACATTTCAGGTTAGGGACAATGAGACCAGCTTATGTTGGACATAGAGGAGACTAGTATGTAGTATTTTTGTACATCATTATAGAATTATATAATCTCATGTATGTCTATTCTTGAGTTTTATTTTGGATATGAATTGTATATTGTATATTATATTTTATTGCTGCGATTCTGACTTTGTGTTCTCTGTTATATACTATATATTGTGTATTGTTCTATCCTGGAGACACGCGTATTTATTGCTTTGTGTCGATACTGTGTACGTTCTATAGTGAATTGTATTTGATGTTTAAATACGTACCAGTGTTAGCCTAAGGTAATATTCACATGTGTACCCCGTATCGCCTCATTCTCTGTATTCTCTGATAGTATTACTTAGTAATACTCTTGTATAGTATGTAAGGATAGCAATGAGGCATGTCTAGGGTCTAAACCCAACAGACCCACCCCTGTTCTGACCTGCCAAGACCCACCACATTGGGTCATCAGGATGGCTACACTCATGACCCATTCTTAAAAGCTCCAAGTCTAGGGTCAGGTTGGGGCTTGGTTGACCCATCCCAACCTGAGCCGCACTACTAAGATCTCATAAATCGCTTTATTACTATAACAATGATTTGTTAATCTTTTTATACATAAGTAGTTATAACAGGGATATTCTAATGCTCCATTCAATAATTTATATGATTTTTACGGTATTAATTTGCATCACTAATAATTATATAATAACACATGCATGTTTTCTTGAACCTTTGTAATACACCTCATTTTTAATACCTTACCTATCATTGTAAGCACATTGATATCTATATTTATTGTATCATTTAGTGACAATCTCTCTTGCAAATAAAATAAACATATATATGTACATTAATACATAATTTTGAATGAATATGTAAAGCCTCATGGGGTCTAGGGTTGGGGCGGGCCTACCCTGACTCGTGTAGCTTCTAGGTACGGGACGAAAATCTAAACCCACACCGGGTCTACAGAGAGGATTTGGGATAGGGTTTAAAATACCAAAGGTAGGTCTAGGGCACAAAAAACCACCCAAACCCACCAGATTTCTATCCCTAGTAGTATGGATATAGTGGTGGGGTATTTACAAGTTTATTCCAGATTTACGTTGATTGGGTTGTTTATTGTTTAGTATTTATTTGGAATGGCCAAATTTAACTAGGAATGTAAATTTCTATGTTTTAATTTATTGGGAGTGTTAATTGTACAACTTAGTTGTATTTATTCCATGTAAATTTCCATAGGCTAACTAACTTTGCAACTATGTATAAAAAATGCATCGATAAGGAATATGCTTAAATGAAAGAGATGTGTAAAGTACGGATGTCCATCTCCATATTTTGCACTATTTATTCCAATAGAAATGAAAAAATAAAGATTATTTATTGCAATTTTAAATGGAGAAATAGTCTCACTTTTAGGTAGTTTGTGGAAAGTTATAATGATATTAATTTCCTTTTCTTGGAAATAATAGCTCTAATATATTAAAATGTGAAAAGGAATATTCTTTGTAAAATGTACACATAGGTATATATTCTGATATTCCTAAACGTACGAATAAAAGAGTAAAAAATAGAAATATATATACATATAATCGCGTCTGTTAATTAAAAATATAAATATACACAAGATAAAGGATAAAGCGTAATGAATAAATATACATCGGTTCTTGTTTTAATTACAATTAAAATTTTAAATATGAATAATGTAATAAATCAAAGGGTTAGGAGGTTGCAATGAAAAAAGGGTAATAACTCCGATGTTAATGAATAATGATTGCAATATTAATGGGTAATAAATGTGTAGTTAATAAGAGGTTATAGAAATTAAATGGGGGTATAAATGCATTTAATGAGAGTAATTATAGAATTAAGTAGGACATTTATGGAGAAAGTGGAATAGTGAGTTAGATTTGAAATGAATTTGAATAATAATGACCATTTATTAAGGACAATCAATTGGAAGCAAAGAAATAAATAACATTTAAGTGACATAAAAGGAAATGAAGAATAAGGGAAATAAGCGTATAAGATAAGAATAAGTTCATTCTAAGTAAATAAATGAATACTGATAAATGAACTTAAGAGGCATAATAATTTCCATAGTGGAAATTATATGGATCAATAATACGTTTACGACGGGCATGAATTAGTTGGCTTAGCCCAATATTTAGGTTAATTATACATGACTTGGTTTAGTATGAGTTGGGATGCGAGGTCAGTAGAGTTATATTAAGTAACTAGAGTGGGCATTTTCCTTGACTTGTATTAGGTAAGTCTAAATGGAATTTCAATTGTGGGGGTCAGCGGGCTATGTCTGTATTGTTGATAAACCAGTATTTCAAAGTAGGGATGGCATATAGGCTTTGACTACCAGTGGTCCAAAGCGGTCCTTAGTAAAGACTTGGGTTACACCCTAATGGAGTTCACTTCCTACTACTGTTGAATCTGTTTGATACGCAAGGATCTCAGGTTTAATTAATTATTTGCTTGTCGGAGATGGACTAGTTAACCCTTAGATAAATCATTGAGATGCATTGGTAATAAGGTTAATTAAATTATAAAGTCGTATCTAGGGGTCATCGGCCTTCGTAGTTATGGTCGGTTGACTATAGATTACGTTACGGAGGGCTCACTTTAGGGTTAAGGTAGTAAATGGCCATTAGTCTGCCTCCTCCCTATTTAAGAAGTATTAAGTATTCGGGGTTTCCTTTTGGGTAGTACAGTGCTTATATATACACACACACACATGTATACATATATAAACATATATATACGCATATACATAGTTATACCTTGAAGGAGGTTGGACATATCGTATGCACAAGCAAAACCAAAGGAATAATCCTGTGAATAGTAGACATAATACTTGAGTAGGAATCAGTCGGCAAAAACTTGTGTTATGGACAAAGTATGAAATTTTCTGGTCACTAGAATATTGTTCTCACCCCCTCCTCATTACAATCCATATGATAGATTTAGAGAGACATGCTACTCGTGCAAGATAGGAACGGTAGATGAGAAGGTCATGTCATTCATGCTCGGTACTGATAAGGCAACTAGATATCTAAGGAATAATACTAATTTCAAGGTAGTAGCCTTAGTCAGTATATAATTTTTATTATATTTTACTATTCCATTGTGAGTTTGTTCTCTGTATACTTATGTTTATTATAGGTTAACAACACCAACGATCTATATCCTAATTGACGTGGGTTTTTATTTTGTCAAAATTCGGGCCCATTAAAGTGCGGGTTGTTAAGTTTGGTTTCAGTGCTTAGGTTGGTCAATCAAACTGAGTGAACGTGTTTGCATATATACATACATACATGCATGCATACATACATATTATATGCCAAACTCTACAAATTTCGACTATAGAAATAGTTGCGACCATACTGTTAAAAGATGGAAATGGCAACTATGAGTTGGAATAATAAATAGAGTTAAATTTATGCATCTACCCTGATTACTCCAAGGGGTGTAGGCCGTACCATAAGATGTAGACCAGAAGAGCATGAGCACGACATATAGAAGGATCACAGAAGCTGGATGGCACTTGACTCCTTGGTGGGCCTAGGCTACCTTATGATTGTGAATTTTGTTAGATTGTCGATTAATGGCATATATTTCATCCAAATAGATGGGACGTAAGAACCTATATATTGAAAATATCTGAAGGTAATGTATAAGTAGGGATAAGCAAGTTACCACAAGAAGGTGTGCATTATCGATTACAAGATGATAGTCGGATTTTTAGTATATACTCTAAATAAGAAGAGATTAAGAATAAAGAGAAAAGAAGAAAATACAAATAGAAAGGACTATTAAAATCCATTTCTAAGTCCAGCCCCATGTGAAAGAATTTAATAAAGGAATTTAATAAACGATTTTAACTTTTCCAAAAATAATTGAAGTAGTTTTAAAAAAACCTATTTAAAAAATAGAAGGACCTTTATCACTGGAAAGTTGTTTTGAAATAACAAGAAAATTTGGAAATTTTGAATTAAGGAGATATCTTGAGATTTCTAGTTGAAATTAAAATGAGCTAACTAAAAAAGATTTCAAGAAATGGGTTTTTGATAAAGGGACTTTTCCTTTTTGGAAGGAATGGAAAAGAGAGCGTATGTTTGGCTCGATGATTTTTTTCTATTTTTAAAAGTTTTTTTAATTTCTTTTTAAGGGTGGATAAATGGAAATGGTACTTGATTTAAATGGGGTAAAGATGACTAAATGGTAAGAATGCCTAATATGATGATAGGGAAAATACAAAGAAAAATAGCTGAAATATTTTTATGATATAGAAGAAGTCTGATAGCTAAAGCAGTAGGCAAACGTACTGCAATAATTGAATAAAAAGAGAGAACTATAAAAAAGAAATTTATAAGAGACAAATAAAGAAGGAAGAAAAGAGCCCGACAACCTAGACAGTTGGCTAAAACACCGTCATGAGTAAATTGGGATTTTTTAGAATAGTTGCGGATCGAATCAGATTGAAGGAGACAAAGTCAGAACAGAAATAGTAGTAATAATTATAAATAAATTTATACTTAACCTAGCCCGAATAGGGTCTAGGTACATCATGGGCCCAGAAATAGTAACTGGTCGATAGCTTAGGAATAGTGGTCGACTAGAAGCAGTTGACCGGCTAATCTGGGACGGTCAATCGGTCCTCGGGCTTTATGTGCGACCCGAGTCTTGGTCACGGCATATAGTCGCATCCAGAACCCGCCAGCCACATTTCTCTCGTCTTCCCTTCCTTTTCACTTCCTCCACTCTCTTTCTCCATCCACTCAATCACCCCCGCTAACATTAAAAGCAACCCCGTTAGCACGTGCCTGATAGTGCCCGAGGTCAACTCCAACAACGTGACCAGATCCAACCCCAAAATTGAACCCCTCCTCTTTCCCAAATAAAATTCATGGCACCCCCATGAGCTGTCAACTCAACTTCATGCCATCCTAATCTCACTCCCTAAGAGAGGCCGGCTTCGAGGAGATAACCGAAAAATCACAATCGATGAAGCCTCGGCAAACTTCATATTTTTGTAAGGATGATCGATGAAGTTCGGGGACTTTGCCATCTACCAACTAGGGAGGTATTCATGGCCTCAAGACTGGCATCGATCCTAAGTCATGAAACATTTGAACGGGAGTGCTACCCATACTTCATGCGGTTGTTTGATGCCAACTTGGAGTATGAGTTTGGCGAAGACATCAACCACCTTACATCAGAGGTGAAGGAGACAATAATTACTTTGATGGATGGTGATTTTGGAGACATCTTAGGGATACCTGGCGAAGGAGCAAATTTGGCTAATATAGAGTCTACCAATCTAGAGACTATGTAGCAGATCTTTCATAGAGTAGTTGGTGTTTGGAGACCAGATAACATGCTGGCCATAGCCCATCTCATCGCTCACATCGTTAAGCAAAGCATCATTCCTAAGGCGTGGAGTTTTGATTAGATTTATCCACTGGCATAGAAGGCCACCTATGCCATCATGGAAGGTATAGCAGTGAATTAGGCCCGAACCATCATGAGCAACCATGTGGACCCAAGAGTCGGGATTCCATGGAGCTACATTCCATATTGTCTTTTTTCACTCACATCTTCAGACGATACGAAGTGAACCTTCATGGAGAGCAAATAAAGAGGAAGGCCTCTTACCCATTTGATAAGACCTCCCTAAGGAGGACGGAGATTGAGGAGGCGCCGCTTGAGTTAGTGGCATAGGAGGCTAAGGAGTAGATGTAGCAAGCGGTGGAGCATGGATAAGATGCTGCAAGGTTATAGAGCTCTGAGCTTATAGTGTTTTAAGACTCTCAAGCTCTGGATCGAAGCTGAGTTACGGGAGATACGAGCCAAGCAGCAGCGCCAGGGCCGCAAGCTCGGGTGCATAACTACCATGCTACACCTCTTTAGGGGCTGCGATAATGGCTTGAGCTCCCATAGGGGATCTAGACCATCCCACAGCTCGTAGATAGTAGTTTGGATTAGTAGTAGTGGCTATTGTTATTTTCTTCTAGCATTTGTTTTATTTTTAGGTTGGATTGTATACGTTAGTTGGCTCTTTTGTATAAAATATGTGTACGATAAATTATGAGATGTGTTCTTATTTATTTATTGTACTGATTTTCTAGATGTGTTTGACCGCTATAATATATTGGAGAAAAACAATATAAATATGGAAATCTCATATTGAAACTTAACTAATGACAAATGCAAAGTAAGATGGGAAGTTTATAAAATAAATTTTGCGAAGGATAGGGAAGGGTTGTTGCGAAACCACGGCTCACTATCCCTATGTCTTAAAAACTAAAAATCTATAAATACACTTGTATTGTTTGTTGTTTAAAAATAAAAGAATTTTTTTTCAAAATCTAAGATTAACCGTGTAATGCTAGTGTCAATCGTATGCATTAACTCATTGAATGAATCCTAATTACATTAAGATTTAGTTTGATTTGATTTAAAAGATGTAAAGGCAAAATACTTTCGAAAAATTGTACTCAATTTCTTTTGAAAATTTTGATTTACAAACTATTTTACAAATTTGATGAAAGGGGGAAAAAGATTTTTAATATAAAATAAGAAAATACCTAATTTTCAAGCGCAAAATGCTTAGCATAGGAGGGTCCACGTGTTAGTGAATATGAATTTTACTATTCAATAAGTATGACAATATAAAAAACACAGATAATAATAAGGGAAAGAGCCTTTTAAACATTGGAATTTCTATTTTCATACCTTGTTGATAGTAAACAAAACTTGTTTTTAAATTAATTCTATTTTTTAATTCAAAAACAAACCTCCATATATGAATTATACTTGGAAAAATTGGAAAATGTTTGTAGGCAAAGAGAAAGTTCCAAGATATAATGAAATTTGTATACAAAAGAAGGGTGGAAATACAAAATTATCCATCTAAATTCCTTTTTGGCATAAGAGTATAGATTTTGGAAAACTATATTTTCAAAATTTTAGATGTTAGAAATTGTGTGTTAGGTATTGGTTGGTAGAGATTGGATGCAAAACTAATTGAACCATACTTCGATTCATGAATGTGTGGAAATTGTTGTAGGAAAACAATGATTTCGATTTTTAAAAACTTGCATACATATAGAATTGCCAGTACATATAAGTTGTTTACGTCATATTTTCAGTAAAGAATGCGTAAATAAAGGAGGCATCGACTTAGTATTATTCAACATACATATCATATGTGTTGTGAACACCGAGCACTTACGCACGATTGGCTGCAAAATTGGTTGTATACAAATGAGTTGGATAGTTTAGAATAGTTGTGTGCTATGTTACATGATTCAATCCTTGAGGTATTTTAGGAACGAAATTCTTTCAAGAGGGAGAATGTAACATCCCATAAAATAAACAGTAATTAATTTAAAAGAATTAATAAATGATTATTAAACCTCAATAAGGGAATTTGAGCAAACGTTGAAATTTGGCCGTGAAACTTGTACAATTGTGTTCATGGCGATTTTCTGATGAACTTTCATATAGAGCACCACGATCGAAGTTCAAACGAAGAAGTTGTCGATGTTTAAAGATTTCAAATTGAAAATAAGTTAAAAGGGAATTAAGGAAATGAATATTAACTAATGCTATTGCTACATAAATAAATGCTAGACCACCACCAACAGATAACCTCATTAGGCTGATTGACCGCTAACAATCGATCATCTATAAGGAGCGGTCAACCTGTCTCTGTTGTGGCGATTAGGATTGAACCTTGGCCTAACGGCCCGAATTTAATAAATATCAATCTAACGGATAGAATTGATTCGAGCGTCTATAAATACAGGCCTAGCCCTTCACTTTTTTCTTATATTTCCTAAACAGAATAACAGAGCTCTACCCTTTTCCCTTCTCCGCTATTTCTAGAAATTATATAAATATTATATATATATATATATTGGAGTATGACAGAAAATAAAAGAGAAGAAGGGAAGGAGAGAATTAATTCTACGAAAAAGGTGAACTCTATGATTATAAATATAAATTTCACTTAACTCAAATCTTCTCTCAAATATGTAATTCTAATAGGTATGTATATATCTTTTTGAATATATTTTTGGGTTGGAAAGAAAAATGAGTCAACTAAAAGATGAAATCGGATTTGGAGATTTAAAAAGTTAAAAAGATGAATGGAAAACTACTTTGCCTATGCAAGACCCGTTGAATTATTGGCTTAAAATGAATATATTTAATTGAAATCTCACATATACATTCTACAAGTTATGTAATTGTGAATGAATGACATATACACCCTAACCTGGATATTTTGGAATTAGTCCCTAAAATTTGTAAAGTGTGAAGTTGATAAGATTGTGAAGTTTATTCCAAATTTGAATTAATTGGGTTGTAAATTGTTTAGCATTCGTTTGAAATGCCTTAATTTGATTTGGAATGTAAATTTCTGTATTTTAATTTATTGAGAGTATTAATTCACAATTTAGTTGTATCTACTTCAATGTACATTTTCATAGACTGTCCAACTTTACAACCATGTATAAAATGTTTCTCATTTGGAATAATAAGGAATATGTTTAAATGAAAGAGATGTATAAAGTACGAATCTCCTTCTTCGTAGTTTCAACTGTCTATTTTAATAGAAATGAAAAGAGATAACTCCATGTAATTTTAAACAGAGAAAAAGTCCCACTTTTAGGTAGTTCAGAGAAAGTTATAACGGCAATAATATACTTTTTGGGAAAGGATAACTCAAATATATTAAAATATGGAAACAAACATTCTTTGTAGAATATACACGTTAGTGTATATTCTAAAATTTCAAAACGTAGAGATTAAAGAGTTAAATAAATAAATATATACATATATGTATGTATGTGTTTATGTATGTATGTGTGTGTGTGTATGTATGTATGACCGCTTTATTAATTAAAGATATAAATATACATAAGGTAAAGGATAAAGCGTAATTAATAAATATATGTCGATTCTTGTATTATTTACAATTAAAATGTTGTTTAAGTATTGATAACGTAGTAATCAAAGGGTCAGGAGGTTGCAATGAAAAATGAGTAATAACTCTAATATTAATGAATAATGATTGCAATATTAGTGGGCAATGAATGCATAATTAATATGGGGTTACATAAATCAAATGGGGACATAAACACATTTAATGGGAGTAATTACGGAATTAAACGGGACATTTATAGAGAAAACAGAACAGACATAATGAATTAGATTTAATACAAATAAATAAATGCCATTAATTTGTCCAATTTGAATAACAATGACTACTTATAAGGGACAATCAATTGGAGGTGAACAAAAAAATGACATCTAAGTGACATAAAAGCAAATGAAGAATAAAGGAAAAAAGCGTATAAGATGAGAATAAGTTCATTGTAAGTAAATAAATGAATACTAATAAATGAACTTAAGAGGAATAATAATAGTTTCCATAGTGGAAATTATATGGCTCGATAGTACGTATATGATGGGTACGAATTAGTGGGCCTAGCCTAATGTTTAGGTTAATTATAAATGACTTGGTTTAGCATGGTTAGGGATGCGAGATTAGTAGAGTTACACCACGGAAGTATGCTCTTCACCAAGAGGCTACCGGTAGTTGTGTATGCGTAATACTAATGTGGGACATCTCCAACTATAGGACCCATAAGGGATATACGTTCGTGTATTTGTTTGGGGAAAATACTAGGGGTTTACTTTTAAGTATCAAATGGCTCGATATATTTAGGAATGTCAAGGGGTTTACTTTGGGGATTGAGGTATTAAATGTCCATTGAGTCTGCCTCCTACCTATTTAAGAAGTCTTAATTAACTTACGACGGTGCCTAATTGGGAAGTAGGGTCTGTCATTTCCAAATCAGAGGTATTAAATAGCCGAAGTGGGTATTTTCTTTGACCTGTATTAGGTAAGTCTAAACAGGATTTCGACTATGGGGATCGGCAGACTATGTCAGTGTTGTTGATAAACCAATATTTTGAAGTAGAGCTGGCATATAGGCTTTGTCTACTAGTGGTACAGATTGGTCGTTAGCAAAGTCTTAGGTTATGTCCTGACGGATTTCGCTTCCTACTAGTATAGAATCCGTACGGAATACCGAGGACCACAATGTTTAATTATTGTTTGTTTGTCAGAGGTAGGCTATTTGATCCTTAGATAAGTCTTTGAGATGCTTAGTAATATGGCTAATTAAATTATAAAGTCATATATAGGGGTCACCGGCCTTAGTAGCTAGGGCCGGTTGACTATCGATTACTTTACAGATGTGGAGTATACATCTTTTTTAATGATAACAAATATATTTTTATATTTAATTTTTCTTTTAGAGTGTTTTATAGTTTAAAATCGTCATAGCACAATTTTATTTCTAATTAAATTGGCATTTACTATATCCCATATGCTTGATTTACATATGTTTGCACCAAAAGTTTGCATAAACATCCAATAGAATGAATGTGGAGAAATAAAGGAAGAAATCTAAATTAAAATAGAAGAAATCTAAATTAAAATAGAAGAAACAAGCAGAAAACAAGTAAAAAAACAATGACAAACAAATTTATAAGGGTTCAGCATTGAATGCCTACATCCACTTTGATGAAAAAACTTTATTGATCACTTGAGTTTCTGAGTACAAGAGGGATTGAATCGAAATCCATAAATACAATGAAGTACAAGCAAAATAACAGCATAAAGATCTATCAAATGAATAATGAACTCTGTATTTATAGGGGTAGATGATCGAATATCTTCCTGAAATTTCGCCGACAGAATCTCCATATGTAGACGAGCTCACCCAAAAAATTTCGTGGCCCAATTCCCAATGTAGAGCGATCGGTACCGATTGGTTGAAATGTCCACATGGCAACTTGCGATCGCCATGATGCTAGCTTCATGTTTCCAAAGTTTTTTGCATAGTTGTCTTCATGTTTTTTTGTGATACCAATCAATTCTTGTTGAGTTGAACTATTGATAGATGTTGTTCATGACCACTGTGATGCGATCTGATCCCTTGCCTTGGGGAAGGGATAAGTACCTATCCCCTATCTAAGGAAGGTACAAATCCACACTTAGAGCATTCTGAAGATTCTATCTCTTGGTCTCGCATGATCATTGCTTTATGTCATCGTCCATGCTTGATCTATAGTCTCTATGATCACCTCTCTGGATTGCTTGCCTTGTATATCATTGAGTCTAACTTGTCCAATCAGTTTGATCTGGCCGGGTCAAAAATCCGGATAACACTTGCCCTCTAAAGTATATCTTGTTTCGAACATGACGTACTTTGAATCGAATCAAGTTAGAGTCGCCAAAAAGGATTCCATTCAGTTTCCTAAAAAGTCATCCTTCCGTTGAATTGTCTTTCCAAAGAGTCGTATTTCTCTCTATTTGTTGCGACGCTTGGTCGACATTAGTCAGTATAAATCTGGGATGTAATCCTCGGTCTTTGTCTATGCTTGGTTCCATTGAGCTAATCAATTGAGATAGTGGGCCTTGGCTATCTGTAGTGACTTCTTTTCTGAGCAATCCAGGTAATAATTCAATTTTTTTTATTCAAGAAATCGAATGTTGGATATGTACATGTGCACATTCATGTACACACCTTGTAAATGGCTCTTGAACACGTTCACATGTTTATGGGTCGTTGCCAGTTTTATATGGTTCAAATGTAATTGCATTGCACCTTTTTAAATGGTTAGGGATCGGCTTCAATCCCATAGGTAAAGGATCGTATCCGACCCCCTGCATGGACTTAGTCAATTTTCGGGTTTAGAGAGGAACAGGCCGTGTATCATATATAAGCTAATCACTTAGCTTACTTCTCTTTGCTTAATTCACTTACATCTATAACCAAACTGATCCCTCATATTCCTTCAAACCTACCATTAACGAGCTCGAACTGGAGAAATTCATCAATCATCCAATCCTTTTGTCAATTCAAGCCTTCCTCATCCTCTACAACCCTCACCATCACCTTCAATCGCATCCAAGAATCTAATTCTACTCAACCTTGCCCCAAATCAAACCGAAGCCAACACCCTTGCTCCATTCCTTTCAACTTCGAGTTCTTCCTCATTGATCAAGTCATGTCTTTATATAGGTGGGTTTCATTTCGGTTGTATGCAATTTATGAACAAAATTTTGTGACAAGACGATGGAGTTGAACATGTTGGCGGTCGTGAACCTAGGTTTCGGTATTGGACTGGAGAGGAACAAAGAGGAATAGTAGCTAAGGAAGGGATCGTTATGGATATGAGGAAGATGAAGTAGGATGAAGGGACCAACATTAATGTGGAGAAGATGAAGTGATGGAAACGGAGATGGTTGAGGTGGAGTGGTGAAGTCCAGGCGTTTGATTGTAGGCATGCGATCAATTGTAGTGCTAAGGATGGATTGGTGGTATGGATGGAGATGAAGTGGATGGATCGATCATGCTATGGAAAGAAGATAATGGAATGATGGAATTTAAGGGATCGGTTGGTGGTAAGGATCAATTTAGGCGTATGGAGTCCAAAATGGCCTAAGGCATCGCTGCCTATGTGATATCGGGTAAGATCCCTCTTCTTTGGGAGACTTAGGCGATTTCAATCTTGTTTTGACCACGCTTGAACTTTAGGACTTGATTACATAAACTTGTACGCATGTATGAACCTGAACCCTTCCTTATGGGCATGAACACGTAAAACAAACTCGGACGTGAACATTTTTGAACTTTGACATTTGCATAAGATTTCAAACTTGAATTTGAACTTGCCCGTCACATGGACTTTAATAAACTTGAATGCAAAGATCGTACTTCATTAGCCAATAACTGATCCTGGAGCTTATGTGAGATCCACAACCATCGACGTGAAAACGGATTAGGACAGTCAGCTATGACGGTCACCCTGGTCGAATCTTAGATTCTTGTCACAACTGTCGTTTTAATTTTGAATTGTTTATCACTGCATTGCACAACACTGCACCACACCACACTAGTTTATACTTTATTGGGGGAATAGTTTAATTTTCTCTAATAGTGACTATCTGCTAAGTTTGATAGTTATGGGTTCGAGATGCTCGGAGCGTTTAGCTGTATGCGCACTGAACAAACTACTTCACACGACAATCTTGACGCTGAATCAAGATTAGCAACAATATCCGCTCGACACACTCCGGGCCATCAGTAAGAACAGCATGAAAGTTCTCATCAAGTGCCCAAAATTCCTTTGAATCCTGAAGCAGAAATCGAGTCAGCTCTTTACACTTTAGAAGATGCCATATTTATAGATGAATCGGAAGATTCTATAACCTCAACAGTCGATGAGGCTTCTCTTCAAAGGCTTTGCATCAAACATGGGATCCCATTCGAGGATCTACGAGTCCCGTCTCATAACGATAGGGCTAACTTGCCCCCGAAGGGGTATACTGCATGCAACAAGTTTATGTGTTGGGTTGGTTGTGTTCCGCCTTTCAATCCATTCATTCAGAAAATGTTACATTATTTAAGATTTGCGCCGGCTTTCCTGCATTCGACCAGCTGCGCATTTTTGTACTGTACGTATATGATATTCCTTGAATTCTTATATCATGAGTCGACTCCAGCAGACATCAGATTCATTTACAATCAAGCGGTGAAAAGTAAACCTCTCGTACACTTTTCTCAAGTCAGTCACTAACTGTCAGGTCTTAACTGACACTTGGAACAAACTGAGCACCTTAAAGAATGAATGGTTCTATATGCACTACGCACTAGGTTTTGCAGGACGGTGGCTGGAAGGACGTAAGTGTTGTTTTAAACATAACTTAAAGTGCTTTTATTCAAGTCGTATCCTAAATTAAGTAGTTTTTTTTATTGAACATTGTAGGTAGCTATCCACGTCCTACCGACAACATTTACTCGAAGGCGGTTTCAGCGCTTAAAAATATACCAGTGGCGAATAGGGACATCAGATCTCTTCATACCGACGAGGGACTTTATATCTTCGGCTTATTAGAAGAGGGTTGCAGTATCAAGTTGCCCAGGAACACCGAGGGTGAAGTGGTAGAAAGAAGAGGTGTCGCTGAGCGGGGGGTGGCGAAGTTGATCCTATCGTGCCTCCAGTCGAGGGAGCTCAAGATGTCGTCGAAGAAGGCGAGGTGAGGGCCAATATTAATGAGCTTGGTCATGATGATGTAACCTCAAGTCATGAGCCTACGGTCGGATCCTCCAAAGACCCACAACTCCCTACCTCAGAGAAAAGAATAAGAAAAATGCTCTTTTATAAGCTTCATAGAGGGCAGGTCTCCAAGAAATCCAAGTCAACCTCTGCTGCTATAGATCAATCTAGCTCTATACCTCCAGAAAATTTATTTAAGGGGCTGTCAGACATACCAATTCCACATTATGGTGGGAATTATGATTTTGCCAATTTAAGCCTTGAGGGCTCCGAATCTCCCATTCAATTTGGCGCTGACATTCCTCCAACTAGTGTGGGAGAGATTACTCCAGCTAGTAAAGCTCCAGTAACTAGTTCATCAAGGGGACAGTAGGACACTCACGATCATGTGCACTCCACCACACGACACTTGTCTACCTTTAATTCTAGTGATTCTTACACACTTTCATTTTGTTTGCAGGCTCGATGTAACACACCCACAACTACGATCGCTTGAAGAGATCATCATATTCCCAACCGTCTTATTTTAGGCCTAGTCGAGGTCTGGACCTTGGTCGAGATACAGAAGGTCATGAAGGAAGAGAAGACCGAGACCGAAGCCACCAATCTAAGGACTCATCATCCAAGCATAAGTCAAAATCTTAGTCTTCTCACCACAAGGGTGCCGGTCAACACCCTACTACATATAGTAGTAGCAAGTCATTGCCTCATGCTCCTACTTCGGCTAGTACATCCTAACAACATTCGGGTTCTTCCGATGTCCGTCTTCGGAATGCTAGTTTAGCGCAGTAGGACTTGATACTTCATCCCACAAGCATGACAAACGGGCCCTCTCGGCCCCGACTACCTTGATGTCACTACTACTGAGAAGATTTCCGAGTTCAAGGCATATTTCCTAAATTACGTTTTAATGAGTTCAAATTTGTTCCCTTTTTGCATCTGATTCCTCCAAAAGCCAAGGACATGGTGCTCTCGCATGTTAATGATGTCTATGTCCAGCACAGTACAACTCTCTGTATGGCTGAGAGAATTTATGAGGTATCGATAGGAAGGAAACATGAAATTGATCTCTTAACTCTTGAGGCGATCCATGACAAACTCATAGTTAAGCACTTGGACGAGGAGGTTAAGCAGTTGGGTACAAAGCTGGTCGATGCTAAGAAAAGAGCCAGCGAGTCCTCTAAAGCCATCAAGCGTTTAATGAAAGTGCACCAAGCTGAACTGGACATTGTCGTTCGTCATAGTGGTACTTTAGCCCTTGAAAAAGACGTCTTACAGACGGAGAAGGATGTGCTGAAAAAAGACAATGATGCCTTGGCCCTTCATATTAAACAGCTTGAGGAGGAGCTTGAGAAGGAAAAGCAAGAGAAACTTGAGGCTTGGCTAGAGTCTCAATGATACTGCGAGGAGATCATCGAGGCTTGCGAAACTAAAATAGTGATTGACAAACAACTTTCGCAGATAGTGGCCCTTAAGGAAGAAGCTAGGGAGGCTGGTCGGACAGAGATAAAGGATGAGTTTGATCCGTTGCTGATCTATTTCAATGCATGCGTCCTTATGAATCACAACTTCCGCTTCCTTGGAAAGGGGTATCCCGAACCGCTCGTCGAAGCCTGGGACCATATTGTAGATCTGAAAAAGAAGTCCCTTGGTGGTGTTGAAGTGGATGAAGAGCAGTTCATGCATGAAATCTTATGTGATGAAGAGCCCAATGAACTCAGGGCTGCTCGGCTCAGTTTACTCAGTGATAACTGGAAAAGGGAAAGATGACAGTGAATCCTTAGGATCCGGTTCCCAAGACCCTCCTACTACTCAAGCAACTGGTGCTTCAATTTCTTATGCTCCAAAAAAGGATGTGGTCTACAATCTAGATCAGCCAGGGATGCACAAATCGCTTGGGTTGTCTCTGATTTTGGAAGGCGGCACTCCAGCTACGATCGAAGGCCAATCTAGCGAAGGTATATCTCTTACCACTCCAACGTTCGAGAAGTTTTACATGTCGTGCCTGATAGTCATTGGCTTACCCATTGGTCTTCATGAAATTGTAGGTCCGCCTGCATATGTCCATGCTCCCATTGATGATGTCACCCTAGGACAATAGGCGCTGACCACGGGGTCTGTTGCAGTCATCATTGTATAGGTGGCTCCTATCGATTAACCTACTGAAACTCACAGCTCGGATGCTGAAGTCATAGGAGCTTTAAATGAAGGAAAGACCAATGACCAGTAGGGTTAGGATGAAATAGATGACGTCTGCAACAACCCAGAATTTCACCGCTTTGATTTATGAATATTTAATTTATATTAAATATTCAAATAATAGGCGTTATTCTCTTTTAAATAATAAATAATGATGGTGAAATAGTTATTCATATTCATTTACAAAAATATTTAGTTCGAAGAAAAATTGAAAATGTGACCGGAATTCATTTTCTGAATATTCGACTTTTCGTTGGCTAAAAGTTTTCGAAAACGTTGTGAACTCTTTAGTGTAAATATACACATTTATAAATAAGTTAGGATATATATGTGTGTGTATTAGTATATATATACACACATATGTATTTATACTTAGTTATATAAGGTTTAAAATATAATTAAGTAAAAAAAATTAAGTGTCACTAAACATAAGTACATTAGTACTAAAACATGTTTAAACATGTTGGAACATGGTGATATGGCAAAATGAGGTGGTGGGGCTATAATTTTTGAAACTTCTAAGGGGAAGGAGACATGTTTGGTGATGTGGCATGCTTTGGTGGAGGGTAATGTACTATAGGGGTGTTTTGGTCATTTGCCTTGGGCAAGTTATATAAAAACAATTTTTTATATTTTACTTTTCATTTTTCTCATTTTCATTCTCATTTTAAAAACCTCATCATCTCCTTAAAAGCTTTCATGGCGTCTCTTTAAATTTCAAAAGGTTTTCCTTTTTAAATGTTTTCAAACTTGATTTAAAACATCTCCTTTTCCATTTCAACACTCCTCCTTGAAATAAGCCCTCACTACCTTCGTTTCACCATGGCCATGCCTAAGTCCACCCTAGACCGAGCCCATAGCATAATGGTCGAGCCAACGTGTGTCCATTCTTGACTTAAAATCAAGTTTTTATAAAAAGAAATCCAAGATCAAAGTTTTTCCAAAATTCTAGCTCAAGTTGCTTTGTTTTGATTATATTTCGATGAGTAAACTTTTGTTTTAAATTAAAAAAATTTAACTTCATAAGTTATGTTTAACTTAATGTAAATTTACTAGATGTTCGGTTGAGAAATGATGATGATGTTATGGTTATATATATGCTTGAATGTAATGTTATATTAGACTTGAGATTTGTAGTCCAGATGTTGATTATGCATATAAAAATATAATCTTGCTTATGTTTTTGTATATGGCATGTGTATTTATGTTATGGATTTGATTATATGGTTGTATGCTATACAAAGTTAGCACCTTTGTATGGTAATGATAATTTGAAATCCTTGTGTGGAACCGTAGTTCTAGTTTTAAAAATCAAAATCATTTTCAAAGTTCAAATTTTGTTTTAGTTTTCAAAACACTTACTTAAAGTTTGATAAAGTTAGTAACCTTCCAGAGGTTTAGTTTTTAAAAGAAAGAGTCAAAACAAGTTTTGGTATCCATAGTGATAGTCGTTATGGCTGCAGTTTCGCTAAAAAGTTCGAATTTTGAAAAATTAAGTTTTTATACCTAAAAAGGCTTTAGAAATGTTTTATAAACTGAATAATGATGTTTAATAAAGTTAATTAAAAATTTAATAATTCTTACTTATTAATTAAGTTTGGTAATTAATAATTAATTAAGTATTAAATAAGGTTTATTAATTAAGTGGAGATTAGTACTAATTAATTATCTTTTAAAGTAAGATTAATTTTAATTAATTATTGATTAAGTAAAATTAATTTTAATTAATCATGAATTAAGTATATGATTTGTTTTTAATTAAGTATTATTTAAGTACTGTGTTAACTATTAATTAATTTTTAAGCAAGTGTTTAATTATTTTTAGTTATAAATTAATTAAGGGTTTAGTTTATAAATAAATTATTTATTAAAGGTTTAATTATTTCTTAATCTATAATCTTATAATCAAGTTAAGTCAAGACTTAATTAAGATTAATTATGATTTAATAAAGGGTTTAACTTGAAAAAAATTATATAAAAAGAGTTTTAAGTTTTAATCACTTTGTTTTCCAATGATCAAATTGTTTAAAAGGCAACTTTATTTTCAAAAATAGTTTTGAACACATGGGATTCACTATGCCTTTACCCTAAGTAGTTGAACAAAATAAATAGACTTTGATGACATCTGTTTAGCAGAATGAGTCATCGTTCTACTAATTAAATTATATTGGGTATTCGTTTGGTAGAATAAATCACAGTTCTAACATAATTCACCAAAATATTATGTTGACATCTACTAGGCAGAATTAAAACCCATTCTGCTATTAAAATAACTTGGACGTGTATTTAGCAGAACAAATCCCCGTATGCTATTTTGATAACTTGGACATTTGCCTATGTAATGGTTGATTTGATTCACTTTACATATCTGTTGTTATGTAAATACCTATGTAATAACTTGGATAAATTAAACTTAATTAAAACGAACCACTGTGGTCATTAAGCCTCTTCCTGATTTTTATGGAGTCAAATATTTCATTTTTCTTTTTTGATAATGGTTTATAGTTTATTCCATTTAAAAATATTTAGAGGATAATTGAACATTTATTTTATTAAAATGTTTGAAGTTAATTTAATACTTCTTAAATCATTATTTTGTTAATGTGATTTAAAAATAATTAAACGAAGAATGTTTTAAATAATATCTTGTTTAATTAAAGGTGTTTTAAATAATTGATTTTATCAAAGGAACATTATGGATTAAGATTTATTAAAGGAGTTGGTTTTGATAAGGAAATATTATGAAAAGATGGTTTTGAATATTTATAAAGGAAGTTTTATAAATGGTTTGAATATTTATAAAATAAGTTTTATAAATGGTTTTGGAGATTTATAAAGTGTTTTATAATGAATTAGAAATTAAGTAAAGGAGATTTCATAAATGAAAGATATTTATTAGAAGGGTTTATTGAAGAAATTTATAAAAGAATATGAGATGGGGTTTTCCCTTAACTAACCTTCTTAATTATAGTGGTGTGGACATTGTTCCATGCTTAATACTGAAGGAATAGTGTTTGGGGTTATTCTTATCTCTGATTTAAATAACATTTGGTTGATCCTTTAATATGATTTTGAAATAAGAAATATTTCACAAATGTTTTGTGAATATACTTATGTCAATATACTTATGTCAGTGAGATAAGTATATGAATGTTCTGATGAATGTTTTTAAAAGAGATTTAGTAAATGAAGATTTTTTTAGGCTTAGTGGTTACTTTGGGTAATTAAATCTCTAGATTTTTGTTTGCTTATGCATTTGATAGTTAAATAACCAACTATCAAAATCTTGGCCAGTTTTGATTTAGGAAGTATGATTGTATATGTGAGTTCCCCGGTGAGGACTCGAATACTTGATGTATACTTCCAAGAGAACCGGGAATGAGTCAACCAAAAATTACCCTTGTTGGTTTGGAGAAATCAGGATCAGCTATGTTATACGAAAACCACTCCGAATTAACATATGAGTTCGCGTGGAAGACATCTTGAAGATGATTGAAGGCGATGCTCCTTGAAGAGCCTTTGGCTTCATTCAAACCCAAAATGAACTTGTTTGGATGAATGCTAGCATTACATTTCTGCTTGGAGGGTAGTGTTAGCATTCGAAGATGGATTGCTAAATGTTAAGAGCGTAGCTTCTCAAACCTCACATCTCAGTAATGATTAAAACAAGGTAAATGCGACAGGGTATGTGGGTCGCACCCATTAGGGTATAATCATCCCAAGATCTAGTGTCGATATCTCTATGTATCCTTCGGGGCCGATTTTTGGTTGTTGATCACAGCCAAGGGATGATCATATTCAGTACTACCCAGTTCAGGGGTAGGCCAGTCCTGTGTTGGCAGAGGTCGAAATGTTTCCGATCTCACCATACATTTCATCTAGAGGTTTATAGATTTTCGGAAGGTAGTCCCTTACCTTGCCATTCAATGGAAATCCATTCTCCAATAAGTGCCTTCGGTTTTTGATTGTATACCTATTATTGCTGTCATTTACACACATCATAGCTACTTGGTTATTAAATACTTTAAACGCATAGGCATTATTATAATATCACTGGATTTTATATAGAAATGTTTTGGTTATCATAATGTAAAAACCTATATGTGTTTATGTGCGGCGTGGTCCTACCAGATACTCTAGGTTTTAGAGGTTTTATAAAGTTAAACTTATGCTTTACTCACACCAGACCCATATCTGACCTGGAGTGTTATTTTATTTCCCTAAAACTCTTGGGTGCTCAAATTTGTTTGAGCAGTCAAGTAATTCAGGTTTCCACGGATGCATTTTTGGAGGAGCATGGAGTGGATGGCTTCATTGATAGCTAGTTATTAATCTTGTTTCCACTATGTCATGTGTATATTGTATCAGTTAAGTTGGGACAGGCAGTTATAACTGTCCCAGAGTAGAAGTCGTACTATTAAGACTCTTATGTATCATTTTGGAAATGATTATGTAATTTTTTATATTAATTAATATATATTATTCCATTGCATTGTGAGATTATGTGTGTTTTGTTTCTTCTTGTCTTCTTTCTTTCTTTCATCCCTAGTGACCTGTCTTTCGTACGACTAAATGATCGGCACATGAATACCGAGGATGTATTAAGTGTCATCTTTAGTAGTAACAAAGGCAGATCGTTACAATGTCGTAGTGACTCATGCCTTAGAACACGCTGGTAAACTTAGCATGAAGGAGTGCATTAAAAAGGAGGAGTTGGATTTGCAAGCTAAGAAGGAGAGTGTTGAAGTGGATATTACTCTGCTCCAAGTTATATTGTAGGGTGGTTTCACTTCTGAGGAGGTCGATCCTTATGAATCCCAAAGTGAGACTGCTTCTGCTTCTACCTCTAAAAGCATTTCCCCTAAGGGTGGCAAGGGAAAAAGAGTGTCGAAGAGGAGAGGACAAGGCGGTAGCTTTGGAGAGTCCACCATAAAGATCACCCTGAAGAAACCCAAAAAAGATGAGAAATAGCGTCGAACCGGCTTGGATAGTGCGTAGCTAGGTAGCTAGTTTCTTTTTGTTGGCCGCAATTATGCAAGTACGGCCCCCGCTTTTGTTTTTAGTTCCTGAAATAAACTTGTACTTGGTTTCCAAGTTTTAGTATGTGAATAAAAAAACTCTTTTGTTTCTGTTCACTTTTGTATGAAACTTGTTTAAGTGTTCAAGCTATTACGTTTTCCATTCAAGGTACTAGCCATTCATCGCTCGTCGTTCAAGTTGCAATGTCTTTCAGTCGCTCGTTACTTCAGGTGTTGATCAGAAAAATCCATCTCAAGGCCCCCTTTCGGCCGTGGCCTTAAGTCATATCAAACACTAGATGCGAGCTACAGTGTTACGCTTCCGTGCTCTGCGGTTAAGTGATTATACTCCTGCCTCCAGTCTTGGGTTGGCGGAGTTAGTTCGTTGATGGTCGGGTACCATCCATTATGAGTTTATACTCCTCCTATCGGGTTCAGTCCAGAGTTGGAGAATGAATGGTCGAATCACACTCATTCATTTTGTTTATACTGGGGATTAGATTAAAGTCGATGTGTGGTCAATCATACCCGTTTGATGTTCATAATCTAGCCCACACTTTAGCGACTGAAGTTGTTCTGGGAAACAGTTGAATCACATTTCCTTTGAGTAATCCCCTTGCCCCCAAGTCTGGGACAAAAGTCAAAGAGTGGTTGGCCATATCATGACCACTTTTACTTTACATTCTTATTATCGAACCAAGAGACAGAGTTAGTTAACGGATTGTCAAGTCACATCTTTTCTCCATTTTATAGCCCATCGGACTGCAGGGGCCTGTCAATGGATATACGGTCGTTTATTACAACTATAATGTTATGCACAAACAATTCACAAATATGGAGCAAACTTCATATTTTATTACAAACTTAAAATGAAGTGGTAGAGTCTGTCTTGTTACATGGCTTTGAATTCAACAGCAAAAGCAAATTCTAAACAAAATACAACTAAATGAAACAAAACCAAGTGAAATAGCGTCGTAAATACTGGTTATTCCATGCTTTAGGGAGTGTGATGCCATCGACAATCGCTAGCTTGAAAGTTCCATCTCCGAGCTTCTGATTGATGACATACGGTCCATTCCATCTTGGACCCATGTCTGCGAGGCTAGGAAAGATCCGTTTTAGGGCAAGATAGCCAATTTCAAAGGTCCTAAGTCAGACTTTAACATTGTAGTACCGAGCGACTCGATATCGGTGTGCAGCTGCCTTCAAGTCAACTTCTTCGCGCTTCTCATCAACCATGTCTAGAGATTCCAAAAGGAAATCTCTATTAGTTTTGGGGTCATAGTAAATCACTCGATGAGAAGGGACTTCAAGTTCTACGGGAATCACTACTTCGGAGCCGTAAGCAAGGGCATGTTGCCACTCGCAGACTTGTGAGTGGTTCTGTATGCCCATAATACTGACAGGGGTTCATCAACCCACTTGCCTCTAGCCTTTTCCAAGCGCTTCTTTAAAGTGGACTTTATGATTTTATTTTCAACCTGTCCATTAGCTTGAGGGTGAGAAACTACCGTAAATATTTTCTCAATATGATGCTGGCGACAGAAGTCTTTGAATTCAGCACCATCGAATTGGGTCCCGTTGTCAATTACAATTGCTCGGGGGAGACCGAAATGATAGATGATGTTTCGAACTACAAAGTTGATTACTTTCTTCATTGTGATCATGCCAAAGGTTCGACTTCAGCCCATTTAGTGAAGTAATTGACTGCTACAATGGCGTACTTCGTGCCACCTTTAGAAATAGGCAAGGAGCCGATAATGTCAATACCCCAAGTAGCAAACGGCCATAGACTGACAATCTGAGTAATTTCCATCGGTGGGGCTCTTGGAATCTTTGCAAATATCTGGCACTTGTTGCATCGTCTAGTATAATCAGCCGCATCTCGATTGATGGTTAGCCAGTAATAACCATAGCAGAGTACTTTCTTTGCCAGGGTTTGCCCCCCATTGTGATCGCCACATTCTCCTTCATGAACTTCTCTTAATACTCGCTTGATTTCATCCTTGGTGATACACCGAAGCAGAGGGATGGAGACACCCTTTTTGTACATGACACATTCTTGAAGGATGTATCGTGAAGCTTTATGAAGGATCTATTGTTTTTTATTCCTCCGTTTGAGAAGGATTCCTCTTTGCAAGTAGTCTTTAATCGGAGTCATCCATGACTCCTTCTCAGGCTCCATCTCTAAGACCCAATTAATCCCCATCTGGTCAATGCGCACAGCGTTGAGTATTTCAACTGGAACCAAGCACATTTTTTGTGCATCCTCGGAACTGGGCAACTGGGTCAATGTGTCGGTTTTCTCATTCTGTTCTCTGGGGACGTGTGTAATGGTGTAATACTCGAAATCGATTAGTAGCAATTGGACCCGGTTGAGGTAAGGAGCAAGTCGCTCATTTGGCCTGATATTCTCCCCTGACTTGATCGCTACTAACTGGGAGTCACAGAAAATTTACAAAGCTTTTACTCCCAACTCTCTAGCCATTTTAAGCCCAGCAATCAAGGCGTCATATTCAACCTTGTTATTCATTGCAGGGAAGTTAAGTTTCAGGGCGTAGTAGATCGAACGTTCCTTTGGAGTTACTAGTATGACTCTGGTGCCACACCGATCGTTGGATGCTCCATCCATGTACATCTTCCCTTGGGTGGTAAGTTTTCCACTACTCTATGGAGACTTGTCTTGTGTAGTGGATATAGCTATGAAATCTACCGGTGCTTGTCCCTGGATGGTCCTTCGAGGGAGATAAGTTATATCGAATTGGCTCAATTCGATGTTCCATTTAAGTAACTTTCTAGATGTCTCAGGTCGATGTAGGACCCGTCGTAATGGCTAATCGGTAAAGACATTGATGGGATGAGCCTGGAAATAAGGGCGGAGCTTTCTTGATGCAATCAACGGGCAGTGCGCGAGCTTTTCCAGTTTCGAGTAGTTCCTTTCAGCACCTGTCAATCGCTTGCTAACATAGTGCACCGACTTCTAGATCCGATCCATTTCTTGTAGTAGTGCGACACTTATGGCATGCACTAACACTGCCAAGTAAATATACAAGTCTTCATGATCCAGTGGCTTGGACAAGATGGGGGGTCTCTCTAAGTCATGTACCAGAGCTTGGAACGCATCAATACAATCCTACGTCCATTCAAAGTTCCTCTTCCCTCTCCTGATCAAGTTGAAGAAAGGGATGCACTTATCGGTGGCCCTAGAGATGAATCGACTCAGGACGGCGACCTTCTCATTTAGGCTCTGCATTTGCTTAATTTTCTTTGGTACTTGAATATCTCCGATTGCTTGAATCTTCTCGGGATTGGTTTCAATTCCATGAGAGTTGATGATGAAACCCAAGAATTTCCCCGATGCAACGCCAAAAGTGTATTTCAGGGAGTTAAGTTTCATTCCATATTTTCGGAGAACAGTGAACATTTTTGCCAAGTCATTGATGTGGTCGTTTGATGGCCATGACTTCACAATTATATCATCCATATATACTTCCATTGATTGCCCGATCTGGTATTTGAACATCCGGTTGACCAGTCTCTGGTAAGTAGCTCCAATGTTCTTTAGTCGAAAAGGTATCACAACAAAGCAGTATAATCCCAGGTCATTAATGAAGCTGGTGTGTTCCTGGTCTGGGATGTGCATCGAGATTTGATTGTATCTAGAGTATGCGTCCATAAATGAAAGTAGTTCGTGTCCAGCATTCGATTCTACCAGCTGGTCGATCCTTGAAAGTGGAAAGCTTTCCTTTGGGCATGCTTTATTTAGGTCTGAGTAGTCGATGCATGTCCTCCACTTTCCATTATCTTTTCTCATAAGAATTGGATTGGATATCTATTTCGGGTAAAGGGCATCACAGATAAACCCTTTTTTTGAGTTTATCCACCTCTTCTTTAAGTGCAGCAGATCTCTCTGGATCCATGCCGTGTTGTTTTTGTTTCACCAAGACATGCCTCGCATCGGCATTCAATGCATGGATCGCGATAGTCGGCGAGATCTCATACATGTCAGAATGGTCCAAGCGAAAACATCAAGATTCGCTCGAAGAAATCCAGCTAATTCCTTCATCATCGTTGCATTGAGCTGTGATCTGATCTTCAAGACCTGTGATGGGTCATCGTGGCTGACTGCGATGTCGATTGTTAGCTCAATGGGTGTAGCCTTGGTTTCTTTGGTCTCCTCTTCTTCATCTCTCGGATATATATCTTTATAGAACCAACTGTGGTGCCCGAGCCAAGGCTCGAATGTTGACCGCTAAGTTTCATTAGTTTTGATATAGAGAGGCTTCTCCACATCCTTTCCTTTCTCCTTTCGCTGAGCGTCTCTCAACTCAGCCACATAACAGGAACGTCCAGTCGCCTGATCTCCATGGATACTTCCCATGTCGTTCTCTGTTGGGAATTTGAGCGTCAAACACCAAGGGGCAATAGATACCTTGAATTCAGCAAGGGTCGGTCGGCCCAAAAAGCATTGTTTGGAGAGTCTGCATCCATCATAATAAATGGCAGAACCCTTACTTTCCTTCGGTTGTCATCTCTTAACTCCACTGATAGCTCGACATGGCCTACCGCTTCAGTTGCAATACCATTAAAGCCATGAATACTGGCTTTGTACAGTTTTAGATCTTTCGCTTCCGATAACATCTGGTCGTATGCCTTCTTGAAACTGATACTAATAGAACTTCCATAATCAATCAGAACCTTTCTTACCAAGGCAGGGTCGATCATGGCTGAGATCACCATTGGGTCGATCATAGGGGCCTCTACCTTATCCGCATCTCTACTCTAAAATACGATATTATCTGTCATAGTTCGTTGTTGCTTTACTGGAGCACCATCCTCCATGTTCGAGCAGCATTCAATGTCAATATGTCAGATAGCATTCACGTAATGCTCTATTTCATTCCAGCTTTTGTCGGCCTGATGTGGTCCTCCAACAATGGTATCAATAACTAATCTCCCTATTTTCCGCCAAGGTTTCTCAACACTGGCCGGAGCTTGTCCTCGATTGGGGTCGGATGTCCCCTTCCCTCCATTATGCGAGGCTTTAACAAATTGCTGCAACTTTCTTCCTCGAATTAACTTCTCAATGGAGGTGGTGACACTCGTCTGTGGTATGTCCATAACTTTCATGAAATCCACAATACTTTTCGGACTGTCTCTACCTCACCGTCGAATCCTTTGAAGGTGGTTTCCTATACTGCATAGTCTCATAAGTCTATAGATAAACATCCTCTAGCGACATATTCAACGGCACGTAAGTATCAAACGATGGGATCCTCGGCTTCCCTCTTCTAGAGTCCATCTTCGATCGCGGTTTCTATCATTGCCTTTTCTTTGATCATTCGGTTTGTTCTGAATAATTATTTGAACTTTCTCAGAACTGTCACCGGACTGCTTCACTGCCACATTACTTTGTACTCTCTTGGCACTTAGGCCTACAACATTTCTCTTCCTCGTTCTCTTTGCCTTCTCCTTCCTCGAAAACTGAACCGCCTTTGTAATGAAATGGTCCAATGTAGAAGAAGGCTTTCTCGCTAACCAATCGCCAAATTCAAAACCAGGGTCGACTCCCCTAGTCAGTACCATGAGTATTGCATCATCATTGGATTACTGACTTCTGTAATAGCTGTATTAAACCTTTCTAGAAAATCTTTCAGTGACTACCCCGGTGCCTGGACCAAGTTGGAGAGTAACATTACATCCTCGGGGTGAGTCGTGTGCATGCAGAACTACTCCAGGAACTTCTTTTTTAACTCATTAAATGAAGAAATTGAACGTGGTGGTAGCTTGGTGAACCACATAGTCATAACATCTTGCATAAAAATGGGAAAACACCTACACTTGACTACATCAATGGATCGGGCGGAGTCCATGTGCCATTCGTACTTCAAGAGATGCTGCTTGGGGTCAGTTTTTCCTGCATAGGCAGGCATCGTAGGCATGTAGAACCTCCGTGGATATTCTGCATGTAGAATGTTATCAGTGAATGGAGTATGACTTTTGGAGAGTCCCTAATCATCGTTGGTCAAGCCTTAACTTTCTTTCACTAGCTGCCTCACCATAGTTGTTAAGTCTGGTGTGAGGAGTGTTGGTTCCAGGTGGTAGTCATGTTCCACCTTATGTGAGCGACTCGATCCACGCCTCCGGCAGCGCTATGTCGCCTTGGCTCCTCTTGCTTTTGATACATTTCCTGAGCAACGGTTCTACCATCGTCTCTCAGCTGTGGTTCAACCACATTCGCCTAAGCTGCAACACTTTGATCGATAGTGGCACCTCTAGTGAGCTCCTCTACCTACATGCTGACTGCCTCCATGATTCGAGGGTTTGGTGTCGATCCTCTTGGGGGATTCGTTGCCGATCAGCCATAGCCGATCGTTTGATTCCATCCCGATGTTCCAACTACATATGCATCCATTTTACGATGTTTGTTTCTATGATAGTCGTCAGATGAGCAGGGGTTCTTCGATTCTGAATATAGAGTAGACTCCCTCCTTGTCTTTCCACGCGGATCTTTCAACTGGTTCATCAGGTCGATGTTAGCTTGGATTTGCTGGTAGAGCTGCTGATGGCTATCCATCATTTCCTTCATTAGGACTACAAAGTCTACTTTGGTGACGTACTCAGATGGATTTTAGGGATTGGCAACAGTCAGTTGTACACTCTGATCAACTTGTTGAACGATGGTATCTCCATTGCCTTCAACAGCATAGGAAGTAGTAGACTTTCCTCGGGCCATCGCTAATAGCTTCATTTTAGATATTCTTCAAATATGAGTAGAAATGGAAACTTATTGGCAGAAATCTAGATCTATCTTGGGAATATGGGAATCCACAAGTAGATGATGAGATCCAATCAACCTGAGAATTCGCTCTTAACGAAAGCACCAAAATGTTTGCACCAAAAGTTAGCACGAACATTCAATAGAATGGATGTAGAGAAATAAATGAAGAAATTCAAAATTAAAATGGTAGAATTAAGCAAAAATCTAAAACAAAACAATGACAAACAAATTTATAGTGGTTTGGCATTGAATGTCTATGTCCACTTTGATGAAATAGCTTTATTGATCACTTGAATTCCTAAGTACAAGAGGGATTAGATCAGAATCTTTAAATACAATGAGGTACAAGCAAAATAAAATTGTAAAGATCCCTTTAAATGAACAATGAACTCTATATTTATAGGGGTACACGACCGAATATCTTCATGAAATTTCAATGACAGAATCTCCAGATGTAGACAAGGTCACCCAGAAAATTTCGTGCACCAATCCCTAATGTAAAGCAATCGGTACAAATATCCACATGGCAGCTCGCGATCGCCATGGTGGGTTGCTCTCAATGCTAGCTTCATGTTTTCAAAGTTGTTTGCATAGTTGTCTTCATGTTTTTAAAAATATCGATCGATTCCCGTTGAGTTGAACTACTGATTGATGTTGTTCATGACAACTGTGATGCGATCCAATCCTCTGCCTAAGGGAAGGGATAGGTACCGATACCCTATCTATGGAAGGTACAAACCCATATTTAGAGCATTCCGGAGAGTCCATCTCTTGGTCTCGCGTGATCATTGCTTCATGTCATCGTCTGTGCTTGATCTTTGGTCTCTTCGATCACATCTTTAGACTGCTTGCCTTGGCTATCATCGAGTCTAACTGATCAAATCAGTCTTGATATGACCGGGTCAAAAGGCCGGATAACAACACATATCACATTTCCAACACATTTATTTTATCTTTAAAAATAGTATGTTTATTATTATAAAACAAAAATATTATGAGATATTGCAATTAATTTCTTTTTTATATTAATAAACTAATTTTTTATTTACCATGTTTGTCTAGTGTTGTGTATTTACATGTTATTATAAAAAAAGGCAAACTCTTGTCAATAAAAATTTGTATACAGTGAAGAATTTTCAAACAAAAGGAAATAAACTAAATCAAGGGAAATATATTCTGATCAAGGACATTTGAGCAATATTCTTTGAAAGATATATCAAAATTTTTTCTTTGTCCAGTATATGGATTTTTCCTTTCTATTAAAAGAAACAAAATCTTTCGCAATCCATATTCAACCAGAAAACGATTCTCACCATCTCCTAGATATGCAAACCACTCTCATACAACTCATATGATAATATCTAAAACGATTCTTTCATGAGCTGATGAGAAAATGTTCGTTGTAGTCTCTATATTGAATCATCATTCTTCATCCAATCATCACAAATCTCATTTACATCCAAGTGCAAAATTTGTACATCGTCATAAGCAATTATCTTCTTCGCACCGCAGACTAAAAAACAATCCCAATCAAAGCCAAGAAAAATGTTTAATCATCCAAACACAATCAAGTTTCTTCCTACATCAACGGTCATAGCGACTCAACTATCATCTATTCAGTCAAGACGTCAGGCACTATAACCTCATTTACAACAAGGATTTTTTAAATAAAACTGAAGTGCAATAACCAGCAACGCAAACAATTCAATATCTTCTGCAACAAATGTCACCGTTGGACCTCCAGTATCAACGTTCTCTAGTGATTAAGCTCAAGCAATCAGTCGCTACAAGGCGGCAAGAAAGCTTCCAGTTGCAATTCAGGGGCGAGCATCAAACGCGCAGCTACAAACTATGGCAGGTAGCATCCACCAGCAAGCAGTAAACTTGAGAGTCAGCTGATTTCCAAGCTCAAAATCTCTACAATGCAACTAGAAGTTCATCAGTCAGATCTAGACGTGGTTGCACGTACAATATTGATTTTCAGCTCCTAATTTCATATGAGTAGCATCACCTCAACATGAGCAGCTCTAGATTGTCATGGTCTTGAACTGTTTTCTCATGTAAGATTGGAAGAAGGCATGGCTTCGGACAGTTCCCCAGGAAGCGCTGTTGGGGTTGATCAGCAGTATGAAGGAAGACAGCAAGGAGAACTGGAGGCGGTAGCACAAGAAAAGGCTTAAAGGAATTATGTGCATGGTGCACAGTGTGCACGTGCACACCTGCTGTGTTGAAGGTGATAAGGGTGCTGAGTTTACTCGAGTTATTTGTGTGTCTTACCTGGTTGTACTCTGGTTAACTGGCAATGTTATGTATATATAAACTTGTGAATGAGACAGTGAATTTTAATGTTTTGAATAAAATCAGTTATATATTTTATATGCTCTTGATTCTCTGTACAACTGTTTCTTGTTGATTCTTGTTCCAGTCTGTTCCTAATCTTCTTCTTTCCCAACCAATTCTATTCCTAACCCTCCTCAACCCATTGTTCAATCCCTTAACTTCAGCCGCAACTCTTCTTTCATCTTGAAACTCCATGGAAAATACTCGAAGTCAATCAAACAGAACTGGTCGTAACAAAGTGGTATCAGAGCAAAATGATGACTTAGAAACTTCTCCTCATCATTCCACCGATCCGGATAATGACAACCAAAATGACAGCAACATATCCATGCCAAATCTGATTGAAAAGATGAACTATGGCGAAGACAAGAGCATATTAATGATCGAACCAACACTACCTTACATCAGTTGCAAGAAGCATAGCAAGAACTGCATAATTCTCATCAAGAATTGTACCAGAGCCTAGACGAGAAATCAAAGGAGATAAATCTCAATATTGACCATCTCTCTGAAGCTTTAAATACAGTCTTGCAAGGACTCAAGGGCAACCAAATTCCATCTTCACATCAGACAAGATCCTTACCTTACGTACCACCTTCCCAAAGAAACCCTCCAAGAACCTTAATTGATGCTTTACCAAACCCAGACCCTTCCCCACGAATATTGTCCAACCACAAATTATTACTGCATACCACCATAAAATTGGAATTCCCTATCTACTCTGGTGATCACACCGTCGTCGAATGGTTAGAACAAGTTGAAGAACTTTTCAGATATTATCACGCGCCAGAGAATGAATGGGTTCAAACATGCTCCTTCCATCTCAAACAAGATGCTTAAAAATGGTTTAAATGGTTGAGAAGAAATGTCAAGAATTATATGCTTTGGAGGGTATTTAGAGAAGAGATTATCATTAGGTTTGCCCCTCCTGAATTAAAGAAATCATTCTGTGCCTTTGCTAATTTAAAATAGCTAACTACGGTGCAAGCCTACCTTACCAAATTCGAGCAACTCCAAGGCCTTCTCGATCATTTACACCCAGATTATGTATTTGATAAATTTATGAATGGACTCAAGGAGGATATTAGGTATGATGTTGAGGCTTCCAAGCCAACAAGTTTCAAGGAAGCAGTAGCTATGGCAAAAATATTTGAGAGTAAATATAACAGCACCAAGAAATCCAACAAGCCAAATCATTACACCCAGTCCAACCCTCACACTCGAACCATACCACCTAAACCTATTAACCCCGTTTCTCAAACTCACTCCACTTCTACCAGAAGCTCTATAGAGGATCTTGCTAAAGGTAGAGGAATAACCCCTGAAGAGTTAATTGATAAAAGAAGAAAAAATCTGTGTTATGGTTGTAACGAAAGGTGGCTCACTGGCCACCAATGTAAAAATAAACAAATCTATGTTCTTAAGGGAATCATGAACTTGGAAAGTGAAGAATTATATACCTAGGATGGATGTGCTCATGATGAAGAAGCCTATGAAAATGAAGTTAAGGAGGAGAGTCCAGTCATTACATTCCATGCTATGTGTGGAATACCTTCAATACATACAATAATCATTACTGGAATCATACAAGGAAGACAAGTTCAAATCTTAATAGATTCAGGCTCCACTCATAGTTTCATTGATGAGGCACTGGCCAGGAGGTTAAGGCTGCCTGTAGATGAATAAAAAAGGTATGAAGTGATGGTGGCTAATGGAGAAAGGCTTCAAGGGGCAGGTATATGTAAACATATTATACTTAAATGCCAAGGCTGTAGCATGCCAATAGACCTTTTATTACTGCCATTGGAAGGCTGTCAAGTAGTGTTGGGAGCATAGTGGATGAAAACATTGGGTGATATCACATTGAATTTGAGTAAATTGCAAGTTAAATTTAACTATATGGGCAAGGAGTATACATGGCAAGGCATACAACCAGCTCCTATCCAAGTTGTTAATCAGAAGGAGATTAGTAAGGATTGCGTTAGAGGACAGTTGACCATGTTATTGTGTACCAAAGGAATGAAACCGGAAATCCAAACATCCAATTCTATACCAGAAGAAATTGCTACCATACTTCACCAATATCCAGAAGTTACCAAACCCTTATCCAAGTTACCTCCAAAAAGACCTCAAGACCACAAAATACCCTTACTACATGGCTCCAAACCTGTTTGCCTTAAACCCTACAGACATTCTTATCTCATAAAAAATGTGTTGGAAAAAATTATACAAGAAATATTGGATAGTGGAGTAATCAGGCCAAGTTGCAGTGCTTATTCGTCCCCGGTAGTTATGGTCAGAAAGAAGGATGAAACTTGGCGATTGTGTGTTGATTATAGAAGCTTGAATAATATTACTATTAAAGACAGATTTCCAATACCATTGGTGGAAGACTTGTTTGATGAACTGCATGGTTCCAAATAATTTACCAAGCTAGACCTAAAATCTGGATACTATCAAATTAGAATGGATGAAGAAGATATTCATAAAACTGCCTTCAAAACTCATGAAGGCCACTATGAATTCACTGTCATGCCTTTTGGCTTGGCTAATGCACCATCTACCTTCCAATCTGTGATGAACACTATATTCAAACCTTATCTGAGGAAATTTGTGCTAGTATTTTTTGATGACATACTAATTTATAGCCAGGCAATGCCTGAGCACATGGAGCATATTAAATTGGTCTTACAGGTGCTGAAGGACAACTCACTCATCATCAAGTTGTCCAAGTGTACTTTCGCTAAGGAATCTCTTGAATACTTGGGTCATATTATATCAAGAGAGGGCATAGCAGCAGATCCTGACAAGATTGAGGCAATCAAAACATGGCCACAACCTGCAAATCTGAAAGCATTGAGGGGATTCTTGGGACTGACAGGATATTATAGGAAATTTATAAGAAACTATGGAGTGATTACCAAGCCTCTTACTGATTTACTTAAAAAGTATGCATTCAAATGGAGTGAAAAGGCACTCAGGCTATGGAATAATTGAAGCAATATCTCAGCAATCCTCCCATACTATCAATGCCAGATTTTAATAAAAAATTCATAGTTGAATGTGATGCTAGTGGTGTTGGAATTGGTGTAGTCCTCCTTTAAGATAACAAACCCTTGGCATGTTTGAGTAAAGCACTACAAGGCTGAACACTTAATTGGTCCACAAATGAGAAAGAGTTGTCAGCATTAATTTTGGCTACAAGAAAGTGGTCACAATATTTACTAGGAAGGTAGTTCATCATTAGAACTGACCATCAGAGCCTTAGACACTTGTTAACCCAGAAGTTGCATACAAGAGTACAAGCTAAGTGGTTGGCTAAATTACACGGGTTTGACTATCAAGTTGAGTATAAAAGTGGAAGGGAGAATGTAGTGGCTGATGCATTGTCTCGAAGAAATGAAGAGGTTGAAACCATCAACACTAACTGTTTGGAAATTTCTCAAGTACAACCTGATTGGTTGTTAGAATTAAAAAGAACCTTGATTCAGTCTCCTTTTTATGAAAAGGTTATTAAGCAAATTGAAGATGGCAGCAAACCAGCCAGTAAATACAAAATAGTGGATGGGTTGGTATTTCACAAGGGAAGAATACTCATAGACCACCATAACAACACTCTCATTCAAATCTTATTGCATGAGTTCCATTCCACACCCTTGGGAGGGCACTCTGGAATTAAGGGTACATTAAAAAGAATCAAACCAGTTTTCTTTTGGAAAAAAATGAAGAGGCACGTGGAAGAATATGTGAAAGAGTGTGATGCATGTCAAAGGAACAAGGCAGAGAACATTAACATTCCTGGACTATTACAGCCCTTACCTATACCAGAGAGAATATGGGAAGAAATAAACATGGATTTCAATACTGGATTACCAAAAAGCCAGAAATATACAGTTATTTACATTGTGGTTGACAGGTTATCCAAATATGCACATTTCTTTCCATTAATCCACCCTTATACAGCTAAGGAAGTAGCACAAGTATTTTTCAATGGTGTTTTTAAATTACATGGCCTTCCCACTACAATCATTAGTGATAGAGATACATTGTTTACAAGTTCATTTTGGCAAGAGCTGTTTAAAATGCAAGGGTGCTCATTGAAGCTCAGTTATGCCTATCATCCTTAAACAGATGGGCAGACTGAGGTGGTTAATAAAATTTTAGAGGGGTATCTGAGATGTTTCATTTCACATAAGCCTCAGGAATGGACTAAATGGCTCACACTTGCTGAATATTGGTATAATACTACATGGAAGACTTCTACAAACACCACACCATTCCAGGCAGTGTATGGAATTTCTCCACCGACCTTGATGACATATATTCCTAACACTGCTAAGGTGCAGCAGGTGGAAGAGGAATTGTTTTCACGAGATGTGGTGGTACAAATGTTGAAAGATAGTTTAAAACTTGCCAGAGACAGAATGAAAAAATTTGCTGATCTCAAGAGGACTGATAGAAGCTTTAATATAGGGGATTGGGTGTATTTAAAGTTGCAGCCATATAGGCAAATCACTGTTAAGAACTGTAAAACATACAAACTCTCACCTAAGTATTATGGTCCATATAAAGTTGAAGAGAGGATTGGGGAAGTTGCCTTTAAATTGAAGCTGCCTGCCCAGGCTAAAATACACCCCATCTTTCATGTGTCTCAGCTAAAGAAGAAGGTTGGGCAAAGAGTGATTGTACAGGAGGATTTTCCTACATTTACTGAGGAAATGGTAAGGGAACCAGAGAGGATTGTGGATAGGAGGATAGTACCTAAAGATAACAAGCCTGTGGTTCAAATTCTGGTGAAGTGGAAGGGTCAGTCAGAAGAGGAAGCTACCTGGGAGGACTATTGGGAGATGATTGATAAGTTCCCTACCTTAGACCTTGAGACAAGGTCCCTCTTTTATGGGAGGGGGAGATGTCATGGTCTTGAACTATTTTCTCATGTAAGATTGGAAGAAGGCATGGCTTCGGACAGTTCACCAGGAAGCGTTGTTGGGGTTGATCAATAGTATGAAGGAAGACAGCAAGGAGAACTGGAGGCGGTAGCGCAAGAAAAGGCTTAAAGGAATTATGTGCATGGTGCACAGTGTGCACGTGCACACCTGCCGTGTTGAAGGTGATAAGGGTGATGAGTTTACTCGAGTTATTTGTGTATCTTACCTGGTTGTACTCTGGTTAACTGGCAATGTTATGTATATATAAACTTGTGAATGAGACAGTGAATTTTAATGTTTTGAATAAAATCAGTTATATTTTTTATATGCTCTTGATTCTCTGTACAACTGTTTCTTGTTAATTCTTGTTCCAGTCTGTTCCTAATCTTCTTCTTTCCCAACCAATTATATTCCTAACCCTCCTCAACCCATTGTTTAATCCCTTAACTTCAGCCATAACTCTTCTTTCATCTTGAAACTCCATGGCAAATACTCTAAGCCAATCAAACAGAACTGGTCGTAACATAGGTCTAGTCATGAGTGTTTCTTCGAGTGGTGAAGTTTTAGATCTTGGCATCAATTGTCAATAGAAATAAAAGTTCAAATCAACGCTCAAGCATGAACTTCTAGCCAGCACGAAATCTTTAGGATATGGATTTTTGATTGGGAATATTTAAAGGAGGACATGATTTTTTAAAGAGGATAATTTTTGATCTGAAGAGAATCTGATCACTTGACAGTAGAAGCATATTTTTTGATCTGTAGATCCATTCATTTTATTATTTTGAGGCCCTTTTTTGGATTTGTTTAAGAGATTTCAATTTGGTATAGGTAGGTTTTTTGCAGGATGGGTTATCAAGTTTGGGTATTTTTTTGGGCAGATGGTGGACGAATTCAGTGTAAAAAAAATTCGTTGGGGGTTAACTGAATTTTTTGACCCTCTTTATCCAAACGAGTCCCTTTATTGATCCTTTTTTTGTATTTCTTTTTTTAAGTCTGAACTCCAAATTCATTCTAAGATTAAGCTACATGGTTTTATAGTTCAAGGATTCTGATCTTAAGATATTGAGTTCAGGCAAAATTATTAGACATAGGATTAGTATATTCAGCTAATAGAGAGTGCAAATTTACAAGTGTTGTAAGTGTTGAATATATAATTCTAGTAGTACCTTTAGGGGCAACCATAGACACTAACGGGTTAGTGGCTGAAGCTAGGTATATCTGTGTGTTGTTTTTGCATTTACATTTCCACATTATTTATCTGTAAAATAGTTATATACCATATTCACCTCTCTTTAGGGTATATTGTACGATTCTAACAAGTGGTATTAGAGCAGGTTGTTAGAAAATAATCTGATATTATGTATTACCCTAGTTTTAATTTTAGAATAGAATGGAAATTTATTTAAAGTCTATTGATTTTGTGTTTGAGATATCATTGAAAATGCTTTGGATATGGGAGATAAGAATAATTTTCACTTAATGCTAGTGCTATGAATATTCTTCTATCTCGACTTGTTAAATCTAAATTTAACCATCTCTCATTGCTTAACTACAAATAAATTAGGAGCACTATTGATGCAATATATGGTGGTAAAGTCAACGATAAAGAAGAACTTTGCAAAGTTCATATGAGAGTAGAACTTCATTCGACGGGACACATAAAATAAGATTCAGACGATGACGGTGAAGATGAATTGATAGCGACTCAACAGATGATGAGGTAACAAATTTTTCATTTAAAGATCTACTTCTAATGTGTCATGAATAATTGGAACTATTGACAGCCTCAAACTGAAGTATAACAAATTGAAATCTAAAATGTTTGAATCGCATCATAAAAAAACGAATTGGAAATTAAGCTTGAACACATTAAGAAAACTCAAAATTTTGATTATAAAAATTGTTTGAATTTTGAAAAAGATTTTGTTCACTTCAATTAAAATTTTCAAAAGCTTGAAAAGCAAATTTTGATTTTGAAGAAAAATGAAAGTGGGCTGATTTGCAAAAATAACATCTTCCAAAAGGAGCAGGAAAATTTTAAGATGTTAGAAAAGTCCAAATATTCAAAATGTAAAATTTTTGAAAAAGAAAATTTGCTATAGTTTGAGTTGACTCTAGATGGGTTTGAAAATGAAATTGAAAAGATTAAAAAAGTTCGAAAATTTTAATATGATAAATGTACAGATTTTCAAAAGGTATTAAACGACATTAAAAGAGACCTCAAAACCCTTGAAAATGAAAATGTTATTTTGAAAAATAGTGAAATTGAAATTATTCAAATAAATCATAAATTGGAAAAGGTGATTGAAAAAATCAAGGATATTGAAAAACTTGAATTCCAAAAAGGAATTTTTTTTGAAAATAAATGTTTGAAGTTAAGACCAAAATTAAACAGCTCGAAAATGATAATACAATCTTAAAGAGAATGGATCTGAAAAGAGAGAGAATGTTGTTAGTCGTTTTTCTAAGCTAATAAACGAGAATAATCTTTTAAAATCTAAAGTTAATGAACTTGAGTTGATTATTTGAAAATTTTCCATAGTAGAAAAATCATCTAATATGTTATTAGGAAATTAACTCTTTGCGAATAACAAGAAAGGACTTGGATATGAAAAGGTGCTAATTTAGAAACAAACAACTAGTAACATTATTATGGGGAGAAGTGTGTTTTCCAAATCTGTCAAGCATGGTAATATTGGACATAGGTGTAATAACCATCGAAATAGGAACACAAATAAACAAGTCAAACAAGTTTGGGTTCCTAAGTGTACAGTTGTTAATATTAATGGTTTGCCGTATAAATAAATTTGGATGCCAATGATTTCAATTATAAATAAATATGGTCTCACATCTCCTTCTAGACCACTCGCTTCCTCTAGCACTTAGGTGCGAAGATGGGCTAAGGAGCAACTACGATGAAAGCAGATTTTGAGTTGTTTTACACATTTGATGAGCGATAATTGAAATATTTCTTAGCTCGGAAAAATAAGGTAGAGGTACATTCACTTTGAAAAACAATAGTGAACACAAATGCAACTTCAAAGGTAAGCAAAGATATGATTTCTATACTCTACTTCTCAGTTTTCGCTTCTTGTTTTGAGTTCATATATTTTGACACAGCTATAATAAAATTGTCATATCTTGAGCTTCGTGACTCTGATTTGTAAAATTCAATATGTTCTGGAAAATAGATAGAAAATCCTATAAGTCTTTTGTTTTGTGATTTTCCATATTTTGAAATTAAAGCACTGAAAAGTTGCAAACAATTTAGTATATTGTTTGAAAATTATTTTAGAACTTTTAACGTAGCTATAGTAAATCAAGCAGAACTTGAATAATCGAACTCCGATTTTCAAAATTCTTGAACTATATAGAAAGTAACAGATAACATTACAACTTCCATTTTTTAGTTTTTCGCTGATTCATGTCATAAAATCTTGAAAAATTGTAATCGAGTTGGCACATTGCTTAAAAAGTGCTTCTGAATTATTCAAACCACCTGTAATATTTTGGACATAACTTGTGATCTATTTTTCATTTTGACATGAAACCAATTTTATTAATTATAAACTCTGAATATCTAAAACTTTATAGTTTTGTGCTAAATTAAATTAAGGACTTAAAATTTCAAAATAATGGTTTCAAAGCAGATCGATTTTTCTTATCAATGTGTGGTGATAATTGTTTCCATACTTATGTTTGTAATATACTTCTACATGAGATGATGTTGTGTTTATTTCCCTTGATGATGACTAACAAATCTTTATTTTTGAGAATTTTTGGTTGTGTGTGTTTTTGGTTGACATAGATGACTTTGCTGAGAAATTCAAATGTTGGATTTAATTCGATCGACATTGTGTAGTATGCAGAACACTTGCTTGATGATGCTTATTTTTCATGCTTGACTTGGTGATGAGAGTTCAAGAGATCAAACGTAAAACTAGTGTTGAGGTATCATTGCTTTCCACCACCGGCACGTCGAGAGTAGCAAATGGTATCATTTTTTGCCATTATAGGAAGCGCAGATAACAAGTGTATTGTGAAAGCGTAACTTGTTATTTCTTGTCAGAACATCTGGTATGACTTTAACCTTTATGATTCCTCCAGTCTGATATTTTTGATAGCACATATGTCTCACAGATTGACTTCTATTTCACACATTATTTTTCATGCATATGTGGTGCACTTGTATTTTTATTATTTAAAAAAATGAAAAATCCAAAACATGTTTTTCCTTCTTAAAATTTTTGTTGTTTTTGAAAAATCGAAAACACCAAAAATATATTTTTGCTTTCTTATAATTTTTTGGTTTACTCTCCATATTTATTCATGATGTAAATATTTTGAAATGAGACACTATGGCCATATCTTTGACATGAGTTTTAAATGTAGATTGTTTTTGGAGGCTTGATTAGAGGATCTTTTGACTCGAAAATGTGATATGAAACTTCCCAATGTGATTTTTTTTTGCTTGAAATGACTTTTGGAAATGTTGTTTCAAAATAAAATTTTAAACTTTACGATGAACTTCTTAAGATGGATTTATGATATTCAAAAATTGAGATGATTGTTGGAGGTGAATTTTTTATTTTTTGAGGTTTGTGAACTTCAATTTTTGTTTTGATATATTAATATGTGTACCCTTAGACCACGTGCTCCTCTTTACAAAAATATCTCTAAAGCCAATTCATATTGTACGTTTAAGGATAATTCGATGTCACATTGGAAAATGATCCCCCAATTCGATATTATTGCAAAGCGATCTCGTACTAAACGAATTTAACTCCAAAAAATGAAAGAGAGTCGAACTGATTCCTGCAATTGGGGCTCGCTACCTCTTAAGTGAAAAAATAAAATTGAAAATATTTTTGAGGTATTTATAGAGTATTTGCTTTTGAAATCATATCATGATCGATTGAACTTTCTTATGTGATTTTCAAAAGTATCTATATTGATTACACAGATGATTAAGGATATTGCATCTTGTACTTGATTAAATAATGACATTATGATATTTTTGATAATCAAGCATACATTAAAGTTTCTACTTTTGATTATTGCATATCCCACATCATCTATACCGTTTAATATTCATATTCTACCAAATCATACTTTCCATTTTTATGCTAGTGTTGGCTAAATTGACATATCCATAATTCGTTATTGAAAGCTTATGGAAATTAAAAAATTACACATATGATATGACGGACTCCTTAAACCCCGATATGCTTATGAAATAGCTGTGTTTGTACTCGTCGAGTAACGTCTATTTTCATCTAAGAGACATTATGACAATGCATGGATGAAAAGTTCTTGTTCTCATCTGTGATGAGTTAAGGATAAGTTATTTTAATATTTTTTAGCCATATCCATTCTCATCTAAGAGACCTCGTGGCAATGCATGGATGGAAGTGACTTAATTTCATAATGAATTAAAATAAACTATTTAATTACATATTATCTTATAGGATATGTCATTTGAACCTCGCTGCATTTAGCATTACATTTTTGTCATCCTCTTTCTAGCCCTATGATATGACTTTGATCTATGCAATTACTATGATTTATGGTTGATTTTTCATTAAATATTTAATGTCATATTTTGATCGAGGTTTATCATTTACAATTACTTTCACATCACGATAATTTGATATTATAATTTTGATGAAAACAAAAGGGGAAGAGCGCAGTTAAGATTTGACGACATTATGAATTCATTGTTAATATTAAGAGAAATATTATTGGTTTAATATTTTATTCCCGAACACATATGCCATATGTAACGACCCCGAATTTTGATTAAGTTTAAATTAATAATTAATTAATTTTTGAATAAAATTTGTGAAATAAAACGATAAATGGATTGCGAGTTTCCCCGATATCCAAGTATATTTGTATAAATTGTTTGAAAATTTAAATTCTTGTATATATGTGAATATATGTGTATTGAGCATATGTGAGTAAATTTGAAATAATATATATATATATATATGTATATTTGATTTGGATTTAAATCTTAATATAAATGGTTTAAAGATAAATATAAAAATATAGATCATTGGTACAAGTTTAAAAGTGAATAACTTTAAATTTGAAATATTGAATTTGTACTTGAATTGGGATTTATAATAAGTATAAATAAGAGATTAAATGATGGGTAGTTAAACTTTTAAAAGAAATTAAATAAGTATTAACACTAAATTTATGGTTATATCAAATCTGAAATGAACGTATAAGATTCTAGAAATAAATGTTTAAGCTAAATTAGAATTTAATATATAAGTAAAATGAACCACAAACAAAGTATATTTATAAAATATAAATCTATGTATATAGAATGAAGTCAAAGGTAATAAAAGTAAAGTAAAATCAAAATAGAAGTTTACTTGTATTACAGATTATAGGACCAAGCAAAATACATATTCATGTACACTTGAAAGAAAAAAATATATGAAACATACATATGTAAACATGAAACAAGATAGAACAAGTAAACAAGAGAAAAGAAAAGTGAAGCCACATCAAATATCTCACATAATCATATCAGCCGAAATCAAATGTAACATAGTCAATGCAAGAAACAAAATAAAATACATACAAGATTCCAAAGCAAGATAAATATATGTACTATGGCAATTGAGACTTGCAGGCAAAGAAAAGAAGTAAGGAAACATAAGTACTTAAAACATTAAATGCTAGCACACTTATGTCAATTCGAAATGTTGAAAATCATCTCAGCCACCATACTGAGAAAAAGAAATCTCTATTCAAATATACAAACCAGTCCATACTTTCTCTTTTTATATCACCTTCATTTCAGTTTTGTTCAAAACAAAACTTAGCATTCCAGGAAAAAGATAATAAATATCATTATCTACAAACTCAATTCTAACAAGAAGATCAAACAAAGCAAGATTTCGACTGTATTCTTTTCAAGTCTGTTTCAAGTGGAGAAGCTCTGTTCTTCTTTTCTTGAAATACAGTGAGCAACTTCAAGCTTCAACCTAGAAATGATAAACCAATTTAAAGTCTTCAAAATCAAACAGTTGCAACAATTTTCAAGTTCCAAGCTTTGCAGTCCTATTCTCTGTCTTCTTCCCATCAAGGTGAGCAAACCTCTGAAACGCGCTCCTATCTCTTGATGTTGTGGTTAACACTTGAATCTGTTATGAAAATGTTGCTTAGTTGTTAAATATATCTACATGTATATATACATATGTATGGATTGTTGTGTGTGTATGTCTGGTTCCAGACATATATCTTATTGTTTAAACACTTACAGGTTTAAACCCATGAAACATTCAAATTCTTCTGCTCCGATTCATATTAGGCTAAGAACTTTGAAAAGAAAATAATGATAACCATACAATTTCATTTTTAAAAATAACTGGGAGAAAACATCACCTTTAAATCCTTATAGTTATGTTTTGAAATGTTAGCATGAAAGTATATCAGTTCATAGTTGATGTACATATGTGGGATGCTCTGTGTTCTCTGTAATTGATACAGATTGCATATTTTGTGCAAGAACTCAAATTATTCTTATTTAAATCATTGTTAAGCTTTGATTTCCTCAACAAAACAAGATGTTAAACTCAAATTAAGATTTTTAAAAAGGTTGATTTAAACCATCCTTATAAAGTATACCACTGTAATATTGATATACAGGTAATCAAGTGAGTTGATAAAATCAATTGCTGTAAAATATTAATTCAAGTTCATAGATTGAATCCATACTACAAATTTGGATTTTTAATACTAAAATGAAGGTTTTTAGTTTAGTAATTCGAGAGCAATTTGTGTTTGAATAAAGTTTGCACTTTTACAAATTTCTAACGATCGTATCAATAATAAATGTTATCTTTTGGTTTGAAGCTAGTTTAAACATATGGGATGTTGAGGAAATTGTTGAATAAATTTTTAAATGCTTGAATTTGTCGAATGAATCCAAGGTAGGGTTTAAGGGTTCGTCTAGAATAATGGCAGTGACGCGATTGTCGTGACGTCGTCGAGAGGCTTCAGGGGATCGGACCAAGGGGAGGAGGATCGCGAGTGAGCGTCGAGACTTAGGTCGAGTTCGCGTGAATTCCGGTGATGGGAATCATTAGTGCGAGGTGATTCTTGTTGAGGAAGTTGGTTCCAGTATATCGGTCGAGAAGCTCGATTTTGATCGTGGACGAGATTGAGTGGTCTGGGTGGTCGCGAGGCTTGTGAGTGTCGGGGTCGACTTGCAGAGGATAGCGATGGTGGTCGGAGCGCCACGGCGGCAGTGTGCACGTGCACGCATTGGGTTTGTGCATCTGGGAACAATGACTTTGAGGAAGACGAAGTTCTGTTGCTCGAGTTTTTGTGGAGTCGACTCGAAGATGGACTCGGGGGTTTTGGGGTATAACGCGAGTACGAACTCGAGTGATTTGAAGGTGTTAGAGCTTCAGTTTTTAAAACAGTAGTTTAACTAAGTTTTGAAGATAAGGGAAAGAAGTAGAGAAACTCAGAGATGGTCCCGAGTATCATTCGGGTATGACCCGAAGTGAAGGAAGAACCCAGTTTTTATAAAAAGTTTAAAAAAAAATGTTATTTTCGAAATTTAAACAAATTTTAATTAAAACTTTCTTTAAACATTACTTTATGAATATCAAATGGTTTCTTAACATTTATTAAAGAGTTTTAGAATTTATTTAATCTAAAATTTGTTTAAGTTAATTTTAAAGATCAAAAGGGGTTTTAAACGTAAATGGTAATTAGTGTATTTACCAGATAATGTATATTAAGTTAAAAGGAGTTTTATTATCTTGGAAATTACTTAAGTTAATTAAGAAATTAAGTATAATTGGTTAATTTAATTAATTAAAGATAAAGGTTAATTAAGTGATTTATGTAAGAATAATTAAGTAATTTAATTAATTTATGGTTATAATTGATTAACTAATAAATTAGAGATAGATGAATTGGAATTTATTAATTATGAAAATTTAAGGTTAATTAATTAATGAAGGTGATTAAAGAATGATAATTAATTGAGGAATAATTAATCAAAGTAATTAATTAAAGATAATTAATTAAATGGTGAATTAAATAATTAAAGAGTAATTATTTAATACTTAAAGGTTGATTAATTAATAATTAAAGGTTAATTAATTAAAATGAAATTGTAATTAATTAATGTTAATTAAACCAGGATCAATGACTAATCTGATTTAATTTTAATCAGATAAATAAATTGACCTTACTCATGAATGTTTGGATTCTATTGGATGATTGAGCAGTTTGATATCCCTGTTTGTGATTGTGATGCTTTGTGGTATAAATTACTTTGTGCTGAGCTGTCATTTCTATTTCTGTGATATATTACTATGTGAATATGAAACCCTTGGCCCGTAAAACGGCACTTGAATTTCGATGCGACAGGGAGTCGGATTCCAGTTGGTTATCCGAAACCCACATCGAATTGTAATGATGAATCTTTGTGACTGATAAATTTATTTTATCTATGAATCTGTGAATGAAGATAAGCGTTATCGATTTTACCGCTTATCGATATATCTGTGATGATTGATGTGCACTATTGCATGTGGAACCCCCGGACTACACTTTTACGCACACAAATATGGATTTCACGTGGGAATCGGTTAAGTCACAGATAATTTAAATTTGATGTTTTTGAAAATTGAAATTTTATTTTCAAATGATTTTGAAATTGGAAATTTGGGTTTAAAGTGAAAAGTTTTTGAAATGGAATTTCAAAGATAAAAGTTATTTTGAATAACTTAATCGAGTTTTGAAAATTTAAATAATTTGATTTAAATTTGAATTCAAGTTTGGAATTGAATCCTATGATTTGAAACTAGGGATTAAAGATGATATAAATGTGTGTATGAATCTAAACCATTTAAAAGTAAAATTTTGGGAATTTGAATTTAACCCAAGGATTCCAACTCGTATGAATGAATCAGATTTTCCGAAATGAAAACTGTTTGTTTTCAAATGATAAAAGCTTTCACACATATAAGAAATGAAATTCCAATTTAAAGGAATTTCAAGTACGAATTTAAAAATGGTTTTCCAAGTTATGAATGAATTGTTTTGAAAAGCTATGAATTGAATCTGTTTATTTTTAACAGATTTAAATTAATGATTGGTTTAAATCATTTGAAATGGGATTGTTTTGAAAGCTATAAGTTAAATCTTGATTTAAAGATTTAACGAGTTAATCAAATTGAAATGGAGATTAATTGGGAAAATCTGTGAATGAATCTTTTGTTTAAAAGATTAAAGTGTGGAAACTGTTTAAACCGTAAAGGTTGAATCTTTTTGTTTAAAGATTTAAAAATGGTAATTTGTTAAACCATTTGAAAAGAAAGATTTTGGGTAATAAGTTGTGACTTAATTGAAATCCCATATCCATATGTTTTTAAATATTACGCTCACTATTCGGTTTAGCCGAGAGAGGACCTTTGGGTCGTATAACCCATTCCGAATATGTGATACGTCGTATATGGATAGCATTTGAAGACCGGTGTTGAAGACCGGATATTTTTGAAAACGGAAGGATTACCGTCGAGTTACTCTGCATCGGCTGATCCCCGATATAGAGGTTTTATCATCCTTAGTGACGGGAAGTCCGGACGTGATTGGAAATTATCCGGATTTGCAAGGGCTTCGTGAGAAGTGCCTTCGGTTCTGTTCGATCCCGGAACAGACTTGTATGGATTGTATGTCTGACATTACACTTTGAGATATAAAGCCGATTTCTTTCAAATACATTTCTGTTGGTGGCGGAGAATTTATTCTCTTAGCTTAACACCCTTCTCTGAGACGTACGAGCTCAGAGGTTATGTAGTTGAAATTTATCAGCGATATATCCCAATTTGGTAATGTGGCATGCTGAGTGTAGCTGTGTGATGATCAGTGTTTGATCATTTGTGATATGATCATTTGTTTGATCATTTATCTTTGTGATCATAGGTTGATCATCTGTTGACCCAAAGCATGGCTTTTTGAAAAAGCGTAGCTTTGTGGACGAGACTTCGTCAGGACCTCACAACCCGGAAATGGTCGAAACAGGATCGTTGCGGCAAGGTTATGAGGGTCGCGCCCTTTAGGGTATGTCATTTCCTTCTGGAAAGGGGTGGTATCATGGTATGGAGCCCAGATACTTACTCATGTGGATACACTTTCTTTATGATGTGTGATGTTGGATACCGAGCTCGGATAAAGGTCCCAAAGGACCGGGAGGTGGCATATTCGTGAGTTACCTATTACAGGGGTAACCCGGCCTTGTTTGGCAGAGAGCAGTTTGTCTCTCGGGGCGTCCCGCCAGAGGCGATCCCATGCGGCGGAAGGAAGTTCCTTAGCCTGACCATTTGTTGGAAAATCCAAAGAAACAATACGAACCTTTACGATTGCAATTGTATAACCTGCTATGGAATGTGGCGGTAACCTGCTATTGAACATAGTAGCTATAGTAGGCATACGATACTGGTCGTATGTTGGCTAAGATTAATATTATACTTTCGAAATGTTTTCTGCACTATGCACTAATAATAATATCAAGATGATTTGGCGTAGTAAGCATCTTTGACTATCATAAGAAGAAATCTCCTCCAATTCTGCGTTTGCATTGTGTGTGTGGCGGGAGGTCTTATGGTAGTTTCATTTTCCAAAAGCATTGCGGATTTCAATGTTTAAAATCCTTTTGTTGTTGTTTAAAGATAAACTGTTTTTGTTGCTCACACCAGTCCCATGACTGATCCGGAGTTTATTGTTCCCTTCCTAAACTCTGGGTGCCCATCATTTTCCACACGGGCAGTCTAGAGTTGGGGTTTTCAGATATTCAGGTTTAGTAGATTATCTGGAGCTAGTTCATTCATCGGAGTTGCTTATCTTGGAGTTGTGGATTCATTCTTGTCTGAAGATCATTTTGGAGTTATCATTCCTATTGATATTGTTCCGCTGCTGTTGTTATCTTTTCTTTTCCGCTGCTATTTCTTGTATCATATCTCTGATGTATATTGATATTCATTGTATCACTCTGTTGTATCAGATATTGTATACCAATGTATTATTCTTTTCTTCCGCTGTGTTATTTACTTAATTGTGTTATAGCTCCGGCGAATCGGATTTGTACGGTCGAATCTGCGGCATTCTAGTACAATGTGAAGTACGGATGTTGATTTTCGAGCGGGCAAAACCCGATACGTTACACCATATATGTAAGGGAGCATATCAATAGGGAGGCATGTTACATATATATATATATATATATATATATATGTATGTATGTATGTATGTATATATATGTATGTATGTATATATATATATTGAAACATTGTGCTATGATTTGATTTTAAAATATGGAGTACACACTTAAAGAGTTACACTTGTCAAATCGTAACTTATTGTTTGTTATCATCAAACTGGGGAGATTTTGGAGTATGCGTCTTATTTGATGATAACAAATATATTTTTATATTTGAATTTTCTTTTCGAGTGTATTACAGTTTAAAAATCATCATAGCACAATTTTATTTCTAATTAAATTGTCATTCACTATATCTCTTATGCTTGATATACACGTATCACATTTCAAACACAACTATTTTTATTTCTAAAAATAATATGTTTATTATTATCAAATAAAAATGTTGTGAAATATTGCAATTAATTTAAATAAACATATATTTTTTGTAATGTGTTTGTCTAGTGTTGTGTGTTTACAAGGTTATTACAAAAATGGTAAAGTCTTGTAAAAAAAACCCGGTATATAGTGAAAAATCTTCAAACAAAAGGAAAGAAATTAAAGAAAAAGAAATATATTCTAATACTGGAAATGTGGAGCAATATTCTTTGAAAGATACATCAAAAGTTTTTTTGCCCACTATATGGATTTTTTTTCCTCCTACAGAAGGAAACAAAATCCTTTGAAATCCATAATCAACTAGAAAAACATTCTCGCCATCACCTATATAAGCAAACCTCTTTCATACAACTCAGAGGATTAGATCCATAACAATTTTTTCATGAGCCGATGAGAAAATTTTCAATACAATCTCTATATTGAATCATCATTCTTTATTTGATCATCACAAATCTCATTTACCATCCAAGCTGCAAGATTCGTACATCGTCATAAGCCATTATCTTCTTCACACCACAAACTAAAACATAATCCTGATTAAAGCCATGAAACAATTCTAATCATCCAAACACAAGCTAGTTTCTCCCTACATCACCAATCATAGCAGCACAACTATCATCTATTCAGTGAAGACAACAGTCACCATAACCTTATTTACAACAAGGATCGGTTAAATAAAATTGAAGTTCAACAACAAGCGACGTAAACAACTCAACATCTCCTACAACAAACATCACCATTAGACCTCTAGCATTAATGTTCTTTGGAGATCAAGCTCAAGCAATCAGTTTGTACAAGGTGACAAAAACAAGCTTCCAGTAGCAATTCAGGCGTAAGCATCAAATGCTCGGCTACAAACTATGGCAGCGAGCATTCTCTAGTAAGCGAGAAACTTGAGAGTGGGTTGATTTCCAAGCTTGAAATCTCTATATCGCAACCAGCAGTTCATCACTCAGATCCAGATGCGGTTGCACGTAAGATATTGATTTCTATATCCTAATTTTAAGTGAGTAACATCTCATCAATACGAGCAGCTCTAGATCCAGTCGTGAGTGTTTCTTCAAGTGACGAAGTTTTAGTTCTTGGCATCACTTGTCAATAGAAAGAAAATTTCAAACCGACGCTCAAGCATGAACTTCTGGCCAGCGTGACATCTTGAGGACGTGGATTTCTGATTGAGAAGATGAAAATATTTAACGGAGGAAGTGATTTTTTGAAGAGGATAATTTTTGAACTAAAGAGAATCTGATTGCTTGTCACTAGAAAGATATTTTTTGATCTGCAGATTCATTCACAATATTATTTTGTGGGCATTTTATTTTGTTATACATTTTCTTTTTTAAGTTTGAACCTTAGATTTATTCTACGATTGAGCTACATGGTTTTGTAGTTAAGCGATTCTAATCTCAGGTTATTGAGTTCAGACAGGATTACTAGGAATATAATTAGTATATTCAAGTTAGTAGAAAATGCAAGTTTACAGATGTTGTATGCGTCGAATGTATAGTTCTAGTAGTAAATTTCAGGGCAGTAGTAGTCACTACATGGTTAGTAGCTGAAGCTGGATATATCTGTGTGTTATTTCTTTTTCACAACTCAGAGGATATATCTGTGGGCATTTTATTTTGTTATACATTTTCTTTTTTAAGTTTGAACTTTAGATTTATTCTACGATTGAGCTACATGGTTTTGTAGTTAAGGGATTCTAATCTCAGGTTATTGAGTTCAGACAGGATTACTAGGAATATAACTAGTGTGAACCCGTGCTACGCACACGGGTATCGTTAGCTTTTTTTTAAACAAAATGATAAATAGAAAATTTCATTAGTAGTTTGTTTGGTGTACATATTGCATTGTGAAATGGTGATATGAATAATTAAAAATCAAAATGATAAATACAAATTTCCATTAGTAACTTGTTTAGTGTACATATTGCATTGCAAACTGGTTAGCATTGATTTAATTTTGGCTCACGCGGCTTCATGTTATAACCTATATTCAATTAATTTGAGCCTACATAATGAAAAAATAACGTGGCTAGAACAATTTATATGCATAAATTTCAAATCAGAACCAAACAAAAATTAATATAGTTTTAATACATATTTTCGTACAGAAACCATAAATAAACGCTAGTAATAGTAAGTCATAACATATTGAAATCCATTAAGTCTACATACAGATGTAAAATACAATATTTATTCTTGAACCGTAGTTATTTGAGTCAAACTACGTACAACATAGTACTTATTCACTATGAAGTAGACCCGAAAGAAAAGACTAAAATTACAGTCTTAAATAAAAGGAATATTATAATTTCACTATGTGGTCCAAAACATAAGAATATCACACATAAGCGATCTCTATCCTAGGTGCATAGTAGTTCAATGCAAAAGTTATATTTTATTAACAGTGCGCAACAAAGAAGCACATCAATAAATATGTAGAAGTTGACCTGCTATTCTTGCACATGCAGATTAAGCGATCATATGGAAAGTGAGTAATAAACATATAATTAAGTACAATTAAAAAGAGTGTTAATGGAAACATGAAATAATTAAAAAAGTAATTGGCTCAGAACTAAAACCATATAAACTACATTTTAAATCCAGAGTTATGTGCATGAATAGAAAGTTGTAAAATTTTACATGCCATGGGACCAAGTAAAATTACAAAAAATGAATTAGCTTTATAAATTATAGTAGTAAAAAGGTAAAGTTGTGCTGACTTGGGAAAATGCAAATGTCAAAGTTCTAATTATTTTTTCAAAGAGTTTCCCCAATAATAGTTAGTTCTTCCATATCCCAATTCGACTCAATTGGTTATACAACCTTCCTCTGCATTTCGTGAACAATTTCAGTAACTAAGTAATAATATTAGTAAAAGAGACATAGTGCACTGCAAATGCACGAAGGAATTTAGGATTAAGAAGGAAAAAAACAACATGATAACATGTAGAAAATCCCAAACATGTTTTTCTTACAATTTCATAGCCAGTCATAGCCGTTCCATTTTTACAACTTCTAATTTTCTCACAATCTCATAGTCAGTTATATTATCGAATTACAGCAGTTGAAATGTTTGCATTCATATGTTATTGCAATGGTAGAATGATGGAAAAAAATTGGATGCACCTTAACAATGTCGTAGACGAACATTAGCTTGGTCAATATAATGTTTATTGCAAACTTACTGATGATTGAAATCGGGTGCATGGGTGAACTTGTTGTAGGACGAATTTTCTGTGGTAAAGCTGTGAGTGCTAAGAACGTTCAGCAAGTCTAAGCTGGTAATGTACACACCAGTAATGGAGTTGTTTAGTCGTACTATAACCTGTTAAGAAATGAGGTAATGTTATTTAATTATAGTGATACGACAGCCAGTCATGACTCTATTAGGTGGATTACCTTATTGACTCCATTGTCTGATGAGTTTGTGTGGAATGGAATGGAGTTTTCAAGGATTTTTATTTTTTTGTCCAAAACTTGTTCCGAGCACATGTATTTATGGACCTATGTATGAGTTGAAGAAGCTGAGAATGTAAGTAAGTGAATTCATTGACGGTGAACAGGTATTTCAGGTGTTGGATGGTGTGTACCTTTTTTGAGTGGATTTGTTGCTTTAGAAAGTGAAGACGTCTTTTTTCAATCCTCGCTCGCTCCAAGGTAGAAGTTAGTTCTTGTGGGGCCTGCAGCAAAATAGATTATAGCATGAGTATAATGTAGAAAGTAAATAGGTTTAGTTACTTTGTGTTATATGTAAGTGGAGGGCATAACCATCAGTGGGGATATGGTAACTTGGATTCCCTTAGAGAGCAGAATGGATTGTAGTAGTGTGATGTGGTCGTCAACCTATTGAGGAAATCAATGAAATAAAACAGCATGCAGAAATGTAATATCGGTGAAGAGAGGAAGGATAATAACAGGATAAGGTTATGGACTTACCTGTCCATGTATGTCAACCTGGGGCGATGATTATAAATGCATTAGGATAATTAGTAATGTTGAGGAAAAAAAATAGTAGGTGGGAATATAAGTATTTTTTTGGGTAAGTATAGGCATTGAATTAATACCTTAAGTATCGGAACGTAAGATTTGTTGTCCTCGTTATATCGGTTAGGGGCAGTTGGTTGTTTGAGTGGATTGTTCGATACGTAGAGTTCATAACCCCAGTTCCGTGCATGTATTATGTAAGTGTTACCTACGTTAAATTGATGGAAGAAATGTGAATATGTGTGCAAATGTAGTAGATAAAGAAGTCTGGCCTTTTGTCGGTAATTGAGGAGAGCTTAAATGTTTGAATCATATATTCAAAGCTATTTGCCGATATTTGTCTACATGTTGTTTATAATGATGATTATATTACATTTTATTCTATTTGTGATAGAGCTTATATAATATATAGAAATTGATTAATTAACAATATTGTTTGAAATGAATAAAGCGAACTTATCACTTGCTGAGGCTTGAACACATAAAGATTAATATAAACATAAAATCTGAAAGTAGAGCAAAGTGCGATTCCATACATTAGTTGTAAACTGCAGAAACTTAAATTGATTTAAATCCAAAACATTCATTTTCTTCAATACAGCTACATTTTACAACTTATTGAGCGGCAGCTGTTTAGCAGTAAGAATGAACAATATACCGAGGCCAACAATATGGGAAATATACATATAGTGCATGGTGAGGAGTGGTTAACAGTATCAAAGTAAGGAGTACCAAAATATGCAAAAAACATACATATGAAAGCACGCATACCCTTACACGCACTAATGACTAATCTCTGCATAGTAAGATTTAATCATATGAGTAACATGTTTGGGTAGCTGGGGCAGTTAGTGGATATATAGTTTAAAATCATTGCTGTAACTGCAAATGAGAAATGCATATAGTTCAGTTTAATGAAAAAGTGCTATGCACAGAATAGAAAAATGTATTCGTGTTACATCAGTGAGGCATGAATACGTTTGCAGTATATTTAGAGATAGGTAGTGGACAAAAAGTTCCAATACTTTATTTGAAACCAAACAGAGGACAAATAACAGAAGTACTTGCACTACAACAATTAAGATAACTTGAACTGCGTTAAGAAACAATATAGAATCTAAACAGCAGTCGTACGATTTTTCTTTCTGGGATTTCCTTTAGGCTGATTGATCTTGCCGTCCGAGAAAGGCGGAACCTGTAGTGTTTTACAATGTCAGTTAAAATAAAAGTCAGTTTGCAAACAGTTGGCGCATAGGTAAATGGGAAAAAAGGCAAGTATGAATGCAGTGTGTTGGACATGATAGTTGTTTGCAGAAAGACATACGTACAATGATGGTGAAATAGGTACCTTAGTATGGCTTTGTTCAGGTGGCGAAGTGTTGCTGTCGGCAGATGTAGAAGAAATTTTAGTTGCAGTTAATTTTTTCCGTCCAGCAGAAATAACATATGTGTCAACCTTGGCTTGAAAATTTTCAGTTTTTCCTACTATTTGTTCGAGAATGGTGGTTACTTTTTTGGCACCCCCAACCTTCATTTAAAATAAATGTTTTGTTAGTGGCAAATATCTTGTATAATGTTGCATCAGAGAAGGTAGACTAATTTTTGTTTAGTGAGTTTTAGTAGGCATTTGATGACTGCGATGAATTCAGAAGTACCTCATTTCTTTGAATTAGGTATAAAGACTCAGCCTTTTGCCTCAGAACAGACTCCGCCAACTTGTCAAATAGGAGGATTGGAACAGACGCGGTGCCATCATCAACAATTACTTCCAAATGAAACCTAGTAAGGGAGAAAAGATAAAGGATGATGAGTGGTAAAAGTAAGTATACATAGAAGCATAATTGTGATGTCATTACCTATGCAATGGAAACTCGATATCTCTAACGCACTTGCTGCAGTAATTCTTATGTCCCGATGTGCTTATTCTGGATTTGCAAATGTTGCAGGATAAGTATTCCCATCCATTGTCGAGAGAAAGTCCTGTTATTTTTGCTTCAAAAGCATAGATTTTTCCCTAAAAAAGAAAGGTTGATGTTGTGAGTGGTTGAAATAGTATCGTAAATGAAGTAGAAGTCTGTTATGGATCTGTAATGTAAGTCAGTATTGTAAATACAGTAACGAAGCATACTGATGATCGAATATTTATTTGTTGCTGTGGTAAGAAAAAGAATAACAGGAACATGCAAAAAACATTGTTCATAAACACGCAAAAAATGTAGGTTATATAGTGTAGACTGAAAAGTAGAAATAATTTGAAAGGTTAAACACACGGCAGAAATATAACATACGACTGCAGCAAGTGGTGGAGTAAAACAGATTCAACCTGACAGTTGATATCATCGTATGCGAATTTGGACCATTTCTGGGGGCGAAGAAAATCTGAAATTACTGTTGGTCATCGGAGTAACATTTACAATTTTCAGTTTATGGTTTTTCTTTCGTTTAATTAAACACCTAACTTCGCGTTTCATTGAGTTTTCCCTCTCCGCTATGTTTATTGCTTATCGCTAAATCATTGCAATGTTACATATTATGCAAGTTAATGCTATTACTGCTATACATTATGCAAAGAAAGTGTACTGGTTTCTCTCATATTTGGCCTTTCTTGCTCTAAAATTAATGTGGGCATACAGATATAAAACAGCAGAGATAAATAAGTAAGGTATAAACTGTCCAAGTTTAAGCTCTTAGAATTAATTTGTTGAAATATTAAAATACAAGATGAGGATGTAATTTTCCCTTATTCTAGCCTAGATGTAAGCACAGTGAGAAGTTAAATTGAGAATTGCAACATGGTGAGAAGGGAAAAATTCAACTGTGACAAATAGGCAGGCTAAATGGTGGGTAGAGGAGTTAAAAAATTGGATAGCTTACTTTACTAAGAGGACCTGCAACATGGTGTGAACCGTAGTAGTAAAAACAGTTTGGTAGATAGATTTTTGAAGGAGTGCATTTTATGGAAGGGAAAAAAATTTGTGCCATGCCAGGCAGCTAGGGAGGCAGTGAGGAGAACTGTACTTACCTCATACGCTGGTGGGAGATCTGAGTTGATTATTTCGGATATGCACCTATCAGTGATTATCCCAGCTGGTATTTTGGACTGAACGTCTTCAGATGAAAACGCAGGGAGTTTCCTTTTACGGAAGCTGGAAAAACAGTAGAAAATGGGAAGGTTAGTAGTAGGCGGAAAGAAGTTTGTTTTTTCATAGTAAGTAGTATTGATATGCGGTTAGGGGGATCGACCTCTTAAGTATATCAGATCCCTCAGCAACATCCAAATTGGTGTAAACAAATGTTGCAGTAGTTGAGCTCATGCTTGGCTTACCTGTACGGCAAAGCATAAGCAATGTGTTAGAAGTAACAAACATATAAACAAAGTATATGAGGATATGTAGATATAGGAAATATACCGCGGTAATTCTTTACGTTCATTGACGTAAGGATAACTGTTTTAGTGGTGTCATTGACAACGGAGTCATCTATCAAGTTTGTGTTGTTGCCCCACAGTGTAGCGGCAATGCGGTTACCACTGCATTTGAGATAAGTTAATGGTCATATAAGAATATGTTAGAAATTAAATGGCATTTATGTCAATGGTTGGAAAAATACAGAATTAACAGGTACCAGTGAAGATATAGGATAAGCTCGCGCTTAGGAGCCACTGAACCATTCCCGACAGATTGGTTGACGACATCACCAACATGATGGAGGACTCCAATGACATCTGATTTGAGGGGTTGATTAGTACTTGATTTGAAAATAGGTAACTGGCAGGGTTATAAGATGAAATGAAAAGTAGATGGGATGTAGTATACTTACCAGTCAAGTATTTAACAGTATCGGTTCTGTTAATTATGGACCGGTAGTCTGCGAATGAAAACTTATGTGCAGGTATGGTGTCATCATGATTGTCGATTTCGGTCACTTTTGTCAACGCAGTGAAGTTGATCTTAATTGGTTTGTGCACCGGAAGATAACTGTCACCAGCATGTGCGACGTTGAATTCACCTATGTCGTAAACTAACCCTTCCTTCAGCTTGCCGAGGAAAAGTGGCATGAAACGGGGCCCTACAACTGCATGTATTTCTCCATCCTAAAATAAGAGCAACCATTAGTACGCGACTATGTGTATACTTTCATATAGTAACTGTGAACAACATTTGCAGATGCTCATGTGAATGTACTGTCTAAGTTAAAACCCGATGATGAAAATATTTAATTCGAAACAGTAGGCATCAGTTATTGTACTGCAACCGTTGCCATTCTATGATGGCAGGGTGTGCAAAAAGTAAATTCTTTAAGTGGCGATAAATAATTGTTGTCAGTGTCGTCTAAAAATGCAGGGGGAGAGTATAACAGCAGGCGTACAAAAGTACTCAATATTGGGAAATTAATGCAGCGTTGGAGTAAGTTAAAATTTATATTAACAGTAAACATGAAGTGGAAATATAGACGTTTGAAGTAGAATGGATACGGCAATATCGGTTTTATATGTACCACGATCAATATTAAAATATTTGGATAATGGACATGAAGAAACAGTAGATGGGACATGATCGACAAAGAATTCATCTCAAATGAAGTTAAAAAAGATGGATAAAATATATATTTATGACCAAATGTTGGATTAACGAAATTCGTAAGAGCAGGGGGAGGAAAAAAACAATGTAGAGGACGACAGTTGAACATGTACATTCACATCAGTATATCAGCAATGAAGAACATAATAGAAATCACACAATTAATTCGTTAAAGCTAATATGTGGTAAAGGGCAGGAGGAGTGCAAAAATTTGAACTTTACGGGCTAAAATTTGAGTGTTCTAATTGCTTAAAAAAACTGAAAATTGGGAACAGAATGACATAATAGGAAAAACTATCAAAGAAATCATATGTCTACAGTTTTTTGAGAACTCATTGTTTAATTAAGTTAAAATTTCAGACTTGATCTTAATAGCTGGAAATTGTAGAAATGAAAATACCAAAATGGAAGTAATTTTGCAAAAGAAAAGAAATAATTGTATATTAAGAAGCACTATTTCATTGATGTGTGAATGCAATAAGAGACTAAAAGCATATTGTAAGTTTGTACGATTTTTAAAAACTGAGAAATAATAAAGGGTTAAACATGAAAGGATGAAAAGAGAAAAAATGAAATCTGAAGGAGAAGATATTTTCATTAAAAGTAGGGAATTTTTTTTTAGAGAACAGTAAAAGCCAAATGTTTATATTTTTTAAAGGAAAGGATACATAATATTGGGTAAAGAGTATGTATTATTTAAAGGCCGAAGATGGAGTACGAAATGCCAAATGCAGCTTAGAAGATAATAATTTACATGGAAAAAAGCAGGAAGTTGATGTTTTATTTGCAATAAAATGTGAAAGTAGGGGGCAAAATTTTGAAGATCATTTTAAGTTTTGAAGTCATCGTTGAGAGGATAAAATACATAGATAATGTGGATTTAAAAAGTAGATAAACAGATGTACAAAAAATTTGGGGCAAAAGGCAAATGAGAAATTGAATGTACAATAAATATTTAGGAATATTATCCAAATCTTTCGCCGTAAAATAGAACGTGAAAATATTTTAGAATTTATGCTAGCTGGGAGAAAGGTATAGCAGTTCACCAACATTTTTGGTATATAAAAGTACATATAACAATGTAAACCAGACCTGTACCGACAATAGTATGTAAAACAAAGAGAAGAAAACGAATGCATGGGAGGTGGGGTAATTGTAAATTTGGAATTCAGGAACAGAACTAAAGTTCAGAGATTTTACTGAAATTAGGTAATCATATAAATAGAAGTGAAGAAGGCGTATAACACTGTGAAAATGTAACATTGTGAAAATGTTGGTAAAGGCAATAACCATCAGCAAAAGAATACTGGGAAAAAAGTAGGATCTAGAAAATGAACAAAGGCAGAAACGTATTGAAGGCTAACCTTGTTATCGAGCAACTGCATATTAAATCCAAAAACATCATTGCTCTTTAGGTTTATGGAGTCCCACATCCTTGCAACACGGACTCGGATTATTGCTCCAACAGTGTCAACAGTCAGTGAATCTATAGATGAGTGTGAATTTTCCATGACCGAGAGTAGAGAATAAATTTTTTTATGAGAAGATGATTTGTATATGAGTAATAATAGATAGACAGCAGGTTATAAAGGATTGCAATTGTAATACTGAATGTCTGTTCGTAATCTGTCAGTTTAAATGTGGTGGAGGCTAAATAATTAAAAAACTGCTAATTTTTATTTATGGTGTGCTGTAAATGGCATCAGGTGCGAAATATAAACAGGCAGCACCATAAATTATGAGTAAAATAACTCTAATGTTAGTAGTCCAGAAGTCATACCGAAGACAGTATAATATGATAGTGTAATTTGTTTTCTGTGTGGTAACAAATGCACCTGCTATTGCCTTGTTTCGTTATGCACTTTATCAAAACAGTGGTTTCTTTTCCTGCATAAACTAATAACCACATAGAATTTATTCCAACTTTAAAAATCAATTTATATTCACATAAATTCAGTTTAAATTATTTCAAATATTAAATTAACAATTTAATTATCCAATTAAAATCTTTCAAAATATTATGTACTCTGATCGATAACTACTACCTTTGATGATAGCCTACTCCCTAAACTATAGTGCTATAGTGTAATAATTTGATGTTGTGTCTCTGCAAGGCCAATCTGTATGTGTGAAACTGTTAAATTGTAATTTCTTACTTATTGAATTTTCAGAAAAAATAACGTTTGAATTACATCTTAGTCAAGAACATTAAAGTAGTTTCAAAAGGCACATAGCATAGATATCTTTAAACATTACTTTTCATATGTACAGCTATTGGAGAGTTGTATGTGACCAGAAATATTATTATTACATTAATATCTTTAATTAGATAACTTTAGTATCCATTTAATAGCTATAGAAAACCTATTAATTAAAATATATAGATAAAGGCAGATTTTGACAGTTTCGTACATGTTCAACATGTATATAAATAAGGAAAGAATTATGAGATTGCTGCAAAAGTAATATAGTTTGCACCAAAAAGAAAATACATTTTTTATTGAAATAACATACCATTTCACGTTGACCTTGGAAAGTCTTCATATTAGAAAGTTAAACCACCATGGGGAAAAAGCAAGAGAGATTACTGCAAAAAACCATTTAACAGAATCAACGTAGAGTTGGAAATAGTTACTTCTGCAAACAAAAACCTAAAGACACGTAGAGCAACAAAAAACCTACCTCTATGTACACCATAAGAGCTAAATATTGGGAAAATTAACTTGTAATAAATTTCAACCCTGACAAAGTTGTTTTAAATAATTTGACCAAATTGTATAATTGTAGATGCTTTAGGAATAATGAAACCATTATAGTAGTCCATTATCTCAAAACCACTGCCAACATTAGCATGAAGATGAATAAGCTGCCATGAACTACACCTTTTTTACCAAAAAAGGTTGAATTTGCATAATTTTATTTATTGAACTTATCATGGAAATAGTATTAATCCCTGGGTAATAACTAATACTATCAAGCCTACTTGTCGGAAAAAAGTAGAACTTCATTTGATAACTTACCAACAGTCATCCACCACTGTAATTAAGCTAATATCAATAACATTAGAAATGGACATCAACTTATCCATGAATATGTCTGCAATATAGCAAGGAAAAAAGTGGATCCAAAATATGCATACATGAGTCATGAATGTTGACCTTGGCCTATAGGTAGGTTGTAGAGAGAATGTAAATAGCCCAAGCATGTTTGTACACTAACCTAAAAGCAAATCTTAGTCAATTATAAACAGACACTGCTCCACACTTAACAAATGTATCACCAAGCTAGTGCTAGTACTCCTCAAATATTCAGACAAATGATCGTTATTAATATTTGTTGCATAATTTTATTATACAAAACAACCAGATCTGTGCATATTTCATTTCCAAGTTGAGCCTAAGTATAGAAGTTGAAAGCCAATTTATTTTGCGGAAGTTTGAATGACCAAAAGGAGCAACGGAAAAAAATATCAATAAACATTTAAACCCAAAATATTTATGGCAATATTTTAAAATGAAGCAATCCATATGTAATGATATAGTCGTCTAGTTTAAGCTTTTTAGCAAATAGGAGTAAACAAATATTTAGAAAGAGATAACTGTGGTCAAGTTGAAGACGCATAAATTCGTGACAATGTAGAAGTTACTACTACTGCAATCAGATTTCCATTATTTTAAAACTCAGAGATAACCTGGACCATGATCTAGTAGGATTATCTCCAACATATTCCTTTACACTAAATGCAACAAAATTGTTTGTCTACGCAGTAAGGTACAAAATATATATGGGTTAAATATGGCTGTTACATGTTGTTTACTGAAGCTGAAAATTAACGTTATATGGAAAAACACATATTCTCAGCTTAAAACAAAAATGTTATGATATCTTGTATCTTTTGAACAGTAATAAGAAAAAGTGCTGAATACTTTGCTCTGTATCTATGAAGAACGTTTGTCTTAAAATGAATCCTTTCTTTCTATTTGTATACAAATTTTGGGAAAACTAAAGCGGCAAACAGAGTTTGCGCAAACAATGGCTAAACGAACCCGAAAGGTGGATGACTAAAATTTCTATGCAGTTTAATTTTCAGGAGAAGGGAAGCCTTTTATTAACGTGAATGAAAGCCCAAGGGGGAAAAATGTTTTGGGAAAAGAGAAATACACTGTTCGTTGAAAATGAAGTTGAAAAATAATGATAAGGCAAGTAGGACTGGTGAAGGGAAAAAAAGCTTATAACATAGTAAGGTAAGACAAACGGTGGAAAAATACGATGAAAGTAGCTTATCACATTGTTAAGCCGTAATAGTAATCAATTATGAGTTAATTAGCAGAAGTTTAAAAGTCTGATATTTTTCAGCCATGCAACAGTGGTGCATTTTAAAAATATAGTACCGTATGTCGATGTTGTTCAATCTGTCAGTAAAATTACGTACTAATAAAATGGAAACTAAAAAATTAACCAACAATTACAGTAACCACTAATCACGGGAGTGAAAATGAAGATATATTTCATCATATGTTAAATTAATATATCTATCTTCAGTTTAACAAATAATTAGTACATTAACCTTAACTGTGACGGCTCGGGTTTTGCCCGCTCGAAAATCAACATCCGTACTTCACATTGTACTAGAATGCCGTAGATTCGACCGTTCAAATCCGATTCGCCGGAGCTATAACACAATTAAGTAAATAACACAGCGGAAGAAAAGAATAATACATTGATATACAATATCTGATACAACAGAGTGATACAATGAATATCAATATACATCAGAGATATGATACAAGAAATAGCAGCGGAAAAGAAAAGATAACATCAGCAGCAGAACAATATCTCCAATAGAGTGCTCCAATCCATAGCTAGCTCCAGATAATCTACTCAACCTGAATATCTGAAAGAAACCCAACTCTAGACTGCTCGTGTGGAAAATTATGAGCACCCAGAGTTTAGGAAAGGAACAATAAACTCCGGATCAGTCATGGGACTGGTGTGAGCAACAAAAACAGTTTATCTTTAAACAAACACAAAAGAATTTTAAACATTGAAATCCACAATGCTTTTGGAAAATGAAACTACCATAAGACCTCCCGCCACACACACAATGCAAACGCAGAATTGGAGGAGATTTCTTCTTATGATAGTCAAAGATGCTTACTACGCAAAATCATTGAATTATTATTACTAGTGCATAGTGAAGAAAACATTTCGAAAGTATAATATTAATCTTAGCCAACATACGACCAGTATCGTATGCCTACTATAGCTACTATGTTCAATAGCAGGTTACCGCCACATTCCATAGCAGGTAATACAACTAAAACCGTACAAGTTCCGTATTGTTTCTTTGGATTTTCCAACAAATGGTCAGGCTAAGGAACTTCCTTCCGCCGCATGGGATCGCCTCTGGCTGGACATCCCGAGAGACAAACTGCTCTCTGCCAAACAAGGCCGGGTTACCCCTGTAACAGGTAACTCACGAATATGCCACCTCCCGGTCCTTTGGGACCTTTATCCGAGCGCTCGATATCCAACATCACACATCATAAAGAAAGTGTATCCACATGAGTAAGTATCAGGGCTCCATACCATAATACCACCCCTTTCTAGAAGGAAATGACATACCCTAAAGGGCGCGACCCTCATAACCTTGCCGCAACATTCCTGTTTCGACCATTTCCGGGTTGTGAGGCCCTGACGAAGTCTCGTCCACAAAGCTACGCTTTTTCAAAAAACAACGCTTTGGGTCAACAGATGATCAACCTATGATCACAAAGATAAATGATCAAACAAATGATCATATCACAAATGATCAAACACTGATCATCACACAGCAACACTCAGTATGCCACATTACCAAATTGGGATATATCGCTGATAAATTTCAACTACATAACCTCTGAGCTCGTACGTCTCAGAGAAGGGTGTTAAGCTAAGAGAATAAATTCTCCGCCACCAAACAGAAATGTATTTGAAAGAAATCGGCTTTATATCTCAAAGTGTAATGTCAGACATACAATCCATACAAGTCTGTTCCGGGTTCGAACAGAACCAAAGGCACTTCTCACGAAGCCCTTGCAATTCCGGATAATTTCCAATCACGTCCGGACTTCCCGTCACTAAGGATGATAAAACCTCTATACCGGGGATCAGCCGATGCAGAGTAACTCGACGGTAATCCTTCCGTTTTCAAAAATATCCGGTCTTCAACACCGGTCTTCAAATGCCATCCATATACGACATATCACATATTCGGAATGGGTTATACGACCCAAAGGTCCTCTCCCGGCTAAACCGAATAGTGAGCGTAATATTTAAAAACATATGGATATGGGATTTCAATTAAGTCACAACTTAAACCCAAACTCTTTCTTTTCAAATGGTTCAACAAATCACCATTTAAATCTTTAAACAAAAAGATTCATTTTAAACAACCTTCAACGGTTTAAACAATTTCACCTTAATCTTTTAAACAAAAGATTCATTCACAGATTTTCCAAATTAATTTCCATTTCAATTTGATTAACTCGTTAAATCTTCAAATCAAAGATTTAACTTACAGTTTTCAAAACAATTCCATTTCAAATGGTTTAAACAAATCATTATTTTTAAATCTGTTAAAAATAAACAGATTCAATTCATAGCTTTCAAACAATTCATTCATAACTTGGAAAACCATTTTTCAATTCAATATTGAAATTCCTTTAATTAAACTGGAATTTCATTGCTTATCTGAAAACTTTTATTCTTTAAAAACAAACAGTTTCATTTCAGAAAATCTAATTTATTCATACAAGTTAAGGTTCTTGGGTTAAATTCAAATTCTCAAACCAATATTTTAAAATGGTTCAAATTCATAGAAAACACATTTATAATATCTTTAATCCCTAGTTCCAAATCATAGGATTCAATTCCCAACTTGAATTCAAATTTAAATCAAATTATTTAAATTTTCAAAACTCGATTAAGTTATTCAAAATAACTTTTATCTTTGAAATTCCATTTCAAAAGCTTTTTACTTTAAACCCAAATTTCAAATTTCAAAATCAATTGAAATTAAAATTTCAATTTCAAAAACATCAAATTTACATTATCTGTGACTTAACCGATTTCCACGTGAAATCCATATTTGTGTGTGTAAAAGTGTGGTCTAGGGAGTTTTACACAATAGTGCAACACAATGAATCATCACATATCAGAATACAGAAATAAAATTCGATAAGCAGTATAAGAACAACGCTTATCGTTCATTCACAGATCATAGATATATAAAGGTCACAGATAAGTAAATTATAGATCACAACATAAATCAGGGTATATCACAAAGCATCATAGATCAAGAAATATCAAACAATTCAATCATCCAATCAAATCCAAATATTCATAAGTAAGGTCAGTTAATATCTGATTTATTCAAATTTGATTAATTACTTATGAATTTCTAATCCGGGTTAATTAATCGTTAATTAATTACAAACCAATATAATTAATTATCCTTTAAATCATTTATTAATTAATCTTTAAGTTAATTACATAATTAATTAACCTTGAATTATTAAATAAATCAACCTTAATTAATAATTAAGTCACTTTAATCATTTTCATTGACTAATAAATCTTTAATTAATTACATTGATTACATTTTAAAAAAACTTAACAATTTAAACATTGTTTTTAAATGCTTCCTTTACAATTTCAAGTTCCATTTTAAATTTCAGACTTTTTTTTAAAAACGCTTAAACTCAAACACTTTTAGTTATTAAAACAATTAAAATTTACAAACTTATTCATTCACAACTAAGTTTTCAACTAAACTTGAATTTAGTATTTTTAAACTTTGATTTATAAACTCAGTTTAAAACTTAATTCATAATTTTAATATTTAATTTAGAGTTTCAAAACAGGAACAGTTTGATTTAAACTTGCACAAATATTTTAACCCGAGCCAACACTCCCTTTACTTCGAGTTCAGACCCGAGCTCTTTCCCATTTTCCCCGAGTCTTCCCCCTGCTTCTTTCCTTCATTATTTATTTATTTTTAGAAAAATTTAAGTATATAAAAACTGTTACACTCGGATACCTCTCCACGCTCTCGAGCTTATTCCCGAGCAAACTCTACTCTGGCTCGAGTTCTTCCCCGAGACCAGCTTCTTCTTCTTCCCCAATTTCTTCTACTGACACAAATTACCAGCTGTGCACGTGCACCACTACATGGTGATGCTCCGACCACCGAGACCGCCTTCGATAGGTCGACAGTGACCTATACCCTTAATTCCGATCATCAAAACGTTCAAAAATCATCAAAGCAAAATTTGAGCCTTCGAGCTCGATATTGGAACCAGAATACCACCTGGAAGTGGCCTCGTTCTCGCCACCACAACCACCGGAACGCGTGAAACTCCGGCCTCAACTTCGTCACTCTCCCCTCTACCTCCCTACAAGACCACGTCGAACTCGATGCACTGTCGACATCGCGCGAGGAGAAATCACCAGCCATCCCAAAATTAGGTCACCGTAGTTCGAACACCTCCCACCGCCACCACAAAGCTTCGTTCAACCTCCGAGTATTTTTCCTAGAACCCTCGATCACCCCCGCACCTCTAGCCTCAGCCTTGACCTCTCCCATCATCACGATCGCTGGCAATCCCCCAAAAACCCATCTCCGTTCAACTTCGAACCGCACCTCACTCCCTCCACTAAAAATCACAAATCTCGTTTTTAAAAATCATATTTTCGTACACGCATTCCATTTATATTCATGAATTTGTAAATTAATAAACTCGAAAGTTAACATATATGAAGATGGTTCTGTAGTTTGAGCCTTTCCAGTGACAACTCACATTCGTTTTTCTTAAAACAAATTTTAAACTAAAGTTTATGATGATACAAACGACTTTTGTTCAAATCTCAAATTCAATCATCAACTAGAAAGAGAGGAATTGATTTTTGAAATCAACAGTTTTGTATTTAGGAACCAAGAACAGAGAAAGTTTAAGCAACAGCAAGAATAACATACTTCCAGCTTCCACATATATATATACAGATGATGATATAAGCGCAAATTTAAACACTTTAATTTTTAAAGGAATTTGTTACTCACAACCATCAAGATATCAAAACAGTTAAACTTCGAAAAATAAGAGTTGCTCACCAGGATTTTTGTGAAAGATCAGAACAGAGCTCTTTAATTTTGAAACAGGTTTGAACTTTTAGTTGAAGCTTCCTTTTCCTTTGATCTCTGGTTTTAGTTGATGGTATTGTTGTTTTAAATTGAATTTGTTTGTTTATGTTTGAACCTTACTTCAGAAGTTACTTAGTTGTGATGGACGAACCAAGAAAAATGAAGATGATATATATGAAAGTAAGTTTACAGGTTGATACTTTATTTTGTACAGGGTTATGTTTAATCTAGTACAAGATACTTTGTATTTGATCAGAGATTTTCCTAGGCTGAAATGATATTGTAGTGTACTAAGGTTTCACACATTAAATTATCTTGTACAAAATATACTTTTTCTTCATTTCGGTGGCTGATGGATATTGTTGTGGCTTGCATTGGAAGCTTTCATATATATTTATATTTTTATTTGTTTCATACTTATTTTATCTTTCTTCCTTTGCAATGTACATACTTATATACAAAACTTTGTTTTGTCATTGCTTTGTATTTCTTCATTTTACAAGTATACATACTTGTATATATATAAAATGCTACCTTCTTTTGTTTTGCAAACTTGAATATACTTGCTTTGGGTCTTATTACTATAAATAAATTTCTACTTTTATATGTTGTTAAATTTTAACTAATTTATTTCTAGCTTAAATATTTATTTTACTTTAATATTTATCGTCTTATATTTAATTTATAAATCCAAATTATTATTAAACCATTTATTTAAGATTTCAATCCAAATTCAAATATATACATATATATTCAAATTTACTCATATCTGCCCGTATACATATATATTCACATATATACATATATATACAATATTTAAATTTTTAAAATGATTCAATATATTTTTATTTAGATTCGGGGAAACTCGCATCACCTTATCGATTTATTCCACAAATATTAATTCAAAAATTAATAAATTATCATTTTAAATTTAAATAAAATTCGGGGTCGTTACATTAACAAATAGATCTGTACTTGCCCAGTACATTTATCAGACATCAGTGAAAATAGTAAATATAAACTTTGTAATTTCAGCAGCATAAAGGATTAACAAAATACTGCAGTAGAGGTGATCTACTACAAGGATCCACGTTGAGGGTAAGTGGTAACAAAAATGTTATATATTAAACCACTCGGCAGAAAAATTGAGTAATCCAAACAATTAATTAACTAAGAAAGTAAGTAGGTCGAACAAATTTCTTCTAGTAGGCAGAAAGTCGAATGAATTTTTCAGCGAAGGTAAAATCGAGCATTGAAAAGAGCCTCATATATCATTGCCAATGAAATGCAAAGACTAATCTGTATTAGGGTTAACAATGGATCAATGTCTAGAGAAAATTTGCCATTTTTTACAAAACTGGAGAAAATGCAACGTAGTAAACTAAACTACATAGGAATCAACTTCTCTAAATGGGTTTTAAATCGGAATATTCAACACAAACGGAGTGAAAGTAGCTACAAATCTTTGAATATTTCGTGGAAAACAATATTTTCAGTATACCCAACTTCTTCCGCTCCTTGTTGTTTGATAAGCATTTGAAGACCTTGTTCTGAGGTTGTTCTTGATATGGCGACGTACAGTTGACCGTGGGAAAACACAGGTCGTGGCAAATATACACCGACATGATCTAAAGTCCGTCCTTGACTTTTATTAATTGTCATGGCGAAGCAAACTTTGATTGGAAACTGCAAGCGACGGAGAATAAACAGCCATTTTGTATTTGCTGATGTATGGACAATCCGAGGAATGAAAACTTTATTTCCAACATAGGTACCAGTAATAATTTCAGCTTCAACTACTCTTGCAGCTAGTTGGGTAACGATCAAACGTGTTCCGTTGCAGAGGCCTATACTTTGATTTATATTACGAAGAAGCATTATCGGAATTCCTACTTTAAGGTTGAGTTTATGGCTAGGAACGCCTGAAGGGTTCAAAGTGTTTAAAAATTCAGTAGGAAACAATATATGTTGATCCTCAATTCCTTCAGAGGCCGGGCTTATCGTGTCTGCGCTTAGGTACGTAGTTAAAGATCCTGAAAGAGTAGATGTTATGTAGCTGTTAATTTCTTCAATGCAATCATTTGTTGGAGCCAAAATGCATCGAAGACGCAAATAATTTGGCTCCTTCAATCGTTTCTGCAAGTCAGGGTATGTATTACGAACAATTTCTTCAGTTGGATTTGAAGTTTCCTCGATCAACAAACGTTGTGGTATTTTTATCCACGTTGGCTCAGCTCCTTGTTGCAGTGCTGTGGCAGGAACTTTTCCATCACCTACAGAGAGAACCCATTTTGTAAAATTTTCCAATTTTTTAACTTCAGAAGGTGTACCATCAGTCGACTTTAGACGCATGTTAATGTTTAGTTTGAAAACTCGACATTTGGACCATAAATGAGACTTGTTTATGGAGGATTGGACGATTGCAGTTCTCGATCCCTTTGGGATGACAGGAAGCACCTGTCTAAAATCTCCCCCTAACAAAACAGTTTTCCCACCAAAGGTACGTTCATCCAAACAGTTGACGCCGTCGTCCATTAAGTCTCGAAGGGTGCGATCAAAAGCTTCCAACGAATGTCGATGAACCATAGGAGCCTCGTCCCAAATAATTAAATCTGCTCGTATTATTAGTTGTGCAAGGTTTGATTGCTTTGAAATGCCGCATGTCGTGTCTTCTCCGACGTCAATTGGTATTTTAAACCTAGAATGGGCAGTTCGACCACCTGGAAGTAGTAGAGATGCTATATGGGACGATGCAACCGCTAAAACAATTTTACCTTCTGAACGCATTGTTGTAATTATCATATTCCAGAGGAAAGTTTTTCCCGTGCCCCCACTTTCGTAGACAAAGAAAAAACCTCCTGCTTTTTCGTATACTGATGCGGTGACAACATCGAAAATAGTCTTCTGCTCCACGTTTAATTGACACAACATCGTACATGCTTCCTGTTGTAAAGTAGGACAATCGTAGCTTAGTTCCTCCTCTATTAGTCTATTGTGATGTGAACATGTTAACGATAAATTTGGCATTGGCATAAGTGGAAAGTCGGCTAAAGAACGATTGTTCGAATTAAGTATATTTTCAAGCTCTATCAAACAATAGTTCTTTAGTTCTTCATCTGTTAACAACAAATCTGTGTTATTTCGAATGCGTCATTGGTGCCATTGTATATCGTCGGAGAGCAGTTCCCAATTACTGTTCCAAACCTCAAACGGGTTGGAAATTTCGCAGAAAAGTAGCATCGTTGCAAACATTTGACGTAAGGTTTTTCCAGAAGACCAGTTTCCAGCTTCACATAGCGCAGTATTCCATTCGTTGTCATTTTCTAACAATCCTAGAGCAACACATGCAGATTGGAAGTCTGAATATAGCGTACCATTTACTGTTCTAATGTCCTCATAACAGGTTGGACCTTTAACAACGGTTAAAAGCATTCGTAAATAGAATCTTTCCCCGGAAGTTGGATGCGCATAGTATATTCTGCCTATTTTATCACCTTGTTTCCTTCTTCTCCACTGCTTATCTTTTTCGTACCATACCCATTTTGATGGAAAATCAACATATGTCAAACATCTTGCATCTACATGTACTACATTAGCTCTCATCCATTCTGTGAACATAGTTCTTTCAATATTTTGCCTACCTACAATTTCAGATATGTTATCATTAATTGTATGCTCCCCTGGAAGATGAAATTGTAGTCTTTGTACTGATGGTTTACGATATTGCACTTCAAATTCAAATATACGCCAGCATGCTTCAGAAGCAGAGACATATCGACAATCAAGATACCTTTTGATCTCATCATGTGGATACGTCGCCATTTCTTTATTTGCAACATTTTCTTCGATGATAACTGATGCTCTATCATGTCCCTTATTGATATATTTAAACAAATATTTAACAGACTTAGTTTTATTACATACCTCGACATTTATATGCACATTATATTTAACCAATAGGTCAATGTTATGAGGTACAATCCAGCGACCGTCGACCGTTATTTCCGTAGATGTGCGTATGGAATGGCCATTTTGTCGACGTTTATAAATTGGAAAACCATCTTTGTCAAAGCTTGTATCATTCGTAAAAGATTTTGGATAACGTTTTCCACATACACCACCTTCCATGCACTGTGCACGTTTATGAGCTAGACCACAGGGGCCATGCACCATGAATTGCCCAACTGCATCATAACCGATTGGATCTACAGCAGGGTCTGGCACTTCAGCGCTTACAATCCGGTCAACCTGCAACGTGGTCTTTGGTTTGTCATCGGCGTGTAGAAATAGTAAGATATGTGCATGTGGCAGGCCTCTTTTCTGAAATTCTATTGTGTATATAACTGTATAGGAAAAACAAATCGTAAAGTTAGAGATCCATGAGTATGAGCAAATATGAAGTATAGATGGACAGTGCGTATATGTCTATACGTAGTTAGGCACGAAGATTGTACCTGCTTTAGCTCGTCCAAAATGTCCATTTTTAAATACATCTTCGATAAATTGTTTAAGTTTTATGTGGAAAACACGGGCAATGATGTCCGGTCGATGTTGAGGTTGTTGACCTGGAATTAACTCAAGCATATATCTTATTTCTGGCCACTTTGAATTACATGTGAACGTTATAAACAAATCTGGACATCCACCCCATCGACAAATAGCCACCGCATCTTGATAATTTTGAACCATATATCTGGGACCACCGGTGAAACTGGAAGGCAAGATTGTTCGTTTACCAATCGATTTAGCAGACGTATCCCCTGCAACCACAACATCCTGCAAGCCTTTGTAAAGGTCTGATCGTATGTTCGATTGATTATGTCTAACCCATCTCAATCTATCTTCCTCAATGCATGTGTATGCGTCAACAATATATTGTTGAAGCAAACGGCCTCCTCTAAGTAAAGTTTGCCCTTCATTCTGTCTATTCTACAGTCGAAAAGCATAGTACTCACGCATCGTTAAATCCTTTCACCATCAGAGGCAAACTGAGCATTGCGATATTCAATACATGACCTATATCCATCCTCAGCGTAAGGAAATAGAATTGGATACTGCATTGCCATGAAGCTGGGATGCTTTTCGTTTATACGACACATGATGCCTGTTTTCTCTTCCAACACAATATCTCTATGGACTCCTGGCTGATTGTCATTTCCAACAATTAAAGCAGCTATCTCAGAAGAAGTGGGTAAGTTATATTGCCTGCCATCATTGTTCCTTCCAGAAAGAATTCGAATGCTAACATCATGTAAAGTGCCAACTTTGAACCTATCTCTTGCCATTCGAAATACCTTTGCAAGTTCATTTGTTTCATCGAACATGTGTATTATTTTTTGTACTAAATTTGGATCCACATCCCTGGTGTTGTTTCTCGAACAAAAACGCAACCTATTTTCCCGTTCATTTTCTGTATCATAAATATACAATTGTGCAAATTTGGGAACGCCATCAACAGGTAGCAGAGATCCAATTTTATGATGATTTTGACCATTTAATCTGAATACATAAACTCCTTTACCATCATTAACACTATTGTCCACATGTCCGCCCATTGATGTGAATGCAAACATAGAATTATATATTCGGATTTGTTCTCGGAAACGCGAAGCTGTTCCGCCTTGTTTATAATCCAATAAAATTTTCAACAACGAGGGGGTTTCCTTTAACAGGGGTAAACAAACTTTTCCACCTTGACAACAAACAGAGAAGTTTGCAGAGCTGGGGATATCATCCTTCCGATTTCTCTCCTCGAACCAAACAGTGGCACCGCAATTACGGCATCTGTTAGTGGGAGGCCCAAAATCCCATGATTTAAAAATACAACCTAGCAGAGGTAAATAATGGGAAAAAAATAAAGCTCACATGACCAAGTAATGTGAGTATGCATACAGAAGACTGAGGATTACTTACGTTGATGTATGTTATTTTTTGCTAGGTTAGGGTTGGCACGGAAAACAGTTGTCAACGGACTACAAAACCAAAGCTCAGAGTTGGATATGTCACTATTTGTTATATTTTGTACGCCTCTATGCCTCCTTGTACTTGTGACCGAAGAACATAAATGAAGAGTGCACACTGCAGTGAAGATTTTGTTATTAAGTTATGGAGCCTTCGTATTGAACTTTGGGAAACAATGAAAAAACATGTACGAATCGGAAGAACAAAATAATTGATCACCATTTCGTAAATTTGTTGAATTGTAGATTCTCTTTGATTGCAACGAAAGAACACGATTACGTCGTTTCCTCCATTTACCTACAGGTTCATTATGGTTGGTCAAATTGTTTAAATGAACAGGAGCATAAGGAGGGAAGACAAACTATTAGTTGGAACAACACCTATATCTTAAAGTAGGTAAACTGGACGTAAAGAAGTTGTGGGTCTACTTGTCGCTGGTTCATCCAAACTATTAGTCGTAGGGAACGAAGATCGTTGGAGAATGGGAGGCGAACCTGCAAGGTGATGGTGCCAAAACTTTTTGAATATACTGAAAGTAACATACAGGAAGCAGCAGTTGGAGTTTGGTTTCCTCCAGCTGTGCATCAGCGGATAGTGGGTTTTTTTTGTACACAGAGAAATATCAAAACCACGTAATGGGTACAATGCAATAAAATGATTTTTGGTATGGTTTAGCAGTAATAAAGTTTTGTGAGAAATAAGGTATGACTTTGACACTGGGGGGCACATTTTATTGAGCCATGATTTGTAATATAGACCCAATAACTTTGACAGAGGTGCGGTGGAGGGAAGTTAACGAAGAAAACATACCAGTATTCGGTGGAATGGACGAATGGTTTGTTTGGGTGTTGCATTGTGGTTCAAGAACAGAGCCTAATGGATTAGAATTAAATGAAGGAACAGCAGAGGCGACGGAGAATGGTGCTGAAGACGGCGACGGAGAACAATTTTCAGCAACATCCGATGTACGCTGGTTGCTAGTTCGATGACATGCAACTTCAGAAACATCGAGGTTTGTAGAAGTGAATTTCCTTAGACCTGCGGCTAGTGAATTTTTGGTTGAATTGTTGTATCTTCGTTTTACAGTTGGAGCAGGAAGGCCAACATCCGATGTACACACCGGCTAGTACAAAAGGAGATGGTAGATATGTCAAGTAATATTTTTCAGCAAAAGAGGAAGAAAAAAAAGGAGAAAACATACTCACAGTAAACGGGGATAAGTTTAATTGGCTAATTTGTGTACTGGATGACGATGCTGGGGGAAGATTAGTGCTCCTCTGTACACCACCAACACAGAGTTTGGCAGCAGGTTCAACCAACGGGGGTGAATTGTCAGAGGGGGAAGTTGTCCTGCTGATTGATTTCCTCTTTCTATTTTTGTCAACAACCTCCATCTCCAAAATTATGTCTGGTACAAACAGAAAAGGTATGAAATCTCTGTTGGTATTTTTCATTATATGAAACCTCTGACGCATCAATTATGTTTGAAGCGGCTAGAAACGAAGAAAGGGGGTTAATATATGCACAGCTAAAAATCAAATTGTCGCGTGGTTTAAATTCAAAAAGGGTAGTACAGCTGTGTATATGGATTACAAATGGTTCAGGCCTTTCGGTGAAGTAATTAAGTGGCAATACTGTCGATTGCCATACATAAGACCAATTTTATACGGTTTCATACATGCTTGGATTACAATTGGCTTAAACAAAGAGTACATGCAAATAATGTAGTATAGAGAAAATTAAGATAAAATATAATTAGCACAATATCACTCACCATCGAAGCAAAATAGATGCCTCTTGAGAAATCATAGTATTTGCAACAGGAAGAGTTGATCCCTGCCCTGATTGGATCCTACTGAAAACAATGAAGGTGAAAGTGATATATAGGTTGTATTTTAAGAAAAGAAGAATATTTTTTTGGCTGTTAAGTGAGCAATAACCGTTGCCTTTTGGTCATTATATAACATGAAGATATGATAAAACTTTATGCAACATAAGTTTTAAACTTAGAAGCAGCTTGTTCACCGTTTACATGTCACTTCAATTTATGAGAATTATAATATGACATGAAAATTAAATTTGCAATACATATGCCTGCTGGATCTATTTTGAGGAAAATATTGACTAAGTAATGAACAATAACCGTAAGCATAACAAACCATTGATTGTAAGATCATAATGACATGAACTTATGGAGAAGTACATAAATTACTGTGTTCAATTTATAGAGTATAATTGTTGCTTCTTTTGTTCACACAATTATGAAAATATGAGCATTATAGATCCCTACCATACATAGTGAAGAACACTATAACCAGCTAGTGAAATTTTATAATTATAAAATTTTGTACATAAAGGCAACAACCTGAATATGCAAAATGCTGAAAGTGGGAAAAAAAAGAAATACTATGCTTACACCCATTCTGATGAAAAAATGATCAACCAAGTTTTGTATTTACGAAGGCTATGATTATGGTCCCTCTTTAATAATAAGTTGGCTCCAGCACTCATACTCTAGATTTTTGATGGAGTAAATGCTATGACTGTAAAAACAATTCATTCCATACATACAAACACATAGTTTTTTATTATTATTTTTTGCGCATGAAATATTGCATGTACAAATAAAGACTGACCGTTTTTATATGCTTTGCTCATAACAGTATTTTGGACAAATTCACATGGCATGGTTTGTTCATAAATAGCAGCTACCGGGTCGTTAACAATGCTTCATTTTCTTTATTATGTCCAGTCATATAATAATTGTGATTAGACCAATATTGTTTGCAGACATAGTATTTATCTAAGCTCCCTAATCAAAATACAAATCGACCACAAAACATTGATCATTCATAAATTGAGATACTAAAATCACATACCTTTGATAATAATAAATCAAAAGAGCTACGAAAATGAACAATTAGTCCTTAAAATTCGGTACTTGTAATCTGGCGGAGGGTTGGAGTATAAGTTTAAAAAATAGCAGGGCATCAGAGAAATAACCTTTTCAGAGGAAGACCTTGTACCCGACGAAAAATAGAGTGTCATTTGTACTTAAGTTAAACCATGTAGAAATGGTTATCTTACCAACGAACTCTTACCAGATTGAATAAATTCAAATGCATGTTTATATAATGAATTAATGAAGAAAAGAGTGGTTTAAGTGGAATGCACATAAACTATAGTATTTTTAGGTATGTTTACAAAACAGGGATGAGCAGTTTACAAAACTTGTAGCATATTTAGATCTTATTTTGGTTTGATTTTATACATTAAATGATTTTTAGTAAGCCAATTTTTAATTTGATTTCACCTTAATAATGTTACCTAACATTTATTAACCCCTATTATCAAATGGAAATGTCAAATTCTAACCACCAACCATGCAAAACCTCCCACAGTGGTATTGCAAAATTAATACATGTGTTGGCCAAAACGTTCATTGATAGCCAGAGAACAATATTGGGTGTATTACATATGTGTGCAAATTCAACACCTATATCAAAATTATTGGTAAAGTATATTTTCAAATGCATACCTACATATAATCACAGTATCCAACCATCGGGAATCAGTGTCGACCTTCCAATCCTGGATGTATATGAAATAATGGATTCAGCAGTAATTCAAAACTATGTTGACCAAACTTAGTAAATAAACAAAAATAAGAATAAGCTGTCACACTGTTAGAAGAAAACAAAAGAGAAAACATAGTTATTTGTGCTCAATACAATAGTAATAGTTAATATTGACATTTTTAGGCAGAAACGTACATGTTTTTACATATTTGTTCTACAGAACATCTTCCCAACTATTGTGACCTAAAGGAGTCTGCACTCCTCTTTGCTGTTTTTGTTTTAAGTTGGTTGTACAAAAGTATGAGGGACTACAACATTACCCTCTTACCAACTTTTCTAAATATCAAATTCTGGGCATCATTGTTAAGGAATGGCAGTACCGTCAGTTAGTTGTGCATGTATAACATCATTATGTATATGCCTTCTTAATAAAAAGTACATTTATTTCTAATTCTTCTGTTTATAATTATACCACTGTAAGGTACTAATATAGTTAACAGTGGGCATACACATCATATACAGTAGCATAAAATAGAATGGTGTTTGTTTACCATAAAGCATAAAGCAGTGGGAACATGCAGCATATAAATTACGCATCGTAGTGGGAATACATTTATTTCTAATGTGTTTGACTACCATATAGTTAATAGTGGTAAGAGCATAGGTAGTAACGATATAGGTTAGCTTTAAATAAGCAGGAGTTTAATACCATATAAAATAGGGTAACTAATTTAAAACGGGTAGATGGTATGCTAAAACTCAAATTAACTGTGGTACACATTGCAATGTTTTCTGATTAATATGCTGGTGTGTTTTTTTTGCTTTTACAGGTCAAACACTATAGGACAGTAAACATAAAAGGCACACTTAGTCGGAGAAAATTACATACGTTGTCTATAAAACATGGAAATCTACAAAAAGGTCAATTAAAGTGGAAGAAAGCATGTTAAACTCACAATCAGCTGTATAAATTACAATTCGATAAATCAAAGGTAAAAAAAATACATTATAAAATGTATTGTAGCAACTAAAAAAGGTAGGACTTGTAGTTAAGATTGATGTGAGAAAAAAATTAATTACAACATACAAATAAAGTAATTAACTTCAATATTTTTATAACATGGTAGATAATTAAATTTGCTTCATCTGTATGTACAAATTTGTTAACAATATAGCTAAATGTTTAATTTAGTAGTAAGAGAAAAGTGAAACTGACCATAGATTAAACTGGGAAATTTTGTAATCAATTAACCAAAAGTGAAACTAAAATAAATTCCTAACATTAATTAATATATCCTGTTGGTTCAAGAGCATCGTGACATAATACACGAACCATTTATAGAAGTAGTAATCATTCAAATATTAGGAATGCATTCCAAAGTACATATTAAAAAATATTTGTTCAATATGTAAGAATCCTTAAGAGGAAAATAATGCACGATATTTTTAATTAATAGTTTCCATATACTTCATATTTAATTGAAACTCAACAAATATGAATAAGTCAGACTACGTTTAAAAATTCTGCAGCACGATCCCCTAACTCAGCATCACAATTGTATTATGTATTTATTAAAGCAATACTGCATTTAGGTTTATAAAAGAATTTGGAAAACAATAACTTCATAATAGTTTCTCAATGAAAGTATTCATATGGTACAGTCTTGCAAACCACCAGCAAAGTTAAATATAAATTGTTAGTGTTTCATAACATATATTCACGTGATTATGAACTATTTTGCATAACAGGTATTATGGCAGCATCCGCATACTCCAGAATTAGTGTTCAAAGCATTTAGCATTTCTTAGGTTTGATGTAACTAAGATTCATGCCAGTGATTTATGAAGACTGTTAGCAAACTGTTAAAACTTGTAGAGTAGATGGAAAATAAAGAATGCATTAAAAAATTGCACAAACAAAAGATAAATAATAGTAATGATAACTTTAGAGCATATCAAATAATATATAATTTTTTTGGATAATGTTCTTTTAATCTACTTTTAACAACTTTTCTATTTGGAAAATCCAATAGTTTAAATACTGATATGCTTAAGCAATCAACAAATTTTTTGCTAGTTTTGACCACCACAAAAAAGGAGAAATTTATATTTAAATAAAGGGAAAACAAAAGATATAAAATTAAAATTAGACCTAGAGGCAATCTTAAATATTTTAAGTTAATGATGGGTTAATAAGGTGGAGCAGAAATCATAAAAATGAAATTATTTTTTAAGTTTTGAAAATAAAGCCGCTTTCATTAAAACTCCTATGATGAGTAATTGTCATTTAAAATCAAATGCAAACTAAAAGCTAACAGAATGAAAATTAAAAAAAAAAAAAGGAAAACTGATGTTAACATACCATCAGTTTCCAAACAAACAAATATTATTATCCAAATAAACATCAAAATTCATACGGAAACATGTGCATCATAAATTTATGAAAATCAGAGCATACTTTATCAATTTGAACATAAAGTAAGGATTGAAGAACATAAAATTGACCTAAAAAGTCGAATAAATAAAGATCTTGTAAACAGATTAGTAAATTAGGATGCTGGATATTTTATGGTTAAGATTACGATATTGATGGTGAAATATGCTAGATATTTAAAAAAATAGAGAAATGATAAAATAACGATTTTAATTTCAGAAGAATGAGTAGATAGTTTATGCAGTTAATTTGTAGAATATTGTTAGCAGTGATTAAAGAAGGATGCAAATATTAAAGTTGAAGGTTGGAATTATCAAGAAAAGCACATATAACATTGCTTGTCATCTAGGATGTGAAAAAAAAATTGGAAATGAGGGTTTGGTTTGAGATAGAAAATCAAATGCAGAACAGATCACAAACAGATCTCTCCCTCACCATTTCTTTCACAACGTAACTAATTTGAAGTTCCAACTGGAGTCTAGTAGATTGAACAATTTTAAACAACAACATGAATATATGTGAGTAAAGGAAATTGTTGAAAATGCATGATTCATATCAGAGGAACGTCAACAGAAAGAAAGGAAAGCTACAGCAGTCAATAATATATTCACCACAAATTAAGTTTGAAGATCAAATTAGACCTCTTTAAGAATAGTGAATGAAAACAAAAGGTGGTAGGATAAAAACAAAACCAAGCAGCAACCGCAGTATACATAGCACAATCCTCGCAAAATCTAACCTAGGATTATTTGCTTCATAATATTACCATTGGTGGAAAAATAATAAAAGAGAACTAAAGGAATCAAATTATAATTGAAGTGGCTTACATATGAATAAGAATGACACCCAACAACCTCCTAACATAAATTCACAGATGATGCTAAAACGGAAAAAAAGTGGAGTGAAAAAGTTAAGCAAAATTTACCTTCACTGATGGCGGAAATCAGTGTTGTTGAACAGTAGACTAACCCATTGAGATTCAGCCAAAGATTTTATCGAGACTGTAGGCGACTCGCCTGCTTGAGATAGTGATAGATGGATGCCTATTATTACCGTGTACTGGAAATAAAAGGAAGTTGAAAATAAAATACTTTGTATCCTTTACGTTGAAATAGCAAAAAGTTTAAAATAAAAAGGGAGGAAATTCTTCAATACATGACATTATATAATTTTGAAAAATAATTCAAAAATCATAACATCATTAAATTTAATAGGACAAACTTTAATACATAAAATTAGATGTACTCGGCATTACCACTCAATGGATTATGGAGAGTATATGCAATAAATAGTTCACCTTAATGCATCTCATTTTCATTTAAAATCGGATGACCAAGAAGTTTTAAAAGCAATCCTGGATAACTAATAAAAAACCATGTCATGTTATCAACAAAAATGAATACACCCCCAAATATATAATATTTTTATACGTATATGTAAGTACATATTTTTTCTCTTCTTTTAAGGGATATAGCAATTGTTTGTGCTACTGCTGCTGACAACAGCATGGTGCTTATGCGTATAGCAGTAGTTATTTTGTTGCTATGCGATATCATAGCGCTGTTGTGCATAGTAGTAGCCACACTACTGCTATGCAGCAACATGTGATGTTACTATGCAGCCCAGTATTGCTGTTATGATGTAGCTTGTAGTTCATTTTTAGGGGAAGAGGAAAAGAAAATTGTTTAGGTCTTGGTTGCCAGATATCTTAAGATTGGCAGCTAGCTCAATGTAATATACGATATCATGAAAATTTTAAAAAAAGATAGGTAGGATCAAACTTTGTATAGTATGTGATCTGTATTATGAGAATTAAATACACACTATGTGATGCAAGCATAAATTTCCAATTATCAGAGTGGGCAAAATAAAATCTTATATATTAGCAGATGATAATTAGTAGGTTTGAAGTACTCCTGAGAAAATAATTGTAGTATATAGCTTGTTATAAAAACTTTTCAAGGCACAAAAGGATGCAGTAAAAAGATGGTGTATCTTTGTATGCATGGTTTATTAAGTATATAAGATGGAAGGAATTGAAACTGAATTAAGAGCCAAATTATTTGTAACAGTGGCAAGTGTCCTTATTACAATAAAATCCAAAAGTAGAGTGAAGGAAAAGTAGATGCTCTTTGTATGATCATCAAACTTGGTTGCATAGCAAGCAGGTAGGATAATGTTAGACACAAAAGACGAAAAAAAATATAAGAACATACAAAGTTAAAAACTTGAGACGTTGAAAGACTATGAGCCAACACGATCTTGAAATCTTGTTAATATTTGAGGCAATGTCTGGTTTCCTACATTTATTGAGCTTTCTCTATATGAGGTAACTTTACAGTTCAATGTTCTATTATATATCATCATACATATATATTTCAATCTATACATGGAAAGTTAACGACAATGTTATCAGACAAAACATTTGAACTTCAAGCTCTAGCAAATTCATATAGCCACGTATCATTTTGTTCTCAATTAAAAGATTGAAAACCAGCAATAAACAACAAAAATTCTGGTCAATATTGCATCAGTAGATTCAGTAGATTTATATAGCACGATGAGTCCAAAAAGAAAATGATATATTTATTTTACACGTGACTCTACATCAAGAAAACTGCCTGAAACACAAAACTTGCAAAAGAACAAAAGAACTTTAAAATGTCACAAAATTGGAAATAAAAAATTAATCCAATACATGATGCTATAAAAATTAAATCAAAATCGATAAACTAACGCTGGTCGATTTAACTATTCAAGTTGTATAGAAAAATTGCATAAGGACAAACATGACCCTTCACCAACTACACGCGATAGAGGAAAACGCAGGAAGTAAAAGAAACGTTGGATTGTAAAATTTTAATTGAAGGCAATATATCTTTTTTTTGCAATAGGAATAAAATTAATAAATTACTAATCTGTCAAACATTAAAATTGAAGTTATTAACCCTAATTTAGAACTTTAAATTACAATCATAAATGGAATGTATGAAAGCTGCAATGAAACATCCAAAGATTCAAAGTATATAAGGAAACAGAACATAAAGTGCAAGGGGTACAAACAAAATGCATTAATTCAACAATTATAAAGGTTGATGTAGAAAACCTCATATAATAAAATTAATCATTACTTAAGATCTTTAACTATTTATTCTTTAAAGTTAAATAAACAAAATATAGGATTTGTTAAAAGATTTGTTTGTGTCTCACGTTCTGCCTTGCCTAAAATACAATGATAGCAAAATTACAAACATAAGATCTGTCATAATTTTATTTTTTTTAAAAACTCAAGCAAGCCAAAATGTATAAATGGGTTGCAGTTTAACGATTGAATAACAAATATTTAACAAAATTAAGGGTTAACTGAAAGCGGTATTCATTTTGGTAACACAAATATATACATATTTTTTTAACATTAAAATGCACTATTAATTTGGAATATACCAAAAAGGCTCTATAGTAGAAAGTATTTGCTTTTTAATAATTGATAAATGTATAAACTAACCTATGTAGCTTTAGAAAAAATTTGTCCTTTGAAGATTAATTAACATGGAAACATATCATTTCACACTTCAAAATCCAAAACATCTCTGTTATAATGGAATCTGCTGCACATCCAAACTCAATAATTGTTTCACTATAACAGTATAAATTACCAGGATGCAATTAGTTAGTGTTAGCAAAAGTCGAAGGGTTATGTTGAATGAATTCCATGATAAAATTGACATTATTAACATTTACAAACTGATCTAGTCTGATAAATAAAAGCCAATGTATTCTTGTCTTTCCAAGAGCAGAAGAATGAGTATTTTTATGTTACCAAAAAAATGAAACTTCTTGATCTTTCACTGAATTATAGAGTGCAAGCAGTACTAATATATGTATGTGCACATCACCGGCTATAACGCAAGTTATTTGTTTTCTTTGAGTACTAATATATATAAGGATGCTCAATATGCTACACCAACAAATCTGTCATCGTTAGTTGAACCCAAAATTGCATAATATTATAGTTTAGGACCTAAACATGTGACATCTTATTATCTTTCCATACATGTGTCAATTCAATGTATTATATATATATCTTAATGCATACTGATTATATATGTAAATAGATTAACTAAAAAATTGAAGTGATAAATAACTTTCCAAATTCATCATCTAGATAATATGATTATATATTTGGTAATAGGTGGCAGGATTTAGAATTTCTTAATGATTGTTATGTTGATTTATTTTTCCACAAAAACTGAGCAATCAACATGAAATGAAACTTACCATGGTATTAACAATTCATCCTGTAACAACTATTGTTATGTAATCAATTATCATAATATCAAATCGATAAAACCAAAATACATCACGACATTGATAAAAGAAATATTTGAATGGACCGTTTTTAAAACTAACATCTTTCTCCTGTTATATAGAATCAATTTTAATTAATCACCCTAGACTTTCATGAAGGAAAACCAAGATAATGATGACCATGACCAAACCAAAATGAATGTTCAACTACAAAGGATACCAAATAAAATGTTCAAGTCCAACTTTTTATCAATTTATATGCATATGTGAAATTGATGTCAAAATCATGACATGTATGTCTTATTGGTTAAAAAAATTATTCATACTAACTTGCCGTGGGGAGATATTGTAGTTTTATATTTCAGTTTCTTTGATAAACAAATAAATGACTACTGCTCATCCTGTTTGTATTGAAGAAATCTATAATTTAAAATCAAATTTATTTATAACTTAGAAAATATAACTATTCTTTATCAAATTAGTTCAGTTATTTTTTCTGTCTACTTATCAGAAAATTTAGCTTACTATATCAAACTATAACATTGAATTCAAAATGAAATTTGTACTTTTGTTCTTAATGTTGAACTGAAACTGAATTTGTCAGAATAACAATCATCCAGCCTAATTTAACAACGCCTAGCCATTTTTCTTTTCGAATTGATTTTCTCAATAACAAATAAAAAACTGAAGCAGTTTGTACTAAAAAAAATCATTACTAATTGGGTGATCATTAAACAAATTTGAAGCTGATATACCAGGACCAACAGTTTTTAGCAATGAAAGCCCTTTATGATAGTTGTTGAATCCAATTTCAGATATACATGGTAACATACTAACACAAAAATAAACTTTGTTTTGTGATTTTTAAATTAGTGACTATTTGGTTTGCAATTCAAAATGCCTATATGAAAAAACAATTTGGATTTCTCCGTAAAATTATATCATGTAGATTTTATACTAACATTCATGAATTTATTTCCGCTACATAGAATAAAATATACATAGTTTTTAATTGTATTTTTTAACTTATCACCAAATCGATCAATTGTAACATTTAGAGAGGGAAATACATGAGGAAAAAAATGTAAATACCTCCCTTGCTTTGATGTTTCAATCACCATTTATTCCTCCAAGCATTTTGAAATTGCCTTATCCTGTCAAAATGAGTAGCAGGTTTCATTTCACAGGCAATAACATGTAATAAATCTAACTATTGTAGGTTAGCAAATCTATAGTAAGCAGAAATATGTTAGAAGTCCATACAAATCGAAAATAAAGACGATTATTTGGAATGTGCTTTCTATATTTTTTGTTTCAAAGCTTATAAATTTAGGTTCAAATAACAACCGTTTAACATTGACATACAATATACGCTCGAACCATGCCACAGATTAAAGCAGTTGGATATCAGCAATGTTAATTACTGCATTGGTGAATTTCATTGCTGATGCAAACACAAGTTGGGAACAGACTGAAAAGCTTAACACAGTGCCCAATTAGATTGATTCAAGAAGACATATTCAAAATACTCAAGGGTAAGGCAATACAATAGGTTAAGGTTTAGTAATAATCATTTTGAAGATTAAATTTCATAACATATATGCTTGGGAAAAAAATGTTTTATGATTCGTGTTTACAATTTTCCAACTGTTATAGGTGAGTCCCTATCAGATTAACATGCCACCATTAGGGAAACACTCAGAGGGCACATGAAACAATAGTTCCTTTTGTTCATAAGCATGTACAGATATGAAAGTCGTTGTTAGAAATCAAATGATTTTCATCACAAAGCCAGCCGGAGACATAACTATTAATAGCATTTTAACTCAAATACACGTCATGTGGCCTGCAAATGCATATTTTGATGCTAAAGTAGAAATTGAAAGCCATTTTGTTTTAGCATGGAAAAATAAGTTTTAATAAAATAGTTGCAAAGCTAAAATATTCGGGTTCATTGTTAATTAGCAATCCACAGCCAAAAAAATTAGTTCAGGTTTATACATGGAGTACTCATGATATATTCAAACGACAAACGAAATAAAAATTCCTTTTGTTCTTAATCATGTATGGTTTGAATGTCAATATTATAAATCCAATGTTTATTTGATCACAAAGCCATCTCGAGGCATAACTATTAGTGGCATTTTAATTCGGATCTACAACATGTGGCATGCAGATCATTACATTTTATACCAAAGTGTAACGTAATACCCTTTATGCTTTAGAATGGAAAAATAAAACTCCAGTACAATACTTGGAAATAAAAAAAAAATCAAATTCATCGTTATTTAGCAATCGACAGCCATAAAGCTTTTTTCGGATTCACATATGGAGCAAACACGACAGAAGTTTAGATCAAAAAAGAAAAAGAACATACAGTCTAGTAAAACAAAGTGATTATAATTTTTGTGCACTTCGTTCCACTGAACAGAACCCATAGTTTTCAAAAACTTTGTCAGGACTGTTTCAAAGTTGACATAAAAAAAGTTCCACCTAGTAAAGATGCATAGCATCTACAAATAATTCATGTTATACTTGAACATACAACAGTTTAAGTTAGTATGCATAACATATGTAGTTATCATAAGCAGTCCACTATCAAACATCTGAGCAAACTGATGAAAACATGCCTCTATAAATGAACCCTAAGTAGTCGTACAAAACAAAGGCAATATAAACTTCATGAAATTACCTATAGGTACTTCTACAGATCGATATTATCAGTTGACCTATGCAAGCACATTACTGTTGTTTTAAGAATACACGAAATCTTAGTTATGGATCAAAGTCTCCCGATAGAGCAAAAATTAAAAGTCCCAAACACCTAATACACTAATTTATAGCTTACAGCAAATTGAACAGAGCAAAAAAAAGTGCCTACGATAACTAAAATCGACAACCGTGAAGATGGTTGGCCAGCAACAGGGTGCCAAGCTACAGCTATAGCCTTGAAATTAGGAAGTTGATCCACATCTGGAAGGAGGACGTCGTCTGGTGGGAGAGAACAAAATTCTAGGGTTTTTGAGAAAGGAAAACGGGCTGCGGAGTAATTTTTGGGGCGAAAGTGTTTGGGATACGGGAGGCTCACATCTGGAAGGAGGACGTCGTCTGGTGGGAGAGAACAAAATTCTAAGGTTTTTGGGGCGAAAGTGTTTGGGAAACAGGAGGCTGTAAAGGCGAGAAAGGAAGAGTACTGAGAGAGGGGAAAGAATTACGTGACGCTGCTTCGGGATAGTCGAGACTCTTCAGTTGCCAAATTTCAAGGAGGCATCTGTGAGCTTGAAAGTGAACTCACTAATAATAATATAGTATAGATTAGTATATTCAAGTTAGTAGAAAGTGCAAGTTTATAGATGTTGTATGCGTCGAATGTATAGTTCTAGTAGTAAATTTCAGGGCAGTAGTAGTCACTACATGGTTAGTAGCTGAAGCTGGATATATCTGTGTGTTATTTCTTTTTCACATTTACGTTTTCGTCTTATTTATCCGTTTCTCTACAAGATAGTTTAAATACCCTATTAACCCCCCTCTAGGGTTTATTGCATGATCCTAACAATGGAAGGCTCACTTCGGAGTTGTTGTATTAAATTACCATTGGGACTGTCTTTTCCTTATTTAAGAAGTATTTAGTGGTCGGGATTTCCTTTTGGGTAGTAAAGTGCTTACACACACACACAAATATATATACATACAAATATATATATACATACATACATACATACATACATACATACATACATACATATATATATATATATATATACCTCAAATGAGGTTGGATATATCATACTCACAAGTGGAACCAAAAGAATAATCTCGTGAGTGGTGCATGTAACACTTAAATAGAAATCAATCGACATAAACTAGTATTATGGATAATGTATGAAATTTTTTAGTCATCAAAACATTGTTCTGACCCCCTTCTCGTTACAACCCACGGGGTAGGTTTAAGGGACAAGTTACTGGTGTAATACTGGAACGGTAGGTGGAGAGGTCTTCTCATTCATGTTAGGCACTAACAAGGCAACTTGATATTCAAAGAATAATATTGATTCCAAGGTAGTAGCCTTAGTCGGTGTATATGTTTTATTATATTTTACTATTCCATTGTGAGTTTGCTCTCCAATATACATATGATTATTACAGTTAACAATTCCAAGGTACCAAGGATCGATTTAGTTGAAATTCAAGCTCATTAAGGTACGGGTTGTTATAGGGCTACTATGGGCACCATGGATTACATACTCGTAGTTATTGGATAAATATAGAATGACTCATTTGAGAGTTTTTTGTTGATTAATAACAACTATGTCAAATTGAAAATCTTAAGGTAATGATGTTACATGGTTCCATCGACTTGAGAATACTGTGGAACTTCAATGACAATGCTCCACTTTGATTATAGATAAATCATGGCACGATGATCCATCGAGTGACAATAGTTGGGTCTAAGTTGAAGAATTATAATTGGCTACCCAGTAGAGAATTCGCTTCCTAACTTGTATGAGGTTAGTATCATGGTCAATTGTAATCAACTTAAAATCAAAATCTCTAGCCAGAGTAGAATGGTTAATAATAAATGTTATTATTAAACCAAGGACTTTGTTTACAGACTAATCAAGTTGAATATGGATAACATTGGAGCTTTGATCAATTAAAATTCTATACATCCTAGAGTGATATTGTGTTGGCAAGAGAACGTGTGTAAACTATTGTCTATATTGGTACCAATTAAGATAAAATAAAATATGATTTTTATAAAAAGATCTATAGGTGATGAAATCGGCCAAACTGTCTCACCACTAGTTAAGATGACGTGTGAACATTAATATTTGAATTTTTCAATATTAATCACTGAATGAATATTCATCTTTGAGTTACACAACCGTATTTGTAAATTCTTTGAAACACATGATTTAATTAATTTACAAAATGTTGTAAATAAATTAAATTAATTACTTTAAGATATATTGATTACTGTTTAATTTATTTGATGTTTTGGAGTTGTTTGAAATTATTTGATGCATATATGAAATTTAGGTTTGTGCTTATTGATATACGGTATCACTGTGACATTAAACGGGTTTATATACAAAATAATTGCCTGAAGGGATTTTTAGAAACTTTTTGTTATATGATGATATTCTAGAGCTAGTTGTGATGGCCCGTCTTTTCGACCCCCAAACGTCGACGCTAATACATCCATGGTATTCTTGTTCCGAACATCCAACTGTTGGAAAGACAGATTGTTAGGGTGAAAAAAATAGAACAAGAAAGAAGGAACACAATATCAGAATCTCACAACGGAACGATAACATAGAATATCAAAAGATAATACAAAACTGTCACTCTAAGATACACAACATTTCAGAGTTATCATTCTAAATACTATCATCAGCCTAGACAGTTATAACATTATGTCCTCACAAATGCTGATACATATATAATAGTAATACAACATAAATAAGAATACTACAGTAGGTAAAAGCATCTAGCTCGTCTTCTCGAGCTCCAAAGAACATCAACGAAAACCTGTCTTTCTAAGACTTGTAACGACCCGCTATTTTGAACCATTCAAATCGATAATAAACCACACATGTCAGACTTGAATTGCTCAAAATAATAGACTGTTATTTATATTTGGCAAATTTTAGCATATACAGTAAATAAATCAATCACAGAATCACAAACACAGAGTAATACAACAATACGTAGCGCAATAGATAAATAGTAGTTCATGAAGATACTACAAAATCAGAGTGTAAAGCAAATACAACAAAAATCCTAAATACAAAGAAGTCTCTAATACATAAGAAAATGACAAGTCTGAACATAGATAACTGGAAATAACTGAGATAACTGAAAAGCTGAATAGATAATAGGTAGATCTCCAAGCAAAGCTCCAAGCTCCAAAGGTAAGTCTCAAATGTTGTAATACTTAGGTTGACCCGAGCATAAAGTAAACTATAAAACACTCGAGTCAGGATTAACAATCTTATGCAAGTAAACCAACTCTAGTGAAATGTCAAAATGAAATGCAATAACTTAAAGAATGTTTGGGATTTCCATCCTTTAAGGATCCGTGGAACTATCTACATACATAATACAATACGGTACATAAATAATGTCTACAGTAAAGTAAAATATTAAATTATGTTATATATTAAAATAAATATATTAATTTAAATATTTTAAACATAATATATTTTATTTTTATTAAATATTTTAAACTAAATCTTATATTATGAAAGAAAGATAAAAGTAAATAAAGTTATAAGTAAAACCTTAAAATTTACATTCTAAAACTTACTTATAAATTTAGAATTCTTAAAACATATAATTTTAAAATCTAAATTTCACATATATGTTTCAAAATAAAATCTTTATATTAAATTTAAAAATCATTTTCCTTTTTTTTCAAACACATCTTTCCAAAATTTCAGAAATCACTTTAAAAACAGACCACCGATGTCTGTATATAGTTCTCTATCCTAGGGTCAAGTGATACAGATATTTATCATTTCAATCTGCAAAAATTTAAAATTTACGGGTATATATCATTTCGATCCGCAGTCCCAAATTTTCAAAATCAATAAAAACTGCATGGGTTTATCATTTCAACCCATAACGATTTTTCCCTATTCTAAAGATCATTTGGGTATGTATCATTTTAACTCACAGGGAACTCCTAAAACAAAGGGAACTTGCAGCATGATTTACATAAAATAAATAACACAATACAAAATCATACATAACAATTTACGTAAGATGGCGTATAACTTACATAATGAATCACATAACATAACATATTACTTACATAACTAATTACATACAATAACACATAATTACATACAAACTACATAATATAGCATATATGCATATTTAACATGGAAGGTGACATAAGATTCCTACCATAACATAACCCAATATGCAACCATTTTTAACACAACAATTTAGGTGATTTCCAACATAACACATATATGCATATAAATTTTATTCTTTTTCTTTTTTTCCTTTTCTTTTCTTTTCTCATTTTCACACATAAATTTCATATAACATACTAATGGAAAATTCTATCACAAAAGTGTCAACCTTTAAATCAATATAACATTTTCCTTTTTTTTCTTTTCAACATAGCAATTTAATATTAACATCATGAAGCATATTAATAACCAAATCATCACATCTATTTTTATAAATAAACAACATAATATCAATAACAATAATCATGTCAAAATAATAAGGGAACATAGGTGAACATATATCATATCAAATCATAACCAAACTACGCAAAATTTCTTAACTATTGCAACATTTCAATAACATATCAATTGATATTCATTCACTTAGCATAAGATTATAAATCGTGAGTGAATAGCTCACCTTTCGAGGCTAGGAAATTTTTGACAAAACAAAGCTATGAAATTTGAATCTTAATTCCATAGCAACGCAAGTTAAAATCGATGGATCACCAAAATAGAAATATGTAACCTTTGTTTTTTTATGAAACAGAAGAGAAAAGAGACAAAGAGGGCTCGGCCCAGGGTAGGAAATAGGCTCGGCTATAGGGTTTTTAGGAGGGTTTGGGTGTGGCGTAGGTGAGCTAAGATGGAGGAGTGGTTGTAGCTAAGGCTAAGGAGGAGATGGTGGTTGAATTGGTGGAGTTGTGGGGAGGTAGGGCTCGGCTATGGCTAAGAGAAGAGGGGTAGGGTTTTGGTTTTGGGTGGTGGTTGGTGGCCGAAAGAAGGAGGAGGAGAAGAGGGCTTGGATGGTGGAAGAGAGGGTGGCACAAGGAGGAGGAAGGAAGGATTGAAGGAGAGGAGGAAAGAGTTTTGATTTGTGAGGTTTTGGAGATTTGAGATATAGGACTTTTTGTAAATTTTGAGAGGAAGAAGGAAGTGTGTTGAGAAAGTTTTCTAAAGAGAAATTTATGTATGTAGAAGTTAGTCAGAAGGAAAAAAATGATCGTATGCATAGGAATAGACACAAGTCTCCTGGTATGGTTAGAGTCTCTTGGTTAACCAAGGCCCATTAGACCAAACAAAACCCATTAGGACTTAGCTAAATTTCACAACTAAACACCACAAACTTATGTCAGTTTTTCACAGAAATTCAAATATTTAGAGCAATAAAAATTGATTTTGACGAAACAAAAAGTGGAGAAAAGATCAGAATTCAGTCTAGTATCGTATAAAAAGAATAAAATTTTAAAATTCAAATTTAAAATTTTCAACCAAAGGTCAAATTTTGACAAGTTTGACCAAAATTTAAAATTTTTAGAAAATTTTCTATTTCATTGAATTTGGAAAAATATATTATTCAATTTTCCAAAATTTGTTCTTTAATTTTAACCTTTAAATTTCATTTAAATTCAAATAATAATATATTTTAAGATTGACTGAATTGAACCTCCATTTTATTAACATTGGTTTGTCTTCATTCAAATGTTCATTTTATTCAATTCAACATATGTTGCTTATTCTTGACTGAATCAATTACCATATGTTTCTCTTTACCTTAATTACAATATTTAATTCCAATTAATTCAATATTACATTTCCAATTGAATGTTTGTTACACACTAATTGTTTATTTTCATTAAATAATTCAAACAAAGTTTTATCCTTTTATTTCGATTTACATGTTCTTTATATTACAACAAATTTCTCTTTCAATTAAAACATATGTTTCCTTTTTATTTCCTCAACTTCCTCTTTTATTTTAATTCAAACATATGTTTCTATTATTACGTCCATTAATTACAATTAATAATTCAATTACATTTAATTCCATTGATTACAAAATAAATTCCAAAGTGGATTAATCAATGGGATGAGGAATAAATCAATTGGTACAACTTAGTAATTCATATCTATTTATTTATTGTTTATATAAGGAATATATATTTACTTACCAAAATAATTGATTTCTTATTGTATGCTAACATACTTAGAATTTTGTTCATCCCAATCTTTAGTAACATTTATTGTTACAGTTAATTGAAATTGCACTAATACAATTGTCAATTATATTCAATCAATATTATTAAATTATATTCTAATACGCATTACCACCTTCCATTTCATTAAAGATTAGTTGTTTTAGAATTTTACCTAAGATCATGTTTTATATTCTAACAAATTTATTATTTTTTTACAATAGTAATTGAAAACTCTTAATTTCTAAACATATTCTATTCAACAATTATAATTAATATTTTTTAAAAATGTGTTCAAATTTACGAGTCGTTATACTCTTCCCTATAAAAAAACTTTTCGTCCCCGAAAAGGATCGAGGTGGTCGAATATAAGAAAACAGAAAGATAAGATAGATTCGAAATGAATAGTACTAGATACAATCAATTAATTCAAAACCATATAAATTTCATTTCGAATGTTAACTTTATACATTTTTTTTACTTATTAACATCCATTTATTATTATCATTCTAATTAACTCACTTTCAATTAATTTACATTCATATCCAATTTATTTGCATTAAGCTTATTTACTTCTTAATTGATTAACATTCACTTATTATTCATCTCGTTAATCATTCAATGGATTTATATTCAATTCATTCAATTTTAATTGATTTACATTCAATTAATTTGGTTTCAATCCATTTTTATTCAATCAATAAATATTCATTGCATTCACATTTGATTGATTCCAATTTAATGTATTTACATTCAACTGATTTTTCTATTATTTACATTTGTTTCATCCACATTTAATAGGTTTACATTCAATTGATTCACTTTCAATTTATTAACATTAGTTACAAATTTTTTTTTTCATGCTTACTTATTCATATTCAATGAATTCTCGTTCCATTAATTTCCGTTCTATTATGTCCAATTAACTTACATTCAATTATTAACGTTCATTATGTTCACCCTATTTATTTACACTAGTGCGAACCCGTGCTTCGCACACGGATGTTGAAAAAATATTGTTGTTGCATAGGTCATATCCAAATGTATAAGAAATTTAATACGGTGGTAATGAAAAAACATTGTTGAACGATAGTGTTACATCATGAATAACAATTTGGTAGGATAAAGAATACATAGATATATTTGGTTATGATAATCACAATTAAAATCGAACAAAACAATTACAGTGAATATGTTAAAGTTCACAGACTATTTAGAGGATAATGTGTTAAAAATTTATCCGCTAATGCATAGATATATTAACTATGGCATATAACGCCAATGTTGTTGCTTTTGCAATTATGTACATAGCTGCTTCAATGTGCATAGATGTGGTTAAAGTATTCACTATGAACTGCAGACACAAAGACACAGTGCAGTTCCATTCAATTAAATAAGAGTAATAAAAGTTTTTTGCAATGGGGAGAAATATAGTAATAGGATGAAATTTGTAAACAGTCAGGAAAAGTATTTGTCAACAGCTGAAAAAAGGGAGCAAAAGAAAAAAGAAAAAAAGCAACAGATGTAGTACAGGGGAAAAGTAGTAAAACAGAAGATTCAATTGAAATAGAAATGATGATGCAATAAGAAAATAACATGGGTTCCAATATAAATTACTATTGTTCACCGAATCTGATCTATGTCGATGCAGGGTACAAAACATGACATACAACTGGTCGCAGTAACCAATATTTGAAAACATCCAAAACATACAGAAGAGAACAATTGTGAGAAGTCCATTCATTTTTTAGCCTCAGAAATAACTGCTAGCAACGCGTGTATGATATTGGCTTGAGCGCAAATAGGTGATGTTTTCTTGGCCTTAATAGATGCATTACATCAGTCAATTATTTTAACCATTGAAGGTATTTGTACCTACAGCCAAAAAAGGCAAAAGTGTCATTGATGCAGTATTATTACTAAATTCTCACACTGCTCGTCTGACCTATTAACTATATCTAATAATCAAACTATGACTACATAATCATCTATACAAAGATACATTCATCAATTGTTTTCTAGAAGTTTTCCGATGGTGGTGGTGCAAGTGATTTTAGAATTTACTGCAAAAAATAAAAAATAAACTCTTTTAGGTGGTTATCAACATTATTCTCACTACAACACATGTTTTGACCCAGCACTTAAACTGTGCATCTACCTTAAGCCCGAATACAACAACTTATATGCTTATTGTATTATTGATCATCGTAATTGTAAACGAAATTGAGTAAACTTAGCCAAATTATGTCATCAAACCTGGAAGCAATGTATTAAACGCTGAGCTGCACGGTTGAATCAAGCATTAATTATGTGAAGTCATTATTTAATCATCTCAAGCTATCAAAAATCAAAATTCATTTTTCAATTATATTTTCATAATGAAGTTAAATAACTATCGTTAACGTCAAACAAAATTATTACTACAGCTAAATTAGTATTGCATTACACAAATGCAGTTAATATTCAAAAACAATAATTGCTTAATTCCAAAAATACTGCAAAATAATAACCGCTTTTGCTTAATGCATTTAAATTTTAACTATAGTAAGCTCGAATAAATCATCGTGTACAACCAAAATTATTACTGCATCACATAAATATAGTTGAAATATTCGATTTCTACCATGCATAATTCAAAATTGTCATTAAATTATAACTGCATTTTATTAATGTAGTTAAATTTTAATTGTATTAAGATTGAATAAATTCCTGAAATGTAGCCAATTTATTACTTCATCACATAAATGTGGTTATAGTTAAATTTACCCAAAACTTGTTGGTAAATTATAATTGCATTTTCTTAATTTCATTAATTTATAACTATTTTAAAATTGAATAAAATTATCAAATATAGTCAAAATCATCAATAGTAAATGCAATAAAAAAATGCTAACGTAGTTAAATTAATTCAAAAAATGCCTATAAATTATTACACCATTTTTTGATGGGGTTAAATTATAACTGCACTAAGTTTGAATACTATCAAACACAATCAAGATTATTACTTTATTACATAATGTAGTTACAATATTCAAAGGCAACCATAATTGTATAATTCAAAAAAAATATTCCTTTCAAATATGTTAAAAGATAATAAATACATTATAATAATCTAGGTAAAACTACTATGTAATGTTTATGATCATCATAATAATGCTGTTACAGAAACGCGGTACACAGCGGTGACACAAAATAATTGTGCAATTAAAGCTGCTATATAAAATTATGATTTTAAAAAATTTATTTTTAGCTATCAACAATGGATATCATTGGAAAGCAAATTAAATTTGAGATTTAATAGTGAAAACGATTCTTAAATCCAATCAATGTAGAAAAAGCTATCACATTCTAAAGTTTGGAATATAAAGAAATTAAAAATGTGACTGTTCAGTTGCCAAATTTCAAGGGGGCCTGTGTGAGCTTGAAATTCAACTCATTAATAATAATATAGTATAGATTCGTTTACAATCATATTTTTTATTCTCTTTCACATTCAAATTTATTTATGATCACTTATTTTATTTCATTCACATAGTATGTTTTCTTTAATGTCAATATCACTTAATTAACCATTCAAATTTACTTAAGTTTAATATCAACATTACATATTTTTGCCTATCCAAAATGTTTAACCACATTCTTATTTTGGTTTTTACTTCCTATTTTCTCAAGTTTCAAGTTATAGCTTATATATATTCCAAATTTCTTACATCTCTACTTAATTAACTTTCATTCATAATTTATTTACATTCACCTTATCTTTATAACTTAAGTTCATTTATTATTATTATTATTATTATTATTTTTCAAAACAAATCCTATTTTATTTAACTCATTTCATTTATTTAATCCATTTGACTTCACTTAAGTTAATTCCACTTCATAATTCTATTTCAACCATTCTTTGTAATTTACCTTTGTATCGCAAAATAGTTTACAAAATATAAATTTATTTATTACTTGTTTAGTTTCTTAAGTTCATATTCATTTTCTTAAATAACATTCTCCTCCTATTATTCAATTTATTTCACTTAACATTTCTTGTAACATAGATTAAGTGTATAAACATTCATTATAACAACTCAATTTTTTATTTATAACTTTCCTTAATAAATTTCACTTTGGACATCTTATTACTTACATTTTACAATTTACCTTTTATTTACAATATTTTTATTAAGCAAAAATTTAGTTTGGACATTTTTATTACTTAAGTTTCCTCTTGTATACCCTTCAATTACATATTCATGCTAACATTTTAACTTTTTAAAAATTTTAGGTAAGTTATATTTGTTTTAGAATGCAATTGAGTATTATACAAATTAATTTTATCCTAGTTCAAGTATTTCAAGTTGTTTCAATTTCATTTCTCATTTTAGACACTCCAATTATTCAGAAATTTTACTTCATTTCAATAATGGAAAACCATCAGTTAACATAACTTAAGAGTTTAATTTTCGGTTTCACTTCAACCCATCTTAAAATAAATATATGCATATATACTTTTGTATATCAAATCATACTTAAGAAATTCAAATCAAAATCCAATTTCCAAAATAAAAGTGTATCAAAGTTACCAAGTGGTCTCCCCCACTTTAAGACTCGAAAACGAATGTTGATGATGCTGCAGTCATTACCGAAATTATTTTTCAACGACAAATAAGAAGAGTACTGACTTGCTTCTTTTAAAATTCTTTTGGAAACACTACTTGAAAATACCTTCAAATAATATTAATATTATTTTTATTTTATTTTTTTCAAACTTTGAAAACCAAATTTTGAAAAGCACAAAAATTTAATTCTCAAATCCACAATTTAATTTTATTTCATTTGCAAATCAGATTTATAACCATGTTTATAAAATTTCATCTCCTTATAACATACAACAATAATTACCGATTTAGGAGTGCTAACAAAACAATAAATGATAATCTAATATTATCATTTTCAACAACCAATTCATTTAACTATCTAATTTTAGAAAATTATACTTTTATATATAAAATATAATCATACTTAACAAACTAAACGATACGATATAAAACAATTTTTATAAAATTAACAAATACGCTCTCTCATAGGATGATTCAAAAATGGATTTTAGAACAAATATAGAGATTCAAATTTAGAGGGACCCTAATTAAAGAGAATCCTAACTAAGAAGATAGGCTCGATAGGAAATATGATTCCACAATTGATTCTACTCATTCTAGGGCATTGCTACCTTATTTCTAATGAGTTTTTACTTCATAAGCTAAGTTTTGCCTAAACCTGGCTCTGATACTAACTGTAACGACCCGCTATTTTGAACCATTCAAATCGACAATAAACCACACATGTCAAACTTGAATTGCTCAAAATAACAGACTTTATCTATATTTAGCAAAACGTAGCATATACAGTAAATAAATCAATCACAGAATCACAGATACAAAGTAATACAACAATATGCAGCGGAATAGATAAATAGTAGTTCATGAAGCTACTACAACATCAGAGTCTAAAGAAAATACAACAGAAATCCTAAATACAAAGAAGTCTTTAATACATAAAAAAATGACAAGTCTGAACATAGATAACTGGAAATAACCGAAATAACTGAGATAACTGAAAAGCTGAATAGATAAAAGATAGATCTCCAAGCAAAGCTCCAAAGGTGAGTCCTAAATGCTGTAATACTTTGGCTGACCCAGCATAAAGCAAAACACAAAACACTCGAGTCAGGATTAACAATCTTATGCAAGTAAACCAACTCAAGTGAAATATCAAAATGAAATGCAATAACTAAAAGAATGTTTGGGATTTCCATCCTTTAAGGATCCGTGGAACTATCTACATACATAATACAATATGCTACATAAATAATGTCTACGTAAAGTAAAATATTAAAATAGGTTATATATTAAAATAGGTTAATATTAAAATAGATATATTAATTTAAATATGTTAAACATAATATATTTTATTTTTATTAATTTTTTAAAATTAAATCTTATATTATGAAAGAAAAAAAAGTAAATAAAGTTATAAGTAAAACCTTAAAATTTACATTTTAAAACTTACTTATAAATTTAGAATTCTTAAAACATATGATTTTAAAATCTAAATTTCACATATATGTTTTAAAATAAAATCTTTATATTAAATTTAAAAATCATTTTCCTTTTTTTTCAAACACATCTTTCCAAAATTTCAGAAATCACTTTAAAAATAAAGCACCGGTGTCCGTATATAGTTTTCTATCCTAAGGTCAAGTGATACGGATGTTTATCATTTCAATGCGCAAAAATTTAAAATTTACGGGTATATATCATTTCAACCCGCAATCCCAAATTTCCAAAGTCAATAAAAACCGCTTGGGTTTATCATTTCAACCCATAACGATTTTTCCCTATTCTAAAGATAATTCGGGTATGTATCATTTCAACCCACAGTGAATTTCTAAAACTAAGGGAACTTGCAGCATGATTTACATAAAATAAATAACATAACACAAAATCATACATAACAATTTACATAAGATGGCACATAACTTACATAATGAATCACATAACATAACATATTACTTACATAACTAATTATATACAATAACACATAATTACATACAAACTACATAATATAGCATATATGCATATTTAACATGGTAGGTGACATAAGATTCCTACCATAACATAACCCAATACGCAACCATTTTTAACATAGCAATTTAGGTGATTTCCAACATAACATATATATGCATATAAATTTTATTCTTTTACTTTTTTTCCTTTTTCTTTTCTTTTCTTTTCTCATTTTCACACATAAATTTCACATAACATACTAATGATAATTTCCATCACAAAAGTGTCAACCTTTAAATCAATATAACATTTTTCTTTTTTTTCTTTTCAACATAGCAATTTAATTTTAACATCATGATGCATATTAATAACCATATCATCACATCTATTTTTATGAATAAACAACATAATATCAATAACAATAATCATGTCAAAATAATAAGGGAACATAGGTGAACATATGTCATATCAAATCATAACCAAACTACGCAAAATTTCTTAACTATTGCAACATTTCAATAACATATCAATTGATATTCATTCACTTAGCATAAGATTATAAATCGTGAGTGAATAACTCACCTTTCGAGGCTAGGAAATTTTTGACAAAACAAAGCTATGAAATTTGAATCTTAATTCCATAGCAACGCAAGCTAAAATCGATGGATCACCAAAATAGAAATATGTAGCCTTTGTTTTTTTATGAAACAGAAGAGAAAAGAGACAAAGAGCGCTCGACCTAGGGTAGGAAATAGGCTCAGCTATAGGGTTTTTGGGAGGGTTTGGGTGCGGCCTAGGTGAGCTAAGATGGAGGAGTGGTTGTAGCTAAGGCTAAGGAGGAAATAGTGGTTGAATTGGTGGAGTTGTGGTGAGGTAGGGCTCGGCTATGGCTAGGAGAATAGGGCTAGGGTTTTGGTTTTGGGTGGTGATTGGTGGCCGAAAGAAGAAGGAGGAGATGAGGGCTTGGATGGTGGAAGAGAGGGTGGCACAAGGAGGAGGAAGGAAGGATTGAAGGAGAGGAGGAAAGAGTTTTGATTTGTGAGGTTTTGGAGATTTGAGATATAGGACTTTTTGTAAATTTTGAGAGGAAGAAGGAAGTGTGTTGAGAAAGTTTTCTAAAGAGAAATTTATGTATGTAGAAGTTAGTCAGAAGGAAAAAAATGATTGTATGCATAGGAATAGACACAAATCTCATGGTATGGTTAGAGTCTCTTGGTTAACCAAGGCCCATTAGACCAAACAAAACCCATTAGGACTTAGCTAAATTTCACAACTAAACACCACAAACTTATGTCAGTTTTTCACAGAAATTCAAATATTTAGAGCAATAGAAATTTGATTTTAACGAAATAAAAAGTGGAGAAAAGATCAAAATTCAGTCTAGTATCGTATAGAAAAAATAAAATTTTAAAATTCAAATTTAAAATTTTCAACCAAAGGTCAAATTTTGACTAAGTTTGACCAAAATTTAAAATTTTAGAAAATTTTCTATTTCATTGAATTTGGAAAAATATATTACTCAATGTTCCAAAATTTGTTCTTTAATTTTAACCTTTAAATTTTATTTAAATTCAAATAATAATATATTTTAAGATTGACTGAATTGAACCTCCATTTCATTAACATTGGTTTGTCTTCATTCAAATGTTAATTTTATTCAATTCAACATATGTTGCTTATTCTTGGCTGAATTAGTTACCATCTGCTTCTCTTTACCTTAATTAAAATATTTCATTCCAATTAATTCAATATTACATTTCCAATTGAATGTTGGTTACACACTGATCGTTTTATTTTCATTAAATAATTCAAACAAAGTTTTATCCTTTTATTTCGATTTATATTTTCTTTATATTACATCAAATTTCTCTTTCAATTAAAACATATGTTTCCATTTTATTTCCTTAACTTCCTCTTTTATTTTAATTCAAGCATACATTTCTATTATTACGTCCATTAATTACAATTAATGTTCTCTTTCCTTTTATTTGAAAGATTTCAATTACATTTAATTCCATTGATTTCAAAATAAATTCCAAAGCGGATTAATCAATGGGATGAGGAATAAATCAATTGTTACAACTTAGTAATTCATATCTATTAATTTATTATTTACACAAGGAATATAAATTTACTTACCAAAATAATTGATTTCTTATTGTATGCTAGCATACTTAGAACATTGTTCATCCCAATCTTTAGTAACATTTATTGTTACAGTTGATTGAAATTACACTAATACAGTTGTCAATTATATTCAACCAATATTATTAAATTATATTCTAATACGCATTACCACCTTCCATTTCATTAAAGATTAGATGTTTTTGAATTTTATCTAAGATCATGTTTTATATTCTAACAAATTTATTATTATTTTTTACAGTAATAATTGAAAACTCTTTATTTCTAAATAGATTTTTTTCAACAATTTTAATTAATATTTTTTAAAAATTTGTTCGAATTCACGAGTCGTAACATGACTACTCGAAAGAAAACCCATAGACATAAGGTAAATATAAAACCATGAGTCAGACATATGTCTGGTATGAGAATGCAAAAAATACGCGATCAACATATAATAGTACTTTTGAGACCATATGAATCACCGTAACGATTATCCCCTCAAAAGAACCAAACTCATTTAATAAGTACATAAGATGATGTAATAAATAAAAAAAATAGCCGTGCTGCATGTACACCACAACAATATTAGGTATACAATCAATACAGCTAAGGCATGTTCGTATACGTGTAAGGATTTCCATAGAGACACCCTCAGTACACTGAGGCGGATCTCCTGCACAAGGATCAGAGATATCCTTCCAAGGTCATATATCTCTAGATAAAATATACAATAGGGAAGCCATAGCTGGTCCACGCTTAATCACGTAGCTCCGAGTATCATCGTTCTCGCATGCATATCTAAAAGTGTCATTAGATACAGGCTGATATACCCATGGGTTCGCTAAACCCCTGGGCTATGCCCTCTACTCTGGTTTTTATCATTACCAATGGTGAAGTCACGTTCCACATCTCATCGTACAAGTCATCATCACTCTAACAGATCTCGAATCTCTCTCGAGATTCTAGCATCTCAAACAGTCCACGAATCACTACATGGATTCAAGCATCTTGAACATATCACGTATATGGTTTTGAAATGTGTAACGACCCTAGATTTTTATTTAATTTAAGTTAATAATTAAATAAATTTTTGGATAAAAATAGTAAAATAAATCAATAAAATGGAGCGAGTTTCCCCGGATTCTAATATATTCTATATAAACCATTTCGAATTGTTAAATGTGTAGTTTACTTTAAAAATAATAAATAAAAATGTACATATAGGCATATAAGATTTTTAGTGATAAGTAGACATAGAAATAAAATATACATAAGTTGAACTTTTATAGCTTTGTAAAATTTAAAACCAATACACTATAAATAATCAAATAACATGTTAGGGACAACATTCATTTGCATTTCAACCAGTAACATATGTTTGTATAATACATAAGAATTTGGCCAGCCTTCAAAAATAAAACCTGCAAGTCAAAATTAATAGTAACTTGTTAGAAAAGCTTGCATAAGATAAGTATGTAAACAATGGCTCGAATACATGGGCAGGCAGTCTTAAGTACAATAAAATCAACAAAATATAAAAGAGATATAGGCTGGTAAGTAAAAAATAGTATGCATATGGCTTGTAAACTAAGGCTCAGGCAAGTGTAAAAATAAGGAAGTATGAGACATAAAGTACAATAGCATTTAATGTTCCATTTATTAGCAGCAAACAAAGTCTATTCGAGTTGTAGAAAAATCCTTCAGCCTCCATTTTGTTAAAAAAAAATCTCTGAAATTGTACAAGTGTGTATACTACTTTGTATAGGATATTATACCCTGAAACTTGTTTAAACATCACTCTGTAAACTTCTTTCCCTTATCACCTTTTCATTTCCAATTCGAGCTAAGTAAATAAAAAGACTAAGATAAAACTTCATTTGAAAACCCAAATAAGTCTTCATCTAAAACATCATCAGCAACTACAACTAAAATAAAAGCAAGGGACTTGGCAAAAGGATGTAAATGAAAACACTTTCCAGTTTTTCAAAGAATTCAAAACAAGTTCAAATGGCAGGCTGTTCAAAAATAAAGATGATGCTCTGTTCTTTTACAAAATCTGGTGAGCAACTACCCTTTTTAAATTCTTAAGTCTGTTATATCTGGGTATGTGGATATCTTTGAAGTTAGGAAGTAAAATAGGCTTGTATGATGGTGTAAATATGCCTGTATGTGTGTATACCTTGTGAACATGTCTGGAAAATAGGCAGATATGCCTCTGTTCAACATTTACAGGTTTTAAACCTGTTTAAAAATCATTATCTCATCCTATAATCACCTATAGACTTTGATGTATAAAAGGAACCTGTTTGAATGGGCAAGATTAAAAATTTTAAAAATACTTTTAAGTAGTTGAAATAAATGGGTTTATTGGGAAAATATAAAAGCACAGCAAGTTTAAATTTTGTTCAAAATTTAATTGATTAAAACTTGAGTTTTGATTTCATGAACTCGTTCGCTTTCAAAAACCATGATTTTTAAATATAGAATCATGATTTTTAAGTTAGAAAATCTCGAGCATGAGGGAGTTGAACGGAAAACCTGTTTCCGTTGATTCTCGTCGACCCACGACGAACTAAGTGTCGTGATCACTGGAGAAGGAGGTTAGTGGTTTGAGGATCATCGGAAAAATGGTCTGAAATTTTCGTACACGCCGAGGTGGTTGATCGAAGGTGATTTAGGGTTCTACTAGTTTTTTTTGGGTTGGCGATGTTTCATAAGCAAGTTCATCGACGTCAGGGCATCGGAAGGGACCGGTCCAGGGGGGATCGAAGCGTTGACGTGTGACGCGTCTCTGGGAGGAGCAACATGGATTCTAGTGACTAGAATCGGCGGCGGTGGTGTAATTTGTCGATCGAATGTAGTTCCAGTAGGTGGCTATTCAACTCGATTTTGAGTTCGTTGTTATTTCATCGATCTGGGTATTCGCCTGGGGTGAGGAGGTCAGTGGCGACTTCATGGCGTTCGGCGACTTGGTCGGAGATGGCCAGTCCGGTTGTGCACGTGCACGAATATTTGCGTGTATCTGGGTAGTTTGGAATCGGAGAAGAAAGGAAATGGCACGGGTTTTGTTCGTGAGAAATCGTATTCTACTCGAAGCAGGGTGGTTGGCGTGATTACCTGAGAGTGTCTCGGGGTTTTTGGTGGTTTCACTCGAGTTGCCTGGGGATCATGTTTTACAAGTTTTAAAGAAGTTAATTAATCTAAAGGTTTAAGCTGATAAAATGATGATAATTTATTTTAAAAAGTTATGGAAAAATTAATTATGATTTATTAATGATAAGTAATTAAAGGAAATCAATTACTTAAAAGATAATCACTTGATTAAAAGTAATTAAATTTTTGGATTTAAGATTGATTTAATCAGGTATTTAAAGATTAATTAGTTTAAAGAATAATTAATTAATGAGGTTAATTATTTGAGGTAATTAATTTGAGGATAATTAATTAATTAAAGGTTAATTAATTAAATGATTAATGGATAATTAATCAGAATGGTTTATAATTAATTAATGATTAATTAACCAAGATTTGTAGTTCATTCATAAGTAATTAATCTGGTATAAATTAATTATAATCAGATATTAATTGATTCTGCTTATGGATGTTTGGATTTCGTTGAATGATTGAATTGTTGATATCCCTGATATATGATGCTTTGTGATACATCCTGATTTATGTTGTAATTGATTATATGCGATATATATATCTGTGATTTCTGTTCTGTGATATATTACTATGTGAATATGAAACCCTTGATCCGTAAACGACACTTGAATTTCGATGCGACAGGGAGTCGGATTCCAGTTGGTTATCCGAAACCCACATCGAATTGAAATAGTGAATCTTTGTGACTGATAAATTTATTTTATCTATGAATCTGTGAATGAAGATAAGCGTTATCGATTATACCGCTTATAGATATATCTGTGATGATTGATGTTGTGCACTATTGTGTGAAACCCCTGGACTACACCATACACACACAAATATGGATTTCACGTGGAAATCGGTTAAGTCAGATAATTTAAATTTGATGTTTTTGAAATTCAAATTTTAATTTCAATTGATTTTGAAATTGGAATTTGGGTTTAAAGTGAAAAGCTTTTGAAATAGAATTTCAAAGATAAAAGTTATTCTGAATAACTTAATCGAGTTTGAAAATTTAAATAATTTGATCTAAATTTGAATTCAAGTTTGAAATTGAATTCTATGATTTGAAACTAGGGATTAAAGATGCTGTACAAGTTATATATGGGTTAAACCATTTTAAAAGTATTGATTTGGGAATTTGAATTTAATTCAAGGGTTTTAACTCGTGTAAATATAACTGGATTTTTCTGAAACGAAACTATTTGTTTTCAAATAGTAAAAGCTTTCACAAAAGTAATGAACTTCCAATTTGTGTTGAAAGAATTTCAAGTTTGAAATGGAATTGAAATGTTTTGAAAAATATGAAATGAGTCTTTGATTTCAAAGACCGGATGAGTTAATCTAACTTGAAATGGAATTGATTTTGAAAGACTATGAATGAATCTTTGGAAACGAGTTTTGAAAGCTATAAGTTAAATCTTGATTTAAAGATTTAACGAGTAAACCTATTAAAATGGAAATTGTTTTGAAATCCATAAATGAATCTTTGTGAACGGGGTAAACTTTGTGAATTAAATCTTTTTGTTTAAAAGATTAAAAGTGTGGAAATCGTTTAAACCATTGAAGGTTTTTGAAATAAATCTTTTATTTAAAAGATTGGAAATGGTAATTTGTTTTACCATTCGAATGAAAAGTTTTGGGCTTTAAGCTGTGATTTAACTGAGACCCCAGTATCCATATGATTTTTAATTGTGCTCATTATTCGGTTTAGCCGGGAGAGGACCTTTGTGTCATATAACCCATTCCGAATAGTGATACGACGATATGGATAGCATTTGAAGACCGGTGGTGAAGACCGGGTATTTGCGAGAGCGATAGGATGACCTATCGATTGTCTCTGCACTGAGTAGCTACGGTATAGAGATTTCCTAAGTGATGGGAAGTCCGATCAGGATTGTGAATACCCGGATTGCAAGGGCTTCTTTGGAAGTGCCTTCGGTTCTGTTCGAACCCAGAACAGACTTGTATGGATGTGTGTCTGACGTTACACTTTGAGATGTAAAGCTGGTTTCTATCAAATACATTTCTGTTGGTGGCGGAGAATTTATTCTCTTAGCTTAACACCCTTCTCTGAGACGTACGAGCTCAGAGGTTATGTAGTTGATGGTTACTAGTGATACATTCCCAATTTGGTAATGTGGCATACGAAGTGCTGCTGATCAATTTTTGATCGAAGCGTTGCTTTGTGAAAAAGCGTGGCTTTGTGAAAAAAGCGTAGTTTTGTGGATGAGACTTCGTCGAGCCTCACAACCCGGTAATGGTCGAAACAGGAATGTTGCGACAAAGGTTTGTAGGGGTAGCGCCCCTAGGGTATGTCATTTCCTTCTGGATAAAAGGTGATATCATGGTATGGAGCCCAGATATTTTACCTATGTTGATTATATTTTGTGGCTGTTGCTTTGCGATTGAGGATCCTCGAATAAAGGTTGGTAACGACCGGGGGATGACATGACTCGTGTGTTAGTTACCTAGTTACAGCTGTACAGCGTGAGGTAGCGTCAGTGTGTTAGTTACCTAGTTACAGCTGTACAGCGTGAGGTAGCGTCGGCCTTTTGTTTGCAGAGATCCGGTTAGGATCCGGGGCGTCTTTCCAGAGGCGTTTCTATTTCGGTAAGGAAGTTCCTTAGCCTGATCATTTGTTGGAAATCCAAAGAAACAATACGAACCCTATACGGTTTTAGTTGTATTACCTGCTATGGGATGTGGCGGTAACCTGTTATTGAACATGGTAGCTATAGTAGGCATACGATGAAATGTTGTATGCTGGCTAAGATTAATATTATATTTTCGAAATGGTTTTCGACACTATGCACTAATGATAATAATATCGAATGATTTTGCGTAGTAAGCATTTTTGACTATCATAAGGAGAAATCTCCTCCAATTCTGCGATTGCATTGTGTGTGTGGCGGGAGGCCTTATGGTAGTTTCATTTTCGAAAAACATTGCGGATTTCAATGTTAAAAGCCTTTTTGTGTTTTGTTAAAGATAAACTGTTTTTATTGCTCACACCAGTCCCATGACTGACCCGGAGTTTATTGTTCCCTTCCTAAACTCTGGGTGCCCACCATTTTCCACACGGGCAGTCTAGAGTTGGGTTTTCTTAGATATTCAGGTTGAGTAGATTATCTGGAGCTAGTTTAGTTCTTGGAGTTCATGGATTGACGTTGCTTATCTTGGAGCATTATATTGGAGACATTCTATCCGCTGGTGGTGTTATCTATTTTCTTTCCGCTGCTATTTCTTGTATCACATCTCTGATGTATATTGATATCTGTTGTATCATTCTGTTGTATCTATCATTGTATCAATGTTATATATATTGATATATTCTTTTTCCGCTGTGTTGTTATACTTAATGGTGTTATAAGCTCCGTAGAACCAGATTCGGCGTTTGAATCTACGGCATTTTGAGTACAAACGAAGTACGGATGCCGATTTTCGAAGGTCGACTTTTGGGTCTTTACAAGTGGTATCAGAGCTAAGGTTGAACTTTAGCTCAGGAGTATAACACGTTAAGTAGCTCATTAGAGATAGAGTGAAGTAAACTCTAGAATGAGTAATTCTCATATATCCATCCGTATGCCTCAGTAAATTCTCTTGCTATCTACTGATAGTGAGTATGAGTGCAAGAAGAGGATGAGATAGGGGACAGGAGAATATGACTACAAATGGTCAATACTCTGTAACAACAAGGAAGTAATCTTTTCTCTATCAATCTCTTTTGTTCAGCATCTCTTCTCTATTCTTCGATGATTTCTGGTAGATCCAGGAAGAAGAAATTCGATATATTTGTATGGGACATAAACTCCAAATAGGCCAAAATTGTTGTTTGGATGAATTGGTTGCATTGTATGCTATGGTTGATAGGTATAATTTAGTTTCTAAACTAAAATTTTGAAATTGTATCCATATATCTATCTATTCTTTGGGATTCCGATTTATTCTACGAATGGTTAGTTATCACTTCGAACTAACCGATGCCACTGCATATTTCGTAAATCTGGATAGCCCGAGTATTTTGTGAAGTGTTAAACAGATTGTTTTTGTATCTATTATTGATATTCTGATTTGGTGAGCCAAATGCATAATAGATGTTCAGTTTGAATTGATGAAACATTCTTCATCCGTCTTTGTTTTCGTGCCTGTGAATTTCGAGGACGAAATTCTTTTAAGGGGGGGAAGTTTGTAACGACCCTAGATTTTTATTTAATTTAAGTTAATAATTAAATAAATTTTTGGATAAAAATAGTAAAATAAATCAATAAAATGGAGCGAGTTTCCCCGGATTCTAATATATTCTATATAAACCATTTCGAATTGTTAAATGTGTAGTTTACTTTAAAAATAATAAATAAAAATGTACATATAGGCATATAAGATTTTTAGTGATAAGTAGACATAGAAATAAAATATACATAAGTTGAACTTTTATAGCTTTGTAAAATTTAAAACCAATACACTATAAATAATCAAATAACATGTTAGGGACAACATTCATTTGCATTTCAACCAGTAACATATGTTTGTATAATACATAAGAATTTGGCCAGCCTTCAAAAATAAAACCTGCAAGTCAAAATTAATAGTAACTTGTTAGAAAAGCTTGCATAAGATAAGTATGTAAACAATGGCTCGAATACATGGGCAGGCAGTCTTAAGTACAATAAAATCAACAAAATATAAAAGAGATATAGGCTGGTAAGTAAAAAATAGTATGCATATGGCTTGTAAACTAAGGCTCAGGCAAGTGTAAAAATAAGGAAGTATGAGACATAAAGTACAATAGCATTTAATGTTCCATTTATTAGCAGCAAACAAAGTCTATTCGAGTTGTAGAAAAATCCTTCAGCCTCCATTTTGTTAAAAAAAAATCTCTGAAATTGTACAAGTGTGTACACTGCTTTGTATAGGATATTATACCCTGAAACTTGTTTAAACATCACTCTGTAAACTTCTTTCCCTTATCACCATTTCATTTCCAATTCGAGCTAAGTAAATAAAAAGACTAAGATAAAACTTCATTTGAAAACCCAAGTAAGTCTTCATCTAAAACATCATCAGCAACTACAACTAAAACAAAAGCAAGGGACTTGGCAAAAGGATGTAAATGAAAACACTTTCCAGTTTTTCAAAGAATTCAAAACAAGTTCAAATGGCAGGCTGTTCAAAAATAAAGATGATGCTCTGTTCTTTTACAAAATCTGGTAAGCAACTACCCTTTTTAAATTCTTAAGTTTGTTATATCTGGGTAGTATGTGGATATCTTTGAAGTTAGGAAGTAAAATAGGCTTGTATGATGGTGTAAATATGCCTGTATGTGTGTATACCTTGTGAACATGTCTGGAAAATAGGCGGATATGCCTCTGTTCAACATTTACAGGTTTTAAACCTGTTTAAAAATCATCATCTCATCCTATAATCACCTATAGACTTTGATGTCTAAAAGGAACCAGTTTGAATGGGCAAGATTAAAAATTTTAAAAATACTTTTAAGTAGTTGAAATAAATGGGTTTACTGGGAAAATATAAAAGCACAGCAAGTTTAAATTTTGTTCAAAATTTAATTGATTAAAACTTGAGTTTTGATTTCATGAACTCGTTCGCTTTCACAAACCATGATTTTTAAATATAGATTCATGATTTTTAAGTTAGAAAATCTCGAGCATGAGGGAGTTGAACGGAAAACCTGTTTCCGTTGATTCTCGTCGACCCACGACGAACTAAGTGTTGTGATCACTGGAGAAGGAGGTTAGTGGTTTGAGGATCATCAGAAAAATGGTCTGAAATTTTCGTACACGCCGAGGTGGTTGGTCGAAGGTGATTTAGGGTTCTACTAGTTTTTTTGGGTTGGCGATGTTTCATAAGTAAGTTCGTCGACGTCAGGGCATCGGAAGGGACCGGTCCAGGGGGGATCGAAGCGTTGACGTGTGACGCGTCTCTGGGAGAAGCGACGTGGATTCTAGTGACTAGAATCGGTGGCGGTGGTGTAATTTGTCGATCGAATGTAGTTCCAGTGGGTGGCTATTCAACTCGATTTTGAGTTCGTCGTTATTTCATCGATCTGGGTATTCGCCTGGGGTGAGGAGGTCAGTGGCGACTTCGTGGCGTTCGGCGACTTGGTCGGAGATGGCCAGTCCGGTTGTGCACGTGCACGAATATTTGCGTGTATCTGGGTAGTTTGGAATCGGAGAAGAAAGGAAATGGCACGGGTTTTGTTCGTGAGAAATCGTATTCTACTCGAAGCAGGGTGGTTGGCGTGATTACCTAAGAGTGTCTCGGGGTTTTTGGTGGTTTCACTCGAGTTGCCTGGGGATCATGTTTTACAAGTTTTAAAGAAGTTAATTAATCTAAAGGTTTAAGCTGATAAAATGATGATAATTTATTTTAAAAAGTTATGGAAAAATTAATTATGATTTATTAATGATAAGTAATTAAAGGAAATCAATTACTTAAAAGATAATCACTTGATTAAAAGTAATTAAATTTTTGGATTTAAGATTGATTTAATCAGGTATTTAAAGATTAATTAATTTAAAGAATAATTAATTAATGAGGTTAATTATTTGAGGTAATTAATTTGAGGATAATTAATTAATTAAAGGTTAATTAATTAAATGATTAAAGGATAATTAATCAGAATGGTTTATAATTAATTAATGATTAATTAACCAAGATTTGTAGTTCATTCATAAGTAATTAATCTGGTATAAATTAATTATAATCAGATATTAATTGATTCTGCTTATGGATGTTTGGATTTCGTTGAATGATTGAATTGTTGATATCCCTGATATATGATGCTTTGTGATACATCCTGATTTATGTTGTAATTGATTATCTGCGATATATATATCTGTGATTTCTGTTCTGTGATATATTACTATGTGAATATGAAACCCTTGATCCGTAAACGACACTTGAATTTCGATGCGACAGGGAGTCGGATTCCAGTTGGTTATCCGAAACCCACATCGAATTGAAATAGTGAATCTTTGTGACTGATAAATTTATTTTATCTATGAATCTGTGAATGAAGATAAGCGTTATCGATTATACCGCTTATAGATATATATGTGATGATTGATGTTGTGCACTATTGTGTGAAACCCCTGGACTACACCATACACACACAAATATGGATTTCACGTGGAAATCGGTTAAGTCAGATAATTTAAATTTGATGTTTTTGAAATTCAAATTTTAATTTCAATTGATTTTGAAATTGGAATTTGGGTTTAAAGTGAAAAGCTTTTGAAATAGAATTTCAAAGATAAAAGTTATTCTGAATAACTTAATCGAGTTTGAAAATTTAAATAATTTGATCTAAATTTGAATTCAAGTTTGAAATTGAATTCTATGATTTGAAACTAGGGATTAAAGATGCTGTACAAGTTATATATGGGTTAAACCATTTTAAAAGTATTGATTTGGGAATTTGAATTTAATTCAAGGGTTTTAACTCGTGTAAATATAACTGGATTTTTCTGAAACGAAACTATTTGTTTTCAAATAGTAAAAGCTTTCACAAAAGTAATGAACTTCCAATTTGTGTTGAAAGAATTTCAAGTTTGAAATGGAATTGAAATGTTTTGAAAAATATGAAATGAGTCTTTGATTTCAAAGACCGGATGAGTTAATCTAACTTGAAATGGAATTGATTTTGAAAGACTATGAATGAATCTTTGGAAACGAGTTTTGAAAGCTATAAGTTAAATCTTGATTTAAAGATTTAACGAGTAAACCTATTAAAATGGAAATTGTTTTGAAATCCATAAATGAATCTTTGTGAACGGGGTAAACTTTGTGAATTAAATCTTTTTGTTTAAAAGATTAAAAGTGTGGAAATCGTTTAAACCATTGAAGGTTTTTGAAATAAATCTTTTATTTAAAAGATTGGAAATGGTAATTTGTTTTACCATTCGAATGAAAAGTTTTGGGCTTTAAGCTGTGATTTAACTGAGACCCCAGTATCCATATGATTTTTAATTGCGCTCATTATTCGGTTTAGCCGGGAGAGGACCTTTGTGTCATATAACCCATTCCGAATAGTGATACGACGATATGGATAGCATTTGAAGACCGGTGGTGAAGACCGGGTATTTGCGAGAGCGATAGGATGACCTATCGATTATCTCTGCACTGAGTAGCTATGGTATAGAAATTTCCTAAGTGATGGGAAGTCCGACCAGGATTGTGAATACCCGGATTGCAAGGGCTTCTTTGGAAGTGCCTTCGGTTCTGTTCGAACCCGGAACAGACTTGTATGGATGTGTGTCTGACGTTACACTTTGAGATGTAAAGCTGGTTTCTATCAAATACATTTCTGTTGGTGGCGGAGAATTTATTCTCTTAGCTTAACACCCTTCTCTGAGACGTACGAGAGGTTATGTAGTTGATGGTTACTAGTGATACATTCCCAATTTGGTAATGTGGCATACGAAGTGCTGCTGATCAATTTTTGATCGAAGCGTTGCTTTGTGAAAAAGCGTGGCTTTGTGAAAAAAGCGTAGTTTTGTGGACGAGACTTCGTCGAGCCTCACAACCCGGTAATGGTCGAAACAGGAATGTTGCGGCAAAGGTTTGTAGGGGTAGCGCCCCTAGGGTATGTCATTTCCTTCTGGATAAAAGGTGATATCATGGTATGGAGCCCAGATATTTTACCTATGTTGATTATATTTTGTAGCTGTTGCTTTGCGATTGAGGATCCTCGGATAAAGGTTGGTAACGACCGGGGGATGACATGACTCGTGTGTTAGTTACCTAGTTACAGCCGTACAGCGTGAGGTAGCGTCAGTGTGTTAGTTACCTAGTTACAGCTGTACAGCGTGAGGTAGCGTCGGCCTTTTGTTTGCAGAGATCCGGTTAGGATCCGGGGCGTCTTTCCAGAGGCGTTTCTATTTCGTGAAGGAAGTTCCTTAGCCTGATCATTTGTTGGAAATCCAAAGAAACAATACGAACCCTGTACGGTTTTAGTTGTATTACCTGCTATGGGATGTGGTGGTAACCTATTATTGAACATGGTAGCTATAGTAGGCATACGATGAAATGTTGTATGCTGGCTAAGATTAATATTATATTTTCGAAATGGTTTTCGACACTATGCACTAATGATAATAATATCGAATGATTTTGCGTAGTAAGCATTTTTGACTATCATAAGGAGAAATCTCCTCCAATTCTGCGATTGCATTGTGTGTGTGGCGGGAGGCCTTATGGTAGTTTTATTTTCGAAAAGCATTGCGGATTTCAATGTTAAAAGCCTTTTTGTGTTTTGTTAAAGATAAACTGTTTTTGTTGCTCACACCAGTCCCATGACTGACCCGGAGTTTATTATTCCCTTCCTAAACTCTGGGTGCCCACCATTTTCCACACGGGCAGTCTAGAGTTGGGTTTTCTCAGATATTCAGGTTGAGTAGATTATCTGGAGCTAGTTTAGTTCTTGGAGTTCATGGATTGACGTTGCTTATCTTGGAGCATTCTATTGGAGACATTCTATCCGCTGCTGGTGTTATCTATTTTCTTTCCGCTGCTATTTCTTGTATCACATCTGTGATGTATATTGATATCTGTTGTATCATTCTGTTGTATCTATCATTGTATCAATGTTATATATATTGATATATTCTTTTTCCGCTGTGTTGTTATACTTAATGGTGTTATAAGCTCCGGAGAACCAGATTCGGCGTTTGAATCTACGACATTTTGAGTACAAGCGAAGTACGGATGCCGATTTTCGAAGGTCGACTTTTGGGTCTTTACAAAATGGTTATGGTTTTGAGTTATCTTATATAAGTACACTCCCTCGCTTAGTGGACGCTCCAAAACAAATCGATAGATTTTCGGTCAACTTAACCTCGGCTCTTTCACAAGTAAACAAATAATACATAAGGGTGGAGATCATCTCCTATCTGGATGAATTTTTATATCATTTGTCCTAGAAGAGCAAGACATGTTTATATGTACAATATAGCATCACCGAAGATCTTTGAAGTTAAAGCCCCGCTAAAGCCCCACAAGATCCCCACTGTAGCGCATAACGCGACCGCTACGCTATTTCAATTTAGCACTATTGAACAGTAGATCCGCTTCTCCAGCTATACTCCGCTACACCCGCTAAATCAAGGTTTTATTTTTGCATCTGCTTTAGCAACATTAATATATAAAGGTTTATTTGACTAGTTCTCTTTTAAAACAAATCAACAAAGTAAGGGAAATGTCTAAATTTAAGGCATAAGTGCTCAATATAAGTTAGAAATCTATTGAAGCCATCAAATATAGTCTTCATAAATCTTGATATTCTTTAGTTTTATTATATAAGATTAAACAGTATTTCGTTTTCCTACAAAAATGATGCGAGAATGAGAATTAATTAACTTTAAATATTTGGTTTTATATAATGAAGCTTTTTACAACTCCACTATTTTCTGCTATGTCCCCGCGGTAACTTTTCGCACCTCCACCGCTATGGAACTGCTAAGCACTTTAACTATACAACCGAAGATAACTATATCGTATAACCCTCGTGTCTCTTTTAGATATTTCTTAAGCTATTTTGGTCAAATTCAACAACAATGAAAATAATCGTATATGGAAACCAAGTCGTGTATACTTATCTTGTTTCTGACCTTCTCAACTTATGCTATCCCTCGATCAAAAGTGAAGCCGGTAGGTTAGAATACTATTGCTTCTACACCTGCTCGAACATCGGTCTTAACTCTCAAATAGAATAAATCTACTTTGCCGACTTTTAGTACTAAGTACATGACTAAATACTTTCCATAGATGAGTAAACAATCAAAGCACGGTTAAGTCACATAAAGCACGATTAAGTCGAAAAGAACACGATTAAGTCACATAAACGACTTCTAATCACCTTTTTATTTAATTAAAAGCTCTTTTGTTAGTAAAACTCCTTTTTATCTGATAAAATTTCATCTACCAATTACTACTATTCCACTAGTCATTTGTACTCTTTTAATATTTCAAAAATTGTTTATATACTTATCTCAAATGGTATAAATATATTCATAAATCTTTAAGAAGATTTCTTAGTTTAAACATTTACTTTTTCCATCTTTTTTCCAAATGATTCCATATTTGTTATTATCTTTAAGATATCCATTCTAAATATCTAAGTGCATTCACAAATCTATTCAAAAGGTTTAAGACTAATGAAGCTTAAACATTGTCACCACAAACCCAAAACCATTTCACTTATAATTATCTTTAGAATAACCTTTTCAAAGATCTAATTATATTCATAAGTATAATCAAAAGGGTTGAAGACAAATATTGTTAACACACTATCACAACAAACCCAAAACCATTCATACTTTCCATTATCTTTAAAAACATTTAGTTACCTAAGTATATCTACACTTATTAAACAAGGTAATATACTTTAAATTTAACTTCACAAAACCATTTATTATAACATAAATGTTATAATCCAAAACTACCTTTTATTCTTTTGTAAAAGACTCATTCACTTTTCCAAAACTTATATGTTTACTAAAAACCTTTAAAAATGATATATATATATATATATATATATATATATATGTATGTATGTATGTATACTGATTTATATATAAAGCTAAAATATTTAATAAAATTCTGGAAACAATTTAAAAGGTATTATATTACAAAAGATTTTTAAAAAATAAAAAAAAAATTAAAAAAAATTCTAAAAACTATATACACTTAAAATACTTAATAAGGTTTAAACCGTTCCTTTAAAATATTACAAAAAAATGCTTATTTAGAAATTTGATCAAAAATCAACAAAAAGCATGTTTTATAGTTTACAGCACTCTACTTTAAAAGTTCATAAATAATTAATAAAACTATATTTAAACTACTAATCTTTTTTTCCATACTCAAATCTGTATTATTAGAACTTCCATAAAAAGATTCCAGAAAGAAAATGATATATGGAAAAAATTCAAATCATGAAAAACTAGTCAAAACGTTGCATTTTAAGGAAACCAACGCAATAACCCAGAAATGCTATAGTAGGTCGAGATCAGCATTTATAAATGCTATTAAAGTTCTGGGCAGAGAATCAACATGAAAATGCTTAATTTTATGGCGAATTTTAACAAGTTAAACAATTGGTTTTCGATCCAATTTTTTTAAACTAAGTAGTGATCTTAGAGTACTTAAAAACATGAAAAGAAATCCCTAAGAATATTTTTTATTTTAAGTATAGAAATACCCGAAAATAAGGTATTTACTAAAGTATTCGTACAACGACCTTTTTACTCCAAAATTTAACCACTTTGCTCAGCCAGTTATAAAATATTTTAAACTCTGAATTTTTTTCCAGTAATAAGTCCACATATAATACTTATTACAACTACAAAAAAACCTTTAAGAATGTCTTTCAAAATATATTAAAAATTCACAAAGGTAACGCATTTCAGAGTGCTCATATAGCGACTTTCTTCACGCTATAACATTTTGCACTTTTTTTCTATAAGTTAATGAATGATTTAAACTTCAATATTTTTCTAGTAATAAGTAATCTTATAGTGCTTAATACAATAGTAAAGAAACCCCTAATGTAACGACCCGATTTGTGTCACAGCCCGATTTTTCGACTATTATAATATCAGAGGATTTTGATAAGAAATGTTTTGGTTATCGTAAGGTAAAAACCCGACATGTTTATTTGTGACAGGTGGTACCCCAGTGCCTAGTCATTAGTTGGAAATCAATTCTCCCTGCGTGCCCTTTACGGTTTTGATTGTAGAGCCTAGTATTGCTGGAATTTAATGAATGTAACAATTTCGGCTATTTGAATAAGTATTTGTAATTAGACATTTGGATAATAGTGTCTAAGTACAAATACTTATTCAAATAGCCAAAATTGTTACATTATTAAATTTCAGCAATACTAGGCTCTACCAACAAAACCTTAAGGGGCACGTAAGGAGAATGGATTTCCAACTAACGAGTAGGCACCAGGGTACCACCTGTCACGGTACCTGGTCTAGATCAGCATACCGAGGACCCCTCCTGTTCCTCTGCAACACAAGACCGGAGCTACCCCTTACTGGATAGCCCGAATAAGTATTTGTACTTAGACACTATTATAATATCAGAGGATTTTATAAGAACTGTTTTGGTTATCGTAAGGTAAAAACCTGACATGTTTATTTGTGGCGTGGTCTTACGAGATACCTTTGATTTTCAAAGGATTTTGAAAACTTTAATAATTCAATTGAGTGTATTTTCTCACGCTGGTTTTCCAGACTGACTCGGGTTTGTTTTATTATGATGCTCGGGTCAGACCGAGTATTATAAATACAAGATAGGATGCTGTGGAGCTCAGGAGACGAGCTGGATGGAAAGATGTATCACACGTACTTGATGTATATTCCGATGTGCAGTATAGCTGTATAGTCAGCTTTTGTGAGGACAAGTTAATATAACTGTCCAGTATTTTGCTATTGATTGTGTTGTTCATTTGAGTTGTACTCTGATGATGTAATGTATAAATCAGTACAGATTTCTTTGTGTTTAAAGCTGTTGTTATATATTATATTTATTCTGCTGCGATTGTGAGATTCTTGTATTGTTTTCTATTTCTTCTTCTACCTCCTTCTTCTTTAACCCTAATGGTTCATATTTCCGTTCACTTTGAGTTGATATGATGTAGAATAGTGTCGACTCAACTGGTACGGATTTGTGGGTTGTTACATTTTGGATATTTGAAATTGGGATATTTAATTGATTTTAAATATTTAAAAGTTAATTTTTAACTTGAATTTCAAATATAACTATTTATTTGATAATTTAATTATTGAATTTAATAATTGGAAATTGGGTAAAATATGAAATCTTGGTTTTTCAGCTTGTTAAAAATAATTTAAAGGCTTATAAAATTTATGTTGATAATACTGAAGATAATAAAAAATTTGAAATTTGAAATTAAAAGTGGTTTGTTCAGTTTTAAAAATATATCGTTTGAGTTGACATTTAAAAATAGCCTTCCAGGGTACGGTCTTGGATTTCGACGAAACTAGTTCCATTGGATCCGTAATAATGTATTATTATCGGATTTGAAATTTCGTAGCGTTTGGAGTTATCGTGTGGCCATATGGTATGTAAACGCGCTGAAATTTATATCGAAAATTCAATATAATAATTGGATCCAAAACGCTATCTTCTTCATATGATCGAATCAGGACTCGAAACCTTTTCTATTGCGTTCAGAATAGGGGTATAACATTATAAACACCTAGCGGCACACCTCGATAGGAGGTCAAGATTTTAAGTTGTGAAATCGAGACGATTTAAAATTAATATATATATATATATATATTTATAATTGATGGACATTTATATTCACTTCAGCATCCTTTCACCTCATTTCAAAATCACTATACACCATCACTGTAGCAAGACCATTTCTTCACGCAAGCAGTTTAAAACACGTTCCCTTTTTCACTTCCTTTTAAAACATCATAGTCGATCATTTTTTATAGAAAAGAAATCAAATTCAAAAAAAATGTCTCCCCTTCAAAGTCGAATAAAATTCTCCTGAGGGGATTCAAAATAAAAAAATGCCTTCATTTCAGTTTAAACGAATTGAGCGACATAGAACCAGAGGTGATTCAATTCATTCAAATCGCCTAAGAGCCTGGTCGAGCGTGCGATGTTGATAAGCGCGATCTCAAGAGTGCGTGGGAGGAGGGAGGTGTTCTTCGGTTGTCGTGGGGGTGGGGATCGTCGACAATTACATTCTTGGTGGTCGCCACTGGAAGGAGAAGGCGCTCGCGCACGCGCGTAGGAGGAGAGGGGTTCGATTTTCGTCTCACGGTAGGGGAGGATGGATCGTACTGGTGGCAGGTAGTCGCGTGGGGGGGGGAGTTTGGCGGCGAGTCAGAGCTGGAGGGGGGAATCGGGTTCAGGTGATGTGCGATGGCAAGGGGGGAGGAGCAGCAATGTTTGGGTGAGTAATCATTATCTGTATATGTATATATGCATATCAATTTTGGTCTTCTTTTTTTTGATTTAATATTCTGGGTGAAAAAAAGGGAAAGAAAAGAAAATATATATATATATGATAGGTTAAGAAAAAATATATATGATAGGTTAAGAAATATATATATATATATAACTTACTGTTAAATTTTAAAATATATGTTATGGTGATTGGCATATATAAATCATATTATAAATCGAATATTTATGAATTCGTAAATTGTTTATGCGAGGTCAAAAATCGTGAAAATGGAGTCGAGATTGAAGTGGATTGCAAACAGAAAAAAAAGGGTGAGTTAATCTCACTCAATTTGAAATTTCTAAAATTAATTTTAAGAAGTTAAAATTAATTATTGGTTGATTGATTGAATTTGATAATTATTATCAGTCTAGATATGGTATTATATGTATAGTATATATATATATATATATATATATATATATATATATATATATATAATGGAGTGATTGATATTCCCGCATTATATAGCGGATGAGACCCTATGCGCCCCGTATAATAGCAGATGACCCTATATACCGCGATATACCCCTCAAAGTGGGATTGGTATTTTTATATTGTGCTGACATCTGTGGATGCAGGGAAACAGGTTGGAGGGATCCAACTAGATTCCTCAAAAATGTTGAATTTATTTCCATATTCAGTAATATGATATATTGGATAATCTATGGTAGATTATAGCATGTTTTGAATTTATTTGGATGTTATTGTATTGCTGGATATATTTTGGTATTTTAAAGTATCAAAACTATGAGTATTGAATTTTTAAAGGATAATAAAAAGAAGAATTTAAAGTAAAAATATTTATAGTAAAGATGGATAAATTAAAAGTAATAAATTTGGGAAAAATAAATAGTTGGTTTTTAAAATCCTGTTAATAATTCCGGAGTATGGAAAAATAGGGATTTTTGAATAAATGTGAATAAAAGGGTTTTAAGAATAAAACTTAAGCGATTTGTTTAAGTATAAAAGTATTTATTTTTAAATCCGAGATTTAAAATAGATTTGAGAAAAATAAAGAGGGAATTTAAACAAATAAAATATGAAGTTAATGTTTCAGATTCATATAAGGTTTTTAAATCATAAAAAGGAAGTGAGATATGGAATTAGTGGATTTTGGAATGTATTAGGAAATTTATCTAAAATTGAGTTTTATTTTGAAAATCGATTTAAAAATCGATTAGGCATGGTGAAATAGTGTTAAATGGGAAATGAGACTATGGGATTTATAAACTGGGTTTATAAATGAAGTGAAGTGTTTATTAGTGGATAATTTGGAATTATATATTCACGATGGGAATTTATAAGGGGATGGATAAATTGTTTTAAAAATAAATGGTAGTTTATTTTTAGAAAAGTGAAGAGGGAATTTATGATGGAAATAAATCGAGAGGGATTTATAAATAATTGGACTGGTTATATTAGAGTTGAATTATATTTTTCGAAAAAAGTTAAGTTTATTTTAAAAAGGAAGATTTTAAGTATTAATTAGAAAATTAAAGGTTTTTAAAGGAATGTTTTAGAAAAATTTATTTTTAATTGTTTTAAAATTTCTAAAGTAAACATTAATTAAGTTAGCTATAGAAATTAATTATTATTAAAGGTTAAATCAGTATTATTATTTTAAAAAGGGTAGTTATTAAATATTAATATTCTATATAATAGCTTTATTTTAAAAGTAGTTTCTGGCTAAAGTTTTACTTGGAGAATTATTTAGAATTTCAAAAGTATTATTTTGAATAAAGTGATTTAAGTAGCTTTATTTTAAATATTTTAAGAGTATAGCTTTGGATAAAATGATTAATTTATTTAAAATCCAAATTAAATAAGACTTGGTGTTTTTCAATGGAAATAGAGAATTTGGTTAAACTGATTATTTTATTTGATAGTTAAATAACCGACTATCAAATCTGGACCCAAATATAACTTTGGAAATATCTAGAAGAGATATGGGGATTATATGGTATAGTTATCGTTCGAGGTGCTATACTGTACGTATGAACTCATTTCGTTCTTCTCGGACGTTTATAAGGAAATTCGTCCACTAACGGTTAGGAATCTCCGATCTTATTTTCGTTTGTTTATTCCTAGAGAACCGGAATTGAGTTTACCGGGAAATATCGAACGTTGTTTCGAAGAGACCGGGATCGGATTTATGATCCGAAAACCACTTCGATCCAACGAGTATGTTTTCGAAATGAAGAAGAGCTTAGAGTCGAAGATGGAGCAGTGAAGTGCAAGGACTAATCGCTACTAATCCTGAGGGTGATTCCAAAATGGATGTAGTAGGAATAGTGCCTTCGGTTCCGTTCGGACCGGGAACGGACTTGTATGGATGAATGCTATCAGTACATTATCATTGGAGGACAATGAGCATTCTAAGTGAATCTTTCTAAAAAGGTAATCGTAGCCTCTAGCCTCATCAACCGAGAATGACTGAAAATCAGGGGGAATTCAGCAAGGCTAAGTGGGTCGCACCCAAGTAGGGTATATCTATCACCTTTCTAGATAACCTCGGATATTATTTTATTACTACAATGTATGGAAGGAGCTCGAAAGCGGGTGGGAACACCCAGGGTGATAGCATATTCGGTTTATTCAGGTTAGGAATAGTCCGGTCTTGTGTTGCAGGGGATCCCGTAGTGGTCCTCGGTACGGTGTTTCTAGACAGGTACCGTGACAGGTGGTACCCCAATGCCTAGTCATTCAGTTGGAATCCATTCTCCAATACGTGCATTTACGGTTTTGATTATAGAGCCTAGTATTGCTGGAATATAATTAATGTAACAATTTCAGCTATTTGAATAAGTATTTGTACTTAGACATTATTATAATATCAGAGGATTTGATATGAAATGTTTTGGTTATCGTAAGGTAAAAACCCGCCGTGTTTATTTGTGGCGTGGTCTTACGAGATACCTTTGATTTTCAAAGGATTTTGAAACTTTAATAATTTAAATTGAGTGTGTTTTCTCGTGTTGGTTTTCCAGACTGACTCGGGTGTTATTTTATTATAATGCTCGGGTCAGACCGAGTATTACAGATACAGGATAGGATGCTGTGGAGCTCAGGAGACGAGCTGGATGACGAAGACGTATACTACGTATCTAATTTATATTTCACTGTGTATGGTATGCTGTATATTCAGCTTTTGTAAGGACAAGTTATTATAACTGTCCAGTATTGTACTATTGATTGTGTTGTACTCTGATGGTATAAATGTATAAAACAGTTATAGTTCTTTTGTATAAAGATCCGTTTTTATCTATTATATATTGTTCCACTGCGATTGTGAGATTTTGTGTTGTTATTTCTATTTTCTTCTTCTACCTCTTTCTTCTTTCCCTAACTATCTGGTATTTCCGGCATTCGATGGTTCGACATGTAATATAGTGGACATATTGATGTCGATTTTCGAAGGTCGAAAATCCGGGCCGTTACACTTGGTATCAGAGCTGAAGGTTAAGCGAAAACCTTGGCTCTGGTGGGAATTACTCATTAGAGACAGGGTCAGCAGTACCCTAGAATGAGTTGAGTGTATTAATAGATATGAGTGTGTTTTTGTTAGTGTATATAAAGTGGTTTTATATTGTGTTGATTGGTTTTTGAATGGATTATGGATTCTGGTCAATATGAGTAATTAACGTTATTGATAGGGATCTCTAAACACTCGAACAGAAGAATTCTACATAGTATTGTTTTAAAATGGGGTAAATGGAATAATTTTACCCAAATTATTTATATATATAAGGAATAGTTTTTGCAAATTATTATAGTTAAATATGGTTTGCTTGGTTGTTAGGAAATGATAATATTAAATTATTATCATTGTTGTTATGGAAATTGAATAAGAAATTGAAATTATAACCAAAAAGTTAAGAAATAAATTTATATAACAAAATGGAATTTGTAAATATGAGTTATAAATGGGATTTATAATTTGAAATGAAATTCCAGTGGTATATTAAATATGATTTTGTAAATGTGGTTTATAATTTAAGAAGGAAATGAAATTCCAAAGGAATATTTAAATACAGATTCAGAAGGATTTAAGAAGGGTGAAAATTTGGGGATTTGAATCCCGTTGGTTTTGAAAATGTTTTTCAAAGTTGTGAAAATAATAGTGATATTATTTGGAAATATTTTTGAATGGGATATGGAATTTGGTGAGATTTGGAATTAAAAATATTTGAAAATGTTTTTTTTAAGGATAAAAGCACTGAACTCACTTCGGTCGCTGGAAAATAATTCCGACGATGATCGCGACATCATCGGTGTTCATGTTCGAGTTTCCAAGAGAGGAATTGCTACCCGAATGTTGTGAGTTGGAATTTGTTTGAAAAAAATTGGGTTTGGTTTTGAAATTCAAAGGGATAATTTGATATACCAAGGGGTTTTGGATATAGCTGATTTCAAAAGTGATTTTGAAATATTGAGTAATTGTTTAAACTCTGGAATCTTATTTAAATGTTTATGAAATATAAATGAGTTTAAAAACTTATGAAAATTTTTTGAAATTGAATTAAAAAGGAAATTTTCTCGAACTAAGTCAAATAAGAGAGATTTGAAAACTTAGCCTAAGTAGGCTAAATGGAAAATAACTCTAAAAAGGAATGTAGGGAGATTTGAAATAAAGTAGTAAATGAACTAATAAATTGAAGAATTAATTCAAGTGGACTAATTAAAATAAAAGTTTGGAAATAAATTATTGACATTTGAAATGAATTGGTAGATGGAACTAATTTAAAATAATTAGTAAACCAAGTGTAGTTTGAGAGACGATTGAGAAATTCAATGTTTAGAGACTTGGAAAGCAAATTGAATTCAAATGGAATTTAAAATTTATTTTGAATAGAAATGGATATAAACCAAAGTGGTGTAGTGGAAATAAATATAAGAAGTTGTATCAAATATTATAATGGACTTAAAAAGGTTAATGGTGAATTTTTAAGTGAAGCTGGTATTGAGAAATATTCTAGGTTAATATTTGAACAAAGATTAAATAGAGCTGTGTAAAGGATAATATGGATAAGTGAATGGAAATTAAAATAAATGTGAAGAGAAAGAATTGGATATAGCTAATAATCAATTGGAAATTAATACATAAGTTGTACATATATTATTTTATTCGCATAATGATTCGATCCAGATTCGAGCACAAAATTTCGAGATAGGCATATTGATCCGAGTTGGGATTTTTCACTCGATTTTCGACGGCGAACCCTGGATATGGATTTTTGACTGATCCTGAAATTTTCTATCATAGTGTATGGCTATGCAAGGAGAATGACGGTTTCTGATCAAGAAACCAGATCTGAGTCCACACTAGAGAGTCGTGTGAACGATACTAGTTTGGAAGTGAAATTGTGTGATCGAGTGAGCGATTGGATTTGATATTGCGTACGGATGATATATGTACATCGCACGGGATTAAGTAAAGCAAATATTGAAATTTTGAAAAGGAATAAGTAGAATAATTTTGAATTGTACGATTGAATACTATTGGTAAATAAGGTGCAGGTATTTAAAAGCAAAAAGGAAAAAAATTAATGTTTTCGATTTCAGGAGATAAATTTGATTGCCCGATAAAAAGGTATGTATTTAAAATGTCGTATGAAATTTGATGATTTTCTGATCTAGCCACTTAGCTTTTGTTTTCTTTCGAAATTTGGGGCCGTAGAGGCAGTTTTGTAGTTGTTCCGAGTTAACCACGCAAAGGAGACGTTGGCAAAAAAATTCAAAAATTTAAGGAGTTAGAAATTTTTTGAGAAGATTTTGATAATTTAAAATTTAGATTTAAAATTATAATTGGAATTATTGAGGGAATAATATCAGTTGTAATCTATGGATGAATATGGGAAGTTAGTAAGGGTGATAGTGTGTCTTTAATAAAAAGATTGTTTTTGGGAAGTTGTTTGAAAACTATGTGGTTTTTGGGGAAATAGTAAACGGGTATTGGACCATTCTTCTTACCTAGCAATTTCGAGGATGAAATTCTTATAAGGGGGGAGGAATGTAACGACCCGAAATTTTGGATATTTGAAATTGAGATATTTAATTGATTTTAAATATTTAAAAGTTAATTTTTAACTTGAATTTCAAATATAACTATTTATTTGATAATTTAATTATTGAATTTAATAATTGGAAATTGGGTAAAATATGAAATCTTGGTTTTTAAGCTTGTAAAAAATAATTTGAAGGCTTATAAAATTTATATTGATAATACTGAAGATATTAAAAATTTTAAAATTTGAAATTAAAAGTGGTTTTTTCAGTTTTAAAAATATATCGTTTGAGTTGACATTTAAAAATAGCCTTCCACGGTACGATTTTGGATTTCGACAAAACTAATTCCATTGGATCCGTAATAATGTATTATTATCGGATTTCAAATTTCATAGCGTTTGGAGTTATCGTGGCCGTGCAGTATGTAAACGCGCTGAAATTTATATCGAAAATTCAATATAATAATTGGGTCCAAAAAGATATCTTCTTCATACGATCGAATTAGGACTCGAAACCTTTTCCATTGCGTTCGGAATAGGGGTATAACATTATGAACGCCTAGTAGCACGCCTCGATAGGAGGTCAAGATTTTAAGTTGCGAAATCGAGACGATTTAAAATTAAAATTTATATATATATATTTATAATTGATGGACATTTATATTCACTTCGGCATCCTTTCACCTCATTTCAAAATCACTGTACACCATCACTATAGCAAAACCATTTCTTCACGCAAGTAGTTTAAAACACGTTCCCTCTTTTCACTTCCTTTTAAAAGATCATAGTCGATCATTTTTTACAGAAAAGAAATCGAATTCGAAAAAATTGTCTCCCCTTCAAAGTCGAATAAAATTCTCCTGAGGGGATTCAAAATTAAAAAAATGCCTTCATTTCAGGTTAAATGAATCGAGCGAGAGAGAACCAGAGGGGATTCAATTCATTTGAATCGCCTGAGAGCCTGGTGATGTGCACGTAAATGTGCATATATTTACATCCATATTTTATCTCTTTTAATTTAAATAAACATCATATTTGGGCATTTGTACATGTTAAAACCAAAATTCAATTATTTTCAAACCATCATATTTTTATCTTCATTCAGGGGCAAAATGGTCATTTTTGTGCATGTGTAAATTTGAGAATTTTTACTTGGACATTGTTGATGATTTTTATAGGAATTTGGATGCACATGAAAGAGGCTTATATGAAGATACATGCACGCACAAATGAATACAAAGGAAAGAAGAGGGAAATAATTCAAAGTGAAGATCATGGAGGGCCCCACCTACCCACCTACCTTAATGTACAAATTAGAGGCTAATGAACATGTTTATGGAATTTATGGAATTAAATGATAATTAGTAGAAGCTAATGATTACTTGGCCTCCACACTTCCTAAGGGGTATTTTGGGAAGCCCCCTAAAAATAGAATTAGGTTTTTATGCATGTATAAATAACCCTCTTATGTACATGAAACTATCATCTAATCTTTCATATTAGTTAGGAAATGAAATACACAAGTTGTAATGGTAATGTTCTATGAAATAAAAATGGCTTCCAAGCCTCTTTCTTCTCCTTTTCTGCATGCTTTTCGTTGTTTTTATGATAATGCTTTTACTTATTGTAACAACTCGGAATTTCCGATCGCGGAAATTCCAGATAGTTAGGAAAAGAAGAAAGAGATAGAAGAAGAAGAAGAAACAGAAACACAGCACTGATTCTCACAAATCGCAACGGATCAAAATATAATATCAAATAATAACGGTTTACAAAAGAATACCTGTATCTGTCAATTATATTTTAATACATCAGAGTTACAACATATACTCAAACACTGGACAGATACAATCCTGTCCCAAATAACTACAATATATCACAGCGGAAAACACTCCAAACATTCCTGCCATCCAGCTCGCCTCCTGAGCTCCAGAACGTCTTTACATGAAAAAACTGTAATACTCGGTCTGACCCGAGCATTACATCAAAGTAACACCCGGGTCAGGCTGGAAACCAGCATGAGTAAACCCATCTAACATGAAATTCTAATTCATAAAACTTATTTAAAACCCGGGGTAACTCGTACTTCACTACGAGTTCTCAATTTATTATAGTCAACACTTTTTACTCATCAATATCTAAGTACCTCTACATAGATTAAAGGGTTCAATTACTTAAATCATTCCATTTCCAGCTTATTGATTTCACATATCAAATCCATAAGGAATTTATAGAAGATTACAAATCGAAGTGGTTTCGGGAATTTACTGATACCCGACTCCGGTCTCTTCGAATACAATGTCATTTCTAATTCTAGTTTAAGTGATACATATCAGCCAAAATACAAGGTGTCATAGTCATACAGCAAAATTAATTATCAATTTATACTCCAAATTTTTATTGTACAATCCATCATATCATATCACCGTACCTCACAACTCAATATCAGAGATATTCACAATCCCAGTCATCCAATATCATTAAATCATCCTCACAAGCAAGATTCATTATATAATTCCTAATTGATTTAATTAATCTCCAATTAAATTAATCATCAATTTTAATCACTTAGATTACCGTTAAATCCGGCTTACTTAAAATTAATTAATTACAAATAAATTAATTAATCATCCATTAACCATTCATCATAATTAATCAACCTTTAATTATTTATCTAAATTAATTATTCATAATTACTTTCATTAAGTAATTATCCCATTTCGTTAATTATTCTCAATTAATTAACCCTGACAAATTATCCTTAATAATTTTATTGATTTATTAATCCTCAATTAATTAATTAATCACATTAGTTAATTATTAATTAATTAACCTTTAATAATTAATTAGTTACAACAATCAACCCTTAATTACTCTTATTAATTGATCTTTAATCACCCAATGCTTAATCAATTAATAGATAAGTCATTTACTTTAATTAACTTCTTAATTATCATTTAAATTTTTATTAAGTAAGTAAATTTTAAAAATTAACTTACTAAGTTAAATGATTAATTCAACTTAATTAATCGACCACATAAATAATTACTTATTTATCAAAGAATGATTTAGTGTATGATTAAAACTTAATTATATTTAACCATAAAACATCATGTTACAATTTATCCTTACCCGATACAAAACCCAAGATTCTCAAACCAAAACCGAGTTCCATACTTTCTTCCCTTTTAAACTAGTCTAAATTTAACTGCAGCAAGACATTATTCATGCGAACAAATCGCGATCGAGAACCCGAGACCATCAGAATTTACCCGAGCCATCACTCAAAAATTCTCGAGTTAAACCTCGAGTTCACCTCAAAACCCATTTTCTTTATTTCAGATAATATTACAAACTATCCCAGTAAAACATATACGCAAGCAACCCATACTCATTCTCGAGCTACCACAACGTTACCCCGAAAACAACTTCGAGACGTGGACCTTCTTTCCCAAACAATTCCCTGACACACCCACTTCCACCGTGCACGTGCACGGCGAACTATCGCGTCACCGATCATCCCTCCAGTCTTCTCCAAGTTGTCGACGACTTCGACAATCACCACGATCACTCAGATCAATGATTAAGCCAACAAATAAAAATTTGACCCAATGTTCTAAAACTGGAACCACCTCCGGTCGAAAACCACCCTATTACTGATGAACCACGCATCGATGATCCATGACGACCTCTCCCATGCTTCGCCATAACCTCCAGCTCCGACTCCCCATCACGCGACCACTTCCGATCCTTCCTAGACATCTCCACAGTCTCGAATAAAACACCCACCCAAACCAGCAGTAAAACCCTATGTCGCCGTCGCCTGGCCACCGTAGCTAAAGTTAAGTAGCTTCACCAATTTTCCTGAGAATGTCAACAACCCCGCCACCTCCAGTCCAAATTCCAACCTCCAAGTCAACGCTGATCAACGACAAACGACCAAAAAGCCCAAACCGTTCAACTCGATCATCCCAACGATTTAGCAAACTAAAAATCAATCTATTACCTTTAAAATTCATCATTCACTATCACAAATCAGATAGACTAATTAAAATAGGGAATTAAAATGATTTATTTTTTTACCTAAATTGAATTTCACTGATCTTTTCCAAATTTTGAATTAATTACTAAACATAAAATCCCGAATCCATTTAAAAAAACAAATTTAGGTAGTTATAACCATTTTCTTTCAATGATCAATATTTAACAATGACTCTATGGAATGATATGAATTTTTGAAATGAAAACTGGGAACTGTGGATAACATAGAGCAAAGGTATGTATATATATATATATACATACACAGGCATCTTACATGCAAATCAGATGGTTATACATTCATTCATATGCATATACTTATGCAAACTTCACTAATATAATCATTCATCACATGCAATAAAGTTTACAACCATATTAAAGTTTTAAAAGATCTTGTTTACTCACAGATAATTGAACAGAGATGTTTTTGAAACACTGCTACTTGCTTTGTCTCTGCTTTACTTCCTTCTCTGTTCTGCTTTTTAATCTTCCTTCCCTTAACTTTCGAATACCCCGACTCTTATATTACTCGGTTTTTAATTGGCAGCCTAACCCTTCTCTTCTTTGCCCCGGTGCTTTATAAGCCTAGGTACGTATAAGAGGAGATAATGTGTACTGGTGAAGCTTGTATAGGCTTCTAACTCTCTTTTTTCCTGTTAGATTTGATATATTATGTGCTGATGTGATAACATGTATTAGCTTTAAATGCTTGTCTCCTCTTTTGTTTACATGCATATCCATTCATATATATGTACACATCTCATACATAGGTATACATATTATTTTGTCTTGTTTACTTTACACACATATATATGTATTCATATATATTCTACCATAGTTATTTTATATGTTTTTTCCCTTATGTTTCATACAACCATATAAGTTACTTATAAACTTTTATTCCTATTTAAACATATATTTTTATTTTTATTCTTAAGCAAGGCTTAATTACTTAATTTATATTCTTCTCTCTCTCTCTCTCTATATATATATATATTGGGTGTTAATAAGGTAGAGTCTTATATTTAAATATTCTTGAGATTGTTAGATTAAATGTTATAATGGAAACGTAAATAAATGGGTTTGATAACTTATAAAATTAATATTCCGATAATTTAAACCGGTTAATTACCCAATTAACCCACGTTAAAAATCTGGGTCGTCACATTCCTCCCCCTTTGAATCTTTTCGTCCTCGAAAAGGAACGAAACCAGAATTTATGAAAATGCTTAAAATCAGATAAATATTTTTTAATCATTTTTAAAACAGTTTTTAATATCTATATAATATTACTAAAATAGTTTTTATAAAAATACTTTTATAACTCGATGTTTCGACAAGTCCATCCTTGTTCTAATAGAAATTCGGTCATACGTTGATTAGGCGTAGGACTGAAAATCTATAAGTACTTAGCAGACCCATTTCAACATCTAGTGAAAATACTTGAAAAAATAATTTTATTGAAAATATCGAAAACATTTATGAAAATAGAGGAAATATGTTTGGTGAGAATGCTCTGGAAATCATCACCCCCATCCATGGTCGCAGTTACCCCGATGGTTACGTTGCCATCCCGGCAAAATCCATAGATAACTATAGGCCTCCGCGCCCCTCCATTACGCCATGGAACCCGCTACAGATCACAGTTATACCCGGGCTTTACGTTGCTATCACAGCAAAAACCCATATAACTGTAGGCATAAGCGCCCTCGAATTTCGCTGTCAAAAGAATGAAACTTCTCCACTTGACCATAGATCGTAGTCTACCGATGTTACGTTGCCATCCCGGCAAAATCAAGTGTAGATTGTTGGCACTCATCCTCCACACGATTTTCGCTATGGTCCACACAGTAGATCGTAGCGACATCGAGTTACACTGTCGTCACAGCATAACCCAAATGCCTCTGTAGGCATCAACGCCCTCGACTTTCGCTACACAACAATCCTCAGGAATTAGTTTGTCCGGACTCCTCACAGGATCAACTTTAGTACCCCCCTTAGGGCTCAAGGCAGTACCACTTTGTGGCACTCCTGAGAAGTTCATTCAAGGGAGCGCCTTTTTCCCTAGAGCCACTTCAAAACACTTTATACTATATATATATATATATAGTATTTCCAAATCATACACCAAGTATGAATCTCGTATAAATATCCTTTCTCAAAATCGATTATCCCAAAATTGATAATTCACAAACTAGGCTTTCCAAGTTCCAAATTTGATTTTCCTCAAAAATCAAAAGCCTTTTTAGAAATCCATAGGTTCCCAAAACTTTTTCCCAAAATAATTTCCACAAAATCCTTTATATATACATACGTATATATATATAATAACCTTGGGAAATTTTTGAATCACTTCATACTTGTATAAATTTCCTTTTTATACTTCAAATACTTTCAAAACCCTTTTCTTCAGGCAATAGATTCAACAAGGGAAGTTTACCATATATAACAAATATATATAACTTTGTTTATTCCAAATCAAATATTCAAATTTGATTACTCTTTTATAAAGTTATTAACCACATTACTTTTCTTCATAAAGTGAATTTTTAATCATAGAAATTTCCAATTTTCATTTTACCTCATCGTATATTTCACAAAATATACTCTTCATTTCAAAGACCATTTACAGTTCTTATCCATAAATTTTCAATGCCAATTTCATTCAAACCCGTACGATGTACACATATTATTCATACGCTATATCAATCTGATCGCTCACTCGATCACACAATTTCACTTCCGAACTAGTATTGTCCACCCGACTTCCTAGTGTGGACTCAGATTTGGTTTCTTGATCAGAAACCGTCATTCTCCTTACATAGTCACAACTATGATAGAGAATTTCTAGAACCAATCAAAAAACCATATCCAGGTTCGCAGTCGAAAATCGAGCGAAAAATCCCAACTCGGATCGATAGTACTATCTCGAAATTCTGTGCTCGAATCTGGATCAAATCACTATGCGAATAGAATAATATACGTACATCCTACATATTTATCTTCATTGATTATTAGCTAAATCAATTTCTCCTTTTCTATTCACATTCCTTTTAATCTCTATCCACTTATTCACCTTTGCTTCAATCCTCTCTTGGATTACCATTTTAATTCTTATCTCAATTGGGTATTTAATCATAAACAGTCTGTAGTCTAATCAGCTTAAATTTAGAAAATAGCTTGAATTTTTTTAAAATAAATAAGTAGTTGAAAAATAATTATTAACTGTAAAAAGCTGTAAAATAGTTAAGTAATTGTAAATAGTTGAAAAATAGTAATTATTTATAAAACAATTGAGAAACAATAATTAGTTTATAAATCAGTTGTAAAATTGTTAAATAGTTCCAAAGGTAATTGTAAAACAAGCTTAAGATAGTTTTAGGTTTAAAAAGAAAAGTTTTATAGTAAATAGTTTGGAAAAATAGATTTATATTAAAACAATTTATTTTGAAAAGAGTACAGAGTCAAACTGTTCAATTCCCCATCAATTCAATTTAAATTTCCACTTCCATTTAAATTGACTCACTTCTAATTTGAATAACTTCAATTTTGCTTGAACTTGATTTATCCCCAATTCAAGTTGAATTAACCTCAATTTCTTTCCAAATTCAGATCAAATTCCATTTGATTTTAAACATATTCACTTTAATTACAAATTCAAATTATTCAAATTAATTTAGACTAATTTCAAATTGAATCCACTTCAATTTCAAATCATTTCAATTTCTATATGAATTAATCCCAATTCCCATTTGAATTTGAACTCATTCAATCTTCAATTTTATTTCAAATTAATCCAATTCAAATTTTCCATTTGAATTTTATACTTATCCATCTTCAATTCTAGTGAATCCAAACTAAATTCAATTTGAACTTATGAAATCTGAATCTCAACTTTAAACCATCTCGAATTATATAAATTCGAGTTAAATTTTCAAATGTTGATTTAACCCCTTAAATCAAATTAACCTTTATTTTAAATCAATAATCCCAATCTTTAAACAATTTAATTCTGAGTCCAATTCTCAAAATTCCATTTTAAATTATCTTTACTTAACTTATTTCAAAGTTCAAATAAGAGTTCAAAACAATTTTATCTTAAAAATTCAATTTATTACCCAATTTTATCTTCCAGTTTTGAAACCAGTTCTTAAACAAATTTTAATTTACAAATTCAATTATTCAAATTTTCAGTTCAAAGTAATTCCATATCCTTAATTTCAAATTAAAGTTTAATTTCCCTTTTATCTCAATAATGGATATATTACCACACTTCATTCCTCATTCATTTAAACAAATCCAATTCACAATTTAAAGATTATTAATAACAATAGGATGACATCATCCAATTTATTCTAAAACATCCATCCATTTTCAATCTCCAGATCTCATACCCATTTTGAGATCACACAAACTCCCAACACAAATTAACCATTAAACTTCCCAAGTTAGATTCCAATTTCATCTCGAAATTTCCAATTCAGGTTGCTTGTTAATTATTTAACTTTCCCAAAGTTAAATTCAATTTACTTAATCTAGACAACCTTACCCAATTTGAATTCCCATTTCAAACTTTAGACTTCACATTAATAATCTTATAATTTCAAAAACTTATCACCTTGGGTATCACATCTCATTCCAAATTTAAAACTCAACATTTAGATTTTATTTCAAACCATCTTTGATATTATGAATATTCCTCATATATACATATTATTTCCTTTACACACTAAGTTATCCTTAAATTTTAAATCACCTTTGGTTTTAGTTCAAAACAGTTTTCTTTAATGCTTTCAAACAACTCTTATTTTAAATTAAGATCACATTCAATTTTTTTTGAATAATACTCTTTATTATTTCTATTAACATTTGAAACAATTTCAAAACTTTTCAATTTACATCCTTTCTAATTTACAAGTTATTCACATCTAATGGTTACTTCCTTAAAACATTTATTTGCTTATTGGAAAACAATCATCCTATTTAAACTCAATAACCATTCTATTTCTTGTTTGAACCCAATTCTAATTCATCTTATTTATATAGTTCATTTTATCCAATCCTTATTTGGATATGTGTGTGTGTATATATATATATATATATTCCTTAATTTCTTATTTTATAACCAATTATTGCTTTATAAATATGATATAAGCTTTTATAAAATCATCCAGTTTTAAAACCATTTTTAAAACCTTTGTATAAGAAAATAACAAGTACGCTCTCATATATATATATATATACACACACACTCAACTCGTCCTAGGGTACTGCTGACCCTATCCTTGATGAGTAAACCCACCAGAGCCAAGGTTCTCGCTTAACCTTCGCTCTGATACCGAATGTAACAACCCGGAATTTCCGATCGTGAAATTTCCAGATGGTTAGGAAAAGAAGAAAGAGATAGAAGAAGAAGAAACAGAAATAGAAACACAGCACTGATTCTCACAAATCGCAGCGGATCAAAATATAATATCAAATAATAACGGTTTACAAAAGCATACCTGTATCTGTCAATTATATTTTAATACATCATAGTTACAACATATACTCAAACACTGGACATATACAATCCTATCCCAAATAACTATAATATATCACAGCGGAAAACACTCCAAACGTTCCTGCCATCCAGCTCGCCTCCTGAGCTCCAGAACGTCCTTACCTGAAAAAAACTGTAATACTCGGTCTGACCCGAGCATTACATCAAAGTAACACCCAGGTCAGGCTGGAAACCAACGTGAGTAAACCCATCTAACATGAAATTCTAATTCATAAAACTTATTTAAAACCCGGGGTAACTCGTACTTCACTACGAGTTCTCAATTTATTATAGTCAACACTTTTTACTCATCATTATCTAAGTACCTCTACATAGATTAAAGGGTTCAATTACTTAAATCATTCCATTTCCAGTTTATTGATTTCACATATCAAATCCATAAGGAATTTACAGAAGATTACAAATCGAAGTGGTTTCGGGTATTTACTGATACCCGAATCCGGTCTCTTCGAATACAATGTCATTTCTAATTCTAGTTTAAGTGATACATATCAGCCATAATACAAGGTGTCATAGTCACACAACAAAATTAATTATCAATTTATACTCCATATTTTTACTGTACACTCCATCATATCATATCACCGTACCTCACAACTCAATATCAGAGATATTCACAATCCCAGTCATCCAATATCATTAAATCATCCTCACAAGCAAGATTCATTATATAATTCCTAATTGATTTAATTAATCTCCAATTAAATTAATCATCAATTTTAATCACTTAGATTACCATTAAATCCTGCTTACTTAACATTAATTAATTACAAATAAATTAATTAATCATCTATTAACCATTCATCATAATTAATCAACCTTTAATTAATTATCTAAATTAATTATTCATAATTACTTTCATTAAGTAATTACCCCATTTGGTTAATTATTCTCAATTAATTAACCCTGACAAATTAACCTTAATAATTTTATTGATTTATTAATCCTCAATTAATTAATTAATCACATTAGTTAATTATTAATTAATTAACCTTTAATAATTAATTAATTACAACAATCAACCCTTAATTACTCTTATTAATTGATCTTTAATCACCCAAAGCTTAATCAATTAATAGATAAGTCATTTACTTTAATTAATTTCTTAATTATCATTTAAAATTTTATTAATTAAGTAAATTTTAAAAATTAACTTACTAAGTTAAATGATTAATTCAACTTAATTAATCGACCACTTAAATAATTACTTATTTATTAAAGAATGATTTAGTGTATGATTAAAACTTAATTATATTTAACCATAAAACATCATGTTACAATTTATCCTTACCCGATACAAAACCCAAGATTCTCAAACCAAAACCGAGTTCCATACTTTCTTCCCTTTTAAACTAGTCTAAATTTAACTGCAGCAAGACATTATTCATGCGAACAAATCGCGATCGAGAACCCAAGACCATCAGAATTTACCCGAGCCATCACTCAAAAATTCTCGAGTTAAACCTCGAGTTCACCTCAAAACCAATTTTCTTTATTTTAGATAATATTACAAACTATCCCAGTAAAACATATACGCAAGCAACCCGTACTCATTCTTGAGCTACCACAACGTTACCTCGAAAATAACTTCGAGACGCAGACCTTTTTTCCCAAACAATTCCCTGACACACCCACTTTCACCGTGCACGTACACGGTGAACTATCGCGTTACCGATCATCCCTCCGGTCTTCTCCAAGTTGTCGACGACTTCGACAATCACCACGATCACTCAGATCAATGATTAAGCCAACAAATCAAAATTTGACCCAATGTTCAAATACTGGAACCACCTCCGGTCGAAAACCACCCTATTACTGATGAACTACGCCTCGAGAATCCATGCCGACCTCTCCCAAGCTTCGCCATAACCTCCAGCTCCGACTCCCCATCACGCGACCACTTCCGATCCTTCCTAGACATCTCCACAGTCTCGAATAAAAGACCCACCCAAACCAGCAGTAAAACCCTATGTCGTCGTCGCCTGGCCACCATAGCCAAAGATAAGTAGCTTCACCAATTTTCCTGAGAATGTCAACAACCCCGCCACCTCCAGTCCAAATTCCAACTTCCAAGTTAACGCCGATCAACGGCAAACGACCAAAAAGCCCAAAACGTTCAACTCGATTATCCCAACGATTTAGCAAACTAAAAATCAAGCTATTACCTTTAAAATTCATCATTCACTATCACAAATCAGATAGACTAATTAAAACAGGGAATTAAAATGATTTATTTTTGACCCAAATTGAATTTCACTGATCTTTTCCAAATTTTGAATTAATTACTAAACATAAAATCCTGAATCCATTTTAAAAAAACAAATTTAGGTAGTTATAACCATTTTCTTTCAATGATTAAGATTTAACAATGACTTTATGGAATGATATGAATTTTTGAAATGAAAACTGGGAACTGTGGATAACACAGAGCAAAGGTATATATATACATACACATGCATCTTACAGGCAAATCAGATGGTTATACATTCATTCATATGCATATACTTATGCAAACTTCACTAATATAATCATTCATCACATGCAATAAAGTTTACAACCATATTAAAGTTTTAAAAGATCTTGTTTACTCACAGATATTGTTGAACAGAGATGTTTTTGAAACACTGCTACTTGCTTTGTCTCTGCTTTACCTCCTTCTTTGTTCTGCTTTTTAATCTTCCTTCCCTTAACTTTCGAATGCCCCGACTCTTATATTACTCGGTTTTTAATTGGCAGCCTAACCCTTCTCTTCTTTGCCCCGGTGCTTTATAAGCCTAGGTACGTATAAGAGGAGATAAAGTGCACTGGTGAAGCTTGTACAGGCTTCTCACTCTTTTTTTGCTGTTAGATTTGATATATTATGTGCTGATGTGATAACATGTATTAGCTTTAAATGCTTGTCTCCTCTTTTGTTTACATGCATATCCATTCATATATATGTACACATCTCATACATAGGAATACATATTATTTTGTCTTGTTTACTTTACATACATACATACATATATATATATATGTATTCATATATATTTTACCATAGTTATTTTATATGTTTTTACCTTATGTTTCATACAACCATATAAGTTACTTATAAACTATTATTCCTATTTAAACATATATTTTTATTTTTATTCTTAGCCAAGGCTTAATTACTTAATTTATATTCTTCTATATATATATATATTTATATTGGGTGTTAATAAGGTAGAGTCTTATATTTAAATATTCTTGAGATTGTTAGATTAAATGTTATAATGGAAACGTAAGTAAATGGGTTTGATAACTTATAAAATTAATATTCCGATAATTTAAACCTGTTAATTACCCAATTAACCCACGTTAAAAATCTGGGTCGTCACACTTATGTTCTTTTCTTTTCTTTGTTAGTAGAGAAGTTTTACATTCATGCAAGTAGTGTAGCTTAATTCCTTTTGTTGTAAGTAGTTTAATTACATTCTCTTCTTTGTTATTTTTCTATTTTCTTCTCTTTTTAATGTTGAAATTTACTTGTGTTGCTTCAATGCCACAAATGAGTAGCTAAACCCCTTCAATTTAGGGGTAATGAAGCTCTCAAATATTATGTAATTTCATAATTTGTTATGATTTATGATCTCTTTGTTTGTGCTTTATGAAAGTGAATTTTGATGAAAGTTTATACAAGTGGGTTTGATAGCTTATATTGCTTATGCAAATGAGCTATTTTTATTCAACATAAACACAAGTTGTATCATCATTTGCTAATACATTTTTGATTGTGAAATTAAAGTAAAAATGAAATTTGATGATCTATATTACTAGTTACAATAGTAAATTGATCATACTTAAAATAGCTTTTGCTTCGGCTTCATTTTCATGAGAATTATAAGTGGTTTATTTGTTGTATTATAGTTTGATGGTTTGAGTTATGTTAACTAATAACATAAAAAACCATACTTATGATAAATACAACAATATTTCACTTAATATCAAAAGCTAGAGATCACAAATTGTTTGTTTGTTGCTTTACAAAAATATGAGAGTGGATTTGCCTCTAAATTGTTCTCTAGTTCAATAGTTTTTGTAACAACCTGGGATTTTATAACAATTAATTATCGTCAAAGTGACGATTAAATTGTTTGTTTATTTCTGTTGGAATTTTAATCGATTGAGATTCTTTTGAAAATTTTGTTAAAGTAGTATGCAGGCTTTAATAATTGAAATAGTTGCCCACGTTTTCATTTGTTGTTTTTGGCCGTGATAACTATCTAAGTGTTTAACCCGTTCCCCATTGAATTCTCATTCGAAAACCCTAGCAAAAGAAAACGAACGAAAAAAAATGGTGGCAGCTTCGTTCTCGTTCATCCCTCTTCGGCAAAGATTAGGGCTTTTGATTTTCTTAGGCATCGGCTGCAAACTTTCGATCGATTGATAAGGTGAGTACTCACTCACATCTAGTTCTCGTCTCGAGTTGAAGTCGGGATTAAATTATGTGATTTTCGTTCGTTTTCAATTGTTTGAGTGTCGATTCATTTTGTTTTGGCCATTTGAAGTTAATTTGTTGTGCTCGATTGTTTTGAGATGTTCGTTTTCGTGGATAATCTCTGTTCGTTTTTGGGTTTGACGATTTTGTGTTCGTTCGTGACCACCACGATTTCGATTCTTGTCGACTTCGGTCACTTGAATGGTTTGAACTTGTTTTAGTTGACTTCGGCATTGATTTGTTTCTTTGACACTATCTTCCTGCTCACTGACTTTGATTTTGTGGCCCTTATGTATGTCGGCTCTGGCCATCTTCGTGTTCATCCCTGAGCATTGTTGATCTGCTGTTGTAACTGCAGTTTTGTTGTATTGACTTTTGGGTTGCAGACATGTGTTTAACTTGTTTACCTCATCTTTGTCTTGGTTGTGATGTTGGTCTCTCGACTACGAATCATTTTGTGATACTTGTATTGACCTGTAGCTTGAACTTGCTATATGTTTACACAGATGCTTCACTTGTTCACTTGGTTCATGTGTTCTTGTTTTCATTCTGATCAGGTTGGGTTGCTTATTGTTTCGACCTCTGTAATGCTTGTGCATGTGTGGTCTGGAGTTGTTTCTTTGTTTCAGTTTGGTCTTGTTGGTTTTTCTTCTGGCATTTGGTCTTGAGTATGATATTTGCATTGTCCAGTTTTACAGTGCATACCTATTATAGCTTGTTCATGTCATTCCTTTGGTTTGTGATTCACTTGCATACTTGTTGACATCACTGATGCACTGATTTTGGTTCGGTTGTGTCTTTGATGCTAGCTTGCATTGTCACGTATCTATTTGTTTTGCACTCCTATGTGTACACCATGCATATTCACTTAGTCGTGCTCATTTTGTAGCTTGACTTTTACATGGTTGCCAGACCATTTGGGCTTTGCCTTTGCTGGTTCACCGTGTAGTCTCTGTTGTAGTTTGGTGAGTTCTGGTTTTGTAGTCATGCATGTTAATTTGTTTATATGTGCACATCTGGACATTGTTTCATATCCACTTGATTATTGTTTACTGCCTGATCGACCATTGCAATTCACTGGTCTTGGCATTTGTATTGGTTTGAGCATTGCCTTCATGTGGTCTGCACTTGCATACTGCTGCTGCCTTGTTCTCTGGCCTTGGTTCAGGTAGTCTTGACTTTGAGTACATATGTGTGTATGCACTTGCATCTGGTGCATGTTCTATGTTCATTTGAGTTGTACATCTTGCTATTGCCTGGTCTGGATTTTTGTTCTGGTTCATGTATATGCACAGTTTCACTTTGTGTTGGCATTACACTTGAGTTGAACCCGATTTTTGGGTTTGACCTTGTGTTCATTTGTGACTTTCATTGAACTTTCATGTATTTCATCATAGTTGTGGTGAGGTAGTACATGCGTGCGTGTACTGCAGCCACACTGATTTGTCGTTTTAATTGATATTTCAATTATTTGAATTGTTTTGTGTTCAATTCAATATTTGGGAATTGTATTTGATTCAGTTCGATTGATCATTTTGTTGTGTCTAATTATGTATTCGATAATTAGATTCTGAGTTTCTAATTATTATTTAATAATTGGATTTTGTGTTAATTGTCATTTAGACAATTCTGTTGTTTTCTAAATTATCTTCATTGATAATCTTTCTTTTATCTTTGTTGATGATTTGAATTTTCTGATTTGCTGTTTAACACTATTTAGTGTTATATCTATCGCTATCCGATTTCCTTGTTAAAGGATTGGATAGACGAGATTTCTGTGACTGTCGTCTATTTGATATTTGATTTTTATTGCTTTTGTGCATTAATAATTGAGTTGGAATTAGACTGACCCGTGTATTATTTTCTTTTAAATGTAATACTCGGGTCAGACCCGAGTTATTTCAGGTTGTAGATATCTTGCTTTGGGTTGCTGTTTGAGCTACGAAGACTTTTCATATCTTTTGAAGTGGTCTGCGTCTTTTTGTAGTAGTCAGTGTACTGATTTAGGTTGATATGTATTCATGTATATTAGTCGATAATGTACTTGTATATATAACTTCCAGAGTCGGCAGTTGTAGTGGTATCATATGTATCGTGTCAAATGTATTGTAACTGACATCAGTTATATATATATATATATATATATATATATATATATATATATATATGAGACTTTTGTTATCTGTATTCCGCATTTTATTATCTGTGTTATTATTATATATATTGTCCTAAACTATTATGAACCATCGTAGTTCGTTTTATACTGGAATTGGGTATGTCGATGTGAGTAAACAAATAAGAGATGAAAAATGAAAAATATATACCACTCCTATCGAGGTAACCAATACTAGTGTAAGGCCAACTACGGATGGCCGCTCCTATCCAGCCTTATTCTTCGTAATAACAGACAGTATTTCTTTTAATACTCTTTGTTATTGTGAGCATAGAGGTGGGGCGTCATAGTTGGTATCAGAGCTTGGGGTTTATGGACATAATATAAAACATAACTTAGATGGAACATGTGTTACAACTATTTGTCGATGTTTTTATTTGTGCTTTGAGTCAAAACTAAAGTTTTGAAATTATGATGAAATTTTAAATATCTTTATTTAAAAATAAAAGTGAAATTGTGTTCTGATGATTTGATTAATTTGTGACTGTTTACCAGAGTGCGCAGCGAAAACAGTGAAACTGTCTTCGCTGAGTACAGCTGATAACCTTTTTGATTTAAAAAAAAACAAATTATGAAATTGAAATAAATTTCATTTGTTGTTTACATAGCTGTGTTTATTTTGTTTCTTTGAAAATATCGAATCCGATTTGAGGATTCGAAGCGATTGCAGTTATGTGATTTTTGTTTAGATCTTTGCTGGTTTTCTTTTATTCTAATCATATATTGATTAGATTTTGCTGTTTTGAATTATCTTCATTGAAGATGCATTCGAATAATTCTTTGTTCATTTTGTAGTAAGTGCAAATTTGGGTTGCACGTTACTGCATTACTTTTACGTTGAACCAATGTTTGGTTTAAACGTATTTTGTTGCCGTTATCTTTATAACAGGATTTTTACAATTGTGCTAAATTTTTGGAGCACGGTGTTTTGTGGCATTTTGACGAATGAAAATTCACTGATATTACATTTTTATGTAAATTATTTTGATGAGATTTTGACGTTTAAAAATTACTGTCGCTTTGACTTCAGTAACCGCCAAATTTTAAAGTGGATTTTTAAGCGGTAATTCCGAAATGCTGATTTTGAGATCCGTTTTTACGGTGTTTTGAGAAGTACAATTTTCTTTTCGAAATTGCTACTGATGTTGTTGTTTTAATCACGTGATTGGAAAATCGTTTTAAAATGAAATTGTTTTATAAAAAAAATTCAGTTTGCGCTTTCAAAAGAATGAGAAAGCGACTTAAACGTTTCAGCAAAATCGAGGACTATGACCCCTTTCTTTTACTGATTCGCTTAACTCCGGACTTGTCCAGTTGAGAATGTGAATTGTTATTTTTATAACATAAATAAAATTGTTTTCAGGAATTTTACATTTTGCGCTTTCAAAAGAATGAGGAAGCGATTTAAACGTTTCAGCAAAATCGAGGACTATGACCCCTTTCTTTTACTGATTCGCTTAATTCCGGACTTGTCCGTTTGAGAATGTAAAATGTACTTTTACAAAATCCACAATTTTGCACTTTCAAGGAAACGATGAAGTGAATCAAACGATTTAGTAAAACACGTGGTATGGGACATGTGCGTTTGCTATTTTGGTAAATTCCGGACTCGTTAATTGAAATATTTGATGTTTTGATGATTATGATGATTTGTGTGCTTTCGAGCCACTATGTTGGACCTTCGGGTCATTTGTTGGACCTTCGGGTCATTTGTTGGGCTTTCGGGCCACTCTGATGGACCTTCGGGTCAAATACCAGTACTAGACCTTCGGGTCACTCTACGGACCTTCGGGTCATCTGATGGGCGCCAAAATTATGTTGAGTACTTGGTAGGCTTCGGCCATTTGTTGATGCACGTGCGACGAACTAAAAACTCGCCATCTGATGGGATCGATCCAACCTTTTATGTTGATTTCTAGTCTTCTTAATTGATTTCTAGATATTTGTTGTTTCTAATTATCTGCAGGTAATTAGATATCTGATGTTATGAGATTTAATTATTGTATCGGTAATAAATATTTGTTGTTATGAGATTTAATTATCATATCGGTAATTAAATATTTGCTGTTATGAGATTTAATTATCTTATCGGTAATTAAATATTTGTTGATTTGAGATTTGATTATCGTATCGATAATTAAATATTTGCTGTTATGAGATTTAATTATCTTATCGGTAATTAAATATTTGTTGATTTGAGATTTAATTATCTTATCGGTAATTAAATATTTGTTGATTTGAGATTTAATTATCTTATCGGTAATTAAATATTTGTTGATTTGAGATTTGATTATCGTATCGATAATTAAATATTTGCTGTTATGAGATTTAATTATCTTATCGGTAATTAAATATTTGTTGATTTGAGATTTAATTATCTTATCGGTAATTAAATATTTGTTGATTTGAGATTTAATTATCGTATCGATAATTAAATATTTGCTGTTATGAGATTTAATTATCTTATCGGTAATTAGATATTTGTTGATTTGAGATTTCTGATTATCGTTTTTGATAATTAGATATTTGTTGATCTGAGATTTCTGATTATCGTTTTTGATAATTAGATATTTTTTGATTTGTGATTTTTGATTATCGTTTTTGATAATCGGATATTTGTTGTTTCTGATTATCGTTTTTGATAATCGGATATTTGTTGTTTCTGATTATCGTTTTTGATAATTAGATATTTGTTGATTTGAGATTTCTGATTATCGTTTGTGATAATTAGATATTTGATGATTTGATGTTTCCTGATTATCGTTTGTGATAATTAGATATTGGTTGATTGCTGATTTTATTGATATGAGATTTTCTAGTCTCTAATTGAGTCTTGATTATGTTGATTTTATTAAATTGCTATTTTCTATCTATCTCTGTTGATAGTTAGAGTTCGCTGGTTATGAAGTTTGTGTTTTCTAGTATATCCAATTGGATAACTAGATATTTGCAGTTTTGCGAATTGTGATTTGTGCTTTCTAATCATCTTTGTTGATAATTAGATTTTGTTGTTTTCTAATTATCGTATCGATAATTAGATATTGTTGTTTTGTGATTTATGTATTTCTACTTATCCAATTGGTAATTGAATATTGCTGATAATTATGTTTATCCAGTTTAGCTGTTTTCTGATTATCTATTTGATAGTTAGATTTCGGTTAGAATGTGTGAATTTCTTTTATGGAATTAAAAGATTTCTTTGGCGTTTGTATTCTCAACTTTTATTTTTCTAGCTTAACCAGTTTATGTTAGAAATACAATTGTTATAGACGATTTTAAGTATGAAAATTGCGGGGACGCAATTTTTATAAGGAGGGGAGTCTGTAACAACCCAGGATTTTATAACAATAAATTATCGTCAAAGTGACGATTAAATTGTTTGTTTATTTCTGTTGGAATTTTAATCGATTGAGATTCTTTTGAAAATTTTGTTAAAGTAGTATGCGGGCTTTAAAAATTGAAAAGTAGCCCACGTTTTCATTTGTTGTTTTTGGCCGTGATAACTATCTAAGTGTTTAACCCGTTCCCCATTGAATTCTCATTCGAAAACCCTAACAAAAGAAAACGAACGGAAAAAAAATGGTGGCAGCTTCGTTCTCGTTCATCCCTCTTCGGCAAAGATTAGGGCTTTCGATTTTCTTAGGCATCGGCTGCAAACTTTCGATCGATTGATAAGGTGAGTACTCACTCACATCTAGTTCTTTTCTCGAGTTGAATTAGGGTTTAAATTCTGTGATTTTCGTTCGTTTTCAATTGTTTGAGTGTCGATTCATTTTGTTTTCGCCATTTGAAGTTAATTTGTTGTGCTCGATTGTTTTGAGATGTTCGTTTTCGTGGATAATCTCTGTTCGTTTTTAGGTTTGACGATTTTGTGTTCGTTCGTGACTACCATGATTTTGATTCTTGTCGACTTCGGTCACTTGAATGGTTCGAACTTGTTTTAGTTGACTTCGGCATTGATTTGTTTCTTTGACACTGTCTTCCTGCTCACTGACTTTGATTTTGTGGCCCTTGTGTATGTTGGCTCTGGCCATCTTCGTGTTCATCCCTGAGCATTGTTGATCTACTGTTGTAACTGCAGTTTTGTTGTATTGACTTTTGGGTTGTAGACATGTGTTTAACTTGTTTACCTCGTATTTGCCTTGGTTGTGATGTTGGTCTCTCGGCTACGAATCATTTTGTGATACTTGTATTGACCTGTAGCTTGAACTTGCTATATGTTTACATAGTTGCTTCACTTGTTCACTTGGTTCATGTGTTCTTGTTTTCATTCTGATCAGGTTGGGTTGCTTATTGTTTCGACCTCTGTAATGCTTGTGCATGTGTGGTCTGGAGTTGTTTCTTTGTTTCAGTTTGGTCTTATTGGTTTTTCTTCTGGCATTTGGTCTTGAGTATGATATTTGCACTGTCCAGTTTTACAGTGCATACCTATTATAGCTTGTTCATGTCACTCCTTTGGTTTATGATTCACTTGCATACTTGTTGACATCACTGATGCACTGATTTTGGTTCGGCTGTGTCTTTGATGCTGGCTTGCATTGTCACTTGATCTATTTGTTTTGCACTCCTATGTGTACACCATGCATATTCACTTAGTCGTGCTCATTTTGTAGCTTGACTTTTACATGGTTGCCAGACCATTTGGGCTTTGCCTTTGCTGGTTCACCGTGTAGTCTCTGTTGTAGTTTGGTGAGTTCTGGTTTTGTAGTCATGCATGTTAATTTGTTTATATGTGCACATCTGGACATTGTTTCATATCCACTTGATTATTGTTTACTGCCTGATCGACCATTGCAATTCACTGGTCTTGGCATTTGTATTGGTTTGAGCATTGCCTTCATGTGGTCTGCACTTGCATACTGCTGCTGCCTTGTTCTCTGGCCTTGGTTCAGGTAGTCTTGACTTTGAGTACATATGTGTGTATGCACTTGCATCTGGTGCATGTGCTATGTTCATTTGAGTTGTACTTCTTGCTATTGCTTGGTCTGGATTTGTGTTCTGGTTCATGTATATGCACAGTTTCACTTTGTGTTAGCATTACACTTGAGTTGAACCCGATTTTTGGGTTTGACCTTGTGTTCATTTGTGACTTTCATTGAACTTTCGTGTATTTCATCACAGTTGTGGCGAGGCAGTACACGCGTGCGTGTACTGCAGCCACACTGATTTGTCGTTTTAATTGATATTTCAATTATTTGAATTGTTTTGTGTTCAATTCAATATTTGGGAATTGTATTTAATTCAGTTCGATTGATCATTTTGTTGTGTCTAATTATCTATTCGATAATTAGATTCTGAGTTTCTAATTATTATTTAATAATTGGATTTTGTGTTAATTGTCGTTTAGACAATTCTGTTGTTTTCTAAATTATCTTCATTGATAATCTTTCTTTTATCTTTGTTGATGATTTGAATTTGCTGATTTGCTGTTTAACACTATTTAGTGTTATATCTATCGCTATCCGATTTCCTTGTTAAAGGATTGGATAGACGAGATTTCTATGACTGTCGTCTATTTGATATTTGATTTTTATTGCTTCTGTGCATTAATAACTGAGTTGGAATTAGACTGACCCATGTATTATTTTCTTTTGAATGTAATACTTGGGTCAGACCCGAGTTATTTCAGGTTGTAGATATCTTGCTTTGGGTTGTTGTTTGAGCTACGAAGACTTTTCATATCTTTTGAAGTGGTCTGCGTCTTTTTGTAGTAGTCAGTGTACTGATTTAGGTTGATATGTATTCATGTATATTAGTCGATAATGTACTTGTATATATAACTTCCAGAGTCGGCAGTTGTAGTTGTATCATATGTATCGTGTCAAATGTATTGTAACTGACATCAGTTATATATATATGAGACTTTTGTTATCTATGTTCCGCATTTTATTATCTGTGTTATTATTATATATATTGTCCTAAACTATTATGAACCATCATAGTTCGTTTTATACTGGAATTGGGTATGTCGATGGGAGTAAATAAATAAGAGATGAAAAATGAAAAATATATACCACTCCTATCGAGGTAACCAATACTAGTGTAAGGCCAACTACGGATGGCCGCTCCTATCCAACCTTATCGTAATAACAAACAGTATTTCTTTTAATACTCTTTGTTATTGTGAGCATAGAGCTGGGGCGTCACATTTTTTAAATCACATTTTAATTCTAGCTTTAGCTTCTTTTTGTAGTTAACAACTTTCATCTCACTTTGGTCTAATTTGGTTGAATAGATTTTTAATCTCTCACAATTCCCTACAGATCGACCCGTATTCGCCACGTACTACAAAGTGTACGCCGTGCGTTTGCGGTAAATTTTATTTCAAAATTCTTCGATGGTTTTCTAATCCGATAGAAATTCCATCGATTAACACCTAGTCGAGCACGCGATGTTGATAAGCGCGATCTCTCGAGTGCGTGGGAGGAGGGAGGTGTTCTTTGGGTTGTCATGGGGGTGGGGATCGTCGGCAATTACGTTCTTGGTGGTCGCCACTGGAAGGAGAAGGCGCTCGCTCGCGCACGTGCGTAGGAGGAGAGGGGTTCGATTTTCGTCTCGCAGTAGGGGAGGATTGTGACGACCGCCCATGACCCCTGCACCGAACCTAGAGATAGTGCGCTGTAAAGTGTGCCAGGCGACCATGGATGATTGCCAGGGTAAATTTAAACAACAGAATCTATCGTATTACTCACAGCGCATGGACAAAATACAATAGAATATATATATAGTGAAGCTTCACAGAATAGAATCTCATCAATAAAACTTCATAATAGTTGAATACAAACATCTGAACAGTCAATACATCAAGCCTCACTACATAACACTCAGAGAATATACAAGCAGCGGAACATCCAGTACATATAGTAAGAAGATAATATGCAATCCTCCAGCTCGTCTTCGACATCAGCACCGTGGAAAGCAAGAACAGCACCTGTCACCTGCTACCTAGTCTGCCCGTCCTAAAATGGACGAACATCCCAAGGCAATAAGAGTTAAAACATAAAGCCTTGAGTCAGACAACAGTCTTAGTGAGCGGTAAATTAACTAACAACATACCAAAAGAGCATAAAGGAAAAAGGAATAGGAATACAACCCTCCCACTCCACCTCTTTCTACAGTGATAGCCCTCAGACTCACACTAAGCAGAAGCAAACATAGCAAAGCATACAATTTAAAATAAAGCAATTATCACTCGAGTCAAGGGCGATGTTTTCCAAGTACAAACCCCCAAGGCCTAAACCAAGATCAGATAAGCACCCAGAAAATACCGCTCTTGAGACCGAATGATGATACAACCAAACATCCATGACTCTAGCTATCACTGTTATCATTGCTTCGATATCATCGTTAATTGAATGACCGGCTCTTTATTTCATCCGTCCGTCAAGGGCTAATGGAAACCCCGGTTCTAGACATAACTCCGCACATCATCGTGACCCGTGCCTAGGACTATCGAATCTGCCCAGAGTACTTGACTACCAATCAGTAGCCTTCAGGGACTATCAAATCTGCCCAACGTACTCTTGCTTTGAGCATGCTAGAACCTTCAACAACGATGAGATCTCAACCTTCTAGTCATCCTCCTCGACGACTATTTCCATACTAGCTCAAGCGCCTCTCGAGCAAACCATTATCCTCAAACTCGAACCATTTCACCGAGTTATTAATCTGCCTGGAATGATCCCGTCTGGATTAGACCAAGGCTATCTCATATCATACTTCGCCTCATCATCATCATAGCAAAGCTTCATCTCAACATCATCATCAAATCTATCCATATGAGCTTCATCATCTGCTACATATGCCACGAGCAGCTTTTCCAATTCAAGAGCCTTTCCCTTATCTTTTGAATCATCTTTGACCGTCTTGTCTAAATCAAATCATCTAATTCATAGCAATAAATCAAATCAAACATTAATCCAAGTAAACAAGCATTCAAATATGATCTAAATAGACAATTATAACAATAATGGCAATTTCATAATTAAAGAGTCTAAAGTCTAACAAGCATGAAAACATGAGCAATATCTCTATAATCTTGATGAATGAACTTGCATAGGTGAACATGTAATAAAATGGATGCCAAATCATTATGAACAATGGATCTATATGGATCTATACTTAGGATTAGGAAAATGCATGGAAATCACTACTTTAGCACAAAATCAAGCCAACGATCCGATATACTCCTTTGGATCCGTGTGAGAGATAATCATCACTCACCAAATCACCTAAACACCTTAAAAGAAACCCACTTCAGATCTGGACAGCGAAGGATCTAACTCGATCTATCACCAATCCGCTTCAAACGATGAAATCTCTCTTCAATGGATGAAGATCTTCAATCTAAGCTCTTGGATCTTCGATTTGGATGGAAGGAATCACAAGATTAGAGTAGAGAAAAGAAGTGAAGAAGTGTAGAAGTCGAGCTCTCAAAATGGCAGCACTTCGTCGCTTCAAAATCTGGATCCCAAAAATGAAGAAGAACCCTCCTATTTATAGGCTGAAATCCACCTTAGGTCGTTCACTCGGAGTTAGGTCGTCCACGACCTAAAAACCCTACGACCTAACAGCCCCAAGCCTCTACGCGACCTACGACCTAACATATGCGCACTCCCACGACCTAACCAGATGCGCTTCTACGACCTAACGACTTAGCGCATCAGCGCACCCAAGCGACCTATGACCTAACCCAGATGCGCTTCCTCGCGACCTAACGAATGCGCATCCATATGACCTAACTTCAACACAAGGTCTCACGACCTAACTACACACAGGTCATACGACCTAACTACTCTAACTCGCTAACTCTCTTAGGTCGCTGCCTATCCTTAAGTCGCTCAACCCGTAGGTCGCTAACTCCTATAGGTCGCTCACTCTCTTAGGTCGCCAACTTCCTATAGGTCGCTAACTCCTATAGGTCGCTCACTCTCTTAGGTCGCTCACTCGACCTAACTATTACACGACCTATCTATCATACGACCTAACTTCTTAAGTCGTTCCAATCCTTAGGTCGCTCCATTCCACTAGGTCGTCTACTCCTTAACTCGCCATCTTCCTTAGGTCGCTCCAAACCCTCATACGACCTAAGACTTAGACTCTGGACGACTTATCAACAATGCGACCAAATGTCACCTGTTTTACGATGTTTCGATTCGTAAAAATACGGGTCGTTACAAGGATGGATCGTACTGGTAGCAGGCAGTCGCGTGGGGGGGGGAGTTAGGCGGCGAGTCAGAGCTGGAAGGGGGAATCGGGCTCAGGTGATGCGCGATGGCAAGGGGGGAGGAGCAGCGATGTTTGGGTGAGTAATCACTATCCGTATATGTATATATGCATATCGATTTTGGTCTTCTTTTTTTTGATTTAATCTGCTGGGTGAAAAAAAAGAGAAAGAAAAGAAAATGTATATATATAATAGGTTAAGAAAATATATATATATATATATGATAGGTTATGAAATATATATATATATATATTTAACTTACTATTAAATTTTAAAATATATGTTATGGTGATTGGGATATATAAATCGTATTATAAATCAAATATTTACGAATTCGTAAATTGTTTATGTGAGGTCAAAAATGACGAAAATCGAGTCGAGATTGAAGTGGATTGCAAACAGAAAAAAAAGGTGAGTTAATCTCACTCAATTTGGAATTTCTAAAATTAATTTTAAGAAGTTAAAATTAGTTATTGGTTGATTGATTGACTTTGATAATTATTATCAGTCTGGATGTGGTATTATATATAATAGTATATATATATATTGGAGTGATTGATATTCTCGCATTATATAGCGGATGAGACCCTATGTGCCCCGCATAATAGCAGATGACCATATATACAGCGATATTCCTCTCGAAGTGGGATTGGTATTTTATATTATGCTGACATCTTGGATGCAGGGAAACAGGTTGGAGGGATCCAACTGGATTCCTTAAAAATGTTGAATTTATTTCCATATTCAGTAATCTGATATATTGGATAATCTATGGTAGATTATAGCGTGTTTTGAATTTATTTGGATGCTATGGTATTGCTGGATATATTTTGGTATTTTAAAGTATCAAAAATATGAGTATTGAATTTTTAAAGGAAAATAAAAAGAAGAATTTAAAGTAAAAATATTTATAGTAAAGATGGAAAAATTAAAAGTAATAAATTTGGGAAAAATAAACAGTTGGTTTTTAAAATCCTATTAATAATTCCGGAGTATGGAAAAATAGGGATTTTTGAATAAATGTGAATAAAAGGGTTTTAAGAATAAAACATAAGTGATTTGTTTAGGAATAAAAGTATTTATTTAAATCCGAGATTTAAAATAGATTTGAGAAAAATAAAGAGGGAATTTAAAAAAATAAAATATGAAGTTAATGTTTCAGATTCAAATAAGGTTTTTAAATCATGAAAAGGAAGTGAGATCTGGAATTAGGGGATTTTGGAATGTATTGGGAAATTTATCTAAAATTGAGTTTAATTTTGAAAATTGATTTAAAAATCGATTAGGTGTGGTGAAACAGTATTAAACGGGAAATGAGACTATGCGATTTATAAACTGGGTTTATAAATGAAGTGAAGTGTTTATCAGTGGATAATTTGGAATTATAAATTCACGATGGGAATTTATAAGGGGATGGATAAATCGTTTTAAAAATAAATGATAGCTTATTTTTAGAAAAGTGAAGAGGGAATTTATGGAATTGGAACGTAAATTTAGCTGGAAATAAATCGAGAGGGATTTATAAATAATTGGACTGGCTATATTGGAGTTGAATTATATTTTTCGGAAAAAGTTAATTTTATTTTAAAAAGGAATATTTTAAGTATTAATTAGAAAATTAAAGGTGCTTAAAGGAATGTTTTAGAAAAAATTATTTTTAATTGTTTTAAAATTTCTAAAGTAAACATTAATTACGTTAGTTATGGTAGTTAATTATTATTAAAGGGTAAATTAGTATTATTATTTTGAAAAGGGTAGTTATTCAATATTAATATTTTATATAATAGGTTTATTTTAAAAGTAGTTTCTGGCTAAAGTTTTACTTGGAGAATTATTTTAGAATTTCAGAAGTATTATTTTGAATAAAGTGATTTAAGTAGCTTTATTTTATATATTTTAAGAGTATAGCTTTGGATAAAATGATTAATTTATTTAAAATCTAAATTAAATAAGACTTGGTGTTTTTCAATGGAAATAGAGAATTTGGTTGAATTGATTGTTTTATTTAATATTTAAATAACAGACTATCAAATCTGGACCCAAATATAACTTTGGAAATATCTAGAAGAGATACGGGGATTATATGGTAGAGTTACCGTTCGAGGTGCTATACTATACGTATGAACTAGTTTCGTTCTTCTAGGACGTTTATAAGGAAATCCATCCACTAACGGTTAGGAGATGATCTCCGATCTTATTTTCGTCTGTTTATTTCCTAGAGAACCGGAATTGAGTTTACCGGGAAATATCGAACGTTGTTTCAAAGAGACCGGGATCGGATTTGTGATCCGAAAACCACTTCGATCCAACGAGTACGTTTTCGAAATGAAGACAAGAGCTTGGAATCGAAGATGGAGCAGTGAAGTGCAAGGGCTAATCGCTACTAATCCTGAGGGTGATTCCAAAATGAATGTTATAGTGCCTTCGGTTCCGTTCGGACCGGGAACAGACTTGTATGGATGAATGCTATCAGTATATTGTCATTGGAGGACAATGAGCATTTTAAGTGAATCTTTCTAAAAAGTTAATCGTAGCCTCTAGCCTCATCAACCGGGAATGATTGAAAATCAGGGGGAATGCAGCAAGGCTAAGTAGGTCGCACCCAAGTAGGGTATGTCTATCACCTTTCAAGATAACTTCGGATATTATTTTATTACTACGATATATGGAAGGAGCTCGAAAGAGGGTGGGAACACCCGGGGTGATAACATATTCGATCTATTCAGGTTAGGAATAGTCTGGTCTTGTGTTGCAATGGACCCCGGAGTGGTCCTCGGTACGGTGTTTCTAGACAGGTACCGTGACAGGTGGTACCCCAGTGCCTAGTCATTCGGTTGGAATCCATTCTTCAATACGTGCCTTTACGGTTTTGATTGTAGAGCCTAGTATTGCTGGAATTTAATTAATGTAACAATTTCAGCTATTTGAATAAGTATTTGTACTTAGACATTATTATAATATCAGAGGATTTGATATGAAATGTTTTGGTTATCATAAGGTAAAAACCCGTCGTGTTTATTTGTGGTGTGGTCTTACGAGATACCTTTGATTTTCAAAGGATTTTGAAACTTTAATAATTCAAATTGAGTGTGTTTTCTCATGCTGGTTTTCCAGACTGACTCGGGTGTTATTTTATTATAATACTCGGGTCAGACCGAGTATTACAGATACAGGATAGGATGTTGTGGAGCTCAGGAGACGAGCTGGATGACGAAGTCGTATACTACGTATCTGATTTATATTCCTCTGTGTATGGTATGCTGTATATTCAGCTTTTGTGAGGACAAGTTATTATAACTGTCCAGTATTGTGCTATTGATTGTGTTGTACTCTGATGGTATAAATGTATAAAAAAGTTATAGTTCTTTTGTATAATGATCCGTTGTTATCTATTATATATTGTTCCACTGCGATTGTGAGATTTTGTGTTGTTATTTCTATTTTCTTCTTCTACCTCTTTCTTCTTTCCCTAACGATCTGGTATTTCCGGCATTCGATGGTTCGGCATATAATACAGTGGATGTATTGATTTCGATTTTCTGAGGTTGAAAATCCGGGCCGTTACACGTAGGATCTCTTTCAAAGCTTACTTTAACAATCGTCGAACACAAGGCATTTTCAAAGTGCATCCATAACGATTATTTTGCTTCAAACTTTCACAACTTTCATTTACAAGTTCTACAACTTTTAAAACCCTTTCTTTACTGTTCCATACACCAAAATATGTGTAGAGAACAACCAAAATATATTTTGTCACAATATATTCACAAATAACTATAATGAACAAATGTAAATACAAGGGAATTCAAAATGCACTTATAGCGACTATTCTCGCTTCAAACACACTTCAATTCCACATACATACCAACCAACCATATAAACATAATGTTAAGATCATGCCACATGTTATAGAAGGTAATAGAAGTGATGTTACATAATATAGAGTTGTCATTTGCTTTCAAAAGCAAGGGTGTCCAAAAATTATAACTTTAATTAGTTCATACTTAATTTAACTTTATATTTCAAGCACACAACACATATAACACAATATGTGATTAGTCAATGGTAAGTAAACTCATAAAATCCGTGCTAAACCCAATTAAAATCACCCAAGAACATAGAACTACCTCCTACCATCACCAAACATCCAAAGATCCCACCTTTAGCCTCTTCATGCCCAAGTCAACACTCCTCCATCCTCCTATTGCTCATGGCCTGTAACGACCTACTATTTTGGACCATTCAAATCGACAATAAATCCACACATGTCGGACTTGGATAATTCAAAACAATAGATTGTTAATTTAAATTTGGCAAAACTCAGAATATACAGTAAATAAATCAATCACAGAATCACAGACACAGAGTAATACAATAATACGCAGCGGAATAGATAAAATAGTAGTTCATGAAGCTACTATATAAACATCAGAGTTAAAATAAAATACAACAGAATATCTCAAAGACAGTGAAGTCTTTAGTACGAATAGATGACCTCTCTGAACAAATCAACTGGAAAAGCTGAAAGCTGAATCGATAGTTGGATCTCCAAATGAAGCTCCAAACTCCAAGGGTGAGTCTCAAATGTTGTATCACTCAGTCTGACCCGAGCGTAAAGCAAAACACAAAACACTCGAGTTAGGATTAACATTCTTACACTAATAAATCCAATTCAAGTGAAATATCAATTGAAATACAAGTAACTTAAAGGATGTTTGGGATAACCATCCTCTAAGGATCCACGAAACTATCTACAAGGTAGAAATATACACTATAACACCGTGGTCATTTCAAATAAATTTATTCTTCAAACCCAAATATTATTTCATTTCAAATATATCTATTTTCCAAAATAGTATATATATAGGTTAAATAATTTAAAAGTAAAGTATTTATACTTTCATCAAGTCTCACAAATTGATTCAAATCAACTTCAAATTCTAAATTCAAATTTATTCAAAGCTCAATTCATCAATTCAATTCAGTTCTAAATATACCATTTAAATTTTCAATATATTTCAAAGCTTTAGTATTCAACATTTTCAAAGTTAAATTTAACAGTTTCATATAGCTTTTGATTTAACTTCATTATTAATTAATCAGGGAATATTCACTTAATAAATTCAATATCATTTAACTAGCCTTAAATTACACTTTTACTAAATATTTCCTTAAATTTATTTAAACAAGAAATATTCATTAATTTGCTTAAATCAAACCCAAAAATCTCAAATTTCAATAAGTTTAAAATCGGTTTAATTAAATAAAATTCTTTAATGAATAAAATTTCAACTAAATTCAAATTATCTTCCCAACCTTGACTTATTTAAATTATTACCAAAAATCTATTTTGAAACATAAATTTTATACTTAAACACATTATATGTATTAAATCCATCTTAATTAAATTAAATATCATTATTTAATCTATATATATCATTACCTTTTATATGTAATAATTTAAGAATCATCTTTTATTAAAACCATATATTTCTTTCCAAAACCATAGAATTTATTTTCAAAATATTTATATATGGACCAACGGTGTCTGTATATAATTTCCTATTTATGGTCAAGTGATACAGATATTTATCATTTCAATCTGTAAATTTAAATACATACGGGTAGATATCATTTCGACCCGTAATCCCAAATTCAAATCAATTGAAAATCCCTTGGGTTTATCATTTCAACCCATAACGATTTTCTCCTATTCTAAAGTCCATTCGGGTATGTATCATTTCAACCCATAGTGAATTCTATACTAACAGGGAACTTGCAGAGTGATAACATATAATATAAAATATAACAACAGACATATGTCATCAGTAACAATATAATATAAACAACAGGATATGGTGTCATATCCCACCGGTGAACAATTACAGATAATAGCATATATAACAATTTAAATAACTATAGCAGCATATTTCAATTGTCGTTTCAATTGAAATCAAATTTAATAAATATAAGAACGTAAATCATGAGTGATTGCTCACCTTTCGAGGCTAGATAGATTGGACGATGAACTTTAGTTACGAATTGCAAGCACGACTTCTAAATCAAAACTAGATTGGCACGAATCGACGATCAAAGCTGATAAATAGAAATAAAAGAATTCAAATCAGAACTAGATCGCTGAAGATGATTGATATAAGTGAATTTATATAACTATATGTAACCATATATATAAATTCATACTTTAAATTTAAACATAAATAAAATTAAATATATATATATTTATACGTTTCAGAAATCCATTGTATTAAACAAAGACACACAAAATAAACAACCATATCTACATGTTAAAATTCGAAATAATATATACCTTTGAAATCAACTATATGTGTAACAGCTATAAACTGGTATATGTAAACTGATTGTAACCACAAATTTTCCACCATATTTTATATAACATATTATAAAATACTCATTAAGGTATCGAAAGAATACATATCATATACAACTAATATTATATACTAACATAATCTAACATATATATAAATTCATATAACTTATACAAATAAAATATACAACGAACAGATTACATTAAATATATATAAAACTTTGTTTACAAATTTATACAAAGACAATGGAAAGTGAGGCAACAGCAAATGCACGTGCATAAATATGTGCAGACTCACATATATCTATATAACTAACATAGCCTATATGCTGTAAAGATACTAACATATACATAACCTAAACAGATTATAAATCATTACAGACTAAATAAAAAAAATGTTAATGCCAAATTATATAAACAGATAAGATATCTAATACTAAGATAAACTTACCCATAGTAGATAACAATACATATAACTTATTCAACTTATGTACTTAGACGAATGAATATATAAACTGAGCTTATATATATAAATCTCTACAGATCAAAATACCCTTAAAAATATTAACACAAACCTAGTTTATAATTCGTATAAATAACACATTATAATATATATATATATATGTAAACTAGCCTATACATAAAGTTTAAATAGACAAGTTCACAGACAACTTAATATCTATATTCATACTTTTATTATTTAAACTCTTACCATATTTTTTGTGAAACTGAGGTATACAAACTCCATATATATATATTTAAACTACTGTATATCTTTATATATCTCTAGGCAGAACTAAACAACAAAATATAGTAATATACTTCTTTATATATGTTCTGATCTATAGAACTTATATACTATAACAACATTATATAATATCATATATTATAAACACAGTGATTATAAATTTTTTAAAACATATATTATATAACATATATATTATATACTGTACTATAGTTTTCAACTATATATATCATGTATTAAAGTATGTATACATGTGTACTAGTATATAAGTTAAACTGTTATAATAATAATTCACTTGTTACAATATGTATAGAGTGTACCTTAACAAAAGAAGATTCAAGTAACAGGGGAGAGAGGAGAAGGGTGGACGCGCTCGGGTGGTGGAGGGGTCGGCTCGCTGGAGATGTGGTCGGGTCGGAGGAGAGGGGAGAGAGGCTGGTGAGTAGTACACGAGGAGACGTGGGTCGTTCGTGTTGGAGAAGGTGTAGGCAGCCATGGCCGTAGGAAGGTGAGGAAGGGCGTGGAGATTGGGCTGGGGACGATGAATCTGAGAGGCGGATGGAAGAAGACATGATGAGGCGAGCTGGAGGTTGTGAGGTCAGGTTTTTGGTCAGGGACAGTTGAAGGCAGGGCGGTGAAGTATAGGGGCGAGCAGAGAAAGGAAGTGGAGGTTGCCTCGGTGGAAGGATGGTGTGGCTTCGGCTGCAAGGTCGTATGGAGGGCGGTGGTGATGTGGGATTCGAGTTGAGGAGCAAGGAGGCTCAAGGCCGATGCCTTTGTGATGGTGGAAGGAAGAGAAGTTTCAGAGCATATAAGAGGAATGGGTTTCAGAAGAGCAAGCAACCATTCCAAAATTTATGAACAGTGTATATGGGAATGAAAATGAACAGTGAAGGATTGAATGCAAACGTAAGAAATTTAAACAAATATATGCAAAGATTGAATGAATGCAACGGTCACACGATTACAATTCAGCTGACTGAAAGATTAAAGCAAATTATTATTGTGGTCCCAGTGCACGTTTCAAATTTTGAAAGGTAAGGGAAGGCGAAAAGTTAAAAAGTGGTACCGTTACAACGGGCTGTTATCAACATTTTCGTCGCGTATCGGACCCCAAAATACAGAAAAAATATACCGCAGAGATCAGCACGACGAGATGATCAAAACGGTATACAGATATTTGTGGTACGATCATCTAATCGAAAGTCGATAACCGGTACCAGAAATGCTGCTATTTTACCAGAAATAAGATAAACGAAGCAATAGAAGTCAAAATTTGAAAAAACGAAAGATGATGGCTTACTCAGAAGTGGATTTAGAAATTTTCTATAGAAAATATTCAGGTTTAAAAATTATTTTATTACCATCAATTATTAACTGTTTTAAAATGAAATAAATTTCACAATAAAATAACTTCAATATTATCAGATGAAAAATTTACCAGTTGCTATGTTAAAATAGACGTATTCCAAATATAAAATTTTATTTCAAAATTCAATCATTTAAAATTTCACAAAAATTCAGTTAAATACATTATTAAAACCTATCAAAATTTATGGGTCGTTACACTCTCCCCCACTCAAAATTTTTCGTCCCCGAAAAGGAAGGAGGTAGGAGAATAGAAACAACCAGACAGAAAAGATAGATTAAAAGACAAGGCTAACAAACAATTTAAACTATATAAATTTTACTTGAAATATTCATTTGAAAACTTCATTTACAATTCAATTATCTTTAATACCTTAATATTTTTCAAACCCATTTGTAAAATTTCTTATTTCCTTTATAAGTATCATTTATAGGTTTAAATAACACCTTTATAAATATATGTAAGCTATTTGAAAACAATTATTTACATTATTACTTATTTTTACAAAGAAGTTATTGAAAACATTTAAATCCACAATTCATAAATTTATTACTTTTTATCTCAAGATACTTTCAAATATTATTAATAAACAAATAATCATTTACTTTAAAAATGTTTTATTTAATTAGTAACTTCTAAAATATTTATAACTCTAAAATTTCTATTAAACCATGTGGTATCTAAATAAACAATATTTAAAAAGGATATAGTCAACAAGGAAAAGAAGGAGGATTTGGAAAAAACAGAATATAGGTGAATAAATAAAGATGAGCAGATAAGGTAGATTCAAAAGAATAGTATCGGGCATGAATAATTAATTCAAACCATTAGAATTTCAATTTCAAATATTAATAAAAAAATTCTTTGTTGGAAATACCTTTAAAATAAAATACTTTTATAACTCGATGTTTCAACAAGTTTATCCTCGTTCCTGCAGACTCTGGCAGTGCGTTGATCAGGCGCAAAGCTAGAATTCTCCAGGTACTTAGTAGACTTGTTTCAACACCCAGTGAAAATATTGGAAAACTTTTAAAAACAGATATGGAAAGTACAATCCAAACAAAAAAACAAACAAAACATGGATCGCAGATACACAATGGTTACGCCTGGGTCCCCCAGGAAACATCCGTACCTTTTAAGCATTCACTGCCTTGCGAATTTCGCCATGATAACAAAACTGTGGACCGTAGGATACATAACAATGGTTACGCCTGGATCCCCAGGAAACATCCATACCCCTTAAGCAATCTCTGCCTTGCGTATTACGCCACTAACACGACCATAGATCGCAGATACAAAATGGTTACGCCTGGATCCCCCAGGAAACATCCGTACCTTTTAAGCAATCACTGCCTTGCGAATTACGCTATGTAGTCGAGTTCGTAAGACCATGGGTAACGCCATGGAATTCGAAGGACACTCGAGTATCATATCCGGAAAACCAAAATCAGAGAGAATAATATCGATAGAATGAATCCAAGATGTGGCCACAAATCGGATATCAAGCAGAAGGCATTTTCCATATCTTTACTTCGAAAATATGTATCATATAGTACCTTTCAAATTAATTTCAAATATCATACTTATATAAAGTCCATTATATATAAGATTTCATTTTCAAATCAAATACTTTCCAAAATCAATAGTATATCAAATCACACTTATATGACTTCAATTATATAAGATTTCACTTTTCAAATTGAGTACCTTTTCAAATCCATAGTTTTCGAATCAACATCATACTTATACAGACCAATTTTTTTTTATATAAGTTCGATAACTCCCAAATCAAGTTTTTTTAGTAACACAAGGTTCTCAATTTCAATTTGTTTCAATATCAATGTATTTTTCAAAATCATATACGCTTTCACCAAATTATTCTTCCAAATCAAATATCTTCAGTTCCAAAGTTTCCAAAATAATAAATTTAGGAAATAAATCCAAATTTCCAAATCAAAATAATTAAGTCAAACAATTCATTTCCAAAATCAATGGTTTTCAAAATCATCTTATATTTACATAAGGTCCATCTTATATTAGGATCAAAATTTCAAAAATAACTTTCGCTGTACGAAGAGCTATATGGGATTGAACATCTTTGCTTACTAAAAGTTTTGAATTTAGAATAGTTTTGTATATAAGATAGTTTGAAAAATAGTTTTGTAAATAATTTGTAAATAAAATAGTTTAAAATAGTTTGTTTTAAGAAGAATAAAAGAAAAATAGTTTGAAAATGGTTTTAAACTGATAGTAGTTTTGCATAAAAGAAAAATTCCAATTAAATTACAAAGATATCCAACCTAATAACTTTCCATTTCAGCGTCAAGTATATCAATGATATTAGGATATAAGATGTACATATGTCATCATTTCGCAAAATCACATTCGATTGCTCGCTCGATCACACAAGTTCGCTTTCGAACTAGTATTGTCCATTCGACTTCCCTAATGCGGATTTCGATATGGTTTCTCGACTAGAAGCCATCAGTCTCCTTGCATAGCCATATACTATGATAGAGAATTCTAGAATCAAGCCCAATATCCATATCAAATATTCGCCATCAAGAATCGAGTGAAAAATCCTAACACGAAATGGTGTAATTCACCTCGAACTTGTGTACTCATACCTGGATCAAATTAATTATGCGAATAAAACAGCATACGTACAACCTATATATTTATTCCAACTTGTTAAATATATAGTTTCATAAAGATGTTACTAAGTTAAAACATTTAAACTAAATTTTATTCAAAATATTTTGAAGACCAAATTCTTTTCAAAACATTTCAAATCTAAATTTCATATTAGAAAAATTTTAAATTGCCTTATTCATTTATTTAACAAAACAGTTTCAACTTGTTTAAATCATATTACTACATACTTTAACATACATACCAAACTTATATACTTTACTTTATACTTTTCAAAATTTCTTAGCTTTGAAAAGATAACCTTTATTTGGAAGTGCTCGAACCTTCGAAATAGTTGAAGAAATCATTTTCAAATTCAAGAGTGGGAAATCAACAAATCAGTAAATCAATTTCAAAAGATAGGTTTCAAATCCGAAACTAAAGGACTGAACACTGGCTTACTTCAAATCATTTCAAATATATATACATATATCTTTCTAATATCAAATCTTACTTCGGAATTTGAAATCAAAATGGTTTCACAAAATCACTCGCATAGCAAAGCTACTGAAGTGGCCTATCCCCCACTCTGAAACTCGAAAATCAATGTCGATGATACGTGCACTCATCACCGAAATTATTTTCCAGCGACATAAGTGAGTTCTGGACTTCTATTTTCTCAAACTTCTTTTGAAATTTCTTCGAAATCATTCGAAACTCATTAAAATCATTTGAAACATTTCTTATTCGAAAAAATACTTTTAAATCATATTATTTTTATATATTTCAAAATCTTAAAACCAATTTCAAAACACCGGGGTTCAATTCTCGAATTTCAAATTTAAAATCCTTCAGTTATAAATCATTTTTAGATAAATCAAATTTCTTATATAATTTTTCAAAATTACAAATCCTTTCGAAACCTCAAATTCTCATTTTAAAAAGGGTATATAATCTTTATCGAAAACATTTCACTTTTATATATAGAATAAATTCATACTTATCAAAATAATAATTTCGGTTTAGAAAACAATTTCAAAAATACAAACAAACCCGATTTTCAAAGGATAATTCACGGATGGATTTCGAAACAAAGATAGAGATTCAATTTAAAAGGACTTTAATCAAATAAAATTCTGATTCGAAGATAGGCTTGAACAAAGGTGAGATAATTAACTTACAAAATAGAAGATGGATATACTTATACAAGTCGCGGGCGATCTTAACCGGGTCAACCGTGACTTCAGGAACAAGATCGATGCAGAATTCCAAGAAAAATCAACATTCGATCGCAAGAGATAGCGACATCTAAACCAAAGATATAAAAATCCCCGGTGAATCAATGCCAATTGTGAAGGAGTTTCACTTCTTCACAACTCATTCAAAGATTGGTGGGATCCTATTCTTATAGAGATCATTCGAAGTGGAGTTATGGGATACTCCAGAATCAAAAGAATACAAATAGGGAGAGACAAGAATGAATTTTGGAACCGCAAGAAACGTTCTAAAGTTCAAAGGAAATCGAGTCAAACGGAAGAGATTCAAACTCAAACGAAAGTGATTCTATAAATAAATTTACTATATATGCTAAGTTTTGCCTAGAGCCAAAGCTCTGATACCAACTGTAACGACCCACTATTTTGGACCATTCAAATCGACAATAAATCCACACATGTCGGACTTGGATAATTCAAAACAATAGACTGTTAATTTAAATTTGGCAAAACTCAGAATATACAGTAAATAAATCAATCACAGAATCACAGACACAGAGTAATACAATAATACGCAGTGGAATAGATAAAATAGTAGTTCATGAAGCTACTATATAAACATCAGAGTTAAAATAAAATACAACAGAATATCTCAAATACAGTGAAGTCTTCAGTACGAATAGATGACCTCTCTGAACAAATCAACTGGAAAAGCTGAAAGCTGAATCGATAGTTGGATCTCCAAATGAAGCTCCAAACTCCAAGGGTGAGTCTCAAATGCTGTATCACTCAGTCTGACCCGAGCGTAAAGCAAAACACAAAACACTCGAGTCAGGATTAACATTCTTATACTAATAAATCCAATTCAAGTGAAATATCAATTGAAATAGAAGTAACTTAAAGGATGTTTGGGATAACCATCCTCTAAGGATCCACGAAACTATCTACAAGGTAGAAATATACACTATAACACCGTGGTTATTTCAAATAAATTTATTCTTCAAACCCAAATATTATTTCATTTCAAATATATCTATTTTCCAAAATAGTATATATATAGGTTAAATAATTTAAAAGTAAAGTATTTATACTTTCATCAAGTCTCACAAATCGATTCAAATCAACTTCAAATTCTAAATTCAAATTTATTCAAAGCTCAATTCATCAATTCAATTCAGTTCTAAATATACCATTTAAATTTTCAATATATTTCAAAGCTTTAGTATTCAACATTTTCAAAGTTAAATTTAACAGTTTCATATAGCTTTTGATTTAACTTCATTATTAATTAATCAGGGAATATTCACTTAATAAATTCAATATCATTTAACTAGCCTAAAATTACACTTTTACTAGCCTTAAATTACACTTTTACTAAATATTTCCTTAAATTTATTTAAACAAGAAATATTCATTAATTTGCTTAAATCAAACCCAAAAATCTCAAATTTCAATACGTTTCAAATCGGTTTAATTAAATAAAATTCTTTAATGAATAAAATTTCAACTAAATTCAAATTATCTTCCCAACCTTGACTTATTTAAATTATTACCAAAGATCTATTTTGAAACATAAATTTTATACTTAAACACATTATATGTATTAAATCCATCTTAATTAAATTAAATATCATTATTTAATCTATATATATCATTACCTTTTATATGTAATAATTTAAGAATCAACTTTTATTAAAACCATATATTTCTTTCCAAAACCATAGAATTTATTTTCAAAATATTTATATATGGACCAACGGTGTCTGTATATAATTTCCTATTTATGGTCAAGTGATACAGATATTTATCATTTCAATCCGTAAATATAAATACATACGGGTAGATATCATTTCGACCCGTAATCCCAAATTCAAATCAATTGAAAATCCCTTGGGTTTATCATTTCAACCCATAACGATTTTCTCCTATTCTAAAGTCCATTCGGGTATGTATCATTTCAACCCATAGTGAATTCTATACTAACAGGGAACTTGCAGAGTGATAACATATAATATAAAATATAACAACAGACACATGTCATCAGTAACAATATAATATAAACAATAGGATATGGTGTCATATCCCACCGGTGAACAATTACAGATAATAGCATATATAACAATTTAAATAACTATAGCAGCATATTTCAATTGTCATTTCAATTGAAATCAAATATAATAAATATAAGAACGTAAATCGTGAGTGATTGCTCACCTTTCGAGGCTAGATAGATTGGACGATGAACTTTAGTTACAAATTGCAAGCACGACTTCTAAATCAAAACTAGATTAGCACGAATCGACGATCAAAGCTGATAAATAGAAATAAAAGAATTCAAATCAGAACTAGATCGCTGAAGATGATTGATATAAGTGAATTTATATAACTATATGTAACCATATATATAAAATCATACTTTAAATTTAAACATAAATAAAATTAAATATATATATATATATATGTATATTTATACGTTTCAGAAATCCATTGTATTAAACAAAGACACACAAAATAAACAACCATATCTACATGTTAAAATTCGAAATAATATATACCTTTGAAATCAACTATATGTGTAACAGCTATAAACTGGTATATGTAAACTGATTGTAACCACAAATTTTCCACCATATTTTATATAACATATTATAAAATACTCATAAAGGTATCGAAAGAATACATATCATATACAACTAATATTATATACTAACATAATCTAACATATATATAAATTCATATAACTTATACAAATAAAATATACAACGAACAGATTACATTAAATATATATAAAACTTTGTTTACAAATTTATACGAAGACAATGGAAAGTGAGGCAACAGCAAATGCACGCGCATAAATATGTGCAGACTCACATATATCTATATAACTAACATAGCCTATATGCTGTAAAGATACTAACATATACATTACCTAAACAGATTATAAATCATTACAGACTAAATAAAAAAAATGTTAATGCCAAATTATATAAACAGATAAGATATCTAATACTAAGATAAACTTACCCATAGTAGATAACAATACATATAACTTATTCAACTTATGTACTTAGACGAATGAATATATAAACTGAGCTTATATATATAAATCTCTACAGATCAAAATACCCTTAAAATTATTAACACAAACCTACTTTATAATTCGTATAAATAACACATTATAATATATATATATATGTATACTAGCCTATACATAAAGTTTAAATAGACAAGTTCACAGACAACTTAATATCTATATTCATACTTTTATTATTTAAACTCTTACCATATTTTTGTGAAACTGAGGTATACAAACTCCATATATATATATATATATATATTTAAACTAATGTATATCTTTATATATCTCTAGGCAGAACAAAACAACAAAATATAGTAATATACTTCTTTATATATGTTCCGATCTATAGAACTTATATACTATAACAACATTATATAATATCATATATTATAAACACAGTGATTATAAATTTTTTAAAACATATATTATATAACATATATATTATATACTGTACTACAGTTTTCAACTATATATATCAGGTATTAAAGTATGTATACATGTGTACTAGTATATAAGTTAAACTGTTATAATAATAATTCACTTGTTACAATATGTATAGAGTGTACCTTAACAAAAGAAGATTCAAGTAACAGGGGAGAGAGGAGAAGGGTGGACGCGCTCGGGTGGTGGAGGGGTCGGCTCGCTGGAGATGTGGTCGGGTCGGAGGAGAGGGGAGAGAGGCTGGTGAGTAGTACATGAGGAGACGCGGGTCATTCGTGTTGGAGAAGGTGTAGGCAGCCATGGCCGGAGGAAGGTGAGGAAGGACGTGGAGATTGGGCTGGGGACGATGAAGGTGAGAGGCGGATGGAAGAAGACATGATGAGGCGAGCTGGAGGTTGTGGGGTCAGGTTTTTGGTCGGGGACAGTTGAAGGCAGGGCGGTGAAGTACAGGGGCGAGTAGAGAAAGGAAGTGGAGGTTGCCTCGGTGGAAGGATGGTGTGGCTTCGGCTGCAAGGTCGTATGGAGGGTGGTGGTGATGTGGGATTTGAGTTGAGGAGCAAGGAGGCTCAAGGCCGATGCCTTTGTGATGGTGGAAGGAAGAGAAGTTTCAGAGCATATAAGAGGAATGGGTTTCAGAAGAGCAAGAAGCCATTCCAAAATTTATGAACAGTGAATATGGGAATGAAAATGAATAGTGAAGGATTGAATGCAAACGTAAGAAATTTAAACAAATATATGCAAAGATTGAATGAATGCAACGGTCACACGATTACAATTCAGCTGACTGAAAGATTAAAGCAAATTATTATTGTGGTCCCGGTGCACGTTTCAAATTTTGAAAGGTAAGGGAAGGCGAAAAGTTAAAAAGTGGTACCGTTACAACGGGCTGTTATCAACATTTTCGTCGCGTATCGAACCCCAAAATACAGAAAAAATATACCGCAGAGATCAGCACGACGAGACGATCAAAACGTTATATAGATATTTGTGGTACGATCATCTGATCGAAAGTCGATAATCGGTACCAGAAATGCTGCTATTTTACCAGAAATAAGATAAACGGAGCAATAGAAGTCAAAATTTGAAAAAACAAAAGATGACGACTTACTCAGAAGAGGATTTAGAAATTTTCTATAGAAAATATTCAGGTTTAAAAATTATTTTATTACCATCAATTATTAACTGTTTTAAAATGAAATAAATTTCACAATAAAATAACTTCAATATTATCAGATGAAAAATTTACCAGTTGCTATGTTAAAATAGACGTATTCCAAATATAAAATTTTATTTCAAAATTCAATCATTTAAAATTTCACAAAAATTCAGTTAAATACGTTATTAAAACCTATCAAAATTTATGGGTCGTTACATGGCCTCCACTAAGTGCATCATTGTAACGACCCAGAATTTCGACCAAATTAAATTGAGAATATTTAATTTATTTTAAATATTTGAACGACGATTTAATTTGAATCTCGATATAACTCTGATTTTTTTTTCGAATAAACTTTAAAATTTAATCTGTTGAATGTTGAATAAAATTTCGAATCTTCAGTTTAAGCTGAAGAAAAATATTTCGAAAACTTTTAAAATTCGTATTGATAATACTGAAGATAATAGAAACTTCAGAATTGTATTTCAAAGTGTTTCGTTCAGTTTTGAAATTAAATCGTTCGAATCGAATTTAAAAATAGCCGTCCGAGGCGCAGTCTCGGAATTCGACGAGACCAGTTTCATAGGGTCCGTAATATTTAATTATTGTCGGATTTCAAGTTTCGTATTTATCGGAGCTGTTATGTGAACGTACAACACATAAACGCGTTGAAATTAAATCAGATTCAAATTTAAATTTAAAATTTAAATTTTTAATCAACACCAGCCACCCTAGTCTCTGATTTGCGTCGACCTACTCTCTGTTATTCGCGTACTCTTGTTTCCTCCCCATCTGATATCACGCAACCTTTCTCTGCTCGTTCGGTAAAAAGAATAAAGCAAACCATCTTCTTCTATCTGTACAAATCAAAGAAAAAAAATGGCCGCTCTACTTAAACCCAGATACAATTCAAATTACGAAGCAAAAATCAACTGAACGAAATTGGATTTTCGTTCGAAAGAAAAAGGGGGGCCGCTTCCTCTGTTTAAAACAAATCGAATGACGCTCGTTCCTTCTCAAATACCTAACCCGTGCCGTTCGCAATGTCAATGGTGGCGATGTCAACTGCGAGGCAAGGGATCGAAGTCGAACTTTGGTGGCTCGAGCGCACGCGCAGGTCGACAGTGCTTCGACAGATTGGGGGGAAATGTCGCGATTTAGGAGCAGCTATGGCTTGGGATGGAGGCGCTCGCGAGTTCAATCTCGCATTCGAGAGGGTCAGCAATAAGGCGGGTGGTCGCGATGGCGGCGATGTCGATCGTGATGTCTGGGGCGAAGCTGGGGTTCGCGAGTCACGTTCGCGAGTGTCGCAAGGGGTTGTGGGCGATAACAGGGGAAGGTGACGATCTGATAGGAGGGCGATCGACGTGAAGAGTCGCAATGGATTCAAAGATGGAGGCAGTGTCGCGATTTTGATTTCGCGTGAGCTCGCGAGTTCAGGGCTTCGTTCAAGGGAATGTTCTCGAGCATAGCAGGAGGCGGCAGCCTCGGGGGATTGTCGAACTAGGGCTGTTGAGCTCGGCAATGACGATGGGTTGCTGGTAATTTCGTTACTTCTATTTTTATCTGAGCACATAAATTTTCATAGGAAATTTTAAGTTGTGAACTCATCAATATTTTAATTTGTTCATACAAACGAAATATATGCAGTTTTCTCTATATATATATATATATAAAGTTTAAAAACAGTAAATTTATAGACTGCTTATTTTCTGAATTTAATTTAATAAGTAATATATATATATTGTTTAAGCAAGAGAAAGAAAAAAATATAGTTAAATAAATTGTTAAAGAGAATTTGTTCAATATTAAAAGTAGTGGATTAATTTGTAAAAGGAAAATTTGTTAAAAAAAACTCAATGTATTAGGTGAAATATTTATTAAAGGAAGAATAGTTTTGATTTAAATTTTTGTTAGATAAATTTATTGAAAGAAACTGGGTGAAAATAAAATCATTGAATGATTTAAAATTATTTAAACGGAAAATATTGTTTGAAAATAAATGGATTAAATAAAATAAAATTTGCTAAATGAAAAGGAATAGTTCGATTTATTTCGGATATTAATAGAATTGTATAATTATTTATACAAGGTTAAAAATCAAGAAAACAAGTCAAGATGGGAAATGGATTGCAAATAAAAAGCTAAGGTGAGATTTTCTCACTCAAATTGAAAAGTGGAATTTTCAGTTATTATTGATTGCTATTGATGTGTGCTATTAGATATGATAGGATATATCTATATATATAGCAGTATATACATATTGGCATATGTATATATTGGATTGATGATTTCCCGCCTCGTATAGCGGATGAGACCCTATTGCGCCGTTAGTAAGCGGATTTATAAAAACCTATATACCGCAATAATTCCGTACTGGAGCGGAATTGGTATTGTGCTAACATCTTTGGATGCAGGGAAACAGGTTGGAGGGATCCAACTGGACCCCTCACATTGATTGGATTTATTTCTATTGTGATGTAAATCTGTGAATGATTATAGTGATGCTATTAATCATATTGATATCTGGAAATTGTTTGAAAGCTAAGATTTAGCTGAATGGATGTTTGACATCGTTGGATTCCAAAGATAAACGAAATTGAATTTTTGAAATTCAAGTAGAAAACTTCTAAGTGAATCAATTTTTGAAATTGAAGAAATTTTGAAGAAAAGAATTTAAAAGTATAAAAGCTGTTTTTATAATCTTATCGAATAAATTCAGAATAAAGTGAAAATGCTAAACAAATGGATTTCATAAAACAGTGATTTTAAATTGAAGAAATTAATCTAAATTTGGATTTTTAAATAGATTGAAAGAAACGATTGAAATTTATTTTCTTAAAAAGGAATTTATTTAAAAGAAGATAAGTTGGAAATTCAGTTTGGAATTTAATTGGTAAATTGAAATAAGTTGTGAAATCAATGTAAAATGATTTCAATTTGAAGAGTCCATTTCAAAACAGAATATTGAATAATTTGAGAAAAATAAGGAATTTAATTTAGTAGTGATAAATAAAATTAGAAATCAATCTGTAATTGATTTAATATTTAGAAAGGAATTTTTGAGAAATCAATATGGAAATTTTATTCAAACGTTGAAAATAAAATTAGAAATCAATATTGAGATTGATTTGGTATTGAAGCTTTTATAAATAGAATTAAAATTTATAAAAGTTGTTATAAACCCAAAGTCACTTATTTTGATAAGTTAAATATAGAAGTTGATAAAAGAAGGTTTATAAGTCGAAGTTGTTATTAAAAGAGAAATAGAATTTATAAACGTGCTTATAAATTCGAAAATAGATTGAATGTGATAAATTTAATATAGAAGATTATTTAAGAAGATATATTCACGATTTTGAATAGCGAATTTTTATTGAAATAAAAATGTGTAGGAATGATTGAAATGGGGTTAAGTAAATTTTATTCACGATTTTGGACAGTGAATATATTGTTAAGTAAAATGGATTCATTTTTAAAGAAGTAATATTTTAAAAATGAAGTTAAACATTTTAAAGGTGTTTTAAAATGTGTTATGAATCGAAAGCATAGATTTCAACATTTATTGTTGAAATAGACGTTTTCGAGAAATAAGGAAATGGTGGACTATAACACTGTTGTTATAGTAAATGATTTCCGAAAGGAAATGTTTTTATCTAGTATTGGGATTTACATATCCATTTTAAATTTTGAATCCCTATACTAGTGATTTTTGAGTCGTCGTAACGATGTTTTACGCAACATTCGTTTTGACTCAAATAGGTGTTAAAATTTATGATTTCCTTAAAGAATGAAATGTATACTTAATATTGATTTAAGTATATCGAATATTTTCTAAGTGTTGAAAATAAATGATTTGTGAATTACTTATTTTTAAATAAGTATGGAAATGCTTTTCCAATGTGAAATGAACTGTTTGAGTTTTTATCTTTTAAAGATAAATTGAAAAGTGAATATTTGAATTTGTTTTCAAATGATTAAGTGTGGAAATTTTATATCTAGTAAAAGATATTTTGGAAGATGAAATAATTTGGAAAATTATTTGGAATCTGATGATGTTGCGCATCTTTATTGATAGTTAAATAACCGACTATCAATATACCTTGAATGGTATTTGTTGTGAATTGGATGAATTTGAATGCCACACTTGTTTTTAAATAATCGCTCACTATTCGGGTTAGCCGGGAAAGGACCATGGGGTCGTATAACCCATTCCGAATATGTGATACGTCGTTATGAATTGCATTCGAAGACCGGTGTTGAAGACCGGATATTTTTGAAAACGGAAGGATTACCGTCGAGTTACTCTACATCGACTGATCTTCGATTTAGAGGTTTTATCACCCTTAGTGACGGGAAGTCCCGACGTGATTGAAAATTATCCGGATATGCAAGGGCTTCGTGAGAAGTGCCTTCGGTTCTGTTCGATCCCGGAACAGACTTGTATGGATTGTGTGTCTGACGTTACAATTTGAGATATTGAGCTAATTTCTTTCAAATACATTTCTGTTGGTGGCGGAGAATTTATTCTCTTAGCTTAACACCCTTCTCTGAGACGTACGAGCTCAGAGGTTATGTAGTTGAAATTCATCAGCGATATATCCCAATTTGGTAACATGGCATACTGAGTGTTGCTGGGAAATGATCAGTGTTTGATCATTTGTGATATGATCATTTGTTTGATCTTATATCTTTGTGATCATAGGTTGATCATTTTGTTTGACCCGAAGCAGGGCTTTTTGTAGAAAGCGTAGCTTTGTGGACGAGACTTCATCGAGCCTCACACCCCGGAAATGGTCGAAACAGGAAGGATGCGGCAAGGTTCTAGGGAGTAGCGCCCCTTAGTGTATGTCATTCCTTCTGGATAAAGGTGGTATCATGGTATGGAGCCCAGATACTTAACCTCTGTGGTTACTGCATTATTATTTCTATGTGGTTTGTTGCGAATCGGGGATCCTCGGGAAGATCGGTGACGATCGGGGGATGGCATACGCGTGTCAGTAGTTACCTATTTTTGCAGAGGTAACCCGGCCTTGTGTTGGCAGAGATCCGGTTAGGTTCTTGGATCGTCTATTCCAGGGACGTACCCATCGTGGAAAAGGAAGTTCCTTAGCCTGACCATTTGTTGGAAATCCAAAGAAACAATACGATCTTGTACGGTTTTAGTTGTAGAACCTATCATTCACTTATGGTGGTCACCACTGTTTGGATGGTAGCTATAGTAGGCATAAGTGCGGAATGCCTATGCTGGCTAAGATTTATATTATACTTTCGAAATGATTTCTACACTATGCACTAATAATAATATCAAAAAGAATTTGATTTTTCGTAGTAAGCATCTTTGACTATCATAAGAAGAAATCTCCTCCAATTCTGCGTTTGCATTGTGTGTGTGGTGGGAGGTCTTATGGTAGTTTCATTTTCCAAAGGCATTGCGAATTGACTTTAAAAATATTTCTGTTGTTTAATTTAAAGATAACTGTTTTACGATCTCACACCAGTCACCATGACTGACTCGGAGTTTATTGTTCCCTTCTAAACTCTGGGTGCCCACCAATTTCCACACGGGCAGCCTAGAGTTATATTATCAGGATATTCTGGATATTCTGGAGCTTGGAGATAAGCTGGATGGCGAGACGTAGTAATTGTATCTGATAGTATCTATTCCGCTGTGTATTCTGTATGAGGACAAGTTATATAACTGTCCATTGTTGTATATTGACTCTGATGATTGATGTATGTATAAACTGATATAGTTCTTTGTTTTTAAAAGACTAGTGTTATCTATTGTATATTGTTCCGCTGCGATGTGTAAGATTCTGATATTGTTTTCTGTTCTGTTGTTCTTCCGTGATGTTGTTCTGTTTTCTTTCTCTCTCTCTCTTCTTCTCTCTTCTTCTTCTTCTACCTATTTCTTCTTTCTAAAACCCTCACTATTGGAGTTTCCGGCCCTCGATTTCTCGGCAGTCGATAAAGTGAGTATCGATGTCGAATTTTCGAAAGTCGAAAATTTTTGGTATGTGACAAAGTGGTATCAGAGCATATGGTTAAGCGACAACCCTGCTCTGTTGGGTGTTACTCATTAGAGATAGAGTCAGCAGTACTCTAGAATGAGTTGAGTGTAATAATAGATACGAGTGCGTATTTGTTAGTGAATATAAAAATGTTTTATATTGTGTTTGCTTATCCGTTGAGATGTTTATGAGTTTTGGTCGGTATATGGGACGCCATATTATCGATAGGGATTTCTAAACACTTAAACGAGGCAAGACGACATAGTATTGTTTTAAAATAGGGTGAATGAAATAATTTTGCCCAAAGCTATTTTTGTACAGAAAAGAAATGGTTTTCTATGAATTATCATAGTATATGGATGTTTGGATGTTAGAAAGTAATGACATTGAAATATAAAGAAATAAATTCATATACGAATGAAATTTAAGAATGTAAATTATAATTGTAACTTATAATTTAAAATGGAATTCCAGAGAAGTTTTTGGAAATGTTTTGAAAAGAATTTGAAAATTTTGGAGATTTGGAAGTTTAAATCATTTTTGATTTGAAAATGGATTTCGAAGGTTTTGGAAAGTATTTTGGAGAGATGAAAGCTCTAAACTCTTTTAGGTCGCTGGAAAATAATTCCGATGATGATCGCGACATCACCGGTGTTCATTTTCGGGTTTCCAAAAGAGAAATTGCTGCCAAACTGTTTTAAATGGAAGTTGTTTGAAAAATTTGGGTTTGGTTTGGAATTCAAAAAGATAAAATTGAATTGTTTTCAAAATGATTTTGAAAATGTTAGTAAGACTCTGGAATACTATATTAAAATACTTATGAAATAAGAAATAAGTTGATAACTTATACAAATGAATAAGGTTTGAATGAATTAAATTTAAAATGAATTGAAATCTAGTTGAAATGCAAGAAGATTTAACCAAAGTGATAAATTGAAACACAAATCTGATAATTGAACAAAAGAAGTGAACTAGAATTGAAACTGAATATTGAAAACAAAATTGAATTTTGTGAAATAAAATGAAGTTTTGAGATTAGTTTGAAGTGAACTAAAGATAATTGATAAATTCAATATTCGGAAGATAAATAGAATTCAAATTGAATTGAATGGTAAATTTAACTCAAATGAAAAATTGAAATGTGAAATTGAATTCAAATAAAATTTGAAATGTAAAATTGAAGATAATGGATATAACTTCAACAGTGAAGTAAAAATGATGTAAGTAGTTATATTGAAAATTTTGTAATTGAATGTACGAAATGGTTTGAATATATGTAACTAGATATAATGGCTAGTAGGATATACAGGTGTTATAAATGGATTGGAAAATTTATTTCAAAGATGAATTTAAATTGCTCGACAAAAGGTATGTATTTGAATTATAATATGAGTTTTTGATGATTTCTTGTCTAGCCGCTTGGCTGTTTCTTTTTCTTTTTGAAATCTGAGAGTCCGTAGGGACGTTTTGTAGTCGTGCCGTATTAGCCGCGCAAAGGAGACGCTGGCGAAATTTTTCGAAAATTTAGGGCGTTAGAAAATTTTTGAGAAATTTTTAAAGTTTAAAATTTGAATTTAAACTCGAATTTGAATTTGGAAGTAAACAATGTTGTTTGAAACTTAAAAATTGAAATTGGAAAGTTAGTTGAATTAATAACGAATCTTTAGTAGAAAGATTTGTTTGATAAATTCGATAAAACTATTGGATTGTGAAAAATAGTAGACGAGTTAAGGACTTTTCTTTCTGACTTGTAATTTCGGGACGAAATTCTTTTAAGGGGGGAAGTCTGTAACGACCCAGAATTTCGACCAAATTAAATTGAGAATATTTAATTTATTTTAAATATTTGAACGACGATTTAATTTGAATCTCGATATAACTCTGATTTTTTTTTCGAATAAACTTTAAAATTTAATCTGTTGAATGTTGAATAAAATTTCGAATCTTCAGTTTAAGCTGAAGAAAAATATTTCGAAAACTTTTAAAATTCGTATTGATAATACTGAAGATAATAGAAACTTCAGAATTGTATTTCAAAGTGTTTCGTTCAGTTTTGAAATTAAATCGTTCGAATCGAATTTAAAAATAGCCGTCCGAGGCGCAGTCTCGGAATTCGACGAGACCAGTTTCATGGGGTCCGTAATATTTAATTATTGTCGGATTTCAAGTTTCGTATTTATCGGAGCTGTTATGTGAACGTACAACACATAAACGCGTTGAAATTAAATCAGATTCAAATTTAAATTTAAAATTTAAATTTTTAATCAACACCAGCCACCCTAGTCTCTGATTTGCGTCGACCTACTCTCTGTTATTCGCGTACTCTTGTTTCCTCCCCATCTGATATCACGCAACCTTTCTCTGCTCGTTCAGTAAAAAGAATAAAGCAAACCATCTTCTTCTATCTGTACAAATCAAAGAAAAAAAAATGGCCGCTCTACTTAAACCCAGATACAATTCAAATTACGAAGCAAAAATCAACTGAACGAAATTGGATTTTCGTTCGAAAGAAAAAGGGGGGCCGCTTCCTCTGTTTAAAACAAATCGAATGACGCTCGTTCCTTCTCAAATACCTAACCCGTGCCGTTCGCAATGTCAATGGTGGCGATGTCAACTACGAGGCAAGGGATCGAAGTCGAACTTTGGTGGCTCGAGCGCACGCGCAGGTCGACAGTGCTTCGACAGATTGGGGGGAAATGTCGCGATTTAGGAGCAGCTAGGGCTTGGGATGGAGGCGCTCGCGAGTTCAATCTCGCATTCGAGAGGGTCAGCAATAAGGCGGGTGGTCGCGATGGCGGCGATGTCGATCGTGATGTCTGGGGCGAAGCTGGGGTTCGCGAGTCACATTCGCGAGTGTCGCAAGGGGTTGTGGGCGATAACAGGGGAAGGTGACGATCTGATAGGAGGGCGATCGACGTGAAGAGTCGCAATGGATTCAAAGATGGAGGCAGTGTCGCGATTTTGATTTCGCGTGAGCTCGCGAGTTCAGGGCTTCGTTCAAGGGAATGTTCTCGAGCATAGCAGGAGGCGGCAGCCTCGGGGGATTGTCGAACTAGGGCTGTTGAGCTCGGCAATGACGATGGGTTGCTGGTAATTTCGTTACTTCTATTTTTATCTGAGCATATAAATTTTCATAGGAAATTTTAAGTTGTGAACTCATCAATATTTTAATTTGTTCATACAAACGAAATATATGCAGTTTTCTCTATATATATATATAAAGTTTAAAAACAGTAAAGTTATAGACTGCTTATTTTCTGAATTTAATTTAATAAGTAATATATATATATTGTTTAAGCAAGAGAAAGAAAAAAATATAGTTAAATAAATTGTTAAAGAGAATTTGTTCAATATTAAAAGTAGTGGATTAATTTGTAAAAGGAAAATTTGTTAAAAAAACTCAATGTATTAGGTGAAATATTTATTAAAGGAAGAATAGTTTTGATTTAAATTTTTGTTAGATAAATTTATTGAAAGAAACTGGGTGAAAATAAAATCATTGAATGATTTAAAATTATTTAAACGGAAAATATTGTTTGAAAATAAATGGATTAAATAAAATAAAATTTGCTAAATGAAAAGGAATAGTTCGATTTATTTCGGATATTAATAGAATTGTATAATTATTTATACAAGGTTAAAAATCAAGAAAACAAGTCAAGATGGGAAATGGATTGCAAATAAAAAGCTAAGGTGAGATTTTCTCACTCAAATTGAAAAGTGGAATTTTCAGTTATTATTGATTGCTATTGATGTGTGCTATTAGATATGATAGGATATATCTATATATATAGCAGTATATACATATTGGCATATGTATATATTGGATTGATGATTTCCCGCCTCGTATAGCGGATGAGACCCTATTGCGCCGTTAGTAAGCGGATTTATAAAAACCTATATACCGCGATAATTCCGTACTGGAGCGGAATTGGTATTGTGCTAACATCTTTGGATGCAGGGAAACAGGTTGGAGGGATCCAACTGGACCCCTCACATTGATTGGATTTATTTCTATTGTGATGTAAATCTGTGAATGATTATAGTGATGCTATTAATCATATTGATATCTGGAAATTGTTTGAAAGCTAAGATTTAGCTGAATGGATGTTTGACATCGTTGGATTCCAAAGATAAACGAAATTGAATTTTTGAAATTCAAGTAGAAAACTTCTAAGTGAATCAATTTTTGAAATTGAAGAAATTTTGAAGAAAAGAATTTAAAAGTATAAAAGCTGTTTTTATAATCTTATCGAATAAATTCAGAATAAAGTGAAAATGCTAAACAAATGGATTTCATAAAACAGTGATTTTAAATTGAAGAAATTAATCTAAATTTGGATTTTTAAATAGATTGAAAGAAACGATTGAAATTTATTTTCTTAAAAAGGAATTTATTTAAAAGAAGATAAGTTGGAAATTCAGTTTGGAATTTAATTGGTAAATTGAAATAAGTTGTGAAATCAATGTAAAATGATTTCAATTTGAAGAGTCCATTTCAAAACAGAATATTGAATAATTTGAGAAAAATAAGGAATTTAATTTAGTAGTGATAAATAAAATTAGAAATCAATCTGTAATTGATTTAATATTTAGAAAGGAATTTTTGAGAAATCAATATGGAAATTTTATTCAAACGTTGAAAATAAAATTAGAAATCAATATTGAGATTGATTTGGTATTGAAGCTTTTATAAATAGAATTAAAATTTATAAAAGTTGTTATAAACCCAAAGTCACTTATTTTGATAAGTTAAATATAGAAGTTGATAAAAGAAGGTTTATAAGTCGAAGTTGTTATTAAAAGAGAAATAGAATTTATAAACGTGCTTATAAATTCGAAAATAGATTGAATGTGATAAATTTAATATAGAAGATTATTTAAGAAGATATATTCACGATTTTGAATAGCGAATTTTTATTGAAATAAAAATGTGTAGGAATGATTGAAATGGGGTTAAGTAAATTTTATTCACGATTTTGGACAGTGAATATATTGTTAAGTAAAATGGATTCATTTTTAAAGAAGTAATATTTTAAAAATGAAGTTAAACATTTTAAAGGTGTTTTAAAATGTGTTATGAATCGAAAGCATAGATTTCAACATTTATTGTTGAAATAGACGTTTTCGAGAAATAAGGAAATGGTGGACTATAACACTGTTGTTATAGTAAATGATTTCCGAAAGGAAATGTTTTTATCTAGTATTGGGATTTACATATCCATTTTAAATTTCGAATCCCTATACTAGTGATTTTTGAGTCGTCGTAACGATGTTTTACGCAACATTCGTTTTGACTCAAATAGATGTTAAAATTTATGATTTCCTTAAAGAATGAAATGTATACTTAATATTGATTTAAGTATATCGAATATTTTCTAAGTGTTGAAAATAAATGATTTGTGAATTACTTATTTTTAAATAAGTATGGAAATGCTTTTCCAATGTGAAATGAACTGTTTGAGTTTTTATCTTTTAAAGATAAATTGAAAAGTGAATATTTGAATTTGTTTTCAAATGATTAAGTGTGGAAATTTTATATCTAGTAAAAGATATTTTGGAAGATGAAATAATTTGGAAAATTATTTGGAATCTGATGATGTTGCGCATCTTTATTGATAGTTAAATAACCGACTATCAATATACCTTGAATGGTATTTGTTGTGAATTGGATGAATTTGAATGCCACACTTGTTTTTAAATAATCGCTCACTATTCGGGTTAGCCGGGAAAGGACCATGGGGTCGTATAACCCATTCCGAATATGTGATACGTCGTTATGAATTGCATTCGAAGACCGGTGTTGAAGACCGGATATTTTTGAAAACGGAAGGATTACCGTCGAGTTACTCTACATCGACTGATCTTCGATTTAGAGGTTTTATCACCCTTAGTGACGGGAAGTCCCGACGTGATTGAAAATTATCCGGATATGCAAGGGCTTCGTGAGAAGTGCCTTCGGTTCTGTTCGATCCCGGAACAGACTTGTATGGATTGTGTGTCTGACGTTACAATTTGAGATATTGAGCTGATTTCTTTCAAATACATTTCTGTTGGTGGCGGAGAATTTATTCTCTTAGCTTAACACCCTTCTCTGAGACGTACGAGCTCAGAGGTTATGTAGTTGAAATTCATCAGCGATATATCCCAATTTGGTAACGTGGCATACTGAGTGTTGCTGGGAAATGATCAGTGTTTGATCATTTGTGATATGATCATTTGTTTGATCTTATATCTTTGTGATCATAGGTTGATCATTTTGTTTGACCCGAAGTAGGGCTTTTTGTAGAAAGCGTAGCTTTGTGGACGAGACTTCATCGAGCCTCACACCCCGGAAATGGTCGAAACAGGAAGGATGCGGCAAGGTTCTAGGGAGTAGCGCCCCTTAGTGTATGTCATTCCTTCTGGATAAAGGTGGTATCATGGTATGGAGCCCAGATACTTAACCTCTGTGGTTACTGCATTATTATTTCTATGTGGTTTGTTGCGAATCGGGGATCCTCGGGAAGATCGGTGACGATCGGGGGATGGCATACGCGTGTCAGTAGTTACCTATTTTGCAGAGGTAACCCGGCCTTGTGTTGGCAGAGATCCGGTTAGGTTCTCGGGTCGTCTATTCCAGGGACGTACCCATCGTGGAAAAGGAAGTTCCTTAGCCTGACCATTTGTTGGAAATCCAAAGAAACAATACGATCTTGTACGGTTTTAGTTGTAGAACCTATCATTCACTTATGGTGGTCACCACTATTTGGATGGTAGCTATAGTAGGCATAAGTGCGGAATGCCTATGCTGGCTAAGATTTATATTATACTTTCGAAATGATTTCTACACTATGCACTAATAATAATATCAAAAAGAATTTGATTTTTCGTAGTAAGCATCTTTGACTATCATAAGAAGAAATCTCCTCCAATTCTGCGTTTGCATTGTGTGTGTGGTGGGAGGTCTTATGGTAGTTTCATTTTCCAAAGGCATTGCGAATTGACTTTAAAAATATTTCTGTTGTTTAATTTAAAGATAACTGTTTTACGATCTCACACCAGTCACCATGACTGACTCGGAGTTTATTGTTCCCTTCTAAACTCTGGGTGCCCACCAATTTCCACACGGGCAGCCTAGAGTTATATTATCAGGATATTCTGGATATTCTGGAGCTTGGAGATAAGCTGGATGGCGAGACGTAGTAATTGTATCTGATAGTATCTATTCCGCTGTGTATTCTGTATGAGGACAAGTTATATAACTGTCCATTGTTGTATATTGACTCTGATGATTGATGTATGTATAAACTGATATAGTTCTTTGTTTTTAAAAGACTAGTGTTATCTATTGTATATTGTTCCGCTGCGATGTGTAAGATTCTGATATTGTTTTCTGTTCTGTTGTTCTTCCGTGATGTTGTTCTGTTTTCTTTCTCTCTCTCTCTTCTTCTCTCTTCTTCTTCTTCTTCTACCTATTTCTTCTTTCTAAAACCCTCACTATTGGAGTTTCCGGCCCTCGATTTCTCGGCAGTCGATAAAGTGAGTATCGATGTCGAATTTTCGAAAGTCGAAAATTTTCGGTATGTGACAATCATTTTTCTTAACTTCTTCCACTTTTGAGATTCTACTACATGCTCTTAAGATGTTCTAAGGTTTTTGGCAAAGTTTGAGAGGGATCGAAGGTGTTTTGATATGAGTTTGGAAGATTGGAGAGGAGAAAGAACTTGAAAATACTTAGGATTGTTTTCACAAAACTTCTAAATAAAACTATGAACACTTTAAGATATGAAGAGAAGACTTTAACAAAGGAAAAAGACTCTCCTTACCCCTCCTATTTCTAGTCAAAACAAGCCCCTACATGTGTTTGCTTTACATCTCACCATTTGAAAGAAAACAAATATCCAAAACACTATTCACCAAAATATCTTCTCCTTAAACATTTGCTAGTCTCTTTTTTTTACTATTGACATTTAGTTAGAATTACGATGGAAAATATTTTCAGTTGCTAATTAATTAAACATTAATATATTAGGCAAGCACAAAACGTTCGAACAACTTTTACTAAGAAAAAAGCCGTTTATCGATTAAACGATTTTCGATCACATTACTGATATTTCTTTGAACTATTTATTTTTGTGAAATTTTTTTACAAACAAGTTTATCTTCATTAGTTATTACTCAAAAGGGTGTTAACAAGGTTATTAAATCACTTTTATAACATTTAATTCAAGATTCAAATATTTAAATAATTCAAATATTTAAGTACGAAGTGTCTGAAATTCTGGATCGTTAAATTGGCCACATCAAGAGAGAGAATAATGGAGTAGTTGAAAATTGATTAGGAATTAAAAGGTTAGGGTTTTGAAGCAAGAATAAGAAAGATTTATATTCTTCTCTTAAAACAACTTTTTCATTCATTTCATTTTACTATTATCTTTTTCTTCATTCCTCATCCCTTTCTTCTAGCCATGGCAAAAACTTACTCCATTTTGTTTTAAAAAAATTCTAATTCAAATCAAAATATCAAATAAATTAGAAGGTTAGGTAGTTCATCTTTTCCTTGGAAAGTTGGGTGTGTATTTACTTATAGATTTGAGGAGAAATATCATATTAAGGTGTTATAAAGGGTCTTTTCTAGTTCTATTCTTCTATTTTATTTTACTTATTCGTAAAGTTTGACCCTAACCAAATGCAGTTGCCACTAATTAGATCTAATCTAAATATGTACTGTTATTTAATTATAAAATTAACCTTATGTTTAATTTATTTTGTGCATTCAAATTGTTTGTTAGATCTGAAAATATTAGTTAATGTAGATCTGAATTGTAATAAAAAATTTACATTTGTTATCAGAATTCAATTCACTTGTGGTTATGGATTTAATATTTAATTAGCTAAATTGTGTATGCATGTATGCGTGCCTATGTGTGTGTATTCATATGCTTCATCTTCATGCTATCCATAATTATAACTCAATTTCAAGTTAAATCTTTTGGTTAAATTAATATTGTTTTCCAAACTATTATATTCAATGTTAATTGTTTAATCAACTATATGCTTTTGAAATTTAAGTTCTTAAATTAGAATATACACATGTGTGTATTTGTATATTGGCAATGTTTTAAAATTAATCATGTTATTGAAACTATATTTTAATTGTGACAATACTTTACAATAATTTTAATTTCATGTTGAATATATGTTTTCAGATAATTTTAAACCTAAAATACTTTTGTTATGATTAAGCATAGAATTCTTTTCATATAGATATCGATCCTATTATTAATTGATGTTTTTAAACGTGGAAATATAAAATATCACCTTAGTGTATTTCCTTTTTAATTCTAATTTGATTAGATCCGGATCTATGTAAAATTTATTTCCATCTTCACTTTTGCATCAAGCATGCTCTCATTTTGAAAATGTCTAATTTTATTACACAGATTAAATTTTATGTATGTATGCGTATGAGTATATATAAGTGACAACAAAAACATCACATCTGTGTGTGTATGTGCGTGCACGCGCCTAAACTATATACACACACATCGTACTATAAATAAATGTATATATACACAAACCTATACACATATTATACTATATTAAACATACATACATACTTAGACATTTATATTCCCGATATTCGTATGAAATTGTCGTATAAGTATAATGTAACGACCCGCTTTTTCGAACCATTTGCATCTGCATATGCCAGACTTGAATTGCTCTAAACAATAGATTGTTAATTTATATTTGGCAAAACTCAGCATATATAGTAAATAAATCAATCATAGAATCACAGCACAGAGTAATACAACAATAAGCAGCAGAATAGATAAATAGTAGTTCAAGAAGCTACTATAAAATATCAGAGTATGAAATAAAATACAAAGAAATCTCAAATACAAAGAAGTCTCGAATACAAAATCCACTGACAAGTCTGAATCATAAACAACTGGAAATACTAAAATAACAGAATAGCTGAGTAGATGAAGATAGATCTCCAAGCGAAGCTCCAAGCTCCAAAGGTGAGTCTCAAATGCTGTGACACTCAGTCTGACCCGAGCATAAAGCAAAACACAAAACACTCGAGTACGGATTAACATTCTTATATCAGTAAATTCTACTCAAGTGAAATGTCAACCGAAATACAAGTAAAGGATGTTTTGGGATACCCATCCTCTAAGGATTCGTGGAACTATCTACTATGTAATAATATACGCTATTATTATATGTCTATAGTAAAGTAAACTATTAAAACAGTGTTAAGTCGTTACCCATATTCCCCTTAACACATTTTATATATTCTCGTAGTCTATACAATGCCGTACGCTCCACCAAACCGGTGGTTTACCCAGAGGACACCACATAGATACGGTACAAAACAAACTCATAGAAGGTGCGATAAGGCATGCGACAAGGCACACGAGGCAATGCCAGGGTAGATATACCATTTGCGTATCCGGACTGGTGGTAACGCATAGCAGCTACTACCACCCACCTCGAGACACACTCCCAAATCAAAGGTGCACCCAATCAAATCACAAAGTAATAGAATGGTATCGAAGAAATGTGTCTGATAGGAGGAATGAGCTTACTTAGCCCGGCGTGGCTCCTGTTTTAGCCACATCAAGCTGACTCACGGGAGTCAGGGCTACGTTAATACCTCATACAGAATTGTCGCCAAACCATCCTACTTCGTTCTGGAATCTCCACCATGTGCACAGTTGTTAAAGTGGTTTTTGTTATTGGCAGAGATTATGACAATATCCGATCCCGGTCTCTTTAACAACCAAACGCTTATTTCACACCATGGTCATTTTATAATTCAAATAGTTTATACTTCATATCAAAATATCATATTCATTTCAAAAACCATATCAATTAAATATCATTATTCACTTTAAATAATATTCATTCCCAGAATCGTAACACTTTCGAAATCATAACACTTTCGAAATCATAACACTTTCGAGATGATAACACTTTTGAAATCATAGCACCTTTGAAATCATAGAACTTTTGAAATCATAGCACTTTCGTAATCATAACAGTTCCAACTTAAATAGTTTAGATATTGAAAATAGTATATATATTAAAATAGTTTATATATTAAAATAATTTATATATTAAAATAGTTGTAAATTAAAAACAGTTTATATATATATTAAAAATACTATATATAATAAAAATAGTTTCCTCCAATTCCGCAAACGGATTCAAATCATCTTAAATTTCAAAATTCAATTTAAATCAATTCCAGTTTAACCATTTCAATTTAAAGTTCAAAGATTTAAGTTTAAATATTCAAACATTTACAATATAAATTTCATTTATATTTCAACATTTAACTTTAATTTTATTCAAATTGGAAAATATTCACTTAATCATTTTTTTTGGCAAAGCCAGCGGGGTTAACTAGGCCCCTACCAGTTTTATTGCATAACAATAAAAGATACAGAAGATACAATGAGAAAACAAAGAAGGGAAAACAAAAAGAAATGCAAACAGGACTCAATCCCAATTGTGCAGCAAGTCTGGTGAGAAAGTAGCATGGCAATTCTTCAATTGAGTATATGTACCATACTTAACTTCATTCCAAAGCTCATCCCAATTATTTCTTTGATTTTCAAAAAATATTGCATTTCTTTCTCTCCATATAACAGACATATACATTTTCATGCAAACAGCTAAAATTCTACCTTCTTCATTTTTCTTCATAATTTCTGAGAAGAAAACATCCTAAACATCCCCAGAGTTAGCAATAAAAAGATTTATACCAATTTTAGCACCAATTCTATGTAAAAGAAAAAGAAGAGCTGGACAGTCAAAAAAAATATGTTGAGGAGTCTCTTCATACTAGTCACAAAACAGACATTCCAAAGAACATCCCAAACCATATTTGGTCAGAACATTTCTAGTTAGCAAGGCTTGATTTATGACTTTCCATAGCATCAAATTATCCTTAGGTTGGGAATCACTAGACCAGATGACAGAGCACCATTTAGATGCAGGCAAAGGAGCACAAACAGAGACATAGTTGTAAACTCCTTTAATAGTATGAGGCTTCATATCCCAAACAACAGTATCAAAATGATTAGGAGGGTAGATTTGTTGTTGCATTTCACTCCATAGTTGCCTTAAAATTTGATTACTATTGTATGGCAGCACAATTTTGCCATCATGTATGTAATCAAAAGCCTTTGCATCAATGTGTATTCCTGACTGCATAATCTGATTATAATCACACAAATTAGACAAGATAAGACCCTTACAGACCCAAGGATCGTTCCAGAAACTGACAGTAGAATTAGCCTTAACAGGATATTGGATCATAGGAAGTAATACATCTCTCAGTTTCAAAATATTTCTCCAAATCCAACTACCATTCAGAGGATTGGGCATACACTAGAAATATTTATTCTTTATATTGTAATGCCATGCCCATTGAACCCATAAGCTGTCTCTCTTATTGATAATATCATCAATGTGTTTACTAATTGCTGCAAAATTCCACTTCCTGACATCAATAACCCCAAGACCACCCAGCTTCTTAGTAGTTTCAAATTTATCAAAGGAACAAGGAATCAGCTTCCTATTATGAATACTACCTATCCAAAAAAATCTATTCATCGCAGACCTAACTAGTTGCACTAATCTGACAGGGAGAATCATAGTGCGAGCCCAGTAGACAAGTGAGGAAAAAACAGAAGATTTAATCAGCACTAATCTACCACTCTGAGACAAGTGCCTATTTTCCCAAGCATTCATGACAGAAGTGATTTTACTGCAAAGAGGAAAACAATCAACTTTAGTTATTCTTTTTGTAATTAATGGAAGTCCAAGATACTTCATATCAGTGTCCATGGAAGAGAAACCAGTATGTCTCTATAAAGCAGTAGCTTGAACTTCACTAACTCCAGAAACCAACATAGAAGATTTGTCTTGATTTATCTTAAGCCCAGTCATTCTATAAAATTCTTGCAAAGCCTCAGATATAGCATTTAAGGATGGTAACTCAGGTTTTGTAAGCAACATGACATCATCGGCAAACATAATAGATGTTATATGATGTTGAGAACACTTTGCGTGGAACTTAATTTTCTTCTGAGCATACCTAGTTTGGAGAATAACAGTAAAGACTTCCATAACTAGCAAGAATACATACGAAGATATTGGATCACCTTGTCTAATACCTTTACTACTTCTGAAGTTACCCACCGGTCTTCCATTAATAACAACAGAGAAGGAGGGAGAGGAGATGCACACATATATCCAGGAGACAAAAATTTTGGGAAAACCCATCTCAGCCATGACCCTAACTATAGAAGCCCAGTGGATGGTATCATAAGCCTTGGAAATATCAATTTTAATTGCTGCTGCAGTGGTAACCTTACTTCTACCATAACCTTTCAGTAATTCTTGAGCAAGAAGCAGGTTATCAAGAATACTCCTAGATGGAATAAATGCAGCCTGATTACTGGAAACAACAGAGGGGAGTACTTTGACTAAATGAGAAGCAAGAATTTTAGATATGCATTTGTATATAACATTACAGCACGATATAGGTCTGAAAGAGGAGACACAAGTAGGAGGATTGACTTTGGGAATACGAGCAATATTTGTACAATTAACTTCACCTAGCAACTTACATTTGTTGAAAAAATTGTGAATAGCTCGACAGAAATCACTACCTAGCACACTCCATGTAGAGATAAAAAAGATCACATTTAGCCCATTAGGCCCTCCTGATGAATGTTGATTCATAGATAAGAGAGTATTCTTAATTTCCTCATCTGAGAGTGGGCAAATGAGGGTTGCAGCTTCCTGAGAAGAAATACTTGGTAGTGCAAGAGATGAAATAAGTTCAATTTCCGGGGTAAATCCATCAGAGTTACCAAGAAAATTTGAGAAATAATCTATGAAAGCCTTATCAACAGATTCTGCAGTTGAAAAAAAAGAACCATGTTCATCTAAAATACATATTCTCTTTCGCATGCTTAACTTTTATAGAATCATGATAAAACTTAGTGTTTTTATCTCCTTCAGCAATCCATCTTTTATGTAGTTGTTGTCTCTTCATACTAGCCTCCAAGTACAGAGCATCATTAACCTCCTTGAAAAGTTTACTTTCTTCTTCAGCAGCTTGAACATCAAGTGGGTGCTCCATCATGTAATCCTGTTGTTCCTTCAGCTTTTTCTTTAGGCTTGATGACAGCAGGCAACCAGTACCAAAAGTAGAGGATGCCCACAATTTAAGCTCCTGCTTAATACTTTTAAGCTTCCTGCAAAACTTATACATTGGGTTACCATAACATGAAAAAACAGTGTTGACTTTAGAAACTAAAACAAGGAAATTTTCATGTTTAACCCAAGCATTGAAAAATTTAAAACTTCTCTTTTCCTTTTTAAAATGGAGACCAAGAGTTAGGATTAAAGGGGAGTGATCAGACATAATTGGTTGAGGAAGGAAAACAGAAAGAGATGGCCAGTGGGAGATTGCTTGGAAATTACAGAAGCAGTGGTCAATAGTAGTGAAGGTACGTATACCACTACGACTTCTATTATTCCAAGAATACTTAGCAGCAGATTTATTGACCATGATCAAATCAGAATCAAAAACAGCAAAGTTTAGAGGATCAAGGTCCACTGAAGTAAGGGGAGTTCCACCAAATTTGTCACTATATTCATAGCAGGAGTTAAAATCTCCCAACACAATCTAGGGGTGAGTGGATTGTCTTAATGGTGGCATAGAGTTAAAGAAGACTTTCCTGGAGTTGACCGAGTTGTCAGCGTAAACAAAAGTAGTGTAGAATGAGGAATGGGATTGAGTTTCAAAAACATGAAAGTGGATATACTGTCTTGTTGTTAGGAGGGGAGTTAGAGATATGACAGCAGGATCGTAGATAACTAGAATCCTACCATAAGAGGCACTGTCAAGATTATGATGAAAGGACCGGGTTGGATTGATATAAGAAGCAGCTTTAATTGTTAAAGGTAAATTTAACTTTGTTTCGAGAAGACCAAAGAGACAAATATTATACTCAGAGATAGTGATTTTAACTTGATCTAGTTTCAAATTACTGTGAGCTCCTCTAAGATTCCACGATGCAATTTTTTAATCATAAAAACTATTGAGGAGAGGAAGTGACATTTCTTCTCTTAGCAGAAAGAGATCTAGTTTCTATTTTCCTACGTGGCTGAGATCGAGGGGAAGATGGTTGGGGATTAGTTTGGATGGAGGTAGAAAGAAAAGGAGGAACTGAGGAAGATTGGATATTGGTGTTACATGCTAGCCATCCTAGCAACTCAATAGAAAAATTATAGTGATTTGGGTCAGGTGCTTGAACATCTACAGAGGTTTCATACAAGGAGGTTATAAGATGAGTTACTTGTTGCTCAAATGTTTTGCACCAGTCTTTATCCATTTCAGATACATGAATATCTTTGGGAACATGCACATCATGTTTTCCAATTCCATTTACAAGGCAAGTTTCAAGGCAGTTTGTATCTTTTGTATGCAAGTTTTGGAATTCTTCATTTGTTGTCAGATCATTATTTTCATTTTCTTTACCTTCAGCAGAAGAAGTATTGAATTTGTGTCCACCAATACATTGTACTTTACTAAAGTCTTCATTTGTTATTTCACCTTCCTCAACGTCAAGTATTTCCATTAAGTCTTCCTTTTCAACAACAGTATTGAGTAAGTGGAACTTGTTATGTGTGGGTACAGAACAAACTTGATCACATCTTGGATTTTTATGCACAACATTATGCACAATTCTAATTTTCCCATTTCCATCATTCTCTGAGACTAAATTTTCACCTTGCATCTTCAAAACATTTGCTCCCACATCTTCACTCAAAATTCTTCTTTTATCCTTGTTCTTGTTTACCTTTTGCCAAACTTGCTTCACTTTATGCTTATCATTTGTTTTCCCCCTCTTCATCTTGTTCTTTATATCATCACTAGATTTCCGTTGGTCATTTGTTTCACATTGCTCATCAATTTCATCACATTCATATTTCTTGCAGTATTTATTCAAGTGCCCAAATTCTTTACAAAAAGTACAAATTTCCGGTTTCCACAAGTATTCTACTTTCACAATTTGTTCAGTTCCATCAAGCAACATCACTGAGAAGTTATCCGGTAGTTCATTGTTTGGAGAAACTTCAACTAAACATTTGGAAAAAGAGATACGCTCAAAATTTTCAGTTGATGAATCCATACAAAGAAGCTTTCCTACCCTAGCAGATAACCAATTTATACCCAAAGGAGACCAAGCATACAAAGGAATATTAGATAGCTTAATCCACACTGGTACCACTTTGATGCTACTACAGCTATTACCTATATTTTCATCCCAAGGCTTCACTATGAATAACTTATTCCTCATAACTACCGGGTCTGATTCAGATATTCTTTTCCTATCGTCTTCATTACTGAACTTGAACAAAAACAGGAAACCATCCGATTTAATAGAAATGGACCCAGAAAGCTTCCATGCACGCTTGAGGTAATACAAAACAGTGGAGTACGGTAGAGGATTATCTAGGAAAAATCCAACAAGATAATCACTCCACAAAGAACTACCTGCCTTGACGACTTCAAAAGGTGGCACAATAGCATCTCCTTGGAATTCAAGTTGAATGTCACGTGGCACATAGGAGCCAGCATTATTGGGTTTAGCTTTGAAAAGAGAGTTCCAAGCTAATGAAGGTTTAGGGAGAGAAAGTGATGACATGGAAGGATTAGAGAGAAGAGGAGGAGCAGGCAAAGATGAGGCAGGAGCAGGAAATGGAGGGACTAGATCGACTCTGACAGAGGGGAGTTGAGAAGATGAAGAAAGGTCTGGCAGTGGAAGTATAGGTGGAGCAGAGGGAGGTACGAGTATAGGTGAAGAAGGACAAGGCTGAAGTGAAGTAGATGGATGGGATGGGTCAGCGGGAAGGGGAAGAAGAAAAGGAGCGGTCCCCATGTTTAAAAGTGGAACAGATTCTTATACTTACATAGGGTAAGTTAATTATTTTCGAGCCTCACTTAGTCATTTTAATAACAATAAAATCTCAATTTATAATTTAAATCAATATTAAATATTCAGTCTCAATTTTAGTTAAAGTTGAGAATATTCATTGAATCACTTTTTATTAAGTCACGTTATAAATCATATTTTTTTCAAAATCTCAAAGTCAATAAGTTCAAATAAATTTTTATTTAAATCCCAAGTCAACATTAATTTATCTTCCCACCTTTATTATTAAAGTTATAAAAATCTATTTTTAAAATATTAATATAAATTTAAGTAAATACTTAAACATATTAAATACTCACTAAATTAAATTTTTATTAAATTAAATCTTATTATTAAATGTATATTTTTTATTAAATATTATTTTATATATTTTTAAAATAGTAAAATCTTAAAATTTATATTTTTTTCAAAACTAACTTATAAATTAAAATTTCCAAAACATATTATTTAAAAATCTAAATTTAGACATATATAAAAATAACATTTATACATATTATGTTTTAAAAATCAATATTTATTAAAACCCATACATTTCCTTTCAAAACTTTGGAAATCATTTTCAAAATATAGACCAATGGTGTCCGTATATAATTTTCTATCCTATGGTCAAGTGATACGGATATTTATCATTTCAATCCGCAATTTAAATATCTACGGGTATATATGATTTCAACCCGCAATCCCAAAATTTCAAAATCAATGAAAATCGCTTGGGTTTATCATTTCAACCCATAACGGTTTTCCTCTATTCTAGAATATCGTTCGGGTATGTATCATTTCCCATAGGGATTTCTATACAGGGAACTTGTAGAGAGAAAAAAATATGACAATAACATATCAACAACAGGCATATATCGTCAGTGACAAATTTAATTATAATATAAACAACAGGTGATGGTGTCAGATGTCATAGGTGAACAGTTACAGATAATGGCATATCATATATAGCAATCAAATATTTAACAGTTCAAATTTAACAGTTCAAATTTAACAGCATATTTCAATTGTCATCTCAATGTGAATTAAATTTATTAAATATAAGAATGTTAATCGTGAGTGATTGCTCACCTTTGAGGCTAGAGAAATCTGATAGCGAATTAAGCTTCTAATCCGAGCAACAATTTCCAAAGTAAAGTACGATAAACATGAATTCGACGATCAAAGAAGTTTGGAATAAACGGAAAACAAATCAAAGCTGGATTAATATAAACTGAACCGAATATATGTTATATATATATATATCTTATATTGTGTATATATATTATATATATATATATTTCTACATCTATTTCCTTTCAAAGTCCCTTATAGCTTAAAATAAATTTAAACACATATTCAATTTGAAACCTTTATCAAAATACATCTATATATGTATATCTTCAAACATGTATGTAAGCTTCTAAAAAATGAAAACAACTGCACAGATGAAACAAACTCATATAAACTTATATATAACTTAACTGATCCGATATATAAACTAATATAACTTATTCATTATAAACAACTATATATATATATTTATATATATAATGTAAGAATCAATATTTATTAAACTCATATATATATAAACTGATAGATAAACTAATATATAAACTAAACTTACATATCAAATCATTTCGGTATTAAATGTATATGTTTCCAAAATGAATACACTCTATATTATACAAACAAATACATTTTATATTATATACTTTAGAAATGTATGTTATTAACATATTTCTATACTAACATATTACATTATATTATAAACAGCAGATTATAAATTTAAACTATTATAAACTTATACAATAAAACCAAACAGATCATACATACATATATATATATATATATAAACTAGTATACATATACAAACCTTATATATTATAAAACTTTAAACATATTATAAATATACTTCACACATATATATGTATAAAAAAATTTGCGTATGCTTGAATATATATAGAACTGCAAATACCAGAAATATATATACAACAAAAGAGATCATAACTTACATTATAAGCAATAGGCAGGTGAAGGAGACAAGCAAACAAGCAAGTGTTGGTAGACGAGGGCGAGGGGTAGTAGCGTGGGCTAATCAAGGCGGAGGGAAGGCTTGGCAGTTGTGAGTAGATGGTGATCGAGGGGGGGAGAGAGGTGAGTGTGTGAAGTGTGGACAACATGAACGGGTTTCGATTCAAACAAGGACTTCACGTGAAGTTCGGTGAGGGCTGCTACGCTGCTCTAGGGAAGACGAGGGGTGCTTGAGGTTGAAGGCTTGGTTGTGGGAGGATGAGAGAGGGCAAGAGGCGGTTCATGGCTGATGAGGCGGTGCAGGGTTCTTCGGCCAGAGGTGGAAGGGAAGCGGATTGCGGGTAGGTGATGGTTTGCGGTGATCTGTTAGTGGGCGGAGATGTTGAAACATGAGATGGGGCGGTGGATGAGGCATGGGTGGCATGAGTTTTCGGCAACAAGGAATGGACGAGGTCGAGTACGGCCACGAATGAAGGGAATAGTCAGGAAGATGACGAATGCAGGGTGTATATATTTTTATATATTAAAAAATTGAATAGAGAAGAACTTGTTTATAACTTTTCCTTGTATAAAAGCATGCTCAGAAATGGAATAAAGGGAAAGACAGTGGATGGACGTACCGAAATAAATATGAAGTAGTGGGTATAACCAAAAGTCATGCCTTCAATTCTGAAATTAATAAAGGCAAATGGCTGTTTGCATTATACGGTGGATACTGAAAAGGCAAAGGAAACGAAAGGGCACAAAACATGTTCCGATACGGTTATCTGTTTCACAGATTCCACCGTGCACCAGATATCAAAATTGACAATTGAATATACTACGGAGATCAGCACGTCGAGATGAACAGAATGGTACACAGATATCAGCGATACAACCAAGTTATTAAAACTCGGTTTTTCGCTGCCGAAAATGCTGCTAAAACGCCGAAAATAAGATAAACGGAGCCAGAGAAGTTCAAATTTGACGAAACGAATTATGAAATCTCACTCAGAAAATGATTTACAAATTTACTTTATAAAAATATTCAGGTTCGAAAATATTTTATTTCCATCAAATAACTGGTTTAAATTTATATAAAATTACACAACAAAACTGATTTTCATACTATCTAATGAAAATCTGACATTTTCTACGTTTAAATAGACGCATTCCAAATATTAAATTTTTATTTCCAAATTCAATAATTTAAAATTTCACAAAAATTCAGTTAATTATGTTATAAAAATCGTTAAAATTCTCAGGTCGTTACACTCTCCCCCACTCAAAACTTTTCGTCCCCGAAAAGGAACGAGATAGGAGAATAGAAACAACAGGAAGGAAATATAGATTAGAAATACATATTACCAGATAAAATAATATTCAAAACCATATAGATTTTTAAAATTGATTTATATTCTGCAAATTTGGTTTCAATTCATTTTATTCAATCAATAAATAGTCATTGAATTCGTATTTGGTTGGTTACAATTCAATGTATTTCAATCAATAGATTTGATTTTTTTTAAGGTTTGTTACAAAAATCTCCTTTCAAAACAAAATTTATTTGATTTGACTCATTTATTAAACCTATTTATCTTCAGTTGAGTTAATTCCACTAAAAATTCAATTTCAGTTATTCTTAAGTCCATATTTATTTAATTAAGTAGTATTTTCTTTTTTTTCAATTTATTTTACTGACATATCTTGCAATATAGGTTAAGTGTATAACATTTATTATAATTATCCAAAAAAATTATTTATAAATTCCCTAACAATATTCATTTTGAACATCTTATTTATTATTGTATATTATTCAATTACATTCAAATCCTTCCAGGTAAGTTTTATTAATGTCTTTGAATATAATTGAACACTAGACAACTTTACCTTTATTTACAGCATTATTATTAAGCAAGATTTTAGTTTGAAAAATTTACTACTTAAGTTTCCTCTTGTATAACCTTCATTAACATTTTAACTTTTTTGAATAATTCAGGTAAGTTATATGTTTTAGAATGCAATTTAGATTATATGATTAACTTTTATCCTAGTTGAACCGTTTCTAGTTTTTTGAATTCTATTTCAATTTTAAGCACTTCAAATATTTCAATTTTTTATATTGAAAATCATAACTTAACACAAGGTTTAAGAATTAAATTTCCGGTTTCACTTCCAACCATTTTGAAATAAATATATACATAGACCTATATATTTTATAAATCAAATCATATTCAAGGAGTTTAAATCAAATCCATTTTCCAAAACAAAAGTGTAGCAAAGCTACTAAGTGGTCTCTCCACTTTGAAACTCGAAAATGAATGTCGATGATGCTGTAGTCATCACCGAAATTATTTTCCAGCGACAAACGAAGAGAGTATAGACTTAATTCTTTTAAAATTATTCTTTTGAAACAATTTACATTCGAAAATACTTTCAAATAATATGTTCCAGAACTTTAAAGACCAAATTTTTGAAAATACCGGAAATTTGAATTCTCAAATTATTAATTTAAATTCATTTAAATTCCAAATAAATTTATAAACCATGTTCTATAATTTCAATTTATTTATATCATGTTGCAATAGTCAATGGTTTACAAAACAATAAACGATAATCAAATATTATCATTTCTAACAACCAATTCATTTAACTATTTAATTTCAGAAAATTTATACTTTTATATATAAAATGTAATCATATATAAAATTGCTTCATCTACCAATTTCGAAAACAATATTGTGTCAGTTTTCTATGTTCAAGTGTTTTGGAATTCCTATCGATAGGTTAGCTAGACGAATCGGTCGAAACCCAAAATTCAAACTTAACAACTCAAACAACACAATATAAAACATTTTTATATTAATTACAAATACACTCCCTCACTCGATGATTCAAGAATGGATTATAGAACGAGAACAGAGATTCAAATTTAGAGGAACCAAATCAGAGGAAATTCTACTAAGAAGATAGGCTCGAAAGGAAGATAAGGTAATTAAATTACAAAAGAGGAAGATGGATAGGCTTATATTAATCGCGGTAACCTTAACCAGGTCAACCGAGATTCCAGGAATAAGATCGATGCGGAAATTCAATTTCCCGCTTGAAGGGAAGAGAAGTGACTTCACTAAAACATCAGCATAATCCCTGACTATAGGGGTGGAGTCGAGGTCATTAGGTTGAACATTAGATGAAAAGGTAGAACTGCCTACTTAATCCAAAGGCATTCGACATTCAATAAGAATAGAATTACCCGGGTCGTCTACTAGAAATGATTCGGGCAGTGCAAAAGATAACAGCATCAAACCGAGGATATAGAAATCACTGGTGAATCGATGCCTGTTGTAAAGGAGTTTCACCCCTTTACAAATCATATTTAGGTTGGCGGGACTGCCGATGGGATTAGCCACACAAAGGATGAAGTTGACAGTTGAGGTTGGAGCTATGGGATGCTCCAGTATCAAAAGAACAGGACCATGAGAAGACAAGAATGAATTTTCAAACGAAGGGGAGAGTTCCAAAAATTCAAAGGAAATCCGAAACAAAAAGGAAGAAACTCAAGCTCGAACGAAGGTGATTCTGTAATTAAATTTACTTTATATGCTAAGTTTTGCCTAAACCAGAGCTCTGATACCAACTGTAACGACCCGCTATTTCGAACCATTCGCATCCGCACATGCCAGACTTGAATTGCTCGAAACAACATATTGTTAATTTATATTTGGCAAAATTGAGCATATACAGTAAATAAATCAATCACAGAATCACAGACACAGAGTAATACAACAATAAGCAGCGGAATAGATAAATAGTAGTTTAAAAAGCTACTATAAAACATCAGAGTCTGAAATAAAATACAAAGAAATCTCAAATACAAAGAATTCTCGAATACAAAATCAACTGACAAGTCTGAATCATAAACAACTGGAAATACTGGAATAACAGAATAGCCGAGTAGATGAAGATAGATCTCCAAGCGAAGCTCCAAAGGTGAGTCTCAAATGCTGTGACACTCAGTCTGACCCGAGCATAAAGCAAAACACAAAACACTCGAGTCAGGATTAACATTCTTATATCAATAAATTTTACTCAAGTGAAATGTCAACTGAAATACAAGTAACTTAAAGGATGTTTTGGGATACCCATCCTCTAAGGATCCGTGGAACTATCTACTATGTAATAATATACGCTATTATTATATGTCTATAGTAAAGTAAACTATTAAAATAGCGTTAAGGCGTTACCCATATCCCCCTTAACACATTTTATATTCACGTAGTCTATACAATGCCGTACGCTCCACCAAACCGGTGGTTTACCTAGAGGACACCATATAGGTACGGTACAAAACAAACTCGTAGAAGGCGCGATAAGGCATGCGACAAGGAACACGAGGCAATGCCAGGGTAGATATACCGTTTGCATATCCGGACTGGTGGTAACACATAGCAGCTACTACCGCCCACCTCTAGACACACTCCCAAGTCAAAGGTGCACCCAATCAAATCACAAAGTAATAGAATGATATCGAAGAAATGTGTCTGATAAGGGGAATGACCTCACTTGGCCCGGCGTGGCTCTTGTTTTAGCCACATCAAACTGACTCACGGAAGTCAGGGCTACGTTAATACCTCATACAGAATCGTCGCCAAACCATCCTACTTCGTTCTGGAATCTCCACCACGTGCACCGTTGTTAAATTGGTTTTCGGTATTGGCAGAGAGTATGACAATATCCGACCCCGATCTCTTTAACAACCAAACGCTTATTTCACACCGTGGTCATTTTATAATTCAAATAGTTTATACTTCATATCAAAATATCATATTCATTTCAAAAACCATATCAATTAAATATCATTATTCACTTTAAATAATATTCATTTCCAGAATCGTAATGCTTTTAAAATTAAAACACTTTTGAAATCATAACACTTCTGAAATCATAACACTTTCGAGATGATAACACTTTTGAAATCATAGCACCTTTGAAATCATAGCACATTTGAAATCATAACACTTTTGAAATCATAGCGCTTTCGTAATCATAATAGTTCTAACTTAAATAGTTTAGATATTGAAAATAGTATATATATTAAAATAGTTATAAATTAAAATAATTTATATATTAAAATAGTTGTATATTAAAATAGTTGTAAATTAAAAACAGTTTATATATATATTAAAAATACTATATATAATAAAAATAGTTTCCTCCAATTCCGCAAATCGATTCAAATCATCTTAAATTTCAAATTTCAATTTAAATCAATTCTAGTTTAACCATTTCAATTTAAAGTTCAAAGATTCAAGTTTAAATATTCAAACATTTACAATATAAATTTGATTATATTTCAACATTTAACTTTAATTTTATTCAAAGTGGAAAATATTCACTTAATCATTTTAATAACAATAAAATCTCAATTTATAATTTAAATCAATATTAAATATTCAGTCTCAATTTTAGTTAAAGTTGAGAATATTCATTGAATCGCTTTTTATTAAGTCACGTTATAAATCATATTTTTTTCAAAATCTCAAATCAATAAGTTCAAATAAATTTTTATTTAAATCCCAAGTCAACATTAATTTATCTTCCCACCTTTATTATTAAAGTTATAAAAATCTATTTTTAAAATATTATAAAAATTTAAGCAAATACTTAAACATATTATATACTAATTAAATTAAATTTTTATTAAATTAAATCTTATTATTAAATGTATATTTTTTATTAAATATTATTTTATATATTTTTAAAATAGTAAAATCTTAAAATTTATATTTTTTTTCAAAACTAACTTATAAATTAAAATTTCCAAAACATATTATTTAAAAATCTAAATTTAGACATATATAAAAATAACATTTATACATATTATGTTTTAAAAATCAATATTTATTAAAACCCATACATTTCCTTTCAAAACTTTGGAAATCATTTTCAAAATATAGACCAATGGTGTTCGTATATAATTTTCTATCCTATGGTCAAGTGATACTGATATTTATCATTTCAATCCGCAATTTAAATATCTACGGGTATATATGATTTCAACCCGCAATCCCAAAATTTCAAAATCAATGAAAATCACTTGGGTTTATCATTTCAACCCATAACGGTTTTCCTCTATTCTAGAATATCGTTCAGGTATGTATCATTTCCCATAGGGATTTCTATACAGGGAACTTGTAGAGAGAAAAAATATGACAATAACATATCAACAACAGGCATATATCGTCAGTGACAAATTTAATTATAATATAAACAACAGGTGATGGTGTCAGATGTCATAGGTGAACAGTTACAGATAATGGCATATCATATATAGCAATCAAATATTTAACAGTTCAAATTTAACAGCATATTTCAATTGTCATCTCAATGTGAATTAAATTTATTAAATATAAGAATGTTAATCGTGAGTGATTGCTCACCTTTGATGCTAGAGAAATTTGATAGCGAATTGAGCTGCTAATCCGAGCAACAATTTCCAAAGTAAAGTACGATAAACATGAATTCGACGATCAAAGCAAAGCTGGAAGTTTGGAATAGACGAAAAACAAATCAAAACTGGCTTGATATAAACTGAACCAAATATATGTTATATATATATATATATCTTATATCGTATATATATATATATATATTTAATATATATATTTCTACATCTATTTCCTTTCAAATTCCCTTATAGCTTAAAATAAATTTAAACACATATTCAATTTGAAACCATTATCAAAATACATCTATATATGTATATCTTCAAACATGTATGTAAGCTTCTAAAAAATGAAAACAACTTCACAGATGAAACAAACTCATATAAACTTATATATAACTTAACTGATCTGATATATAAACTAATATAACTTATTCATTATAAACAACTATATATATATATATATTTATATAATGTAAGAATCAATATTTATTAAACTCATATATATAAACTAATAGATAAACTAATATATAAACTAAACTTACATATCAAATCATTTTGGTATTAAACGTATATGTTTCCAGAACGAATACACTCTATATTATACAAACAAATACATTTTATATTATATACTTCAGAAATGTATGTTATTAAAATATTTCTATACTAACATATTACATTATACTGTAAATAGCAGATTATAAATGTAAACTATTATAAACTTATACAATAAAACCCAACAGATCATACATAGATATATATATATATATATATATATATAAAAACTAATATACATATACAAATCTTATATATTATAACACTTTAAACATATTATAAATATACTTCACACACACAGATATATTATGTATGTATGTATGTATAACAAAATTTGCGTATGCTTGAATATATATAGAACTGCAAATACCAGAAATATATATACAACAAAAGAGATCATAACTTACATTATAAGCAATAGGCAGGCGAAGGAGATAAACAAACAAGCAAGTGTTGGTGGACGAGGGCGAGGGGCAGTAGCGTGGGCTAATCAAGGCGGAGGGGAGGCTTGGCAGTTGCGAGCAGATGTGATTGAGGGGGAGAAAGAGGTGAGCGTGTGAAGTGTGGACAACGTGAACAGGTTTCGATTCAAACAGGGACTTCACATGAAGTTCGGTGAGGGCTGCTACGCTGCTCGAGGGAAGACGAGGGGTGCTTGAGGTTGAAGGCTTGGTTGTGGGAGGATGAGAGAGGGTAAGAGGCGGTGCAGGGTTCTTCGGCTAGAGGTGGAAGGGAAGCGGATTGTGGGTAGGTGATGGTTTGCAGTGATCTGTTAGTGGGCGGGGATGTTGAAACATGAGATGGGACGGTGGACGAGGCATGGGTGGCGTGAGTTTTCAGCAACAAGGAATGGACGAGGTCGAGTACGGCCACGAATGAAGGGAATAGTCAGGAAGACGACGAATGTAGGGTGTATATATTTTTATATATTAGAAAAATGAATAGGGAGAGAACTTGTTTATAACTTTTCCTTGTATAAAAGCATGCTCAGAAATGGAATAAAGGAAAAGATAGTGGATGGACATACCGAAATAAATATGAAGTTGTGGGTATAACCAAAAGTTATCCCTTCAATTCTAAAATTAATACAGGCAAATGGCTATTTGCATTATACGGTGGATACTGAAAAGGCAAAGGAAACGAAAGGGCACAAAACGTGTTCCGATACGGTTATCTGTTTCACAGATTCCACTGTGCACCGGACATCAAAATTGAAAATTGAATATACTATAGAGATCAACACGTCGAGATGAACAGAATGGTACACAAATATCAACGATACAACCAAGTTATTAAAACTCGGTTTTTCGCTGCTGAAAATACTACTAAAATGCCGAAAATAAGATAAACGAGGCTAGAGAAGTCCAAATTTGATGATACGAATTATGACGTCTCACTCAGAAAATGATTTACAATTTACTATATAAAAATATTCAGGTTCGAAAATATTTTATTTCCATCAAATAATTGGTTTAAATTTATATAAAATTACACAACAAAACTGATTTTCATACTATTTGATGAAAATCTGATATTTGCTACATTTAAATAGACGCATTCCAAATATCAAATTTTTATTTCCAAATTCAATAATTTAAATTTAACAAAAATTCAGTTAATTACGTTATAAAAATCGTTAAAATTCCCGGGTCGTTACATATAATATATATGTGTATACAATAAATATAAATTTCAATATCTATATGCGTATGTGTGTGTGTACATGCACACAGAGTTATACACATGTTTATATTTTATTATGTTATGTTGTTATATCATTGAATGTGTACATGATACATTAAAAATAAAACATTTAGTTAATTAATTGATATGGTTAGTTAATAAATGTAAAACAATATTGAACAAATTATGATGTTATCTAATAACTAGATTGGATCTAATGAAACCCATAATACTTCAAAGGCCCAATATGATTCAAACAGATTTTTTTTTTAAATTTACACATTTCACCTGCTACAGACCGACTAGGTTCCTTCATTCTACAAGTCAAAATTAGATATTTTAATCTATAATTTTGGATTTGTAACTTTAATTCAATAAGTCTTTGTTAGATGCTGTCAATTCAACCTTTATATTATAAAGATGTGTATTTTAGAGATATTTTATAACATACATACATACATACATATATATATATATATATATATATGTATGTATGTATGTATGTATGTTTTCTAAACAATTAAATTAAGGCAACCAAATTGGATACACACATACATGGTAGATATAAATCTAAATATCTACACATGTATATATTAACTTTGTCAATTCTTGTCATACTATCATGTTATACCGTATGTATGTTATTAATAATTGTATGTATACATATTAGATATAGTAGTTCATATATTAATCATTGTTTGGTTGGCCACATACGGAAGAATGTGGTCTAATAATTGGATCTAAATTTAAAGGAAATTTTAAAAAAAGAAATTAAAATGTTTCATTCTCTAAATGTAACAAAACCTTCATTTTTCATTTGATTGAACTTATTCTATTATCTACGGTCGAAACTTTCTCCTCAGCCTCTCCCGACTACATATTTGCATCAAATATATTTACTTAATTGGATTATGTAAATAATTTTTTTTATTGAAATAAAATATGTATTATTAAATAATTAGATTGGACTTGATGTTTAATGCACTTAATTGGTCCATTATAATCCAAATAAGGTTTTATTTTTTTATTGTTTTTTTGAAATTCACATATTTCAACCGCTGTGAAATGAACTGTCCTCTGACAGTTTTTAATTAAGCATTTGTGTACATCAGCTTGTAATGCTATTTGCATTTTATTATATAGTAGTGGAAATTTGTAAATGTAGAACTCTATCGTAACTTCTAATTTGTAGATTTAGTTGTTAATTTTGTTATTGACAAATTGTTTTGGCTTGAATGTAACCAATAGGAATACGCGTTTATGTTTCACAAAAGTTCTTCATATAATTAAATCTATAATGCTAAATATGAATAACATTTTAAAAAAATTTAACTTTTAAGCAAAGCTCTTCTAAATAGCATTTCAACTACTAGATTTAGTTTACATCGTACATTATTGATATTCCTAACATCTTATGTTTTTCTGGTGTTTTTTCAAAATGCTTCTTGCATGTAGCTTTTGAGATTTAGTGCATTTTATGGGTTTTATTTATTTATTTTGAATGTTCAAAAATAAATCTGTGTTTTAGTAGGATGACATTAGTCAATTATAAATGTTTTATGTTTCCACGCATCTTTTATTTATGTGTTTGTAACTGCAACGTTTCACTCAAACTCGATAGTCAATACAATGTAAATTGCTACCGACATATATCATTCCAGTTTTTTATTATGTAGCATTTCATCTTCTTCCTTTAGTACAACATATAATGGACAACAGAACCAAGATCACAATAGTTTTTTATGTAGGATTTTCATTTTTCCTACGCATTTTACTCTATTTTATGTCACTGATTGAATTAAAAAGTGAATTAAATTCATCACTAATTTCGTATAAATAAAGCTCTCAAGAACCTAATTTCCACTAAAAAGAATATCTTTACGGGTTCATTTAACAAGAATAAAGTTGCTTGTATATAACGCGGTGAGGTGAGAACTTCGAGGGTTCGTATAAACCGTGTTTGATACTTATGTGTTAATACATATACTATATAAATCATCTGACTTTCCCTAATTTGATTCAACTTTCATTATTCATCCAAATCCCAAAAACTAAACCTTACAACTTCCACAATCAGTGAACGTTGACATGTCGATGCCAGGCTACCCTCCAATGAACGCGCCCATCGCGGTGGTGGACCAACGGTTCTGCGCACCGTATCCGGTCGATCTAACGGTAAAGAAGAAGGCGTTGAGTGTAACGGAAGGGAACTTCGCCGTTACGGATGTTAACGGGAACATAGTGTTTAAGGTCAAGGGGTCTTGGCTTAGCATCAGAGATCGTCGTGTTCTGGTTGATGTCAATGGCAATCCTTTGTTGTCTATGCAACAAAAGGTAATATATTTAGCTGTTTTTATAATCTACGATTTTGATTTTCACGATCTTAGCTGGTTTGGTATGTGCTGCAATAGTAGAACTATTAGATTTAGTTTATGGAACATGTCGGCAAAAATATTTGGTTAAATGTGTTTATTTGAAGATGGTTGATTAGGTTTATAGTTTAGGGATATAATTTATCAATGATAGATAACTCATAAGTCATAATCGACATATTATTCCACCATCTTCACCTTTCAATCTCACATTTGAGTGAAATGGACGCTTTGATATGTTGAGGATGCTGTATCTTATGCACAATATACTGATAAATGAAATTTTGGTCATTTTTAATGATATAAACAGCATTGATTAGCATTCTTTACTAGATATAAATCATCGTATATGGTTGTTAACTTGTTAGTCAAATTATGTTGATATACATTAATTTGCTAAGGGAATACTGGATTGTGCTGGCTATCTAATGCCAGCTATGTAATTACAATTTGCTTTATATAAAGATTTGTTTGCCTTGTGACCAGTGATGTGAAATGAGGAGTGATATTTTAGTGTTGTCTTGCATGTGGCGTTACACAACATGATATACGTTGTTAACTTATATCATATATACGATAAGGGCATGTCAAATGATATTCCCAAAAAATACAGGAGAAGAACATAAGATGATCCATGCATACCAATTTCTCAGTGTAGTACTAACACAAATGTAAACGTACTTCTGTTTTTGCTCAAATCGAACGTGGGTCAAGTTAAATCAAATTTACTCCCTTAAAACATTGATGCATGTTTGGTGTAGCTTCGTTTGACGATGATGTCCACGGTGGTCAGGGTGATATATAATGTTAGATGTATATCTGATTAGAATGAAAGTGAATAGACTTTATGCTATCTGCTTAAAGTACTTAAACTGTTTATGACTTATCTTAACAGTTGTAAGTGAAGTGGTACTGATATGTATCTAAAGTAATAATAATAATAAAAAGTAATTGCATTGATCATCTTTCCAGATATTATCTGCTCATCGGAGATGGCAAGTGTATAGAGGGGAGAGCTCAGACTCGAAGGATCTCCTGTTCAGTGTCAAGAAGTCTTCCCTCATTCAGTTTAATACTCAACTGGATGTGTTCTTAGCTGCAAACACCCATGAAAATGTATGCGATTTCAAGATTAAAGGAAGCTACTTTGAGAGGTCGTGTGTTGTTTATCTTGGTGAATCCAATAACATTGTAGCTCAGGTATTTATTTATTTATATATTTTTAAATTATTCTTTTGTAATGCATGCCTAAACAGTCTAAGTGTCAACCCAATCCTCCAGCAACAAACCTGAAATATTCTGGTTGTGGATGTTCTCAAAATGTGTGGCCTACCCTTAATAAATCATACACAAGTTTAGAATATGCAAAGCATACACACAACATGATAGAGATGAATACTTATATAGTTATATGCATAGGCAGTCATGTATGTATCGTAATGAAAAGAGAATGAATGTGCACTTACCGTGTTAGTAAATCTGTAAGCAATCATATAGATAAACAAATAACAAGTCTAATCTTCTATGCTTTTAGTTGAAAATTACATGACGAGTCAAAATATCAAATGTTATGTTATTTTACAGATGAGGAAACATCATACAGTTGGAAGCGTGATGCTAGGGAAGGACACTTTTGGCGTGACTGTATATCCACACGTCGACTACGCTTTTATTGTTGCGCTTATTGTAATTCTCGATGAAATTAACAGGGACAGAGATGACAAAGACTAAAGGACCGCCTAGTAAATACAGTCTGCTCCATATATGTATATGTATATGGTTTGTTCAAGCAAAGAACTTGTGTGTGTACTTTTATTGTGCAATATTGTAATATTTAGGTTACTACCGAGCATGAGAAATCTGTATGAATATGTTTTTTTCTATTGAGTATGGTTTTGAGCTATATAATGTCGATTTCCTTTGGCAAAATACTAGGAATTTCTGTTGATAACCGGATAAAACAATGAGAGCATCTTCGAAGGATCCGACCCTCATGTCTAGGTGGTTAAATATTAGACGGCAAGCATCTTTAGCTTCGCTACGTCGCTTTCCTTTGTTGGTTGTCACCTCCCGGATTAATATGCTTGGCCTACCACAAGATTAATATACTTGGCCGGTTGTCGCCTCCTGAATTAATATCCTGGCTAACTGAACCTATCAATATTAAAAAGCACCCGGAAATCCAGTGGTTGGCAAAGTAGAGTACTAAGAAACAAAATCAACTTAACCTTACTTTTCACTTGATAATGTTAAGCATCACTGTAGTGAAAGAGAGAGAAGCAAAATGTTTTCTATAAACCCGTATTTTTTGTCCATTTCCCCCCCCCCCCCCCCCCCCCCAATTTGAGGTGTATTGACAAATGACTTATAATATAGGAAACTCATGATTTTTCGTGTAAATTGGACATGAAGAAGCTCCAAGTTTGAGTTTCATATAGCTGCAAAAGTCATGATTTGATTGATGAACAACGCTATAATCGTTGAGACTTCTTTTTAACCAGCCCACCGCCACTACCGGGGTGAAATAGTCATATGCGTTTAGAGCAAACGAATTGTAACGACGCATAATTTAATCACTTTGAACTTGAATAGTTAATATGTTTTTTAAATGATTAAATAATGGATTTTATATCTAGAATACAAATTTGGATAAACTGTACCGAATGGATTTTTTTAAACTGATGTAAAATTAAAAAATGGTTCGAGTTATAAGGCGGTTAGGGGTACCAATTTATTTAAGAATAAGTTTGTCTAATAAAACAGAATAGTATAATTACTTGCCTGATAAAACAAGAAAGAATTATTAACTCTGCCTAATAAAACATAATAATATAATTACTTGCCTAATAAAACATAACAATATAATTACTTGCCTAATGAAACAAAATAGCGTAATGATTATTATATTCCATATGGATAGTTGCCATTGGACAAAAATCTGGTCGAATCAGGTTCTGCCATGCGAATGGTTGCCATTGGACCAAAATCTGGTCTAATCATGTTATGCCATAGTTGATAAGGAGGATTCCTATTGGACCAAAATGTGGTCGAATCAAATTAAGCCATCACGGTGTTTTCTATTGGACCAAAATGTGGTCGAATCAAATTAGGCCATCAAGATGTTTTCTGTTGGACCAAAATGTGATTGAATCAAATTAGGCCATGAGGCTAGTTTCTATTGGACCAAAATCTGGTCGAATCTAGTTAGGCTATAGGAAATGACTAAAGTACCCTTCTCTTCACCTATAAATAGCCAAGTCCATATCTCATTATAATTCATTCACAAACTAAAGAAAAGAACTAAAATTCATTATAAAAGGAAAGTATTCCAAGTCTCCATCAAAGCAAATAAGATGTGAGTATATTCCTTGAGTTCATAGTTTAGTGGGTATAACTTATTCTATGAGTATAATTTAATTATTTTACAGTCAGTGTAATCTTAATCTCTTTTCTTTGACTCATTCACATTTTAACAAATGTTGTGTTAATTATTGATTGTAAATTGTTGATAATAATGAGTCCGTTATTATTCTTGTTTGGTTGTTTGATTTGTGCTCGGCCAGTTTATGAGCAATAACTTTGATGTTTAGTTAAAGGGAACTTACACCACCTTTTAACTTAGGATTGACATTTAGTGACTTTTTGGTTGAAAGGAAATAACACCCCTTTTAGCTATCTCATTTGATTAAGAGGGAGGAGCTTCACCCCTCTTGGTCGTATTTTCCTTTAAAGATGATGGGTTTAAGTTATGATTTGAATGGAAATTTTAAATCTTTGTTTAAAGTATTTTAAAGGAGCTTCAAAATTTAAATAATGATTTAAATGGGTTATTTATGGAAAGTAGGTAGTCCTATACTTGGCACTAAAAGCCAATGAGTAGATTGATTCTCTATCTGTGAGATCTGAAACCAAAGTGTCTAGGCAAGGCTAGGAGCAACCACTGCCCTGACTTACCTGGCTTTGTTTTTGGGCGAGGGGTAGAGTAAGTCGAGAATATCAGAAACGTGACAAGTGTAGGAGATTTGATTTCCATAAATGATCTTTATAATTATAATGGAAAACATTCGCATTTCTTATAGACAATTGTTTTTGACCTATCTAAGTATGCTTTTCAAATATGAAATCCTCCCAAATGTTTTATGAATATACTTATACCGATGAGATAAGTATATGGATATTTTCCAAGCATTGAAAAAGTGTCAGATTTAATTTCCATATACGATCGTTTTGTTATCCCCGATAGTTGATATCTTGACTATCAATTTCGATACCCTTCTTCCTTTTGTTTTTGTTTCGTCAATCTAAGATGATTTGTTGCTCATTTAGAGCATTGATATCCTTTATCGGAAATGACTAAATAAAGAGCGAGTGGGGGCCAAGCTATGTGGGGTTGCTCCCATTAGGGTAAATTTATATCTACTCTAGATTGGTTTCGGTTGTATGCGCATGGAGATGTGAAATACTCAAATACTCGGTAAGGTTGGAGGGGTCCGGCTTAGAGGTTTCCGAGAGCCATCGTAGTTCTCAAGTATATTATCTAGAGGTATACTTTCGATAAGGGGGGCGCACCCTCCTAGTCATTGTTGGAAAAATTCCTTTTCCTTATTTTTGATTCAAATCTTTGGATTGATTCTTTCTTAATTGCATCAGGAAGCGTCTTGTGCTCTTCGCGATGTTTAATTATTTATGTCCATTCTTTTATGCTTGGATGTTGTCCTTGTGAGGGGAAATCCATTCTGCATTTTTGCGACGTGGTCTCACTGGTTATTCTGTGTGTTCTATTTTTTATATTTGCGGTTTACTCATACCAGACTTATTGTCTGACCTGAATTGTTTATTTTCCCTAAACTCTTGGGTACTCATTTATATTTGAGTAGTCTGAAAATGACAGGTTTCTTTGGGCTCTTTTGAAGATGGTGGACGAGCAGGAGGCTTCTTATCTATCTAGCTATTTATTTCCGCTGTTATGAGATGTTGGCTCTATGTATGTATATTTAAAGGTAGGTTGTTATAACTACCTAAACTGATAGTAGTTATTTTGTTGTAACTCTGATAACTCCATGTCAGGAGTAATCTTATGTATCGTCTTATTTTTATGTTATATTTAATCGTTCCATTGTGAGATTATTGTTGTGTTCTTATATTTTACCCCATGACAACTCGTCTTTCAGATACTTGGGCAACGACACATGAATACCATGGATGTATTAAGTGTCTTTCTCAGGGGTCGGAAAGGTGGGTCGTCACAGTTGGTATCGGAGCTTCGATTGAGCGAACACCTTGGCCTGATTGGGGTACAACTTACTAGAGATAGGGTAAGTGATGCCCTAGAATGACTTAATCTTGAGAGAGCGTATTTGTAATTTTTATAATAATAATATTTATCTTCTAAAGTCTAGTTTTAGATCCTTTGGTGTTATTTCCTTAAAACATTTAAATCCTATTTTTGTATTCTAAAGATACTTGTTATTTGTTCAAATGATAGAAAATGAATACAAGAAGGGGAGGAAGGAGAGGATCTGGAACTAGCACGGCTACCAATGGCAGGGAACCTAGAAATGTTACTATGTTAGCTATAGATCTGGTAGAGGAAATGTTAGTGCAGGTTCAGACCCCTATGAACTTTGCAGCTTTGTGTAAGAATTTTATCACTTTGGGCGGGAAACCATTCTATGGGACTGAAGATATTCTTGGAGTGCAGATGTGGCTTCGAACTTGTGAAAGAATATTTGGAGATCTTCGGTTGGAGGATGCGGAGAAACGGCTGTTGGCATCGTGACAACTTCAAAAGTCGGCGATGGATTGGTGGGATTCAGAAATAGCTAGTACTCCAGAGGGGGAGTTTTCTTGGGCCCAGTTCAAGAAATTTTTTGAAGCACAGTTTATTCCAGAAGCCGGAAAAACTCAGTTATTTAGAATTTTCATTGACTTAAAGCAGGGTGATATGACTGTGTCGTAGTATGAGCATAAGTTCAATACTTTGTCCCGTTTTGGACTTGGATTGATAGACACACCACTCAAGAAAAATGCAATGTTTGTTAATGGAATGCGACCGAAGTTCCATCGTGGAATGACCAATCATCTTATGGGTACGTTCACCAGCATTATTAGCATGGCTTTGAGGTTTGGGGCTCTAAATATTAAGGAAGGAGTCCAGGAGGGTGTAGTACCAACAGTAAGTGCCAAGCCTTTATCAGGTATACCAGTTGAAGGAAAGCCAAACTTCAAGTGTAAGTTTAAGGGAAAGAAGCAGGGTGCAGGAAAGAAACCCGAAGATGGTGCTCCGGCATAGAAGAAGTAGACCAACTTGGACAACATTCTTTGTTTCAAGTGCAATAAGATGGGCTACTTTGCAAATCATTGCCCAATTGCCACATGTTTTAATTGCGGCCAGCCAGGATATATGAAAAATGAGTGACCTTTTCCTAAAAAAGGGTCTCAAGGATAGGCTTTTACCATTGAAGAGATACCATCCACTTCTTCGGATCAAAAAGGGAAGCAAGTGCTGCAAGGTACATTATCGATCTATGATATTCCTGTAAGGGTGCTATTTGATATAGGAGCTTCCTATAGTTTTATTTCTTATGATCTAATGGACAAACTAAACCTTAAATATGTTATCATAAGTAATCCTCTTTATGTGTCAAGCCCAATTGGAGGTCCGACAAATCTTGACACTGTGTGTCTAAATGTACCTATTTCTTATCGAAATCATCTCTTTCCTTTTGACTTGTTTGTTCTTGGGTTTATGGGTTTTGGAGTGTTGCTGGGAATGGATTGGTTATCTAAGTTTAAAGCTATCTTGGATTGTGGTAGAAGGCTCGTTAGAGTTAGTGATGCAGGAGATGTTGGTGTTGATATTAGTTGTGAAGAGCCTAAGAAGTTAATGAGCAGTTTTCTCTATTCACTCGAAGTGGCTAAAGCAGAGCTAAGAGATGTGCCGGTTGTTCGAGATTTCATAGATATTTTTGACGAGGTGCAAGGTTTACCTCCTCACCGTGAAGTCGAGTTCCGTATTGATTTGGTTCCGGGAACTAGACCTATTGTACAACCCTTACGAAGGATAGCTCCAAAAGAGAAGAAGGAGTTAGACAGGCAGACTTATGATTTGTTGCAGAAGGGTTTGATCCAACGTAGTACCTCGAGTTGGGGATCGTCAGTCGTCTTTGTTACAAAGGCAAACGGTTCTCTAAGGTTATGCGTATACTATCGGGAGTTGAACAAAAGGACTATCAAGAATAAATATCCTTTGCCAAGGATCGACAATATATTTGACCAACTCCACGGTGCTCGGATATTTTCTCAATTAGATCTTGTCACCGGTTTCCACCAATTAAGAGTGGCAGAGGAGAGTGTTCCCTTAATAGCTTTTCGAACTCTTGAAAATTTCTACAAGTGGTTAGTTATGCCGTTTGGATTGACTAACACACCCGCTTATTTTGTGGACTTAATGAATCGAGTATTTCGAGACATTCTTAATAAATTTGTTCTCGTCTTTATTAATGACATTCTTATCTATTCCAAGACAAAGGAGGAACACAAATATCATCTCCGTGTCGTACTCGATACCTTAAGAAGCCATGTGTTGAAGGCTAAGTTTTCCAAGTGCCATTTCTGGAAATCCGAAGTTAGGTTTCTAGGGCAAGTTATTTCGGGAGAAGGCATATCGGTGGACCCAGCTAAAGTTGTGGTGGTTCAAGACTGGAAGAAGCCCGAAATTGCGATGGAAGTTAGAAGTTTCTTGGGATTGGCTGGTTTTTACCGTAGGTTTATCAAGGACTTCTCAAAGATTACTTCTCATCTGACGACGTTAACAAAGAAAGATGTTAAGTTCGTTTGGACTTCTAAGTGTGATCAAGCATTCAACGAATTGAAAGAGAAGTTGACTAGCGCTCATGTATTAACCATTTCAAATGGGAGCGAAAGTTTAACCGTGTATACAGATGCTTATGGAACCGGATTAGGAACAGTTCTGATGCAGCATGGGAAAGTTATTGCCTATGCGAGTCGGCAACTAAAGCCGCATGAGAAAAATTATGCTACACACGATTTGGAGCTTTTAGCTATTGTCTTCACACTAAAGATGTGGAGGCATTATCTTTTGGGTGAAAGGTTTGAGTTATACACGGACCACAAATCCTTGAAATACCTTTTTACCCAGAAAGATTTGAATTTGAGGCAGCAGAGATGTTTGGAGTTTCTCGCGTCTTATTATCTAGAGGTTCATTATACCCCTGGAAAAGCAAATGTCGTTGCTGATGCATTGAGTAGGAATGTAGCAATGGTTGCAAATCTAGAATTTAAGCCAGTATTGTTAGAGAGAATTACATCCAGTCAAGAGGCAGATCCTATATTAGCTCGACTTAAGAAGGATGTTGAAGAAGGTGTTGTTTCTAGCTTTGAGATTGATCTCCGGGGCATATTGAAAATGAATGGGCGTATTTGTGTTCCAGACTTTGATGGACTTAGGCAAGAAGTGTTAGCCGAATGCCACCATTCAAAATTATCTTTTCATCCATGAGTGACCAAGATGTTTAAAGATATGAAGAGGGTATTCTGGTGGAAGGGGATGAAGCGAGATATTTCAATCTTTGTGAGTCGTTGTGCAAACTGCCAGCAGATTAAGAGTGACCAGCAGAAGACAGCTGGATTGCTTCAGCCACTTGAGATCCCAAAGTGGAAGTGGGAGCAGATCTCTATGGACTTTATTGATGGGCTTCCTAGATCAAGAAGAGGTAACGATGGCATTTGGGTTATAGTCGATCGACTAACCAAGGGTGCCCATTTCATTCCTGTTAAGCTGACTAGGACTGCTACGAGTCTGGCGAGTTTGTATGTGAAGGAGATTGTGAGACTCCATGACATTCCTCGTAGTATTGTAAGTGACCGAGACCCGATATTCACTAGTAGGTTCTGGGAGGGACTGCAGACTGCTTTAGGGACTGAGCTAAGTCTAAGTACAGCTTACCATCCCCAAACAGATGGGCAGACAGAGAGAGTGAGCCGGATCTTGGAAGATTTATTACGAGCATGCATTCTAGACTTCGAGGGTTCTTGGGAAGATCATTTACCCTTAGTCGAATTCACTTATAACAACAGCTATCAAGCAAGCATTGGTATGGCCCCTTTCGAAGCTCTTTATGGTCGTCCATGTCGTTCTCCTTCGTGTTGGGTTGAATCAGGGGATAGACATATTATTAAACCCGACATAATCTTAGAAGCCAATGAGAAGGTAGCTGATATTAGAAGAAAGATGAAGGAAGCGCAAGATTGGCAAAAGTGTTATGCAGATCAAAGGCATTGGGATCTAGAGTTCTTAGTCGGGGACTTGGTATTTGTAAAAGTCTCTCCTCTGAGAAGTGTCATGAGGTTTGGGAAGACAGGGAAGTTAGCCCCTCGATATATTGGCCATTTTCCCATACTTGACCGGATTGGTAAACTTGCATATAAAGTGGAGTTACCAAATCGACTATCAAATGTGAACAACGTATTTCATATATCTCATTTACGTAAGTATGTACACGACCCTTCGATGATAGTAGAACCGGGACAACAAGTTGATTTGAAGGTTCAGCCTAACCTAACCATTCTTAGGCGGCCTATTCGTATTGTCGCTCGAGATATAAAGCAATTAAGGAAGAAGGTTGTGAATCTTGTTAAAGTTCAGTGGAGTGGAGATGTTAGAGATTGTACTTGGGAAACCGAGGAGTATATTAGGTATTCTTATCTCGAGTTGGTGTAGTTGTTGTTTTTATTTTGTTGTTTCTTTTTAGTGTACTCAGCAGTTGTGTTGAGGTCACTTTCTTTGTATCTTTGTGTGGTATATATGATATCATTTGGGTTTCTTTGATATCTAGAGTTTATCAGATTAATTTCGAGGACGAAATTTCCTTTAAGGAGGGGAGGATGTAACAACCCATAATTTAATCACTTTGAACTTGAATAGTTAATATGTTTTTAAATGATTAAATAATGGATTTTATATCTAGAATACAAATTTGGGTAAACCGTCTCGAATGGATTTTTTAACTAATGTAAAATTTAAAGATGGTTCGAGTTATAAGGTGGTTAGGGGTACCAATTTATTTAAGAATAAGTTTGCCTAATAAAACAGAATAGTATAATTACTTGCCCAATAAAACAAGAAAGAATTATTAACCCTGCCTAATAAAACAGAATATATAATTACTTGCCTAGTAAAACAAGAAAGAATTATTAACCCTGCCTAATAAAACATAATAGTATAATTACTTGCCTAATAAAACAAGAGAGAATTATTAACCTTGCCTAATAAAATAGAATAGTATAATTACTTGCCTAATTAAACATAATAGTATAATTACTTGCTTAATGAAAAAAAATAGCGTAATGAATATTATATTCCATACTGATGGTTGCCATTGGACCAAAATCTGGTCGAATCAGGTTTTGCCATGCGGATGGTTGCCATGCGGATGGTTGCCATTGGACAAAAATCTAGTCGAATCATGTTATGCTATAGTTGATAAAGAGGATTCCTATTAGACCAAAATGTGGTCGAATCAAATTAAACAATCAAGGTGTTTTTTATTGGACCAAAATGTGGTTGAATCAAATTAGGCCATGAGGCTGGTTTCTATTGGACCAAAATCTGGTCGAATCTGGTTAGGCTATAGGAAATGACTAAAGTACCCTTCTCTTCACCTATAAATAGCCAAGTCCATATCTCATTTTAATTCATTCACAAACTAAAGAAAAGAACTAAAATTCATTATAAAAGGTGAAGTATTCCAAGTCCCCATCAAAGAAAATAGGATGTGCGTATATTCTTTGTTTTCATAGTTTAATGGGTATAACTTATTCTGTGAGTATAATTTAATTATTTTACAGTCAGTGTAATCTTAATCTCTTTCCTTTTACTCATTCACATTTTAACACATGTTGTGTTAACTATTGATTGTAAATTGTTGATAATAATGAGTTTGTTATTATTCTTGTTTGGTTGTTTGATTTTTGCTCGACCAGTTTATGAACTTACACCACCTTTTAACTTAGGATTGACATTTAGTGACTTTTTAGTTAAAAGGAAATAACACCCCTTTTAGCTATCTCATTTGATTAAGATCTCTTGGTCGTATTCTCCTTTAAAGATGACGGGTTTAAGTTATGATTTGAATGGACGTTTTAAATCTTTGTTTAAAGTATTTTAAAGGAGCTTCAAAATTTATATAATGATTTAAGTGGGTTATTTATGGAAAGTAAGTAGTCCTATACTAGGCACTAAAAGCCGATGAGTAGATTGATCCTCTATCTGTGAGATCTGGAACCGAAGTGTCTAGGCAAGGCTAGGACCAACCAGTGCCCTGACTAACTTGGCTTTGTTTTTGGGCGAGGGGTAGAGTAAGTCGAGAATATCGAAAATGTGATAAGTGTAGGAGATTTGATTTCCATAAATGATCTTTATAATTATAATGGAAAACATTTGCATTTCTTATAGACAATTTTGTTGACCCATCTAAGTATGCTTTTGAAATATGAAATCCTCCCAAATGTTTTACGAATATACTTATACCGATGAGATAAGTATATGGATATTTTCCAAGCATTGAAAAAGTATAAGATTTAATTTCCATATACGATCGTTTTGTTATCCTCGATAGTTGATATCTTGACTATCAATTTTGATACCCTTCTTCCTTTTGTTTTTGTTTCGTCAATCTAACACGATTTGTTGCTCATTTACAACATTGATATCCTTTATCGAAAATGACTAAATAAAGAGCGAGTGGGGGCCAAGCTATATGGGGTTGCTCCCATTAGGGTATTTTTACATTTACTCTAGATTGGTTTCGATTGTATGCGCACAGAGATGTGAAATACTCGGATACTCGGTAAGGTTAGCGGGGTCCGGCTTGGAGGTTTCCGAGAGCCATCTTAGTTCTCACGTATATTTTCTAGAGGTATACTTTCGATAAGGGGGCACACCCTCTTAGTCATTGTTGGAAAAATCCCTTTTCCTTATTTTTGATTCAAATCATTGGATCGATTCTTTCTTAATTGCATCGGGAAGCGTCTTGCGCTCTTCACGATGTTTAATTATTTATGCCCATTCTTTTATGCTTGGATATTGTCCTTGTGAGGGGAAATCCATTCTGCATTTTTGCGACGTGGTCTCACTGGTTATTCTATGTGTTCTATTTTTTCTATTTGGAGTTTACTCATACTAGACTTATTGTTTGACCCGAATTGTTTATTTTCCCTAAACTCTCAAGTACTCATTTATATTTGAGTAGTCCGAAAATGACAGGTTTCTCTGGGCTCTTTTGAAGATAATGGACGAGCGGGAGGCTCGTTATCTATATAGCTATTTATTTCCGCTGTTATGAGATGTTGGCTCTATGTATGTATATTTAAAGGCAGGTTGTTATAACTACCTAAACTAATAGTAGTACTTTTGTTGTAACTCTGATAACTCCATGTTGGGAGTAACCTTATGTACTGTCTTATTTTTATGTTATATTTAACCGTTCCATTGTGAGATTATTGTTATGTTCTTATATTTTACCCCATGACAACTCGTCTTTCAGATACTTGGGTAACGACACATGAATACCATGGATGTATTAAGTGTCCTTCTTAGGGGTCAGAAAGGCGGGTCATCACACAAATCTTTCTTTACTTATTGAATCTAATCAGTTATAGTTGTTACGGTAACTCCATCAACGTCAACATCGTCATCATCGTCTCTTTCTTCATAGTGCATTGCTTGACCTTTAAATTTTCTCCAACTTCCCTACTCTTATTGTATTAAGAATTTATTAGCGAACTATTCAGATGCCATTAAATGCCACTTCCTGCCTGTCATTCTGCTCCAGAAAATGCAATATAATTGACTCGATGAACTTCCCCTCGCTCTAGTCTAAAAAGGGTAGACTAACAAGCACTTTGTTTTCCCTTCCCGACTGATAGCGACAAAGAACTTTCCATCTCTGTGTAACTTCTAACACCCTCTCGCCTTACTTGATAGCCTGTGGGAATGACTAGCTCTTGCTACAGAACTAGCACTTAGGAGTAAGAAACTTATTATAGCTTTATTCGTAGGGTTTGAGGGCACTAAGCTTATTCGCCAGTGCAGTGCTAGGTTTGAGTCACCTTCTCTACTCCTCTAAGGCTTACTTGCTACTGGCTTAAAAGTCAACCCGTGGGAGAAAGAGCCTTGCTTACTTTATTGAACTTCCCCGACTCTTTCAACTGCTACACACCTTGGACTGGATAATTCGTTAACTTACTTAATTATTTGCTTAGCTGTTGCTAAATCAGTGTGAAATAGAGTGAGACGCATGTTACATAGACACTTATTACAGCATCGGACCGTTGAATGTCTATTTAAAAAGCAGTTGAATTTTTTTTATTTAATAAGCTTAAGTTTGAAGCGCTTAATTAATAAACATTTTGTCATCAAATTTTTATTTAATAACCGCTTGATACTCGAACGATAATTTAGTAAGTGTCTCATGTTTGTGAAATAAGCATTTGATGTCGCACATCTGCCTAACCCATATTCCTCCTCCTTTTCTCATCTTTAACATTTTTTTACGTTTTCTAATCGACAAAACAACAAAATATCGCTACATCCGATTAAAATTGCCGAATGAAAGGTTCTTAGGCAAATACAAGATGAACCCGGTTCGATTCACATTGCTTCTACCTTGGAGATGACGATAGCCTATCAAGCTTCCAACTGGATACACACATCGTATGGATACCACTTTAGATTACATGCATGTATGTTTATATTATTTTTTTGGTTTTAATCATACTTGTAGTTATAGTCAAAATATTGGGTTAATGTAAGCTATTAAATAATAACTAATATATTATGTTAGGCTATTTGAATATTAATTGCGCATTATTATTTATTATATAGACCTAGCACTTAAGTTATCATGGCAGTTGGACAAAGTGCATTGTACAATTTTACGACACATTCCTCCATGTCATTGTAGCTAGACTCAAGCTAGTTCCTTTTCCCAGTTATTACTTATTGGACCATCTAATTGTCCCCTCATTCAGGCACTAATTGAGAAGAGGTGGCCTACCACCCACATAATTCATATTTCCAATATCGAGTTAGACATTACTCCTATCGATTTTCTGATGTTACCCGATATAATGAGCGCTCTCCTCTTTTAGAGGACCACTCCATCATAAAAAAATGTTGCTCGGTAGAGATTGGGGAACTTAGTCAGAAACCTTTTCCATTCGATGATGCGTATGAGTCTACATAGATTTTTTTGAAGAAGAGTTTTATTATGTTTTTTTTACCTCCATGTGACGTTGGAGATTCTAGTAGCGGTGTTATTGATTTGGCATATCTACAGTAGTACATTGCATCATATAGAGACATAGTGGACATGGGTGATGTGGTCTTACATGCCTTTCTTTTCTATTTATTTGATTCGACATTATTTTTGAACCAACATGACACGATTTTTTGGGTCTATCTTATAGTGATAGTCAATCATGATCACCTACATAGTATAGACCGGGAGCATAACCATACTTAGTTGTCTTTACATTGCAATCAACATGTATGCTCTAGGGGAGTTCAAGCATATGTTTTCTTTTTAGTACATGTTGACTTGTTGGTACTACGAGTACACAAGAAACAATATCTCTGCATTATTGGGATAAACAATCATTCAATAGAGCTTTAATTTCTCCGGATGATACGATGGGAACTATGCTATACGTACAACAAACAATCACTAGGCTATGCATGACTTGATGGAGTTTTACGCTCAAATTGACATGTTCAATCAAAAATATTATACAGATGCCTTTTGGCTAGATACTGAATAGACTTAACTCTAATGGGCAGATGCATAATAATTATTCTTTGATGATCGTATATCATATGTTGAGGCTCAAGATAGCTTTGCATACACCAATTTTTTTCCTATGTGGTACTTTAAAAAGAGATGTTGGTATCAGATTACCAAGGATCTGTGTATACTTTCAAATCCTTTACCTTGCGAGGACATGTGTGACATGCATAAGAGTATAAGGTCATAGTATATCAGGACTCTTAGAGAGGTCGAATGGATATATGTTGAGTTGGCCCTTAGTTGGTGGGAATATCGTTATCTGCTATTTTACCCAAGAAATATTTCGATGGAATTAGACTGCGAAATGATGAAGGAATGAATTTTGGACTCAAAAATGATCAAATATCAAGAGCGAAGGAAGAAGGAGACAAAATTGATTAAGTCCATGGATCGATACTGATCCATGGATGGATTGGTATCGATCCTTCAAAAAGCCCATTAAGGCCCTAAAATTTAAGTGCAATTAATCTTTAGCGTGTTTGAAGGAAAAGATAACGTTTGAGTATGGGTGATGGACCGGTACCAATCTATCAAAATGACCATTTTACCCCTAAAACTCAAGGGCAGTAAAGACAAAGGCATTTTGGAGCAAAGCACAACAATCTAAACCAAGGCCATTTATCAGCACTGTATCAATCCATGGATGGATCGGTACTGATCCATTATGACTCGGGGTTTGGTCCAGATTTGTCCTGATGTCTTTCCTGGTATACATGTCCTGATTGACTGATGATTTCCAAATAAGATCTAACGGATCTAAAAGCCTGCAATAGCCCAATTCATTAATAAGTAGGTCATCGTCTCCAATAAGAAGGGGACTTTGGTCTTTAGATCTTTTGCTAACTTCTAATAAGGGAAAAACTGTAATTTTTGTAACTCGAGGCAGAACTTCGAGAAACCTTTGTAATCTTGGTAGGTCTAGCAAACACAAGCAATAAAATTTATAAAGTGAATGTAGGCCAATGATTTTCCAAACCATTACATAAGTATCGTGTCTCCTTTCTCTCTTTCTTTTTTATTCCTTACTATTTTACATTTATTTATTGAATTTTGACCATTTGTCGGTGTTAGTCCAAAATAAAGGCTAACATTTTCGGTGTTTTCACTGATAACTTGAAGATCAACTAGATCTCAGTTTGCTACTAGGATTTAAAAAAATCTCCAAAGGGAATCGATATAAATGGGACCAAAGAAAAATCCATGTAGGATAATGATTAAAGAGGAATCTGATGCAGCGCATGATAGAAGGAGTGATGAAACCATTCAACCTCCACCGGATTTGGTGACAAGGGTTAATGGAATAGTGGCCTCCATGAATCAAAAGATGGAAGTGATGCAGCAAACCATCATGACGAAATTGGTAAAGCAACTTGTAGCGATAAGGCAAAAAGGCGAATGATCTCGCTGTAGAGATCACGGAGGTAGAGGAAGATCTCCAACTAGTTCAAATGAAGGAGGTTCTGCTGATAGAAACAGACTAAAAAAGGAACCAGCTGATGGAGATACAAATGATGATAGAAACCAGCAGAATGAACCAAAGTCGACTAACAGACTCTGGGTTGGATTGGTAATGATCCATCACCATCAAGGAAGAGGAAGGGAGGTTGCAATGCTTATGGTGGTGTTGGTGGTGGTACTAATCGAGTTGTGATCCCTTTAAGTGGAAGAACTGGAAGAAATTATGAAAGAGATGCTCATAGATTAAGTTTAGAAGACGCAGTCTGAACTTACATCGTAGAAGGCCACAACAGATGGACTCCCCAGAGCCGAGGTGACCTTTACTTGTGTTGATAGCCGTGAGCATATAAGCAGTGGTTGTAACGCCACTCGCGGAACCGAATACATGGTGATGCATGTGGTGACCATTGTTTAGGGCGGAAGGAAGATACTAATAAGATGATTACCAAAGGAATACAGAGATTGCTTCATTAGGACAAGTAGAAAGATAACCGAGAACTTGCCTCTAGTTGGAATCCGTTCATAGTGGAGATTGGGATGGTAGAATATCCAAGGAAATTTGTAATGCCAACATTCCCAGTTAAAATGGATTGATGGATCCTTTACAGCATTTGATAAATTTTGATTAACACATGGATGGTGCTAGAGTAAATGTGTTGTGAAGCGCATATGCTTCCCATTGTTTTTGGAAGGACTAGCAATGATGTGGTTCAGCAAGCTGGAGCCAAGATCCATATGATCATAAGACCAACTGGAAAATAAATTCTTAAGTCGGTTTTGGGTTCACTCTGTGCAGCCCAAGGATGCATTGTCAATGGAAAACATCCTTCAGAGAAATGGAGAAATGTTGAAGAATTATCTAAAGATGTTCAATGCAACTGTGACTAAAATGAAAAAACTAGAGGATTATTTAGTACTAATGGCGATATGTGGCGAAGTAGACAACGAGTCAGATTTTGGAAAGTGGTTGACAATGAAGAAGCCAACCATGTTAAACTATTTCTATTGGAAAGTAAATTAGTTTCTATGCTTTGAAGAGGTAGAAATGGAGAAGAGCATAAACACTGGTGGGTAAGTTGGACTAAGCAGCGTGGTGAAGAGTACCAAGGCTATTAAGTAGGATGTAGGGGTGTAAACGGGTCGGAACGGACTAGACGGAGGTATGTCCTATTCCTGTCCTATAAGTGATTCGGATGGACATGGATCAAACAAGCTTTAAGTTCGAACATTGTTTATACAAGCGGAACAACGAATGGACAGTGTTCAGACAATAGAAAAACATCGAACATTTTCGAACGGACATATTTTTGTACTAATTCGTGTCTTAAATGAGAATCGTATGGACATGGACCGGATGCCTTACAGCCTCAAACCGAGTTGGATAATGGATTGTCCTATCCGATATACAGCCCTAGCATGATGACAACATCTGTAATAACAATGGCAATAATAATAAGTGAAAGAATAATAGTATCGTATAGGGTAAGAAGTAGAGCCTCGAAAAGGATTTTTCAATAGGGATGGAAGTATACGAAGTTTAACAACTCTGAGGAGAATATCTACCTTGCAACTCAAGGTACTGTTAGATACAGGAAGCCTGTTTCGAGAGAGGCTATGGAAGAGGAGAAATGGTCTAGGAATTATTGTCGATTCTATGAGACACTTGGGTGCAATATCAACGAGTTTTGACATTTAAAGGACATGATAGAGGAGTTGATATGGAAGCAACAACTACAACAGTATGTGAGGAATCCGCAAGAAGGCAAACAAAATTATGCCTCGAGACTGAAAGAATAGGCCGACTTGCAATAAGATAAATTGTTGAATTTAAAAAATAAAATCATTTTTAGATCTTTTTGGGCCTATAAGGTCTAAATGAATTTAGATCCAATATAAATAATTTAAATAAAACTTTAAATCTTTGGCGAGTCTCAATCCGGTAAGTAGGGCTTCATATTCGGCTTCGCTGTTGGTTGCGCGAAAATCAAACTTTAAAGCATAGTATATAGATCGACCTTCAGGAGTTTCAAGTACAACCCTGGCACCTGAGCAACGGACATTTGATGCACCATCAGTATGCAACTTCCAGATATGCTTAGGAGATTCACTGGTTTCAGGCAAGTCCTCTAGGATAGTGAATTCAGCTATGAAATCTGCCAGGACTTGTCCTTGGATAGCTCGCCTTGGAGTGTAAGTAATGTCAAATCGACTTAGCTCGATATTCCACTTCAGTAACCTACCAGACGTCTCAGGCTGCGTGAGGAACTGTCGTAACGGCCGGTCAGTGTAGACGGTGATAGGATGAGCTTGAAAATACGGACGGAGCTTCCTTGAGGCAATAACAAGACAATAAGACAACTTTTCTAGCTTCGGATAATTTCTCTCTGCCCCGGTCAGTAATTTTCTAATGTAATATACTGGCCGTTGTATCCGATCTTCCTCCCGAACTAGGGCAACACTGATAGCGTTCTCTGACACTGCCAGGTAAATGTATAACCTTTCATGATCAATAGGCTTTGACAGGATGGGTGGTGTAGAAAGATGTTGAACTAGTGCTCGGAATGCGCCCTCACATTCCGTAGTCCATTCGAGTTTCGCTTCCCTTTTCTGATCAGGTCGAAGAAGGGAATGCATTTGTCAATGGACTTTGAGATGAACCTCCTCAATGCAGCTACTTTCCCGTTGAGGCTTTCGACTTGCTTTATAGTTCTCGGAGTTTCCAGATTTCTGATCGCCCATATCCTTTCAGGATTAGCTTTAATCCCTCGAGCATTGACGATAAACCCAAGGAATTTTCCGGATGCGACCCCAAAGTGACATTTCAACGGGTTGAGCTTCATTCTATATTCTCGAAAGATATTAAACATTGACTCCAGGTCTTTGATATGATCAGTGGAGAATCACGACTTCACGAGCATGTCGTCCACATATACCTCTATGGTTTTTCCAATCTGGTTAGCGAACATTCGATTAACTAACCGTTGATAAGTTTCCCCAGCATTCTTAAGTCCAAAAGGCATAACTTTGTAGCAGTAAAGCCCCATATTGGTTACGAAGCTGGTATGCTCCTGGTTGGGAAAGTGCATGGGTATTTGATTGTAGCCAGAATACGCATCCATGAAGGATAAAATCTCATGCCCAGCTGTTGAGTCTACGAGCTGATCGATCCGGGGAAGTGGAAAACTATCTTTAGGGCAAGCTTTATTCAAGTCTGAGTAATCGATGCACGTTCTCCATTTCACGTTCGGCTTTTGGACAAGTACAGGATTTGACACCCATTCCGGATATAATGCATCTTGGATAAACCCATTCAATTTGAGCTTTCTACCTCATCTTTAAGGGCGGCAGATCTCTATGGATCCATACCACGCCTTTTTTATTTGACCGGGACAGGCCGCGGGTCAATATTCAATGCGTGGCTCGTGATGTCCAGCGAGATCCCACACATGCCAGAGTGCGTCCATGCAAACAAATCGAGGTTTTCCCAAAGAAATTCAACCAATTCCCCTTGCATCTGTTGGCTTAGCTGAGATCCAATCTTTATCATTCTAGAATCGTCATTATCGTCGATCGGAACATCGATCGTTAGCTCAGCCGGGGAAGCTTGACTATCTTTACTTTCATTTTCACTTTCAGTATCTCTCTGGTCAAGATCGCTGGGGAATTGGTTAGGGTGCCCGAGCCTGGGCCCAGGCGTCACTTGTCAATTCTCAGCAAAGCGGACGTAGAGAGATTCCTCTACGGCCTTCCCTTTTTTTTCCGCTGCGCCTCCCGTAGCTCTGCAACATAACAGGATCGTCCAGCAGCCTGGTCTCCTTGAACAACTCTGAATCCATTGTCGGTAGGGAATTTTAAAGTCAAACACCAAGGGGCGATGGCAGCCCTGAACTCGGCTAGGGCCGGTCGGCCCAAGAAGGCATTGTACGGCGAATCTATATCCAACACAACAAACTGTAGTATCTGGACCCTCCGGCGTTCTGCGATTCCCAATTCTACTGGTACCTCCACCATCCCAGTGGGTATTGTCGTACTTCCATTGAAGCCATGGATACAATACCGACAAGGCATCAGATTCTTTGCTCCCATTTTCATCTGATCATAAGCTCGTTTAAACAATATATTTACTGAACTTCCACTGTCCACCTGGATCCTCTTCATCCAAGTGGGACCTATTTGGGCTGAAATGACAAGTGGATCAATGGTTGGGCTTCGACTCTATCGGCATCTCGATCTCGAAACATGATGTCGTCGGTCATCGTTTTCTATTGCTTGGCCGGAGCCCCATCTTCCAGACTACTACAACATTCAAAGTCAGCATGCCTGATAGAGCTAGCACACGACTCAATTTCCCTCCAGCTTCGATCTGCTGGATGTAGACTGCCACTAACAGTATTTATCACCAACCTCCCGCCAGTACGAGCGGGTTCCTCCTGTCTTGTTTGATTTGGCATATGGTTATGATTTAATGGGCCCGCACCTCCGGACTGTGGCGCCCGCACAAACTGCTCCAACGTTCTCTCACGTATCAACTTTTCAATGATATCCTGCAAATGATGGCACTTGTTCGTGTTATAGCCATAGCTTTCATGGAATCTACAAAACTTCCCTGTTTGAATTTGTTTCTCCGATGACTGTTTCAGAGCAGGTTTCTTATACTGAAAAGTATTGCAGGTCTGTAAATACACATTTTCCAGCGACGTATTCGAAGGAGTGTAATTGTCAAACATAGGAGCCCTACGTCGCAGACCACGATTCTGATCTCATTTACTGTTTTGGTTTCCATTGCCTTTTTTTATTCTGTTTATTTTGTATATTCAGTTGTACTTTTCCGGAACTCTCCCCGGTTTGTTTAATAACAACATTGCTCTGGATTCCTTCCACACTGGGCCCTGCATCATCCTTCTTCCTAGACTGTTTCCCATCCTCCCTTCTCAAGAATTGGGCTGCCTTGGAATAGAAATGGTCCAATGACGTAGGAGGTTTTTCGGCCGACCAGTTGCCGAACTCGGAGTCAGGGTCGATCCCCTTAGTCAATGCCATCATAATCAAATTATCATTGGGGTTTACTAATTTCAGCGCATGCAACATGAAATCTCTCCAAATAATGTCTGAGTGTCTCTCCAGGAGCTTGAGTGACACTAGACAAAGTATTAACATCTTTCGGCCTTGCGACATGCATGCGAAACTGCTCAATAAACTTTGTTGCCAACTGGTCAAAACAAGAGACAGATCGGGGTGGTAAACGGGTAAACCACATAGTTGCTATGCCCCCTAGAGAGATCAGGAAACTTCGACACTATACTGCATCATCAGCTCGTGCAGCATTCATTAACCATTCATACTTCAGGATATGTTGATTAGGATCGGAGCTTCGTTCATAAATGGGTAAAGTTGGCATCCTGAATCGCCGAGGTGGTTCAACATAGAGTATCTCATCAGTAAAAGGGGTATGACTTCGGGAGATTCCCCAGTCGTCATTAGTAAGACCCTACCTTTCACGGATCATTTGACGGATCATCGTCGGGATGTCAGGCATTTGGACATTTTGAGCATGTTGGGCCAAGGTGTGGTCGGGTTCCACAATGCGAGGAGGGGCCGGTCATGGTCGACGGTCCATGTCTCGCCTCCTTGGTTCTATGTCTTCAGGGACATAAGGCTCATGAGTATGGTTGCGTTGGTTGTGGGTCGGATCCATTTGGTTCTGAGCATCAACTCCTAAATCAGTAGCATTGGTAGTACGATTGTCGGTAATGTGATATGGGGTAGCGCCTCCTCGAGAGGAGGGTCCAGTTTGATGGCAGGTTGATGTGCCAACTCTTGGTTGCCTAAGATTCAATGTGTGTTGATGCCCAGCGGCCTGTGTGTAACTTCCGTCCAATCGCGGGCGCATGGATCTATGATTAAAATCTGAAGAGGCTGAACTTTCGGTTGATGAATAGGTAGCCTTATCCTTTCTAGATCTCCTTCGTCTTTGACGATTTAGTTGGTTGGTCAATTCTGCGTTGGCGCGCAGTTGCTGAGTGAGATGTTGGCGGCTTTGAGTAAGCTCTTGCATTAGCAATTGAAATTCTTCCCTGGTGACAGGGCCTTGCAGATCTGATGGTCCGGCAGCATTCTGATCGGTAGGAGGTAGTTGTACGGGGTTCTGTCTGTCCCATCCTTCTGGGTCTGTGGCAGTTGAGGTGGTCCTAGTGTTAACCATGATAGGTAGCGAAGCTCTTTCCTAGACTTGATGCAAATCTGAATAGGATGGAAGAACTTTAAACTGGAAATCTGGATCTTCTTCTTGGATTTATACAATCCGATATCGATAGTAGATCTAACGAGCAGGAGAAAGACTGGGTTTTCTCAGTGAAAGCACCAAAGTGTTTGTACCAAAATTAGGCACAACACTCATCGGAAGTGTTTGAAGAGATAAAATGAAGAAAATAAATGAAAAAAGAGGATTATCTAACAAACACTCCAGACAATAATCAGAAAAACAGCAGAGAAACACAAAGATTTAGAGTGGTTCGGCGTATGGCCTACGTCCACTATGAAATGGTTGCTTTTTATTAACTTTTTATTGCTGGTTACAAAGAATTACAACAGTAAAACTCGAGTACAACAGTGATTTTCGAGTACAGCAATGATTTCGGCAGAGTCTGGACGTTGAAGAACCAAAAAGTCCCTTTTCTGTAGGTTCTGGGCTGCTATTTATAGGTGTAGGCTGCAAATATCTCGCTCAGATCTCGGAAGACCTCTTCTCTCACGTGGGTAGGCCCACATGATCGATCCTATGACATTTGCACTCGGTCCGTGATCGATACGAACAAATTTTGTATTGATCAAAATTTCGTCCAATCGAGTCGAGATCAATCATGAGCATTCTTCAGGTTGTACGCAAGCTCCTGTGGAAATTTGGTGGCATTTGGACTAGTAGATTGTGAGTTATGATCGATGCAAGTTTGTACTTTTTGAAGGCTATTGAATTCATATCGATGCCGTTCGTATCGATGGTTTCGCACAGGTGGCTTTGCACGTGTCGATTAGATGATGTGGCGCTAGAATCCAGGGGAGATCCACTTTCCATGCTCGTTGACCGTTTCTTTTGGTTGACTCTTCCCTGCTTGCGCCTCGTTCGTATCGAGTATGTGAAGCTTCATTCGTATCGATGATCGCAAGCCACTTCGTATCGACGACTGAAGGCCACTTCGTATCCATCCTTGTGTAAGCTCCTCATATCGACCTTTTGCATACAACTTCGTATCGATGGCATTTATGTATTTCCATCGATCACCATGAACCACTTCGTATCGATGGAAAGCTTCGGGTTCGTACCATTCCATTGGCTGAACGATACGAAATGGGTAGAAAGGGATCGGTACGAAGATGGTAGCAGTTGACCAGGTGGATTAGGAATGATGCTACTGGTTGATGGATACGAAGGGAAGGGTTGCCTGATGGATACGAAGCTGCGCACTTGATGGATACGAAACTATATTCGTTGATGGATACGAACTGTTGAGGCTTGATGGATGTGAACCGTGTGGATACAAAGTAAGCATGCTTTCATGAAACTTGATCGATCCATAACACGAGCACACAAACTCCAATTGACTTGGAATTTGAGACGCTGGCTTTCATAGCTTTGCTTGTCTCATCATATCAATTGTAGCTTGATCCAGACTCGGATAAAATTTATCGACATCTATAGTGAACCTGTGTACAACCGATCTTCGGGACGAACTGTCCTCAATTTCCAGTTAAGCTCTTGGTGTCACGGCCTTGTCAAAAGGCGGGATAACAATAGTATTTCTTTAGTGCACGAGATTCTTTATTAAACCTTCTAATATGTTGCATGTTTTCATATTAGGATGAATTCGATTATCCCACTTACTCATCCCTATATTAGTTTCTCGGATCTTATCCAAGTCTACAACTTCACTATTAATTTCTTTGACAGAAAATCCTTTTCCAAAAAAATAGCATGTTGAGATACAATAACCTTTTGTTCCTCGATGTTGTTGAAAATATATCTCATAGAATTCTTGGATATCCTATGAGTTTGCAAATGGCTAATCTTGCCTCAAGTTTATTAGGACCAACGTTCTTAACACAGGCTAGACAATCATATACCTTCAAATGTTTGAGGTATGGTTTCTTCCCATGCTACATTTCATATGGCATCTTAGGCACAGATTCCGTGGGTATCAAATTCAACATATGTGCTGCAGTTTCTAGCACATATCCTTAATAGAAAGAGACAACTCAGCTTTACTCATCATGGAATGAACCATGTCTAATAGGGTTTGATCCCTTCTCTATGAAACACTATTATGTTGGAGATTATAGGGTGGAGTAACCTAAGAGATAATCTTGTTACCTTTTAAATACTATTGAAGCTCTTGCCCAAATACTCACATTCTCGATCAGATCGAAGAATTTTACTCTTACGGTTCGTTTGATTTTCGACCTCATTATTATACTCTATAAATTTATCACAAACATCAAATTTCTTCTTTATAAGATAAACTTATCCTAGTCTTGATAAATCATCAGTAAAAGTTATAATATAAGAAGGATTATCTTTGGTAACTATAGGCATTAGACCACATACATCAGTATGTACGAGACGTAAGAGTTCATTAACTCTATGATTGCTCCACTAAAGGGGTGCTTGGTTGTTTTTCCTTTTAAACATGACTCATATGTATCAAATGATTCAGAATCTAATGATGGTAAAAAAAAATCTTTGGTTTTCAATTTATGCAGTCATTTGTCACTTATATGACATATCCTATAATACCATAGATAATTATTATTAGTGTCAACATTAGAAGAATTATTCACAACATGGATATAATTAGAATTAAGAACATAAATGTCATTGTACAAAACACCATTGCAATTATTTTTTCATCTAACATAATGCTCATAGCATTATCAACACAATGCCAACATATTCAGTCTCAAACAATCTAGGCAAGGAAATTATTCCATAAATAAAGTATTTTACATAATATCAATTATTTAAAATTAACTCTAATTCATTTTGAAAAGCTAAGTGATAGTCTTTAACTGTAATTGCATCTACAACAGATCCATTAGTAATTTTAAGTTATATTTTACCCTTTTCCACATGTTGTTTGTTCCTAGGTCCTTGTAACAAATTACACATAAGAGTTCTAGATCTGGTATCTAAACCTCTAGATAATTATTGCAAAATAATTTTAAATCATAAACAAACTTCTAGGAGTAGTGGAACCATTCTCTTTCTTCTTTTTGACAATCATTAATTAATCTGGACAATTCTGTTTCTAGTGCCCCTTCTTGTGATAGTAATAACACTCATCCTTGTCATTAAGAGCGCTCTTATTACCTATCTTGTTAACTTGTTTTCTCTTCTTCGAACCATTCGAAGTGGTGCCTTCCATTTTACTTCAAGCATTGTGCTTTGATCTTTAGATGAAGACTCAACTGATCTCAACATATTGAGTAGCTCCACGAAGCTAACATTCAATTGGTACATATTGTAGTTCAATATGAACCACTCAAAATGTGGAGTAAGAGACCCTAAGATCAAGTTAACTTGCAGCTCATTACTTATCGTAACATCTAATTGTGAAAGTCTATCAATATTGTCAGACATACTCGTCTACACACATGCCCTTTGTCATATTTGTATCAAACAATTTCTTAGTAATCTCGTATCTTAAAAACAAGATTGCTCCCTAAATAATGCTTTGAGGCTATTGAAGGTTTGATGGACATACATGTTTTCATGTTATCTTTGCAAATGTTTGTTTAATGTAGACAATACATAAACTGGGCAATTTCTAAGTCTGCACCCATTTGTTATAAGTAAAAATTAATTCGAGATCAGCATTTTCAACCATGTAGTTTGGACCAGTGAGCTTGTCATTTTCCAAAAACGACTATGGCATGGACATTTTTTTGCAAATTTAATTTAAGTAGTTTAAGACATTTATACATAGAAAATGTTCTTATATTATTATTAAGGTTAAACATTAAATTTCATTTACTAATAAGCTCCTACTAGGCTTTTATGTTTCTTAAAACCCTAAAAGGAAACATAGAAATCTTTTGACTTCTCTAGTGGATGTTAAGACTCGCTTGCCTTGGAATTTTGACTTTGAGAAATATTAACAAATCATAAGCCCATAAGCAATGAATAATACTTTACCGGTTGTATCATATACAACTCCTAACCCATAGTCTTTGCCTTAATCTCATTTCAACCTTGAGCAATATCAACAAATCGAAAGAGATTATTCACTCATACCTTCGCAATGATCTAAGTATAAATGAACATACCTTGTGAAATATCAACAAATACATGCATATATCTTACCTCATCTATTCAATATATTAATATCAATACACATAAAATCTTTAGCTTAAGGAATATCAACAACTAAAGAGTATGCAAATATACTATTAATATATACATGGTATAGGAAAACATTTATATTAGAGACTCATAACCTTTAATTTTTATATATTTGAGTGATATCAACTTATGGAATAATATATTTTTTATGAAATACCCTCATAATTCAAGTGTCGGACATATTTGAAATAACGGTATACATATTATACATATGTATTTATTCCTTAAATCTAATTTGGGTTTATTACAGTTCCACTCTATTTAATTAAATCATATTTAATTTTAATTTTATTAATCATATCATGTTTAATTAATTAATTAATAAACATTTTAATATTCATTTTTACATTTTAAAACTGAATATACATAAACTATAACATCTATAGTTTTATACATATATCATTGTACATATATATTATTTATTAATTAACATTTAATATATATTAATTAAAACAATTTTAATTAAATATAATTAGTTTCAGAATTTTAATTATTAACTACCTTAAACATTTTAAGATACATATATGTATATGTATATGTATATATGTAATGTGTGTGTGTGTGTTTTAATTTAATCAATTAACTTTTATTTATTTAATCCAAGTAATTATTATAAAATTTTCAAAAATGATTAATCAATTTTCAAAACATTTTTGCAAGATATTTTATAACAGTTATAAAATATGTTACACATTTTAAACTTAACTTTTTAATTTAAAATATATTTATAATTGTCAAAACAAATTTTGAAAATTTATCTCAAGGCCCAAAATTAATTCGGTACTTTATATTGGGGATAACCTTTGGGCTTACTTCATCCTTTGAGCTAAACAAGTAGCCAGGTAGGGCAGAGCACTTGATTACCTAAACCCAACCTTAGACACCACCTTTCTAGACCCTCTACCAAATAGGTAGGCTCTAATAAGTTAGTCCTAATTGTGACGACCTGTAGGAAATGCGGATTACGGATCTTAAGGCAGAATTAACACTGGAGGGGGTGGTGTGAATAGTGTTTAATTAATTTTATGAATCTTTTTGAAATCTTTTCAAGTTAGACCCAAACAGATGCAATTCACAAACACAGAGACAATCACAGAACCAGACATAGATGTAAATAGTAAATAAAAGCAGTAAAGGCAAGAACACACCAGAATATTATGCTGGTTCGGACTTACTCTACATCCAGTCCCACATAATTTCTTGTGAAAATTTCTTTTCTAATATAATGTCAATATTACAACCTCGATTTCAAGGCCACGAGATACACCCTCCTGTCTTTGAGTCCAGGGGAAACTCTCTTGATTTAACCAGGCTACAAGATCACCTAATTGATTTACGGGCTACAATCACACCCAATTGATTTATGGGCCACAATCACACCGTTTCCAATCACACTTTGATAGAGAGAGACTCGATACACTTCGATCTTTCGATCTTTGAATACAAATAATCCTATAACTCTGAATAGCACTGAGATCTTTGAGAGAGAGTGGCAGAGAATCAAACTAGATACGATTGAGTTTGATTCACTTAGGATTTCGGCAGAGTTTTGTCAAGAATGTTTGAAAATAAGAATGGAAGAGAAAGAGGAGAGAAAACAAAGAAATCTTGAGTGAAAATTCGTTTAAAACTACTGGTATATATAGGAGAATAACGGTCATGTCCATTCGTTAAAGGTTATGACGAATAGACACTTCTTTTGAAAATTCGAATTTTAAATCTATGGCTACCATGTCGACATGGGGGGTATAGGCATGTCGACATCCCCTAGTAATTTTGAAAATTGAATTTCGTTTTAAAAGAGATTTTCTTTCTAAAGTTTGTCGAAACAATCTTAGAACTTTGTAAACTATTTTGAATATACTTTATGATTATAAAAACCTTTGGAAAATGATCTTACGAAATATAAAAGTAATAAAAACTAAATATATTAATATTTTGAGATTAAAGCTAAAACATTAAAACCAGGAGATAGTTTAAAAACAAGAAATGATTTTGAAATTAATATGAATAAAAACAGTTTTTGAATTAAGGCTAAAATATTTAAACCGAGAGAGAGATGTCTTTTTAAAAAGATAGTTTTGAAAAAATCTAAAAATAAGTCATTTTGAAAATTTCGTGGATTCCATTCCACTAGAGAAGGTCGTGGGTTCCATCCCACTAAAAAGGTCGTGGGTTCCATCCCACTATTAAAGCGAGAAGGTGGATTCCATTCCACAATTAAAATTCAAATAAAGATTTAAGTGCTATTATGAAGTTTTAACATAAACCTAGACTCTATTACTTATCTTGATATCTTGAACTCTTGATACTCATGAGTCTTTAGTCTTGATTTCTTCAATCTTGAATTCGTCAGCCTTGAATCTCTATACTGTACAGTCTTCATTCTCAGTACCTGCATATATATATATATATCCTGCATATACATATATCTAGACAATGATATTAGTATTTATATTTTATAACAAGTCCTAAGGTTGTTGTCATCAAAACCATCATCTCAGGAAATAACACGACCTACCTTACTGACCCTTGGGAATGACATTTAATACATCCATTGTATTCATGTGGCATTATCCAAGTATCCGAAAGATGAATTGTCGTGGGGTAAAAATAAAGAACAGAGCAGAAAATCTCACAATAAAACTATTAAATAGAACATAATAGTACTATAGTACATAAGGTTACTCCCTACATAGAGTTATCAGAGTTACACAAAAGTACCACAATCAGCTTTGGCAGTTATAAAAACTTTCCCTTTACATATGCTGAAACAAAAACACTTACAAGAACTAAACAAATAGCAGAAATAGACAACTAAATAGATACACGCCGTCTTTAAAAGAGCCCATAAAGACCTGCTACTCTCGGACTATCCAAATATAAATGAGTACCCAAGAGTTTAGGGAAAACATTTAACTCGGGTCAGACAATATGTCTAGTAGGAGGAAAACTCTAAACAATAAGTGTAATTAACCAACAACATGTGAGACCACGCCGCCAAATGCGGAATGGGTTTTCTCCTATAAAAACAATATTTAAATGTAAAGAATGGATACAATTAATTAACATCGCGAAGAGTGCTATACTCTTCTCGATGCAATTAAGTAGAATAAATTCGAAGGTTAGAATCAATAAGGAAAACGAAATTTACAAATAATGACTATGAGGGTACACCCCTTCATTGAAAGTATACCTCTAGAATATATACTTGAAAACTCTGATGGCTCCCGGACACGCCCAAATAGGACCCCACCAACAGTAATCTAGAATTCGAGTAATTCACTTCTTAATGCACAAATATCCGAACCAAATCTAAAGTAGATGTGATAATAACCTAATGGGGGCAACCCCACATTGCTTGGCTTCCACTCAATCTTTGGGTTTAATCATTTTCGACAAAGGATAACAAAGCTTAAGTGAGAAACACATCGTCTTAGAGTGACGAAAAACAAAGAAGGCTGAGGTAATCCATAATCGACAAAACGACTATCGAAGATAACAAAATGATCGTATATGGACAGTAAACCTCATATTCTTACCATTACTCTTCGATTTCAAACTTGTACTATCTCTTGTTTAACAATGAAGTCAGCCAAGTGAAGGTAGTGTTACCTCTAGGCATTGCCTTGATGACAATCTTAACTTTTAAGATAGTGACAAGTTTCCATACCTCGATGTTTAGTGCCAAGAGTATGACTATATTCTTTCTATATAAGCGATATTGTTTACAGAAACTTCTTTTCCATAACCAAATCAGACTTTTACTTTTAAAACAGAATTCATGCTTGGGCTTCTCATTGCAAGTTTTTAAATTTAATCAACTTTGTAAAAATGGTTCATTAACTTTAAAACACCATTATAAAAAAGATTTAATAACTTAAAACATCCTTATTAAATTGGTTAATTATCTTTAACTATCATTAACAAGAATGATTGATTATTTTTAAACTTTTTTAATTAATTTGATTAATTAACTTTAAAGATCTTTAATTAAAAAGGGTTAATCACTTTTAAAAACATCCTCAATTAAATTAACTAATAAAAATTAAACACCATTAATTAAAAATGATCAATTAATTTAAAACATCATTAAAGAAAAGGTTAATTAAAATTTAAACTAGTTAATTAACTTTAAAAGTCATTAATTAAAAAAGGTTAATTAATATTAAACACCATTAATTAACTTTAATCCACCATTGTTAAATAATTAATTAACCTTAAACATTATTAGATAAAATGATTAATTAAGTTCAAGTATCATTAACAAAGTAATTAATCAAATTTAAACTCATCGTTATTAAGTTAATTAATTAAATTTAATCCCTATTAATCAAAATGAATAATTAAATTTAAAAATCATTATTGAAATGGTTAATTAATTTTAAAATCATCATTATTCAAAAATTTAATTAATATTGTAAAACAAAACCTAAGCTCGAGAATAAACCGAAAGGTTGTGAAGAGATAATATTTTTCAAAAGTACCGATATAGCGATAGTCGTTGTATGGACACTTCCATAACTACTTTCATGTCATTTGATTTACATCCAAACATCACATCACGTAACATAAGTATGGCATATACACATAGTAAGCAACATTCATGAACATAAAGAACGTATCACATAAACTATTTACTTCCACTTTACAACTAGTTTAAGCTATTAACTAATTGCTAAAAATGTCTACTTTTTCGAGCACAAACCAAGGTAACAACATAACATTCAACTATTATCAGCCAAGCAACTAAAATAGTGACAAAATCATGAAGAAAATAAAGTTCAAACTTTTAGTTTTAGAGGCAAGCTTTATTCACCGAAATGTCCACTAAATTAAACCGAACTTTCACTAAATCTCGGACCAGTCTAAGATCTTGGTTTTGCTTTTGGAAAGACTTGATTTATTATGGGCTACGGGGCAATATGGTTTGGCCTAAGGCTTAGGGTAGCTTGGCCTTGGAGGGTTTAGGTAGATATGGATCTTGTTTTGGTAAGAAGGAGCGGTAGTTGAAAAGAGAAGTGAATTTTAGTGGTTTTTGTTTAAGGAAGAAATGTAAAAGAGTGGATATTTCTCACTTTTTAAACTTAGGAAGCCATGAAAGCTAAACTAGAACTTGAATGAAGGTTTAGAAAATGGAAATAGAAATGAGAAAATGAGAAAAAGTATTAGGAAATTTGCTTATATACAAAGGGATAAATTAAATTACCAATTTATCCTTAAAGTACATAATCTCCCTTCCTTAGTTGCTACCTCATTAAGCTTGCCTCCTCACCTTTAATTTCAAAATTTCCTTGTCCCCCTTCTTTTCCAACATGCGAACAAGTATTTAATGACCTAAGTACTTTATGTTTGTAATGAAATGATGTTTTTTGACAATTTTCCATGTTATTTTTAAACACTTACACAATAAGTCATATCATAATTATTATAGTTATTTAAGTTAATATATGTGTGTATCAAAAATAAATTCTAACTTATTATAAATGTGTGTGTGTGTGTATATATATATTACTAAAATGTGCACAACATTTTCCGACAACTTTTCGACATCGAAAAGTCGAAAATTTGAAAAATGATTTCTGGCCACATTTTCCCTTTTTCTTTGAACTAATTATTATTGTAAACAAAATTCAAAAACCATTTCACCATCATTAATTATTATTTAAAAGAGTTTTATTTTAGTTACAAAATCCATTAATTAATTAATTAAAAATATATTAAATATCCATATTTTAAAGTGATTAATTTATGGGTCGTTATACTCTCCTTCTCTTAAAAGAATTTCGTCCCCGAAATTAACACCTAAGGAGATAACTCAAAAAGGACACACACACACACACACACATATATATATATATGTGTGTGTATGTATGTATGTATGTATGTATGTATGTATATATCAAACCCATACAACAAATAAAAACTAAGCTACTATATCATAACACTGCATACATAATATATATAAACAAACAACTATTCTAACATCAACTCAGGATAAGCTTCCCTCATACTATCTACAGTCAGCCAAGTGCAATCCCTGTCATCATCACTCCACTAAACCTTAACAAGATTTAAAACATTCATCCTCAATCGCTTTATATCTTAATCAATGATCCAAATAGGTTGCTTAAGAATGGTCGGGTTAGACTGATCTTTCAAATCTTCCTGTTGGGCCTGTTCCACCATCGTCGAAGGGTCATGTACATACTTACGTAAATGAGATATGTGAAAAACATTGTGCACATCCGATAGTCTATCTGGTAATTTCACTCTGTAAGCAAGTTTACCAACCTGGTCTGGAATGGGAAAAGGGCCAATAAATCGAGGGCTAACTTCCCTGATTTTCCAAACCTCACAACACTCTTCAATGGAGAAACCTTCACAAACACTGAATCATCCACTGAGAACTCAAGATCCCTGCGCCTTCGATTTGCATAACACTTCTGCCGATCTTTCGCCTCCTTCGTCTCCCTTTAGATATCAGCTAGCTTCTCACTTGCTTCTAAGATCATGTCATGTCCAAGAACAATTTTGTCACCAGACTCAATCCAATATGAGAGAGAACGGCAAAGACGACCATAAAGAGCTTCAAAATGGGCCATGCCGATACTTGCCTAATAGCTTTTGTTGTAAATGAATTCGACCAAGGGTAAATGATCTTTTCAAGAACCTCCGAAGTCAAGAATGTATGCACACAACAAATCCCCGAAGACCCGGTTTACTTTCTCTGTCTGTCCGTCTGTCTGGGGATGGTAAGCTGTACTCAAACTCAGCTTGGTCCCTAAGGCAGTTTGCAGTCCTTCCTAGAAACTGCTAGTGAATATTGGGTCTCGATCACTTACAATACTACAGAGAATACCATGAAGCCTCACAATCTCCTTCACATACGAACTAGCTAGATTCCCAGCAGTCCTACTCGGCTTAACCAGAATGAAATAAGCACTCTTGGTCAGCTGATCGACGATAACCCAAATGCCTTCGTTACCTTTTCTTGACCTAGGAAGTCCATCAATAAAGTCCACAAAGATCTTCTCCCCATTCCACTTAGGGATCTCAAGTGATTGAAGCAATCCAGCTGACTTTTGCTGGTCACTCTTAGCTTATTGGAAATTTTCATATTGACTCACAAAGATCGAAACATCTCGCTTCTTCCCCTTCCACCAGAAAACTCTCTTCATATCGTTGAACATCTTGGTCACTCCTGGATGGAAAGTTAACTTTGATCGTTGACATTCAACTAACACTTCTCTTCTAAGACTATTAACATTTGGAACACAAATTGCCCATTTATTCTCAATACTCCTTGGAGATCAATCTAAAACTAGAAATAATACCTTCTTGGACATCCTTCTTGAGTTAGCCAAAATAGGATCTTCTACTTGGCTAGCTGCAATCCTCTCTATCAACACTGGCTTGACTTCTAAGTTGGCAACCATCGCAACATTCCTACTCAATGCATCTGCAATAGCATTCGCTGTCCCAGGGGTGTGTAGAATATCCAGATCATAAGATGCGAGAACCTCCAACCATCTTTGCTGCTGTTGAATATGCTAGTATATGGTTTTTGTTTGATGATAATAAACACACACATATATATATTCATTTAAATGTATTTGTTATTGTACTATTTTATTTTTCACATAATTAAATAAATATTCATTGAATATAATAAATAACATAGAATTTAAATTCAAACAAATATTTTGTTACAATTTTGAATAGTACAAATTTGAGCTCTCACTATATATACACAATTTCAGCTACATTACAATTTCGCTTACATCACAAATTTCATTTTATAATTTATCATCTCACTACATATCACTCATTCACTCGTATTTGTTCTTCAACTCTATTCCAGTTTGTATCCGCATCTGAATTATCTGCAAAATAAACACTGACGCGGTAAAATTGAAAAAGAAATATTTTTGCAGTGTACAATGAAATGTGTTTTTGAAAATATTATTTGCCTCAGTTATTTGGGTTGTTCGTCATCATTTCTTTTGAATTCATCATACACGAACAACTTGTGACATGCACAGTGTATCACTGTACATGCCACAAGGCCGTGCAAACCGATATACACTTGATAAAACTGCAGGGACAGGTGAGCACAAGGTCAAACCCGAGCTAAAGCTGGGTTCAACTTAGGTGCAATACGAAAAAAATAGAATGGTCAAGTACAAGTTTCAATGACTGGAACAAGCTCGAACAACATGAACCAGACCATTCTAACTTGAGGCAGGTCACTATAACTCGACGAGTAGTATGTACGTGTACAAGCTAAAGGCACAATAATTATACACATATGTATGTATGTATGTGTGTATATATATATTTATATGTGCACTGTTACTAACAGTAGAAACAAGTTCTTAGCCAAGACACAGTGCAGATCAACGACTCGAAGTCTGAAAACAGTATGAGAAAATCCAAACAACATGAAATACATGATGCAATAAAGCAGTGGACACAAAGTCAACCTGAAAGAATTTCAGAAATGAAGCAGTGGAACAGTACAAGGTGCAAATGAAAACAACATGACTCAAGTGCAATCAAAATGGTGTGCAAACAGTAACTCAACATTTCAAACATACATGAACATGCAAGGACAAGGGCAGCAACCAGACCACTTGATACAATGCACAAATGACTCAACATGCTCACATATGCAAAGTAGGGATAACAAATTCTAATATACAACTTTAATTACCAGAAGCAGTGAACTAAGCACCCCAGAGACCAGTGTGTATAACAAGACCACAAACAATCAACATGTACAAAGGGCAGTGCACCATAAATATACTCAAACTGAATGAAACAAAATAGTTCAACTCTAAGCAAGACTCAAGTGAACTAGCAATGTATAACATGAGTGTGCAGATCAATATACCTCAATGCAGACCAGGCAGTGAACAAGACAAAGCAGCTACACACATGTATACATATATGCATGCAGTAAAGTTCAGTTACAGACTCCAACCAAGCATATGTTCAATCAAGTGTATCACCACCCCAAGTACAAAGCAGTGCAAGTCAATGCAAGTGGACAGTGCAACCAAGTGCAGACATTTAGGTTGCAACCAGACTAAGGCAACAACAAGCATGAAGATATACAACAGAAAAGACTACAACATAATGATGTGCCAAATTAACATAAGTACAAACCAACATAGCAAAAAAGAGTTCGAACGAGTCAGAGGTAAATGATGAAGTCAATTTTTATCTCATGAATTAACCAAGTCAATACTCTCATAAATTCACGATGCCAAAGTCATAGCAGAAAACTACGGGACCAAGTCGATTATCTCAAGAATTCAAATGCCAGAAAAGAACAGAGAAAATTCGAAATCATTAGAGGTATATGTAGTAACACGAACAAGTCAAAATCATCACATACGTTCAAGCAAAAATCAAATGGCCAAGCAATACAAGCGACGAGTTTCTAGTCAAAAATATGAACAAAAACTTAGGGACTTTAATCCCTATTTAAACCCAAAAATCATCATCGGCAAAACCCAACAGATTCGAGTTCGAGACTAAAATCAGTGAGCTTACTCAGAATATATCACGAACAAATTCATAACCCGAATCAAAGTCGAGAACTAAAAAGGGAAAAATCACGTACCAATCAATCAACATCCAACTCGACATATTGAAGCAACCAAAAGCCAATCAAAGCTAGGGGATGGTTGACAGAGCAAAGCAAAGCAATTTAATCACTTCAATTGCTCGAAAATCAAGCAGCGGCTTCAATCACGAAGTCCTAAATTTTGAAAGAGGAACGAACGGCCGAAGGACTGAACAAAAGCAAAATGGATTGGCAGATAAAAAGAAAAAGAAAAAAAAGGGGACATCTTCTTTATTTTCAATTGGGTCGGTCTCTTTATATTTTATTTTGGGCTTGAATCATTAATAGGGTTTTGTGTATAGTTTTGATTCTATTTTGTAATTTTCTTTTAAAATTTCGTAAAATTCTAGTCGTGTGACTAGGTTACGAACTACGGTGGTGTAGTTCGAGAATTCGCAACTCAGTGGTTGAGTTGTGGTAGGGTTTTGAGCGTAGAGTTAGGTTAGTCATTAACGGGCGTCGCAAGTTTACGTGTGTAAGCGTCTGACTACTTAATTTCTAGTAGAAACCTTGGGGCAGCACGTAGGCAGGGTTTTGCCGAAGCTGGGTAAATATGTGTTGTTCTATTTCTGCTTTTATTATTCTGCTATTATCCGTGCTGCAATTATTATATATATTTCCACATTAATTTTTATTATTATTAGTATCACCCTATTCACCCCCCTCTATGGTGAAATCGATCATATAAGTGGTATCAGAGCTAGAAACAAAAACCATTTTTTTTAAAATTTGATTTTTCAAAAACCAATTTTTGTTTTTAAAAATTTGATTTTTTAAATGGCTTCTTTTAATAATGCTTTTGCTGAGGGTCAGTCCATAGTTATGCCACCCATGTTCATTGGTGAATATGCTTATTGGAAAAATAGAATGCAATTTTTTCTGAAAACCATTGATGCTTGGAATATTGTTGAGACGGGATATAGGACATCAACTATAGTGGTAGATAATCAAGAAATTGAAAAGCAGATGGATCAATGGACAGATATTGAAAATAAACTACAGAATGCTAATGCTAAAGCTATGAATTCTATTATATGTTCATTGGATCAAATTAAATTTAATCGTGTCCAACATTGTCTAACTGCACAGGAAATTTGGCACACACTTGAAGTGACTCACGAAGGAACCTCCCAAATCAAAGAATCTCGCCTTGCCATGCTTAGTAGCGAATACGAGAACTTCACAATGGCCAAGGATGAGAATGCCAAAGGGATGTATGGACGACTTTCTAATCTCGTATACAAATCAAAAGCTCTCGGAAAATCATACACAGAATTGGAAATAGTCCAAAAAATCCTCAGAGTCCTTCCATGAAATTTTGAAGCGAAGGTTACTGTCATTCAAGAATCAAAGGATTTGAAACAAGTTAAAGTTGAAGAACTCATTCACTACGCCATAAATGGCCTACTGCAACACAAAAAAAATGTTGGCTCAGGCCCGAAAAATGTTGCCATAGGTCTATGGCAACACTTTTAGGGTGATGCAATTTTTGCCGTTGCCTTAGACCTCAAAGGCAACATTTTGACTATCTAAGGCAACATAAGTAATATTGTTGCAATAGAACCCTATTTGGGTCTATGGCAACACCCATAGGTATCTGTAGCAACATTCCAAAATGTTGCTATAGATATGAACTTTTTGAATTTGTGGGGCCCACAATGTAGAGCATATTTGATTTTTTAATAAAAATAAATATTTATTTAATAAAATGCTATTACACAGAATTTGATATTTAAACAGTAATTTATTTAAATAAATATTTTATTTCAACATTTGAAATAGTACAAATTCCTGACTCCACTATTTTACAATTCAATGATATATAACACCGATATTCACATATAAAGATATTCCTCACTACATCACTCAGTTCACTCATTACATATGCAGTTTCAATTTATACATACACCGACACTGACAAATATATGCCGAGCCGAAGGCGAGCCGAGTGCCGAGCCGAAGGCGAGCCGAGAAGCGGGTCCGGGCGCAGCGCCGGCGGGGGTCCGGGGCACCGCAGTCCCGGCGGGGATCGACCGATTCATCCGATTTCGGAAGATCGAGCCTTCTTTGAAATGACGTAAAATGATGCACAAATGAAGACTGAGCTTAATTCCTATCCTCCATCTCCTCGCCTAAATCTGCTTGAATCCCCTACGGCCAAACACCAAAACTCTACTGCAAACTCTTCAATTTCCAATCACCACATTAGCTTCTCTCCGTAACCAATACACAACAGCACTCTACCATTGTCAAACTCCAAACTCCGTCTACATCTCTCTGCCAACATTCAGGCATCACACTGCCAACTAAAACTCCTCTGCATCACCAACTTCCACCATCACTTCCATAACTTACCAAACCAACCAACCAACCTTCAACCAATACAACTACATCCAGATTCAATGGTGAACCAACCAACCAGATTATGAACTTGCGATGGACTTGCGATGGAGGCACAGGGCATCCAGAAGCAGTACATACCCAGCCAGATTCTGAAACATTAACAAGTGTTAGAGGAGCATTTGCACAAACATATGGGGGGCATACTATCTTATTGAAATTACCAGTACCAAGTGAAGCAACCGCAATCATAGGGGAAAGTATGAAGAGATCAGCCTGGGATCTGCTCTGAACTTGCGATGGAAAGTACGAAGTGAACCAAAATCTCGAGGGCAGCAGTTCGGGTTTTGGGAGAAATTAAGGCGCTAGAAGGGTTTTCAGGTGAAGTGGTCTAAAGGAGAAAGGTAGAGGGGTTGGTGGCGAGCAGGTCTTCTGTTGGAGGCGAGAGCTGATGGCGACGACAGCGGTGGCAAAAGGGGTTTGAATGGAAAACTTTGTTTGGCTTCGGGTTTTGGTGTCGTGACAGGGCTCTGGTTGGAGCTAGATGGTCGCGATGGTTAGGGGGTAGCTGGGAGGAGGCGACTGGGAGGAGGCGAATGGGAGGAGGCGACTGGGAGGAGGCGACTGGGAGGAGGCGACTGGGAGGAGGCGACTGGGAGGAGGCGAATGGGAGCGACTGGGAGGAGGCGAATTGGAGGAGACGAATTGAAATGAAAACCAAAAGGGGATCTGAACTAGTTTAGGTGGGAAAACGAAATTTTGGGCCAAATTGCAGTGGTGATCCATTTTAACAACCAGATTAAATGTAGATCGTTGGATCGTATTCACGCGGATTGCTAATTTTATTAATTTTTTAATCTGAATACATCTATTGCAACACTATATAAAAATGTTGCATCGTGTTACACTTGTTTAGCTAGAGCAACACATTTTTATGGCTAAGGTAACACCAAAAATGCAACGTTGCAGTAGGACCAAAATTTTATAGCTGTCGCAACATTTTAGCTGGCAACACCTTGCAAAAGTGTTGCAGAAGGTCATTTATGGCGTAGTGATTGGAAATCTCACCACTTATGAGCTAGAAATGAAATTCAAGGAAGAACGTGAAGGAGGTGATACTCGAAAGAAATCAATAGCTCTCAAAGGAACAACTGAAAGTGAAGATGACGACGATGATGGAGCAGCTGAATTGGCACTGATAATAAATAGATTCAGAAAGTGGAACCGCAAATACGGAAATCTAGCTCTAAATCAACAACTAAAAAGCAGAATAGTCAATGTTCTAGACAACTCAGAAGAGCAGGAGATCATCTGCCACAACTGCAATAAACCTGGTCATATCAAGCCAAATTGTCCTCAGAATCGACTCAGCCAAAGAAAGAAATCGAAAAGGATAAATTTTGCAGCTACTTAGGATGAAACTGATGAAAGTAATGAAAGCACTGGCAGTGAAAATGAAAAAGCAAAACTGTGTCTTCAAGGAGAATTAAGTGATAGCGATGATGACGAGCCAAGCGAGGTATCAAAAATTACTCACTCAGAATTACTTATATATTTTCACGAAGTAAATGGCTGTTTTGAACGACTTAGGGAGAAGTACACTAAAATTGAATCAAAAAGAGATAGTTTAATAGAACTAAATAAACAGCTTGATCAATTGGTTAAAAACTATCGAAATAAGAGCCCTAAGTGTGATAAGTGTCCATCATTTAAAGAGGAAATGTAAAAATTAGAAACTAGAATCAAATCACTTGAAAATGAAATTATGATTTTGAAAGAAATTGAAAATACTAGGAGAGAAAATTCTATCAAATAGTGCACTTTGTTATTGAATGAAAATGAATCTCTCAAAACACAAGTCCAACAATTGTCTACAACTTTAGGGAAATTCTCCAAAGGAGGAAAATCACTAAATATGTTATTAGGGAAACAAACTGTTAATCCTATTAGGCAAGGACTTGGATATACTCAATCGGAACATGCTAGAAGCAAAATTAGTCAAGCCAATTCCAAGTGCACGATTTGTGGAAAAAATGGACACAATCACTATAATTGCTGATATAGACCCAAACACATGAAAGCCATACCAATTTGGGTTTTAAAAGGCACGAATATAAAATCCCTTAAAGTCAAACAAATCTGGGTGCCGAAAGGAACAAATATAGATTGTCTTGAGTCTACACAAACATATTTTTCAAAATCTTTTGCCACTAACAATCATGGACCTATAAAAACAAATAGGTCACAAAAATCTTTCCTCGTGTAGGTGTGGTGGCAGGCTAAGGAACTACAATAGTGTTACCTGGATTCTGGCTGTTCCAGGCACATGACGGGCGACAAATCAAAGTTCCTTAGCCTAGTACAATGGTGGCAGAGTCACAAAGGGCAACAATAAAAAATTATCGATAAAGGTAAATAGGTAACGGTACATTTAACTTGAACAATATATTATATGATGAAAATCTGCACCATAATCTTATTTGAATCAGCCAATTATGTGATAAAGAAATGAATGTTGATTTTGATTTATGCAAAATTGTTGGCCAATTATCTTTCTATGCCAAGAACACTATAAGTACCTCTAGAGTCTTTGAACTAGTTTATATAGATTTGTTTGGACTAATGATGTTGTTTTATTGATTGATGATTACTCAAGATACTCGTGGATATATTTGTTTATTTTACTGATTCTAGACCTGTTATTATGTTCACTCTTTGTTTATTTGCACGGTTTCAATTCAAATCCAAATGAGACTCATTTTAAATGCTGTAAAATGATTATAAGGTATTTGTTGCACATCTCACAGTTTGGTCTTTGATATCCATCTGATAACTTTGAGTTAAAGCGGTATTCAGATGTAGATTATGCTGGTAGTCTAGTTGATAGAAAAATTACTAATGGGATGTGTTTTATGTAGAGACATTCATTAGTTGCATCACATTCACAAAGAAAATATCTGCATAATTTTCATTTTAACTGATTTTCAATTAGCAGACATTTTTTTTACAAAACCCCTTCCAGAAATTAGTTTTTGTTGACTTCGTTTCAGATTAGTCATTTTAGAAAATTTGATTTTATAATTATTTTTGGATTTAATCTTAAATGACTACATTAACTAATCTGACTCCCTACTAATTATCAAAAGATAAATAGTGATTGAAAAAGTGATGAATGTCGATATTAATCATATATTATGACTTGAGACAGTATATTTAGTAAATTTCTTCAAAAATTTAAACAAGATTTATAATAACTTTTGTTGGTAAAAATTCCATAACCATCTCTATTTCTATCATATTTCTAACGTCCATCACTCATCAAAATCCAATATAGTATGTCAAAATGTGGTATTTTTAAATGGGAAATTGTTCGTTTTTATTTTATTTTTTATTTTATTTTGGGCAATAAAACATCCAAAGTATTCAATCTCATTTAAAATCCTCACGGTTATGCATGGGTGAATTACTTGGAATATTTGTTTATGTGCTTTCATGCTCATTTAAAAGTCCTCACGGTTATGCATGTATGGAACACGTATCAAAATTGGTTATTAATAGATGACTTGATTCTAATCCCATTTAAAAGTCCTCATGGTTATGCGTGGTTAGAAGATACATGAAATTCATTTTATTTTTTTAAATAAAATAAGGAATACTACTAATCTCATTTAAAAGTCCTAACGGTTATGCATGGTTGGTAAGTATTCAAATTCCTATCATAAATATACCACAAATAGACACAACTATATGGTTTTATATGCCGACATCACCCCTATCACTCTAAAGTGGAATATGCGCCTAACAGAGTATTTATGATTTTGGTTTGATTTTTTATTGAAATTTAATATTTATACACGATTGGGTATTAATGTTGTATTAATGTCTATCACTTTATCTCTATTTTCTAAAACTATTACTCTTTTGCTGATAACAAAGAGAGAGAGAGAGAAGTTAAGGTTTTGGCAAATAAGTCAAGTCATATTTTTTATTTACATATTCCCATCTAGGTTCATTTGCATATTTTTATTGATTTTCATGCATATATGAAGGGGGAGCTTTGTTGTAGAGAGGGAGCATTCAAATAGGGGGAGCAAATAGATTTCATCAATGACAAAATACATTTAATAAATTCAAAATCTTAAATATATGTTTGTTATCATGAAAAGGGGGAGATTGTTGAATATGCTAGTATATGATTTTTGTTTGATGATAATAAACATACATATATATACATATTCATTTAAATGTATTTGTTATTGTACAATTTTATTTTTCACATAATTAAATAAATATTTGTTGAATAAAATAAATAACACATAATTTAAATCCAAACAAATATTTTATTATAATTTTGAATAGTACAAATCTGAGCTCCACTATATATACACAATTTCAATTACATTACAATTTCGATTACATCACAAATTTCATTTTACAATTTATCATCTCACTACATATCACTCATTCACTCGTATTTGTTCTTCAACTCTATTCTAGTTTGTATCTAGCATTTGAATTAGCAACAAAATAAACACTGACGCGGTAAAATTGAAAAAGAAATATATTTGCAGTGTACAATGAAATGTGTTTTTGAAAATATTATTTGCCTCAGTTATTTGGGTTGTTCGTCATCATTTCTTTTGAATTCATCATACACGAACAACTTGTGACATGCACAGTGTATCACTGTACATGCCACAAGGCCATGCAGGCCGATATACACTTGATCAAACTACGGGGATAGGTGAGCACAAGGTCAAACCCGAGCTAAAGCTGGGTTCAACTCAGGCGCAATATGAAAACAAAAATAGAATGGTCAAGTACAAGTTTCAATGACTGGAACAAGCTCGAACAACATGAACCAGACCATTTTAACTCGAGGCGGGTCACTATAACTCGACAAGCAGTATGTACATGTACAAGCTAAAGGCACAATAATTATACACATATATACATACATATATATGTATGTATGTATATATATATATATATGTGTGTGTGCACTGTTACTAACAGTAGAAACAAGTTCTCAGCCAAGACACAGTGTAGATCAACGACTCGAAGTCTGAAAACAGTACAAGAAAATCCAGACAAGATGAAGTACATGATGCAATAAAGCAGTGGACACAAAGTCAACCTGAAAGCATTTTAGAAATGAAGCAGCGGAACAGTACAAGGTGCAAATGAAAACAACATGACTCAAGTGCAATCAAAATGGAGTGCAAACAGTAACTCAACATTTCAAACATACATGAACATACAAGGACAAGGGCAACAACCATACCACTTGATACAATGCACAAATGACTCAACATGCTCACATACGCAAAGTAGGGATAACAAACTCTAATGTACAACTTTAATTACCAGAAGCAGTGAACAAGCACCCTAGAGACCGGTGTCTACAACAAGACCATAAACAATCAACATGTACAAAGTGCAGTGCACCATAAATATACTCAAACTGAATGAAACAAAACTGTTCAACTCGAAGCAAGACTCAGGTGAACTAGCAATGTATAACATGAGTGTGCAGATCAATATACCTCAATGCAGACTAGGCAGTGAACAAGACAAAGCAGCTACACACATGTATACATATATGCATGTAGTACAGTTCAGTTATAGACTCCAACCAAGCATATGTTCAATCAAGTGTATCACCACCCCAAGTACAAAGCAGTGCAAGTCAATGCAAGTGGAAAGTGCAACCATGTGCAGACATTCAGGTATGCAACCAGACTAAGGCAACAACAAGCATGAAGATATACAACAGAAAAGACTACAACATAATGATGTGCCAAATTAACATAAGTACAAACCAACATAGCAAAAAAGAGTTCGAACGAGTCAGAGGTAAATGATGAAGTCAATTTTTATCTCATGAATTAACCAAGTCAATACTCTCATAAATTCACGATGCCAAAGTCATAGCAAAAAACTATTGGACCATGTCGATTATCTCAAGAATTCAAATGCCGGAAAAGAACAGAGAAAATTCGAAATCATTAGAGGTATATGTAGTAACACGAACAAGTCAAAATCATCACATACGTTCAAGCAAAAATCAAATGGCCAAGCAATACAAGCGACGAGTTTCTAGTCAAAAATATGAACAAAAACTTAGGGACTTTAATCCCTATTTAAACCCAAAAATCATCATTGGAAAAACCCAACAGATTCGAGTTCGAGACTAAAATCAGTGAGCTTACTCAGAATATATCACGAACAAATTCATAACTCGAATCAAAGTCGAGAACTAAAAAGCGAAAAATCACGTACCAATCAATCAACATCCAACTCGACTTATTGAAGCGGCTGAAAGCCAATCAAAGTTAGGAGACGATTGACAGAGCAGAGCAAAGAAATTTAATCACTTCAATCGCTCAAAAATCAAGCAGCAGCTTCAATCACGAAGCCCTAAATTTTGAAAGAGGATAAAACGGCCGAAGGACTGAACAAAAGCAAAAGGGATCGGTAGATAAAAAAGAAATGATAAAAAAGGGGACATCTTCTTTATTTTCAATTGGGCCGGTCTCTTTATATTTTATTTTGGGCTTGAATCATTAATAGGGTTTTGTGTTTAGTTTTTATTCTATTTTGTAATTTTCTTTTAAACTTTTGTAAAATTCTAGTCGTGTGACTAGGTTACGAACTACGGTAATTCGCAACTCAATGGCTGAGTTGTGGTAGGTTTTGAGCGTAGAGTTAGGTTAGTCATTAGCGGGCATCGCAAGTTTACGTGTGTAAGCGACTGACTATTTAATTTCTAGTAGAAACCTTGGAGCCAGCACGTAGGCAGGGTTTTGCCGAAGTTGGGTAAATCTGTGTTGTTCTATTTCTGCTTTTATTATTTTGCTATTATCCGTGCTGCAGTTACTATATATATTTCCGCATTAATTTTTGTTATTATTAGTATCACCCTATTCACCTCCCCTCTAGGGTGAAATCGATCCTACAGCTACCTCAAATTCAAATCCTTCTGGGTGAAGAGGTACTTTAATCACTTGTAATCCATGTATAACACAAACTTTTGCACCCAAATGATAATGCTCCACATCTTTAATGTGATAACAACTGCCAAAAGTTCCAAATCATGCGTAGCATGATTTTTCTCATCTGGGTTCAGCTGTCGACTCGCATACGCAATGACTTTTCCATTCTGCATCAAGACTACTCCCAATCTGGTTCTATAAGCATCTGTGTATACAGTTAACCCTTTGCTCCCATTTGCAATAATTAAAATAGGAACACTGGTAAATTTCTCCTTTAATTCATTGAATGCTTGATCGCACTTAGGTGTCCACACAAACTGCATCTTTCTTCATCAACTTCATCATATGAGAAGCAATCTTCGAGAAACTTTGATGAATCTTCTATAAAAACCAGCCAATCCTAGGAAACTTCTGACCTCTATCGCATTTTTGGGCTTCTTCTAGTCTTGAACCACAACTACTTTAGCCGTGTCTACTGATATGCCTTCTTCCGAAACTACGTGCCCCAAAACCTAACTTCAGATTTCCAGAAATGGCACTTAAAAAACTTTTCTTTCAACACATGACTTCTTAAAGTATTTAGAATGACTCGAAGATGATACTTGTGCTCTTCCTCCATCTTAGAATAAATAAGAATATCATTAATGAAGACGAGAACAAACTTATTAAGGAAATCCTGAAACACTCGATTCATTATGTTTATGAAATAAACGGGTGTGTTAGTCAGTCCAAACGGCATGACTAACCACTCATAAAAACTACTAGGAGTATGAAAAGCTGTTAAGGGCACACTCTCCTCTACTACCCTTAATTGATGAAAACCAGTGGCAAGATCCAGTTAAGAAAATACCCAAGCTTTGTGGAGTTGATCAAACATGTCGTCGATACTAGGTAAAGGATCTTATTTTTGATAGTCCTCTTATTCAACTCCCGGTAGTCTACACATAATCTTAAATTAACGAACCGCATGTTAACAAAGACTACTGGCGCTCCCCAACTCGATATACTATGCCGGATCAAACCCTTCTGCAATAAGTCAAACATCTACTTCTCTAGTTCCCTTCTCTCTTTCGGGGCCAACTTTCGAGGAGGCTGTACAATCGGTCTGGTTCCTGGAATCAAATCAATATGGAACCCCACTTCATGGTGAGGAGGTAAACCTTGCACTTCATTGAAAATATCCTTGAAGATTCGAACAATTGAAAATATCCTTGTGGTCCACAACCATTAGGGTATGGTCATCACCCGATCTAGATCGATATTGACCGATTTATGTATGCTAAAGACTCGGGACGGTTGTTGGCCAGTAACCAGGGTGATGACATATTCGGGAATGTCTAATAAGTGGTAGGTTGGTCCTGTGTTAGCAGGAGGTCCATTTGAGGCCCACGAAACATTTTCTAGATGTGTATTGTGGCAGATGGTAACCTAGTAGCCTTGTCATTGTATGGAATTCATTCGCCAATAAGTGCCTTACAAATTTAGTTGTGCGCAAATATATTGGAACGTGAGATGTAAGCATTCCAACTGTTATATATTTATTTTAAACCCTAGACATTATTATAATATCATTGGATCTTTTATTTGAAATGGTTTGGTTATCCATGTTTATGTGCGGCGTGACCTTATGATATACCTTTATTTTGAAAGGTTTTATCCGATTTACGTTTCTCATGCTGGTTTACCAGACTACTCTGGGTGTTATTTTCTTATAATGCTTAGGTCTGACCGAGCATATTTCCAAATTGAGTTATGGATGCTTTGGAGCTTCAGGAGACGAGCTGGATGCCTCCAAGGCGTATTTGCATATATTTTATTTTTATTTCCACTGCATTTGTTATTTTGTATTTATCAACATTTGTGAGGACATGGTGTTATAACTGTTCAGGCTGATGATTGGTCATTTTACTTTGATTGATATATGCATATTACAGTTTTATTTTATAAAGAGTATATTATATATTAATTTTAATGATGTGAGATTCTATTATATCTTTTCTTTACTTCATCCCAACAATCTGTCTTTCCGGCACTTGAATGCTGGGCACATGAATACCGTGGATGTATTAGTATCGACTTTTAAGGGTTGAAAAGGCAGGTCATTGCACATGGTATCAGAGCTTAGGTTGAGCGAACACCTAGGCCTTGGTGGGGTAAACTCATTAGAGATACAGTTAGTAACACTCTAAAATGAGTTTGAGTTTATTATATATAATAGTGCGTATGTGTCAGTGCTATAATTTTTTTTATATTATGTTGATTGGCCCGTTGAGTGGTTTATGAATTCTGGTTAGTACCTGCGACGCCATAGTATCGATTGGGGTTTCTAAACACTAAACAAGGTAAACCGACATAGTATTGATATGAAATTTGATAAATGAAATAATTTTACCTAAAAATATATTTAATATATAAAAGAATAATTTTCAGAAATTGATATAGTTATTTGTGAAGTGTTTGTTTATTAGGAAATGATAATATTCAATAATTATCATTTATTGTTTGATTACTATGCTCAGCCAGTTGGTGAGCATTGACTATTGTTTATTGATTTTTGAATTTTGCTCAACCAGTTTATGAGCAGTTTTACCTTTTCACTTTATGGGTTGGATGTAACTGTGGGAATGATCACTTTGTGAATTCAGTTTTAAAGTTTGACTATAAGACATTCGATGATAATGTCGGGTTAAAATTTAATTTTAGTAAAAGTTGTTTATTATAATCTAAAGAAAGATAAACATTTGTGAAATATTTTTATAAGAAAGCGAAATCATACAAGTATGGTTTATAAATAAAAGAATTTAAGCTAAGAATTTGAGAATATAAATCCCAGTGTTTCGAAAATTGTTTTTCAAAGTTTGGGGAAAATAAAGATAGTATTATTGAAAGTATTTTTGAATAAAAATATTTTGAAAGGATTTTAAAAGAGAAAGAAAGCACTGAACTCACTTTTGTTGTTGGAAAATAATTCTGGTGATGACGGCAGAATCATTGGCGTTCATTTTTGAGTTTCTAAGTGAGGAAGTGCTACCATATAGGTTGCTACAGTGTTGTTTTGATAAAACAGATTTTGATTTAATCCCGAAAGTATGATTTTATATACAACAGGAGATATGTATATTATTATTACGTTAAAAAGATTTGAAATAAAACACGGGTGTTTAATTTTGAAGTTTTCTGTTAAGTTATTTTATGGACACATATATTAGTATAGTTTGTGCATCTCAGTATGATATGTTCTTTGGTAATTTTCATTTGTTAAAAGGAAACAGAATTTTTGGCGATTTTGGATAATCAAAAACTTCTGGATTAGTAGAAAACTTGAAGCTAAGTGTATTTGTGAAAATATAAAAGTAGAGTTTTGTAACTCTAGAATGGAAAGATATTAGTTAAAACAAGTTTTAAAATTGTTAAACATTCTGGTTAAGTAAGGCAAATCTGATATTGTATATATACTCTTTGGATGTAGTAAAGTATTAAACGAATATGAACTTAAGTTTTAAAGTTTTGATAAACATAAGTTGCATTTTATAAGATGTTTATAAACTTGAAAAGTTTATGAATGGTGCACAAATGATTTTAGTATTAAATGAAATACTATTGGTATAAATTAGTATTAAATGAAAAATAATTGGTGTATTTAAGGAACCAATATAATAAATATGTAAGTCGTACATAGATCATTTTATTCACATAACTGTTCTTGATCTAGATTCGAGTATACGATTTTGAGGTGAACAAGGATTTTTCACTCGATTATTGATGGCGAACACTTGAAATATATTCTTGGTATGATTCTGAAGTTTTCTATCATAATATATGACTATAAAGAAATAGAGGCTTCTAATCAAGGAACCTGATCGGAGTCTGCACTAGGGAGTCGAGTGGGCAATGCTAGTTCAGAAGTGAAATTTGTATGATCGAGCAAGTAATCAGATTTGATATTGCGTACGGGTGACATATGTACATCATTTGGGCTTTAGTATAATTATATGCTTTTGACATTAGAAATGTAAGTTATATGGTTTGATGACATTTGTAAGTGAGATTCAGGTACATGGAAGCAAAGGCTAGCTTGCTGTTTTGGTTCCATATGGAGAGTTTGTTTGCTCGATAAATAGGTACATGTTTATTACTTAATGGGTATGTTTTCTATATGTCAAACACACTTTATAAGGTATATTATAAGTATATATTATTGTTGATGATTTTATGCCTCGGATATGGGAGGTTACTTTTGGGCTTTTGTTTTCTTTGATTGATCTGGTCCAGTTGTGGCGAGTTGTAGTTTTCTCGGACCGAGCCATGCAAAGGAGGTGCTGCCGAACTTTTTTGTAACATATGCGATTTTAAAAGTTCGATAACTCATTTTAATTAAATGATTTTGAAAACATAAGGGTGTGAAGACATTTTTCTTCCTTTGGGAATTTCTGAAAAGAAATTCTTTTAAGAGGGAAGAATGTAACGACCCGGAATTTTTAACGTTTTGAATGAGAATATTTAATCTATTTAAATATTCAAATTTGATTCTAATATAATAAATAATAAGAAAATCAATTTTTAATAAAACAACATGATTATTGATGACGTATTTATATTTTAATTTATAAGATTGTTCCATAATTTTTAAATTTGAAAAATATTTAAATTATCGTTTGGCCTATTTTACAGCATACATTAGTATTTTTGAAATTTCACAAAATAAGATAACCAGTGTATTTTATTATTGTTTTGAGATCGTATCGCATTTTTGTACACGATCGTATTTTTGATTTAGTCATTCGCGATTCGTATGCGATTGAAATGTTGTGTAACGAAGTGCTAGAAATCGTAAAATAAACATAAGCTAACAAAGACTTTTCCTTCGTTTCATTTCCCTCTTCTCTCCCCTCTCCATTTTCCTTTATAGTAAAAGGAAAAAACTAAGCCCCCTCTTTAAATATTAAAATAAAACTCCAGGGTGCACAAAAAAATACAAAATTAATATTTCGTTGAGTTTGTTTAGGGCTAGATCTTCGAGTCTATGTAAGATGGTTGAGTGCGACATCGTTTTGAGTTGCTCAATGTGAAGAGTGTGAACTATGGTTTGGGTGTTGGTGAGATTTAGGTGGAATTTGCACGAATGGAGTTTGGATTTGGGTTTGTGGTGAGGAGGAGCGACGACGGTGAGATTTTGGGGATGTGCGGTAGTGATTGGTGGATCGTGACATTCGTACAGTAGTGAGGAGGGTTCCAGGTCGCGTTTTGGTGGGTGATATCGAGTTTGTCCATTTTGGGTCAGGGAGGTGGAGACCACGAAGAGAGGAACGTTGTTGAAGTCGGTTTGTCGTATAGTCGAGCGTAGAGGAAGGAGGACAGAGGTGGTTTCGGCGATGGGTGTGTGCATATCTGGTGCATGTACGACGATTATGTATTTGGGGGAGAAAATGGTTTTTTAGGATAATTAACTTATAATGAATGCAATGAGTAAATAAATTATATTATTTAATTCTCTAAAACTTGTAAATTGAATCTCTCACATACGAGGTTCAATTGAGACGCGGTCTTTTGCATTGCGCTCGTAGGAGCATTGTCTATGCATTAGAATTAATTTCGTCGAGTTTGGGGCAAGTTGAATTTTGAACTAAAATCAAACGTGATCAAATCGGAATGCTTAAGCATCAATTGGAATTTTTGTGAGTTATCTCACCTTTGGATGAATGCTATAATAATATATATAATAGATATAAATTATTGTTTTTGTTTTTAAATGATTTATTGGTTTGGTTTGGTTGAATTTTTGCTTTAAAAGTAAATGACATATAAAATGAAATACATGGAATTTCGTTGAGGAATCTAGATCCTTCCTTAGTATTGATTTTAATTTCAGTTATATACCTTTTATATGAATTGTTGAATGTTAAAAGTTGGTAGTTGGCCAAGTTGGATGTGAAATTGATATATGTTAAAAGTTGAACTTTTTAGTGATAAAGGTAGTAATAGCATTGGTTAAGTGCTATAGTAGTTATTTGCCTCATTATAGTATTTTGAAATACTATTAGTTGATGTTTTGATTTGAAAAATGGTTTTGATTTGGAGAATGGTTTTAAATATGATTTTTGGACATTTCTATGGCATTTTATTTTAAAAAAATGGTTTTCAAACTTCTCCGTTTTTACTCTTAGCTTTTTGGAAATGTTTTAAAAATATTTTGGGAAGTGTTTATTTTACGAAAAAAATTATTACAATAATGAATGTTTATTTTAAAGAAATATAAAGGGAATTTATTCTTTAAATAAAGTGATTTTAGTTTTAAAAGAAGATAGAAATATTTTAGAATAAGTATTTGTGAAACGTTTTATATAAAATGTTGTATAAAAAGGATAGATTTATAAACGATATTTTGTAAATAAAAGAGGGATTTATAAATGATATTTTATAGATGATATTTTATATAAGGTATTTTATAAAGAGGGAAATGTTATAATTTTCATAATTTGGTATAATAAATCACATTTGTGGATTTATAGTAATACATGGAATGATTGTTTTATGGAAAGTTGGTTCTATCTTGAAGCCGAAGATTTGTAATAAGTATATGAAATTTAAAATCAGAAGTTTTATCAAAGGAGTTTTATAATTATATATGAAGTTTTATAAAAGAATTTTTATAAATGAATTTGGAGCTTTATAAAAGAAGTTTTATAAATGAATTTAGAGTTTTATAAAAAGAGCATAAATGAATTTAGATTTTTATCAAAAAAGTTATAAATAAAGTTTAAGATTTATAAAAGGAGTTTTATAAATGATATTTTATAAAAGGAGTTTGTAAACATAAAAGAGTTTTATAAATAGAAAGGTGTTTCATAAAGGAATTTTATAAAGTGATTTATAAAAAGAATGAGACCCGATTTCCAAAAATGTTCATTTTAAGTTATGGCTGTATGAGAAGTATTATTTTATCAGCATTTGTGAGGATACGGTGTTATAACTTTCCAGGTTGATAATATGTTAGTTTACTCTGATTGGTGTATGTATATTACAGTTTACTTTTGTAAAGATCTGTTGTATACTATATATTAATTGTCACAATGTGAAATTATGTTCTATGTTTTTTTTCTTTCACCCCAACAATCTGTCTTTTTGGCAAATGGACGCTTGGCACGTGAATATCATGGATGTATTAGTGTCGACTTTTGAGGGTCGAAAAGGTGGGTTGTTACAAGTGGATACTTGTTCTTCCTTATCACCTAATTCAACTCACAGTAATCCACACAAAGTCTCAAAGAGTCGTCCACCTTAGTGACAAATACTGCATGTACTCTCGACTCAGACATGCTCCTTTGAATGAACCCACTCATCAACAGGTCATTCACCTGAACATTTGGTTCCTTTTGATTTTTGGTTCCATGCGCCTTAATGGCATAACCATTAGCTTAACATCCTTTACTAAATCAATATGGAATTCTATCTTCAAATGCTACATCACCTCCTCAAATATTTTTGAATACTCTCTAGCTGTAGAACTGCTGACAACTGACCATGCGATATCTTAAGCGAATATAGAAAGATAACTATCACTTCATCATTCGAAAGGCAGCCAAACTCCAGTCTATGCTCATAATTTGTCCCTATTGTCACCAACAACTTCTCGTAGTCCACCATGACTCCATACTTTTAAAGCTAGTCCATCCCCAATATAAAACAAAACCCACAAAACCATGCACAAAGCAATCATAAGAAAATATGCATCCATGACTCGATAGGACTACATCTCGACAAACCATAAACAAACTAGTCGAATCTCCCATTGGGTTTGACACAATCAAATGTCTATCTACTAGGTTGGGTTTTAATCCTAGTTTACCTACCATAGAGAACAAAACACGAACATGTAAAGCATAAACAGAGAGCATACCTTGGATAACGATGCCCTTTCCCTTCTCCTTCGACGATGGAGCACTCGATGAAGTTAGAACAGTAATGAGAGCATATGCCTTTACAACTTGCTTCCGCTTCACTAGTTCAGGAAAATATCTTTAAATGTGCTCTACCTTATTGCAGTTATAGCACTTCTTTCCCTTATTATTGCAGTTCTTAATTAGACGACCCTTCTTTCCCTAGTTAAAGCAAACAAGCTCCCGTTTTCCCTTCTTATGGTCGTCTTTGCTCTAAACCTACTTCCTGCCATTGTTATTCCACTTTCTCTTCTCGCCTTTGCTTCCTTGCAGTTTGGATTCCTCCTTCGAAACCACATCAACTTTTGGCTTTAGGTACAAGCTATCATGCCTCAAAGCCTTCTAGACTACCTTCTCAAAACTTTCATCAATGTGACCTACTAGCCTTTCTCCCAAATAGTCCATTAATCCAATTATAAAACTTCTCGTTCTTTTTTAACGGAGTGTCAACGAAGGACGTCCCCTATTTCGACAGCATGTCAAACTTAGCAACATATTCTAAAATGGATAAGTCACCCTATTTTAGATCAGCAAACTTCCTGAATAACACCAATTTTTGAGCTGCATGTAGGTAAATATAACCTTAAACTGATCCAAAGTAAATTGGTCCTCAAGAGTAGCAGCTCCAAGGGCATTCCACCAAACCATCGCCCTTCCTTAATGTTTTTTAGAAGCCAACATCCTCTTCATCTTATCCTCCAACTAAAGACCTTTTCTTTGAAAATCCATTCGCATGTATCAAGCCAATCCTACACTTTCATAGCTGACTCCGTTTGAAGAAATGGTTTGCCCCTAAGGACCGGTAGAGTCCTTATTCCACTTGGCAAGATCAGACTTTGATGCTTACAATGGAGCACCACCACCTACTTGACTACGAGCTCTTCCATGGGTATTCTACATCGTGTTCACTATTATAGTATTGAAAATTGTCAGCATATCAGGGTTTGCAGCCGCCCTATGACATGCTCTAGTTTCAACTCGCAGAGTTCCTAAATGTGTTCCTTGTATGCCACTCATTCTTAAAATATGTAATAATAATGATCAATCTCTCATTATCGAATATTAGCATAAATGGTACTCATGTGTGCAGTGATACTTAATGTTGTAGATATACTATATAGTTTTAGAAAGAAAAATATATAACAAGTACACTATCTCATATGTCACTCAATCGATTCTTTATTATGCCTCCTACTCTATCTCTAATGGATCCAAATATCAACTTAAACTCTAGCGATACGACCTAAGTTTGGAATCACTTGACTTAAGCTCTAATACCAAATATGACCACCACCTTACACCTTCGGTATCCAAATAGACCAAAGAGTGCGCTGCAGTAGTATCCAGCCTATAGTGGAGGTCAAGGAAAAACAAGTAAATCCTAGAGCAAAACCTATTCAATATCTCACAGCGCATATGATAAAATATAATAATCAACATAGATATAAAACATGCGAGACAACAATATAATGAGATGAATCGAAACCAATCTGAGTGCATCAGATCCATCAAAGTTATACAAAATAAGTGGAATAGAGTTTATACATCAAAGTAATAAACTCCAAAGGAAAACTTTCTCTAATAGATAAATAGTACAGATAATAGATTCACAGTACTGGACTATGGAATAACAATAATAACTCCAAAATATAGTGTGTGAAAGCACTAGTCACCTGCTCTCCCTCCGCACAGCTTCATGTGTTATCTTATGCCTTCCATCTCTAATCTACTCATTTAAGAGTATCGGAGACGCTAAGAAGTAAAATAAATAACCTTAGGTTGGACATAAGTCTTGTATGAGCGATCTATAATCTTAAAATACTATAAAAGTTTTCACAGTATATACGAACACAAGGTATGGAGAATCATACTTGACCTGCCTTTACATCTAATAAGTTAGCACATATAATGGTATATGCTAAATTATCATCATAGGGTATAATACTAGTCAAAATACAGTATCGGTGTCTAAGTACCTAAGTCAAAAATACTTACATCAAGTGACATCCATAACTTAACATAACAAACATAATAACCATAAAGAAAACCACACATTATCCACTTAAGTGCGTTGGATATATGATAACTCATATGACCATACTCAACATCTTGATTTCCCAATGCTCGAATCCACACCACTTCGAACACCAGGAACCTGACCCAATTATCAACAAGGTCTAGGGTATGCGAATCAATATCAACCAATCATGGGTCACTTATCAACAAACCAAGATAAGCGTCCTCACATAACCCATATTTACGAGCACACATAGAAACCTCCGAGTTATCGATGATTCCTTAGCATACGTCTCTATAGTAGAATAGCATAAATCCTATTCCAAAAGTCCTCATGAATGAACTTATCTTTATTGGGTCACCATAATAACTCTCATCGTCGAGTCGTTGAAGTTCGAATCATCGTTGGACACTTCTCAAAAGTCAAAGAGTCCCATTGTGGCAGTCCTAAAGTCGTCTTACTACTTCCATGCATCAAGCCCAAAGTAAAACTCCGATTATCTCTAGTAGAACTCATGTCACTTCATTCATTGCCAGATTGATCCGTGGTAGCCAAATCTATCGAATTATATGTCTATTCAACTCACGATGAATTAAGCTTGCACCTCAAGAGACCCTCCTTCAATATGCCAAAATTGGCATCATTCGTAACAACTTATATGGGTTAGTACCAATCCACTAAGGCAACACTTAGCCAAATATTAGCTAAGTACAATTGCCTTCCTTTACTTCCAAGACACCCCAATGCTAGCAATGTGCCACTAACTTCCAATCCGGAAGTTCCTTCTACGCTGCTTCCATCGAGATCGATCGATGGTGAACCAATGTTGATTGTTCGATGGTGGAAAATTAGCCATGTTTTCCCTTCTTGCCTGAAGTTCCCACCATGCCAGTTAAAGCCATCTCTATATCATCGCCTAAGTGCAATTTTGCACTTTCCACCCTCTTTATTCATTCGGTACCAATCCATATGGGTCAGTGCCGACTGATGTGACTTGGGCCAAAATTTTGGCTAAGTCATCGTCTGACTTTGAACATCGCTACTCTTTTGAAATCCAACTCCGTTTTACATGCAATCTCCAGATCTAATCGATACTTCATTTTCCAACTCCAGAATCGATCCCAACAACTTTATTCCATCAATTTGAATATCATCATTTGTGCGACCATCTTAGATGACCTATCATATAGCCAACTTATATGCATGATGTTCAATCTCATGGAACAATGCTAACTCTAATTTGCCATCAACTGGTGTTTTCAACCATACATCGGTACAATAACAATTATCCATACAATAAAACAATATATCGATATGAATTAATAATACATTCACAATATATACACACATCTATAACACCTTGTAATTTTTATGATAATTGATTTATAGGAAGTTAATTAATAAATAATAAAGCTAAAAAATATAATTTTTATAAACATTAGAATTTGGCTACGAAACTTACATCATTAGGCTTATGGTGATTTTTTGATCAATTTTCATATATAAATTTTACGATCGAAGCTCGAACGGAAAAGTTATTAACATTTGAAGTTTTCATGTTGGAAATAATTCTATATATGTAACTAAGGTAGTAAAATAATTAACGAAAATTAATTACCATCAATAAAAGTAAAGGGATAATTACCATTGCTTGAAGGTTAAGAAAGATGATAATGGAAAGAAATTATATCGATCAGTTTAAGAAGGAAGTAAATAAAACAAATCAAATGACAGTAATTATCTACAGCGATAATACACGACCGGTCGACCCTAGATGCTTGTTGGTCAATCGATAGTGGTCGACCGTATGCTGATGGTGGTCGACCGATGCAACTATAATATCGAAAGTAAAACGTGGATGAACGACTTAGATTTAATATAATTTAATCGGATCGCTGGCATTGATTTGGACCCCTATAAATACAGTCCTAACCCCTTACTTTTAAACTCATATTTTCTGAGTGATGTGGGAGCTCTGCCATTTTCTCTTCTCCTCAAAATTCTAAATTCTTAAAGTATATTTATAGATTATACGTATATACGAGTGGAGAATTGTATATGATGATTGAGAAGAAGAATAGGATCAAATCAAATCGTCAAAGCTAAGGAAAATTGTAAATCTCTATCTAAAAAGTAAATAAAATCCATATCTCTCTTTTCTAATCTTGATTTCTAATAAATATGAGCATGCTTGCGGTGTATGTAATGATCCACCCTTTCAACCCTCAAAAGTCAACAATAATACATCCACGGTATCCATGTGCCGAACATCAAAGTGCCAAAAAGATAGATTGTTAGGGAAAAAGAAAGAAAAGACATAAGAGAATCTCACATCCTAACGAGTAATATATAATATGCAACAGATTTATACAAAAGAAAACTGTAATATACATACATCAATCAGAGTAACAAACCAATCATCGGCTTGGACAGTTATAACAATCTGATCTCACAAATGCTGGTAAAAATAATCAACCAATGCAATAGAAATAAAATATACGTTAATACTTCTTGGAGGCATCTAGCTCATTTCTTGAAGCTCCAAAGCATCCAAACTAAATGTGGAAAACATGTTCGGGCTGGCCTGAGCATTATAAGAACATAATGCCTGAATCAGTCTACTATACCGATGTGAGAAACACACATCGTATGGATTTCATTGTTATAAAAACCTTTCCAGAATAAAGGTATCTCGTAAGACCACACCGCACATAAACACGGATGTGTTTTTACCTTACGATGACCAAATCATTTCAGATAGAAAATCCCATGATATTATAATAATATCTAAGGCTTAAAATAACTATATAAAATAGTTGGAATGCTTGCATCTCAAGTTGCAGCATAGTAGGGCACAACTAAGTCCGTAAGGCACTTATTAAAGAATAGATTTCATCAATGACAAGGCTACTGAGGTACCGCCTGCCATAATACACCTCTAGAGAATGTATGGAGGGCCTCACATGGACCCCTGCCAACACAGGATCGGCCTACCCCTTACTGGATATTACCGAATATGTCATCATCTCGGTTGCTTGGCAACCTTTTCCTGAGAGCTCCCATGCACATATCAAATCCATAAATAGTTATCAAGAAGGGTGATGCCCATACCCTAATGGGTGCGACCTATATAGCCAGTTGTAAGGCATGAGGCCACGTTTTTCCTTTTTAGAAAATCCCACTTGGAATGGTAACATTGCCCTTAAAGCAACAATGCAATGTCTGCATTCATCCATACAAGTTGTTCAGGATATGAACAAACCAAAGACACTACTTCTATTACATCCTTTTAGGAATCATCCTCAAGATTAGTAACAAGCAGCCTTTGCACTTCAAAGAACCCATCTCGATTCCATCACCATCAAGATGTCTCTAATTCGAATGCATATACCGGTTCGAAGTTGTTTTCATATAATATATATGATTTAGGTCTCTTCGAACTGACAACGATAGTTTAAAAACCGACTAACTTTTGATAGTCAGTTATTTAACTGTCAAATAAAAAAACGATTCAACCGGAGATTTAATTCCATATGCAAACCAACACTGGTTAAGCACATAAGCAACCATTAAGCCTCTTTATTTAATCCTTTCATTAATTAAAACTACTTTGTAAATTCTTGTAATAAAATACTTTTACAACCATATATTCACAAATCTTTCTCTACTCTTTTCAATACTTCAAACAATATTGATATACTTTCTCAATTGCATAAGTTTATTTCCAAACTGTTTCACTTTAAATACATAGAAAACTTTTCCATATACTTATAATAACAATATAAGTATATTCACAAAGACACTACATTTCCAATACTTAAGAAATGTACCCATAGACTTATCTTAACAGTATTAGTATGTTCATGAATCTTAAGAAATGTTTCATTTCCAAAACCATATTTATTTAGGTTAAAACAAATGTCATTTAAAACATTGGTAACAATAAACCCAAAACACTTTTGTGTAAGTAAATGGATCGTATAGAAATTAGATCAAATATACTTACCACCACTTCCTAATTTCAAACAATACTATTCCTCGATTAAAAAATAGATTGGACAAGCTAGAAAACTAACATTGCCTTAACACACATTCTTAATTCTCAAGATAGAGATGAGTTTCCATTTCTTGGAATTTGGTGTTAAGTATGAAAAGAACACTTTCCATACCACCGTAATTTAAATTGATCATTTATAGAAAAATTTAAATTGATTATTTATAGAAATTTAATCTTATTCCATTTTACAAACTACTTTTCATAAAACTCTTATATTTATAAAATCCCTTTTTATTAAAATATCATTTATAAAACTTCTTTCTAAATCTGCAAATTTATTTATAACTCTTTTTTATAAAACTCCAAACATAATCATAAAACTTCATTTATAAATCTCTAAATATATATAATTATAAAACTCATTTTATAAACCCGTTGATTTTAAATCTCATATACTTTCCATAAACGATCATTTCATATATCCCTATAAATTCTTTACTGTGATTTATTATTTCAACTTATCAAAATGGAATCATATCCCTTTTACTAAATATCAACTATAAAGATATTCTTTTATTTATACAATACCGTTTATAAATCTCTCTTTTATTTATAAAATACCATTTATAAATCTATTCTTTTTATACAATATTTTATATAATAAATTTTACAAACACTTATTCCAAAATACTGCTATCTTCTTTTAAAAAACAAATCACTTTATTTTTAACATTTAAATTCTTCTTTATTTTCCTTTAAAATAAACAGTCATTTTTATATTAACTTTTCTCTAAAAATAAATACTTTATGAAATATTTTTAAAATATTTCCATATATATTAGAAAAGACAAATAAAAAGGTTGAAGTAAAATATAGAAGTTTAAAAACTATTTTTAAATAAAGTATCATAGAAAATTTTAAAAGATAGAATTAAAAATCATTTTCCGAATCAAAACCCATTTTCAAATCAAAACAACAAACCATTGTAGTTCAAAATACTATAATGAGGCCAATATCTACTATAACACTTAACCAATGTTATTACTGCCTTTATCACTAAAAAGGTTCAATATAACATATATTCATGTCATATACAATATGGTCAACTACCAACTTTTTTTGGCAAAGCCAGCCGGTTTTTATAGTGGACCGTCCACTTTTTTATTATAGCAAATAATAAAACAATACAAAGCAGGAGATAAGCGGGAAGCCTATCTACTAATACAAGGTTTTTAAAGTGGACCGACCACTATATCTAAACTAGATTATAGCACAGGAGTCGGGCAACACACCCGAACTACTAATACAAGCTGCACATGGCAGTCACAATCACCACGCAGGGTGAAAATTGAACAAACAAGTACAATGAACATTAACAAGTATCAAAGATACCAACATTGCATATAGCCTATGATAAACAACATCAACAGACAGGCCAAATTTGGCATAACAAAACATAACCTGAGACGCATGACCAACAGGGAAATTCGACCATTTGGTTTGAAGAATCCAGAACCAAACAATTGAACACCAGATTGCATAACAGTGATTGCATATACACCCAATTGCATACCAGACTTTCCCACCTCCAGCTACACACAACCTGAGATACTACCACCACCATGACAACCAGGCCCCCAAGGAAATCAACCAAGAACGAAAACACAGCAAATAGAAATCACCAACACCCACTCATCAACACAAGACGAACCACACATACACTTCACAACCCAGAACATCAAAAGCGACGAGTAAAACAGCCAACAAACACCAAATAAACAATCCCCAAACCACAACTGACCTGAAACACGAAGCACAACCAGCACGTCGTCGAAACGATCCACAGCCTTACTCCAACTCGCGAGAGAAGAGAGGCCTGCCTTTCGGAAGTGCGATAACATTCCAGATCCGTATGAACGTTGAGCGATTGACAAAGTTGGTGAAGTCGCGAAGGAGAGACAAGTCGCCTCGTTGAATTGAGGTAGAAGGAGCGATGTAGGAACTCAGCGAATATCAGAAATAGGACTAGCAAGGCGTTGCTTTGTTTTGCTTTGGAAGAAGACAGCGGAGATAGGTCGCCAGCGTTGCAGCAGATCGAAGATTGAAGGCAACCGGAGGATAACACGAAGAGCTTCTAAAACCACAACAGGAAAAGCTAGGGTTGGATGGGAAGAGAAGAAAGAGGAGGAAAAGGGTGACAGAACGAAGGAAGATACGAGAGAAAGGGATTAGAAGAGAAGAAATGGGAGGCGGCGCTTCAAACTCTAGTCCCCATTGGGATTATAGAAAGCTCTCCTCTTAAAATTTTGGGGCCATGAAAAACTTTGGGGCCATGGATACTTTGTATTCCATAGCGTTTGGTTAAGCCGGTTTTATAAGTGGCCGTGCACTATGTCTCATTATTGTGGCCGCTGGGTATCGAACCGGTGCCACTACAACACAATGTAGCAACTCCACTATGTCTTAACCACTGGACCACTAGAACTTGACAAAACTTTGGGGCCATGGATACTTTGTATTCCATAGCCTTTGGTTAAGCCGGTTTTATAAGTGGTCGTGCACTATGTCTCATTATTGTGGCCGCTGGGTATCGAACCGGTGCCACTACAACACAATGTAGCAACTCCACTATGTCTTAACCACTGGACCACTATAACTTGACATAAAATTCAATAGGTATATAATTGAAATTAAAAATAACAACGGCGAGAAATCTAAATTTCTCTACAAAATTTGCTATATTTCATTTAAATGTCATTCACTTTTTAAAGCGAAAATTTAATCTAATCAAACCAATAAATCATTCGAATATAAAACAGTAATTTATAACTATTATATGTCATTATAGTATTCAATCAGATGTGAGATAACTCATTGAAATTCCAGTTAACGCTTAGCATTTCGGTTTAATCTAAAATCAGACGACATTCGGTTTTAGGTCAAAATTACACTTGCTTCAAATTTTACGAAACCAGTTCAGCATATAGATGTCGCTCCTACGAGCGCAACGAAAAAGACCGTGTATCGATTGGACCGCGTAGATGTCGCTCCTACGAGCGCAACGAAAAAGATCGTGTCTCGATTGGACCGCGTAGATGTCGCTCCTACGAGTGCAACGAAAAAGACCGTGTCTCGATTGGACCGCGTATGGGAAAGTTATTCATTTTATAAGTTTGAGAATTCATTAATATAATTTATCGACTTAATTAACTATATAAATTACTCACTTAAACTAATCCCACTTCTTAATCCTTCTACCCAAACTCACTTCCCTCCTTGTAGACGATCTATACATGCACAATTGTGCACCCTCTTCTCTCCTCCCCCTCTCTCGATTCTCCATGTAACTAAGATCCAACTTCGCCAACGAACTCCACATCTAAGTCTCCACCTCCCTGACCTAACATCCTCCAGCTTGAACCTCGAGAACACATCGCGACTTGCTACAGTCGACTGGGGCATTGAAAATGTTACACCCACCAGGGAACAGCTGCAACCCATCGAATGATCATCGTCCCTTCATCTTGCCAACAGAAACCCAATCCACTCCCTGTTTTGCTTAATTCCTGTTTCATCTATTTCCGCCCCAATCAACACTAATCACAAACCCTAGTCACCATGGCTACATCCAAAACTGCTGCACTTCATCACCCATTGTCGAACGTCGCCATATGCACCTAGATTTGTAGATCTCATCCCCACGAACTCAAAGGTCTCAACTTTATAATTTTAGTGGTGTAGTTCATTTGATCTTGATTTTATATGTGGAAGAAGCTTACTTTTCTTTTACAAGTTTTATAAATGAAAAGAAAAGGAAAGGAATAAAATTCATTCCGTTGAATATTCATAATGTAGAATTTGGTTTATTCCATGATTTCCAGTACTACGCCGCACAACATTTCGTTCGCGTACGAACTGGGAACGACAATAAAAATGCGATCACACAGAACAATGCGACAAGATCACAAAAAAAATATACACTGCTTATCTTATTCTGTAAAAATTCATAAATATTATTTTTTCTATAAAATACGCCAAACAAAAATTTAAATATTTTCCAAATTAAAAATTATGGAAAAATCATATAAATTAAATTAAAAATACATCAATAAAAATCAAGTCGTTCTATTAAAAATTAATTTTCTTATTATTTATTAACTCTGAATTAAATTTGAATAAATTAAATATTCCCATATGAAACGTTAAAAGTTCCGGACTTTACATTCTTCCCTCCTCAAAAGAATTTCATCCCCAATATTCCCAAAGGAAGAAGAATGTCTTCACGCCCTTTGACCTATAAATCTCTTAACTAAAACGAGTTATTAAACTTTTAAAATCCCATATGTTACAGAAAAATTTCAAAGGCACCTTCTTTGCACGGCTCGATTGGAAAAACTACAACTTGCCACAATTGTCCCAAATCAACAAAAGAAAACAAAAGCCCAAAAGTGGCCTCCCATATCTAGGGCATAAAATCATCAACAGTAATATATACTTATTATATATCTTGTAGGGTGTGTATGTCATATAGCAAACACACTCGTTAAGTAATAAATATGTACCTATTTGTCAAGCAATCAAACTCTACTCATGAAACCAAAAACACCAAGCTAGCATTTGCTTTCACAACCTGAATCTAAGTTACAAATACCATCAAACCATATAACTTGCATTTCTAATGTCAAAAGCATATAGTTATATTAAAGCCCGAACGATATACAGATGCCATCCGTACGCAATATCAATTTCGATCACTCGCTCGATCACACGAATTTTACTTTTGAACTAGTATCGCTCACTCAACTTCCCCAGTGTGGACTTCGATTCGGTTCCTTGACTAGAAACCTCTGTTCTCCTTGCATAGCCATATACTATGAGAGAAAACTTCAGAATCTTATCAAAAATTCATATCAAGTGTTTGCCATCAAGAATCCAATGAAAAATCCTATCTCGAACCGGTGTAAACCTCCTTAAAATCATGTACTCGAATCTAGATCATAAATAATTATGCAAATAAAATGATCTACGTTCAACTTACGTGTTTATTCGATTGGTTTCTTAACAACACCAATTATTTTCATTTTAAATCACATTCATTTTTAACTATTGCATATTTCCTTTAATGCTATAATCATATGTGAACCATTTCATAAAACCATTACTTAAGTCTATTAACATTTTATAACTCAAGTTAATATTCGTATAATATTCTTGTAAAGCCTAGGAGTATATAAACAATATCAGATTTGTTCCACTTAACCAGGATGTTTAATAAATTTAGAAAATGTTTAACTTTCCATCTCCTCAAATTTATAAGTTACAAAAACTTATTTCTTAAAATTTCATGGAAACACTTAGCTTTTATTTCTCAATTAACTCGGATGATTTCGACTGTCCAAAATCGTCAAAAATTCCATTTCATTTTAACAAATGAAAATACCAAACAACACATCATAATGGGTGCACAAACTAAACTATCCTAAAGCATAGGATACATGCGTTCATATAATAACAGAACCGAAAACTTCAGAATTAAACACTCGGGTTTTATTTCAAAACATTTTGGAATGATAATATACATATCTTCTTTTGTATATCAAATCATACTTTCGAAATTTAAAACAAAATTCATTTTACCGAAACACTATGAAGTAAAATTACTATGGTGGCAATCCATCATTTAGAAACTCGAAAATGAACGTTGATGATGCTATAGTCATTAGCAGAATTATTTTCCAGCGATAGAAGTGAGTTAAGTGCTTTTTATCACTTTTCAAATTCCTTTAAAATATTTCTATTCATAAGTACTTTCAAATAATGCTATCGTTATTTTCCCCAAAACTTTGAAAAACAATTTTTCAAAAACACCGAGATTTAAGTTCAGAAATTCCAGCTTAAATCTTTTTTTATCTACAAACAATATTTGTAAACCATACTTATATAATTTCACTTTCTTATATATAAATATTTCACACTTTTATATCTTTGTTTAGATTGTAATAAACAACCCCTTATTAAAATTTAATTTAACCCAAAATTATCACCAAATGCCCTATAGTCAAACCATGAAACTAAATTCACAAGGTGTTTATTTCAATGTTCTTACAACTGCTATCTACCCAATCCATGTTATAAAAAGGTAAAACTGCACATAACTAGTTGAGCACAATTCAAAAATCAACAAACAATAGTCAATGCTCACTGACTAACTTAACACAACGAACCAAACAATAAATGATAATAATTTAATATTATTATTTTCTGACAAACAAACACTTCATAAATAACTATATCAATTTCTGAAAATTATTATTTTATATATATAATATAATCCTAGGTAAAATTATTTCATCTACCCATTTTCAAAACAATATTATGTCGGTTGCCTTGTTTAAGTGTTTAAAACCCCTGTCGATATAGTTGTACCTTCTGTGTCGACCTAAATTCAAAAACCACTCAATAGATAAATCAATACAATATAAAACATGTTTATAGCACTGATAAATATGCGCTCATATATATAATACACTTAACTCATTTTAAGGCATTACTAACCCTATCTCTAATGAGCCTACCCCACCAATGCCTATGTGTTTTCTCAACCTATGCTCTGATTCCACTTGTAACAACCCGCCTTTTCAACTCTCAAAATTCGACACTAATATATACACAGTATTCATGTACCGAACATCCAAGTGCTGGCAAGGCAACTTGTTGGGAAAAAAGAAAGAAAAGACATAACAGAATCTCACATCGTGTAACATCCTTAATTTTTGTTTAACATTATTCAAGAAATTTAATTGGATAGGTTAAATAGAATGATGTAGTGGGATATGGGGATGAGATTGGATAACTAAATAATTAATCAACTCAATAAGATTGTCCAAACTTAACATGAGTAGGAATCGATGAAATGGGTAAAATAGGAATAGATCCACCATTTAACCCTTAAACCCTCACGCTCTCATTCATTTCTCATTTTTCACACACATAAATCAATCTAAAGGAAGAGTATTGGCCTGCCATTACTAACAAGAATTAGAGGATGAAATCAAAACGGGAAACCAATGGATTCAAAAGCTTCATCAAATCTCAACTCAAACATCTAAATTAAGGTGAATAATAAGTAAACCATCTCTTTTATCTTTGGAATTGAATTCGACTATGGGTAATACCCGAATTTACCTTGATTGTTTTGCCTTGTTATGGATGTATGATCATTGCTTGGATAGAATAATGATTTATGGAAATTTTTATGAAATTATTTTAATGAGATTTAAGGGTAAAACCTAAGTTTTTTTTTGGCAAAGCCAGCGGGGTTAACTGGGCCCCTACCAGTTTTATTGCAACACAATAAAAGATACATTATTGAAAGAAAAGAAAACAGGTAAAGCAATGAAAACAACAAAAGTCAAGCCCAACCAAGAAGCAAATCATGAGGGTAAGCTCTTTTACTGTTCTTCAATTGGCAGTAGGTACCATATTTTACTTCATTCCACAACACTTCAATATTCTTTCTTTGGTTTTCAAAAACTATGGCATTCCTTTCTCTCCAAATCATAGTCATATAAATTTTCAAGCAAACTGCTAAAACCCTGCCTCCATCATTCCTCCACCTAGTGGCTTTATAAATAATATTCCAGTCAATACTTGAGTTAGTTGAATTGAGGTTAATCCCAGTAATTGAACTGATTCTAACCAACATGAAGTGTAAAGTAGGACAATCAAAAAAAATATGCTAAGAAGTTTCTTCATGCATATCACAAAACAGGCACTGTGATGAGCTGGCCAGACCATACTTGTTCAATACACTTCTAGTTAGTAAAGCCTGATTTATAACTTTCCACAACATCAAGTTATCTTTTGGAAATGAGTCACTTGTCCATATAACAGAGAACCATTTGGAAGCAGGCAAAGGAGCATTTGCAGTAACAAGATTGTAGACACCTCTAACAGAGTGTGGCTTCATATCCCAAACAACAGAATCAAATTGATTTGCAGGTAAGAAATTAAGTTGTATCTCACACCACAGCTGCCTTATCAACTGATTGCTATTATATGGCAACCCTATTTTTCCATCATGTATAAAATCATTTGCCCTTGCATCTTTGTGAATTCCAGACTGCAAAATCTGAGAATAATCACAAACTTTGGACAGAATCTGCCCTTTGCTAACCCATGGTTCATGCCACAAGCTTACATCAGTATTTGCATTAACAGGATATTGAATCATAGGCAGATAGACTTCTCTCTGCTTCAACATGTTTCTCCAAGTCGAACTGCAATTATGTGGTATGTCCATACACCAAAAATTGTTATTCTTTATGTTGTATTGCCAAGTCCAGATAACCCATAAACTGCCTCTCTTGTTAATGAGATCATTAAAATGTTTACTTATTGATGCATTATTCCACTTCTTGACATCAATTACTCCAAGCCCTCCCAGTCTCATGGAAGTTTCAAATTTGGAAAATGAACAGGGGATCAGCTTCCTATTGTGTATACTACCAGTCCAAAAAAATCTATTCATGGCAGACCTAACAAGATGCAAAAGTTTGACAGGAAGAATCAGAGTACGTGCCCAGTAGACAAGAGAGGAAAAAACAATAGATTTAATCAGCACTAATCTACCACTCTGAGTCAAGTACCTATTAGCCCAAGCAGACATAACATAAGTAATTTTGTTGTATAGGGGTAAACAGTCAGCTGTTGTAATTCTTTTTGAAATTAAGGGAAGACCAAGATACCTCATGTCAGTGTCCATACAAGAGAAACCTATATGTTAATGTAATGCAGCAACTTCTACTTCACTAACACCAGCAAGTAACATAGAAGATTTAGTTTGATTAATTGAAAGTCCAGTTATACAGTGAAAAGATTTCAATGCTTGAATTAAACCATTCAAGGAAGGCAACTCAGGTTTGGGAAACAACATAACATCATCAGCAAACATAATAGAAGTTATTTGATGTTGAGAGCACTTTGGGTGGAACTTAATTATCTTCTGTTCGTATCTTGTTCTAAGACTAACAGTAAAAACTTCCATAACCAACAAAAATAAGTATGAAGAAATCGGGTCACCTTGTCGAATGCCTTTACTACTTCTGAAATTACTCACAGGCCTGCCATTTAAAACAATAGAGAAAGAGGGTGTGGAGATGCACACATAAATCCAAGGGACAATTTTTTTGGGAAAACCCATTACGGCCATAATCCTAACAACAAAGGCCCAGTGAATAGAATCATAAGCCTTGGATATATCAATTTTTAGAGCAGCGGCAGGGGGCACCTTAGATCTACCATAACCTTTTAATAATTCCTGGGCAAGGAGGACATTATCAAGAATACTCCTAGAAGGTATAAAGGCAGCTTGATTACTGGATACAACAGTGGGCAGAACACTGACAAGACGAGTTGCAAGAATTTTAGAGATACATTTGTAAACCATATTACAACATGATATAGGCCTAAAGGAGGAGACACTAGTAGGTGGATTGACTTTGGGTATAAGAGCAATATTAGTGCAATTGACTTCCCCAAGTAACTTGCATTTGGAAAAGAAATTGTGAATTGCTTTACAGAACTCACCACCTAGCACACTCCAAGTAGAGATAAAGAATGTCACATTTAGACCATCAGGCCCACCAGAAGATTGCTGATTCATGGAGAAGAGAGTTATCTTTATTTCCTCATCAGTAACTGGCCTAATAAGGGAGGCAGCTTCCTGGATTGAAATGCTAGGCAGAGCAAGTGTTGAAATTTGGTCAAGATCAGGTGTAAAACCATTAGGGTTACCAAGCAGATTAGAGAAGTAATCTATAAATGCCTTATCAACAGAATCTGCAGTGGAAAATAGTGAACCATGTTCATCAAATATACAAAATATATTTTCTCTTGCATGCTTAACCTTTAGGGATTCATGATAGAACTTAGTGTTTTTGTCTCCTTCATCTATCCATCTTTTATGCAGTTGTTGCCTCTTCATGCTTGCTTCCAAGTAGAGGGCATTGTTGACCTCCTTGAATAGTTTGCCTTCTTCTGCAGCAGCAAGAACATCAAGAGGATGCTCCATCATGTAGTGTTGTTGAATCTTCAGTTGTTCCTTTAGTGTAGTTGACAGCAGGCAACCAAAACCAAAAGTGGAAGAAGCCCACAGTTTGATCTCCTGTTTGATACTTTTTAACTTCCTACAAAACTTATACATTGGATTACCATAACAAGAAAATTCAGAGTTGACTTTAGAAACTAAAACAAGAAAGTGTTCATGTTTAACCCAAGCATTAAAAAATTTAAAACTTCTCTTTTCCTTTCTAAAATGGTGACCAAAAGATAAAATTAATGGGGAGTGATCAGACATTATGGGTTGAGGAAGGAAAACAGATAGGGAAGGCCATTGTAGTTGACAGATAGGTAAAACCTAAGTTTTTAATCTCCAATCGATTTGATTTTCTGATATATTGAGTAAAAAATTATTTTGGAGATGGTTTTTTAATTTCATAATGTTTCAAATTAAATTGAATATTTTATGAGTTTCCTACGTTGGAAATAGGACATATTTCGGGTTTTAATTATTAAAAATAATTAAATATTGATTTTGGCATTAAAATTTTTATATAATAAAAAATATGATAATTCTGAATTCTTGTGATTTTTGGGGATTTTTTCCATGTGTTTATGATTATTATGAATTCATTATGTAAGAAAAGCATTTACTTCTATAATTAATTAAGGATATTAATTAATTAAATGGGTAAATGATTTTGGGAAGGTAAACATGATTTTAATAAATTATTAAAAAAATGTGAAGTTTTATTATCAACCAATCATATCTTGATAAACAATTGTAGTAGGTAAAAAGAATTTACCTTAAAAAGGAAGAAAGCGGGTTTCATGATAATTACCACTATGCCATCGACATGCAGCATCCTCATACCATCCATCATCGATAATAGGCGACATTATGGTGAAGGGCGGCATCGAACAATGTATGAGATACTTATGCTATAAGTATGTGATGCATTGGATCATGCATTCGGCATCGTCATTATAAGAATAACGCTTCTCGTGGTAATGTGAATCATTAATGGTGCAAGTCATCAATATCGACATTATTTCTTCTGTCGCATAATAGCCGAAGTAATAATGCCACTGCTTATCAATGTCTGCATCCTATAATTTTATATTCAACAACCTTGCCAGGCGGCATGGATGCCACATTTCTTCTATGTCGCTACTAAGTCTTTATAGGCCGAGCCGGCATGTTTATATATAAACCTTAAAGTATGTTTTAAAAGGCGAGATTGCCATATCATATGTATGATGACGACCTCTTTTTCGACATAAAGTTTTATACTTAAAAGAATTTAAGTTTTTATTTTCTAACCTTGGATAGAGGTTCGACGTTGAATAGTGCGACACGAATGCCGCATATCATTTGTATTAACGACGATGAGCTATAAGTTTTATTCCGGCATTAATTGGGGATATCTATGCTACATATTTCTATAAGTCATAAAAATAAATAATCAATATTGTTCATTAGGGATACCAATGTAGATTAACTTTGACATGCTATATGCTTTATAAAATTGACATTGTCCATTGGGGATACCAATGTATATCATATTGACACCATTTTTTACATTTTGACATTAGTCATTGGGGATACCAATGTATTCTATTTTATAATTTCAACATTAATCATTAGGGATGCCAATACATATCATTTTGAGATGTTATAAGTTTAAGGGGTATACAACCTAATTGGAAACACCAATAGACATAGGTTGAACATTTGGGTTAAACATGAATTGAATTGATAAGTGATGGGTTCATGGTTATCCTAGGAAAACTATGAGATGTATGATGGATATACCACATCATGCATAAGATAGATAGTCTCTATATGTTTAACGAAGGGTTCTGTAACAACCCTCATATTTTACCATTATATATTTAAACGTTTTATTTAAATATAGCATCGTTTGTTGAATTTAAAGTCTGAAATGTGACTTTTTGTAAACAGTCGAATCCGGACTCGAGACCACTTTCATTGAGTTCAAAACAACGTTTTCAACTTTTTGAGTATAAACATTGATATGTTTGGAGTTGATTAGGATTTTGGAATTTTGTTTGGGCTTTGGTTTGTGTTCTAGCCCACTAACCCAATAAGAGAACCCAAACCTTCTACCGAATACCTCCCACTCCACTTCTCTTCATTCATTCCATTATTCCTAACACTCAAGCCCTAAGGGAAAAATGGGGGAAAAGAGGGGAAATCAAAATTCCTAAGCCCTAGATTCTTAGGAAATTCAAATTCAAGTTCTAAAATCAAAGAGAAGCTTAGGTAAGCATGCTCTCCATCTTCTCTATCTCAATTCCTCTTCAATTCTTGATTTTTCCTATAACCTAACTTGGGAATTTTTTTGCATTTGATCATAGATTGAAGGTTCTTGAAGTGAAGTTGAAGAGAGATTGATCTTGCTTTGTTTTAGAGCCTCCCATTCCTTGTTTTTGAATTTAAAGGTGAGTTCTTGAACTCACATCTATGTCTATAGCTTTCATTGTTGTTAGGTATGAATTCCTAACATCTATTTCATGTTCAATTGCTTTTGAATTGAGTTGGTTTGGTGAATTTTCCAATTTTGGTATTTTGAAGTCAAAATCTATGAAAATCCTACTATGGATGTTTGGATATGTTGTTTGGAGTGTATCGAAGAGCCTATAGGGCTGGGTTGTCGCTTGGCATAAATCCCTAGCCACCGTCGCTCATTCGATCGCTTGCGAGTTGATTTGGCCATCAATGGCCTAGGCAAATTTTGCCCTGAGCTTCAGCTCAGACGTCTGGTAAAATGCTCAGACGTCTAAGGCAAAGGAATAAAAATTCCAGACATACAACTTAAACGTCTGAGGTTATTCCCAGATGTCTGGGCGATCTGGAAGAAAATTTCTGTGACACCCCACCTCTATACCCACGCTAACCAAGAACACTACGATGTAGTGCTGTCAATTAGCACGGAGAATAAGGCTGTTGAGGAGCGACCATCCGTGTAACTTCTTTGTGCGAGCACCGATATGTCAGATAGAATAGAATGCATATCTTTTAAAGAGGAAATCCAACATACCGATACAAACACAAAGCTATCACACGGTGGCTATATATAATCTTCGGAAACAAATATAGAAATAAACATAACACAAATCAGTCTCAGACAATTCATATCACAAAGGCGGAAATAGATATGAATATATAACACACATGAAAGTGTTCATCAGAGTAGTGGTCAAGTAAGATCCACAATAACACAAAAGAATAGATACAAGTGCAAGACAATAGAATAGGTATACATCAAGGAGTCTAATCTCAAATGTATACAACAAAAAAAACTACTAAACTAGAGTAGTTAGCCAAAAGTCAGATGATGGCTCCAGATAAGAAGTCATGAGGAAGCACTTGTAAATCTCAGTCTGACCCGAGTATTATTTAAGAAGAAAATAATAAACGGATCAGTCTAGCTATAAATATCAGATAAAGTGATATAGAATAAGAGGTATGACAAAAACGTATCATAACCATAATACCATACTGTGATAAGTACGTGATTGAAAATCAACAAGAGATTAATCAATATCACAAGAATCTTCTCAAAGATTAAAAAGAATGTCATATTCTCTATTTAATTCACCAAGCCACAATAAATGACATACATATCAATGCCCATCGTAAATGCTGGTGAAACATAAATTCCAGAAATCAATATCCAGAAATCAAATAATCCGAAGCAACGACGTCGTACAGCGTAACGTCCGATGATCCAGAGACAAAAATAAATAGGAACAACGACGTCGTACAGCGTAACGTCCGATGAACCAAAGCACAAATAAAAGGAACAACGATGTCGTACAGCGTAACATCCGGTGAACCAAAGCATAGGAAAATGGAACAACGACGTCGTACAGCGTAACGTCCGATGAACCAAAACACAATAAAAAAGAAAAGGAACAACGATGTCGTACAGCGTAACATCCGATGAACCAACACGTAGCGAAATGGAACAACGACGTCGTACAGCGTAACGTCCGATGAACCAAATCACCATAAAAAGAAAAGGAACAACGATGTCGTACAGCGTAACATCCGATGAACCAACACGTAGCGAAATGGAACAACGACGTCGTACAGCGTAACGTCCGATGAACCAAATCACCATAAAAAGAAAAGGAACAACGACGTCGTACAGCGTAACGTCCGATGAACCAAAACACAGTAAAATGGAACAACGACGTCGTACAGCGTAACGTCCGATGAACCAAATCACGATAAACGGAACAACGACGTCGTACAGCGTAACGTCCGATGGACCGAATTAAAGAGACATCGCACATTGCTAGTCTAAATCACAAGAATGATCGTCATGATCATAAGGAAGTGTCAATTACACCAAGCTAGTAAATATATGAGTTTAGCTTCATGTCCCATAACCACTTGCTTAACTTAAATATTTACGAACAAGCTGTAAATCTTCACTAGGAAATTGTCACGAAAAGGGTTCAATCGAACAAGTCCAAGAGCTAACCGACGAAGTGAACGCAAGCGTTTCATACCACTCGTTTTACTAAGTCGTTTAAGTCGATTTCTCATTCGAGTGAAGTAAAGGCTTATATATATTAGTAGATTGGAAATTGGTTTGAGAAAACGAACTTTTGATATTAAAAATAGTGTTGAAATCGATTTGATGAAAGAGTTTTGATATTTACTACTAGTATTAAAACCTTCATATCTTTAAAGTGACAAGTCATAAAACGATTGTTGGAACAATCTATCACAAAAATTCACATTCGGAGACGTGAATAAAATCCAAGGAAATCAGCTCAAAATGCATCAAAGTGGAAGTTCTGATGAATGCTTTTCAGATAAGATTGCCTACGCAGAGTAATACGGGGTTCGACCTGCCCGGTCAGGTCGCGGGGGTCCAGGGGGCAGCGCCCACGGCGGGGTGCGGGGCAGCGCCCCATCAAAACGGTACGACTTAGTGAAGACAAGCGACCTAAGTTTAAAAAGGCGGGCGACTTAACAAAGTGGCCGATAATAAATGATAACAACAAAAAGGGAATCAACCCGACTTGATTAGAGTTGGATATTCAAGTTAAAAAAGCAAATAGGCAAAACACAGCAGATTCAGACGTCTGAGATCAAGAATTCAGACGTCTGAATCTGGAAAATAAACTATTTTCCAGAACAGAATTCAGACGTCTGAATCCTAGATTTCAGACGTCTGAAATAGGCACTTTTTAGCCTATTCCTTTTCTGGCCCAAAACGAACCAATTCAGACGTCTGAAATTTCGATTCAGACGTCTGAATGCTGGGAGAAGAAAATTCCCAGTATTCCATTCAGACGTCTGAACCATACGTTCAGACGGCTGAAACTGTTATTCAGGGCATTCCCTGAACCTAGGCCAAAAATGGCCAAACGACATCGATAACGATCGGTCGAGCAACAACGACTCAGGAATTGCACAAGGATAAGTGTTAGGAATTCATACCTAACAATCGAAGATAATTATTGACTTAGATGTGAGATAAAAATCTCACCTTTGAACCCAAATCAATGAAGAAGAAGCTTGAAAGCAATGGCAATGGCAATCACTCTTCAATTCCAACACAACAAGCTTGAATCAAAGCTTAAAAGAAGAACATTCCCAAAGTTAGGTTTAGGAATAAACTGAAATTGAAGAGGAGAAGAAGAAGGAGATGCTTACCAATGGGTTCTCTTCGAATTTGGAGCAAGGACTTGAGTTTGCAAGAGGAACTAGGGTTTGGAATTTCTAATTTCCCATCTCTCCCACCATTTTTGCTTTAGAACTGAGCAAGAGGAGGAAGTGAGAGTGAATGGGGAGGGATGGTTCAGTTTGGGGTTTAAGTTGGCAAAGGGGCTGAACCAAAAAACCAAACCCAAAGTGAAAATGGTCAAATTTTGACTAGCTCCAAACATATCGAAGCTTACACTCAAAAAGATCGCAAACGACATTTTGAACTCAATGGAGGTGGTCTCGAGTCCCAATTCGACTGTTTGCAAAAAGTAGCTTTTCGGACCAAAATCCGACGAACGATGAAATATTTAAATATAAAGTCGATAAATATGCGGGTTGTTACAATTTCCATACTCTTAGGTCAGACGTTTGGGAAAACCACCAGACGTCTGACGCTGTTAAATTCAGCCAAATTGCCTATTTTTTAGTGGATTTCCGTTTTATTGATTTTTTTTAATCTGGTTAGTTATTGTCATTTATTATCGACTTTGATGACTTCTTTTCTGGATTTTTGGGAATATCCATTTGATGGATTGGATATCGATTTTCATGGTTTTAATTCATGTCGTCGAATGTGAATTTTTTGTGATAGATTGTTTTTACAATCGTTTCTATGATTTGTCACTTTAAAATACAAAGGTTTCTATACTAGTAGTAAATACACAAACTCTTTCACAAAAATGATTTCAACATTTACTTTTAATACAAAGCTCATTTTTAAAACCATTTTCCAATCTATTAGTATATACAAACCTTTACCTCATTCGTACGAGAAATCCAATTAAACGACTTAGCAAAACAGGTGGTATAAAACGCTTGTGTTTACTTCGTCTGTTAATTCTTAGACTTGTTCGATTGAAATCTTGTGACAATTTTCGAGTGGAAATCTACAATTTGTTCGTAAATATTTAAGTTAAGCCAGTGGTTATGGGATATAAAGCTAAACTCATCTATTTACTAGCTTGATGTAATTTACACTTATTGATCTATGACGATCATTTTGAGGTTTAGACTAGTGATATGCGATGTCTCATTGTCTGCGTGGGGGACTGTACCCCGTTCTGTTGAGCTTTGTCTCATTTTTTGTAGGCTAACGACCTATGGGTTTTATGGAGTTCGGTTCATCGGGCATATCGTTGTACTACGTCGTTGTTCCGGATTATGTGAGTTTCAGGTTCCTCGGGCGTACCGTTGTACTAAGTCATTGCGCCAGCTCTATGGGTTAGCAACCCATGGGATAGCGTCCCGTTTGTGATACATGTGTTGGTGAGTTTTCATGGTCCCATTTGTGATAGGCCTCTCCCTTCTTTTTGTGATTTCTGGATTTCTAATTGATGATTTTGGAATTTGTGTTTCACCAATATTTGTGATTTGCTTAGATAAGCTTTATCAATAATTGTGACTTGGTGAATAAAATAAAGAATATGACTTTCTTTTTGGTGTTTGAGAAAATTTGAGGTATTGTATGATTTTTGTTGTTATCATATATATTTTTGTCATATCTCTTATCCTATCTCATCTTACATGATAATTCTAGCTAGACTGATCTGTTTATTATTTTTCTTCTTAAATAATACTCGGGTCAGACCGAGGTGTTTCAGGTGCTTCCACTTGACTTCTTAGCAGGGATTAGCTTTTGACTTTTGGCTAACTACTTTAGATTAGTAGTTTTTGTTATTATACATTCGAGATGGAGACTCCTTGATGTTTAATTATTCTTTTATCTAGCACTTGTATCTATTCTTTTGTGATGTAGTGGATCTTGTATGACCACTACTTTGATGTTCACTTCTATGTGTTATATTCATATCTGTTTCCGCCTTAGTGATATGAATATCTGTGACTGATTTTGTGTTATGCTTATTTTATATTTGTTTCCGAAGGCCACATAGCCATTGAGTAGTAGCTTTGATTTTGTATTTGATATGTCATATCTCCTCTTGAAATGAAATGCATGACCTACTATCTGACATATCGGTACTCGCACAAAGCAATTACACAGATGGTCACTCCTCAACAGCCTTATTCTTCATGCTAGTCGACGACATTACCCCATAGTGTTCTTGGCTAGTGTGAGTATAGAGGTGGGGTATCAAAGGTTCAAAGTTATCTCAGGAAAATTATGGGATGTGTGATGGATAGTCCACACCATTTTAGATAAATGAAATATTTGAGCTGGATATTCCACATAACTTTGATAATGAAAGCATGCATGATGGGTAGTCCATATTGGAGGGGATAGATTATGCATAAAAATGTTTGTTTGTGAGAAGGGTAGTCCACTAAGTACCAAACGAGTAGTCAATGGGAATTAAAAGAGATGGTCAGATGAAATTAAGACGGATAGTCTAATAAATTGAGATGGGTAGTCCAGTATATGTTACATGACTGCAAATGCTTATTTTCTATGTTTTAACCATTGTGGATGTAGGAGAAAAGTATATAGTTAATGTGTTTTGGTTAAGATCCTAGTGAGGAGAAAACCCGTTCTTCTTAGCGACGTGGTCTCACTAAATATCTATTTTTGGTTCGAGATGGTAGGTTATTATTCACACCAGACTATTTGTCTTACCCAAAATTTTTGTTTTTCCCCTTAAACTCTCGGGTACTCATTTGAGTAGGTCAAGAGTAAGGGTTCTCAGGTTTTCCAATTAGACGAATAAGTTTCCAAAGACGTGTAGGAGGCATATTGCTAAAGTAGTAGTTTCCATTTTATCCACTGTGTTGTTTTGGATGTAATGGCAAGTTGAATAATTCCTAAGTATTAGACTTTGATCAACCAAGGAGGCATTTTAAACGTCGCTCTTGGAGTATTTGTAATAATTATATTTTCTCTGAATGTGGGATTGCGAATGGGATTATGTAATGAATATGAAATATTATTTATTAAATGAAATGTGAAATTGTGTTATTGAATGGTGTTTAAAAACTTTCATATTCTTGTGCTTCTGATGTTACCAATATGATTAACATAGCCGCATTTTTTCATCAGAAATTAACATTATGGACGACTGCAGCATCTGTAGCATTTAGTTTTGGGCCTTAAGATGGAGGATGTTACAAATCGTGACAAGTAATATGTAATATACAACAGATCTTTATAAAAGAAAACTGTAATATACGTACATCAATCAGAGTAACTAACCAATCATCAGTCTAGACAGTTATAACAACCTATCCTCACAAATGCTGATAAATATAAATAACCAATGCAGCGGAAATAAAATATACATGAATGCAATTTGGAAGCATCCAACTCATCTGTTGACGCTCCAAAGCATCCAAACTAAATCTAGAAAATATGCTCAGTTTGACCCCAGCATTATAAGAAAATAATGCCCGGATTAGTATGGTAAACCAACGTGAGAAACACACATCATATAGATTTGATGTTATAAAAACCTGTCCATAGTAAAGGTGTCTTGTAAGACCACATCGCACATAAACACGGACGTGTTTTTACCTTACAATAACCAAATTATTTCAAATAGAAAATCCCATGATATTATAATAATGTCTAGGGTGCGATCCATATATTATAATAGAAACCCCTTACTGGATATTACCGAATATGTCATCATCCCAGTTGCTTGGCAACCTTTTCCTGAGATCTCTCATGCACATACCAAATCCATAAATGATGATCAAAAAGGGTGATGCCCACACCCTAATGGGTTCGACCCACATAGCCTTGCCGCATATCCCTTGTTTTAGTCATTCCTAGTTGTAAGTCTTGAGGCCATGTTTTTCCTTTTTAGAAAATCTCACTTGGAATGCTAACACTGCTATCTAAGCAACAATGCAATGCCTGCATTTACCCATACAAGTTGTTCGGGATATGAACAAACAAAAGGCACTACTTATACTACATCCTTTTTGAAATCACCCTCAGGATTAGTAGCAAGCAACCCTTACACTTCAAAGAACTCCATGTCGATTCCATCATCTTCAAAATGTCTCCAATTCGAACGCTTATGCTGGTTCGAAGTTTTTTCGGATAACATTTTCCGGTCTCTCCGAACTGACAATGACGGTTTGAAAAATTGGCCAACATTTGATAGTCGGTTGTTTAATTATTAAACAAATAAATAAACAATTCAACCAGAGATTTAATTCCACATGGAAACCAACACCGGTTAAGCATATGAGCAACTGCTAAGCCTCTTTAATTAATCCTTTCACTAATTAAAACCACTTTGTAAATTCTTGTATTAAAATACTTTTACAAAGATATATTCACAAACACTTATCTACTGTTTTAAATACTTGAAACGATATTGATATACTTACCTCAACAATTTAAGTATATTCACAAAACACTACATTTCCAATACTTAGGATGTACCCATATACATATCTCGACGGTATAAATATATTCACAAATCTTAAGAAAGATATCATTTCCAAAACCATATTTATTTAGGTTAAAACAAATGTCATGTAAAACTTGGGTAACAATAAACCCAAAACAATTTTGGTGTAAGTAAATGGATCGTACAAAAATTAGATCAAATATTCTTACCACCACTTCCCAATTTCAAGCAGTACTATCCCTCGATTAACAATGGGATCAGATACGTTAGAAAACTAACCTTGCCTCGATACACATTCTTAATTCTCAAGATAGATATGAGTTTCCATACCTCATAATTTGGTGTTAAGTATGAAAAGAACACTTCCCTTGCCACCTAATTTAAATTGATCATTTATGGAAACCAAATCTCATTCTATTTTACAAAACTACTTTTTATAAAACTCTTATATTTATTAAATCCCTTTTTATCAAAATATCATTTATAAAACTCCTTTATAAACACCCAAATATATTTATACCACTTCTTATAAAACTTGAAATTTACTTATAAAACTCCAAGCATAATCATAAAAATTCTTTCATAAATCTCTAAATATATATAATTATAAAACCGCTTTTATAAACCTCTTGATTTTAAATCTCATATACTTATTTCAAATCTTTGGTTTCAAATAGGAATAAACACTTTCCATAAATTATTATTTCATATATCCCTATAAATTCTCAAATGTGATTTATTGTTCCAATTTATGAAAATGGAATCATTTCCCTTTTACCAAATATCAATTATAAATCTATTCTTTTATTTATGCAATACCATATATAAATTTCTCTTTTATCTAAAAATAGCATTTATAAATCTACCCTTTTATACAATATTTTATATAACACATTTTAGAAATATTCATTCCAAAATACTGCTATCTTCTTTTAAAAACAAAATCATTTTATTTTAAACACTCCTTTAAAATAAATAGTCATTTTTATAATAACTTTTCTATAAAAATAAATACTTTATGAAATACTTTTAAAACATTTCCATATATTTTAGAAAAGACAAATAAAAATGTTGAAGTAAAATATAGAAGTTCAAAAACTATTTTTAAATAAAATATCTTAGAAAATCAGGTTTAAAAATCATTTTCTGAATCAAAAACCATTTTCAAACCAAAATAACAAACATAATATTTTAAAATATTATAACGAGGCCAATAGCTACTATAGCACTTAAACGATGCTATTACTACCTTTATCACTAAAAAGGTTCAACTTTTAACATACATCAATGTCATATCCAATATGACCAACTATCAACTTTTAGCATTCAGCAATTTATATAATAGGTATATAACTAAAATTAAAATCACAACGGCGAGAAATCCAGATTTCTCTACAAAATTCCCTATATTTCATTTTAAATGTCATTTGCTTTTTAAAACGAAAATTTAACCTAACCAAACCAATAAATCATTCAAACACAAAATAGTAGTTTATAACTATTATATCTATATATAATATGAAAACATCAATTTGAAGCTTTTAAAATTACCAAAATATCCAAGTGAATGTATAGTTTGTGATATGGATTTTTTGGTCATTTTATTTGTTCGGTTCTTACGCAATATACGTGTTTCCTCCCCTGCCTTCCTATCACATTTATTTTTTATTTTTATGAAAACAAAAGGCTTCTTCGAAAAGGTCAAAGTCTTATTAGAAATCATAATTGCTCATTGACAATTTGGTGGAGCATCCTAATCATTTTAAAATGAAAAAACTTCATCAAGTATCTCTGAAATAATTAAGGATTACATTTGAAAATTTGAATCATATATTCTAATTCCATTTGATTGGAAATGACCCAGTTCTTAAATAAAAAAATTCAAAGAATGAATAGGTGGCCATGGTGGGAGAGATGAGCGATTCAGATTTGCAGATGTGGCTAACACAACGGTGAAGCCCAAAATTTTTTAGATTTGATCTAAGCAAGCTTTTGTATACGTGAGTTGCCTGCTACGTTCACCTCTCTTTTTATTCAAAGGTCAAAGTATTAGTATAACTTTTGTTAAAAAGGGATAAGTAATTTGTATAGGAACCATTTTGGAATATGCTATATTTTATAACCGAAGGTAATCATTTTTTGTTCCATTAATGTTTCACTATAGGATATTGAAGCAATTACACTTTGAAAAATTATTAAAAAGAGCATAATCTATGAAAACATTGATTTTTGGGAACAATAGATATTGCTGTTCTAGTGACCACATTTGGAATGAGATAATATTCTATTTCCATCTGAATCATAGAAAGTTTATTTTATGTCATACATATATATATACACTATAATGGTTTATATGTACTATTGCAAGGTTGACCTCTTACTATATTACATTTTGTTCTGTACGCTTTATGTTTAACCATGTCATTAACACAAGCATGGTTGTCCAGTCATTAGAACATTTAACCTATAATTGTTAATGTAATATTGTACAAAAGTTTAATATGTAATGGATAAATCATTGCAAATGATATCACTAAATTTCTAGCAACAATTATTTATAGTTGTATGTACTTGAACCAATGCTATTGGTTTAAATAAGAAGATAGACTGTATTATATTCATATTAGTCATAGATATAATAGTAAAAAAATCGAGATATGTGTATATACATATAAAGTGTTATGAATCAACTTATATAATTTTATTTATATGAAATACCTCAAGTGAAGGTGGATTTTCCCACATTTACTTAAAGGAATTAATGATGTAACCCTCATTACTTAAACATTAAAATTGCTTATATTTTTTTAACATATATTAACTTATGATCAAATTTGAAACAATGGTTTTTGCCGAATACATTGAACAGTTAACAATCATATATTAAATCTCTTGGTTATGACAAATATCCCTCAAACATGGTTTTTTACTTTACCATTTATATCCTTTTAGTTATTGATGCCACTCTCAAGTTCGAATAAAAGAGGAGAGAAAGCAACCAATAAAAAATGGTATATTGCTTGCTATGTATACATTCATATTAGTTCACTATAGGTTGTGTTTTTCATGTCTTGGTAGACATTCCAATTAAAAAATATTGTGTCCAATATAAAGTCTCCTTTTGGTATTTACAAAATAACCAAATTTATGTATACGCTGAACGTATCGAGGTTTGTCTGCGTCCGTACGTAATATTTTGCACTAAACAAAAGTTAACACGCATTTTTTTGTACACGTCCAATAGACGTGCCATACATACTGATCATTATAATATTCAATCAAGTGTGGGATACGCCGAAATTCTAGTTGACGCTTAGACATTCCGGTTTGATCTAAAATCAAATGACATTCGATTTTAGCTCAAAATTTTACTTGCTCCTAATTTTATGAAACCAGTTCCAACACGTAGATACCGCTCCTACGAGCACAACGTAAAAGATTGCGCCTCAATTGGACCTCATATGAGAAAGTTATTCATTTTATAACTGAGAATTAATTAATATAGCTTATTCACTTAATTAACTTTATAAATTAACACTTAAACCAATCCCATTTCCTAATCCTTCTTTCCAAACTCTCTTCCCTCCCCGGATACGATCTATATACGCATAATTGTGCACCCTTTCCCTTCTCCTTCTCTCTCTCTCTTGATTCTCCATGAAACCAAGATCAAACTTCACTTTCGAACTCCATATATAAGTATCCACCTCCTCAACTTAACGTCCTCCAGCTTGAAACCCTAGAACACATCGCGACTTGCTATAGTTGACCCCGGCATTAAAAATGTCGCACCCACCAAGTAATAGCCGCAACCCACCAAATGATCATCGTCCCTTCGTCTCGCTAAGAGAAACCCAAATCTACTCCCCGTTTCGCCTAATTCCCTCCTAATCAACACCAATCGCAAACCCTAGTTACCATAGCCATGTCCAAAGTAGTTTCACTCCACTATACATTGTCGAACGCCACCATATGCACCTAGATTTGTAGATCTGATCCCTTCGAACTCAAAGATCTCAACTTTATAAATTTTAATGGTGTAATTCATTTGATTTTGACTTTATAAGTGGAAGAAGCTTACTTTTCTTTTACTGGAAATTTTGAAAATGAAAAGAGAAAGAAAGAAAAGTCAGAGTGTTGAATATTCACAATTGGAGTTTGGTTTATTCCATGATTTGCGGTACTACGCCGCATAGCATTTCGTTCGCGTATGAACCACGAATCATAAAAGAAAAATATGATCATGCACAACAATGCGACATGATCATAAAACAATAATAGTATATACTGGTTTTCTTATTCTATAAAAGTTTGAAAATACCATCGTTTGCTGTAAAATACGTCAAACGACAATTTAAATATTTTTCAAATTAAGTTATCATGGAAAAACCATATAAATTAAATTAAAAATACGTCAATAAAAATCAAGTTGTTTTATAAAAAAATTAATTTTCTTATTATTAACTTCGAATCAAATTTGAATATTTAAATAAATTAAATATTATCATTCGAAACGTTAAAAATTATGGGTCGTTACAATGTATCCAAATAGGACAAAAGAGAGTCAAACTGGAATAACATGGATTAGATCTAGAGATTTAGAAAGCTAAAAAGGTAAGTGAGAGATTATATATTTTTATGTAATATTGGATTTATATCGTTGTAAATCTATTCATGTGTGCTTGAAATGTAAATTGGAGTTGTAGCTAAATTTTATAAATGAACTAAATTTTCAAATCTACGTACGTATTCAGTGATTGATAACTTGTATATTGCATGTATGTAAATTTGGAAAATGTTGGGTATTAATAGTCCTTGAATTTAGTATTGAGTAGTAGTTGTCTTGAAACTTATAAAATATGTGATAGTTCAAGATTTGTAAGTTTAAGATGGCTTTTGTGAGTAAAAATGTAAATTGAGTTATCACAATAAATTATAGGGATATAAGTAGTATTTTAATTCATGGGAATATAGGGTGCTGTAATGTGAATTTCTATAGATTGTTAAGTTCAAATTTATAGATAAAAGTATAACATCTGAAATAATAAGGAATACACCTAAAATGAAATAGATGTATAAAATATAGATATTTATTGTATTTGGTACTGTCTATTTCAATAACTAGGAAAAAGATAGTTCCTTGTAATCCCAAACTAACAAAAAATTTCCTTTTTAAATAAGATATAGAATTCACACTATTAACCATTCCACTTGGGAGAGATGAAATTTCAATGCATTAAAATACAGAAATCCCTAACGGTAAATTAAAGAATTATAAATATGATAAAAAACAGTCTAAGAAAAGTATATGTGCAATATAAGTAAGACAAAAAAGAAAAAAAAGAAATGAAAAGGTGGACAAGTCATAATTTAAAAGTAAAAGGGAATGGAGAGTCCTCAAAAAAAAGGGAGGGAATTAAAGGCTAAAAAGGGAATAGAAAGAAAAAGTTAAATAGTGAAGAAAAGGGGAAGTGAATGGGAAAAGATACTTAACTCTTTTAGAAGAAAGAAGTAAATGACCCTAAATTAAATAAGACGTAAACGCATAAAGATGTAAAGAAATATTGTTAAATGTGAGCAGTAGAGGCGCAATAATCAAATAAGAATAAATGAAGATATATAGAAATATATATACCTAGCCTCAAGTATGTGTTTAGGACGGGCATGAATTATTGAAGTTAGTAAATAACTTAGTGAATAAGAGTGGCATAGTCATTAGAATGGGTTGGAATGCAAAGTTAATAGAGTTACACAATAGAACTATGCCCACCGCAAGAGGCTACAAGTAGTTGTGTATATATTATACTGATGTGAGACATATCTAACTGTAGCACCCGTAGAGTTATATATGTTTTCATATAGGTGAAGGAATACCCCAGTAGGGTCTGCTTTAAAATTTTAAGGGGGTATTGCCTTGATTGTATTAGGCAATCTAAATGGAATGGTGAGCAAGGCTCGATGCTATGTCAGTGTGTTGGTACCAAATTAGCGAGCATGAGTTGTACATAGGTTGAATATGTCATCAATCCTTAGCGGTCAGTGGAAAAGATAGGGACTACACCTAATGGACTACACCTTATACTAGTATAAGTCACGCATCGGTCATGCACCTCCTCAGTTGTGTAACGACCCATAATTTCGAACAAATTAAATTGAAAATATTTAATTGATTTTAAATATTTGAACGATAATTTAATTTGAATCCCCGATATAATTTTGAAATTTGCGATTAAACTTTAAAATTTAATCTATTGATTTGAATAAAAATTTGAATCTTCAGTTTTAAGCTGAAGAAAAATATTTCAAAAGCTTTTAAAATTTATATTGATAACATTAAAGGTAATAGAACTTTCAGAATTGAATTTGAAACTGTTCTGTTCAGTTTTGAATTTTATTGTTCGAATCGATATTTAAAAATAGCCGTCCGAGGCACAGTCTCGGAATTCGACGAAACCAGTTCCATTGGGTCCGTAATATCGAATTATTACCGGATTTCAATTTTCGTATTTTCGGAGTTGTTTTGTGACCGTACGGTTAGAAAACACGTTGAAATTTTAAAAACGAATTCAATTTAAAATTTAGATTTAAACTGGTCAACATCAACATGTTATTTCCCTTTCTCTTCCCTAAAATCGTGCCTGCAATCGCGAAAAAGATCGTGTGAACCATGCCTCGTCTAAAATAAAAAAAAACCCTCTCCCTCTTCCATCAGTTCAAATCCAATAGCCGAAAGAAAAAAAAAATGTTCGAACACGAAAATCAAATAGAAATCAAATTCGATTCGTTCGTAATCAAAATAGCGAGGTGGCAGCGTATCGCGAGGCTCGCGATTCAAGGGGGGGCAAGCGCACTCGCGTAGGGCAGGCGATTCGCGATGGCGCGATTGGTCATGGCGACTGCGACTTAGGGCGACGCTCGCGAGCACCCCAATTCGATTGAGCAGTGGTGGCACAGCAGGCGGCGGGCGGTGGCGTACGCGTCTTGGGATGGAGTCGCGTATGTAGGCGACAACCGGAGATTTGCGATTTGGGTTCGAAGTGTTGAAGTCGGCGATGAAGCTTCGACATGGCAGCGAGCTCGAGCGCGAGGCGATGGCATTCGCGTTCATCTCGTTCGTGAATTAGGGTTCGCATTCGATCTGGGCTGATGGTCGCGATGGTGAACTCTGACAGTGGGGTTCCTCTCGTGATGATGGGCAGAGTCGTGGTTTCGATTCGATTAAGTGGAGGTATTGTTTTATTTAAATTTATAAAAGTTGGAATTATACAGTTCTGGTATATGCAGTTTAAAGAAAAAGGAATTTTGTTTAAAATTTTTGAATATTAGCTTAAAGTGAAATTTAAATTACAATGAATGTATATATGTATAGATAAGCAGAAATATAATTATTACAGTAAGTATAAACCATTTTCTGTTAACATAAATGCTAGAAAGAATATTTTTCTTTTAGTTATTTTCCATTTAGATTTAATGAATATATAAGTCTACAGAACTATTAGTTAATTAAATTTATGAAAGAGATAAAGAAATGATTTGTTAAATAAATATGTATTTAAAAGAAATTGATTTAAAAATAAAGATATTAATTTAAAGAAAAATCTTGGTTAGATAGATTTTTAAAAGAAAATCAGTTTAAAACTTAATTTATTGTTCGAATTTAAATCAAATAAATTATTAGTTAGTTAAATTTATCAAATAGAAATTTATTATTCGATTTAATTTGAATATTAATAGATTGTGTAAATTATTTATACAAGGTCGAATACAACGAAGAAAAATAAATCTGGATTTGGAATGGATTGCAAAATAAAAGCAAAGGTGAGATTTTTCTCACTCAAATGAAAATTGATTTTACAGTTATTGATTGATGATTTGATTGCTATTGGATGTGATATTAGATATAGTAGGATATATCTATTATATATATAGCAATATATACATATTGGCATATGTATATATTGGATTGATGATTTCCCGCCTCGTATAGCGGATGAGACCCTATTGCGCCGTTAGTAAGCGGATATTTTTATAAAACCCATATACCGCGATATTCCACCTCGAAGTGGAATTGGTATTGTGCTAACATCTTTGGATGCAGGGAAACAGGTTGGAGGGATCCAACTGGACCCCTCATATTGATTGAATTTATTTATACTGTGATATGAATCTGTGAATGATTATATTGATGTTATTGATCATATCGATGTCTGGAAGTTGTTTGAAAGCTATAGATTTAGCTGAATGGATGTTTGATATCATTGGATTCCAAAAATAAACGAAATTGAATTTTTGAAATTCAAGTAGAAATTTTTAAGTGAATTAATTTTAGAAATTGAATAAATTTGAAGAAAGAAGAATTTTAAAACATAAAAAGTTGATGTTATAATCTTATCGAATTTATTTCCAGAATAAAGTGAAAATGTTAAATAAATGAATTTCGTATAATAGTGATTTTAAATTGAGGAATTTAATTTAAAATCTGGATTTTTAAATAGATTGAAAGAAATAATTGAAGTTTATTTTCTAAAAAAAAAGAATTTATTTAAAAGAAGATAAGTTGGAAATCCAATTAGAATTTTAAATTGGTAAATTGAAATAGTTTGGGAAATCAATGTAAAATGATTTCAAATTTGAAGAACCCATTTAAAAACAGAATATTGCAGAATTTGAGAAAAATAAGGAATTTATTTAGTAGTGATAAATAAAATTAGAAATCAATCTGTAATTGATTTAATATTTGGAAATGAACTTTTGAGAAATCAGTAGGGAAATTTTATTTAAAGTTGAAAATAAATCTAGAAATCAATATTGAAATTGATTTGGTATTGAAGTTTTTTTATAAATAGAATTGGAATTTATAAAAGTTGTTTATAAATCCGAATCACTTATTTTGATAAGTAAAATATAGAAGTTAAGAAAAAGAAGATTTATAAGTCGAGGTTGTTATTAAAATAGAAATAGAATTTATAAACGTGTTTATAAATTCGAAATAGATTGAATTTGATAAATTAAATATAGAAGATTTTTAAAGAAGATATATTCGCAATTTTGGATAGCGAATCTCTATTGAAATAAATGTATAGAAAAGACTGAAATTTGGTTAGTATATTCACAATTTTGGGACAGTGAATATATTGTTAAGTAAAATGGATTTATTTTTGAAGAAGTGATATTAAAAATGAAGTTAAACATTTTAAAATGTTTTAAAATGTATTATGAATCGAAATCATAGATTTCAACATTTATTGTTGAAATAGACGTTTTCGAGAAATAAGGAAATGGTGGACTATAACACTGTTGTTATAGTAAATGATTTCCGAAAGGAAATGTTTTATATAGTATTGGGATTTATATATCTATCTAAATTTCGAATCCCTATACTAGTGATTTTGAGTCGTCGTAACGATGTTTTACGTAACATTCGTTTTGACTCAAATAGATGTTGTTATAATAAATGATTTCCTTAAAGAATGAAATTTATACTTAATTTTGATTTAAGTATATTGAATATTTTCAAATGTTGAAAATAAATAGTTTTGTGAATTACTTATTTTAAATAAGTATGGAATTGCTTTTCAAATATGAAACGAAGGGTTTGAAACTTTATCTTTTAAAGATAAATTGAAAAGTGAATATTTGAAATTTGTTTCAAATGGTTAAGTGTGGAAATTTTATATCTAGTAAAGATATTTTTGAAGATAAATAATTTGGGAAAATTATTTGGAATCTGATGATGTTGCGCATCTTTATTGATAGTTAAATAACCGACTATCAATAATTACCTTGAATGGTATTTGTTGTGAATTGTTTGAATTTGAATGCCACACTTATTTTTAAAATAAACGCTCACTATTCGGGTTAGCCGGGAAAGGACCATGGGGTCGTATAACCCATTCCGAATATGTGATACGTCGTTATGAATTGCATTCGAAGACCGGCGTTGAAGACCGGATATTTTTGAAAACGGAAGGATTACCGTCGAGTTACTCTACATCGGCTGATCTCCGGTTTAGAGGTTTTATCACCCTTAGTGACGGGAAGTCCGGACGTGATTAGAAATTTATTCGGATATGCAAGGGCTTCGTGAGAAGTGCCTTCGGTTCTGTTCGATCCCGGAACAGACTTGTATGGATTGTGTGTCTGACGTTACAATTTGAGATATAAAGCTGATTTCTTTCAAATACATTTCTGTTGGTGGCGGAGAATTTATTCTCTTAGCTTAACACCCTTCTCTGAGACGTACGAGCTCAGAGGTTATGTAATTGAAATTCATCAGCGATATACTCCCAATTTGGTAACGTGGCATACTGAGTGTTGCTGTGAAATGATCAGTGTTTGATCATTTGTGATATGATCATTTGTTTGATCTTATATCTTTGTGATCATAGGTTGATCATTTGTTTGACCCGAAGCATGGCTTTGTAGAAAGCGTAGCTTTGTGGACGAGACTTCGTCGAGCCTCACACCCCGGAAATGGTCAAAACAGGAAGGATGCAGCAAGGTTCTAGGGAGTAGCGCCCCTTAGTGTATGTCATTCCTTCTGGATAGAGGTGGTATCATGGTATGGAGCCCAGATACTTAACCTATGTGGTTGCTGCATTATTATCTTGATGTGGTTTGTTGGAAATCGGGGATCCTCGGGAAGATCGGTTACGATCGGGGGATGACATACGGGTGTCAGTAGTTACCTATTTTTGCAGAGGTAACCCGGCCTTGTGTTGGCAGAGATCTAACCGTAATGTTAGGTTATTTCTCGGGTCGTCTATTCCAGGGACGTACCCATCGTGGATAGGAAGTTCCTTAGCCTGACCATTTGTTGGAAATCCAAAGAAACAATACGATCTTGTACGGTTTTAGTTGTAGAACCTATCATTCACTTATGGTGGTCACCACTGTTTGGATGGTAGCTATAGTAGGCATAAGTGCGGAATGCCTATGCTGGCTAAGATTTATATTATACTTTCGAAAAGTTTTCTACACTATGCACTAATAATAATATCAAAAATGATTTGATTTTGCGTAGTAAGCATCTTTGACTATCATAAGAAGAAATCTCCTCCAATTCTGCGTTTGCATTGTGTGTGTGGCGGGAGGTCTTATGGTAGTTTCATTTTCCAAAAGCATTGCGAATTGACTTTAAAATTATCCTGTTGTGTTTTAAAGAATAACTGTTTTACGATCTCACACCAGTCACCATGACTGACTCGGAGTTTATTGTTTCCCTTCTAAACTCTGGGTGCCCACCAATTTCCACACGGGCAGCCTAGAGTTATGTTATCAGGATATTCAGGATATTCTGGAGCTTTGGAAGCAAGCTGGATGGCATAACGTATCATTCGTATTTGTTTATTTATTCCGCTGTGTATTCTGTATGAGGACAAGTTATATAACTGTCCATTGTTGTATATTGACTCTGATTGATGTATGTATAAACTGATATAGTTCTTTGTTTAAAAGACTAGTGTTTATCTATTATATATTGTTCCGCTGCGATGTGTAAGATTTTGATATTGTTTTCTGTTTCTGTCGTTTTTCTTCTGTTTTCTTCTTCTTCTACCTTTTTCTTCTTTTAAAAACCATAACTTTTCGGGTTTCCGGCATTCGATGGCTCGGCAGTCGATAAAGTGAGTATCGATGTCGAATTTTCGAAAGTCGAAAATTTTCGGGATGTTACAAGTGGTATTAGAGCATATGGTTAAGCGACAACCCTGCTCTGTTGGGTGTTACTCATTAGAGATAGAGTCAGTAGTACTCTAGAATGAGTTTGAGTGTAATAATAGATATGAGCGCGTATTTGTTATTGAATATAAAATTGTTTTGTATTGTGTTGACTTATCGGTTGATTGTTTATGGATTCTGGTCGGTGCAGTCTAGCTAACTGTAATCGATAGGGGTTTCTAAACTCTTAAACAAGATAAACCGACACAGTATTGTTTTAAATAGGGTGAATGAAATAATTTTGCCCAAAACTATTTTTATATATAAAAGAAATGATTTTCTGTAAATTACTACAGTATATGGTTGCATGGATGTTAGGAAGTAATAATAGTGAATTATCATCACTAAAATTGAAATCATAACTCCAAAGTTAAGAAATGAATTCATAAACAAATGAAATTTGAGAATATAAATTATAAATGTGATTTGTAATTTGAAACAGAATTCCAGAGATGTTTGGAAATGTTTTGAAAAGAATTTGAAAATTTTGGGGATTTGGAAAGTTTAAATCCTTTTTGATTTGAAAATGAATTTCAAAGGTTTTGAAAAATGTTCTGAAGAAATGAAAAGCTCTAAACTCTTTTCGGTCGCTGGAAAATAACTTCGGTAATGACTGCAGCATCACTGATGTTCATTTTCGGGTTTCCAAAAGAGGAATTGCTGCTAAATTGTTTTAAATGGAAAGTGTTTGGAAAATTTGGGTTTTGTTTGGAAATTCAAAAGGATAATTTGAATTGTTTCAAAATGGCTTTGAAAGGTGGAAAAGACTCTGAAATACTATATAAAAATATTTATGAAATATTATGAAGTTGATAACTTGTAAAGTTTAAAGTTTAAATAAAAATCCATTTAACGAATGAAATTTTAAATATGAATTGGAAGCATAAGGAAAACGAATTCATATATGAATAAAATGGTAAATATGAATTGTAATATGAATATATAAGTGATTATATAAATCGAAATGTAAATAAGTTGATAGCTTATAAATATTTGCAAATTTGATAGAAATGAGAATTCAAATTGAAAATGAAAGAATTTGTGAATGAATAAATAAATTTGCAATTGTAAGTACAAGAAAATGAAATTGAAAGTTGAAATTCATTTCGAATTCGTAAGCAAATGAATTGAATTGAATAATTGTAAATGAAAGATGAATTAAAGTTCGTATGGAAATTGGAAATCCAGTTTAAATGTAAGTAGATTTAATCGAAGTAGAATTAAAATAAATTGAATTGATATCAATTTGAATTAGTAATTGGAACTAATTTAAGATAGTGCAGTTGTAAATGACAGATAATTGATAAATTCAATATTCAGGAGATAAACTAAATCCAAATTGAATTGAAATGGTAAATTGAATTGAAATGAAATTTGAAATGTAAAATTGAATGATAATAGATATGTAATTTTGATAGTAAGCTAAAAATGTATAAGAAGTTTATATTGAAAATTTTGTAATAGAAGGTGCAAATGGTTTAAATATGTAACTATATATTATGGCTAGTAGGATATACAGGTGTTATAGAGAAATTGGGAATTTTGATTCCAAAGATAATTTGAATTGCTCGAAAAAGGTATGTATTTAAATTTGAATATGAGATTTGATGACTTATTTCTCTAGCCGCTTGGCTTTTTCTTTTTCTTTTTGAAATCTGAGAGTCCGTAGGGACGTTTTGTAGTCGTACCGTATTAGCCGCGCAAAGGAGACGCTGGCGAAATTTTTCGAAAATTTCGAGTGTTAGAAAATTTTTGAGAAAATTTTGAAAGTTAAAATTTGAATTTAAACTCGAAGTTGAATTTAGAAGTTAAACAATGTTGTTTTGAAACTTAAAACTGAAGTTGGAAATTTAGTTGAAATGATAATAAATCTTTAGTAGAAAGATTTGTTTTGAAAATTTGATAATACCATTGGATTGTGAAAAATAGTAGACGAGTTAAGGACTTTTTCTTCCTGACTTGTAATTTCGGGACGAAATTCTTTTAAGGAGGGAAGTTTGTAACGACCCAGAAGGACGCAACTTTGAGGTAAGTTAATGCTCACAAACCTATGCCTTAATATCTATTATTTTGAAATTCAAATACTTTGTCAACGATTAGTGGAATATGTTTCTAGTGCTTTGTCTTTAGAAGTTGAACTTGGTTTCTTTCTTGCATGCAAATTTTTTATCTTTGGCTTTCATTTTTTTTATGTGCTTCTTTGAGCTATGGCATTCATTTCTTTCCCCTTGTGTGCATATCTTGACTGAGTGTTGCCTTGTTGAAATAGGATTATTTGCCTCCTTATATATTTTATCAAGGTGCTGCTATGTTTAATTTAAGGCGCATGTGCGTATTATATATGTGTGAAAACCTGGGTATTTTTGTGTTCATATGTGTGTGAGTTTAAAGATGTGTATATTTTTTAGTATATATGAACAACAGCTTATTTGGTGTACGTGTGTGCATATGGGAATGTTGGTGTTTATGTGGGTTGAGTGTAGTGTGTGCGCGTGTGTTGTTATATATATATAGTTAATAAGGTTCTCGTATCCTGTGCACCTAAGCCTGTGAAAAGGAAGATGATGAGTGTGTGTGTTTCGTATAATGCGTGTGTTTATATGCATGAGTGGAAGTGTGGGTTTCTATGTCATACGTCAGGGCTTCTTTCCATATAAATGTTTAGGGTGTTAGTCTTTGCATTGCCGAATAATTTCCTACGTGTTGGAGAGTGTTGCGTATTTAAGTATTTTCGTGTGTGTGTGTATATATATAACTATATGTGTGCGTGTGTATATCATTACGTGTGTTAGTAGAGCTGTTGATGTATTTGTTGATTTGCTCTTACCATATGCATTTTTACTGGACTTTTGTATTCATTTGTAAGTTTATGCAGATATCCTTGTACATTACTCTATTTACTTGTCTTTGAATTGCATAAGTGTGCGTGTTGTTGGGCCATTTTTGTAAAAATATGTATTTTCTTTGTGTCTGTCCATGTAAGCGCAATCAATGTGTTTCTACAAAAACTGCAGGTACAAAAATATAATGTTTAATTGTATTGTATGGATAAATATAAATATTTACAAGCTGATGCAGCTCAGGCCAGGGGTGAAGGTTTAAATCGCACACGACTTAAAGATTTAAGTCGCACACGACTTAACAAAGAAGATATAAGTCGCTCACGACCTAACGAAGCGGAACTAAGTCGTCTACGACTTAACTCAAGCGTGTCACGACTTAAGAAAATTGACATAAGTCATCTACGACTTAAGGGAGCGTCACGAGATAACAAAGTAGTAGCGCATGTTGAAGGCCTAGGTCGGCTACGACTTAAAGGAAAGATTGTAACGACCCGTATTTTTAATCATTTAAAAATATTAAATTAAATAAGATTTTTGAATAAAATTGTAAGGATTTTTTTGTAAGATTTTACTGATACAAATTTAATTATAATCCAAGTTATGAGCTTAAGTAAAAATTCTATTAATGAAACATGTTTGCAATAATGTAAGGATGATAACAAATGCTAGTGTGTATTTTAATAGCGTTGGTTTGAGTGAAATTAACAATTCTCCGAATGTAAATTTCCAATTGGAATAATAAATGTTAATGAAGAATAATAAATGTTTCTTTATTAAATAAGAAATCATATGTTTATTTATTTGAAATGTTTGGTAGCTGAAAGATTGATTGTAGGGACGAGAAACTATTATTTGGTAAGAAATGTATAATTTCTGTTTGTATCCAATAGTGTGTAATTATGTTTAAATTACTATTAGATATGAAATAATTGTTCTATTTCTCATTACATTTATTTTGTTCATTTTAAATTCACCTTTGTAAACAGTTGAAATTAATGTAATCGAATAATTTCAATTAATGGTAGAGAGGACACCAAATTGTAAATTAATAGGTGTAATTAAACGTAGCTTATGTTTTATGAAAATATAAGGAAAGTTGATTTAATGAAAAGAACATTTATATCAAATGAAATGAATGTTTCATTTGTGAATGTAGGTTTAATTTCATTAAAATAAAGAATAGAATGCTTGATTTAAAGGAAGAAATATATGTATATTTGAACTATGTTTTAGCATACAGATGGATTACAAGAGTATGAAAATAATCTATTTAAGCAAGTTAATTTATAACTCTTATGTGTAAACAACGGTTTTATAAATGTATTTTAAGTTACTGTAAAAAAGACTTCCATTGTTTTAATTATCTTATGTGTAAACAACAATTCTACAAATGTATTTAGGTTACTGTAAAAAGAATTCAATTGTTTTTATTATCTATCCATTAATTATTTTCCGTTTTAAATTTTAATGTTGAAATTTATTGCCGTGGATTTAATTTGAAATCTTTCAATAAAAGGGAAAGATAATTTAATTGAACTTAATGACGTTTAATGAATGAAATGTACAGGATCCGCTTTAAAGTGTAATTTTGAAACTAACTAAAATTATGTCGATTTGGAATCTTTCAATATTAAAGAGGCAAAAAAAAACCATTAATTGTAATTAATGGATTTAACGAAAGAAATGTACGTTATTGTTAAAAAAAAGAGTATGTTTTAATGAAAACAAAATAAACGTTGTTGTTTTTAAAGTAAGTGTAATTTTATAAAAAGAAAAAAAAATGAATTTTGAAGCAATATTTTACGGTCGTTGAATAGTAATCTTTGGCAGTATAGAGGTGATTTTAATGCTAATCGTAAAATTTAGAATAAATTAAATATTTTATGTTCATGATTGTGCGCTGAGAAAAACGCCGATTTTGAATTGGAATTTGAAATCATGGTTCTCCTTTTATTTTATGTAACGGTGGTCATCGTTACTTTAATTGGTGTGTTCAAATTTTATTTACTGCATGTTAATAAAACTTTTAGATAGGTGTAAAGTTGAGTTGATTTGGAGTTAAAGAAATTAATTGAATTGAAAATTTTTTCCATATTGAATTAATGTGACATTAAATTTCTTTTGAAGTATGAAAGGTGATGTTCATCATGAATTCATATTCATGCACGTTTCATATTATATTGCTTTTTCTAACTACTATCTCATTCATATTTTTCTGCCTTGTTTACTCTCACATTTCAGCTATTCATATTAAAAAAAAACCTCTCTCTTTATTTCATAAAACTTTCATTTATTCTCTATATATTCATTTTCCATTCTTATTGTTAGCTATACATTCTCTCACCCACATTTATTCGACCTAATGCTTATATACCTCTTGTATTTGCATCTTAGTATTTATTTTTACACGTTACAACTTTTAGTATTCACTCTTTTTCATAACTTCTGCCTGCACAAATTCGTCCATTAACAATTCAGATTTAATGCACGTGCATCATTCATGCTAGCCTGTTCATGTTTATATTTATTAAACACATAACCACATCATTTCTTTGAAAAGCTTACTTTATTTTTGTATTCTTTTATCACCTTCCCACTTTCCAACCTGTTGTCTTTTCAATTTCCCACTAGAGAACAAAACCAAAGTACGTACAGATTGTTTCTGATTCCTCTATCTGAAGCTTTCTGCTCACACTTCCTCCATCCTCAAAACTACATAAACTCCAAAATTTCAAAATCCACAAATTCCCCTTGCTTCATCTCTCTAAAAAAAGAAGAAGAAAACTCAATCTATTCGATTTGCATTGTCGTGCTTTGCTTTTCTATTAGATTGTTGCTATGGATAAGATTGGTTAGCTTGTTGTGTTTGGATTTCAACTAGGATCTACATATTTGTGTTGTCAAAAACTCTCTAACCTCGAAAGGTGAGCAATCACTCACGATTAACATTTTTATTGTTAGGTAAATAAACATCGAAATGTTATAAGAAATGTTTGCTTTAGATATGAATGTGTGATATATGTTGTTATGTTCCCTTGAATTTGTGTTATGATATTCACATGCACATGTTGTTTTATATGTCACAAGTAGTATGTTATGTTGATTTGATTAATTGTCACATATGTATGTGAAATACATCACATATGATATGTAAAAAAATGTGTTATGTTAGAAAAATATATTTTTATATGCCATGTTGAAATACATCACATATGATATGTAACAAAATGTGTTATGTTAGAAAAATATATTTGTATATGCCTTGTTGAAATACATCACTTATGCTATGTTGAAACAAATTTGTTAGTTAATAAAATCATATGTTGCACATGCTATGTTAATAACATATCACATATGCTATGTGGAAATAATGTGTTATGTTTGTGAAAAATGATATGCCATGTTAATTTATTGTAAATCACCTTGCAAGTTCCTTGTATATATGTCATGTTATATATTTATATGTTATGTTAAAATTTGAAATATTCACTTATGTTGTTTACGATATGTGACACATGTGATATGTTAGTTATGCATGTGTATATATTAAATTGTTAATTATGCACGCATGTTGGTAATGTACATGTTATGTTATTTATATTGTTATTGTTCTCACACTCCAAGTTCCCTGATAGTTAGCAAAATGACTTTGGATTGAAATGATATATACCAGATATAAAACCACTTTGGGTTTAAATAAATTGATTTAGAAATAAAATTGTAATATTGTAAGTTTAAATTTATGTTTGAACTTGAAATTATGAAATTGAAATTTAATTGATTTAATGAAAGTTTTAATTGGATTTTTTAGATTTAAACTTGTTGTTTGATTATAACTTAATAGCTTTAAGTGAAAAATTGAAATCTGAAGTTGGATTTAATAATGAATCGATTGGAAACGAACATAAAGTCGGTATTTGAACTGAACTGATTTATAGTGTGAAAGATGATGTTTATTTAAACCTAAGCATTTCACTTATTGAGTTATTTGTACATTTCACTTGAGTTGACTTACTTAAATAAGAATGTTAGTCCTGACTCGAGTGTTCTTGTTTTACTTTACGCTCGGGTCAGACCGAGTATTTCAGTTTAGCGAAGACACTTATTTTCTGGAAGACGAAGACGAAGATTCAGTATATTATTGCTATTTATTATTTCACTACATTCTGTGTTCTGCTGCATTATTTGTTTATTTCTGATGTATGTATAACTCTGATTTGAATTGTAAAAGTGTAATCAAATGTTATTTGTAAAATAGCTTCATGAACTATTTATTTGATTATTATATTTTGTTATTCCGCTGCGAGATTCTGTGTTTTGTTTTCTTTTTTTCTTATTTACCCCATTAACAATCCTCCTTTTTGAATGGTTTGAGTCTGACATGTGTGGTTTGTTGTCGATTTGAAACGTCCAAAAAGGCGGGTTGTTACAGTTGGTATCAGAGCTTTGGTTTAGACATACCTTAGCCTGTTGGGGTTAACTCATTAGAGATAGGGTAGTAGTACCCTAGAATGAGTTGTCTGAATGTATATATGAGAGCGCGTATTTGTTAGTGTTATAAAAATGTTTTATATAAGTTTTGAAATGAAATTATTTTTCCTAATATTATATGATATATATAAAGGAATAAATTTTTATAACTGATATAGTTATTTGTAATGTGTTTGTTTTATGAAATGGTAATATCTAATTATTATCATTTATTGTTAATTTGTTGTATTTAATCAAATTATAAACATTGGCAATTATTGTTGATTGAAATAATGGACTAAACACTAGTTTAATAATGGTGTATTATAGAGAATAAAATGAATAATTAGGATATTTGTTTATGAAATTGAAATGTTGTTGTGAATTTTGTTGTTTGTTGACCGGTAGTTTCAACTATTGAAATAAAATGGAATATCTGGATATTTTGGATAATCGAAACCTTCTAAATTAATATATGAGTTAAAACTTAGAAATTGTGTTGAATTATGCAGTTGAATTTGATAACATTAATTTGAAAGCAAGTGAAACAAGGTTTAATTTGTTATATCTATGTCCAGTAAATGAATAGAATTGTTGTATACATTCTTGGCATGTAATGTAATAATATAAAAGTGTGAACTTTAAGCCTTGGGATGTTTAAATTGAAATTGTGATTAAGGAAATGTTGTATTAAATGAGAAATATTACATGTGAAATGAATGTAATTTAAAGTGAAGAGAAATATAAGCAATTTTATGAGAATGAATACATTAATGTTTTATATTAATTGGAGAAATTCTGTGAAACAAATATTAAAGTATGAAGTGATATTTGTGTTAATCAATGAGATTAAAAATGAATTTAATTGAAATGTAATTGTGATGAAACAAATTAGAATAATTACGTATGTTGTATGTATATTGTTTTATTCGCAAAAATATCCGGATTTGAGTACACAAGTTCTATGTGAATTACACCACTTCGTGTTAGGATTTTTCATTCGATTCTTGATGGCGAATATTTGATACGGATTTTTGGTTTGATTCTAGAATTCTCTATCATAGTATATGGCTATGCAAGGAGAATGTTGGTTTCTAGTCAAGAAACCTTATCGAAGTCCGCATTAGGGAAGTCGAATGAAAAATACTAGTTCGAAAGCAAACTTGTGTACTCGAGCGAGCGATCGAATGTGATTTTGTGAAATGATGACATATGTACCTCTTATGTTCTAATATTATTGATATGCTTTGACGCTGAATTTGAAAGTCGTTGGGTTGGATATCTTTGTAATTTAAATTGGAATTTTTCTTGTATGCAAAACTACTATTAATTTAAAACCATTTTACAAAACTATTTTCTTTTATTTTTCTTATACAAACTATTTTATTTACAAAACTATTTTACAAACTATTTTATTTACAAAACTGTTTTACAAACTATTTTATTTTTACAAAACTGTTTTACAAACTATTTTATTTACAAACTATTTTACAAAACTATTTTATATACAAAACTATTTCACAAAACGATTTTATGTACAAAACTATTCTAAATTCAAAACCTTTTATAAAGCAAAGATGTTCAATCCCATGTGGCTTTTCGTACAGCGAAGTTGATTTTGGAAAATTTTTGATTCTTGTATAAGACGGACTTTATATAAGTATAAGGTGATTTTTAAAACTGTTGATTTTAGAAGGTATTCGATCTAAAGAGATAAATCTTACATATAAAGGAATTTATATAAGAATGATTTGATATATTCGAGATTATTGATTTTGGAAAGTACTTTATTTGAAAATGAAATCTTATATATAATGGAATTCATATAAGTGCGATATTTGAAGCTATTATTTTGAAAGGGTACTATATATGGTATGTTATATTTTGAAGTAAAAGGTATGGGGAAGTACCCTCCACGAAGAAGTATGGTGTGATATGCTTCGACCCAGATGGACTTGGGGAATCCAGGAATGGATTCGACCGATAAACCCTAATATACTTGGGTGAATTCAGGAATGGATTCGAACCGATATGGTTGTCCGGACTTAAACTCATGAGTTCCTCGATTTTTTTTTCCACCGTAGATGGTTCTTTAGTTTACCCAATGGAGGCGCTTTCGATCCTGGGATCTGTTGTTTATGGATCTTCCGGGAAGGAAGTGCATCCGTTGCGTAAATCATTGAATCAGCAGTTACCACTGCAGCAGGGGTCGATGGTCCCTTGTTTACAAAATGGCTACGATATTTTTCTGGAATCCGAAAGGTGGAAGGATCTTCTAGAAAATTTTGTGTCCATTGCGTAAATTCTGGATCAGCAGCGGGCCAATGCTATCGTAACATTATCATTTGACATCAAATTTTGAGCGGTACTTCTCATACTTGTTTTTAAGTATTTTTCACTGGGTGTTGAAACAGGTCTACTAAGTACTTGGAGAATTCTAGTCTTACGCTTGATCAACGTACGACCAGAGTCTGCAAGAACGAGGATAAACTTGTTAAAACATCGAGTTATAAAAGTATTTTGATAAAGTATTATATAATAGATATTTTGGTTATTTTTTTTCATTTCTAAATACTTTAAAATGTTTAAAATATTGTTTATTTATGTAAAACATGGTTTAATAGTAAATTATTAGTGTTGTAAATATTGTGGGAAGTTATTAATTAAATAAAATGTATTTAAAGTTAATGATTATTGATTTATTAATGATGTTTAAAAGTAATTTGAGATTTAAAACTAATAAAATTTATAAATAATGGATTTAAGGTTTTCAATAACTTCTTTTTAAATATAAGTAATGATGTAAATAATTGTTTTCAAATAGTTTACCTATATTTATAAAGATGTTATTTAAAAATTTTAAATGGTATTTATATATGAAGCAAGAAATTTTACAGATGAATTTTTTTGTAAAGTATTAAAGATGATTGATTTGCAAATAAAGTTTTCAAATGAATATTTCAAGTAAAATTTATATAAGTTTCTTTGAATGTTTAATTTAAAGGTATTATATAAATGAAAAAAAATGTGATATCCTGGAATTTTAGGCAAATAATTATGTAATAATCTTCTTTATAAATCAATTAATAATCTAAAAATTTATCCTTTTTCCTAAGCAAATAAAATAAATATTAATTTGAATATATATAAGTAAAATTTAAAAAGAATTTGAATTTGAAATTCAAATGTAAATAATCTTAAAAATAAATTGTGTTTAAAATAATAAGTGTATATGATTTTTATTAGCATGTGATTGATTTTATATCATTGTCTTTAAAATTTTATATAGATAAGTGTAAGAGAAATTTAAATATTAAATACTTAAGATATTTATATATATATAACTAAATTTAAAAATATAATATAAATACATATTAAAAACATGGAAATTACAAATGTAAATAATGTGTGTACATAATCACAAATGTAAGCAAAAGAAATGTGTTTAATGACAAGTGTTATCAAAATTGTACAAGTGTCCTTAATCATTTTATTTTTCAAAATAATTAATAAATGAGAAAACTAAGTTATATAAACATACCTCTATCCCTCTATTTCATTTTTCTCTTATCTTCATTATCAAAACAAAGGAAACTCAAGAAAGAAAAAAATCTGTAATTAATCCTCTAAAAGGCTTCTTCTTCAAACCTGCAAATCACTTTTTTTTCAAAAACTTGTAATTCATTTTCCAAAATCAAAGGCTAAGCCTGTAACTATTTCTTCAATCTGAAAACAAAAAGCCTGCGATATCTTTTCAAAGTCCGGAAGCAAGTTAAAGCATACATGCAAGATTCTGTAACAGTATTCAAGTTTAAAGTTTTTAAAGATCAAGGGCATCTCAGTTTAAAAGTATTCATAAGAAATTGCCAGAATCAAATTTTAAAGCCTGAGAAATTTCTCTGTTCAACAGTAAAAAGGTGAGTAAACATCTTTTTCAAAAGTTAAAACGAAATTAAATTTGTTTTCGAATGATTTCTGAAATGGAGCATATTTGCATGTTCATTTATATGTGTGTATTCTGTATGTATGTGAGGATTTAAGTATGCATGCCTGATTTCATTGTTAAATTACACTGTTCATCTTTAATTTGAGTAAACTCTTCTTATATAAGATCTTAAAACTATATATCTTGATTCCAGTAGTATGATATGAGATGTACTGGAATGAATTAGTAAATTTTGGGTTGCATGTTTATAAGTATGTAGATATAAAGAGGTGCATGTCTGTTCATATAGATATCTCTGTTTTATCTAAGTACAGGCTTCAGATTTTTATTTGAAAAATTCATATCTTTAAATCCATTTGATTATAGTCTAGGATTTGTAAATAAAAAGGGTTTCTAACAATATACTTTAAATTTTAAAAATAGATTCGAGGATATATAATAAGTATTTAACTCAAAATTTAAGATTACAGTAGAAATCAAAGAAATGGGTAAAATTCGAAATTGTTATTTTAAAACTTTGATGTTATAATCTGATTAATGTTGGCAAATGATGAATTTAGAAACAGAATTCATGAATTTTAAGATTGGGATGATCGAGAATTTTTAAGTTGAACAGAAAAGTCATTTTCGCAAATTTCAGACGAACGGTTGGGTCTGGGTTCATCGTGGTTGATGTCGGAGATAGATTGAAGGCTGTAGATAGTTGGAAAAATAGGGGATGATTTTATTATACGTCGTGGTGATCGATCGATGGTATTTTAGGGTTTAGTGATAGTTTTGGGCATGGTTGAAATCGCGACTTGTTCCGATGTCGTGGGTGAACTGGAGGCTATCGCGCATGGGGGAATGGAAGCGTGGGTGAGAGCTGGAGCTTTGGTCGAAGTCGTGGGGGTGCGGATGGCCAGAGGTGGTCGGACGAGGTGGTTTTTGGATGAAGTGTTGTTCTAGGAGGTTGTCGAGATTGCTTAATTTCGATTTTCGTTTTTGTTCGATGATTGGAGTTGACGTGGTGGTCGAGAGGAAGGATTGCGACTCGATGGTGATCAGCAACTTAGTCGGAGGTGGGGCGTTTGGTGGTGCACGTGCATGATCAAACGTATGTGTATCAGTGGGTTTGTGAGTTGGGGAAGATGAAGTTTACTCGAGTTCGTCTCGGGAAGAACTCGCGTAGACTATGATTTGGCTCGAGTAATATCTGGGTCGTACGCGAGTATTTGAGTGAAACTAGTTTTAACAGTTTAATTTAATGTTAAAATTTAATGTTTTATTTTGTTTGTAAGTTTTAATTATAAAAATTGACTCCTAAATGTTTTCTAAAGAAGATAAAATGATGTATTTAATTTAAGGAGATTTAAATAAGTAATTAATTAAGATAAAGAAATTATCTTAAATTAATCAAGGTTGTGATTAATTAGGGATAATTAATAAAATTTATTAAAAGATAATTACTTAATGAATTAATAAGGGTAAATAAATTAGTGATAATAATCAAATGGGTTGATACTTAATGAAGGTAATTTAGGGATAATTATTGATTGTAATTAAGAAAAGAGGAAATTACTTAGGGAAGTAATTAATGGAAGTGATTAAGGGTTAATCACTTGATGTTATTAATTAAAGGATAATTAATATAATTGAGTTGAAGTTAATTAATTAAAGATTAATTAATTAAAGGATTAAGGTTAATTAATAATGTGATTAATTACTAGTTAAGGTAATTAATTAAAAGAGAGTAATTAATTAAGGAAGTAATTAAGGATCATTAATTTATATAATGAATAACTAAGGGTTCATTAATTAAGTTTTATTAATGAATATGGTTAATTAAAGATTAATTATTTAATTATAGAAATTTAATGATAGTAATTAAAAGTAAATTATTGTGTATGGTTAAGGATAATTACTTGAATGTAATTAAAGATAATTAATCAAAGGAGATTAATTAAGGAAGATCATTAAGAGATAATTTATTTATTTGTAATTAATTAGGATTAAGGTAATCCAAGTAATTAAAGGATAGTAATTAATTTAATTAAAGGTTAATTAAATTGATTAAGAGTTAATCAAACTTGCTTATGGATGATTGATTGATATTAATACTGGATGATTTGGGTATGATATCTATGATATATGCTTCTTTGTGAGATGAATGTTTGATATGAATTATTTATTGTGATAATGTGATTTATCTATCTGTTTATATCATCATGAATATAAGTTTAAATGTTTAAACCCTTAAACAACTTGGACATTTAAAATGATGACATTTGAATTCGAAGAGACCGGGATCGGATTTGCTACAGTACAACATGATAGGGGGTTCTCGCTTCGCGGTTTGGTGGCGAACGGGAGACTCTTACCCTACATGTCCCTGAGAGGTAAAGGCCTTGTGAGGGTTGGTTGCGAGTCGAGAGGCTGGCCGTAAAAGCAAATTCGAGGTATCACTGTGTGCCACGGTGGGTCTGGGATGGTTGCAAAGCCTACCGGTCGCCTCTGCCTCGGGCCGTCACATTTGGTATCAGAGCTGAAGGTTAAGCGAGAACCTTGGCTCTGGTGGGTATACTCATTAAGGATAGGGTCAATGGTACCCTAGAATGAGTTGAGTGTATATATATATATATATGAGAGCGTACTTATTATTTTCTTATATAAAGATTTTAAAATGATTTTAATATAAGTTTATCTTTTTATATATATAAAATGATATTTCTTTCTAATAAATATTAAGGTAATTGGTTGTTAAAATATTGGAACTAAATTAAGTGGTAATAGAAATACAACCAAATTAAAATTGAATAAAGATAAGTTTGAAATGGATCCAAACTGAAATTAAATTTGTAGAAATAAAGATAATAATGAATTGGTTTCCAGATATGATAATCTTGGTTATTATCATACATAGTTGATAATGAAATGTTGTTAATAATTAAGTAAAATGAAATGTTTTAGGAAAGTAAACTTTAAGGTGAGTATGACTTATAAATTGGAATTGAAGATAATTTTAAATTGTGAAGTTTTAAATCTAAGTCCAGAAAATTTGAAATTATTTTAAAAAAAAATTTGAATTAAAACCAAAGGTGGTTTAAAAATTTAAGGTATAACTTGGTGGGTAAAGGAAATAAATATGTATAAATGAGGATATACATAAAGTCAAAGATGATTGAAATAAACTCTAAGTGTTGAGTTTTAAATTTTTCCTTCGAATGTGATATGAAAACCCAAAGTGATAAGTTTTTGAACTTATAAGTGAGAAAATTATTAATATAAAGTTTAAAATTTGAAATGGAAATTCAAATTGGGTAAAGTTGGCTGGATTAAATTGAATTTAACTTAAGGGATTAAATCAACATTTAAAATGTTTATAATTCGAGATAATTTTAAATTGAGATTTGAATGGAATTAGTTCAAATTGAATTTGATTTGAATTAATTAGAATTGTGATTGAAGATGGATAAGCATAAGTTTAAATGGAAAATTTGAATTGAAATAATTTGAAATAAATTTGAAGTTGAATGAGTTTAAATTCAAATAGGAATTGGGATTAATTCAAACTGGAATTGAAATGAATAAAAAAATTTGGTTCAATTTGAAATTTATGTGAATTAATTGAAATTGTGATTAAAGTTGAATAAGTTTAAAAATCAAATGGAATTTGATTTGAATTTGGAAAGGAATTAAGGATAATTCAACTTGAATTGAGGTTAAATCAATTTCAATGGAAATTGAAGTTATTTAAATTGGAATTGAGTCAATTTAATTGGAGGTGGAAATTTAAATTGAATTGATGAGAATTGAACAGTTTGACTCTGGTTTATTTTCAAAATAAATTGTTTTAATACAAATATATTTTTCAAACTATTTACTATATAATCTTTCTTCTTAAACCCCAAACTATCTCATACTTATTTTACAATTATTTTGGAACTATTTAACTATTTTGAAACTGTCTTATAAACTAATTACTATTTTTCAGTTACCTACATCTAATCACTATTTTAAATCTATTTTGCAATTATCTAACTATTTTATATCTACTTAACTATTTTACAGATATTTTACAAACTAATAACTATTTTTCAACTACTTATCTATTTTAAAATTTTTCAAGTTATTTTTAAATTTAAATAGGTCAGAGTTCAGACTATTTGTAATTGAAGTAATAACTCAATTGGAAATGGAAGCAATTGAAATTAAGTGAATGAAATTAAAGGAAATATGAATATTGGCTAATAACCAATAAAGATAAATACGTAGGATATACGTATATTATTCTATTCGCATAGTGATTTGATCCAGATTCGAGCACAGAATTTCGAGATAGTATTATCGATCCGAGTTGGGATTTTTCGCTCGATTTTCGACGGCGAACCTGGATATGGATTGTTGATTGGTTCTGGATATTCTCTATCATGGCTACGACTATGCAAGGAGAATGACGGTTTCTGATCAAGAAACCAGATCTGAGTCCGCACTAGGAAGTCGGGTGGACGATACTAGTTCGGAAGTGAAATTGTGTGATCGATTGAGTGATCAGATTGATATTGTGTACGGATGATATGTGTGCATCGTACGGATTTGAATGAAATTGATATTGAAGATTGGGGATAAGAACTGTAAAATGGTTTTTGAAAAGAAATATGGTTAATAACTTTATAAAAGATTTATCAAATGTGAATATTTGATTTAGAATAAAATAAAGTTATATATCCTTGTTATATAAGGTAAATCTTCCCTTGTTGAATCTATTGCTAAAAGAAAAGGGTTTTGAAATATTTGAAGTATAAAAGAGGTTTTATACAAAGTTTGAAATGATCCAAAGATTTTCAAAGTATATATATATATCTATATCTATATATATATAAAGGATCTTATGAGAATGATTTTGGAAAAGGTTTTGGGAACCTATGGATTTTGGAAAGGGCTTTTGATTTTTGAGAAATCAATTTTGGATTTTGGAAAGCCTAGTTTGAGAATTATCGATTTTTGGTAATCGATTTTGTGTAAAGGAGATTTTGATAAATCATAAAGGGTATGATTTGAAGATACTATAAGTATATAGTATAAAATGTTTTGAGTATAGCTCTGGGGAAAAAGGCGCTCCCTTGAAATGAACTTCTCAGGAGTGCCACTGGGTGGTACTGCCTTGAACCCTAAGGGGGGTTTCTAAAGTTGATCCTGTGAGGAGTCCGGACAAACTAGTTCCTGAGGATTATTTGTGTAGCGAAAGTCGAGGGGCTGGTGCCCACAGAGGCATTTGGGTTATGCTGTGACGACAGTTTAACTCGATGTCTCTGCGATCTACTGCAGACCATAGCGAAAGTCATGTGTGCCGCTGAGAGCCAACTGTCTACGTTTGATTTTATATCGGTAGACTGTGACACTATGGTAACATAGCGAAAGTCGTTTGTGCCGCTGAGAGCCAACAGTCTGCGTTTGATTATATATCGGTAGACTGCGACCTATGTGGGAGAAGTTTCATTATTTGGCAGCGAAATTCGGTGGCGCTGATGCCTACAGTTATATGGGTTTGTGCTGTGCTAGCAACGTAAGGCCCGGGTATAACTGCGATCTGTATCGGGTTCCATGGCGTAATCGAGGAGCGCGGAGACCTACAGTTATCTGTGGATTTTGCCGGGACGGCAACGTAACCATCGGGTTAACTGCGACCATGGATGGGAGTGATGATTTCCAGAGCATTCTCACCAAAGATATTTCCTCTATTTTCAAAACTGTTTTCTATATTTTCAATAAAATTATTTTCCAAAATATTTTCACTGGGTGTTGAAAATGGGTCTGCTAAGTACTTATAGATTTTCAATCTTACGCCTGATCAACGTATGACCGAATTTCTGTGAGAACGAGAATGGACTTGTTGAAACATCGAGTTATAAAAGTATTTTTATAAAAACTAATTTAGTAATATTATAAAGATTTTTAAAGTGTTTTAAAAATATGTTCAAAAGAAAAATTTATCTGATAATAAGTAAATAAGTAAATTCTGGCTTCGTTCCTTTTCGAGGACGAAAAGATTCTAAGGGGGGAGGAATGTGATATCCTGGAATTTTAGGCAAATAATTATGTAATAATCTTCTTTATAAATCAATTAATAATCTAAAAATTTATCCTTTTTCCTAAGCAAATAAAATAAATATTAATTTGAATATATATAAGTAAAATTTAAAAAGAATTTGAATTTGAAATTCAAATGTAAATAATCTTAAAAATAAATTGTGTTTAAAATAATAAGTGTATATGATTTTTATTAGCATGTGATTGATTTTATATCATTGTCTTTAAAATTTTATATAGATAAGTGTAAGAGAAATTTAAATATTAAATACTTAAGATATTTATATATATATATAACTAAATTTAAAAATATAATATAAATACATATTAAAAACATGGAAATTACAAATGTAAATAATGTGTGTACATAATCACAAATGTAAGCAAAAGAAATGTGTTTAATGACAAGTGTTATCAAAATTGTACAAGTGTCCTTAATCTTTTTATTTTTCAAAATAATTAATAAATGAGAAAACTAAGTTATATAAACATACCTCTATCCCTCTATTTCATTTTTCTCTTATCTTCATTATCAAAACAAAGGAAACTCAAGAAAGAAAAAAATCTGTAATTAATCCTCTAAAAGGCTTCTTCTTCAAACCTGCAAATCACTTTTTTTTCAAAAACTTGTAATTCATTTTCCAAAATCAAAGGCTAAGCCTGTAACTATTTCTTCAATCTGAAAACAAAAAGCCTGCGATATCTTTTCAAAGTCCGGAAGCAAGTTAAAGTGTAACGACCCGGAATTTTCGAACTCGGAAATTCTGGATAGTTAGGAGAAAAAGAAAAGAGATAGAAGAAAGAAACAGAACAAGACACAGATTCTCACATTCGCAGCGGATCAAAATACAATATCAAATAATAATATCAGTTATACAAAGAACTGTATCTGTTAATTTATATTCGATACATCAGAGTTACAACCATTTACAAATAGACTAGACAGTTATATTAACCTGCCCATACTACTATCAATATAACTCTCAAATACACAGCGGAATACACTCCATACGTTCCTGCCATCCAGCTCGCCTCCTGAGCTCCAGAACGTCCTTACCTGGAAATCTGTAATACTCGGTCTGACCCGAGCATTACATCAAAGTAACACCCGAGTCAGGCTGGAAACCAGCGTGAGTAAACTTATCTAACATGAAATTCCAATTCATAGATCTTATATAAAATCAGGGTAACTCGTACCTTTTACGAGTTCTTACTTATTAAATTCAAACAATTTATTCACAAAATAATATCTAAGTATCGTTACTTAGTTCCAATGATCCAGATTACTCAATTTATTTCATCCCAGCCTATTTGATTTACAAATCAAATCTATAAAGAATTATAGATTACTAATCGAAGTGGTTTCGGGTATTTACTAATACCCGACCCCGGCCTCTTCGAATCCAATGTTCTTTTAAACCCAAGATATTCAAGTGAAATACAATTCAACTTTAAATACAAGATGTCACTTTTATACACAGCAATTCATCAACGATAGATCACCATGCTATCACTATCTATCAAACATATCATATCAGAGATATCAACCAATTCAAGGTATTTACATCATTCAATCATTTATAAGCAAGATTGATCACTTCCAAAATTAAATTAATTTATCTCAAATTAAATTAATCATTAACTTTAATCACTTGGATTTCCTTTACTTAACATTAACTTATTTACAAATCAATTAATTAATCATCTTTTAATTATCTATTTATCATCCATAATCACTTCCAAAATTTATTTAATTAATTATCCTAATAATTATTCAAAACCAAAACAATTAAAAATCAAAGACATTTGGCTTTATAATTTAATTATTGGAACTTGTTTAAGAATTTTCACTTTGCTTTTGATTTTAAAACCTGAAATTCCTTATTTCTTTTAAACGGGTTAACAAAAAAAAAAACAAAACCCGAGCCCATGACCACAAATACTCGCGTCATTTACCCAAATTCTCGAGAACGTCTTCGATTAACCCACACGCTTCTCTTCTCCGAGTATTTCCGCGAATTCTTCGAGTCGAACCCGATACTTCATCTTCTTCCCTGATTCGAACGAACGAACCCAGAGTACATCGTGTACGTGTGCACGTTGCACACCGTCCTGTCCACCTCCGGTCGATGCTACGACCATCTACAAATCGGCGATCATCAATTCGACACACCAAAACACCCAGCGTTAAGAAGCTTTGATGAATTTGAAATTGGACAGTACGACCAAAATTCGAACAAAAACGAACCACCATTAAACGCCTCGTTCTCCCTCCTCAGATCATCAACGGTTACGATACTCCACCCTAAGCTCCGCCAGAATCCACTCCCTCTTTTCCCATGGGTGCGATTGCTTCCGATCCACCATGGTTGTCGAAATTTACGCACTTCCTCTTCGAACCAGACTGGCCCCTTAAACCCTAAATCAGTCTTGCTCATCCTCCACGACGAATTCTAAAATCATCAACCATTTTTGCCGAGTTTCCCAGGCTTCCTATTTCCTCCAGCGAAGTTATCGTCCATCTCGAGACCATCGATCGCCAGAAAACTCTCAAGAACTATTTTCTGGTTAACTTATGATTACTCTCTCGATATAACATTAAAAATCAAGTTTTCTCTTTTAAAAATCATATTTTTCTGAGTCTATTCAAATTATATAGTTGAAACATCGAATTGCAATTCTTGAATTTAACATGTTATAAAAATTTACACTGTATATTTCTTAATTCCAGCAGATTTCAAGCCTAAAATACTTAACCATATTTTTAAAACCTAAATTATAGTTAAACAATCCTATCTTGTTTGAAAACAAAAACTTAATAGAGGATAGATGAAGAGGTTTTGAATTTTTGATGTAATTTACACTCTGTAACTTGAAAACAGAGAATCACAGAAATGAAAAATCCAAATGCAAACAACATACAGATCTACACTTGTATATAAATATACATGCAGGCATAAATACATTGAGACAAATACTTTTCACAACTTTTCCATCTTATGAAATCAAAATTAAGTGGTTTACTCACTTTTAGTTGAAGAACAGAGAAACAGAACTTTGCCTTTTTGAACTGGAACTTGAAATGTTGATCATTGAACTGCTATTTGAATTTAGATTTGTAACTTGATTCGTGATGCAATCTTGAATTGGAAACTGATCCGAGATTTTAATTAAAGCCTGATCTTTGCATTGCATTTCCAGGTTAAAACTGAAGCTTTGAATTTCTTTTGATTTATTGCTTGAACAGGTTTTGATTTTCTTTTGTTCCTTTTCTTTGTTTTGAATTTCCAGATTTGAAAATGAATGAAAGAAATATGAAGGTGAAGAGAAAGTTTTAGCTTTGATCTGAAAATGAATAGCCAGTCTTTTTTTTTTCTTTTTATATATATAACATTTGTCACTTGGTTTATTTAATGGCTTACACATGTTATTTAGATGTCTTAAGAGACTTACACATGTATTTAGAGTATTTTAAATTTTAATTTAAATTGTTTATAAAAGCTTTAACTTATTTATTTCTTTCTTATGTATGTATATAAATAATTTTTCTTCTTTTCTTATATAGAAAAACAAAACAAAACAAATTATAAATAAAAGCCTATTCAAATACTTAAGTATTTATTCTTTTAAATTTCAAAACATTGAAACCAAATTTAAATAGAATTAAAATTTCAATCTAAAAATCAAGTTATATATATGTATATATAACTCTTATTAAAATTTAAAAATAACAAGACCTATTTCTATAAAAATCCATTTATGTACATAAGAACTAAGTATTATAATTATTATTTGAAAATAACAGATTTAACAATTTTTATCCTGTTAATTTCCAGATGCCGAGAAATTCGGGTTATCACATTCCTTCCCCCTTTGAAACTTTTCGTCCTCGAAAAGGAACGAAGCCAGAATTTATTAAAATGCTTATTTTTAGAAAAATTATTCTTTGGAACACTTTTAAAATCTACATAATATTATAAAATGGTTTTATAAAATACTTTTTATAACTCGATGTTTTAACCGGTCCATCCTTGTTCTCACAGAAATTCGGTCATACGTTGATCAGGCGTACGACTGAAAATCTATAAGTACTTAGCAGACCTGTTTTCAATACCCAGTGAAAATACTTGGAAAATAATTTTATTGAAAATATAGAAAACAGTTTTGAAAATAGAAGAAATATCTTTGATAAGAATGCTCTGGAAATCATCACCCCCATCCATGGTCACAGTTACATCACGGGTTACGTTGCCATCGCAGCAAAAGTCCATGTAACTGATGACAGCATGGAACCCACAACAGATCGCAGTTACATTCCAGGGTTACGTTGCCGTCGCAGCAAAAGTCCATGTAACTGTTGGCTCTCAGCGGCTCACACGATTTCGCTGTCAAAATGAAACTTCTCCACTCTACATAGGTCTCAGTCTACCGATATAGAATCAAACGCAGACTGTTGGCTCTCAGCGGCACACAAGACTTTCGCTATGTTACCATAGTGTCGCAGTCTACCGATATAAAATCAAACATAGACTGTTGGCTCTCAGCGGCTCACACGACTTTCGCTATGGTCTGCAGTAGATCGCAGTGACATCGAGTTAAACTATCGTCACAGCATAACCCAAATGCCTCTGTGGGCACCAGCCCCTCGACTTTCGCTACACAAATAATCCTCAGGAACTAGTTTATTCCGGACTCCTCACAGGATTAACTTTAGAATCCCCCCTTGGGGTTCAAGGCAGTACCACCCAGTGGCACTCCTGAGAAGTTCATTTCAAGGAAGCGCCTTTTTTCCCAGAGCTATACTCAAAACATTTTATACTATACACTAATAGTATCTTCAAATCATATCCTTTATGATTTATATCAAAATCTCATTTACTCAAAATCGATATCCAAAATCGATAGTTCCAAACTTGGCTTTCCAAAATCCAAAATTGATTTTTCCAAAAATCAAAAGCCTTCCCAAAATCCATAGGTTCCAAAACCTTTTTCCAAAATCACTCATAAAACCCTTTATATATATAGATATATATAACTTTAAAAATCTTTGGATCACTTCAAACTTGTATAAAACCTCTTTTATACTTCAAATATTTCAAAACCCTTTTTACAGTTCTTATCCACAAATCTTCAATATCAATTTCATTCAAATCCGTACGATGTACACATATCATCCGTACACAATATCAATCTGATCGCTCAATCGATCACACAATTTCACTTCCGAACTAGTATCGTCCACCCGACTTCCTAGTGCGGACTCAGATCTGGTTTCTTGATTAGAAACCGTCATTCTCCTTGCATAGTCACAACTATGATAGAGAATATCCAGAACCAATCAACAATCCATATCCAGGTTCGCCGTCGAAAATCGAGCGAAAAATCCCAACTCGGATCGATAATACTATCTCGAAATTCTGTGTTCGAATCTGGATCAAATCACTATGCGAATAGAATAATATACGTATATCCTACGTATTTATCTTTGTTGGTTATTAGCCAAATCAATTCTCTTTTCTATTCACATTTCCTTTAATTCTATTCTCTTATTCTCAATTGCTTCCATTTACAATTGAGTTAATACTTCAATTATAAACAGTTTGAACTCTGACCCATTTAAATTTAAAATAGCTTGAAAAAGTTTTAAAATAGATAAGTAGTTGAAAAATAGTTATTAGTTTATAAAATAGCTGTAAAATAGTTAAGTAGGTATAAAATAGTTAGATAATTGCAAAATAGTTTTTTTTTTTAAAATAGTGATTAGTATAAGTAACTGAAAAATAGTAATTAGTTTATAAGACGGTTTCAAATAGTTAAATAGTTCCAAAATAATTGTAAAATAAGTATAAGATAGTTTGGGGTTTAAGAAGAAAGATTGTATAGTAAATAGTTTGGAAAAATATATTTGTATTAAAACAATTTATTTTGAAAATAATCCAGAGCCAAACTGTTTAATTTCCCAATCTCCATTTCCAATTAATTTCCCATCAATTCAATTTAAATTTCACTTCCATTTAAATTGACTCAATTCCAATTTAAATAACTTCAATTTCCATTGAAATTGATTTAACCCCAATTCAAGTTGAATTAATCTTAATTCCTTTCCAAATTTCAAATCAAATTCCATTTAATTTTAAACATATTCACTTTAAATTAATTCAATTCAAATTTTCCATTTGAATTTTAAACTTATTCATCTTAAATCACAATTCCCATTTATTCAAATCTAATTCAGTTTGAACTAATTCAATTTAAATCTCAATTTTAAACTATCTCGAATTATATAAATTCGAGTTAAAATTTTTAAATATTGATTTAATTCCTTAAATCACAATTCCTTCACTTTTAAATTAATTCAACCTTTATTTATTTTATTTTAACAAATTAAATCTTTAAACCTTTTAATTCTGAATTCAAATTTTAAAATTCCATTTTAAAATTATCTTTACTTAACTTATTACAAAGTTCAAATAAGAATTCAAAAACAATTTAATCTTCAGATTCTAATTTATTATCCATTTTCAATTTTCAGATCTCAAACCCATTTTGAGATCACTCATAACTCCCATTTAAATTAACCATTTAACTACCCAAGTTAAATTTAAATTTCATCTTGAAATTTCCAATTCAAGTTATTTATCCAACTTATTTAACTTCCTTCAAGTTAAATTTACTTAATCCGGTCAACTTTTCACAATTTGAATTCCCATTCAAATTTTAAACTTTAGATTAATAGTCTTTCCCCTTTTAAGTTTAAAAACTTACTTTACTTTGGGTTTTACATCACATTCCAATTTAAAACTCAACACTAAGTGTTTATTTCAAATCATCATTGGTATTATATATATTCCTCATATATACATTTTCTTTACACACCAAGTTATAATATAAATTTTTAAACCACCTTTGGTTTTAATTCAAAATAACTTTTTTTTTTAAAACAATTTCAAGTTTTCTGGATTTAGATTTAAAATTTCACAATTTTAAATTCTCTTCAATTCCAATTTATAAGTTATACTCACTTAAATGTTTACTTCCCTAAACATTTCATTTTGCTAAATCATTAACAACATTCATTATTAAACACAATTACCATTTTTTTTTTTGATAATAACTAAGATTATCATATCTGGAAACCAATTCATTATTACCTTTATTCTTGATAACATTTCTACAAATTCAAGATTTTAATTTTAGTTTGAATTCATTTCAAACTTATCTTCATTAAATTTTAATTTGGCTTTATTTCTATTACCACTTAATTTAATTCCAATATTTTAACAACCAATTACCTTAATATTTATTAGTAAGAAATATCATTTTATATATCAAAATATATTCTTATATAAAATCATTTAAAATACTTATATAAGAAAATAACAATTACGCTCTCATATATATATATATACACTCAACTCGTTCTAGGGTACCATTGACCCTATCCTTAACGAGTAATCCCAACAGAGCCAAGGTTCTCGTTTAACCTTCAGCTCTGATACCAAATGTAACGACCCGGAATTTTCGAACTCGGAAATTCTGGATAGTTAGGAGAAAAAGAAAAGAGATAGAAGAAAGAAACAGAACAAGACACAGATTCTCACATTCGCAGCGGATCAAAATACAATATCAAATAATAATATCAGTTATACAAAGAACTGTATCTGTTAATTTATATTCGATACATCAGAGTTACAACCATTTACAAATAGACTAGACAGTTATATTAACCTGCCCATACTACTATCAATATAACTCTCAAATACACAGCGGAATACACTCCATACGTTCCTGCCATCCAGCTCGCCTCCTGAGCTCCAGAACGTCCTTACCTGGAAATCTGTAATACTCGGTCTGACCCGAGCATTACATCAAAGTAACACCCGAGTCAGGCTGGAAACCAGCGTGAGTAAACTTATCTAACATGAAATTCCAATTCATAGATCTTATATAAAATCAGGGTAACTCGTACCTTTTACGAGTTCTTACTTATTAAATTCAAACAATTTATTCACAAAATAATATCTAAGTATCGTTACTTAGTTCCAATGATCCAGATTACTCAATTTATTTCATCCCAGCCTATTTGATTTACAAATCAAATCTATAAAGAATTATAGATTACTAATCGAAGTGGTTTCGGGTATTTACTAATACCCGACCCCGGCCTCTTCGAATCCAATGTTCTTTTAAACCCAAGATATTCAAGTGAAATACAATTCAACTTTAAATACAAGATGTCACTTTTATACACAGCAATTCATCAACGATAGATCACCATGCTATCACTATCTATCAAACATATCATATCAGAGATATCAACCAATTCAAGGTATTTACATCATTCAATCATTTATAAGCAAGATTGATCACTTCCAAAATTAAATTAATTTATCTCAAATTAAATTAATCATTAACTTTAATCACTTGGATTTCCTTTACTTAACATTAACTTATTTACAAATCAATTAATTAATCATCTTTTAATTATCTATTTATCATCCATAATCACTTCCAAAATTTATTTAATTAATTATCCTAATAATTATTCAAAACCAAAACAATTAAAAATCAAAGACATTTGGCTTTATAATTTAATTATTGGAACTTGTTTAAGAATTTTCACTTTGCTTTTGATTTTAAAACCTGAAATTCCTTATTTCTTTTAAACGGGTTAACAAAAAAAAAAAAAACAAAACCCGAGCCCATGACCACAAATACTCGCGTCATTTACCCAAATTCTCGAGAACGTCTTCGATTAACCCACACGCTTCTCTTCTCCGAGTATTTCCGCGAATTCTTCGAGTCGAACCCGATACTTCATCTTCTTCCCTGATTCGAACGAACGAACCCAGAGTACATCGTGTACGTGTGCACGTTGCACACCGTCCTGTCCACCTCCGGTCGATGCTACGACCATCTACAAATCGGCGATCATCAATTCGACACACCAAAACACCCAGCGTTAAGAAGCTTTGATGAATTTGAAATTGGTCAGTACGACCAAAATTCGAACAAAAACGAACCACCATTAAACGCCTCGTTCTCCCTCCTCAGATCATCAACGGTTACGATACTCCACCCTAAGCTCCGCCAGAATCCACTCCCTCTTTTCCCATGGGTGCGATTGCTTCCGATCCACCATGGTTGTCGAAATTTACGCACTTCCTCTTCGAACCAGACTGGCCCCTTAAACCCTAAATCAGTCTTGCTCATCCTCCACGACGAATTCTAAAATCATCAACCATTTTTGCCGAGTTTCCCAGGCTTCCTATTTCCTCCAGCGAAGTTATCGTCCATCTCGAGACCATCGATCGCCAGAAAACTCTCAAGAACTATTTTCTGGTTAACTTATGATTACTCTCTCGATATAACATTAAAAATCAAGTTTTCTCTTTTAAAAATCATATTTTTCTGAGTCTATTCAAATTATATAGTTGAAACATCGAATTGCAATTCTTGAATTTAACATGTTATAAAAATTTACACTGTATATTTCTTAATTCCAGCAGATTTCAAGCCTAAAATACTTAACCATATTTTTAAAACCTAAATTATAGTTAAACAATCCTATCTTGTTTGAAAACAAAAACTTAATAGAGGATAGATGAAGAGGTTTTGAATTTTTGATGTAATTTACACTCTGTAACTTGAAAACAGAGAATCACAGAAATGAAAAATCCAAATGCAAACAACATAAAGATCTACACTTGTATATAAATATACATGCAGGCATAAATACATTGAGACAAATACTTTTCACAACTTTTCCATCTTATGAAATCAAAATTAAGTGGTTTACTCACTTTTAGTTGAAGAACAGAGAAACAGAACTTTGCCTTTTTGAACTGGAACTTGAAATGTTGATCATTGAACTGCTATTTGAATTTAGATTTGTAACTTGATTCGTGATGCAATCTTGAATTGGAAACTGATCCGAGATTTTAATTAAAGCCTGATCTTTGCATTGCATTTCCAGGTTAAAACTGAAGCTTTGAATTTCTTTTGATTTATTGCTTGAACAGGTTTTGATTTTCTTTTGTTCCTTTTCTTTGTTTTGAATTTCCAGATTTGAAAATGAATGAAAGAAATATGAAGGTGAAGAGAAAGTTTTAGCTTTGATCTGAAAATGAATAGCCAGTCTTTTTTTTTTCTTTTTATATATATAACATTTGTCACTTGGTTTATTTAATGGCTTACACATGTTATTTAGATGTCTTAAGAGACTTACACATGTATTTAGAGTATTTTAAATTTTAATTTAAATTGTTTATAAAAGCTTTAACTTATTTATTTCTTTCTTATGTATGTATATAAATAATTTTTCTTCTTTTCTTATATAGAAAAACAAAACAAAACAAATTATAAATAAAAGCCTATTCAAATACTTAAGTATTTATTCTTTTAAATTTCAAAACATTGAAACCAAATTTAAATAGAATTAAAATTTCAATCTAAAAATCAAGTTATATATATGTATATATAACTCTTATTAAAATTTAAAAATAACAAGACCTATTTCTATAAAAATCCATTTATGTACATAAGAACTAAGTATTATAATTATTATTTGAAAATAACAGATTTAACAATTTTTATCCTGTTAATTTCCAGATGCCGAGAAATTCGGGTTATCACATAAAGCATACATGCAAGATTCTGTAACAGTATTCAAGTTTAAAGTTTTTAAAGATCAAGGGCATCTCAATTTAAAAGTATTCATAAGAAATTGCCAGAATCAAATTTTAAAGCCTGAGAAATTTCTCTGTTCAACAGTAAAAAGGTGAGTAAACATCTTTTTCAAAAGTTAAAACGAAATTAAATTTGTTTTCGAATGATTTCTGAAATGGAGCATATTTGCATGTTCATTTATATGTGTGTATTCTGTATGTATGTGAGGATTTAAGTATGCATGCCTGATTTCATTGTTAAATTACACTATTCATCTTTAATTTGAGTAAACTCTTCTTATATAAGATCTTAAAACTATATATCTTGATTCCAGTAGTATGATATGAGATGTACTGGAATGAATTAGTAAATTTTGGGTTGCATGTTTATAAGTATGTAGATATAAAGAGGTGCATGTCTGTTCATATAGATATCTCTGTTTTATCTAAGTACAGGCTTCAGATTTTTATTTGAAAAATTCATATCTTTAAATCCATTTGATTATAGTCTAGGATTTGTAAATAAAAAGGGTTTCTAACAATATACTTTAAATTTTAAAAATAGATTCGAGGATATATAATAAGTATTTAACTCAAAATTTAAGATTACAGTAGAAATCAAAGAAATGGGTAAAATTCGAAATTGTTATTTTAAAACTTTGATGTTATAATCTGATTAATGTTGGCAAATGATGAATTTAGAAACAGAATTCATGAATTTTAAGATTGGGATGATCGAGAATTTTTAAGTTGAACAGAAAAGTCATTTTCGCAAATTTCAGACGAACGGTTGGGTCTGGGTTCATCGTGGTTGATGTCGGAGATAGATTGAAGGCTGTAGATAGTTGGAAAAATAGGGGATGATTTTATTATACGTCGTGGTGATCGATCGATGGTATTATAGGGTTTAGTGATAGTTTTGGGCATGGTTGAAATCGCGACTTGTTCCGATGTCGTGGGTGAACTGGAGGCTATCGCGCATGGGGGAATGGAAGCGTGGGTGAGAGCTGGAGCTTTGGTCGAAGTCGTGGGGGTGCTGATGGCCAGAGGTGGTCGGACGAGGTGGTTTTTGGATGAAGTGTTGTTCCAGGAGGTTGTCGAGATTGCTTAATTTCGATTTTCGTTTTTGTTTGATGATCGGAGTTGACGTGGTGGTCGAGAGGAAGGATTGCGACTCGATGGTGATCAGCAACTTAGTCGAAGGTGGGGCGTTTGGTGGTGCATGTGCACGATCAAACGTATGTGTATCAGTGGGTTTGTGAGTTGGGGAAGATGAAGTTTACTCGAGTTCGTCTCGGGAAGAACTCGCGTAGACTATGATTTGGCTCGAGTAATATCTGGGTCGTACGCGAGTATTTGAGTGAAACTAGTTTTAACAATTTAATTTAATGTTAAAATTTAATGTTTTATTTTGTTTGTAAGTTTTAATTATAAAAATTGACTCCTAAATGTTTTCTAAAGAAGATAAAATGATGTATTTAATTTAAGGAGATTTAAATAAGTAATTAATTAAGATAAAGAAATTATCTTAAATTAATCAAGGTTGTGATTAATTAGGGATAATTAATAAAATTTATGAAAAGATAATTACTTAATGAATTAATAAGGGTAAATAAATTAGTGATAATAATCAAATGGGTTGATACTTAATGAAGGTAATTTAGGGATAATTATTGATTGTAATTAAGAAAAGAGGAAATTACTTAGGGAAGTAATTAATGGAAGTGATTAAGGGTTAATCACTTGATGTTATTAATTAAAGGATAATTAATATAATTGAGTTGAAGTTAATTAATTAAAGATTAATTAATTAAAGGATTAAGGTTAATTAATAATGTGATTAATTACTAGTTAAGGTAATTAATTAAAAGAGAGTAATTAATTAAGGAAGTAATTAAGGATCATTAATTTATATAATGAATAACTAAGGGTTCATTAATTAAGATTTATTAATTAATATGGTTAATTAAAGATTAATTATTTAATTATAGAAATTTAATGATAGTAATTAAAAGTAAATTATTGTGTATGGTTAAGGATAATTACTTGAATGTAATTAAAGATAATTAATCAAAGGAGATTAATTAAGGAAGATCATTAAGAGATAATTTATTTATTTGTAATTAATTAGGATTAAGGTAATCCAAGTAATTAAAGGATAGTAATTAATTTAATTAAAGGTTAATTAAATTGATTAAGAGTTAATCAAACTTGCTTATGGATGATTGATTGATATTAATACTGGATGATTTGGGTATGATATCTATGATATATGCTGCTTTGTGAGATGAATGTTTGATATGAATTATTTATTGTGATAATGTGATTTATCTATCTGTTTATATCATCCTGAATATAAGTTTAAATGTTTAAACCCTTAAACAACTTGGACATTTAAAATGATGACATTTGAATTCGAAGAGACCGGGATCGGATATCAGCAATATCCGGAACCACTTCGATTAGTAATCTATAATTCTTTATAGGTATAATTTGAAAATCAAATAGGCTGGAATGGAATAAATTGAGTAAATATGGGCCAGTGGAACTAAGTAACGGTACTTAGATATTATTTTGTGAAATAATTGTTTGAATAAAATAAGTAAGAACTCGTAGAAGATACGAGTTACCCTGGTTTCAAATAAGTTTTATAACTTAGTATTCCAAATTATTTGGGTTTACTCACGCTGGTTTCCAGCCTGACTCGGGTGTTACATTATGGTAATGCTCGGGTCAGACCGAGTATTACAGATTTCAGGTAAGGACGTTCTGGAGCTTAGGAGGCGAGCTGGATGGCAGGAACGTATGGAGGATATTCCGCTGTGATATATTATAGTTGTTAGAGACATGTTAATTCTAACTGTCTAGTATATTTGTGAATGTTGTAACTTTGATGTACTAAAATGTGACTAACAAATACAGTTTTCTTTGTATAACTGATATTATTATTTGATATTGTATTTTGATCCGCTGCGAATGTGAGAATCTGTGTCTTGTTCTGTTTCTTTCTTCTATCTCTTTTCTTTTTCTTCTAACTATCTGGAATTTTCGGGTTCGAAATTTCCAGGTCGTTACAAAAAAATTGATTTGCGAAGTTCATTTATGGTAATATACTTGACAAATGAATTTGAATCTCTATTTTGGAGGTATGGTTTGAAATATTTACTTGCTTTCGAAGTACTAATAGTAAAATTGATAGGTTTATTTACTGTTTGAATTTTGTATTAAACCATAATAAATGTTTTTCCATGATTTGAATATTCGTTTTAAAACAAGTGTGTACGATTAATTATGGAGATATGAAATTTTATACTTTGATTTGGATATTTAATGTAAGATTTGAGTATACTATTAGTTTCAGTTTAATAATCTAGAGTTTATACTTATTTTAAAACAATAAGTATAATAAATTATCGAATTTAAGGAACTTTATTTTTTTTAAAAGCTTATCATATGTTTTGATATAAACTTTTAACATTGTTTAAACTTTTTGGAAAATCCTTGCAAAATGCTATGAGGATGTTTTAAATATATCTTATATTCTTAATAAGTGAATGAGATTAAATGTTTTAATTAAATTTTTAGATATATTGAAATATTTCTTTTCTCTTCAAGAGCGAATACCAAAAACTTAAATTTTTATTCTATAACAGAATTAAGTTATAAACTTAGGTAAGGTAGTAGGAGCTTAAGTAGTATTTTATGAAATGATTCATTAATGACTTAAATCTTTAATGGAAAACAAATTATGCAAGTGATTGATCTTTATATAAATAAATGAATGGAAAGGTAAATGACGAGAAAAAACTATTAGAATAAATTTAAATAAATTTAAAATTCTTGTTGTTTGGCTGATGGGAAGTTTGGGAAAGAATACTTCTAATTGTTTGAGGTTGTATGAATAATCTATTAAGTGATTATCTAAGGCTGTTGAGCATAAAGTACACTTATTAGTTTATTTATCACCCTTGTACGATTAAAAGTTCTGAACCTAAACAAACCATTAGTTTTGGTTGCTATGGATGTGTGATGGATTCTTTGTTGCTTATGATGGTTGTATAGTTTTGTGTGCATATGATTGTGATATATTGTATGTTGTTTGTGCTATTGATTTGAAACAACTGAAATATTATTCTTTCACATAATTTTAACTCTTTGGATTATATAAGTGAAATACAGGTTATAGAAGCAACAGCTACTGCTTTTGGTTTCATAAATAAAGTTTGTTTGCCCGACAAATAGGTACGTTTTCGGATTAATAAATTGACGGTTTTAAATAAAATATAACAAAATTTTGAATTCCTTCTTGTTTCTTTTCGAGGACGAAAATTTTTGAGTGGGGGAGATTGTAACGACCCGTATTTTTAAACATTTAAAAATATTAAATTAAATAAGATTTTTGAATAAAATTGTAAGGATTTTTTTGTAAGATTTTACTAATACAAATTTAATTATAATCCAAGTTATGAGCTTAAGTAAAAATTCTATTAATGAAACATGTTTGCAATAATGTAAGGATGATAACAAATGCTAGTGTGTATTTTAATAGCGTTGGTTTGAGTGAAATTAACAATTCTCCGAATGTAAATTTCCAATTGGAATAATAAATGTTAATGAAGAATAATAAATGTTTCTTTATTAAATAAGAAATCATATGTTTATTTATTTGAAATGTTTGGTAGATGAAAGATTGATTGTAGGGACGAGAAACTATTATTTGGTAAGAAATGTATAATTTCTGTTTGTATCCAATAGTGTGTAATTATGTTTAAATTACTATTAGATAGGAAATAATTGTTCTATTTCTCATTACATTTATTTTGTTCATTTTAAATTCACCTTTGTAAACAATTGAAATTAATGTAATCGAATAATTTCAATTAATGGTAGAGAGGACACCAAATTGTAAATTAATAGGTGTAATTAAACGTAGCTTATGTTTTATGAAAATATAAGGAAAGTTGATTTAATGAAAAGAACATTTATATCAAATGAAATGAATGTTTCATTTGTGAATGTAGGTTTAATTTCATTAAAATAAAGAATAGAATGCTTGATTTAAAGGAAGAAATATATGTATATTTGAACTATGTTTTAGCATACAGATGGATTACAAGAGTATGAAAATAATCTATTTAAGCAAGTTAATTTATAACTCTTATGTGTAAACAACGGTTCTATAAATTTATTTTAAGTTACTGTAAAAAAGACTTCCGTTGTTTTAATTATCTTATGTGTAAACAACAATTCTACAAATGTATTTAGGTTACTGTAAAAAGAATTCAATTGTTTTTATTATCTATCCATTAATTATTTTCCGTTTTAAATTTTAATGTTGAAATTTATTGCCGTGGATTTAATTTGAAATCTTTCAATAAAAGGGAAAGATAATTTAATTGAACTTAATGACGTTTAATGAATGAAATGTACATGATCCGCTTTAAAGTGTAATTTTGAAACTAACTAAAATTATGTCGATTTGGAATCTTTCAATATTAAAGAGGCAAAAACAAACCATTAATTGTAATTAATGGATTTAACGAAAGAAATGTACGTTATTGTTAAAAAAAAGAGTATGTTTTAATGAAAACAAAATAAACGTTGTTGTTTTTAAAGTAAGTGTAATTTTATAAAAAGAAAAAAAAAATTGAATTTGAAGCAATATTTTACGGTCGTTGAATAGTAATATTTGGCAGTATAGAGGTGATTTTAATGCTAATCGTAAAATTTAGAATAAATTAAATATTTTATGTTCATGATTGTGCGCTGAGAAAAACGCCGATTTTGAATTGGAATTTGGAATCATGGTTCTCCTTTTATTTTATGTAACGGTGGTCATCGTTACTTTAATTGGTGTGTTCAAATTTTATTTACTGCATGTTAATAAAACTTTTAGATAGGTGTAAAGTTGAGTTGATTTGGAGTTAAAGAAATTAATTGAATTGAAAAATATTTCCATATTGAATTAATGTGACATTAAATTCCTTTTGAAGTATGAAAGGTGATGTTCGTCATGAATTCATATTCATGCACGTTTTATATTATATTGCTTTTTCTAACTACTATCTCATTCATATTTTTCTGCCTTGTTTACTCTCACATTTCAGCTATTCATATTAAAAAAAAACATCTCTCTTTATTTCATAAAACTTTCATTTATTCTGTATATATTCATTTTCCATTCTTATTGTTAGCTATACATTCTCTCACCCACATTTATTCGACCTAATGCTTATATACCTCTTGTATTTGCATCTTAGTATTTATTTTTACACGTTACAACTTTTAGTATTCACTCTTTTTCATAACTTCTGCCTGCACAAATTCGTCCATTAACAATTCAGATTTAATGCACGTGCATCATTCATGCTAGCCTGTTCATGTTTATATTTATTAAACACATAACCACATCGTTTCTTTGAAAAGCTTACTTTATTTTTGTATTCTTTTATCACCTTCCCACTTTCCAACCTGTTGTCTTTTCAATTTCCCACTAGAGAACAAAACCAAAGTACGTACAGATTGTTTCTGATTCCTCTATCTGAAGCTTTCTGCTCACACTTCCTCCATCCTCAAAACTACATAAACTCCAAAATTTCAAAATCCACAAATTCCCCTTGCTTCATCTCTCTAAAAAAAGAAGAAGAAAACTCAATCTGTTCGATTTGCATTGTCGTGCTTTGCTTTTCTATTAGATTGTTGCTATGGATAAGATTGGTTAGCTTGTTGTGTTTGGATTTCAACTAGGATCTACATATTTGTGTTGTCAAAAACTCTCTAACCTCGAAAGGTGAGCAATCACTCACGATTAACATTTTTATTGTTAGGTAAATAAACATCGAAATGTTATAAGAAATGTTTGCTTTAGATATGAATATGTGATATATGTTGTTATGTTCCCTTGAATTTGTGTTATGATATTCACATGCACATGTTGTTTTATATGTCACAAGTAGTATGTTATGTTGATTTGATTAATTGTCACATATATATGTGAAATACATCACATATGATATGTAAAAAAAATGTGTTATGTTAGAAAAATATATTTTTTTATGCCATGTTGAAATACATCACATATGATATGTAACAAAATGTGTTATGTTAGAAAAATATATTTGTATATGCCTTGTTGAAATACATCACCTATGCTATGTTGAAACAAATTTGTTAGTTAATAAAATCATATGTTGCACATGCTATGTTAATAACATATCACATATGCTATGTGGAATAATGTGTTATGTTTGTGAAAAATGATATGCCATGTTAATTTATTGTAAATCACCTTGCAAGTTCCTTGTATATATGTCATGTTATATATTTATATGTTATGTTAGAATTTGAAATATTCACTTATGTTGTTTACGATATGTGACACATGTGATATGTTAGTTATGCATGTGTATATATTAAATTGTTAATTATGCACGCATGTTGGTAATGTACATGTTATGTTATTATATTGTTATTGTTCTCACACTCCAAGTTCCCTGATAGTTAGCAAAATGACTTTGGATTGAAATGATATATACCCGATATAAAACCACTTTGCGTTTAAATAAATTGATTTAGAAATAAAATTGGAATATTGTAATTTTAAATTTATGTTTAAACTTGAAATTATGAAATTGAAATTTAATTGATTTAATGAAAGTTTTAGTTGGATTTTTTAGATTTAAACTTGTTGTTTGATTATAACTTAATAGCTTTAAGTGAAAAATTGAAATCTGAAGTTGGATTTAATAATGAATCGATTGGAAACGAACATAAAGTCGGTATTTGAACTGAACTGATTTATAGTGTGAAAGATGATGTTTATTTAAACCTAAACATTTCACTTATTGAGTTATCTGTACATTTCACTTGAGTTGACTTACTTAAATAAGAATGTTAGTCCTGACTCGAGTGTTCTTGTTTTACTTTACGCTCGGGTCAGACCGAGTATTTCAGTTTAGCGAAGACACTTATTTTCTGGAAGACGAAGACGAAGATTCAGTATATTATTGCTATTTATTATTTCACTACATTCTGTGTTCTACTGCATTATTTGTTTATTTCTGATGTATGTATAACTCTGATTTGAATTGTAAAAGTGTAATCAAATGTTATTTGTAAAACAGCTTCATGAACTGTTTATTTGATTATTATATTTTGTTATTCCGCTGCGAGATTCTGTGTTTTGTTTTATTTTTTTCTTATTTACCCCATTAACAATCCTCACTTTTGAATGGTTTGAGTCTGACATGTGTGGTTTGTTGTCGATTTGAAACGTCCAAAAAGGTGGGTTGTTACAAAGATACTGAGTCGTCCACGACTTAGCTGGAAACCAGAGGGAGAAGTTATGTTGAATTCACGACCTAACAAAGCGGCCATAAGTCGGAAACGACTTAACGAAGCTGAAGGTATAAGTCGTCCACGACTTAACAAAAAGCAAGAAGAAGAAGAAGGTTACGACTTAATTGAGTCGTTGAATGCTAAGTCGTAAGTCGGGAAGTTGCATTCGCTTTAGGTCATTTGTTGATGAGTCGTAACTCGTGAAGTTCTTAAGTCGTTTGTCTTTAGGTCGCTACCGACTTATGTGTACCTATATATATTGAGACGTGGTTCTTGAGTCGTGTACTTTGGTGTGTTGATTTTCTTAAGTCGCTGAAGGGATAAGCCGTAACTCGCGTAGCGTTGAGTCGCCATGTTTGTAAGTCGTTGTATGGTAACTGTTGAGTCGGAGCTGTTGAGTCGTAAGTCGTAGGCTATGAGTCGGTGCCGACTTAAGTGTTGTACATTTTTGTTTTGCGTGAGTTGTAACTTCTATAAATAGGCCGGTGGTGCCATTTGTAATAGTTAAGTTGATTTGAAATAAAACTCTTGTTTTGTTAGCTTTGTGCTTTCACCCAATTGGTAGTTGAGTGTAATCTCCTATCTCCACTCTCGGATAATCGAGTGCGCTCGATTCAACGACAGCTGAAGCCGATTCATGGAATCTAGTGCGCTAGATCAACGTGTGAAGAATCGCAGATCTTTGAACCCGGTATCGTGCGAGATCAACGAGTTCGGGATAGCTATAATTCGGTATCTTCGGATCAACGAATTCGGGCATTTCAGTATTCATCAATCCATCGATTACTACATTCATCGATCTACATTGTTTTTTATTAATCCACTGCGTCACAAGCTCTAATTATTTGGATATGGATATAGTTAATTTTGTGTGTACGTTAGCTTTATATGTGGAAATGTTTGATATATTATTGTTAAAAATATGTATATCTTTACCATTAAAATAAGCTAAATCCAATATACTTAAAATTTAATAAGTAAACTTTCTTGATATCATATGTATATTCAAGTGCATAAACATAAGTTTAACGAGGTAATAAAGTGATTTTAAATTATATTATTCAAATAGAATTTTATTAAAGAAATCAAGAAATTATATATATATATATATATATTCAGTTTTATAAACCATTTTAGGGATCTAAAATGAGTTTTCTAATGTTATTGGTAAGTATTTAATAATCGACTAATTTTATATAAGAACGAGTAATCTATTATTTAATCATATATGTTTTGAATATTTCATTACTAAGTATTGATTCATTTATTCAATTGAATAATCTATTTTTATAGTAGTTTCTGATTTCTGATTTCTGATTTCTTATCTTCCTTACATTGATTCTTATAGTATGGGTGATTCACCATTGATATTGATTTAGTTAATGATTTTAATTTGATAAGGTGATGACATCCTTTCTGTTTGATTTATTGATACCTATTCTGTGTAACGAGATATCAGAATAAACAGCTTAGCGATACCGTCTGGTATGAGACTTTCAGTAATAATTTTTCGATTATTCTTTGGACTCGTTATGTATAATAAAGAAGGGCGGATGTGATGTGTGAGCACTGAATAAATGGACTAGTAACAGACAGTGTTATAAGACGCCATTGTGTTATTTATTCGGTTTGTTCTTTTGCTCGTGGATGACACTCATTTTACATGTGATACTCATTGCATTGAGTATACTTAGAGCCATGTTTTGGCTATTGTAAGTATTAAATGTGTCTGTCTACCTTTGTCCAGCTCCTTTTATTTTCAGGAATGAACCAAATTGGTCAGAATCCACCCTGGCAGCCTGATCGTGGGGTTGCACCCCCGATCCGCGATGTAACAACCTGGAGATTTACAACAATTATTAATCGGCAAATGACGATTAAATCGTTGTTAATTGCAAATGCAGATTTAAATTGAGTTGAAAAAAAAGAATTCTTTTAATAATTTTATAAAGGGTTGTGGGCTTTAAAAATTTGCTGGGTCCAATTGTTTGATGGAGTGACAATACTCAATATCGTTTCCTTTTCTTTTGGTATTCAATCGCAACCCGTTTGTAACGACCCGACTTCCTATGCCCAGAAAGTCGCATCATTATGAAGAAAGAAAAGGGATAGAAGAAGAAAAGAAAAGAAGAGAGAACAACAACACATCAGAAATCTCACAGCGGAACGAGAAATATATTATCACATAAGATATTACATAGTATCATATACATCAGAGTACACGATTTATACATCACAATATAGACAGTTATAAACTTCTGTCTATTATACAACACAACTACATAAATACGATACATCATACACAGCGGAAACTCTATATATCTACACGCTGAAGCCTCCTGCTCCACAGCTCCTCCAGAATTCGTCAAGACTAACCTGAATCCCTTGGCTACTCGTAAAAATTGAGTACCCAAGGTTTAATAAAACAGAAAATAAACACTTGGGTCAGACATGGGTCTGGTGTGAGTAAACGGGTTAAAATTGTTTAACTTCAAAACCCTTTGAAAACAAAGTATCACGTAAGACTTCCCACACATAAACATGGAAAAGTTTTTACCTTACGCTAACCAAAACATTTGATAGGAAATCTGATTGTATTATAATAGGGTCTAGGGTTTTCAAGTAAAATACAGAAATAGCTGAAATGCTTACATCTCACATTCCAACATAGTTGGGCACAACTAATACGTACGGCACTTATTGGAGTTTGGATTCCATACAATGGCAGGGCTACTGGGGTACCGCCCGTCACAGTACGTGGCCTAGATCACCGTACCGAGGAGTACGCCCGCTCCCCTGCAACACAAAGCCGGAACCATCCCTTACTGGATAATCCCGAACAAGACAATCCCGTGGTTGGCGCGACCAACCACACACTAAGCCGAATAAAAGAAAAGGGACCTCTAGACAGGGATCTATCTTGCTCTCAGTGGGTGCTACCCACGAAGCCTTGCTGCACCTCCCCTGTTTTAGCCATTCCCGGTTGATGAGGCTTGAGGTTACGATTACCTTTAATCAGAACATATCACTTAGAATGCTCATCGTCCGCCTGACGATGTGCTGAAAGCATTCAATCCATACAAGTTCGTTCCGGGTTCGAACGAAACCGAAGGCATTATCTCGTTACACTCGTTTTGGAATCACCCTCAAAGTTAACGACAATAACCCTTGCACTCTGAATCTTCATCTTCACTTGAGATTCACGACCTATCGTAAATTTGGATCGATGTGGTATTCGGGTCTCCAGACCTGGAATTCCGGTATACGGAAACCCGATCCCGGTCTCATCGAAATCCAAAACGTATCTTTTAAGGCCAAGTTGTTTAAAGGTTTAAACAATTTAACTTATCTATACAGATAGATAATTCACAAGTCACAATTGATAATCACATTATCATTTAAACAGATGATTCATAACCAAATAGGTAATCCATATCAACATCACAATAGTTAATCTATATTACCATCATAATGCAACCAAGCATTCATACCATACAACATTACTTATCTCATTTCTGAGATTACATCCATTCAAGACAATCAATGTCATCCATTCTTATATAAGCAATGATTTACTTAATCATAACATAATTAATTTAAAATGAATTAAATTAACTATCTCTATCTTTAATTAATTTAAAGTGAATTAAATTAATTACTTCATCTCTTAATTAATTTAAAATAAATTAAATTAATTACTTCATTATAAACCCTTCTTATATAATCATTAATTAATTACAAATAAATTAATTAATCTTTCTATAATTATCTATTTTAATTAATCACCTTTGATTAATTATACTTTAATTACATTTAAGTAATTATCTTAATTAATTTCACAAATTAATTATTCTTAACCAAATACAGTAATTAACATTTAATTACTTCATTTATTAATTAATTATAATCAATTACTTTAATCCTTAATTAATTATAATTAATTACTTATAATCATTTATCATTTGATTAATTAATCTTGATTAATCAATCCTTAATTACATCATTAATTAATTATAACTAATGATCCCTAATTACAATCTTTAATTATTTTACTAATTACATTAAGTATTTATTCTTAATTAATCCATAATTATTAATCACCTTGATTGATCTAATCCAGTAATTAACTTTATTTAATAAATTATTAAATTATTAACAAGTGATTAACTCTTAATCATTTCCATTAAATAAAATAATTATCCTCTAATTACTTTATTAAATAATTCCCCTTTTACTAAATTACATTCAGTAATTATTCCTTAATTACTTCTTCAAGTACTTATACTTAATTAATTTATAAGTGATTATCTCAATTAATCACTAATTAATTCTTTAGTTAATTATTTAACTAATTATTTAAAATTAATTAAATAATTTCTTAACTACTTATTCTTAAAGATCTTATTTAAGAAAAATCATTATCTTAATTTAATTATTATCTACTCTTAAATCATTTCAATAATTTAATTACCCTTATTAATTTCACATATTAAATATCTTTAATTAAATCAAAATCTCTTAATTACTTTAAGGATAACTCCTTATTACAATTGATTTACTAAATTCTTATCATTTACTTTATTTAAATTAAAACACTTTAGAAATCAATTATAATTAAAACATTATAAACTTCTACTCAACTTTTAAAATCTTTAAACTTTCCAAAGTTATTAAATTAACTTTAATACAAAAACATTTTAAAATCTACTTATATACCCAAAACAAACTTATCTATTTAAATATTAAAGCTTGTTAAAACATTTATTTTAAAACCATTTATTTTACAAGTGAAAACTTGTTTAACTTTGCTTTTAAAAACTTAAACATTCTGTTCCATTTAAACAACTTAAACCTGAGCAAACCCCTAAGAACTGAAGCAAACATGAAACCCGAACCCACCCCTCTTGCTTCGAGTAGAACTCGACCATCCCCGAACGAAAACCCGAGCTCCTGTTCTCTTCTTCCCCAACTCATTTCCAGATGCACACAAATGTACACGTGCACGTGCACACTTAATCTGAACGCCTCCGACCATCCAACTGATCGTTGACCAACCCCAAACGACCTCGACAACTACTACCTCAACCCAGAAACAAAAATGCCAATTCAAACTGAAGTTCGACCTATTGCTCGAAAAAACTGCAGAAGCTCGATCCACCAATCCCCTCGCCTCTGATGATCGCCACCACCGGAACCCCCGCAGCTTCGTCCAGAACAGCGTCACTTCACCATACTTCGATCCTACCCTATGCGATCGAGTCCGGTCTCCCCACGGCGACGCAACCTCCTCGAATACGTTGTCAACCCAATCTGTCGACTAAACCCTACTCCGACATTCCCTGACCACCACGGCCATCTTAAAATCACCAGTCCATTTTTCCTCTGACCACCGTCTTTCCAGCTACCTCTGACAACAAGCCCAGCCTCTAACATTTCGTCGATCGACGAAAATCAACGAAAATACCAATTCCGATCATCTCACAAGTCCTCAATAATTTCAATGTTAAAAATCATGATTCGATTATCTAAATTCATTATTTTCTACTACGCATCAGGTTCCATAATCAAAAATTGAAATCATCATGATCGATTTTTAACCCATTTTTGATTTTCACTGTAACTATATTATTTTTGAAATAATTTCTTAATATAAACACTTGAATTTATTTTTAAAAATGCAGTTACAATCTTACAATCATTTTTCATTTAAAGATCGAAGCCTAATATCACTTGTATGAAGAGCAATTGAATTTTCCTTTAGAGAAGTTGAGTCTGTAATATAAACAGAGCTTATATATGTACATATTCACAGTCATTCACAGGCATATCAATATATATATACATGCATTCATACCCATACATTCATGCAACATTATCTACCATATTACTACAAGATTTCATCACATTCATCCAATTATAATAACATTTTTAAAACTGTTTTTAAAAGAAATTTACTCACATTATTTTGTATGCAGAGCAGAGAAGTTTAAATTCATCCCAGGTACTTGAAATCTGGGTTATTTTAAGTTGCCTTTGATTTGCTTTTGATTGAAAATCCTTTGCATGCTTACAAACTGATGTTGAGCTTTATTTGAATAGCAGGTTGAAGTTGCAGTTTGAATATCAAGTTTCAGGTTGAAGATTGAAAAACTGATGTTGCATTTGCCTTTGATTTCTTTGATTTGAAAACAGTTTCCAGGTTAAAGTTGAATCTAATTTAGTTGCTTGATCTTCTATTTGTTTGTAGATTTGAATTCCAGGTTTGAAATCCTTTTTTTTTGATTTTAGTTTCAAGTTTTTGATTTATCTTTGGTTTTAGAGGAAGAAAGAAACGAATTGTACTGAGAAATGAAAACCAGGTTTCTTCCTAAACATTTAATTTAAAAATTAAAATAAAGCAAATAAAAATGTTGCCACATGTTGTTTAAACTTACATTTGTCATTTATTTATTTAATTGCCTTACAAGTGTCTTTAACATGTTAATATGTTTACACATATTACTTAAGTGTTTTTAAATAAATTTTTATTTAATTTAAATATAAATATAAGCTTACTTATATATATATGCATAAATAAAATTAACCTTTAAAGAAAAATATTATAATATAAATAAATCTTTATACATGGATTTGAGAATTCAAAACATTTATCTTTATTGTTTAAGAGATAATCTTTTTTTTTTAAAAGGAAGTTTACAAATAATTTTATACATACATTTATAACCATTTAAATTTAAACACTTTAAAAAAATATAAAAATAAAACTTTGTTTAAATCCTTTTAAACCATCATATTTAAAACAAACAATTATCTTATATTTTTAAAATAATTGAATTAAACTTAAATTATCTTTTGAAAAATATTAATTTTAAAACAAAGCTTTAAATCACAATATATACATACATATATATTGCATCTTTTATTTAAACAAAAGATTCTCTGTTCACAATATATATATATCAATATATACATTATAAATAGAATCTATTTTTATTAGCTTTGAAAGATAAATTTTATCCATTTTTAAATTGTTAGAAAAGATCTAATATTACCAAATTAAATATTTATTAGATTGTAAAATATTAAATTTACCAATTTAAATTAAAAATTATAAAGAAAATTATCAATCCAATTAAATTATCAATACAGATTATTAAATTTAAATTGCCCAAAAACCCGGGATATCACATTCCTCCCCCCTTAAAATAATTTCGTCCTCGAAATTAAAAGCAAAGTTAATTTAATAATCCAACAAATATTTAATTTTAAACAGCAATCATACATATCAATCATATTCTAACAACCATAGCAAATAATTTAATCAAACAAATTTAACTATCCAGTCAAAATCTGGATAGAATTTACTCGAGTTTCCCCAAGTATATATATATACCGGGAGACTCGTTCTACAGGATCTAAACTAACTATCTACAATAATCTAGAAGTCCTTCCTTTCTAGATCACAAATCTGAACAAGATATCAGACTAACTCAAAACCATCCCAACTATCCTTCTGAACTGCTGATTCCATTACTCGATGAATCATACACATATTCCTCAGAGATATGTGAAATAAAATGAATTCCAGTTATCCGAACCGGCAACTCAATCCTATAGATCAAAGAACTAATCCTTTTGAGAACACAGAAAAATCTCATAGTACTTCCGGAGCTAACTCTTCAGTCTTACTAAATCTTATATCTCCTTTGATCGGAGAAAACTTAAACAATATCCAAATTTCAACTTCAAAATCCAAATTTCATCAATTCTTAACTGCATAACTCTCCTGATAATCCTGAGTCACTTCATTCTTCTTGATCAGCTTAACTCTTGCTGATGCCTCTTGAAACAAATCAGACCAATATCAAACAAATTTCTGGATTCTATTCAACAAAATGGTTCTTCCAAAAATACACCGAAATACAGAACATAACTCTACTCCACACTCATTAGAGAACTTCGAACTACCTCTCCTATCTGAAATAGTCAAAACAGTTGCACTTGACAACTTTACCTCCAAATCCCGAAAATTTCTTCACACTTAGAGATACACTTGAATTTCCTATAGAAATCCTCTACTCGAAGAAAATTACAACTCTCGGTTGCTTCCACTCTAGAATAGCTGCTATCTTGCTTTCGCTGCACAATTCTGATCTTGAACAGATGAGAATGCCGTCGGAAAAACTCGAGCACAAACTTGATCATCCACAGTTCATCAGACCATAAAATCTTAGCGACTTCATTCCATTTGGTCAGAAATATCTCGCAGAAACTTCTCCAGAAAAACTAGGTGTGATCAATCCCTCTCCAAAGAATTCTGAGCTGCTTCACCAAATTCTTCTCTCGGAGACATCCTTCTACTAAGCTGAACTTCCGGTAACTCCACGAATCAAGTCGATATGGAATCTCAATCTCCAATAACCCAAAAGAACACTCAAACAATCGCAAGTCTCTTTTGCGATCAACTCGACCTAACTTCCACAGATACTGTTCTCTCTTCACAAATTAGAACAGCTCATACTTAACTATCCAATTCATCGAAGAAATGGATTCACTCAGCTGCTTCTGGACTCCAACTTCAGAAAAACTACTCAGCCAGAAACTTCCTGCTAACACACAGAACACTCCGAGCCGCACTGCTGCCACAAACCAAAGACTTCTTATCCGAAACTCCTCGAGAAACTCGGACCTCAAAGCAAATTAGAAACACCCCACTGGACTCGGCCACAACACCGAAATAGACTCACTTCTTCAAACTTGTTCCAGAAGAAACATCTTCAGAAACGTCCATAGTCACCGCGTCTCATCACACAACTACTACTTCTTGAAGTTACCAAGATACTATAACTCGCTTCAGCTCATCCAATAGATCTACTCTATTCATCCAACTTCAAAGATAAACTCCGAACTTAAACAGTTTCCTTCGGAGATCGATGAAATCCTTACATCACAACAAAGTTTACTCGAGACAGTATTAGGTCTATAGTCTCGACAATTACACTTCCAACCTCAACACTCAAACTCTAACCATTGGTAATTGTGTTACACACACTACCACCCTATCTACCTTTATAACTTATATTGGAAAACCCGAACAGGTAACCCAACAAATAGGTAGAAATACATAAATATATATATTTAAAATGATACTTTTTATATAGAAATTATTTCTGGGTAGAATTATTTCATCTACCTCTTTAAAACAATATTGTGTCCGTTGACCTGGTTCAAGTGTTTAGAGATCCCTATCAATAACGTTAGCTACTCGTATTGACCAGAATCCATATACCACTCAACCGATCAATTAACACAATATAAAACCATTTTATATAACTAACAAATACGCGCTCTCGAATATATATATACACTCAAACAGGTTGCTACAGATCCTATCTCTAATGAACAACCCTTCCGAACCTAGGTATTCACTCAACCTAGTGTTCTGATATTCACTTAATCAATAGCTTAGGTATTCGCTCAACCTATGCTCCGATACCATATGTAACGACCCGACTTCCTATGCCCAGAAAGTCGCATCATTATGAAGAAAGAAAAGGGATAGAAGAAGAAAAGAAAAGAAGAGAGAACAACAACACATCAGAAATCTCACAGCGGAACGAGAAATATATTATCACATAAGATATTACATAGTATCATATACATCAGAGTACACGATTTATACATCACAATATAGACAGTTATAAACTTCTGTCTATTATACAACACAACTACATAAATACGATACATCATACACAGCGGAAACTCTATATATCTACACGCTGAAGCCTCCTGCTCCACAGCTCCTCCAGAATTCGTCAAGACTAACCTGAATCCCTTGGCTACTCGTAAAAATTGAGTACCCAAGGTTTAATAAAACAGAAAATAAACACTTGGGTCAGACATGGGTCTGGTGTGAGTAAACGGGTTAAAATTGTTTAACTTCAAAACCCTTTGAAAACAAAGTATCACGTAAGACTTCCCACACATAAACATGGAAAAGTTTTTACCTTACGCTAACCAAAACATTTGATAGGAAATCTGATTGTATTATAATAGGGTCTAGGGTTTTCAAGTAAAATACAGAAATAGCTGAAATGCTTACATCTCACATTCCAACATAGTTGGGCACAACTAATACGTACGGCACTTATTGGAGTTTGGATTCCATACAATGGCAGGGCTACTGGGGTACCGCCCGTCACAGTACGTGGCCTAGATCACCGTACCGAGGAGTACGCCCGCTCCCCTGCAACACAAAGCCGGAACCATCCCTTACTGGATAATCCCGAACAAGACAATCCCGTGGTTGGCGCGACCAACCACACACTAAGCCGAATAAAAGAAAAGGGACCTCTAGACAGGGATCTATCTTGCTCTCAGTGGGTGCTACCCACGAAGCCTTGCTGCACCTCCCCTGTTTTAGCCATTCCCGGTTGATGAGGCTTGAGGTTACGATTACCTTTAATCAGAACATATCACTTAGAATGCTCATCGTCCGCCTGACGATGTGCTGAAAGCATTCAATCCATACAAGTTCGTTCCGGGTTCGAACGAAACCGAAGGCATTATCTCGTTACACTCGTTTTGGAATCACCCTCAAAGTTAACGACAATAACCCTTGCACTCTGAATCTTCATCTTCACTTGAGATTCACGACCTATCGTAAATTTGGATCGATGTGGTATTCGGGTCTCCAGACCTGGAATTCCGGTATACGGAAACCCGATCCCGGTCTCATCGAAATCCAAAACGTATCTTGTAAGGCCAAGTTGTTTAAAGGTTTAAACAATTTAACTTATCTATACAGATAGATAATTCACAAGTCACAATTGATAATCACATTATCATTTAAACAGATGATTCATAACCAAATAGGTAATCCATATCAACATCACAATAGTTAATCTATATTACCATCATAATGCAACCAAGCATTCATACCATACAACATTACTTATCTCATTTCTGAGATTACATCCATTCAAGACAATCAATGTCATCCATTCTTATATAAGCAATGATTTACTTAATCATAACATAATTAATTTAAAATGAATTAAATTAACTATCTCTATCTTTAATTAATTTAAAGTGAATTAAATTAATTACTTCATCTCTTAATTAATTTAAAATAAATTAAATTAATTACTTCATTATAAACCCTTCTTATATAATCATTAATTAATTACAAATAAATTAATTAATCTTTCTATAATTATCTATTTTAATTAATCACCTTTGATTAATTATACTTTAATTACATTTAAGTAATTATCTTAATTAATTTCACAAATTAATTATTCTTAACCAAATACAGTAATTAACATTTAATTACTTCATTTATTAATTAATTATAATCAATTACTTTAATCCTTAATTAATTATAATTAATTACTTATAATCATTTATCATTTGATTAATTAATCTTGATTAATCAATCCTTAATTACATCATTAATTAATTATAACTAATGATCCCTAATTACAATCTTTAATTATTTTACTAATTACATTAAGTATTTATTCTTAATTAATCCATAATTATTAATCACCTTGATTGATCTAATCCAGTAATTAACTTTATTTAATAAATTATTAAATTATTAACAAGTGATTAACTCTTAATCATTTCCATTAAATAAAATAATTATCCTCTAATTACTTTATTAAATAATTCCCCTTTTACTAAATTACATTCAGTAATTATTCCTTAATTACTTCTTCAAGTACTTATACTTAATTAATTTATAAGTGATTATCTCAATTAATCACTAATTAATTCTTTAGTTAATTATTTAACTAATTATTTAAAATTAATTAAATAATTTCTTAACTACTTATTCTTAAAGATCTTATTTAAGAAAAATCATTATCTTAATTTAATTATTATCTACTCTTAAATCATTTCAATAATTTAATTACCCTTATTAATTTCACATATTAAATATCTTTAATTAAATCAAAATCTCTTAATTACTTTAAGGATAACTCCTTATTACAATTGATTTACTAAATTCTTATCATTTACTTTATTTAAATTAAAACACTTTAGAAATCAATTATAATTAAAACATTATAAACTTCTACTCAACTTTTAAAATCTTTAAACTTTCCAAAGTTATTAAATTAACTTTAATACAAAAACATTTTAAAATCTACTTATATACCCAAAACAAACTTATCTATTTAAATATTAAAGCTTGTTAAAACATTTATTTTAAAACCATTTATTTTACAAGTGAAAACTTGTTTAACTTTGCTTTTAAAAACTTAAACATTCTGTTCCATTTAAACAACTTAAACCTGAGCAAACCCCTAAGAACTGAAGCAAACATGAAACCCGAACCCACCCCTCTTGCTTCGAGTAGAACTCGACCATCCCCGAACGAAAACCCGAGCTCCTGTTCTCTTCTTCCCCAACTCATTTCCAGATGCACACAAATGTACACGTGCACGTGCACACTTAATCTGAACGCCTCCGACCATCCAACTGATCGTCGACCAACCCCAAACGACCTCGACAACTACTACCTCAACCCAGAAACAAAAATGCCAATTCAAACTGAAGTTCGACCTATTGCTCGAAAAAACTGCAGAAGCTCGATCCACCAATCCCCTCGCCTCTGATGATCGCCACCACCGGAACCCCCGCAGCTTCGTCCAGAACAGCGTCACTTCACCATACTTCGATCCTACCCTATGCGATCGAGTCCGGTCTCCCCACGGCGACGCAACCTCCTCGAATACGTTGTCAACCCAATCTGTCGACTAAACCCTACTCCGACATTCCCTGACCACCACGGCCATCTTAAAATCACCAGTCCATTTTTCCTCTGACCACCGTCTTTCCAGCTACCTCTGACAACAAGCCCAGCCTCTAACATTTCGTCGATCGACGAAAATCAACGAAAATACCAATTCCGATCATCTCACAAGTCCTCAATAATTTCAATGTTAAAAATCATGATTCGATTATCTAAATTCATTATTTTCTACTACGCATCAGGTTCCATAATCAAAAATTGAAATCATCATGATCGATTTTTAACCCATTTTTGATTTTCACTGTAACTATATTATTTTTGAAATAATTTCTTAATATAAACACTTGAATTTATTTTTAAAAATGCAGTTACAATCTTACAATCATTTTTCATTTAAAGATCGAAGCCTAATATCACTTGTATGAAGAGCAATTGAATTTTCCTTTAGAGAAGTTGAGTCTGTAATATAAACAGAGCTTATATATGTACATATTCACAGTCATTCACAGGCATATCAATATATATATACATGCATTCATACCCATACATTCATGCAACATTATCTACCATATTACTACAAGATTTCATCACATTCATCCAATTATAATAACATTTTTAAAACTGTTTTTAAAAGAAATTTACTCACATTATTTTGTATGCAGAGCAGAGAAGTTTAAATTCATCCCAGGTACTTGAAATCTGGGTTATTTTAAGTTGCCTTTGATTTGCTTTTGATTGAAAATCCTTTGCATGCTTACAAACTGATGTTGAGCTTTATTTGAATAGCAGGTTGAAGTTGCAGTTTGAATATCAAGTTTCAGGTTGAAGATTGAAAAACTGATGTTGCATTTGCCTTTGATTTCTTTGATTTGAAAACAGTTTCCAGGTTAAAGTTGAATCTAATTTAGTTGCTTGATCTTCTATTTGTTTGTAGATTTGAATTCCAGGTTTGAAATCCTTTTTTTTTTTTATTTTAGTTTCAAGTTTTTGATTTATCTTTGGTTTTAGAGGAAGAAAGAAACGAATTGTACTGAGAAATGAAAACCAGGTTTCTTCCTAAACATTTAATTTAAAAATTAAAATAAAGCAAATAAAAATGTTGCCACATGTTGTTTAAACTTACATTTGTCATTTATTTATTTAATTGCCTTACAAGTGTCTTTAACATGTTAATATGTTTACACATATTACTTAAGTGTTTTTAAATAAATTTTTATTTAATTTAAATATAAATATAAGCTTACTTATATATATATGCATAAATAAAATTAACCTTTAAAGAAAAATATTATAATATAAATAAATCTTTATACATGGATTTGAGAATTCAAAACATTTATCTTTATTGTTTAAGAGATAATCTTTTTTTTTTAAAAGGAAGTTTACAAATAATTTTATACATACATTTATAACCATTTAAATTTAAACACTTTAAAAAAATATAAAAATAAAACTTTGTTTAAATCCTTTTAAACCATCATATTTAAAACAAACAATTATCTTATATTTTTAAAATAATTGAATTAAACTTAAATTATCTTTTGAAAAATATTAATTTTAAAACAAAGCTTTAAATCACAATATATACATACATATATATTGCATCTTTTATTTAAACAAAAGATTCTCTGTTCACAATATATATATATCAATATATACATTATAAATAGAATCTATTTTTATTAGCTTTGAAAGATAAATTTTATCCATTTTTAAATTGTTAGAAAAGATCTAATATTACCAAATTAAATATTTATTAGATTGTAAAATATTAAATTTACCAATTTAAATTAAAAATTATAAAGAAAATTATCAATCCAATTAAATTATCAATACAGATTATTAAATTTAAATTGCCCAAAAACCCGGGATATCACACCGTTCCCCTCTCTCATTTTTATCAGAGAACCCTAATCAACATACGAAAGAAAAAGAATGGCGGCTCTTGCTCGTGCGATCCTCTTCCTTCGACAATTAGGGCTTTAGATTCGAAGTCGCTGCTGGTCGTAGCTCCACCTTCTCGCGTCGATCGGTATCGCATCTCCTTCCGAGTGGCCGTGCTCGTCTTCGTTCGAATGCTAGGGTTTTAGCTTCACTGCCTCGTCGAAAATGGTGAGTGCCCCACTCACATTTAATTCCTTCTCGTGTTATTAGTGTCGAATCCCTTGAGTTTTGTTCGTATTCGATTGTTAGTTTCGTGGTTGTTGAGCTTTGAATTTCTGAAGGCTTCGATTATACTCGGTGAATTTCTCTGACTTGATAAATTTCGAATGATAAAATTTTGATGCTCACGGCCTTGAAATGTGTCTTGGTCATTTTGGCTTTACTTTGGCTAAGACCACCTTTGCGTTCCTCTCTGAGTATTTTCGATTTGCTGTTGTATTGAGTAAATTGTACTACTCACATCTAATTCAAGCATATATCTGCGAGTTGTGATTTGCACTGCTTTTAATTCTTGGGTTTTGTTCGTATACGAACGTTTGGGTTCGTTTTGATTTATCGAGGCCATTCTATTTGTTTGAATTTGGTTAGATGGCGGTGATGTTGATGATCACTGCCTCGGCCTTGGATTTATTCGAACTTGGTTGATTTTGTTAAAATTCGACTTGAACTATGTTATTGGGTATCTGTGTCTTCGGCACCGTCTGTTCGACCTTGTTTTTCATGGAAAGTTGGTTTTGATGTTAGTACTGGCACCATGGTTGTATTGGAACTTGCATATGCATTTGTTGAGTTGCTCACTGATGCAATACTTGTCGCCATTTACCAAATAGCAGTTGCATTCCTTTGATTCATTTCATGTATGTATGTTAATGCATTGTAAATTGTTGAGTTACTTGCAGCTGTTTGGGCATTGTCTCCAGGTAATTTATGTAGTTTCAGTGCATTCATTTTTGTCGTATCGGCTTCACTCAATAAATTTCACTTGAGTCAATTTGAGTTGTAGATTGCTGAACTGATCTAAGTCTTAAATCTGTTGTGCACTTCAGACTGTGTAGCCACTTGGTCATATAAGATAAGGCTGCTGTTTTCTTCTGTTGGGGTCTTGTTCTTGTACATTGTCATCACATTTGGTTAAGGCTTGGTCATCATGTATCATTGCATACTGCATGTCGCCATTCCGGCTGTTGCAGTCCCATCTGATCATTTTGCATTGAGTTGCATCTTTATTTGTCGTACCAGAGTCATTGCATTGCATTGATGCTTTGTATCCATTTGAGTTGCATTATATTCGAGCTGCTGTATATATGAAGGCTTGCATCTGAATTGCATAACTGGTTTTGTATCACTTTTTGAGACAGTGCATGCCTTGTACCACTTATGCCTGCACCTTGCTAACCTGTCTTATGTAGTTGCATTTCGGGTCTTGCATGCATTATTTATTTCTCTATTGCATGTATGTTGACCTTAAGTTGAAATATTTCGAGCTCTGTAGCTTGCATACTTCTTGTGTTGGCTGCAGTTTTGTTGCAGTTTGCCCCTTATATTCAGTTGTGACTGCAGTTGGTTTTATATGCAGTTTTGTCCTTGTTGTTTTGCATTGCATTAATGCATTTGGGTCTGTTTTCAAATTCACTTGAGTTGAACCCGATTTCGGGGTTTGACCTTGCGATCATTGTGACTTCCATTGAGCTTTTGTGTATCCCCCGCGATAGTGGCGAGGCAGTACACGCGTGCGTGTACTGCAGCCCTATCAGACTTGACAGTTTTAAATTGATGTTTCGATTTGTTAAATTGTTTCGCTGGTTAATTTCAATGTGTTGGAGTTGTATTCTGATTTGGATTGCTGATTGTTGTTTAACACTATTTAGTGTTATATTTGCCGTTATCCAATTCTCGTATCGAGAGTTGGATATACGAGATTCTGTGTCTGTCGCCTAATTGATATCTGATTATTATTGCTTCTGTACACTAATAACTGAGTTTGAATTAGACTGACCCGTGTATTATTTTCTTATGAATGTAATACTCGGGTCAGACCCGAGTTATTTCAGGTTGTAGATTTTCTTCTTTGAGTTGCTGTTCGGGATTTGAAGACTTTTCGCATCTTCTGAAGTTGTCAGTGTCATTTTGTAGTAGTCGTGTCATTGTATAGAACGATATGTATTCATGTATATTAGTCGATAATGTACTTGTATATATAACTTCTAGAGTCGACAGTTGTAGTTGTATCATATGTATCGTGTCAACTATATTGTAACTGACATCGGTTATTTATATATGAGATTTTGTTAATCTGTGTTCCGCATTTATATTATCTGTGTTATTGTTATATCTAATGTCCTAAACTATTATGAACTATCGTAGTTTGTTTTATACTGATAATTGGATATGTAGATGGGAGTAAATAAATAATTGATGAAAAATAAAAAGTATATATCACTCCTATCGAGATAACCAATATTAGTGTAAGGCCAATTACGGATGGTCGCTCCTATCCAGCCTTATTCTTCGTAATAATAGACAGTATTTCTTTTAATACTCTTTGTTATTATGAGCATAGAGGTGGGGCGTTACAGTTGGTATCAGAGCTTGGGGTTTATGGACATAATATAAAACATAACTTAGATGGAACATATGTTACAACTATTGGTCGACGGTTTAATTGTATTTTGAGTCAAAACTAAAGTTTTGAAAATTTGGATGAATTTTTAAATATTCTTATTTAAAAATAAAAGTGAATTTGTGTTCTGATGATTTAATTGATTTGAGTACTGTTTATCAGAGTGCGCAGCGGAAACAGTGAAACTGTCTTCGCTGAGTACAACTGATAATCTATTTGATTTAGAAATTGAAATAAATTTCATTTGTTGTTTACATAGCTGTAATTATTTTGTTTCTTTGAGAATTTCGAATCCGAATTGAGGATTTGAAGAAATTACAGTTGTAACAGCCCGGGGTTTTACAACAGTTAATTATCGTCAAATGACGATTAGATTGGTTTGTAAATTGCGGTTAGAATTTTATAAATTGGGTAATATTCTTTTAAGGAATTGTTTAAGGGATTATACGGGCTTTAAAATGAAATTGTTGGGCCACGTTTTCTTTGCGTTTGGTACCGTGTTTTATTCGAGCATATACCCGTTCCTCTCTCTCTCGTTTTGGATTCATTCGTCCAAACCCTTGATAAAAGAAAACGAAAGAAAGAAAAAAAAAATTTATTATGTCGGATTCGTTCGTTTCTTTGATCGCTCCTCTTTGACGAATTAGGGCTTATGGAGTTCGAAAGTGCCGGCTTCAGCTGCTAGATCGAACGAGGCCTTGCTTGTCGATCGACTAGGGTTGCTCACAACGGCAGCTTGTCGAGTTCGTCTTCGCTTCTCTCTAAGGTGAGTAATTCGTATTACTCACATCTAACTCAACCTCGTTTACATGTGCTGGTAATTTCCATGGCTTTAAATTCTTGGATTTTCGTTCGTATTCGATTGTTGATTTCATTATTCGATTTGTCGGCCTTTCGACTTTGTGGGAAGTTGGTGTTTTCCTAACTTGGTTCGATTTTGAGATCCTTTTTGACTATGTTGGATGCGAGTTTGAAAATTTTGGTGCCTCTGGTTTCAGTGTATTCTTTACTTATTTGTGAAATTGAGTTTATACCTCTGTAAGAATTTTTGTTCATGTTGTACAGTTGGTATTACGTTACCGCCGACTGTTGATGTTCTTTGTGGATGGGTACAGTTTACACTGGAATTTGTAGTTTGGTTGACACTTGAATCTTGGTTGTAAATTGACATATACACCACGTTGATTAAACTATGTAATCTGGTCTTCGTGTAGTTACTGTCTTAGGAGCGGTTTGTACTTGTCTCTGCTCATTTCTGTGTCACTATATTATTTGTAGTTATGCCTATGTATTCACTGACCTGAGTGTTGCATTGGTTATCCACTTGACTATGTTGAGCTAATAATTGTTGTCACACAAGTCTGGTCTGCATATATGAAGTATTCATTTCTGATGGCATTGCCCAGCATTGTTGTGTTATTTTCTTGGTGCATCACCATACATAATTACTGGGTGGCTTCGTTCATCATTGTGTACTGACTGCAGCTCCATGACTTCGACTTGATCTTTGAGTTACTTCACAGTTTTTACCCTTGTTCATGTTTTGGGTCGTATACTGTTGATTTAAAATTGAACTTGAGTTTCGCTATCAGTTGTAGATGTACCTTTCATTTATGTGCTAGCTGCCCCCATTTACTTGCATTCAGGTGATCTGGTGTTTATCTAGTAGTGGCAGTGGAATTAAAACTGCTACTACTATTAATCAGTGGATCGCTCTATAGTCATACTGTTTGTTTCTGGGGCATTTACTTCTCTGATGACTCCAGATTTTTTGAGCTCATCTGCCCTGTGTCTTAAATTTGCAATTTGATCTTTGGTTAGTATTGAAAGTTTGAATTATGTAGCATGATGTCTACACCCTTTTTGTTCTCAAGTCACCTTATGCTTAGTTCTTGAGACACTGGTTTCGGCATGATTTTGTATTTGCATTTGCTTACATATCTATCACTGAACTGAAATACATTTGGAATTATTTTTCTATTGACACTTGAGTTTGTTGGCACTAGTCGCTTAAACTTGGTGTTGTATGTTCCACTGCCATAGCATATTGGACTGTGACGTATTACAGTTGGTGGTTCACTAGTATTCGAGGATAGATGCATTCAGGTGTACATCACTTGTTGCTGTTACATATGTTTGGTTCCCGTCCTGGTGCAGCGTATTTTTCTTGTGTATATTTTTGGAGCTGCACTGTTCTGTTTCACCGATATATGATTATATGCCTTTCTTTGGTATGTTAACCTTTGGGTTGTAAATTCTGATTCATTTTGGTAGCAGTAGTGTTGAGTCATGATTGTCGTGACTTGACCTCTGTAGTTTCGTTTTGATGATTTTATATTTTATTGTGGCGAGGCAGTACACGCATGCGTGTACGCGTGCGTGTACTGCAGCTAAAACAGTATTGGCATTTTATGGATATTTGATTATTATTGCTTATGTGCACTAATAACTGAGTTTGAATTAGACTGACCCGTGTATTATTTTCTTTTGAATGTAATACTCGGGTCAGACCCGAGTTATTTCAGGTTGTAGATTTTCTTCTTTGAGTTGCTGTTCAGGATAAGAAGATTTTTCACATCTTCGGAAGTTGTCAGTGTCATTTTGTAGTAGTCGTGTCATTGTATAGAATGATATGTATTCATGTATATTAGTCGATAATGTACTTGTATATATAACTTCTAGAGTCGACAGTTGTAGTTGTATCATATGTATTGTGTCAACTATGTATTAACTGACATCAGTTATATATATATGAGACTTTTGTTTTTATCTGTGTTCCGCATTTATATTATCTGTGTTATTGTTATATTTAATGTCCTAAACTATTATGAACCGTCGTAGTTCGTTTTATACTAGTATTGGGTGTGTCGATGGGAGTAAATAAATAATAGAAGAAAAATAAAAAGAATGTACCACTCCTATCGAGATAACCAATATTAGTGTAAGGCCAATTACGGATGGTCGCTCCTATCCAGCCTTATTCTTCGTAATAATAGACAGTATTTCCTTTAATACTCTTTGTTATTATGAGCATAGAGGTGGGGCGTTACAGTTGGTATCAGAGCTTGGGGTTTATGGACATAATATAAAACTTAACTTGGATGGAACATATGTTACAACTATTAGTCGATGTTTTATTGTGATTTGAGTCAAAACTAAAGTTTTGAAATTTTGATGCAAGTTTTTAAATATCATTATTTAAAAATAAAAAGTGAAACTGTGTTTTGTTGATTTGATTGAATTGCGTTCTGTTTATCAGAGTGCGCAGCGGAAACAGTGAAACTGTCTTCGCTGAGTACAACTGACAATCTTTTGATTTAAAAATCAAAATACGAAATTGATATGAATTCCAATTATTGTTTACATAGCTGTAATTATTTGTTTCTTTGAGAATTTCGAATCCAAATTGAGGATTCGAAGAAATTGCAGATATGTGATTTTTGGCTGGTTTCTTTTGAGCTAATCATATATTGATTAGACTTTTTTTTGGCTGTTTTGAATTATTCTCGTGAAGAGATATTTGAATGATTTCTTTGTTTATATTGTAATGAACGTGCAAAATTTGAGTTGCACGTCATTGCATTTATTTTACGTTGAACCGATGCTTGGTTATGATACGTATTTTGTTGCCGTTATTTTTATAACGGGATTTTTACACCAATGCTGAATTTTTGAGGCACGGTGTTTTGTTGACAATTTTAATAAATGAAAATTCACTGATGTCACATTTTGATGTGAATTCTTTTGATGAGATATTTGATGTTTTAAAATTACTGTCGCTTTGACTTCAGTAACAGTCAAATTTTTAAAAGTGGATTTTCAAGCGGTTATTCCGCAATACTGATGTGTAACCATTTTTACGGTATTTTGAGAAGTACAATTTCCTTATCGAAATTGTTACTGATTTGCTGTTTTAATCACGTGATGGGAAAATCGTTTTAAAAATGAAAATTGTTTTATAAATTTTTAACCGTTTGCATTTTCAAAAGAATGAGAAAGTGACTTAAACGATTCAGCAAAATCGAGGATTATGACCCCTTTCTTTTACTGTTTCGCTTAACTCCGGACTTGTCCAGTTGAGAATGTGAATTGTTATTTTTACAAAATAAATAAAATTGTTTTCAGAAATTTTAACACTTTGCGCTTTCAAAAGAATGAGGAAGCGATTTAAACGTTTCAGCAAAATCGAGGACTATGACCCCTTTTTTTTACTGATTTGCTTAATTCCGGACTTGTCCGTTTGAGAATGTAAAGTGTATTTTTACAGAATACACAATTTTGCACTTTCAAGGAAACGATGAAGTGATTTAAACGATTTAGCAAAAGTGCGGAGTATGGAACCACACTTTTACTATTTCGGTTAATTCCGGACTCGTTAATTGAATATCTGTTGTTTTGATGAATTTGATGATTTCACACTTTCAAGGAAACGATGAAGAGAATCAAACGATTTAGTAAAACACGTGGTATGGGACATGTGCGTTTGCTATTTTGGTTAATTCCGGACTCGTTAATTGAAACATTTTGATGCTTTCGTGTGCTTTCGAGCCACTATGAGGACCTTCGGGTCATTTGTTGGACCTTCGGGTCATTTGTTGGGCTTTCGGGCCACTCTGCGGACTTTCGGGTCAAATACCAGTACTAGACCTTCGGGTCACTCTGCGGACCTCCGGGTCAATCTGATGGGCGCCAAAAATTATGTTGAGTACTTGGTAGGCTTCGGCCATTTGTTGATGCACGTGCGGCGAATTAAAAACTCGCCATCTGATGGGATCGATCCAACCTTTCATGTTGATTTTCTAGAGTATCTTAATTGATTTCTAGATATTTGTTGTTTCCAATTATCTGCAGGTAATTGGAATATTTGTTGTTTCTGATTATCGCTTGTGATAATTAGATATTTGAGATTTGATTATCGTTTTTGATAATCGAATATTTGTTGTTTCTGATTATCGCTTGTGATAATTAGATATTTGAGATTTGATTATCGTTTTTGATAATCGAATATTTGTTGTTTCTGATTATCGCTTGTGATAATTAGATATTTGAGATTTGATTATCGTTTTTGATAATCGAATATTTGTTGTTTCTGATTATCGCTTGTGATAATTAGATATTTGAGATTTGATTATCGTTTTTGATAATCGAATAATTGTTGTTTCTGATTATCGCTTGTGATAATTAGATATTTGAGATTTGATTATCGTTTTTGATAATCGAATATTTGTTGTTTCTGATTATCGCTTGTGATAATTAGATATTTGAGATTTGATTATCGTTTTTGATAATCGAATATTTGTTGTTTCTGATTATCGCTTGTGATAATTAGATATTTGAGATTTGATTATCGTTTTTGATAATCGAATAATTGTTGTTTCTGATTATCGCTTGTGATAATTAGATATTTGAGATTTGATTATCGTTTTTGATAATCGAATATTTGTTGTTTCTGATTATCGCTTGTGATAATTAGATATTTGAGATTTGATTATCGTTTTGATAATCGAATATTTGTTGTTTCTGATTATCGCTTGTGATAATTAGATATTTGAGATTTGATTATCGTTTTTGATAATCGAATATTTGTTGTTTCTGATTATTGCTTTTGATAATTAAATATTCATTGATTTGAGATTTAATTATCGCTTTAGATAATTAAATATTTGTTGATTTGAGATTTAATTATCGCTTTAGATAATTAAATATTTATTGATTTGGGATTTAATTATCGCTTTTGATAATTAAATATTTGTTGATTTGAGATTTAATTATCGCTTTTGATAATTAAATATTTATTGATTTGAGATTTAATTATCGCTTGAGATAATTAAATATTTGTTGATTTGAGATTTAATTATCGCTTTTGATAATTAAATATTTATTGAATTGAGATTTAATTATCGCTTTAGATAATTAAATATTTGTTGATTTGAGATTTAATTATCGCTTTAGATAATTAAATATTTATTGATTTGGGATTTAATTATCGCTTTTGATAATTAAATATTTGTTGATTTGAGATTTAATTATCGCTTTTGATAATTAAATATTTATTGATTTGAGATTTAATTATCGCTTGAGATAATTAAATATTTGTTGATTTGAGATTTAATTATCGCTTTTGATAATTAAATATTTATTGAATTGAGATTTGATTATCGTTTTTGATAATTAAATATTTGTTGATTTGAGATTTAATTATCGCTTTAGATAATTAAATATTTATTGATTTGGGATTTAATTATCGCTTTTGATAATTAAATATTTGTTGATTTGAGATTTAATTATCGCTTTTGATAATTAAATATTTATTGATTTGAGATTTAATTATCGCTTGAGATAATTAAATATTTGTTGATTTGAGATTTAATTATCGCTTTTGATAATTAAATATTTATTGAATTGAGATTTGATTATCGTTTTTGATAATTAAATATTTGTTGATTTGAGATTTAATTATCGCTTTAGATAATTAAATATTTATTGATTTGGGATTTAATTATCGCTTTTGATAATTAAATAATTGCTGATTTGAGATTTAATTATTGCTTTTGATAATTGAATATTTGTTGAATTGAAATTTGATTATCGTTTTTGATAATCGAATATTTATTGATTTGAGATTTGATTATCGTTTTTGATAATCGAATAATTGTGATTTAAGAATTCTGATTATCGTTTCTGATAATTGGATGTTTGCTAATTTTAAATGATTACGAGATTTCCTGGTCTCTAATTGAATCTAGATTATGCTGATTTGTATTGAATTGCTATTTCCTATCTATCTCCGTTGATAGATAGAGTTTGCTGATTATGAAGTTCGTATTTTCTCCCTGTATCGATAATTAGATATCTAAGTTCGTATTTCCTATCTATCTGTAGATAACTAGATGTTTGCAGTTTTGCGAATTGCGAATTTTGTTTTCTAATTATCGTATCGATAATTAGATATTGATGTTTTGTAAATTTCTGTATTTTAAATTATCTAGTTGATAATTGAAGATCGCTGATAATTATGATTATCCAGTTTTGTTGTTTTCTGATTTTCTACTGATAATTAGGCTTTGTTGAGAATTTGTGAATTTCCCTTATGAAATTAAAAGGTTACTTCGACATTTGAATTCTCGACTTTTATTTTTCTAACTTAACCAGTTTATGTTAGAAGAATAATAGTGGTTGACGACCTTAAATTATGAAAATTGCGGGGACGCAATTTTTATAAGAAGGGGAGTCTGTAACAGCCCGGGGTTTTACAACAGTTAATTATCGTCAAATGACGATTAGATTGGTTTGTAAATTGCGGTTAGAATTTTATAAATTGGGTAATATTCTTTTAAGGAATTGTTTAAGGGATTATACGGGCTTTAAAATGAAATTGTTGGGCCACGTTTTCTTTGCGTTTGGTACCGTGTTTTATTCGAGCATATACCCGTTCCTCTCTCTCTCGTTTTGGATTCATTCGTCCAAACCCTTGATAAAAGAAAACGAAAGAAAGAAAAAAAAATTATTATGTCGGATTCGTTCGTTTCTTTGATCGCTCCTCTTTGACGAATTAGGGCTTATGGAGTTCGAAAGTGCCGGCTTCAGCTGCTAGATCGAACGAGGCCTTGCTTGTCGATCGACTAGGGTTGCTCACAACGGCAGCTTGTCGAGTTCGTCTTCGCTTCTCTCTAAGGTGAGTAATTCGTATTACTCACATCTAACTCAACCTCGTTTACATGTGCTGGTAATTTCCATGGCTTTAAATTCTTGGATTTTCGTTCGTATTCGATTGTTGATTTCATTATTCGATTTGTCGGCCTTTCGACTTTGTGGGAAGTTGGTGTTTTCCTAACTTGGTTCGATTTTGAGATCCTTTTTGACTATGTTGGATGCGAGTTTGAAAATTTTGGTGCCTCTGGTTTCAGTGTATTCTTTACTAATTTGTGAAATTGAGTTTATACCTCTGTAAGAATTTTTGTTCATGTTGTACAGTTGGTATTACGTTACCGCCGACTGTTGATGTTCTTTGTGGATGGGTACAGTTTACACTGGAATTTGTAGTTTGGTTGACACTTGAATCTTGGTTGTAAATTGACATATACACCACGTTGATTAAACTATGTAATCTGGTCTTCGTGTAGTTACTGTCTTAGGAGCGGTTTGTACTTGTCTCTGCTCATTTCTGTGTCACTATATTATTTGTAGTTATGCCTATGTATTCACTGACCTGAGTGTTGCATTGGTTATCCACTTGACTATGTTGAGCTAATAATTGTTGTCACACAAGTCTGGTCTGCATATATGAAGTATTCATTTCTGATGGCATTGCCCAGCATTGTTGTGTTATTTTCTTGGTGCATCACCATACATAATTACTGGGTGGCTTCGTTCATCATTGTGTACTGACTGCAGCTCCATGACTTCGACTTGATCTTTGAGTTACTTCACAGTTTTTACCCTTGTTCATGTTTTGGGTCGTATACTGTTGATTTAAAATTGAACTTGAGTTTCGCTATCAGTTGTAGATGTACCTTTCATTTATGTGCTAGCTGCCCCCATTTACTTGCATTCAGGTGATCTGGTGTTTATCTAGTAGTGGCAGTGGAATTAAAACTGCTACTACTATTAATCAGTGGATCGCTCTATAGTCGTACTGTTTGTTTCTGGGGCATTTACTTCTCTGATGACTCCAGATTTTTTGAGCTCATCTGCCCTGTGTCTTAAATTTGCAATTTGATCTTTGGTTAGTATTGAAAGTTTGAATTATGTAGCATGATGTCTACACCCTTTTTGTTCTCAAGTCACCTTATGCTTAGTTCTTGAGACACTGGTTTCGGCATGATTTTGTATTTGCATTTGCTTACATATCTATCACTGAACTGAAATACATTTGGAATTATTTTTCTATTGACACTTGAGTTTGTTGGCACTAGTCGCTTAAACTTGGTGTTGTATGTTCCACTGCCATAGCATATTGGACTGTGACGTATTACAGTTGGTGGTTCACTAGTATTCGAGGATAGATGCATTCAGGTGTACATCACTTGTTGCTGTTACATATGTTTGGTTCCCGTCCTGGTGCAGCGTATTTTTCTTGTGTATATTTTTGGAGCTGCACTGTTCTGTTTCACCGATATATGATTATATGCCTTTCTTTGGTATGTTAACCTTTGGGTTGTAAATTCTGATTCATTTTGGTAGCAGTAGTGTTGAGTCACGATTGTCGTGACTTGACCTTTGTAGTTTCGTTTTGATGATTTTATATTTTATTGTGGCGAGGCAGTACACGCATGCGTGTACGCGTGCGTGTACTGCAGCTAAAACAGTATTGGCATTTTATGGATATTTGATTATTATTGCTTATGTGCACTAATAACTGAGTTTGAATTAGACTGACCCGTGTATTATTTTCTTTTGAATGTAATACTCGGGTCAGACCCGAGTTATTTCAGGTTGTAGATTTTCTTCTTTGAGTTGCTGTTCAGGATAAGAAGATTTTTCACATCTTCGGAAGTTGTCAGTGTCATTTTGTAGTAGTCGTGTCATTGTATAGAATGAAATGTATTCATGTATATTAGTCGATAATGTACTTGTATATATAACTTCTAGAGTCGACAGTTGTAGTTGTATCATATGTATTGTGTCAACTATGTATTAACTGACATCAGTTATATATATATGAGACTTTTGTTTTTATCTGTGTTCCGCATTTATATTATCTGTGTTATTGTTATATTTAATGTCCTAAACTATTATGAACCGTCGTAGTTCGTTTTATACTAGTATTGGGTGTGTCGATGGGAGTAAATAAATAATAGAAGAAAAATAAAAAGAATGTACCACTCCTATCGAGATAACCAATATTAGTGTAAGGCCAATTACGGATGGTCGCTCCTATCCAGCCTTATTCTTCGTAATAATAGACAGTATTTCCTTTAATACTCTTTGTTATTATGAGCATAGAGGTGGGGCGTTACAACAGTTATGTGATTTTGGTTGAAATTTCCGCTGGCTTCTCTTCTACTAATCATATATTGATTTGACTTTTAGCTGTTTTGATTAATCTTCATTGAAGATACATTCGAATGATTTCTTTGCTCATTTTATAATACGTGCAAAATTTGAATTGCACGTTATTGCAATTATTTTACGTTGAACCGATGCTTGGTTATGATACGTATTCTGTTGCCATTATTTTTATAACGGGATTTTTACACCAATGCTGAATTTTGAGGCACGGTGTTTTGTTGACAATTTTAATGAATGAAAATTCACTGATGTCACATTTTGATGTGAATGCTTTTGATGAGATATTTGATGTTTTAAAATTTCTGTCGCTTTGACTTCAGTAACAACCAAATTTTTAAAAGTGGATTTTCAAGCGGTTATTCCGCAATACTGATGTGTAACCGTTTTTACGGTATTTTGAGAAGTACAATTTCCTTATCGAAATTGTTACTGATTTGTTGTTTTAATCACGTGATTGGAAAATCGTTTTAAAAATGAAAATTGTTTTATAAATTTTTAACAGTTTGCGTTTTCAAAAGAATGAGAAAGTGACTTAAACGATTCAGCAAAATCGAGGATTATGACCCCTTTCTTTTACTGTTTCGCTTAACTCCGGACTTGTCCAGTTGAGAAGGTGAATTATTATTTTTACAAAATAAATAAAATTGTTTTCAGAAATTTAACAGTTTACGCTTTCAAAAGAATGAGGAAGCGATTTAAACGTTTCAGCAAAATCGAGGACTATGACCCCTTTCTTTTACTGATTCGCTTAATTCCGGACTTGTCCGTTTGAGAATGTAAAGTGTATTTTTATAAAATACACAATTTTGCACTTTCAAGGAAACGATGAAGAGATTTAAACGATTTAGCAAAAGTGCGGAGTATGGAACCACACTTTTACTTTTTTGGTTAATTCCGAACTCGTTAATTGAATATCTGTTGTTTTGATGATTTTGATGAATTTTACACTTTCAAGGAAACGATGAAGAGAATCAAACGATTTAGTAAAACACGTGGTATGGGACATGTGCGTTTGCTATTTCGGTTAATTCCGGACTCGTCAATTGAAACATTTTGATGCTTTCGTGTGCTTTCGAGCCACTATGAGGACCTTCGGGTCATTTGTTGGGCTTTCGGGCCACTCTGCGGACCTTCGGGTCATTTGTTGGGCTTTCGGGCCACTCTGCGGACCTTCGGGTCAAATACCAGTACTAGACCTTCGGGTCACTCTGCGGACCTTCGGGTCAATCTGATGGGCGCCAAAATTATGTTGAGTACTTGGTAGGCTTCGGCCACTCTGAGATGCACGTGCGGCGAATTAAAAACTCGCCATCTGATGGGATCGATCCAAGCTTTTATGTTGATTTTCTAGTCTTCTTAATTGATTTCTAGATATTTGTTGCTTCCAATTATCTACAGGTAATTGGATATTTGTTGATATGAGTTCTGATTATCGTTTTTGATAATCAGATAATTGTTGTTTCTAATTATCGCTTGTGATAATTAGATATTTGTTGATATGAGTTCTGATTATTGTTTTTGATAATCAGATATTTGTTGTTTCTAATTATCGCTTGTGATAATTAGATATTTGTTGATATGAGTTCTGATTATCGTTTTTGATAATCAGATAATTGTTGTTTCTAATTATCGCTTGTGATAATTAGATATTTGTTGATATGAGTTCTGATTATCGTTTTTGATAATCAGATAATTGTTGTTTCTAATTATCGCTTGTGATAATTAGATATTTGTTGATATGAGTTCTGATTATCGTTTTTGATAATCAGATAATTGTTGTTTCTAATTATCGCTTGTGATAATTAGATATTTGTTGATATGAGTTCTGATTATCGTTTTTGATAATCAGATAATTATTGTTTCTAATTATCGCTTGTGATAATTAGATATTTGTTGATATGAGTTCTGATTATCGTTTTTGATAATCAGATAATTGTTGTTTCTAATTATCGCTTGTGATAATTAGATATTTGTTGATATGAGTTCTGATTATCGTTTTTGATAATCAGATAATTGTTGTTTCTAATTATCGCTTGTGATAATTAGATATTTGTTGATATGAGTTCTGATTATCGTTTTTGATAATCAGATAATTGTTGTTTCTAATTATCGCTTGTGATAATTAGATATTTGTTGATATGAGTTCTGATTATCGTTTTTGATAATCAGATAATTGTTGTTTCTAATTATCGCTTGTGATAATTAGATATTTGTTGATATGAGTTTTGATTATCGTTTTTGATAATCAGATAATTGTTGTTTCTAATTATCGCTTGTGATAATTAGATATTTGTTGATATGAGTTCTGATTATCGTTTTTGATAATCAGATAATTGTTGTTTCTAATTATCGCTTGTGATAATTAGATATTTGTTGATATGAGTTCTGATTAACGTTTTTGGTAATCGGATATTTGTTGTTTTTAATTATCGCTCTTGATAATTAAATAATTGCTGTTTTGAGATTTAATTATCACTTCAGATAATTAAATATTTGTTGATTTTAGATTTAATTATCGCTTCAGATAATTAAATATTTGTTGATTTTAGATTTAATTATCGCTTGAGATAATTAAATATTTGTTGATTTGAGATTTAATTATCGCTTCAGATAATTTAATATTTGTTGATTTTAGATTTAATTATCGCTTGAGATAATTAAATATTTGTTGATTTGAGATTTAATTATCGCTTCAGATAATTAAATATTTGTTGATTTGAGATTTAATTATCGCTTGAGATAATTAAATATTTGTTGATTTTAGGTTTAATTATCGCTTGAGATAATTAAATATTTGCTGATTTGAGATTTAATTATCGCTTGAGATAATTAAATATTTGCTGATTTGAAATTCAATTATCGTTTTTTTTTATAATTGAATATTTGTTGAATTTGAAATTTGATTATCGTCCTTGATAATTGAATATTTGTTGATTTGTTTTCTGACTGTCATTTGGATAATTAGATGTTTGCTGATTTTATTGATATGAGATTTTCTAGTCTCCAATTGATTCTAGAATATGCAGATTGGATTGAATCGTCGTTTCTATCTATTTCTGTGAATAATTAGAGTTTGTTGATTATGGGATTTGTGGTTTCTAGTTAATTATTGAATAACTAGATATTTGCAGTTGCGATTTGTCATTTGTGTTTCATAATTATCCTTGTTGATAATTATATTTTGTTGTTCTCTAATTATCGTATCGGTAATTAGATATTGCAGTTTTGAGATTTTCTGTATTTTAATTATCTAGTTGATAATTGAAGATTGCTGATAATTGTATTTATCCAATTTTGCTGTCTCTGATTATCTATTGATAATTAGGCTTTGTTCAGAATTTGTAAATTTCTTTTATCAAAAATCAAAAGACTTCTTTGGTATTTGTGTTTTGACTTTTATTTTCTAGCTTAACCAGTTAGGTTAGAAAATTTATTGTTATGGACAACTTTAATTATGAAAATTGCGGGGACGCAATTTTTATAAGGAGGGGAGTCTGTAACAACCTGGAGATTTACAACAATTATTAATCGGCAAATGACGATTAAATCGTTGTTAATTGCAAATGCAGATTTAAATTGAGTTGAAAAAAAAGAATTCTTTTAATAATTTTATAAAGGGTCGTGGGCTTTAAAAATTTGCTGGGTCCAATTGTTTGATGGAGTGACAATACTCAATATCGTTTCCTTTTCTTTTGGTATTCAATCGCAACCCGTTCCCCTCTCTCATTTTTATCAGAGAACCCTAATCAACATACGAAAGAAAAAGAATGGTGGCTCTTGCTCGTGCGATCCTCTTCCTTCGACAATTAGGGCTTTAGATTCGAAGTCGCTGCTGGTCGTAGCTCCACCTTCTCGCGTCGATCGGTATCGCATCTCCTTCCGAGTGGCCGTGCTCGTCTTCGTTCGAATGCTAGGGTTTTAGCTTCACTGCCTCGTCGAAAATGGTGAGTGCCCCACTCACATTTAATTCCTTCTCGTGTTATTAGTGTCGAATCCCTTGAGTTTTGTTCGTATTCGATTGTTAGTTTCGTGGTTGTTGAGCTTTGAATTTCTGAAGGCTTCGATTATACTCGGTGAATTTCTCTGACTTGATAAATTTCGAATGATAAAATTTTGATGCTCACGGCCTTGAAATGTGTCTTGGTCATTTTGGCTTTACTTTGGCTAAGACCACCTTTGCGTTCCTCTCTGAGTATTTTCGATTTGCTATTGTATTGAGTAAATTATACTACTCACATCTAATTCAAGCATATATCTGCGAGTTGTGATTTGCACTGCTTTTAATTCTTGGGTTTTGTTCGTATACGAACGTTTGGGTTCGTTTTGATTTATCGAGGCCATTCTATTTGTTTGAATTTGGTTAGATGGCGGTGATGTTGATGATCACTGCCTCGGCCTTAGATTTATTCGAACTTGGTTGATTTTGTTAAAATTCGACTTGAACTATGTTATTGGGTATCTGTGTCTTCGGCACCGTCTGTTCGACCTTGTTTTTCATGGAAAGTTGGTTTTGATGTTAGTACTGGCACCATGGTTGTATTGGAACTTGCATATGCATTTGTTGAGTTGCTCACTGATGCAATACTTGTCGCCATTTACCAAATAGCAGTTGCATTCCTTTGATTCATTTCATGTATGTATGTTAATGCATTGTAAATTGTTGAGTTACTTGCAGCTGTTTGGGCATTGTCTCCAGGTAATTTATGTAGTTTCAGTGCATTCATTTTTGTCGTATCGGCTTCACTCAATAAATTTCACTTGAGTCAATTTGAGTTGTAGATTGCTGAACTGATCTAAGTCTTAAATCTGTTGTGCACTTCAGACTGTGTAGCCACTTGGTCATATAAGATAAGGCTGCTGTTTTCTTCTGTTGGGGTCTTGTTCTTGTACATTGTCATCACATTTGGTTAAGGCTTGGTCATCATGTATCATTGCATACTGCATGTCGCCATTCCGGCTGTTGCAGTCCCATCTGATCATTTTGCATTGAGTTGCATCTTTATTTGTCGTACCAGAGTCATTGCATTGCATTGATGCTTTGTATCCATTTGAGTTGCATTATATTCGAGCTGCTGTATATATGAAGGCTTGCATCTGAATTGCATAACTGGTTTTGTATCACTTTTTGAGACAGTGCATGCCTTGTACCACTTATGCCTGCACCTTGCTAACCTGTCTTATGTAGTTGCATTTCGGGTCTTGCATGCATTATTTATTTCTCTGTTGCATGTATGTTGACCTTAAGTTGAAATATTTCGAGCTCTGTAGCTTGCATACTTCTTGTGTTGGCTGCAGTTTTGTTGCAGTTTGCCCCTTATATTCAGTTGTGACTGCAGTTGGTTTTATATGCAGTTTTGTCCTTGTTGTTTTGCATTGCATTAATGCATTTGGGTCTGTTTTCAAATTCACTTGAGTTGAACCCGATTTCGGGGTTTGACCTTGCGATCATTGTGACTTCCATTGAGCTTTTGTGTATCCCCGCGATAGTGGCGAGGCAGTACACGCGTGCGTGTACTGCAGCCCTATCAGACTTGACAGTTTTAAATTGATGTTTCGATTTGTTGAATTGTTTCGCTGGTTAATTTCAATGTGTTGGAGTTGTATTCTGATTTGGATTGCTGATTGTTGTTTAACACTATTTAGTGTTATATTTGCCGTTATCCAATTCTCGTATCGAGAGTTGGATATACGAGATTCTGTGTCTGTCGCCTAATTGATATCTGATTATTATTGCTTCTGTACACTAATAACTGAGTTTGAATTAGACTGACCCGTGTATTATTTTCTTATGAATGTAATACTCGGGTCAGACCCGAGTTATTTCAGGTTGTAGATTTTCTTCTTTGAGTTGTTGTTCGGGATTTGAAGACTTTTCGCATCTTCTGAAGTTGTCAGTGTCATTTTGTAGTAGTCGTGTCATTGTATAGAACGATATGTATTCATGTATATTAGTCGATAATGTACTTGTATATATAACTTCTAGAGTCGACAGTTGTAGTTGTATCATATGTATCGTGTCAACTATATTGTAACTGACATCGGTTATTTATATATGAGATTTTGTTAATCTGTGTTCCGCATTTATATTATCTGTGTTATTGTTATATCTAATGTCCTAAACTATTATGAACTATCGTAGTTTGTTTTATACTGATAATTGGATATGTAGATGGGAGTAAATAAATAATTGATGAAAAATAAAAAGTATATATCACTCCTATCGAGATAACCAATATTAGTGTAAGGCCAATTACGGATGGTCGCTCCTATCCAGCCTTATTCTTCGTAATAATAGACAGTATTTCTTTTAATACTCTTTGTTATTATGAGCATAGAGGTGGGGCGTTACATGCGACACCTTTGTTGGATATTATTTTGATGCGCATCATATGATTTGGGTTTGGTGACCCATGGGGTAGGTTCCCCAACATCACGAGGTTTGGGTTAGGTGGCCCGTAGGGTATGTAACGACCCGGCTTTCTTTGCCCAGAAAGACGCATCGTTATGAAGAAAGAAAGGGATAGAAGAAGAAAAGAAAAGAAGAGAGAACAACAACACATCAGAAATCTCACAGCGGAACGAGAAATATATTATCACATAAGATATTACATAGTATCATATACATCAGAGTACACGATTTATACATCACAATATAGACAGTTATAAACTTCTGTCTATTATACAACACAACTACATAAATACGATACATCATACACAGCGGAAACTCTATATATCTACACGCTGAAGCCACCTGCTCCACAGCTCCTCCAGAATTCGTCAAGACTAACCTGAATCCCCTTGACTACTCATACAAATTTGAGTACCCAAGAGTTTAATAAAACAGAAAATAAACACTTGGGTCAGACATGGGTCTGGTGTGAGTAAACGGTTAGATTGCTTAACTTTGAAAACCTTTGAAAACAAAAGTATCACGTAAGACTCCCCACAAATAAACATGGGTAAGTTTTTACCTTACGCTAACTAAAACATTTGATAGGAAATCCGATTGTATTATAATAGTGTCTAGGGTTTTCAAGTAAAATACAGAAATAGCTGAAATGCTTACATCTCACATTCCAACATAGTTGGGCACAACTAATACGTACGGCACTTATTGGAGTTTGGATTCCATACAATGGCAGGGCTACTGGGGTACCGCCCGTCACAGTACGTGGCCTAGATCACCGTACCGAGGAGTACGCCCGCTCCCCTGCAACACAAAGCCGGAACCATCCCTTACTGGATAATTCCGAACAAGATAATCCCGTAGTTGGCGCGACCAACCACACACTAAGCCGAATAAAAGAAAAGGGACCTCTAGACAGGGATCTATCTTGCTCTCAGTGGGTGCTACCCACGAAGCCTTGCTGCACCTCCCCTGTTTTAGCCATTCCCGGTTGATGAGGCTTGAGGTTACGATTACCTTTAATCAGAACATATCACTTAGAATGCTCATCGTCCGCCTGACGATGTGCTGAAAGCATTCAATCCATACAAGTTCGTTCCGGGTTCGAACGAAACCGAAGGCATTATCTCGTTACACTCGTTTTGGAATCACCCTCAGAGTTAACGACAATAACCCTTGCACTCTGAATCTTCATCTTCACTTGAGATTCACGACCTATCGTTAATTTGGATCGATGTGGTATTCGGGTCTCCAGACCTGGAATACCGGTATACGGAAACCCGATCCCGGTCTCATCGAAATCCAAAACGTATCTTTTAAGGCCAAGTTGTTTTAAAGGTTAAAACAATTCAATTTTACTATCTATTTACACACAGATAGATAATTCATAGATTCACAATAGATAATCAACATTATCATTATAAGCAGATGATTCATATCATTATGCAACCAAAGCATCCAAATCATACAATATCTATTATCTCATATCTGAGATCTCAAACCATTCAAGGTAAATCAATATCATTCAGTATCCTTAAGCAATGATTTATTAATCACCATATATAGTTAATTTAAAATGAATTAAATTAAATATTTCATCTCTAATTAATTTAAAGTAAATTAAATTAATTACTTCCATCATTAAAATCTTGCTTAAATCATTATTAATTAATTATCAATCAATTAATCAATCATCATCCAATAATTCAATTTAATTAATCATCCTTGATTAATTATTTAATTACATTCAAGTAATTAGTATTAAATTAATTATACAAATTAATTATTCTTAACCACTTATAGTAATTAACCTTTAATTACTTCATTTATTAATTAACTATAATTAATTACATTACTCCTTAATTAATTACATTAATTATTCACTTCATTTATAATTATTACTTAATTAATCAATTCTTAATTACATCATAATTATATAAATTAATGATCCTTAATTATATTTTATCATTAATTACTTTATTTAAATTAATTACATTGAGTAATTAATCTTTAATTAAACCATAATTATTAATCACTATTGATTAATCACATTCAGTAATTAACTAACCTTAATTACTTCTTAAAATAAATTAATTATTCCTTAATTAATTTCTTAATTAATCCCTTGATTAATTTCCATTAAGTAATTAACTACCCTTAATTACTTTATTAATTACATCAGTAATTATCCATTAATTACTTTCCTAAGTAATTAATCTTCATTAAATTACATTTAGTAATTACTTCACAAATCATTAAATGATTATCTTAAATTAATTAAACTTAATTAATTAACTTAACTAATCAAAAGAAACTTAATTAATTACAATGAGTAATTAATATCTTAATTACTTCCATTAAGTAAAACAATTCACAAATGATTAACCTTAATTAATCTATTTAATAAATAAAATTAATCATATTAATTAATTATTTAATAAACCTTAGTTAATGATCTATATTAACTATTCTTTAATTATTTTTCTTAAATAATTAAACTTTAATTAACCATTATTGATTACAATTTAATTAATTCCAATTACCAATAAATTAATCTTTCATTTCTTAATTAATTAAGTACCTAACAATAACTTAATTAATCCTTAATTACTTAAATAATTTATTCCTAACTATTAATTAACAATCTTAACTTATCAATTAATGATTCTTAATTTCAAATTAATTACCCTTAAAACTTGATTAACATTCATTTTGAAAACTTGTTTAATTAGGCTTGCTTTTGTTTCTTTTTAAAAACTTGAACTTGATTTACTTATAAAAATTTGAAACCTGCTATTAAATAGGAACCAACCCGAGCCCTTGCGAAACACTACTACTCGAGTCATTCCCCTAACAAACCCGAGCCTGCTTCGAGTCAATTCCCCTACTCATCTGCTTCGAGTAAATACGCAAAACAACCCGAGACGATCCCGAGTTTCTTCCTTCTTCTCCAAAGCAAACGAACCGATAGCACAAACGTGCACGTGGTGCACGTACACCACCAACTCCGACCACCGTAGATCACCGCGACGATCCTCGACCATCACCTTCAACCTCGCGAACCCATACGCGACTCCAGATCACCCATAATCCATACAAATCGAAATCGAGATATTCGACCAAACTTGAAAATCGCCATGGCCAGAAACTGCTGCCTTCCCGTTGCCTCCGATCTCGAAATCACCTATCCACTTCACCCATGCTTCGTCACACCTTCCAGCTTGCATCCCCACTAATGCGAACCACTCCGGTCTTCCATAACCATCGCGAGAGCCCCCTGACAGCATCGTTCCAAAATGTCTCTGGAACCCTAGTTCATCGTCCCCCGACCACCACAGCCATCTAAAAATTTTCTCACTGTTTTTCCTGTGATCCTCAACCCATCGGCCACTTCCATGCCAAATCTCGACCAACATTGTCATGCCGATCGCTGGTGATTGACGAAAATTCCCAAAACGTTCATCTCACGAATTCCTGATAATCCTAATCCTAAAAATTATGAAATGTTTATCAAAAATCAGGATTTTCAAATACGAATAAGCCCCTATGATCTGAACTTGATGTAGAGATATTCGATTCTGACCCATTTAAAATTTCCACTGTAATTCCTTTATTTTTCAGGATTTTTTTTTTACTAATTTATACTCGAAACAATTTTTTTAAAAATGAATTTACATAGTTACCATCATTCTCTCTTTTAAGATCAAGGTTTAAAATTATTTTGTTTAGAAGGTATGAATTTATTTATAGATTTGGAGCCTGTATATTTAAACAGAGAAGTTATACATATGTATAGAAACTCATATACACAGAACATATCATATTTACAAACATGCATTCACAATCAACATTCATGCAACAATATACATCATCACAACACAAATCTATCACTTGCATCAATGTTTGATTTCAGATTTTAAAACTGTTTTTAAAAATATTTACTCACCTAAAATCAGAGAACAGAGAAAAGAAATTGTTTCCAGGCTCTGAATTCTTCTTGCATGTTGAAAATAAATCAAGCTTGCTATTGAAATCTGAATTGCATGTTGAAGTTTACATCTTGCATTTGAATTGATGAAGTTGCTTGCCTCTGATTCATTTTGTAACGACCCGGAATTTTGGACCATTCGCATCCATTATAAGTGTATAGGAAGACACTCATGCCGGAGTTGAATTGCTCAAAATACCGCGTTGTTAATTTAAATTTGGCAAAACTGAACATATACAGTAAATAAATAATCACAGATCACAGACACAGAGTAATAAGTGCAGCGGAAATAAAAGAAATAGTAGTTCATGAAGCTACTATATAAATGTATAAGATACATAAGAGTTTACAACAGAAGAGTAGTACGATACATCAGATACAAATCAGAATACATCACTGGAATCATCGAATACTGGAAGCAGAATAGATGGCTGGATCTTCAAGCAAAGCTCCAACTCCAAGGGTGAGTCTCGAATACTGGTACACTCAGTCTGACCCGAGCGTAAAGCAAAAACACAAGACACTCGAGTCAGGATTAACATTCTTATATTAATAAATCCAACTCAAGTGAAATAGCAATTGAAATACAAGTAACTCAAAGGATGTTTGGAATAACCATCCTTTAAGGATCCGTTAAACTATCTACTATGTAGTAGTGTACGATAAGTAGATAATGTCTATCGGTAATAATAAGATATCAAAATAGTGTTAAGTCATGGCCCATTCCACCCTTAACACATTTTTATTCCCAAAAGCATATACAAGACCGTAGTTTCCCCAAAACCGGAAGTCACCAGAGGGCAATCCATATACTAAAGGTACAAATCAAAATCGTAGTGGTCGCGTATAAATGGAATACAAGTATGACAAGGCACATGAGGCAATACCCAAGGTAGTGATACTACCGTTCGCCTGATCCGGACTGGTGAGAACGCAATGCCGCAGCGCCCGCATCACCGTGAAACAACACTCCCAAAATCAAGGGTGCACCAATCGACAACAAGTAATGAGTAGTTCGAAGAAGTGTGTCCACTTGAGGTAGCTAATCCTCCATTGGCCCGGCACAGCTCCTGTTTTAGTCATTTCCAATTTGACACAAGTGTCAAGGCTATCCATTATCGTTCTCTTTCTTCAGTCAACACGTACATCATTCCAACCACTTCATTCTGGATCATCACTCCACGCATAGTTATTAAAGTGGTTTTCGGTTTAGATAGAGAGTATATCCATAACCGAATTCCGGTCTCTTTAATAACCTTCGAAATTATTTCACCGATTGGTCGTTTATTTATTTCAAAACCAAATCAATTTCAATTTCAAATAGAATTCGTAAACCAACAATTCATTTGTCTTTCCAAATCAATTTCCATAATTTACATTTCAAAACTTCCAAATTACCATTTCAAAATCTTATAATTCAATCTCAATTCTATTTAAAACAATTCAAATATTGATCCAAGTTCAAATATAAATTTCATTCCGAAATCATTTAAATTAATTTAATTTAACATTCAAATCAATTTAAACTCATTTATCGATTTCATTCAATATTCGTTAAGTTACTTTATCATTCAAAACAATTTCTATTAAATTTCCAATTTATTAAATCAATTTCCTAAGTTCAACTTCCTTATATCAAACTTACAAATTGAATTAAATTAAATTCGTCAAATCAAATTCTTTAAATTACAAGTCTTACATTAATTTCAAAATATCACATTTTATTTCTTGTTAAAGAAATTCAATTTCACTTATTTACTTACTTAAATAATTTTCCAAAACTTAAATAAATAAAGAAACTCAATTTCAATTATTTACGAAGTAAAATTTACTTATTCAAAAGTTCAATTTCACTTATTAAAGAATTCAATTCAATTTAATCATTAAATAGTTCAATCTTATTTAATTATTAAATAATTCAAAACTTAATTATTAAATAATTTCAAAGTTATAAATTTCAAACCTAATTATAATTTCAAACTTAATTATTAAATCATTTCAAAGTTTAATAATTTCAAATTTAATTATAATTTCAAAACTTAATTCAATCATTTCTCAAAATTAAACAACATTCTTTCATCAATTACATTGTTAATATTTTGTTTCAGATTATTAAATATTAACATTTTCCTTTCATTAAAATTCAAATTTCAACTTCATTTCAAAACCATATTATTATTCAAATAAAATCTTCGTTTATTTTTAAATCAAATTATTGACCAATCGGGTTTTTATTTAATTCTCTATCCTAGGTCAAAGTTCAATTTGGGTATTTATCATTTCAACCCGATTCCAATTCAATTCAAAAATCAAAACATAACAAAGGGAACTTGCAGTGTGATAACTGGGATGGTGTCAAAGTAAATAAACAAGCAATAACAACAACCAATATCAATCCAATAATCAATTCAAATAATCCCGAAATAACCGTATTAATTCGCATTGTTATTTGTACGAATTAATATAATTATTTCTAGAATCTACACTATCATTTCATGTAGATTAAAGATTATCACATCACGGTTCTTCACTTGTCAACTATTTATAATTTCATACATCATCAATTTAACAACATACATTCAGTGGTTCAAATTGTAATTAAACAAATCCTACGTGTCAATAAATTTAACAGTTAAAGGGATCATATTATACAAATGTCAGTTAATCAAATTTAACAATTAATTATCCTATATCAAGTTCAATTTCATACTATTTATCATTTTAACATCAACAATTTAACGTCCAATATAAACGTCAACAATCAATCAATTATCAGCCAAACTGTATTATCATCGCGTAAATAATTAACAGATAATGGTGTCAGATGTCACAGGTGAACTGATACAGGCAATAGCATATATAACAGTGTAATTAACTAACAGCAGCATATTTCAATTGTCGTTTCAATTGAAATCAAATTTAATAAATAAAAGAATGTTAATCGTGAGTGAGTGCTCACCTTTCGAGGTTAGAGAGAATTTGACGAGAAATGAGCTACGGAGACAAGCACGACTTCCAAAGAAAAGTGAGATGGGCACGGATTAGACGAACACAGCTGATAACAAGAATCAATGAGAACATTTTGAATCAGTTTGATATAAACTGAAATATGCACATTATTTGTTTACTAAAATAATTCTAAAACATATACTTAAATTTTTTTTTAAAACACCTCTCATAACCGCAAAATATACTCAGTTTCATATATACACGGTGTCATATATACTAACATATATATACTCTTTACTAAAAGGAAACACTATAGACTTATATTACCAAACAACATAAAATTTGTATATACATACTTTTTAAAAGTAAATAAATAAATAACAAATATATATATACACCCACTTTCATCCCATCCCATATATACACACCCGGCCATGCATAACAACCTCTACAAAAATAAATAATTTATGAAATAGGACCCAGCATATACTTACGCCAAAAACAAAAATCTTTAGAAATCAATACTGCTACAGCAGTCTTTATGCAAAACCCAAACATATATATAACGTGCTGGAAACATAATTGATGTGTGTTCTAAAATAATATATATTATAAACAAATATAGATACCTTCATACAAAGATCATATGTTGAAATCCAATACGTAAGCAATAGCCTTTCACTATACGCAACAGCAAATAGATGTATACTCACTGCTAAATGTAACATGTACACAAACCACTATAATAATATAAAATGTATATTTATATAATAACTAACAACATTATATAAATATATGTACTTACATGAAAACACTATGCGGTAAAGATGCGGAGCTTGGTGTAAGGCCGAAGGTGGCTGGTGCGGACAGCGGATGAGGCGATGAGGTCGCTCGGTTATCGGACGATGGTGGTGAGGATGCGACCAGAAAAGCAAGAAAAGGTGGAAGCTCGGTTGATGGGCTGGGATGAGGCGGAGCGTCGGTGGCCATGGTGATGTGGCGGAGGCGCTGACGTGGCCGGAGGTTGCTGCATGCCTTGGTATGGGTGGTGGAACGATAAGGGGAGGTAGGCTTGAAAAAAAAAGATAAGGCATGGTTTCAGATAAAAAGAAAGTAAGGTGACTTTGGTTTAGAGGGAGGGTGTAGGTGGATATGATGAGGAGGTAATATTTTTAGAAACTTGCTGTAATATTTGTAGAAGAAGGAATTAGGAGGGGAGGAGGTGTTTTTTTTACTGTGAAAGGAAGAAGTGGGGAAGAAATATTAGATGGAAGAAAAACAGTTTGAAGAGGAAGCTAAATGGAAAAGCAAAAAGTAACGTTGGATGAAAAATGAACCGGCTACAGTTCACTTATTTTTCATTTTGTTAAACAAATGGACAGAAGCAATGAATAGATGAATTTTAAAAGTCTGTTTGGGAAATGTAAAAGTCTGCGTTTGAATTCAAGAAGATATAAATGCTAGTGGCTATTGTATTTCACGCAGGATAACGAAAAGTCTCAGAGCAGATTTGTACCGGCTACCGATACGGTAGACGTTACGCAAAATGCAACGTACAACGGAACTCCAAATTTGACAATTGAATATACCGTAGAGATCAGCACGACGAGACGATCAAAACGGTATATAGAAATCAGTGGTACGATTGAAATATAAAAATTTGAATTTCTACTATGAAAAATGCAAGAAAAACACTAAAAAATAAGATCGACGGAGCCAAAGATGTCCGAATTTGGAAAAACGACAAACTGACATCTTGCTCAGAAGATGTTTTAGAATTTTTCTATGTAAAAATATTTAGGTTTCGGAAATATTTTATTTTCAACGCTTTTTTAACTGATTAATTTGAAGTGAATTTACGCGCGAAATAGACTTTCATATTTTTGGACGAAAATTTATCAGTCGCTATGTTTGACTAGACGTATTCCAAATATGAAATTTTTATTTCAAAATTTTATCGTTTAAAATTTTATAAAATTTCAACTAATTACGTTATTAAAACAGTTGAAATTTACGGGTCGTTACACATTTCCAGATTATCTTTTGCCTTTGATTGAATTTCCAGTTTTATTTCCAGATTTACATCTTCTTTGAATTTGGTTTCCAGGTTTCTATTTTGATTTCAGGTTTTCATTCTTCTAATAATTTTTAGATTCGAATTATTTTAGTGTAGAAAAGAATAGTTTCAGCTGAAAGTAAAAATATTTCTTCTTTTATATGTTTTTAATTTATTTATTTTAATCCTTAAAAGGAAATGTGGACATTTGTCCTTCTTAGATGTTAATTAGCTTACACTTATGCCTATTTTCTTACAAATGTCACTAAACCACCTTAATAAGCTTACAAGTGTTAATCTTGTTTTAATAAATTTATTTAAGTCATTTATGTGTATTTAAGAAATATTTATCTTTTTATAATTAAGCTTTTACATTCCTATATAAATATACAAATGTGAAAAACTATTATTTAAATAACTTATGCTTATATCAAATAAATATAACATATCTATATATGCTTGAGAAATTGAGTTTAACTATATATATATTTTTACAAACCCATTTTGACTTATACTTGAATTTTAAAAGAGAAAAGATTATTAAAACAAATAAACTTCTTAATTTAAACCTTAACCAAAATAAAACTTAAAATATATGTTTATAATAAATAAGAAATTATTCTTGTTATTTAAACCTCAAATATCATTTTCAAAAGTATTAAGTCAAATTACAAATTATATAAATATATTAAAGTTTGAAAATACTTTATTAAATTCAAATTCAATATTCTTTTCATTCCAATATATGCAAATATATATATATATTCTAAATGAAAAGTACTTTTAACATTAGCTTGATAATTATCCTATTGAATTTAATACATAACTTCAAATAACAATATATATATATACATATATATTATAATTTGAAAACTTATCTTTTTATTAAATTAAAGACTCCCTATTTATAATATATATATACCTATATATATACATTATAAATATAAACACTTATATTAGTTTTAGAAAGATAAAACTTCCCAATTTAAAATTGTTAGAAAAGATATAAATAAATATTTCCAATATTTAAAATTTTATTAGCCTTTTTAAAATAAATAAATTTGTCAATCTATAAAATAAATCAACAAATCAATTTAATTATTAATAAAGATTATTAAATTGATATTGCCAAAATTCCGGGATATCACAGGGTAGGTGCCCTACAGACCCTAGTGTCGCTTAGGCCAGTAGTCTGTTACCTTTAGGGGCAAAGTAGGGCCGTGATCAAGTCTATGCGTTGACGAACCATTAGTGGATATATGTCATGATGTTTGCCGAGGTAACTGAAGACTGTAGGAGTAGTTAGATGACCCTGGGCTCTTGGAGTGAGCATATGGCCATCAATCTCCCATCTGGTTTCGTTTTGCATGAACCAATATTATAGGAACATATCCGACTATATAACATATGACATAGTAGACCGTAGGTTCCTGGAGTGGGCATACGGCCACCAGTCTCCTGTTTTGGATCAGTTCACCTGCGGTAGAAAGACATAGATGAGATGATATTATACCTGAGACTGTGTCCAAAGTATAGTCAACCATGTATCATTCTTAGGGAGACATCCTATCCTTTACAGGCAGACAACAACCTACTTATTGTTGATTATATTTGCATATTGTTATGAGCTGGCTCAAATCTTTCTTATTTATATTAGTAATTTGTTGGTGGTATTTTATAATACGAGATTGAGAGGTAATTCGACAATGCTTCGTGCTAACCCAATATACATAGCGATATCTTACTTATTGTTGTTTTCTGGATTTATACGTTGGTTTTTGGAAGTGTATGATTCACCCATTTATATATATTATGTGATTTCTGATTTGATGTTTTTCTATATGGTTGATGACATCTTTTTATATCAGATTTGATTATTTTATATGGATTTGAGATATTTAGGTATTGTAATGCCTTAATTAATTAAGGATACAACTTTGAGGTGAGTTAATGCTCACAAACCTATGCCTTAATCTCTATTATTTTGAATTTCAAATGCTTTGTCAGTGATTGGTGGAATATATCGCTAGTGCTTTGTCATTAAAAGTCGATCATCAGATTCAGCTGGTTTCCTTTCTTGCATGCAAATTTTTGATCTTTGGCTTTCATTTCTTTTTTACGTGCTTCTTTGAGCTCTGGCATTCGTTTCTTTCCCTTTGCATGCATTTCTTGACTGAGTATTGTCTTGCTAAAATAGCATTGTTTGTCTCCTTGTATATTTTATCAAGGTGATTCTGTGTTTTATTTAAGGCATGTGTGCGTATTATATATGTGTGCAAACCTGGGTATATATTTTTATGTTTATAATATGTGTGTGAGTTTAAAGATGTGTATATTTTTTTGTATGTACGAATAGTAGCTCATTTGGTGTACGTGTGTGTATGGGAATGTAGGTGCTTATGTGTGTTGAGTACAATGTGTGAGCGTGTGTTATATAGATACATATATACACACACATATATATGTGTGTGTATGTATATAATAAGGTTCTCGTATCTTATGCACCTAAGCCTGTGAAATGGAAGACGATGAGTGTGTTTTGTATAATGCATGTGTTTATGTGTGAGTGGAAGTGTGGGTTTCCTTGTCATATGTCAGGGCTTCTTTCCATATAAATGTTTAAGGTATTAGTCTTTGCATTGCTGAGTGATTTCCTGCGTGTTGGAGAGTGTTGCATATGTATGTATTTCGTGTGCGTGTACAGCTATGTGTGTGCGTGTATATGGTTATGTGCATAGTTTTCATAACCCGACCCTGCCGCGGTTGAACCACGAATAACCCCGAGCCGTGGGGGTCAAAGGTCGGAAACTCAATCAAACCTCCTTCATGCAAGAACCTCGGTTCAACCTTTAAATTTGCGGTTTAACCATTCATTTGAACCCGGTTGAACCCTCCCATATCCGCAATTTCTTCGCTTCAAAATATGTTTTGAATCTTCACCCATTTTATATTCGTAATTAGTGCAGCTAGTGTAACAAATTTTATTTAATTTTTCATATTAGAATTAATGTGTGGATTATGAATTAATATCGTATATTTTTATTGAAGATGTTGGTTTATTGTGTACTTAAGATTGATACGTTGCATCTAAATGTATTAATTTCCAAAAATCACTATATGCGGTTCTTGACGGTTCGACCGATCGAACCCTCGAAACCTCAAACCCTGAGTCCTTACGGTTTGATTCACGGTCCGGTTATGAAAACATTGGTTATGTGTGTTAGTTGAGCTGCCGATGTATTTGTTGATTTACTTTTATCATATGCATTTCTACTGAACTTTTGTATTCATTTATAAGTTCATGCATATAACCCTGTACATTACTCTATTTACTTATCTTTGAATTACATGAGTATGTGTGTGTTGTTGGGTCATTTTTATAAAAAAATTCTTTGTGTCTGTACATGTAAGCCCAACCAATGTGTTTGTACAAAACTACAGGTACAAAAATATAATTTTTAATTGTGTTGTATTGATAAATATATATATGAATATTTACAAGCTCGAATTATTTGGATATGGATTTAGTTAATTTTGTGTGTATGTTAGCTTTATATGTGGAAAAGTTTAATATAGTTTTGTTAAAAATATGTATATCTTTACCATTAAAATAAGCTAAATCCAATACACTCAAATTTTAATAAGTAAACTTTCTTGATATCAAATATATATTCAAGTGTGTAAACATAATTTTAACGAGATATTAAAGTGATTTTAAGATATATTATTCAAATAGAATTTTATTAAGGAAATCATAAAATAATTTCCATACACACACATATATATGTATGTATGTATGTATGTATGTATGTATGTATGTATGTGTGTGTGTGTGTGTATATATATATATATATATATATATATATATATATATATATAAAGCAAATATCTTAGTCAACGGATCAAAGTGAAGCCTTTTTTGAATTTTCAAAAATAACCTTTTTGTCAAATCTTCATAGACAATTTTATAAGGCTATTCCTATCATTTAAGAAAAGAAGAGTGGTAGCCGAATTACAATCTCACGTTCTCATCTATTTAGCACGAACATAAACGCCACTTCTTCTTGCAACTGACCCATCAGATGGAACCTCGATTTTTTTTTCTTTGGTCAATCTTCACGATGCAAGTCATGTTACTTCACTCAAATTAAAGATCTCTGCTTCAGGTTTGTTCAAATTTTGTTATGTTTGCTTTCCACTTTTAATTCTCCCTTTTTAGTCCGGACTATCTCTATTCATCAATTACTTTTTTCTTGCCTGATTGTTTTAAGGTTTGACCGCGTTCGATTATTTGATTTTATTGCGTTAATTTCAAATTTTATCGTATCGATTGCTGGGTTTGATTACGAAAGAGGAGCTGATTTTCATTGTTTACAGGATTTCATAACGTACTATAAATTTATTATATAAACTAGAAGCAACTTAAAAATGATTTTGTATTAATATATCTTACAATTTCACTCGAATTTCTTTAGTAGTCTTTAGGGATTTGATGTGCATGTAGTTATTTTGTTGTCCATCTCATATAACTAATTCCTGATGGTAAACATTGTTGTATCCAAATCTACTATCATTAATTTTCATAACTTATACGACAATTGTTATTGCCTTGAATATGTTTGCTAATATGTCTAAGAGGTGCGTGCATCATGTATGATGACAATGTACTGTAACATGCATGAAAAATAATTTAACATGTACTAAATCGACAAAATATTGAAAGTCAAAGTAAACGTGGTGTTGTGTAATATAATGTAAATAGAATTTGTTGCAAATTTTAGCTTAGTTCGCCATTTTAGTGAAAAAAATTGAACATGAAACGATCAGTTTTTAAACCAAAGAAAAACAAAACTGATGTCACATTCACATTTCTGTAAAAAGGGTCTCTCATAATCTATGAAAATTGTTCTTAGTTAATTTTACTTCTAATATCTATTACACATTAAAGGAGGTTTCCCTTCATCCTCGTTAATCTCCCAACCAGTTTCAACATAAGTTCATCCTTACTAACACTGCGCATTTTTCTTCCATACAGGTTCTGTGATGCAAACACAATAGGGATTCCAGTTGAGGATGAAACACCAGGTCATCATTGCTATCATGCATGTTACATCTGGAAATTGACTCAAGCTTTGAGTTTGCATTATATGCTGAACCAATTTGCTGTCAAGTACATATTTTATACCTATATGTTTACCTCTGCAGGTTGCATTTTTCACTAAAGAAAAATAGAGGCTAAATAAGAGTTATGTTGGGTGTGTACGTATTTCTTTACCCAATCTCAAATTATGTAAAATGCACATGTTTTCAATTTCAAGTTGTGTTCAACATTCGAAGCATCAAAGGCCTCTGAGAAATAAAGTGAGCTACAATTGAGAGGTACAAAAAAGTTGATTCGAATTTATCAATTTGATAAATTTCTCATATTTTGATTGTCATTTTGGTTGGGATATTATTTTATTTTTTCTTAACCACAGATACGCAAATGGTGTTAGCCAAATTGTACATGTGATATGACCAGAAGGTAATAATTTTACCCTTAACCTTTGTATTTTGGGACGTTGCATTTGTAAATTAAGGTGAAATATTGGTTAATCCACCAAGATGCGTTTGCATTTCTTAATGATTTGACTTAGTTGAAATTGTTATTTTCTAATTAAATAGAGTTACCCTTTGTATTTCAAGAAAAGAAATCTATGCATAACAAAATATACATACGGGATGCTATCCATTCCAATCAAGAATGCCTGGACTGTTATAGTGTCTGGAGTATCTGTTCTTGCTTTTCTTTGGTTCTTCCCTGTTATGTGCGTGTTAATGCATTTAGTACTTGAGCCCTTGTCAAGGCATTGGTGCATTGAGTATCCGAGAGCTTATTTCCCCCTATTTTTGCTATTATTTTCTGGAACTGCTATATAATATTGCATGTATCAAGGCTTGCGTGTTCCATTCCTATTTTGTTTAGACCTGTTGTTTAGACCTGGCTTCTATTGCAAGTTTACTTGCCTAACTAGAATTCTAAGTTTGGATAAAAGAATACGTAGTATGTTGTAATTGAAATTAAAGAAAGTAATGAGTTTCCCACGGTTGTTTTGAAATGTAAATTATTAATAAATTTATAAAAGGTTATGAGATTAGTAATTTATGGGAAAGAGATAATAATTATCAATTATTTATTTTAAGTGTTTGTTTGTGTATCAATTTATGTACGTGTGTGTGTTGTGTGTGCGTTTTCATGTGTAAGTGCATTTATATATATTCAATTGTTTCACTTTGCTACTGTTTACTACAAGAGTACTTACTTTTGCAAGCTCATGAGTCATCATCCATATTTATTTAATTGTATTGCTTGCATGTGCAACCATTATGTGCAGTAATATGTATCTACTTTTGTGTTTCATTATACTATATCTACTAAAGTTACAATATAGAGATTATTAAATTGACTTGAATAATTTAGTTTATGCATATATGCTGCCTGGTGTTGTGGGCCTGCATATCTTAATATTCTTGCCATGCTACTAAGTGCGTTTGCACTGATGTGTCCATGCATGTCTACCATACTTTATACCTGATGGTTTATATTTTCATATGTAACCACTTTCTATATATATATATATATATTAATGCAAATACTTGGATAGTGAAGCCTTTTTCACACTTCTGAAACTACCACTTCATTCGTTCTGTAGAGAAATTTATCAAAAAGATTCATTTGTCTGTTTAATATATACATGTTTTCAATCGGTTTCTATCCTCACGTTCTCACCCAATTTACAATCCTCCCCCGACCTATTTCTTCTACCTTTCTCCTTCCAATTAAAAGGAATTACATCCAAAATTGAAGCAACTGTTGGTTTGAAGTTCACTCAGATCTGAAATCCAAGTATCGTTTATTTTTGAAGTACTTGCTCTACATCGACTAACTGATTGCAAACAGAGGGTTTGTGAAAGATTTTCTATGATACTTTTTATTTAATTTTAATTTACAAACAGTTTTAGTTAAATGCGTAATAAAAGCCTCTACTTTTTACTGGCATCAAACGTGCTCTATGTTCCCTGATTTGTTAATTTATTTTGATTCATTCAATCCTTAATTTGCTTCTTAAAAGGTCACTATTTCAATTTTGTAGGATATTCATCTCATAACCATTGGTTTTTTTACTGTACCTCCAATAATCCATTGGTGGAGGGGGAATTACACATCCAAGAATTTTAGAATTGATGGCAATTTTGATCCATACAATGCAGATAGTTGTAAGCTTACCATCAAATATTATGTATATAACTTTAATAATTGATGTGTTGCGTACTAAGCTTTTTTTATCTAAAACAACAGTCATAAATATAGTTTATTTGGAATAAATGTTGATGAAAGTTTTTTAATAGTGTAAGCTAATCAAAACCCAAATTTCTTCGTTATTCTTTCATTCTTTTGAAAAGCAAGCGTAAATAATTAGGATACTTAGAGTAATTGAAGAATTAAAATTGGCATTGTAGTTGAGGAGTTTAGTAAAATTGTTAGAATTTGTTGGATGTATGGTACTGCTATTACATATTCTTCTCCATTATTACTAGACTGCCAATTCTTTTACTCTTCGCACCTGAATGGATGTGGAAGCATTATCATCAAAAAATTAACAATGATGAAAAAAGAGAAGAAGCATACAAGCAATTGGAATATCTCAAATTAGCCAAAGGTAAACAATTTAGTTACTACGGTTTTTTTGGATTGTACACATATCCGATTATGTTTCATCTATATTTTGAAATATATGACTTATTCATGTCTTTTGATGACAATTATGTAAGATATATTACCTTCTCAAAGAAGATCCATAAAATTCATGTTCTACAAAGAATCAATGACTGATGTCGTAACATCCACTTTGAGAGTACTCCCATGGTTACATTTATATTTTATTTATCTATGCAGGTAAAGGAAATGCCTACATATTCCAAGCAAGGAGCTGTGAAATAAACTTATAAATTGGTACACTCTCAGGTCAGATCAATGTTCTTACGAGTTACTAACAATGCTTATACCTATTACATTTTGACGATCACTCATCAAGGTATTTTCATTTGAAGTATGGAGTTTCATAGAAGGAAAATGAATTTAAGAGTTAGACTAGCAGGATACAAATTAATTGAGGGAAAATACTTTAGTTTGTCATATTCTCGCATGCGATAATATTTTGCACTAAAATAATCTTGCGTGTCAGCAACAGTAAAGTTTTCTCACTTCCAAGTTGATTGTAGTGGTGTTGTATGCATTGTAACTATATCGTATAGGTAAATGATTTGATTTTCAGCTATTAACGTATTTTCTTACACGCTTGGTGCCTCCTGATTTCCTCAACTATCGAGGAAGTACCCTCTTGAAGGTATTTTAGATTTATTTATTTCACATGCATTTGTAAGAATATGCGGTGGATCTTTTAACTATTTTATATAATCATAAACATGTACATCTTTCTCCAAGAATATAATATACTACTGTACAACTGCACAATCATAGCATTCGTGTGATTTTAACTTTTATTATTTACTACATATAGGAGGAAGAAAGTACATATACATAGTCAATTCGTAGTTAGATTTCAGTTAAAGATTCAACTTCATTTGAAGCAATTGTTGCTCCATATAGAGCATCAACTGGTAGGAGTAGAGATGGCACATAGCAAAATTTAGTTATCGAATTTTCTTTGTTAGTATCTTTTGGGTCCTCTTCAAAGTTTTTTCCTCATCGTAAATAAACTTTGGCAGCTTCCACATCAAATCCTCTTTCTCAATCCCTACCAAAGCTCATTTTTCTAAAATTTGATTTATTTTACTTGAGTTTTTGATAATTTCGAAAGAACCAAATAGCAAGTTTAACAAAGTGATTTGTTTTTAGATACTTAATTACTATGGGTTAAGTTTCAGTTGTTAGGATGAAAAGGCAATAAATTTCCTTTTTTGTTCTTACTTATTGGATCGGCATTTTTAGTACTCTAAGGCAACTTTATGTTTTATTCTTTGATTAATAGGCTTTAGTGAAATTATAAATTCAGTTTAGGTTCCTTGATAAAGATTTTCTCTCCCAGTCTAAATAACAACATATGTGCATTCTGTAGTTATTTGCTAATTAATTTATTTTGATTAATGAGAGAGGCATTTGAGTCTTTCTAGATTGCGTGATTATCTCACAGATTCATGTTAAGCACTCATATATTAGTCATTTGGAAAGTTGTGTTTTCTTCTTAATGTTATTATCATATATATTTTTATCACGATGTTAAGAACTTGGTTTCTTCGAATTTCAGTCCAAATAACTATGATGACACAGATTTTTTGGTTAATATTCTTGCAGGATTATCAATACGCCATGATCTTTCAGTTGGTAAAAGTTAATGCATCCTTCATATAAACACTATGGTGCTGTGGAAAAGGTTTTGAATGTAAATACATGGTGGTTTTTTTACGAATAGTAAGAAAAATGATTGTTTCATTCACATATATGAGCTTGCAAATTCCAAGGATAAGCGGCGGTAGAAGAATGCGGTGGTGGGGAAAAAGTGTGCTATTGTGTGTTGGTCTTTCGGAAAGCTGATATAATGCGTGCGCATAGAGAGTCTTGATTAAAATATCCATTCCCATCCTTGCTTCTCCACACTGCTGGCATCATTCATCCACCACTCCCCTTTCATCTTGCCACACCCGTACATGGAACATTTGCCAGGCACACACATGGGTTTCCAAGCACAATTCAACCATCGTACTTTGCATGGGTTTCTACCAACACACATGGGTCTCTGTCAACACACATGCCTTACAATTTTTCACCAAACTTAATATGCCAGATGGCAAATGCATCAAGTATCAGAAATATGCACATCAAGTCTTCTTTGGCAAAGCCATGTTTCTTCACCAAAGCCTTGGAGTTTCTGAAGCTAAAGTTAGCTCCCAAATTTCTGATGTCATTCTACAACAATATCATGCTCCCACGGGTGTTTCCACTCAACAGCACAGCCATCTTTTAGCAGTAGTTCACCATATGATTCCCTTGCAGCAACCATGGCTAGCATCCAATGCGTAAGTGCAGCAGCACACTGCCTCCCATTACCAGATCTCACCTCCACCTCACTCACATTTTAACCAACAATTGATTTGTGCCTTCATATATGTAAAAGCATACAATAATTAAAAGTGTTGTTGTAAGATCCAAAAATCTTATAAACGATGTTTATTAATACCTATTTTTCATATCCACGTGCATCGCACGTGCCAAAGTACTCGTGTGTGTGTGTGTATATATATAATATCAATTTTATAAACTACTTTGGGGATCTAAAATGAGTTTTCTAACATTATTATTAAATATTTAATAATCGACTAATTTTATATAAGAATGAGTACTCGGTTATTTAATTATAAAATTATATGTTTTGAATATTTCATTTCTAAGTATTGACTCATTTATTCAATTGAATAATCTATTTTTATAGTAGTTTCTGATTTCTGATTTATTATCTTCCTTATATTGATTCAAATAGTATGATTTATTCACCGTTGATATTAATTTAGTTGATGATTTTAATTTGATAAGGCGATGACATCTTTTCTATTTGATTTATTGATACTTATTCTATGTGATGATGAGAAATCAGAATAAATGGTTTAGTGATACCGTCTGGTAAGAGACTTACGGTAATAGTTTTTCGGTTATTTTTTAGACTCGTTATATAGAATAAAGAAGGACGAGTGTGATGTGTGAGCACTAAACAAATAGACTAGTAACACATGGTGGTATGAGACGTCGTTGTGTTATTTATTTAGTTATTCTTTTGCTTGTGGATTACACTCAATACGGGTATTGTTGCATGTGATACTCGTTGCATTGAGTATACTTCATGTGTCGGCCAATGTAAGTACTCTATGTATCTGTCTACCTTTGTACAGCTCCCTTTATTATTCAAGAGTGAACCAGATTGGCCAGAATCCACCATGGTCGCTTGATCATTGGGTGGCGCCCCTGATCCACATTACCTTTGTTGGATGTGCATCATATTATTTTAGTTAGGTGATCCATGGAGTGGGTGCCCCGACATCACGAGGTTTGGGTTAGGTGACCCATAGGTTAGGTGCCCTACAACCCCTTACTTTTAGGCCTGCGATCTGTTACCTATAGAGGCAAAGCAGATCGTGACTGAGGCTACGTGTTGACGAGCATGTCTGTCGAAATAAATGAAGACTGTAGGAGCAGATCCAGTTAGGTGACCCTGGGCTTCTGGAGCGGGCATACGACCATCAGTCTCCCATCTGGCTTCAGTTTGTATGAACCAATGTTGTAGGAACATATTCGGCTACATAGCATACATCATAGTAGACCCTGAGTTCTTGGAGCGGGCATACGGCCACCAGCTCCTATTTGGGTTCAGTTCACATGCTGTAGAAAGGCTATATGAGATGAGATTATACCTGAGATTGTGTCCAGAGTATAGTCAACCTCGTATCCTTCTTAGGCAGATGACCTATCCTTTACAGGTAGGCGATCTACCTATTATTGATTATATTTGTATATTGGTACAAGGTGGCTCAGAACTTTCTTATTGACTTTAGTAATTCGATGATGGTATTTTATAATATGAGACTGAGAGATAACTGGACAACGCTTCATGCTAGCTCAGTATGCTTAGTGATATCTTATTATTGTTGTTTTCTGGATTTATACATTGGCTTCTGGGAATATATGATTCAACCATTTGTATAGATTACGTGATTTCTGATTTGAGATGTTTCCAAATGGGTGATGACATGTTTTGATACTAGATTTGATTATTTTATATGGATTTGAGATATTTGAGTATTGTAATGCCTTAAGGATTATTCTATATATATATATGTATGTATGTATGTATGTATATACACTTTGACATGTTGTCTAGTGTTTTGAGTATCTTTGGTGATATCATATTATACTACATCGCCTTCTTATAATTCTTGAATATACATAGTCTGACCCGCGTATTAGTTTATAATACTTAGGTCTGTCCGAGACATTTCAGGTACAAGGACGACATGATCAACATTTATTTTATTGGGCTTAGAGAAGTATAATACTAGGATTGTTATATGATATCTGATTCAATATTTGTATATATAATTGACATTGAGTGGTATTGTATTCTGTAACATTACTGTATTATATCTATATACATATACATACATACATATATATATATTTCATCATAGAGATTGACTTTGTGTTCTCTGTTTTTACTGTATATTGCGTATTATTCTGTCTTGGAGGCACACGCGTTTATTGCCCTATACCGATACTTTGTACATATGGATTAGCTATATATTAGATGTTTTAATACGTACTAGTGTTAGTCTAAGGGAATATTCATGTGTGTACCCATGTAGTCTTATTCTTTGTATTATCTAACCGTATTACTCTTGGATAGTATGGGTATAGAGGTGGGGTGTTACAAAGGCAATCGGCATAAACTAGTGTAATGTCTAAATGTATAATTCACCAATCAGTGGAATGTTGTTCTAACCCCCTCCTCATTACAACCTACATATTAGCTTGTAAGGAACATGTACAAGTGCAAGGCGGGAACATTGGAAGGACGGGTTTTTTATGTATGCTCTACGCTTACAAGGACACTAGATATTGGAAGTGTCAATTTTGGTCAGTACTATATGATTTATTATACTTTACTATTCCACTATTAGATATATCTATATTGCTCTAATATGCATTTATTTATTTACTTAGAGGATACCAAATCAACGATCAATACTTTGGTGGACTTGGATTTTCGATTTAGCGAAAATACATGCCTAATAGGGTACGGATTGTTACAACATCCATGTGAAATATCACACAAGTCCTAATTTAATAAAATTTTCATCATTCAAATCATAGATCTAGGGATTAAAATTAATTTGAAATCTTTTTAATTCGTTTATAAATCAATGTAGCTTTAGATCCGATCAAAAATCATATTTTTAAGTTTGAAAATAATTTAAAAACTCCTTAACATATAACAACAATTATAATGAAGTGAGAGAATATAATAGCTCACCTAGAGGTGTAGAATCAACAAAAATCACCGAAAAAGAGTATATCTGAATTGGGCAGCAGCTACACGCTTCCTAAGGCACAAAATTTTAAAATCCCTAAAGCCCTTTGCTAATATCTAGAGTATTCACCCTCTAATGAATTTATTTAGGCTAATTTAATTAGTTAAATGATGGATTTTTGGTATAGAAAGGTGTAATAGAGGTTAGGAGATTTTTAGAGATGATAAACAATGGCTAGCAGTTGTTATGGTTGTTGCTCTTAACCCTAATCCTAAAATCATTAACAAGCTTAATGACGAGCTCGGGTTAATTATCCACTAACCCGCCTAAAGATTTTTGAAATTTTAAACAGTTATATCTCCTAAACTATAAGCCCAAAAATCCATTATGATCACTTTGTGATAAGAGAAATCATCATATTATTCATTTTGAAGTGCTTTTAGACCCTACTTCGACTCCTATCATAAGAAATAGGCCTCCTAAGATTTTCAGAGTCAAAATCATCCAATATTTATTCTCGGAATCAAAAATGTCGTACTCCACGTTACCCAAAGTTATGTTTAATTTGAATTCAATTTGATTATAAAAATAATATGTTTACAATATGCCGATTTGTAAAAATATGGATTGGTACATTTATGATTTTATGTCAAATACCAATTACGATGACATAATCTTTGTATAAAAAAAAATGAATCCTATCTTGAGTAGTGTTTCACTTCATGTGGTCTAATGCATAAGCTAAAATGAGTGTAACATGAATAAATATAATGTGATTGACCATAATCAAAGAAGGTCTTTACATCTAAGATTCATAGTACTCTCAGATCGAAAGATTATTTCACATTGTCGCATGAGATCTTCTACTTGTCTTAGATAAAATAACCAAAAGAAGACTCTTAGTGATTCATTCTCCAATCATTCCAAATGACTTAAAGTATGTAACTTATTGGTTCCTTCAATGGTTAAGAGAATATTACTATTCATTATATGGATAATGCGTACACTAGTTTGACCAGTGTATCAATATCCCTTTTTGACTAACCTTTGACTATGAACATGTAAGGATAAGTGTTTTTCTATGATTCTACTCATGGTTACAAACTTATTTGAAACTACAATCAACAAAACAATTTCCTCAAGGATTCGTACTTTTATGTTATAATGTACTCAATGAACATGTGTATATATAAACCAGAAGTAAAACCAAAAGCATATATTTATTTTGAAGAAGATTCAATAAAGATTTCAGTTATATAATTAAATTACATAAAAGCCCCTTGGGCATACCCTTAACACCATTAGGCATGACCCAAAACTCCATCTTTTGGTTATGTGTACTTCTGGTTGCCTTGTGCATGCTCGTGTTTGTCATTTTCGATCCATTATGTCGGATCGTTGAAAAACTTATTTAAAATATCTCTAATTTTGGTTCTCCTAAGTTTGGTTCTCTACCTGTCCATCAACTAGGAATTCTTTCATCAGTTGGCAAAAAATCCAACTTTTCTAAATACATATTTCCAAACATCTTGTGCACAATACTCGAACTATAAATTGGATCTTCGTATGCAAGTAGGGATTGCTCCAATAATGACATATGTATTTCCTTGCTTCAAACAAACATTTAAGAACACACATGCAATCAAAACATACCAAATCATATCAATCATATTCAACCAAAAATTCATGAAGTTCAACCAAAAATTTCCAAAAAATTAATAGGTAATAAAATATTTGATGTACATTAGATCTACCACATATTCTATAACCTAATTCAACATCAAACATCAATTTAATTCTTAAATTATATATGGATAACAAGGACTATCAAATAAAAATGTGATTACTATCCAGACTATAATTATATATCAAGCATATATCCCATATTAATTGATGATATTATACAATCTTAATTATGCCACTAAAATATCATTTTTATGATTAATTCCGAGATAAAAAATTCATAATTTTTTTATATATTTACATAATAAAATCATAGCATATATAATAAAATTAGTAAGAAGTAAGGGTAAGAATCACTCACCTAGAAATCAACTAAAAACCTGAAATAAATGTTAGGACAATGAAGAATGCACCTTACCTTCAAATTTTGGTTTGATTTGATGATTTTGCTAGTCTCCAATTAGTTCTCTATGTTACTAGTGCTTGATCTATCAATTTCCCTTTCAAGTCTTATGTTTTGTTGATTTTCCTTAAGGGTAATTAATGCAATAATAGAGAATGTTTTAGAAGATAAAAATAATGTTTATGAAGCTATGGAAAACTAGTTTTATCTCTAAATCCCAAAATGGGTAATTAGAGCTAAATGAACTTTTGGCCAAAAAAAATCTTATCAACTTCAGGCTAAAATAGCAAAATTATTCTTTCTCCTAAACGACTACATCAAATAACTAAAATGATCACCTTGATGACATCTACAAAAAGAATCTACGTGCTATAAAAATAATCAAGCTCGGTTCTTTCCCAATCAGAGGTTATGGCCTAAATAGTGTCTCGATATCAAAATGTCACACAATTTATTTTACAACTCTATTTAATTGAATTATTCAGCACTCCAAAGTTAGAGCTAAAAATAAGTCATTTGATTATTTTAAATCACATTTTCTTGCAAATTTTACACTAACAATGTGGATCCTTACATTTTCCCCCATTTAGGAATTTCTCCCCTAAAATCTCCTTGTATAAGTAAATATGCGACAAAACATCCATACAACCAAGCATTCGTGATAAAATGAGAATAGTAGACATCCTAAGCTAACTCATATAATGCATATGGAAATACTCAGATCTTATCAACTTCAGACATCCTAAGCTAACAACACACTAAAACAACAATGCAAAAAAACAAGAAGTTAAACTATAATAACCATACCTAGAAAAAGGCCCAGACATGAAGTCTAAATATCTCTTCCATCTCCCAAGTATAGTCGTTCTCATCAGTGCTCCATTGAACCTTTAATAGTTTAACCTTCTTTCTGTGAAACTTCCTCATATCATGTCTTACTATAGGAGCATGACACCTTAATATATATGGTTTTGGTTCAACCTCCATAACTTCGAGTTGAATTAGACTTGCAACTTTGCTCAAGACGTGCATGAACTTCCTGAGGTGTGAGATAAGGAAGACATTATGCATGCCTACCATCTTCTAGATAGAGTTAGGGTATGCTCTAGGAGAAATTATGTAATTGGTTACATATATCTAACTCGATAACCAATCTTGTTCATAATAAATGTGTTTGATTTATATTATATGCTTTGTATATTATGATATAATTGGTTAAGTAATTAATTTAAAGTATATATATTAAATAGAAAATCCTTAAATGATATGTTATGTGATAGTAATTACAAAGTGGTGTAGTCATGATAATTTTACCACAATGAAAATTAACAAATTGTTTTAAATATTCCTTGTTAAGACATTTCAGGAATCGATATTGATTCATCCATTAAGACTATAATACATAATGGTCTCCAAACATTGAGAAACGTATTACTCTCGGCTGCTAGGGGTGCCAAGGAGTACGTAATGAGAGTTATTAGATAACTATGGGATGACTTACTCGGGAGTTTTCCGTTGGTTAATATAACTAAGGTCAAACAGAGAATCTCGAAGGGATGATGTTACAAAGTTTGCTCAATTTGAGAATACCATTGAACTTCAATGTGGACACTCCACTTTAATTATAGTTAAATCATGGCATAGCATCCATTGAACAACTATAGTTGGATCTAAGTTGAAATATTGGAAGTGAAACACTATTCAATAGAGATTTTGTCTCCTTAGTTATATGAGCTTAGTATTACGATCGATTGTAGTCAACTAAAAATCAAATTCTCTAGCCAAAGTAGTATGGTTAATAATAATTTCTATTGTTAAACGAAGGATTTTGCCTTTGGACTAATCATGTTGAAGGTGGATGATATTGGAATTTTGACCAAAACCAAATTCCATAAGTCATAATGTGATATAATTTTGACAAAGAGAATTGGTGTAAATAATAGTTTCTACCAAGTAGCGCATATAACAGTAAAATTGGATTTTAACAAAAAGACGTGTAGGCGATAAATTCAACCAAAATTTCACAATACTAGCTAAGGAAACATATGAATACTAATATTCGAATTGTTTGATATTAATCGCTGACTGAATTTACACCTTTGAGTTACACAACCATAATGATGAATACTCCGAAACCATATGGATTAATTAATTTATAATCATTGTAAATTAACTAAATTAATTAATATGGATGAAATGTTAATTATTAAATTTGATTTTATCCGTTTGAATATCATTTGTATTTAATAAAGTGTGTATATAAAGTTACATATGTATATCTCGATATACGATATCGATGGAATATTTAAATTGGATTTAAATAGATTAACTGCTAAATGGTTTTGGGAAATTTTTAAGGCCCATGTTGCCTCTTTTTTGGCTAGATATGCATGATAAAGGGTGAGAGGATTTGATGAGATTTAATGAGGTAATAGGGTAATTTTTAATGGAGGGAATCGAAAGGTATCAATGTTTCCTTTAAAATGAATGTTCATTCATTCACTCTACAAACATTTTTTTGCTCTCCTCTACCTCTCCTATCATGGCTGGAAATCCATACTCTACCAGTCATGAAAATTTTCCAAAACAAAATCAAATCAAATTGAATAAATACAAAGGTGATTCTTCAGATCATTGCAACTTCTGAAGTTGATTCAATCAAATCTACGGGTTTTATTCTTCATTCAAGGTGCAATTTCTTAGCCTCACCATCGGGTAATTTTCTAATTTTATTTAATTATAATTTCATTATGTTAGTAAAGTTTAGATCTTATGCAATGTACTTCTAATCTAATTATTTATTCATCATGTTGATATATAGTTTGGATCCCATAATTTGGATCTTATGCATGCTACATCAAATTTGATCATATGTTCATATTTTTTGCATAGTTTAGGTCTAATTCTTTTCATCGAATTTATATGTGCTTAGTTATACGATCTATTATTTGTCATTATTTTAGAAAGTGTTGTTTAAAATAAATAATTTTGGATTTAAACTAGTATAAAATTAATTGACATAATTTTTTTTGCCTAGGTAAGCTGGGTTGACTGGTCCCTTATTAGATTTTATTAAAAATGGAAGAGTACAAAGAAATAAGGAAGAAAAATTAAATAAAAAGCATGAACGGGAAAAACAAAAATTAGAACACTAAAGAGAAATCCAAGGCTCAAGACTCAAATACTTAATTAATTCAAAGTAAACACCTTGAAATCCATCGCTTTCCTCTTTATTTTCCTACAAATCCTACTGACAATAGAAGTGACAGTAGATCTAACTTCTTTGAATACCCTTTCATTTCTTTCTTTCCATATTCCTGTTACGACTTTTTTCAACAGGCACATAAGTAGGATTTCTCCATCTACTTGCTATGAAAATCCTATGCCACTTCTCCATACTTTCATGTTTCAGTCTAAAAAGACCTGCTAGGTTAAGTACTCTTGCCGACACTACAAAAGGAGTATGTGCATTCAAAGAATAAATGAGTGTTTGTTTCACCTTCTCTACAACATAGAACACAAGTATCATTATTAATCATTCCTATACACTTAAGTTTAGACTTAGTATGCAACACATTCTCCATCACTTTCCATAACATTAGGTCATCTTTTATTGAGTCAAAACAGTTCCATAGTCTTCTTGTCCAAGGAAAGTTAGCAGCTTGAGTTTCACCAGAAAAAGCCGAATATATAGCAAAAGTAGAGGGTTCTTTGTTAGGTAAGTTCCACCGCACCTCAGGGCCATTTTCAGGAATTAATTTATCAGTGATTGAGTTCGAAATATTCCTTACAATAGTAGAGCTTGAGTAGAGGAGGATTATGCAGCCATTATATATATAGTCTATTGCTTTGGCCTTAATTGGAATTCCAGATTGCATCACATGATTATGAGTAAGGCACCTCGCAAGAATAATGCCATAGCTTGCCCAAGGAGAGTTCTAGAAGGATCGGTTGTTAGAGGTCGATGGAATTATTCAAATCAGAGAAAGAAGTCCCTATGCTTAATGATATTCCTCCATAACCAACTACAGTTCTATGGCACATCCAGAAGCCAGAATTTTTTTTCTTGACATAGTATTTCTCAAACCATTATATGAGAAGGTTTGACTTATCCTGAATGATCAGGTGAAGATATTTGGAGATGACAACTCCATTCCAAACTGTAACATCCTTGATCCCCAGCCCCCTTTTTAATTTAAAAGTCTAAATTTTAGTATACGGGGTCGGTATTAGTGTCTTGGAATAATGGTCCTCCTACCATATATGATGACCGAAAGCATGCTTCAACATATTAAGAAGTTTCATAGGAAAAACAAAGTGTGCAGACCAATATGTATCATATTGGTGGAGACCGAGTTTATAATTGTGAGATGACCACTTTGACACAACTGATTATTCGACCAGGAGGTGAGTTTACTGATAATTTTTTCGAACAGTGGCATGTATTGATCTACGATAATCCTGGAGGATACATGGGGAACTCTAGTGTAAGTAGTAGTGATGCACCTGGGAAGCGAATTCGACGATGTAAATCGAATCCGTCCAGGATCTCACACGATTAGCGGAAATAATCGGTGAAGCGATGATAAATCGGTGAATTTAAGAATACCCAAATCCCCAAATCCGTTAATCACGAAGATACCGGATTCTAGCAATCTTCGACACGTTGATCGCGCACGATGCCATGAGAGAAGATCTACAATTCGTCGAACGTTGATCAAGCGCACTTGATTCCGTGAATTGGCTTCAACAATCGTTGATTCGAGCGCACTCGAATGCCGAAGGTGGAGATAGGAGATAACGCTCAACTACCAATTTTAATGGAGGTACAAAGCACAAACCAAACTTTTATTCAAAATCAACTCCTTTTACAATGACATCACACCCCTATTTATAGGGAATTACATCACACAAGTTACACGACTCAACATAGGCGACATAAGAACAAACGACTTAAGAAACAAAACGGGTTACAACATACGACATAAGAAAAAGCGGTATAGCTACATAACATCTTCAGCGACCTAGCATTAGCGACCCAAGATATCTTGTTCGCGACCCACGACCTACTTGAAGCATCATCGACTTAAGGAATGCAGCATTCAATTAGCGACCTAACCGGAGCTTCGCGACCTACTAGATTTTGTTCACGACTCAAGGAATCTCGCGACCTAAAGGCAGCTGCTCGCGACTTACTGGAACTTGCTCGCGACTTAGGGTGGATCGACATAAGAAGGCGGAGCGATATTCGCGACTTACTGGAATTGGTTCGCGACTTAAAAAGCTTTGCTCGCGACCTAATGAAGGTCGTTCGCGACTTAGGAAATCTTGGCGCTGCTTCGTCCATGCGATTTAGGAGGAGCGATCTAGGGTTTCGGCGCCGATTTGAGGTATGCGCTACATCATCCTCCCCTTGTTGGAAAGAATTCGACCTCGAATTCACACTCCCCTCTCCTTCGACAAGCTTCTCCCCATAATACAGAATTAAATGTTTGACATTGAAAACATCAGAAATATGAACATTTTTTGACAACTTTAACTGATACGCATTATCATTGATCTTCTTCAATATTTCTACTGGACCAATCTTTCGAGCTTTCAACTTATTGTAAGTTCCAATTGGAAAACGATCTTTCGTCAATACTGCGTAAACAAAATCACCTTCTTTGAAGTCCACACTCCTTTGCTTCTTATCTTCCCATTGTTTATACTTCTCATTTGACTTAAGCAATCGTTCATGAACAATCCTGTGACACTCCTGCAGCTCATTCACGAAATCACAAGCTCGTTTAACAAATCCTTTCTGAAGTTGAACTGTTGACAAATCCAACGGTCCCTTTGGAATTGCTGAATATACCACTTGAAATGGACTGAAAATCCAGTACTTCGATTAACAGCATGATTATGTGCGAATTCTTCCTGACACAATTTCACATCCCAGCTCTTCAAATTATCCTTCACAAGACATCTCAACAAGTTTCCCAAAGATCTGTTCACCACTTCCGTTTGCCCATCCGTTTGTGGATGATAGGCGCTACTAAAATTCAGCTTAGTCCCAACCACCTTCCACAGACTCAATCAAAAATGACTTATAAATCGAGTATCCCGGTCAGAAACAATAGACTCAGGTAGTCCATGTAGTCGATAAACCACTTTAAAGAACAATTGAGCAACATGGACTGCATCGGCGGTCTTCTTACAAGCTATGAAATGTGCCATCTTCGAGAAACGGTCCATCACAACATATATAGAGTCATTTCCCCGTTGAGTCCTCAGCAAGCCCAACACAAAATCCATGCTTACATCAACCCACGGTTTTGTAGGAACAGGTAAAGGCATATACAAACCCGCATTTGTAGCTGTCCCTTTCGAAACTTGACAAACATGACATCTTCGAACAAACTTTTCAACTTCCCGCTTCATCGAGGGCCAATAATAAGACTGAGAAATCAACTGCAATGTGTGATCCCGACAAACATGTCCTTCTTCATGCAACTCTTTTACAATTTTCATTCTCAAGCTGCAATCTGACACGCACAATCGATTCCCCTTGAATAAGAATCCATCTACCAACACAAACTCATCAGTACTCCCATCCTTGACTTTCTCAACAATTTTCGCAAAGTAAGGATCTTCCTCAAACAACTCTGGTAATAGTTCAAATCCCATCACTTCAACCTTCATCGTCGCCAATAAATGATTCCTCCTGCTAAAGGCATCAGCTACACGATTCGTCACCCCTGATTTGTGCTTTACAACAAAAGTAAACTGCTGCAGATACGCGACCCATGAAGCGTGTCTAGCTGAAATTTTGTCCCGCCCTTGCAAATGTTTCAAAGCTTCATGATCCGTATAAAGAACAAACTCCTTCTGAAACAGATAATGCCTCCAGTGCTTCACAGCTTGAACAATTGCGTAAAACTCCACGTCATAAGTGCTATATCTCAACTTGGCTCCAGACAACTTCTCACTGAAATAAGCAACTGGTCTTCCATTCTGACTTAATACTCCACCAATCCCAACCTTCGAAGCATCAGTGTGTAACTCGAACAATATCTGAAAATCCGGCAGTACCAGAATGGGTGCTGTCGTCAAAAGTGTCTTGATCTTCTCAAAAGCTAACTCTGCTTCCTCTATCCACACGAACTTCTTTCCTTTCATGCAATCGGTTACAGGTGCCATTACACTGCTAAAATGTGGAATGAATCTTCGATAAAAAGATACCAACCCATGAAAACTCCTCACTTCAGTAATTGTCTTGGGTTGTGGCCAACTCCTGACAGCTTCCACTTTGCTTTCATCCACTTGAATACCCTCCTTCGACAGAACATATCCCAGAAACAAAACACTGTGCGTCATGAACACGCACTTCTTCGTTGCTGCATAGAATTGCTCCTGTTGTAGAATCAACAGCACTTCTCGCAAATGCTGGATATGCTCTTCCATACTCCCACTATAGATCAAAATATCGTCAAAGTAAACTACTACGAACTTCCCAATAAATGGTCTGAAAATCTGGTTCATCACTCTCATAAAAGTACTAGGAGCATTTGACAAGCCAAACGGCATAACCAGCCATTCATATAGACCTTCCCTAGTTTTAAAAGCAGTCTTCCACTCATCGCCCGATCTAATACGAATCTGATGGTATCCACTCTTTAAGTCAATCTTTGAGAACACAACAACCCCACTCAACTGATCAATCAAATCATCGAACCTCGGCATAGGAAACCTGTATCTCACAGTGATCTTGTTTAGAGCCCGACTGTCCATACACATCCGCCAAGTCCCATCCTTCTTCGGTACCAATAAGGCTGGCACTGCACAAGGACTCAAGCTCTCCTGAACATGCCCTTGTTCTAACAACTCCTCCACCTGCCTTCTTAGTTCCTCATGCTCCTTAGGACTCATCCTGTAATGTGGCCTGTAAGGTAATGCCACCCCTGGCACAAGATCAATCTGATGCTGAATATCTCTCAACGGTGGTAACTCCTTTGGCAACTCTTTAGGAAACACATCTCTGAATTCTTCCATCACTGGCTTTACTTCCTCTGGAACTTCAACAGATTCAGTAGCTTCATGTCCAATCAACAAGAACACCTCTGGACTCTCCTCTACTTCTTCAACAAACTCCTTCAAAGTCAACGAAGTATTCAGCTCCTCAATCTCTTCTGACTTGCTCTCTCCTTGATGTCTCTTCTTCGGAACTAAAATGATCTTAGTACCCTCAAACATAAAGCTGTAGCTATTGGTTCGACCATCATGCTGCACTGCTCGGTCATACTACCATGGTCTTCCCAAAAGCAAGTGACAAACATCCATCTCCACCACATCACACCAGATCTCATCTTTATACTTCTTCCCAATAAAAAATGGAACATGAACTCGCATGTCCACCTTCACCTCTCCTCCTTTCCTTAACCACGCTAACTTCTAAGGATTTGGATGCTTCTCCGTCTTCAACTTCAACTTTCTCATAGCTTCGGTAGAAATGATACTGTCACAACTTCCGGCGTCAATCACAAATTTACACACCTTCCCCAGTATAGTGCATGTTGACTGAAAGATATTACTCCTCAACCAACTAGCCTCTTCTTCCTGCTTTGGTGTCAAACATGATCTCCTCAACATTAGATTACTTCCTTCATCTCCCGACGCGATATCCTGTTCATCCTCCTCAACTGGACTAGAATAACCTTCACCAACATCCTCACCTTCCACTTCAGCAATCATAGCTCGCCTCTTCGGTTTCGGGCATTCATTACTCTTGTGACCCACTTCCTGGCAATTATAACACTTGAAACTGTTGTTGACCTTTTCCTTCGCAACTTCATTCACAACTGGTTTACTGACAGCTTTAGAAACATTGGAACTCCCACTAGCACCCTTGCTCTGAGTATTAGAACTTGGAAACACACCACCTCCTCGTCTTCCCTGCTTCTCCCAAGCCAACGCCTTCTGGTGCGCTTCAGCCACAGATCTAGGGTCAAACATATTTACCATATCCTGGATCTGGATCCTCAACCCCCCAACAAACCTAGCAGTCAATCGTTCCTCCGTCTCCATAATGTCATTTCGAACAATCAGTTGATAAAACTCATCAGCATAATCATTAACAGTCTTCGTCCCTTGCTTCAGATTCTGCAACCTCTGATACATGAGTGATTGATAATTGTAAGGCAAGAATGTAGCCTTCATCATCTTCTTCATTTTCTCCCAAGCAACAATCTTCGACTTCCCCATCTGTTCTCGTGTAAGTTTGGTTTGCTGCCACCACGCCATAGCTCTTCCTCTCAACCTAGTAGCAACCAACTTCACTCGACGATCTTTCGGAACCTCCTTGAAATCAAAGATCTCTTCAACATTAGATAACCAATCTAGAAATTCTTCAGCCTGCATACCACCCTTAAACTCTGGAATTTCAATTTTCATTCTAGACTCCCATTTGTGATCATACTCTGAATGATTTCTTCCTTGGCTTCGATTTCGACCATGAACACTACCACCATCAAACTCCTTATCAAAATCTGATGCATATCGGTGTCGATCATGACCACCAACATCTCTACCACCACCATTTCTACCACCAACATCCCTTTGATCTACATTCCTCCGATCACGATCATCCACATCTCTCTGATTTCGATCATCAACATTCCTATCATGATCGTCAACATTTCTATGATCATGATCTTCTATTCTCTCCCGATCTAAATGTGGTGAAACTCTATTTCCCCCATGGCTCGATTCAGGTGAAACCCTTCTTCTACTTTGATTCATTTCAAGCATCATTCTCTCTAATCGACCAATTCCCTCATCAAACTTCTCATTGAATTTATCACTAATTCGTTGCTCCATTTGTTTGGCCTCTTCTCTTCCATACAAAGCATCAACATTGCGATGACGTTGAACTCGTCTCGGTGGCATGATTGAACTTCAAACAAATTTTTAGAAATTCAAACTTCAAATTCTCGAAACCCAATTCTCCAAATGATGCAAACTTCTTGCGATCTAGCTCTGATACCAAAATGATGCAGCCAAGGAAGCGAATTCGACGATGTAAATCGAATCCGTCCAGGATCTCACACGATTAGCGGAAATAATCGGTGAAGCGATGATAAATCGGTGAATTTAAGAATACCCAAATGCCCAAATCCGTTGATCACGAAGATACCAGATTCTAGCAATCTTCGACACGTTGATCGCGCACGATGCCGTGAGAGAAGATCTATAATTCTTTGAACGTTGATCAAGCGCACTTGATTCCATGAATTGGCTTCAACAATCGTTGATTCGAGCGCACTCGAATGCCGAAGGTGGAGATTGGAGATAACACTCAACTACCAATTTTAATGGAGGCACAAAGCACAAAGCACAAACCAAATTTTTATTCAAAATCAACTCCCTTTTACAATGACATCACACCCCTATTTATAGGGAATTACATCACATAAGTTACACGACTCAACATAGGCGACATAAGAACAAACGACTTAAGAAACAAAACGGGTTACAACACACGACATAAGAAAAAGTGGTATAGCTACATAACATATTCAGCGACCTAGCATTAGCGACCCAAGATATCTTGTTCGCGACCCACGACCTACTGGAAGCATCAGCGACTTAAGGAATGCGGCATTCAATCAGCGACCTAACTGGAGCTTCGCGACCTACTGGATTTTGTTCGCGACTCAAGGAATCTCGCGACCTAAAGGCAGCTGCTCGCGACTTACTGGAACTTGCTCGCGACTTAGGGTGGATCGACATAAGAAGGCGGAGCGATATTCGCGACTTACTGGAATTGGTTCGCGACTTAAAAAGCTTTGCTCGCGACCTAAAGAAGGTCGTTCGCGACTTAGGAAATCTTGGGGCTGCTTCGTCCACGCGATTTAGGAGGAGCGATCTAGGGTTTTGGCGCCGATTTGAGGTATGCGCTGCATCAAGTAGTAAGTGGAATTTCAAACAAAGTTGAATAGGAGTTGATCTCAAATTTGGCAGAACGAGATAGTCGAACTATCATGATTCTTGACTTTTCTCTGTTAATAGATAACCGAGCGATGCTTCGGAAATTCTCTAGAATCAAAATAAGGGTGCAAATAAACTTTTTGGATGGTTTAATAAAACGCACTAGGGCACCTGCAAAAACAAGGTTAGAAATACTTGGATTTTTACACATTGGGTGCCATTCCAGCAACTTATTCTTAATTGCTAGTTCCATCATATGATTAAACACTTCCATCATAGTAATAAATGTTGGAAGTAAACTTGGTTTTTAGGAAACATTGATTATGTTCATGATTATAATCTTTGTATTGATGGAAATGTCAAATTAAGAATAGAGAAAAATCTAGACTTACCAACTATGTAATTTTGAGAATTATAGAATATGCTTTGTCAAGAAAATTCTAGAAAATAGAAGATTGAAGAAAAGTCTAGAGATGTATCACACTATAAATAAGAATGTTTTCTCTTCTTTTGTAAGCAAGAAAAAAAGAAAAGTACGAAGAAAATAAAGCTATTTCCTCCTTTATAAAATATTCTCTCCATTAGCAAATTAGGAGTTACTTCTCCCTTCTCCTCCTTCTTTCTACAGAAATTTCCTAACAGTGGTATCAGAGTCAGGTTCCTAATCAAGGAAGATGGCAAACAAAACGACTCATTTTCAAGTTCCTTTATTAAAGAAGGAGAATTATGAAAATTGGAGCATTTGCATAAAGGCGTTGCTTGGATAGCAAGATGCATGAGATATCGTAGAAAATGGGTACGATGAACCCGCCTATATTTCCACTTTATCCCAAATTGAAAGGGATAATTTGAAGTTTATAAAGAAGAAGGATTGAAAGGCTCTCACGCTCATCTACCAAAGTTTGTATGATGATATGTTTGAGAAGATAGCGAATGCACAAACTAGCAAGGAAGCATGGGAGATTTTGGAGAATGCTTTTAGGAGAATCAACAAAGTGAAGAAAATTAGACTACAAACTATGCAAGGTGAGTTTGAATCTTTATATAGGAAATCATCAGAATCAATTGATGATTATTTTTCTCGATTTTTATCTATTGTAAATCAAATGAAAAGATATAGAGAAAAAATAAAAGAGTCTAAAGTTGTTGAGAAAATTCTACGATCTTTAGATTCAAAATTTGATTACATAGTTGCAGCAATTGAAGAATCTAAAGATCTAGGATCCATAACTGTTGATCAACTCATGGGTTCACTTCAAGCCTATAAGAAAACTTGAAGAGAAAGGTTAAGAAGAGTCATTAGAGCAAGCTCTTCAAACAAAATTCACCTTGCGAGAAAATGAAACATTTAAAATGGAAGAAGTCGATGCCAAAGTGGAAGAGGTCGTTGTCAAAGCTATGGAAGAAATGACTATCACAGAGAGGAGAAAAGGCAAAATACATATACCCCAAAAGGTCAAGGAAGAAGAGGAAATATAAAGGAAAATGAAAGACCAAGGTATGATAAATCAGTAATAAATTTGGGCATTTTGCTTCCGATTGTAGATCCACTTTTTATAAAGTCCAAGAGAGAACAAATTTTGCTAAAGAAAATGAAAAAAATTCCGCACTACTGTTGCCACATAAAGGAGATGAAATTATCAATAATAATACATGGTATTTGGACACGGGGGCAAGCAATCATATGTGTGGAAGGAAGAGCATGTTTACGGAGCTTTATGAATCAATAAGTGGAAACATTCATTTTGGAGATGAATCTAAAATTCCAGTTAAAGGAAAAGGAAACATACAAATTAAGTTGAAGAATGGAAAGAATGACTTTATTTCTAATGTTTATTATGTGCCTAAAATGAAAACAAATATATTAAGCTTGGGGCAACTTTTGGAAAAAGGATATGATATACACATGAAAAATAAAAGTCTTTTATGAGAGATGGTAAAGGAAATTTAATTGCTAAAGTGGAGATGTCAAAAAATAGAATGTTTCCATTAAATATCTCGAATTGCTAAATGCCTAAAATCATGCTATAAAGATTCATCATGGCTTTGGCATTTAAGGTTTGGACACCTTAATTTGGGGGCTCAAAATTATTAAAAAACAAAAACATGGTGAAAGGTTTACCATCAATAAATCATGAGAACCAATTATGTGAAGGATGCTTATTTGAAAAACAACCAAAAAATGTTTTCCAAAACAATCAACCACAAGAGCCAAAGAACCATTAGAATTAATTCATACAGATATTTGTGGCCCTATAAAACCATGCTCACTTAGAAAAAGTAACTATTTTGCACTTTTTATTGATGACTTTAGTAGAAAAACATGGGCTTATTATCTCAAACAAAAATCAGATGTATTTGATGCTTTTAAGAAATTTAAGGCCTTTGTAGAAAATGAAAGTGGTTATAAGATCAAAGCCATGAGATCCGACCAAGGTGGAAAATTTACATCAATAGAATTTGAGAAGTTCTGTGAAGAAAATGGAATTCATCGTCCATTAACAGTTCCTACACTTCACAACAAAATGGAGTTGTAGAAAGAAAGAACATATCTCTTCTTAACATGGCACAAAGCATGTTAAAAAGCAAAAATGTTCCAAAAGAGTTTTGGGCTGAAGCCATCGAATGTGCAGTGTATTTATCAAATCGCTCTCCAACTCAAAGTGTGTGGAACAAAACCCCCAAAGAAGCATGGAGTGGTAGAAAGCCATGTATATCTCATTTGAAAGTATTTGGAAGCATCGCATATGCCCATGTGTCAGATCAAAGACGCTCCAAATTAGATGACAAAATCGAAAAATACATTTTTATTGGCTATGACTCACGGTCAAAAGGATATAAGTTATATAATCCTACTAATGAAAAAAAAATTGTTAGCCGAGATGTGGAGTTCGATGAAGAAAGTGCTTGGAATTGGAACAAACAAGAAGTTGAGTATAGTTTCATTTCGCTTTATGAAGAGGAGTTCAACGATGACGTGGAAGAAGAATTCATTAGTCCAATGCCATCATCTCCTTCAACTATCCATCAAGAATATCCATTTGAAGAAAGCTCAAATGAAAGACCACCACGCATGAGATCATTTCAAGAATTATATAAGGTAACTCCAATTTTCGATACTACCTTATTTTTTCTTTTTGCCAATTGTGAATCAATAGATTTTGAAGAAGAAAAACAAGACAAAAGATGGAGGGAAGCTATGGATGAAGAAATAAATGCAATTGTAAAGAATATACATGGGAGTTAGCTACTTTACCTAAAGGACATAAAGCTATTGGTGCAAAATGGGTATATAAAGTGAAAAAGAATGCTAAAGGAGAAGTTGAAAGATATAAAGCAAGATTGGTAGCTAAAGGATACAAATAAAGAGCAGGTATAGACTATGATAAAGTATTTGCTCTTATTGCTCGCTTAGAAACTATAAGGTTATTAATTTCCTTAGTAGCTCAAAACAAATGGAAAATGCATCAAATGGATGTGAAATCTGCTTTTTTAAATGGTAAATTAGAAAAGGAAGTTTATTTGGAGCAACCACTGGGTTATAAAGTTAAAGGACATGAAGACAGTTTTAAAATTGAAAAAAGGGCTTTACGGTTTAAAACAAGCCCCAAGAGCATGAATATAAGAATTGATAAGTATTTTTTAGAAAATAATTTTGTAAAATGCCTTCATGAACATGCTCTTTACATAAAGAGAAATCAAAATGGAGATATTTTAATTGTATATTTATATGTGGATGACTTAATCTTTACTGGAAATAATTCAAAAGCTTTTGATGATTTCAAAAAGGAGATGAGTTTAGAATTTGAGATGACGGACATTGGACTCATGTCATACTATCTTGGAATCCAAGTGGTTCAAAGTGAGCATGGTATATTTATTTCTCAAGAATCATATGCAAATGAAATATTGAAGAAATTCAAAATGGATGGATGCAAACCCGTAAGCACTCCAATAGAAAATGGTATAAAGCTCTCAAAACATATGCAAGAAGAGAATGTGGATCCTACTCTATTTAAGAGCATGGTTGGATGCTTGAGATACTTAACATGCAAAAGGCCAGATATACTTTATGGAGTGGGTCTTATTAGTCCCAACATGGAAGCTCCTACTACATCGCATTTGAAGACAGCAAAAAAAATCCATTGATATATTAAAGGTGCTACCAATTATTAGATTATTATATTCACATTCTAATAATTTCAAGTTGATTGGTTATAGTGATAGCGATTGGGCTGGAGATATTGATGACCGTAAAAGTACAACTAGATTTGTTTTCTTCATGGGAGATACAACATTCACTTGGAGCTCAAAAAGGCAACCAATCGTGGCACTATCAACCAGTGAAGCTGATTATGTTGCTGCCTCAACTTGTGTACGTCATGCAATTTGGTTTCGAGATTTACTGAAGGAGTTGCATATGTCACAGCACAATGCAACAGAAATATTTATGGATAACAAGTCGGCCATAGCACTCGCTAAGAATCCGGTCTTTCATAATCGAAGTTCGCATATCGATACACGCTATCACTTTATTCGAGAATAGATTGCAAAAAAGGAGGTACAAGCGAAGTTTATCAATTCAAAAGACCAAGTTGCGGATATCTTTACAAAGGCATTGAAGCATGACAACTTTGAAAGACTACGAGACATTCTCGGAGTTATAAACTTAGTTTTTAGGAAACATTGATTATGTTGATGATTATAATCTTTGTATTGATGGAAATGTCAAATTAAGAATAGAGAAAAATTCTCAACTTACCAACTATGTAATTTTGAGAATTCTAGAATATGATTTGTCAAGAAAATTCTAGAAAATAGAAGATTGAAGAAAAGTTTAGAGACGTATCACACTATAAATAAGAATGTTTTCTCTTCTTTTGTAAGCAAGCAAAAAAGTAAAGTATGAAGAAAATAAAGCTATTTCCTTCTTTATTAAATATTCTCTCAATCTCCATTAGCAAATTAGGAGTTACTTCTCCCTCCTCCTTCTTTCTATAGAAATTTCCCAATAATAAAAAGATAGGCTGAGATCGGATCTCCTAGCCTAATGCCTTGCTTACCTCTGAAGTATCCACGAGAGACACCATTTATGCTTATAGAGTAGGTTGGAGTAGATATACAAGTATACATCCAAGCTAAGAAAGGCTACGAAAAATTCATCTCTGATAGAATAGCAATTATCGCAGGCTATTGCAAGGAATCAAAGGCTTTGTAGATGTCAATTTTTGCCAGCTCACTATATACATAAACATAAATAACTTACATATGTTAATTTTTGAAATCACTTTAGAAACCGAACTCATGTTTTAAATGTTTATTATTTTTTAGTATAATTCATTTGTTAATTATTTACATTTGTTTAAAGGGTGTTTTAATTTAGAATTTATAAGTGGGCTTTTGCAGCAAACATTAAAAAAAATCATTTTGAATCCCGCCTAAGTTATAGATAGATTTTAATTCGTTACTTTTGTTTTTAAAACATATATTTAATTATAAATTTTACACACACATGTGTATGTTTGTTTGTGTGTGTGTTATATTAAATCTGAAATATAGTTTGCGTTTATGCATATGTGTGCCAAGTTTATAAAATGGCCTTTTGTGTAAATCCAATATTTTATTTAATCCTTCTTATGTTAAAATTAGATTCAAAATTGTTGATTTTAGATTTCAAAATATAATATGATCAAAACTAATATCAACACACACACACACATATTATATGTATATCTATGTCTGTATGTATATCGTACGTACGTACATATATATAATTTTCATTATACATTAAAAAAATTTGGATAGCAGAAACATATATACAGAAACAAATAGGTCCATTGCAGTATAAATCTCGTTACTTATACATGGTCACATTAGCCATGCACACTGTTTATATGTTGTTCTTGCACTATATGCACATGAATGTATTTAATACATTCATTATAATATATTTAATTTCAAATTAGATATAAAACTCCTCTTAAACAGCTAAATAAAATAACATTTTATTTGAAACAACTATTAGATTCGATCTAATAAACATTTAGACTTCATATGCTCAATACATCCAAAAATAGGAAAAAAAACATGAAATTTACATATTTCATCCGCTTTCGTCTACCTCGGTTCCTTTCAACTAAAATAAGTCAACTCTATATCCTAGGTTCTCAATTCTCTTGAGTATCAGAAAAGATCCTACAAATATCGATACCAACTTTCATTTTCTAGCAATAAAAACATATTCCTTATTGGACAAAATTTGACAAACAATAAATCACTGACTACGAACTCTAAATCACATTGACTCTTATCTACATTACCCTCTTTATTGTCTTGTGCTACTTTCTTTCAGTCCATAATGATATATAGTTCTCTAAAGTTTCTCTTTATCATATATGCCATAAGTATCAATCGTTTGCCCGCTTCCCACTAGTAGGAGGGGGTGTTGCATGGTCGCTCATATAAAGCCACGAATGGCTTCATATTAATGCTTGATTAATGGATTTTTTGTATATGAACACTACCAATATAAATGTTCCTCCCAAAAACTCCAAATTTAAGAATACATGCTCTAAGTAAGTCCTCAAATACTTGGCTCACTGTCTCTATTTGAACATCGATTTGTGGGTGATAAGTTGTACTCAAGTACAATTCCATTACTAATGTCATCTAAAAACTTCTTGAAAATTCGCTCATGAATAATGGATCATATCACATATTCTTTAGTAGAATATTACTATTTAATGCGTTGATGAGACAAACTAAGAATTACGGTTGTTTGTTAAATTTTCTAAATACTGGATTATCCTAGAGATGTATTAATGCAGCAAGTTGAGTCTGAATATAGAAAAAACATGGTAAAGTAATAAAAAGGAGGAATTAAGGAAAATGATAAACTTTGAAAAAAATTTAGGCCAAAGGACATCAAGTATTATTTTTAGCCCGAAGGACAAATATTAGTTATAATTTAGGCTGAAGAACAAACTTCGAAAATAGTTTAGGCTGAAGGACAAATGCTAGTTTTATTTTTAGGTATTATATTCAGTTTTACACTATAAAAAACTACCATTGTCCTTCGCCTAATTTTTTTTCCAAAATTTGTCCTTACGCTTATTTTCCTATAATAGAAACATATAGATTTATAGTAACAACCTGCCCCGAAACAGACCTAAATTTCAATCCAGAAAAGGCCCATCAAAACTTAGACCAATTCCAAAGCTGGCTGTTGGTTGGTAAAACAAATAATATAGAGCCATCTATCTATTCTTTTAGAACTCACATCGGAATAAATAAAATATAATATCAACAATAATACTTATTTATTTCAAATTATTTCAAATGTCACAAAACATTACATAATGTCAACTGTTACAACATTTTATTCAGAAATACATTTCATGGGTACAATAGAAAATGACACAAAAAGTTAGATAATAACTGCCTCAAGCTTCACTCTTGCCATCTTCAAGCATCATCAAATCCCTCTCTAACCTGTGTTGTAATGAGGACAGAGTCAGAACAACAAGTATTTGGTGAATAGAAATCCAAAGCCTTACTATTTCAATACTAGAGCGGTATAATTTAAATAAGAACATGTCTTACGTAATTAAACCATTTAATACTTCATACAAGGAAATGAGGCAGGTCCTCAAACAACCACTTAATACCTTCCATTCCCGAAGTAGGTTTCTAAATCCCATAGTCCATAACCAACGCCATAAATGTCTCACAATGCGAGAGAAAGTACCCAAGCTACTTAATATTTTTATTGGAAGATATGTAGACTTTGGGCATTTAAGACCTCAATTGAGGCAGACCCCATCATTTAATGCCTATTCCCAAGGTAGACTCCTCATTGGAAACTATCTAGCTGACATCGCATGGAATTTGTTGAGCCATTTAATACTTCTTTATGGAAAGGCGGACCCACAATCAGCCACTTAATACCTTATCCCAATGCAGACCCCTATTGAGATATCACCTATCGTGTCTAACAACTAACCCTTTTTTCCATTTACTACTTCATTTGGGGAAAAGAGATTAGCCCTCAAACAACCAGTTAATACCTTAAGACCCCTAAGCAGACCCTTCGTATTATGACCCATACTCGTAATGACGTCTCACATTAGTCCGACTATTCGTAGGAACTCATAGCCAGATTAGCTGGGCATATTTACCCTATAGAATTTGGGACTAACCCCACATTATCATAACTACTTATCAAGAAGATGTCTCACATCAATCTCAAAGTCATACTGCTGGTAGCCAAATTAGCTGGGCAGACTTCTGTATGCCTTTTGACTGACCTCGCATTGACTTAGCCATAATTTAAATACTCTCTCTATATATAATACTCATTTCACCATTACGCCTTAAAATATTAATTCCTAAGGGGGATTTAATGACAATTATTACCTAATTAACTTGACAATTATACGTTATAATTGTACGTGCATTATGCTAATTATTATATAAATAAATGCACATTTATTATTCTATGCGTGCACAGATTACGCCCTAGCTAACATTATATGTCAATTCCCTTTTAACCATAATAATACAAGTCTTTCCTTCTCTTCCATTTTACCCATAATATCCAAATTCCAATACCCATAACAAGAGATTCTAACACCCATAACAAGGATTCAATACCTATATCCAAAATTGCAATAATTGGACTTGTATATAGAATCTAAATCCAACTTATCTCATAGTAAAACAAAGGAATAAACCAAAAATGGAAACATACAATTTAATCAATTCTACACTTTATTCAACTTCATTTACATGAGTTTAGACAAGGAAATTTTAGTAAATTTAATAGAAATAGACGATGTAAACTACGAATAAATATTCATCCTTTATGCACCATTTCTCGATTGAATCCCTTAATCAGATCTAAAAAAAGAATAAGAAGTGGAATAGAAGGTCGAATACATAAACAGTAAAATCCACAAAACCATATTATTTTAACACAAAACAATTAAGATTCCAATATTAGGAATTGATATTTCGCTTTGGGCGATTTTTGAGGATTTTTAATATGATGTTGTAATCCGAAACTCCCCAAGACATATATCAAATCCAACCTATACTATTTAACTATTAAAGTAGAAAAACCAAGATTTCCACTCACGGTTGGTCCTTAGCTTTGCTTCTCTTTGGATTTGCAACGCCTATTATAATCTTATTCAGATCTGTTCATTTTGATATATACAATAAGGGATTTGTGTGTGTGTGTATTAGATTCAGAAAGTTTGGAGGAGAAAGGATTAGTAATTAAATAATAAACGAAGATAGGTATATAGGATTTCTTACTTGAAAACCTAATGGAGTTTTCTGAATCTAAGATGAGATGAACTGACAGAGCTTCGCCGATAATTCTCAAAATATTTATGAATAAAAGTGAAGTGTTATTTATAGTAGTTGAAATGCACTAGAATAGTAGGATGAAACTAGGTTGATAACGAATAAATCTAGAGCATACAAAGTAATCAAAACCCTATCCGCCACACAGAAAGCGGTCGACTTCTTCATTCCAAACGGTTGACCTCTTGAGCTCAAGGGGTCGAACTCTTCCCCATATTTTGGGAAGGTTATTTAATTTTTGAGCCATTGTTTATTTAATTCCCTAATTACTCTTAACATTAATTGTTAACTTGAATATTTACTTAATTGTTTTATATGAATTTCATAATTAATTAATTTCAAATTTCAAGTCCCAAGTTTAATCATAATTAATTTCAAATTGCATAATTAATTAAGCCCCAAGTCTATTCATAATTAACTTCAAATTTCAAATTTAAGAAATAATTGTTTTATCTGAATTTGAACTCTATTTAAATTATTTTAAATCTGAAAACTACAAATGCCCGTAACTTCTTCATTTGAGCTCCGTTTTCAGTATATAATATATAGAAACTGATCAGAATTTCACCACGATCGCAATGGCATAACTTTCTTAGTCAAATTTTAACTTTTGTAAAAATTTTATTTTTACCCTTATCTTCTTTAATTTTATTTATTCGTCTACGGTTGATTTTACAGGTTGTTACATTCTCCCCTCTTAAAAAGGATTTCGTCCCGAAATCTTTCAAAGGGGCGAACATCGTAATGTGTAATAACATCCATGTTATATGACTAAGTTGCCTACACAACCATCTACTCAACCAAAGTGCAATGTGATTATTTATTGCAGACATACTATAAATGAGCTCAATCTTAGCATAAGTGTGTGATCGTGCTATGCGAATATGTATGCAAATACCCTAAACATGCATAAAACTGTTATATGAAAGTAGAGTAACGATGAAAAAGTGTAGCAATCATCTCGTACTATACAATCTAGCAACCATGATGCACCAAAAATCCTTATTTTCGAGAGAAAATTTACCAGAGAAAAGCTTAGGATGAGAAATCCTCATGCCTTCCACCGTATTTTCTCCCCATTGTACTTGGATGAATCTAATTTCATTATTGTAGAGCTTTCTAGTTCTATGCTCTGCAATGCATGTAGTGGCACGGGACGCTATTGGCTCCATCTCAAAATACTCCAATTGTTAGGCTCTATTACAATTGCTATGTTATCAAGGTATTTCCTTAAATGCAAGAGGTGAAGAAAAGTCATAGACTCCAATCAACTTACAAATTTTCTTATTTTCCCCTAATATTGGGAAAGGCCTAATAGATCTTTGTGCCAACTTTTCCAAATATCCAAGTCGTATGACCTTCACATGCGGCCTAATCAACTCTTACTTTCCAAAGTCTTGCAATTCAAATCCGGTCCGAGTAGAATTTGTTGGTGGTTTCCCACCCATAATTTGGCGATTTGCATGGCCTCCCAAAAAGTGCTTCAAGGGTGTCATACCAATCATCTATTGGTGACTTCTACTATACGTGAATTCTGCTAAGGGTAAGTGCTGCTTCTATTGTCCTCTAAAGTCCAAGATGTAAGCTCTCAACAAATCTTCCAAGTTCCTATCCATTCCTTTAGTTTGTCCTTCGGTCTTCAGTTGGTAAGCGATGCTCAGATTTAATGAAGTTCCTAAAGCTAGTTCCTAAAGCTACCAGCAAACTCCTCCAAAATTTGCTAGCAAACTAATGGTCCATATCACTAACGATGCAAACTGCAACTCCATGAAGCTATGTTGGAGACAATGTGGATTTATTGCTACTAATGGAAAAAATTTCCACCTTCTTCATCATCCTTGATCAGAACGAAATTCTCTTCACATTTCTATACATTTTATCTCTCTGTTGAATGGTGACAGTTTATGAGCTAAATTTATTTTTTCCAAAATTCTAAAATTTTTGGATTGAAACATTTATTCATTTTAGGCTGCTAACATAATTTCCTCATTAACTTCCAGTCTTACCTATGGTTTATCACTAGTTAAGTGTCCCCACAAAATTTCCTTATTTACTTTGCTTCTGAACACATATATTTATTAAGTGGTTTAAATCTCATTCATAAAATCAACACATGAATAAAACGGGGTTATATCTTATACCACATCATACACTTTTCCAATAACTAAGGGAGACAACTAGTGACTACAACCCAAGAACTCTTAAGAATTTTTTTACTGGAAGCAGCAATTTTTTATTAAGTGATATAAATGGGGTTGCGGTCCTAGTACTTTTACTAAATTATGATGGGTATTTCTAATATGTCATGCACTGTTACCTATTTTCCTTAATTTTTCTTTTCGGTTTTTAGTAAATGTGGTCCATCCATTGCTTCAATTAATACCCATAGTAGTTGATCATTACTGTCAAAATTGGACCATTCCCAATTAATCCTTCTTTAATCCCTTTAACCTTCTTCAGGTTTCCAAAATCCATTCACTACCCAAATTTCCTTTTTTCCATAAATGCCATGTCAAGTTTCCTTAATCAGTCCCCATTTATTTTCTTTCTCCTCTTATTAATTACAAATTTATTGCTCGTTAAATTTGTAATTAATTTCCATAAATCCTAATCCGTTAATTACTAATTAATACGCATACAGTCAAAACCCATGCTATATATATTTCTCGTCGTTAAGCGTGGTTATAGGTGTATATATTTCTAATTACTAATTTCTACAACTAGAATACTCATCTCTATATTCTAATTTTTCGAAGCTATCCTTCTAAAATGATTACCATCAGAATTTCGAATAAATTAACCATAAGTTAGATTTTTTACTTTGTTTGAAATTACAAGGAATTATTTCTTTTCTTTTTACTGAAATAGACAGTGTAAACCACAAAAAAGAATATCCATCTCTTACACATCTCTTTCTTTCTTAATTTATTACTTATTACTTCAAATAACACACTTTTATACGTATTTTGGAATTGGATAATTACGAAAATTACACGGATACTGCTCCAAATTAAAATATAGAAATTCATATTCTAGGGCAACCAAATTTACAACCCAACTACAGATTTGAAATACCTTAACAACTTTACCACCTTCTACAAATAAAGGTTCAGGATAGATATATAAAATTTGCAGATCAGGTTGTACATACTATCCCTATATATATACATATCTTAAAACTTTTAATACAATCTTACCTAGGTAGTGATCCCTATCAACTCCATAAAAATTTAGTTTTTACTATTTCTTTATAAAACTAGAATTTTAGCAATATACAAAATAATTTGAAATAAATTATTCCACATAGATAAACTCATTGCATTAAATTCAAAAGAAGCATTTAGTACCCCATTTCTTGAAAAACTTAAATTCCATAAACATGAAGTACCAAACTCAAAATCTCCATCTTTTAAAATATAATCTTAAAAACCTTTACCAAGAATTCAAAATTTCTTAGTTCCAAATAGGAGTGAAATAAATACTCTTTTAAAACTTTCTTCATCAAAGATATATCTCTTTAAATGTTAGACTTTCAATTCATATCATTCAAAGATTGCTAGGTTTTCAAAAAGGAACCATGGAAAACTTTCTTTTTAATGTCTTACTGTAATAATAAGCTAGAATTTTATTATTCCAAAGAGTTTTCTAATTACACGAATTATCATTTCCAAAATAACAGTTATATCATTCTAAAATATAGATTGCCTTACTACTCAAAATATATTGTTATTTGACAAAATACATTTTGTAACCTTATTAAAAACTCTTAATATCCTTTGCAATCCTTTTCTTATCAATTCCAATAATATTCTTATATAAACAAGTTCTGAATTTGAATTAGAAAGAATGCATATATAAAATTCTCATCTTTACATAATTTCCTTTCCGAAAATATCCGATTATTTACTAATCATCATTGAAATCCTTTCAGTTGTTAGAGGTACCTTTTATAACATTAAATGATGGAAAATAGAGTAGACAAAGATAACTTTAATCTTATTCCTATTACTCCTCTTCTATAATATTTGTCACTGGATTAAAATTCAAAATTCTATTACTGCCTATGCAACACCCCATTATTCAGCGTTAGTTATTTAATTAGTTAGTTAATTAATTAGGCTCTAAAAATGCAATTTGAGCAAATAATGGATTTTGACCGTGAAATTTACACCATAACATTCGTGGCGAAATTATAAGCAACTTTCATATTTGGATTTTGCGATCAGTGTCCACAAAAAATGTTATGGACGAAAAAAGGAAGGAAAATAAATAAATAAGAAAAATTAACGCTTTTATTTAATTCGTTAGGGCCCATAGGTCAACCCGCATATTAGAGCAGTCAACCAGGGGCGGTCGACCCCTAGGATGGGGGCGTCAACCGCTTCATGTATGGCGGCTCCAAAAATCCTAGGACATGTACGACCTGCATATAATATATTTCGGTCTAATAGTTCTAGTTGATTCTAGTGCCTATAAATTCAGGCTAGCCCTTCCTTCTCTTCTTATATTTTTCTGGAAGCGGTAGATAAGCTCTGCCATTTTTCATTCTCCACTTTCTTTCTAGATTATAAAAATAAGATATTATATCTATATTCTTAAAAATTGGAGAAGAATAGAAATCTAATAAAACAGAGAAGAGAAGACAATCAACTATACGCGTATTTGAAGTAATTTACACACACACACACACACACACACACACACACACATATATATATATATATATTTGTATCTATTTTCTCTCCCAATTCCAAATCACTTCTAAGATGTGTAATTCTAATGTATGTATATACCCTTTTATACATATCTCTTGGATTAAAAAGGATTTGAAGATGAATAAAATGTTCTACTTCAGATCTGGAGATTTGGATCGCTTTTAAAAGGTGAGTGGGAAATTTTATAGATTGTTATAATATGAAAACTATCTCATTGGTGTTTATTTGATTATTATGCCTAACTGGATAATTGTATTTGAGTTCTAGATAATAAATTGAATATAATATGAATATAGTAAATATCACCTACATATTCTTGTTTATGAATTGATTTAGAATTGTTTACAACCTGATCTGAAAATTAGTCCCAAAAGAATAAAATTATTCTAGATCTGAAATAGGTGATATAATAATGTTATGAATTTGGATTATTACCCTAATCTTATTGGAATGTAAACTTTTCTATATTTGGAATTGTTGGAATTTAAATCCGTTTAATATTCATAAATTAGTTGATTTCTTTCCCTTTTTTTTTGGAAAATACAGCGTTTGATCTGCCAAGAAATATATGCAAATAAAAAGAGAAAGAGACGTGTAAAGTAATAATTCATTGTAGTTTACACTGTCTATTTCAGTAATACGAAGAAACGATTATTCCTTATAATTTCAAATGATGTAATCTTTTAAAGTTAAATCTTTTGTTTCTAACTAATTTATGGAAATTATAGTAGATAATCCATTTAGATATGATTCCAAAAATTGAACATGGAAAAGAATATTTTAGTGAAAATATATAACTAAAATATATTCGATAAAAGCAAATATCGGTATGTAATTTATTGCTCTTGTGATAATTAAATAAAAAGCTAATAACGACATTTACACGTAGTATTCACATTTAGGATATTAATGAGAAAGGGATTTAAAAGGTTGTAACTTCAGTAAATGGGAGGTAAATGGATTAATGGGACTGATAAAAATGGAATTGATATAAAAGGTTACTAATTTAAAATTAGTAATCATATATAAATGTCTTAGGAAATGTCTGTTAGGATTTTATGGATAAATTGACATTTATGAGCATTAAATGGGGATTTATGGGTGAATAAGTATTTAAAGTAAATCTTATTGCCTTAAATAAAAAGGAAATTAGTAAGCTAAGTCCGATGGTCCAAATTTGGAAGTAGGAGTGGTGATGGATATCTTCATTGGGGTTCGCTTTTGGTTTGAGGTATTAAATGGTTGTAGGGTCTGCCTCTTTCCTAAAAGGAAGTATCAAGTAACCTAGTGAGATTCTAAATAAATAAGAATGTCTCTAAAAAGGTTTACTTCATTGTTGAGGTATTAAGTGGCTGTAGGGCCACCCTCCCTACTAAAAGAAGTAACCTAATGTAGATACCATATTTGTAATTAGAATGATAGTAGATATCTCAAGAAGGATTCGCTTTAGGTTTGGGGTATTAAGTGACTATATGGTCTACCTCTTTCCTATTAAAGAAGTGTTAAGTAGCCCAATGAGATTTGCAAGCAATGTCAACAAGATAGGACCGATGAGGAGTTCGCCTTGAGGTTAAGTATTAAATGACAAAGGCCTACCTATAAATAGGAGTTAAATGGTTAGGGGTATGCCTAGTCCTAATTAATGAGGTATTAAGTGGCTTGGGTACAGTCTCTTACATTGTTAAGGCCATAATAACGATAGTGCCATTAAGGAGCACGCCTTCGAAATGGGTGTTAAATGATGGGGTCTGCCTTAATTAAGGTATTAAATGACCCGAGTCTATCCATTTTCAAATAAAAGGTATTAAGTGGTTTGGGTACAGTCTCTAATATGGCTACGATTTTATTGGCGGTAAATGCGGTAATAGTTGGACATTCAATGTCGGAAGCCTTAAATAGTGGTTTGAGGTCTTTGTAGTTAGGACCCACCGACCATTAACAACATTGTTAGGAAACTAACTTGGAGTAAATTTGGGGCAGCAAGGAAATTTCCATTGTACTACGGGAATAGGAAGATCATAAAGTGGTAAGAATGTTAAACTCTCTACCTAAGTTCCTTTTTTGCGCATAGGAGTAAAGTTTAGGAAGCGATTTTTCGATACGTTAGATTATTGGGATGTAGGAACTGGATGAAAAATTGGTTGCTTCATACTTCTATTCATAGGAGTATGGGGATTTTGGTAGAAAAGATATTTCAAAAAGCTGCATACATATTGAACTGCCAGGGTATATGTAGGTTTTTTGCCTCACATTTCTAAAATTAAAAAAATGCATTCATATAGGAGGATCTGATTTAGAATCATTTTGCATACATATTTTTGTGTAGTGATACTGTAATGCTCTAATGCACTTGTGCACGTTTGGTTGCAATATTTGTTGCACACTCATTGGTTGTTTAGTTTAGGATAATTAGGAGCCAAACCTTGACTTAGTCATTGGTGAAATTTCGGAGACGAATTTCATTTTAAGAGGGGAAGAATGTAACACACCGTAATTTAGCGTTGGTTATTTAATTAGTTAATTGGTTAGTTAATTAGGCTCCAAAAATGGAATTTGAGAAAATGATGGAATTTGATCATGAAACTTACACCATTGCGTTCGTGGTGAAATTCTGAGCAACTTTCATATCTGGAGTTTTGCGATCAGAGTCCAAACGAAGAAGTTACGAACGAAAAACGAATTTGTAACGAAAGTAAATAAATAAGAAAATTTGATTTTTTTTAATTAATTAGCTGAGGCCCACAGGTCGACCTGCATATTGGAGCGGTCGACCCCTAGGAAGGGGGCAGCTGACCGCTTCATGTGTGGCGGCTCCAGTAAACCTAGGCCATGTATTGCCTGGATTTAATATATTTCGATTTAACGGTTCTAGTTGATTCTAGCGCCTATAAATTCAGGCCTAACACGCCCTTCTCTTCTCATATTTTTGTGGAAGCAGTAGCAAAGCTCTGTAATTTCTTATTCTCTACTTTCTTTCTAGATTATAAAAATAAGATATTTATATTTATGTTCATACAAATTGGAGAAGAATAGAAATTTGATAAAAAGGAGAAGAGAAGAGAATCGACTATACACGTATTTGAGGTAATTTATATATTTATATATATTTGTATCTATTTTCTCTCCCAATCCTAAATCTCTTCTCAGCTGTATTTCTAATGTATGTATATAACCTTTTATACATATCTCTTGTATTAAAAAGGATTTGGAGATGAACCGAAGGTTCTACCTTAAATATAGAGATTAGGATCGCTTTTAAAAGGTAAGTGAGAAATTTTATCGATTCTTATAATATGAAAACTATCCCGTTAGTGCTTATTTGATTGTTATGCCTAACTGCATAATTTTATATAAGTTATAGACAATGAATTAAATATAACCTGAATATAGTAAATATCGCCTACATATTCTTGTTTATGAATTGATTTAGAATTGTTTACAACCAGATCTGGAAATCAGTCCCAAACGGATGGAATTTATTCTAGATCTAAAATAGGTTGTGTAATAATGTTATGAATTTGGATTTTTATCCTAATCTTATTGGAATGTAAACTTTTCTATGTTTGGAATTGTTGGAACTTAGATCCGTTTAATATTTGTAAACTAGTTGATTTCTTTCCTTTTTCTGAAAAAATATAGCATTTGATCTAGCGAGGAATGGATGCAAACAAAAAGAGAAAGAGATGTGTAAAGTATTAATTCGTTGTAGTTTACACTGTCTATTTCGATAATAAAAAGAATGATTATTCCTTGAAAATTCCAACGATGTAGTCTTTTATATTTTAAAGTTAAATCTTTTGTTTTGGACTAATTTATGAAAATTATAGCAGATAATCATTTTAGATATGATTCCAACAATTGAACATGGAAAAAAATATTCCAGTGAAATATATAACTAGAATATATTTGATAAAAGTAGATATTTGTATGTAATTTACTACACTTATGATAATTAAATAAAAAGCTAATAATGGCGCTTACACGTAATACTCGCGTTTAGGATAATTAATTAATTAGAAAGGGATTTAAAAGGTTGTAACTCCAATAAATGGGAAGTAAATGGATTAATGGGACTGATAAAAATGGAATAGATATAAAAGGTTACTAATTTGAAATTAGTAATCATACATATATGTCATAGAAAATGTTCGTGAGGATTTTATGGACGAACTAACATTTATGAGAATGAAATGGGGATTTATGGGTAAATAAGTATTTGAGGTAAATCTTATTGCCTTAAATAAAAAGGGAATTAGTAAGCGTTAAGTCTAATGTCTACCTAAGATAATATAAGTAAAGACTTAGGATTGTTAATTGGACTTAGTATGTTAGATGCGAGGTCAGTAAAGTCACTCGATGGAAGAGTTCCCTTCACTTTGAGGCTACCAACAGTCTGGTTCACTTACTACTAATGTGAGATATCACTAATCCTCGGACACACGACGACGTGATAGATTGGACCTTCTTCCTTAGTTAGAAAGTATTAAAAGGTCCAAATTGGGAATTAGCAGTGGTGAGGGATATCTCCATACGGATTCGCTTCCTGGTTGAGGTATTAAGTGGCTGTAGAGTCCGCCTCTTTTCTAAAAGGAAGTATTAAGTAACCTAGTGATATTCCAAATAAATAAGGATGTCTCTAAAAGGGTTTACTTTAGTGTTAAGATTTTAAGTGATTGTAAGGCCCACGTCCCTACCGAAAGAAGTAACTTTGGGATGCCACATTTATAATTAAGAGTGATAGTGGATATCTAGGGAAGGGTTCGCTTCAGGTTTGGGGTATTAAGTGACTGTAGGGTCAACGTCTTTCTTATATAAGAAGTATTAAGTAGCCCAATGAGATTTCCAAGCAAGGTCAGCTAGATAGCACAAGTTAGGAGTCCGCCTTGGGGTTAGGTATTAAATGACAAAGGCCTACCTATAGATAGGTGTTAAATGATCAGGGGCCTGCTTAGTCCTTATTAATGAGGTATTAAGTGGCTTGGGTACAGTCTCTCACATTGTTAAGGCCGTAATAACGATAGTACCATTGAGGAGCACGCCTTGGAAATGAGTATTAAATGATGGGGTCTGCCTTAATTAAGGTATTAAATGACCAGAGTCTGCCTTCCAATAAAAGGTATTAATTGGCTTGGGTAATGTCTCTTATATGGTTGCGATTTTATTGGCGATAGATGTGGTAATAGTTGGACATTTTATATCGGAAGCCTTAAATGGTGGTTAGAGGTCTTTGTAGCTTGGACTCACCGACCATTAAAAACATTGTTAGGAAACCACCTTGGGAATAGGTCTTAAATGACGGTGTCTACCTTGATTGAGGTCTTAAATGGCAGAATCTGCCTATTTTTCTTTTAAAAGTATTATAGAAACCCGCTTCATATTTAGAAGTATTAAGTAGCAAATGTTTCAAAATATTGGGTGGTTGATAAGTCTTCATCAGTTTTTTGTACCTTGGGAAGGGGTAAGTAAGTAATCATGTATGCAATGCAAGGTTAGATTAGAATTGCTAACCTTAATGGACATTACAATTAAATGGAAACCAATCGGTATAAGTTTATGTTATGGACAGTTTATATTTCCAGTCACCAGAACATTGTTCTGACCCCCTCCTCATTACAACCCACATGATAGATTTAGAGGAACAGGTCAGTGGAGCTGGATGTTCTTTGTTGTTGAAGAAGTATTCTTTTCTCTCATGCTCGATGCTGATGTCACAATCTATTATCCAAGGAATACCATTAATTCCAAGGTAGCAGCAGTAGTCAGTATTCTTATCCTATTATTGTTTCCACTGTGAGTTTAGATTTCTATCAATCTATGATAATGCTCATTTTTATTCGCAGGTACCAAATCCAACGATCTATTCTCTGATGGATTTCGATTTTTGGTGAAATTTAGGCCCATTAAGGTGTGGGTTGTTGCATTTGGTATCAGAGCCTATGTTAGTTGATCAAAGGAGTTAGGATAAATTGAGAGAATGTATTCATACTTTCCTATCTAGTAATAATATATTTTTACGCTAGATTCTAAGAGTTCCAACTATTGAAGTAGTTGTAGTTCCACTACGAGGGAATGGGCAAAGCAACTATGGGTTGGAAATATCTTAGAGTTAAGATTTTCACGCCGACTCCGAAGTATCCTATGGAGTGTTGGCGATGCGTAAAACACTATTGATGAAGAGCGTGAGTTCGACATATGGCAGTATCCCGAACACTGGAGGTGTTCGACTTGATTGTTGAGATTCTAGCTACCATGTGAGTTGGATTTTGAGTTCCACTCGGAAGCACACATTTATTCCAGACGGGCGAGAAATTAGAGTTTGTATGTCGCAATTGTCCAAAACAAGTTTTTGCTAGGGTGCGTTCATTGATCACCTCTTGGATGGCAAACCGGATTTTTATTTGAATAATTAATGTTAATTCATTAGTCTAAAACTTGTGAGAGAATTTTTACAAGTATATTTTGGAAATGCCTTAGATTTTGGAAAAAGGATTTTCAAATTATTTCTCTTCCCAAAGATTTGTTTTGTAAATTTTGTTTTGGGAAAATTTTGAAATTTAAATTTTTAAAGAACCATGTATACCACTAGGTTGGTCATGTTGAGAAATTTTTAGTTTATAAAAGGTTAATTTTTGAAATCCTTAAAAATTTATATGTATATATCAGAAAAGGCTTGATTTTGATTTTTGGCAAGGAAATAGCTTTCCAGTTTGGAAAATTTGTGTTTAAAATAAAAGGTTTATGGAAACCTGAAATATATATACATATATAAGTTCGATTTTTAAGGGGAAGCTTTGGTATGAAATACTTCCATTTTTTAGAAACAAGTATAAAGGAGTATATGATTAGCCCTGTGATTTTTTAGTTTACAAAATCAAGGTTTTTAAATCTTCTCACTTTAAGGTACGGACAAAATAGGAATGATATAAGTAGTTTGAAGTGTTATTGAACCCATCAGCTATTAGAAGAAATATTTCCATGTGAAGTAGGCAGGAAATAGCAGCTACAATATTTTTGGGTTTTAGAAGTGTTGTTGGTCGCAACAGTTTTGTTAGAGCTATCACAATCTGGCCTTGGAGGGGTCTACACGGTAAGGTGTATACCGTTTTGTAGAAGGTAGAAGTTTTCTGGATGTGTTAAGTTGAAGATGGTGTGTGGAACGGTCATTAGAATATTAATTAATTTAAACCGGCCTTATTGGGTCAAGGTTCAGGCCGTGCCCAAATCTGGGCTAGCAATCGACTGCAAGCGGTCGACCGCTAGGCAGATTCGGGCCGAACCTGAACCTAGAACATGATTATAAGTCCGTCCAAATAATCAACTGCCGCACTCCCCCACATTCTCTTCCTCCTCTCCATTTTTAGCCGAAGCCCATTTCCATCTACCTATTCCTCCACTTAATCAAAGCCTCTTTCCTCTGTTCCTCCACCAAGCGATGCCAAAATTCTTGCACGTTAGATCTCGCCCCACCACCATTACGGATCTAAACACTTTTCTCCCTTATTCCAACCACCTCTCAGCCCATGCCACCGCCACACACTAGTGGCTCTTCCTATCGTCATCCCGGCCTCACCCCACAAGAATCTACTTGGCTTGACCGGAGCGAGCGGAAGATCGCCACTTATCTCGGAACAACGGACTTTGATTTTCTTCACGAACAACTAGTGAAATTCGAAGATTTCGCTGCTCTTGGGCTTGAAGAGCTTTTCATCGCGGCAGGACTTGCATCGATCCTCTACTTCAATACTTATGAGTGGGAATATTACCCGCGCTGCGTCCATCTTTATGATGCACAGATGGCGTAGAATTTCGATGATGGCAACAACTATATTGAGTCCGAGGTGAAGGGAGCTCAGATCGAGATGATGGACGATGATCTCACAGGGATTTTGGAGATAACTATATTAGGCACAAATTTAGATGACATAGAATGACTGATCCTCGGATTCTACATTGGATCTTTTTTTGAAATGTCGGTGATTGGAGGACTGACAATTTGCGACCGATTGCCAATTTCGTCATGCACATCATTTAGCACAACATCATTCTAAAGACCGGAAGCCTCGACCAGATCTATAACTCGCTGCGGAGAGCCGCCTATGCTATAATCGGCGGCACAACTGTCAATTGGGCACGTGTTTTGATGCTTCATATTGTTGATCAGGAATTTGGTACCCCGATGACTCACTTTCCATTTTTTTCACTTGCTTACTCGAGTGTTTAGGCATTACGATGTAAATTAGAGTGGAGAACCAGTAGTGAGGAAGGTCCCTCCCGCCATCGACTGGACCACTATTAAGAGGATGAATATTCCCTTATCTCCTGTCGCACCACCTTTACCAGCACTAGAGCAGCAACACCAGCAACATGGGATAGCACATGGCGTTGAGGGATACTTAAGTCCTAAGCTTGTTGCTATCCGTCAGGTTTAGGTAGAGCTTTGAGAGGTTAGGGCAGAGCAGCAATACCAGGGGCATGTGATTGGATGTGTAGCCGCCATACTACGACCATTCGGCGGTCGCGGCAATGGCTAGAGCTCCAACCACGGAGCGAGACCCTTTTACAATTTGTAGGCGGTGTTTTGTTTAGGATTATTGTATCTTTTATTTCCATCATATTTCCTTTTTCTGTAGGTTGTTTGGGTTGTAACTGTTAGCTATCTCTTATAAACGGCACGCATGATATTATGAGTTTCTATTTATTAACTGTGTTATTATTTCTGGATATGCGAACCACTCCAATATATGCATAGTAAAGAAGCGGTATAAATATGGGAATCTCATAAAGACACTTGACTAATAGTAAATGCAATACAAGATTGAAGGTTTAGAATAGTTGGAAATTTTAGCGAAGGACATGATAAAGCTGTTTTGATATCGTGGGTCATTACTCATGTTCCTTTAAAGCTAAATTTTTTGATTAACATATGTGATGACATTTTTAAAATAAAATGTCAAGTTTTCGAGTGAAGGTTAGTTGTAGAATTTTGGAATTTGTTTTAGTGCATTTAGCGCATAACAAACTTCCGACTTCGCTGAAAATATGGCTTGATTTATCAAAAATTTTGAGAAGAAAAGAAATTTGAAAAAATTTCCCCTGATTTGAAAAGTTCGCTTTTGAAATTTTTTTGTGTTTTAGTTATTTTGTCTCTTAAATTATTTTTAGAGTTTCAGTTCAAAAATTTGATTCAAGGAAAAATGTACGTCTAAATATTTTGGAATTTTATTTTCCAAATGACGTACAAATTTGAAAAGTGGGAAAGATTTTTATGAAATCTTTGATTTTAAAGGCCACATATTAGGCGTAGGGAAGACAAATAATGTTAGAATTTATGAATTTAGCGGTGCATTAGGGTCAACGATGCGATAAATGCAAGCGATAACAAGGGAAAAGCTGTTTTAACCTTGGAATTTCTATTTCCATACCTTGTCAACGATGCGCGCAAGTCTATTTTTAGGCTTAATTCCAGTTTAGAGCTTGAAAATAAGCCTCCTTATGCGTTTTTTGTGTGGAAAACTCAGAGTAAATCTGGAGCAGCGAGGAAATTTTCATTGTACTACGGGAATATGAAGATCATAAAGTGGTACGAATGTTAAAGTCTTCGCCTAAATTCCTTTTTTGGCATAGGAGTAAAGTTTAGGAAGCGATTTTTGGATACGTTAGATTATTTAATGGTGGTAACTACATGAAAAATTGGTTGCTTCATACTTCTATTCTTAGGAGTATGGGGGTTTTGGTTGAAAAGATATTTCAAAAAGCTGCGTACATATAGAATTGCCAACATATATATAGGTTGTTTTCCTCATGTTTCCAAAAATGTTTTTTAAAAAAAGCATTCATATACGAGGATCTGATTTAGAATCATTCTGTATACATATTTTTTGTGTAGTGATACTGTATACGCTATGCACTTGTGCACGTTTGGTTGTAAAATTTATTGCACACTCATTGGTTGTGTAGTTTAGGATAATTAGGAGCCAAAACCTTGACTTAGTCATTGGTGAACGAATTTTTTTTCCAGAGGGGAAGAATGTAACACCCCGTAATTTGGCGTTGGTTATTTAGTTAGTTAGTTAGTTAATTAATTAGGCTCCAAAAATGGAATTTGAGCAAATGATGGAATTTGATAACAAAACTTGCACCATTGCATTCATGTTGAAATTCTGAGAAAATTTTATATCTGGAATTTTGCGTTCAGAGTCCAAACGAAGAAGTTACAGACGAAAAACGAATTCGGAACGAAAGTAAATAAAAAAAATTGATGTTTTTAATTAATTAGCTGGGGCCCACAGGTCGACCTGCATATTAGAGCGGTCGACCAAGAGCAGTCGACCCCTAGGAAGGGGCAGCCTACCGCTTCATGTGTGGCGGCTCCAGTAAACCTAAGCCATGTATGGCCCGGATTTAATATTTCGATCTAACGGTTCTAGTTGATTCTAGCGCCTATAAATTCAGGCCTAGCCCTCCCTTCTCTTCTCATATTTTTGTGGAAGCAGTAGCGAAGCTCTGCCATTTCTTATTCTATAGTTTCTTTCTAAATCATAAAAATAAGATATTTATATCTATATTCATTTAAATTGGAGAAGAATAGAAGTTTTATAAAAAGGAGAAGAGAATCAACTATACGTGTATTTGAGGTAATTTATATATTTATATATATTTTTGTATCTATTTTCTTTCCCAATCCCAAATCACTTCTCAGATCTGTAATTCTAATGTATGTGCATACCCTTTTATACATATCTCTTGGATTAAAAAGAATTTGGAGATGAATCGAAGGTTCTACTTCAGATCTAGATTTTTGGATCGCTTTTAAAAGGTGAGTGCGAAATTCTATAGATTGTTATAATATAAAAACTATCATGTCGGTGTCTATTTGATTATTATGCGTAACTGGATAATTGTATATAAGTTGTAGACAATAAATTGAATATAATCTGAATATAGTAAATATCGCCTACATATTCTTGTTTATAAATTGATTTAAAATTGTTTACAATTTGATCTGAAAATCAGCCCGAAAAGGATGGAATTTATTCTAGATCTGTAATAGGTTGCATAATAATGTTATGAATTTGGATTATTACCCTAATCTTATTGAAACGTAAACATTTATATGTTTGGAATTGTTGGATATAGATCTGTTTAATATTTGTAAATTAGTTGATTTCTTTCCCTTTTTTTGAAAAAATACAGCGTTTGATCTAGCAAGGAATGGATGCAAATAAAAGAGAAAGAGACGTGTAAAGTATTAATTCACTGTAGTTACACTGTTTATTTCGGTAATAAAAAGAAATGATTATTCCTTGTAAATTCCAAAGATATAGTCTTTTATATTTTAAAGTTAAATCTTTTATTTTGGACTAATTATGGAAATTATAGCAGATAATCTTTTTAGATATGATTCCAGCAATTGAACATGGAAAAGAATATTCCAGTGAAAATATGTAACTAGAATATATTCAATAAAATAGATATTTGTATGTAATTTACTGCGCTTGTGATAATTAAATAAAAATCTAATAACTACGCTTAGACGTAATACTTGCATTTAGGATAATTAATTAATAGGAAAAGGTTTTAAAAGGTTGTAACTCCAGTAAATGGGAAGTAAATGGATTAATGGGACTGATAAAAATGGAATAGATATAAAAGGTTACTAATTTGAAGTTAGTAATCATAGATATATGTCATAGAAATTGTTTATTAGGATCTTATGGACGAATTGACATTTATGTGCATTAAACGGGGATATATGGGTAAATAAGTATTTAAGGTAAATCTTATTGCCTTAAATAAAAAGGGAATTAGTAAGCGAAGTCTAATGTCTACCTAAGATAATATAAGTAAAGACTTAGGATTGTTAATTGGACTTAGTATGTTATTGATGCGAGGTCAGTAAAGTCACTCGACGGAAGACTGCCCTTCACTTTGGGGCTACCGGTAGTCGGATGCACTTACTACTGATGTGAGATATCACTAATCCTTGGACACATGACAACATGAGAGATTGGGCCTGCTTTCTTAGTTGGAAAGTATTAAGTGGTCCAAATTTGGAATTAGGAGTGGTGAGGGATATCCCAATAGGGGTTCGTTTCTGGTTTGAGGTAATGAATGGTTGTGGCATCCATCCCTCATCAAAAAGGAAGTATTAAGTAACCTAGTGATATTCCAAATAAATATGGATGTCTCTAAAAGGGTTTACTTCAGTGTTGAGGTATTAAGTGGTTGTGATGCTCGCCTCCCTACCGAAAGAAGTAACTATCAAATGCCATATTTATAATTAGCAGTGATAGTGGATATCTCAGAAAGGGTTTGCTACAGGTTTGGGGTATTAAGTGATTGTAGGGTCCATCTCTTTTTAATTAAAGAAGTATTAAGTAGCCCAATGAGATTTCCTAGCTATGTTAGCTAGATAGCATCAGTGAGGAGTCCACCTTGGGGTTAGCTATTAAATAACAATGGCCTACATATAAATAGGTGTTAAATGATTAAGGGCCTGCCTAGTCCTTATTAATGAGGTATTAAGTGGCTTGGTACAGTCTCTCACATTGCTAAGGTCGTAATAACGATAGTACCATTGAGGAGAACGCCTTGGAAATGGGTATTAAATGATGGGATATGCTTTAATTAAGGCATTAAATGACCAGATTCTGTCTATTTTCCAATAAAAGGTATTTAGTGGCTTGGTTACCGTCTCTTATATGGCTACGATTTTATTGGCAATAGATGTGGTAATAGTTAGACATTTAATATTGGAAGCCTTATATAGTGGTTAAAGGTCTTTGTAGTTAGGACCCACTTACTATTAACAACATTGTTAGGAAACCACCTTGGGAATAGGTCTTAAATAATAGGGTCTACCTTGATTGAGGTCTTAAATGGCAGAGTCTGCCTATTTCTCTTTTAAAAGTATTATAGAATCCTGCTTCATATGTAGAAGTATTAAGTGGCAAATGTATTTCGAAGTATTGGGTGGTTGATAAGGCTTCATCAGTATTTGTACCTTAGGAAGGGGTAAGTAAGTAAGTAATCGTGTGTGCAATGCAAGGTTGATTAGAATTTCTAACCTTAATGGACATAACAATTAAATAGAAACCAATCAGTATAAGTTTATGTTATGGAAAGTTTATATTTTCAGTCACAAGAACATTGTTTTGACCCCCTACTCATTATAGCCCATAGGATAGATTTAGACGAACAGGTCAGTGGAGCTGGATGTGCTTTGTTGTGGAAGAAGTATTCTTTTCTCTCATGCTCATGCTGATGTGATAATCTATTATCCAAGGAATATCATAAATTCCAAGGTAGTAGCTGTAGTCAGTATTCTTATCCTATTATTGTTTCCACTGTGAGTTTAGATTTCTATCGATCTCTAATAATGCTCATTTTTATTTACAGGTACCAAATCCAACGATTTGTTCTCTGATGGATTTGGGTTTTGATTTTTGTCGAAATTTAGGCCCATGCGGGTTGTTACAACCTATATTCTAGTAATCATTCTTTGCATTTCCTTATATGGGAATGTTTCTCCTATCTACCTTATCAGATATTCTTATCCTTCTATTCACTACTTCCTTATTCTAATCAGATGTTATTTCCATTTATGCACCCTTTTAAAAAGAATTTTAAGGAAAAGAACATCAAATTTTACAAGGTAGGAAAATCATGCATTTCACAAAAGAAAAATCCCTTATTGAAAAATCTTTGGACCAAAACATTTTGGCTCAATAAATTTAAACTAAGAACTTTATGAATGCAAAATCCTTTTAAGCTAGAACTTTCTAACTCAACTACTTATAAATTATAAATCTCAAATTTCCTTGCTCTTTTTAAAATAACCGCTTCCAAATTTATAAAGTAGTACAAATCATAAAGATGGGAGAATCCAAAAATAAAGATTCAAAAAGTTGAAAACTTTTAATTCAACAAATTTTAAATTAAGAAGTTAACAAATGAAAACCTTTTTTTCTCAACTTTTCAAGTCATTGAATTTACAATTAAAAATCATATACCATTTTTTTCAAAATGTTTCACCACTTCTTTTTGAACATTTTACATGTGGTAGTATATTTTCAAAACTGTCAAACATCACTTTCTATAAAAAAAAATCAACTTACAATACATAAGATTTTCACTTAATAATCATTTGAAGAGCTCTTTTAAAATATTCAAAGGTTTCAAAAATCTTTTTACCACTTTCTTTCTCAAAGGGTAGGATTAAAAAAATTTCTTTAATTATTCTTCCCTTTGAATTCCCTGCTCAATCATCTTAAAAATCTAATTATCTTCTTGTAGTGGTTAATATACACCTTCTTAAGGAAGCTTGTTTTACTATTATATTCCTTACTTCCATATATTTACGAATACTATGCCTTATAACATGTAACTGTTACCTAACATTAATATTCACTACTCTCATAAATGTGACTTTGTTCGCATTAAATGGGTATTATCTTAACAGATGTTTCCTGAAGAAGTTTATTTACCTATTCAACTTCACCTATTTTACTTCTTTCTTATCTTCCCATAATTACCTTAATGGTCTCATTAATTTATTTTATTTCTTATAACTCCTCACTTATTTCTCATTCATTACCCATAAATTTTGGCGTTGCTATCTTTCCTTCTACGATTCCTATCCATATTATTTAATATGCTTTTAGAGTTTATAATGATAAGAAAGTCTAGGTCCAACAATGAAGTATAAATTGAACTCTATTTATTTTTCTAACTCATAGTTGCTTCGCCCACCCTTTTGGAATATGATGGCAACTACTTCTATAGTCAAAATATATAGAGTCATGCATGGATTCAAAATAAGTATATATATATATATGTGTGTGTGTGTATTTATATTTATATATAGTAAGATCTTCGAAAAACATTTTCAAAAATAACAAATACACTACTCATGCGTATACTTTTCCCTATTGATCGGCTAACCTAAGCTCCAATACCAAATGTAGCAACCTGCCCCGAAAGACCTAAATTTCGACCCAGAAAATGCCCATTGAAACTTAAACCCATTCCAAAGCTAGCAGCTGGTTGGTAAAATAAAATCAAAGTCATCTATCTATTCTTTCAGAACTCACAGCTAAAGGAATAAACTATAATATCAACAATAGTACCCATTTTATCAAATCATTTAAAATGTCACAAAACATTACATAATGTCAACCGTTACAACCTTGTTCAAAAATACATTTCATTGGTACAATTGAAAATAACATAAAATGATAGATAGTAACTTCCACAAGCTTCATTCTCGTCATCTTCAAGCGCCATCACTCCTTCTCTGACCTACGTTGTAATGAGGAGGGTGTTAGAACAACAAGTGTTTGGTGAATAGAAACCTCGAGCATTACTATTTCAGTACTTGGGTAGTATAATTTAAATAAGAACACGTCTTACGTAATAAAATAATTTAATACTTCATATAAGAAAAGAAGGCGGGTCAACAAACAACCACTTAATACCTTCCATTCCCAAAGTAGGTTTCTAAATCCCATATCCATAACCAACATCATAAACGTCTAACAATGCGAGAGATACCAAGACACTTAATACCTTTTATTAGAAAATAGGAAGACTTTGGGCATTTAAGACCTCAATTAAGGCAGACCCCATCATTTAATACCTATTCCCAAGACGGAGTCCTCATTGGTGACTATCTAGCTGACATCGCACGAAATCTCTTAGGCCACTTAATACTTCTTTATGGAAAGGCGGACCCACAATCAGCCACTTACTAATTATCTCGAAGCAGACCCCTACTAAGAGACCACCTATCATGCCTAATGACTAAACCCTTGGCCATTTGCTACTTTATTTGGAGAAAAGAGGCGGGAGCTCAAACAACCAGTTAATACATCAAGACCCCTACGCAGGCCCTTCGTATCATGATCCACACTCATAATGACGTTTCACATTAGTCTGACTATTCGTAGGAACTGGTAACCATATTAGTTGGGTGGATTTACCCTACAAAATTTTGGACAAACCTCGCTTCATCATAAATACTTGTCATAGGAGATGTAAATACTTATCATAGGAGATGTCTTACATCAACCCCAAAGCCATACTGTTGGTAGTCAGATTAGTTGAGCAGACTTCTATGTGCCTTTTGACTGATATCGCATCTATGACTTAGCCATAATTTAAATACTATATATATATAATACTCATCTCACCATTCCATAATTAAGGCCTTAAAAGGAATAATCCTTATTACGCTTTAAAATATTAATTACTTTTCTAAGGGGAATTTAACGACAATTATTACGTAATTAACGTGCAATTATATGTTATAATTATACGTTTATTACGATAATTCATATATAAATAAATACACATTCATTATTCTATGCATGTGGAGAGTACGACCTGACTAACGTTAAATGTGAATTCCTTTTTAACTATAATAATACAAGTCTTTCCTTCTCTTTCATTTTACTCATAATGTCTAAATTCCAATATCCATAAAAAGAGATTCTAATATCCATAGCAGGGATTCAATACTCATATCTAAAATTGCAATAATTAGACTTGTGTATAGAATCTAAATCCAACTTCTCATATTAAAACAATGGAATACACCAAAAATGAAAACTTACAATTTAATCAATTCTACGCTCTATTCAACTTCTTTCATATGAGTTTAGACAAGGGAAATTTTAGTAAATTTAATAGAAATAGGCAGTGTAAACTATGAATAAAGATTCGTCCTTTACACATCATTTCTCAATTGAATCCCTTAATCAGATCAAGAAGAAAAAGAAGTGGAATAGAAGATAGAATATATAAACGGCAAAATCCACAAAACTCTGATATTTTAACACAAAACAATTAAGATACCAATTCTAAGAATTGACATTTCACTTTTGGGGGATTTTAAGGATTTTTAATACGATGTTTTCGTAATACTAAACTCCCCATGGCATATATTGAATCCAAACTATACTATTTAACTGCTAAAATAGAAAAACTAAGATTTCCACTCACAGTTGTTCCTTAGCTTTGTTTCTCTTTGGATTTGCAATGCCCATTATAATCTCCTTGAGATCTCTTCTTTTTGATATATACAATAAGGGATTTGTATGAATGTGTATATATATATATATTAGATTCAGAAAGGTTGGAGAAGAAGGGGTAAAAAATTAAATAATAAACAAAGATAGGTATATAGGATTTCATACCTAAAACCCTAATGGAGTTTTTTGAATCTAAGAAGAGATGAACAGAAAGAGCTTCGCTGATGTTCCCAAAATATTTGTGAATAAAAGTGAGGGGTCTAGAGTTTTATTAATAGTGGTTGAAATGCACCAGAACTGTAACGACCCACTATTTTGGACCATTCAAATCGACAATAAAACCACACATTTCGGACTTGAATAATTCAAAACAATAGATTGTAAATAAATTTGGAGCAAATAAAACCAATCACGGAATCACAGACACAGAATATCAGAATAACTCGCAGCAGAAAAATAAAATACACAGTAGTTCATGAAGCTACTATAATACATAGTCTCAAAATAGATACAAAATACCATAGTCTAAAAAAACAGATACAACAGAAGTTTGAATACATAAGTTCATAAATACATAAACAAAACTGAATAGGAAATAACAGAAATGGAAATAGACAACTAGATAGACATATAATCTCCAGCTAATCTCTAGCTCCAGAAGATGAATCCAAAGCTTTGATACTTAGGCTGACCCGAGCGTAAAGCAAAACACAAAACACTCGAGTCAAGACATACATACTTATAAAATGTAAATCAACTCAAGTGAACTGTAATAGAAATGCATCAATAACTTAAACGATGCTTGGGATCGCCCATCCTTTAAGGATCCGTTAAACTATCTACTATGTAGTAAGATACGCTATTATAATAATGTCTAAAGTAAAGTAAACTTATTTAAAAATAGTGTTAAGGCTTTACATTTTCCACCTTAACACATTTTTAGGAATGCCAATAGTCTATACAGTACCGTAATACCCCATAAACTAGAGCTACTAGAGGATACTCCATAGGTACGACACAAATCAAACTTGTAGTAAAGCACGCTATGGTAGGTGACACATCACAACTAAGCAATGCCAGAGTATATATACCAATTACGCATCCGGACTGTTGGTAACGCAAAGCCGCAGCAATCGCCCAACTCGAGCCACACTCCCGAATCAAGGGGTGCACCCAATCAATCACAAAGTAATAGAATGGTATACGATGGAATGTGTCTGATAAGAGGAGCTACCTCATTAGCCCGGAATCGCTCCTGTTTTAGCCACCTTATGCTAACTCATGAGAGTTAGGTCCATGTAAATACCTTAGGATCGTCGCCACCATCCTACTTCATTCTAGAATCTTCACCGCGTACACAGTTGTTAAAGTGTTTTTGGGTATCGACAGAGAGAATGTCCATATCCGACCCCGGTCTCTTTAACAACCAATCGTTATTATAACCCGTGGTTATATATTTCAAAATGGTTTATATTTCAAATCAAAACATATTCATTTTAAACCATTTAAGTTCGATGTCAATATCTTTCAAAAATAATATTCATTTCCAAAGTGGTAGCAATTCTAAGTTCATTCATTCAATTATAATAATTTCAAAAACATTGTATTTTAGCATTCGTAGCACTTTGAAAATGTGACAATACATATATTAGCATTTCAAAAATATCATCTTTCAGAAACAACAGCTCTCAGAAAACGTTACTGTATATATAGTAGTATTTCAATATATTGTCTTTTCAGACACAGCAGCACTTAGAAAACGTTACTGCAGATATAGTAGTATTTGGAAAAACAGTACATCTTCAGAAATGGTAACACCTGTAAAACACTACCTTAAAACCACAGCATTTCAGAAATGCTGCCAATACAAATCTGAGATTTATTATAGCATTTCAGAAACATTATAATTTCAGTTTTTCACCATTTTTAACTTATAAAACATATCTCACTTTTAAGAAATATTTATTTGGATATCATTTCACTTATGATTTTATTAAATAAATTTTTATAAATAAAATATCTAATTAAACCATAATTCATATATTAAGTCAAAAATACACTTAAATTGCTTAACTTTTAATTTAACAATAACTTGATACTTTATTTACTTTCAAAAATATCCATTTCATAAATAAAATGTTTCATTACTAAGTTAAGCCTAAAATTCCATTATTTTAAATCAAATTTTCAATTATTAAGTCAAATCACATTTTAAACTTTACATTTTTAATCGTTTATTAACTCATACAATTTTAACTTATAGAAAATCACTATAGAAATTATTTAAATCATTTAAATCCAATTTAAGTTAAAATCTCATATACTTTAAATTCCAAATACTTAAAATTCTCAGAAAATCTTTATATTTAAAATTAACCATGGGTTTGTATAATATTTTCTAACCTAGGTCAAGTGAATACGGATATATATCATTTCAATCCGAAATAAAAATCCCGGGTTTGATCATTTCAAACCCGCAATCCCAAGTCAAATAAAAATCACTTGAGCCTATCATTTTAGCTCATAATGACTTTTCCCTATTCTAAAGTCCGTTCGGGTATGTATCATTTCAACCCATAGTGAGGGAACTTGCAGTGTGAGAAACAGAAAGATAAATTAAACAGTAAAGCATAGCATGTCATATCAAGTGATTAAATAGGTATATAATCAGGTTATAACATCATATAATATCACATCACTGGCATATATGAAATTACTATCAGCATGGCATATCACTACTACAATTCACATGACTTTGTTTTACAATTTTATAAGTACGAAGTCAAGAGTGATAACTCACCTTCTTAAAGCTAGAGATGACAATTCAAGACATAGAATCAAACTCCGAAAAAGCACAACAAAGCACGAATCAGATTAGAGGAGAAGTAGCACCCAAATCCAAATCTTGTAAACCAATATAATACAACCATACATAAGAAAAAGATTCAACACAAATGAATATGAATTAAACAATGTAAAATATGAACAAAAGTGGAACAAAGTGGCTTAATCAAAACAAGTGGGCTCGGCCACCATGGTTTAAAGGTATATATACTCGGCCATAGTCAAGGAAAAGGCACAGCTATGGTATGTGAAGGGACGGCTTACCAAAAGTCAGGTGAAAGGCAAAGAGGCAAGGGAAAATGAAGGGTCAAGTGGCCCAATGGTTCGGCTAACGGCAACATGGCTCATCCTATGGTTCATGGTGTGCTAAGGAATGGATCAAGTGGTGCTATGGGTCAAGTAAGATGGCTACAAGGTTCGGCCATGGGTAGATGAAGGGGTAGCAATGCAAAACGACTAAGGGAATGCTATAGGTCAAGCAATTGAAAGGTCATGCACACCTTTGGGTTCGGCCATATGCTACAATGGTTCGGCCCTAGGTGCTATGGGTCAAGGCACAACTGAAATGAAGACTTTGGCAAGGGTAGTCACGACCAAAGGGATGGAAGGTGTTGAACAAGGGGTGGCCGAGGCTAGTAAAAAGGAAGGTGGTGTTTAGAGGAGTTCGGCTATGGTTTGTGGCATGCTTTGGTGGTGGTTCATATCATGGAAGGTCACGGCAATAGGTTGAAGTGGTGGAGGCCGAGCAAATGATGGTGGAAAGGAGGAGATGAGGTCGGTCTAGAGAGCATGGTGATGGTGGCCGAACTTGCTTGCAACAAAAGAAAAAGAAAAGAGAAAAAGAAAAGGGAAAGAAGCCATGAAAACTTACTTTAAATGTTTGTTAGGAAATGAAAAATAAAAAGAGAGATGGGAATGCAAAGTGATATGTACGGCTAGAGGATGGAAACACATAGCTAAGAAAAGGAAAAGGAAGAGGCACCAATTCACATTAAAGAAAAGAAAACTTAAGTCACTTGGAATTTCCAAGCCCAAAACAAAAAAAAACTCAAACTCAAACAAAACAAACAAAGCCCAAACCAAAGTGAAATAGAAAATAAACATAGAAAATATAGACAATAAAATACTGAAAATAATTGCTTGTAAAATGCTAAATTTTATCAGATTTAAAATGTATAAAACAGAATTTAACAAAACGAAAAGCAGAACGAATAACAGAATCAAATACTGTTTCAAAGAAAAAGAATAGAAATTCAAAATTCAAATTAAAAATTTCAACTGAAAGTCAAAGTTTGACTAAAGTTGACCAAAATATAAGGGTCCGTTTGGTTTCGTTTTGAGTTTTGTGTTTTGTGTTTTCAACCTACACTACAAAATACAAGAAAACATGAGAAATTTTTTTACAATTCTTAGCCATTACAATGATGGACGGGAAATGGAGGGGAGGAATTGTTTTTCGTCCTTTTGTTATGTCTCAAAACACGAAAAATCAAATAAACTTCTTTTCTATTTTCTATGTTAATTTCATTTTTCAAAATTGTGTGTTTTTCAACAATGCATAAGAAATGCGCATTTTTGTTTAGACGAAAGCACAAAACTAAAAACAGCAAACCAAACGGGCCTTAAATTTTTCAGAAAATCATTATTTTATTATATTTGGAAAATAAATTATAACCAAAAATCCAAAAATACATTGGAAAATTCCAAAATTTCAATTTTCAAATGTTTTGAAATCAAAGTTTCAAATAAATTCAATTAAAATATTTGTTAAAATTGATGGGTTGTTACACTCTCCCCCACTCAAAACTTTTCGTCCTCGAAAAGGAACGAAACACAGAAACAAAGAAAGAGAGAATAAGATAGAATAACTAATAGTACTTGAAACAAAAAATTCCGGATTCGAAGCACGCATGCCCTCCTCCGTCTCCCAAGTACAATCCCGATCATCAGTACTCCACTGCACTTTGACTAGATTGACAGATTTCCTTCTCAGCTACTTCGTACCTCTCTCGACAATACGAAGTGGCTTCCTCTCGATAGTCAGATTAGGCTCAATATCCAAACTTTCGAGAGGAGAAGGCTGAACAATAAGAGATGGATCATGAAGATACCGGCGAAGATGTGAAACATGGAATACATTATGCACTCCAGAAAACTTCTCAAGCAAATCCAGACGATAAGCCAAAGAACCAATCCTCTCCAAGATGCGAAAAGGACCAATGAACCTAGGAGCAAGCTTCCCTCTACGACCAAAACGAATCACATTCCTTAAGGGAGAGACCTTAAGGAAAACCAAATCACCAATAGAAAAATCCACACTCCTCCTACGCCTATCAGCGTACTTCTTCTGCCTATCCTGAGCACTCCTCATCTTCCTCTTAATCACCTCAACTCTCTCAGAAGCCTCCAGAATCATATCAGGACCATGAACCAAACGATTACCGGATTCAATCCAGCAAGATGGAGATCTGCAAGGTCGTCCGTAAAGAGCAGCAAACAAAGACATTGCAATACTAGCCCGATAACCGTTGTTATAGGTGAATTCGACAAGATGGAGATGATCTTCCCAAGATCCTCTATAATCAAGAACACAAGCACGAAGAAGATCCTCTAGAATCTGATTCACTCTTTCCGTTTTACCGTCGGTCTGCGGATGGTAAGCAGTGCTCAGATTCAGATGAGTACCCAAAGATTCCTGAAAAGCTTTCCAAAACTGGCTGGTAAAGATGGGATCACGATCACAAACAATACGTACAGGAACACCATGGAGATGAGCAATCTCCCTCAGATAGATCTCAGCCAAACTGGAAGCAGAACGGGTAGATTTGACCGGAATAAAATGAGCTGTCTTGGTCAATCTATCCACAATAACCCAAATACTCTCATTACCCCTCCTAGTCCTCGGTAATCCATCAATAAAATCCATAGAAACCTGTTCCCATTTCCAATTGGGAACCACAAGGGGCTGCAACAAACCAGGGGTCTTCTGATGGTCGGCCTTGACTTGCTGACAAGTCGCACACATACTAACAAAAATGGAGATATCACGCCTCATACCTCTCCACCAATACATCTTCTTCATATCCCGATACATCTTCGTCACACCCGGATGAATAGAATGTCAGGATCGATGATTTTCCCAAAGTAACTCCTGTCTCAATCCATCAACATTCGGGACACAAATCCGATTATTAATCCTCAAAATCCCTCTATCATCGATCTGAGCTCCACTACCATCAAGACTACTACCACTAACCCTACTATGAACATTCTCCTTAATAAGTCTAAGCATCCGATCCTCATCCTGCTTAGCCATGATACGATCCAAAATAGGAGAATAAACAACAAGCTAACACAACATCGCCTTCTCTCGACTCAAAGCATCATCCACAACATTAGCTTTCCCAGGGGTATAGTTGATGTCGAGGTCATAAGAAGCAAGGAACTCTAACCACCTAACTTGTCTCCGATTCAAATCCTTCTGAGTGAAAATATACTACAAAGACTGATGATCCGTAAAAAAGCTCAAACTTAGTTACCAAAAGATGATGCCTCCAAAGCTTCAAAGCAAAAACCACAGCAAGCAATTCCAAATCATGAGCAGCATAATTGGCTTCATGGGTCTTCAACTGACGACTGGCATAAGCAATGACCTTCCCATCCTGCACAAAACAGCTCCCAAACCTTCACGACTAGCATCAGTATATACCGTTAATCCCTCATTTCCATTTGGAACGGTAAGAACTGGTGCGGAAGTAAGCTTGCGCTTTAACTCATTGAATGTAGCTTCACACTTATCATTCCATATAAACCTAGCATTCTTACTAGTCAAAGCAGTGAGAGGTACAGCAATCCGAGCAAAATTCTCAATGAATCTCCGATAATAACCGGCAAGGCCCAGAAAGCTACGGATATCAAATGGAGTCCTAGGAGTTTCCCAATCCTGAAACAGAATAGGGAAAAATAAGAACTACAAAGAAAGATAGAATAATTAGATTACAAAAGAAAGATGAGAAAAGGTAGACTTACATTGATCGTAGCAATCTTGACTGGATCAACAGAAACTCTATTACTAGAAACAATATGTCCAAGGAATCGGGCTTCATCCTTCCAGAAATGGCACTTAGAGAACTTAGATTTCAATTGGTGACTCCTAAGAGTCTCCAGAACAGAATTCAAATGAACCTTATGCTCCTCCTCTGACTTACAGAAGACAAGAATATCATCAACGAAGACCAGAACAAACTTATTAAGAACATCACGAAAAACACGATTCATCAAATCAACAAAGAAAGCTGGGGCATTAGTCAAACCAAAAGGCATAACTAACCATTCATAGAAACCATTCTCAGTACGGAAAGCAGTCTTGGGAATACTTTCCTCAGCAACTCTGAGCTGGTGGAAACCTGTGGCAAGATCAAGCTGAGAGAAAACAGTAGCTCCATAAAGATGATCGAACATATCATTGATACGAGGCATATGATATCTTTTTCTCATAATGAGCTTGTTCAGCTCCATATAATCAACACACATCCTCAAAGATCCATCGGACTTAGTGACGAAAACCACTGCTGCTCCCCATTCGGAATGACTAGGTCTAATCAGACCCTTGGAGAACAAGTCCTCAATTTGCTTCCTTAACTCAACCTTCTCACGGGGTGCCATTCTTCTGGGAGGAAGAACTACGGGTTGAGCTCCAGGAATAAGATCAATGCGGAAATCAATTTCCCGCTTAGGAGGTAAAGAAGAAACTTCACCAAATACATCGGGATAGAGCTTAACCATAGGGGTGGAATTAAGATCACCAGGAGAAGAATCCAAAGAGAAAATAAAACTGCCTGCAAAATCCTGAGGCATACAACACTGAATCACCACAGAGTTACCCCGATCATCAACAAGAGAAACAGTTCAGGTTTTACAAGAGATAACGGCTTCATGCCTCTTCAGCCAATCACCTCCAAGCAATAAATCAAAAGCATCGAAACCCAGAACATAGAAATCACCAGAAAATCAATGGTCAGAATAGAGAAGTTTCACTTGATTACAAATCCTACTAAGGTTCGCGGGACCCCCAATAGGATTAGTAACACATAAAGTTATAGCTGCAAACTTGGGTGAAAGGAGATGCTCAAACTTATCACAAAGATCCATAGAAATAAAACTATGCGAAGCTCTAGTATCAAATAAATTACGAATAGGAAAATCAAACAAAGTAAAGGTGCCCATGAGAGTACCTTGGGAATCACTAAGAGCAGGTAGAGTAGGCGGAGCAGGAGTGGAAGAAGTCATGGCAAAGACTCCAGATGTCTTGCCCTTCTAATACAAAGGACAATCCTTCTTGGAATAACCAGGCTGCAGACAGACATGACAGAAATTGTTCTTGGTATCCTGAGGTGGAGGAACATCAGCACCAATTGAAGTAGGGCAACTATTGGCATAGTGTCCCCTCTAATCACACTTGAAACAGGTGATGGAAGATAGGTCGATAGGATGCTTCCGAGGAGTAGACCCTAAACCAGGATTCTTAAGCCAATTCTGCTTCTACTGATGGAAATTAGGCTTCCTCTTCTTAGAGTTGCCAGAACCAGGCTGAGATGGAGAAGCACGAGGACCAGAAACTTCCTTAGAAGTAGGATTCTCATATCCAATAGCCATGTCCATCAACTCCGTGAATGTACCATGAACATGAGAAATAAGACGATCAAAAAACTCTGGGTGAGCTCCAGCTATAAATTTCTCATTCTTCTTAAGAGAGGTGTCAATCAGGCCAGGACCAAACTTGGAAAGTTCATTGAACTTCCGCTCGTACTCAGAAAATGACATGCTCCCTTGCTTAAGATCCATAAACTCCCTGTATAGCTGGGACTTCCCGGCTTCGGGCATCCACTTTGCCACGAAAGCCTCCCTGGAAAAAGATAGATATGCTTAAGAAAGATTCCAAAGAGAGAAAACTGAATAGAACACAAGACAACACAAGAAGATACCTAAACTGCTCCCAAGAAATATCTGCCTCCACAGTCTGAGCTGTGACAGACTCCCACCAATTTTGGGCTGCCTCTTGCAACTGCCAAGCTGCCAACTGACGCTTCTGAGCCTCAGTAATCTCCAAACCAATGAAGATCCTCTCTAGACTCCTCAACCACTGCTGAGCCTCTACGATGCTCTCAGATCCAGTAAACTTGGTACCACCAAGCTGAGTGAATTCCTTACAAAGAGTAGTGAACCTGATGGGTGCAACAGGCTCAGGAACTCGGGCAATACCATGACCCCTACCTCTGGCATTCCTACGATTCATCCTGAAAAATCAAGAATGAATTTTAGGACAAAGGTAAAACAGAAAGACAAAGATAAGGTTCAACTAAAATGGAAATCCTAACCAGAGAATTCAAATAAACAAGGTGGATTCGAAAGGAATGAAGTTAAGAAAAATGAGATTTTAAAACAAGAAAATTTTATATCCAAAATAATCTTTTAAAATCCTTTAAAATCATTTGAAAATCATTTTATACTTAAAAATACGTTCTCTCACAAAGAAATGATTCTAAGATTGATTTCACTCATTCTAGGGTATTTCTACCCTATCTTTAATGAGTTTTTGCTCCATAGGCTAAGGTTTGCCTAAAACCAAAGCTCTGATACCAAATGTAACGACCCACTATTTTGGACCATTCAAATCGACAACAAAACCACACATGTCGGACTTGAATAATTCAAAACAATAAATTGTAAATAAATTTGGAGCAAATAAAACCAATCACGGAATCACAGACACAGAATATCATAATAACACACAGCGGAAAAATAAAATACATAGTAGTTCATGAATCTACTACAATACATAGTCTCAAAACATATACAAAATACCATAGTCTAAAAAAACAGATACAACAGAAGTCTGAATACATAAGTTCACAAATACATAAACAAAGCTGAATAGGAAATAACAGAAATGGAAATAGACAACTAGATAGACAGATAAACTCCAGCCAATCTCTAGCTCCAAAAGATGAATCCAAAGTTGTGATACTCAGGCTGACCCGAGCGTAAAGCAAAACACAAAACACTCGAGTCAGGACATACATACTTATAAAATGTAAATCAACTCAAGTGAACTGTAATAGAAATGCATCAATAACTTAAAGGATGCTTGGGATCGCCCATCCTTTAAGGATCCGTTAAACTATCTACTATGTAGTAAAATACGCTATTATAATAATGTCTAAAGTAAAGTAAACTTATTTAAAAATAGCGTTAAGGCTTTACATTTTCCACCTTAACACATTTTTAGGTATGCCAATAGTCTATACAGTACCGTAATACCCCGTAAACTGGAGCTACCAGATGATACTCCATAGGTACGACACAAATCAAACTCGTAGTAAAGCACGCTATAGTAGGTGACACGGCACAACTAGGCAATGCCAGGGTAGATATACCAATTACGCATCCGGACTGTTGGTAATGCAAAGCTGCAGCAATCGCCCAACTCGAGCCACACTCCCGAATCAAGGGGTGTACCCAATCAATCACAAAGTAATAGAATGGTATACGATGAAATGTGTCCGATAAGAGGAGCTACCTCATTAGCCGGAATCGCTCCTATTTTAGCCACCTTACGCTAACTCACGGGAGTTAGGTCCACGTAAATACCTTAGGATCGTCGCCACCATCCTACTTCATTCTGGAATCTCCACTGCGTACACAGTTGTTAAAGTGGTTTTGGTTATCGATAGAGAGTATGTCCATATCCGATCCCGGTCTCTTTAACAACCAATCGTTATTATAACCCGTGGTTATAAATTTCAAAATGGTTTATATTTCAAATCAAAACATATTCATTTTAAACCATTTAAACTCGATGTCAATATCTTTCAAAAATAATATTTATTTCCAAAGTGGTAGCAATTCTAAGTTCATTCATTCAATTATAATAATTTCAAAAACATTGTATTTTAGCATTCGTAGCACTTTGAAAATGTGACAATACATATATTAGCATTTCGAAAATATCATCTTTCAGAAAAAGCAGCTCTCAGAAAACGTTACTGTAGATATAGTAGTATTTCAAATTATTGTCTTTTCAGAAACAGCAGCACTTAGAAAACGTTACTGCAGATATAGTAGTATTTGGAAAAACAGTACATCTTTAGAAATGGTAACACTTGTAAAACACTACCTTAAAACCACAGCATTTCAGAAATGTTGCCAATACAAATCTGAGATTTATTATAGCATTTCAGAAACATTATAATTTCAGTTTTTCACCATTTTTAACTTATAAAACATATCTCACTTTTCAGAAATATTTATTTGGATATCATTTCACTTATGATTTTATAAAATAAAATTTTATAAATAAAATATCTAGTTAAACCATAATTCATTTATTAAGTCAAAAATACACTTAAATTGCTTAACTTTTAATTTAACAATAACTTGATACTTTATTTACTTTTAAAAATATCCATTTCATAAATAAAATGTTTTATTACTAAGTTAAGCCTAAAATTCCATTTTTTAAAATCAAATTTTCAATTATTAAGTCAAATCACATTTTAAACTTTACATTTTTAATCATTTATTAACTCATACAATTTTAACTTATAGAAAATCACTATAAAAATTATTTAAATCATTTAAATCCAATTTAAGTTAAAATCTCATATATTTTAAATTACAAATACTTAAAATTCTCAGAAAATCTTTATATTTAAAATTAACCACGGGTCTGTATAATATTTTCTAACCTAGGTCAAGTGAATACGGATATATATCATTTCAATCCGAAATAAAAATCCCAGGTTTGATCATTTCAAACCCGCAATCCCAAGTCAAATAAAAATCACTCGAGCCTATCATTTCAGCTCATAATGACTTTTCCCTATTCTAAAGTCCGTTCGGGTATGTATCATTTCAACCCATAGTGAGGGAACTTGCAGTGTGAGAAACAAAAAGATAAATTAAACAGTAAAGCATAGCATGTCATATCAGGTGATTAAACAGGTATATAATTAGGTTATAACATCATATAATATCACATCACTGGCATGTATGAAATTACTATCAGCATGGCATATCACTACTACAATTCACATGACTTTGTTTCACAATTTTATAAGTACGAAGTCGAGAGTGATAACTCACCTTCTTAAAGCTAGAGATGACAATTCAAGACACATAATCAAACTCCGAAAAAGCACGACAAAGCACGAATAAGATTAGAGGAGAAGTAGCACTCAAATCCAAATCTTGTAAACCAATAAAATACAACCATATATAAGATAAAGATTCAACACAAAAGAATATAAATTAAACAATGTAAAATATGAACAAAAGTGGAACAAAGTGGCTTAATCAAAATAAGTGGGCTCGGCCAACATGGTTTAAAGGTACATATGCTCGGCCATGGTCAAGGAAAAGGCACGGCTATGGTATGTGAAGGGATGGCTTACCAAAAGTCAAATGGAAGGCAAAGAGGCAAGGGAAAATAAAGGGTCAAGTGGCTCAATGGTTCGGCCTATGGCAACATGACTCGGCCTATGGTTCATGGTGTGCTAAGGAATGGATCAAGTGGTGCTATGGGTCAAGTAAGATGGCTACAAGGTTCGGCCATGGGTAGATGAAGGGGTAGCAATGCAAAATGGCTAAGGGAATGCTATAGGTCAAGCAATTGAAAGGTCATGCACACCTTTGGGTTCGACCATAGGCTACAATGGTTTGGCCCTAGGTGCTATGGGTCAAGGCACAACTGAAATGAAGACTTTGGCAAGGGGTAGTCATGGCCAAAGGGATGGAAGGTGGTGAACAAGGGGTGGCCGAGGCTAGTAAAAAGGAAGGTGGTGTTTAGAGAAGTTCGGCTATGGTTTGTGGCATGCTTTGGTGGTGGTTCATATCATGGAAGGTCACGACAATAGGTTGAAGTGGTGGAGGCCGAGCAAATGATGGTGGAAAGGAGGAAATGAGGTCGGTCTAGAGAGCATGGTGATGGTGGCTGAACTTTCTTGCAACAAAAAGAAAAAGAAAGGAGAAAAAGAAAAGGGAAAGAAGCCATGAAAACTTACTTTAATTTGTTTGTTAGGAAATGAAAAATGAAAAGAGAGATGGGAATGCAAAGTGATATGTACGGCTAGAGGATGGAAACACACGGCTAAGAAAAGGAAAAGGAAGAGGCACCAATTCACATTAAAGAAAAGAAAACTTAAGTCTCTTGGAATTTCCAAGCCCAAAACAAGAACAAACTCAAACTCAAACAATTCAAACAAAGCCCAAACCAAAGTGAAATAGAAAATAAACATAGAAAATATAGACAATAAAATACTGAAAATAATTGCGTGTAAAACGCTAAATTTTATCAGATTTAAAAAGTATAAAACAGAATTTAACAAAACGAAAAGCAGAACGAATATCAGAATCAAATACTGTTTCAAAGAAAAAGATTAGAAATTTAAAATTCAAATAAAAAAATTTCAACGGAAAGTCAAAGTTTGACTAAAGTTGACAAAAATATAAATTTTTCAGAAAATCATTATTTTATTATATTTGGAAAATAAATTATAACCAAAAATCCAAAAATACATTCGAAAATTCGAAAATTTCAATTTTTAAATGTTTTGAAATCAAAGTTTCAAATAAATTCAATTAAAATATTTGTTAAAGTTTATGGGTTGTTACAAGAACCGTATGATGTTACTTGGTTGAAAACGGATAAATCTGGAGCATACAAAGAAACCAAAACCCTAGTTGCGATACAAGAAGCGGTTGACCTTTTCATTTCAAATGGTCGATCCCTATGAGTCGACCTTTGGAGGTTAAGGGGTCGACCTCTTCCTCATATTTTGGGAAGGTTATCTAATTTTTGAGCTTGTTTATTTAATTCCCTAATTATCTTAACGTTAATTGTTAACTTTAACGTTTAATTAACCCCCAAGTCTAATCATAATTAATTTCAAAATTGAGAATTAATTATTTTATTTGAATTTGAATTCTATTTAAATTATTTTAAATCTGAAACTTCAAATACCCTAACTTCTTCGTTTGAGCTTTGTTCTTAGCATTTATATATGGAAATTGATCAGAATTTAGCTACAAATGCAATGGCATAACTTTCGTGGTCAAATTCCAACTTTGCAAAATTTTCATTTTTACACTTATCTTATTTTACTTAATTTATTCACCTATGGTTGATTTTACGAGGTGTTACATTCAAACTAGTTTGATTCGAGTTGAACCTGTGTCTGGTTAAGGGGATATTCCTTCTTTACTTATTAGATAAAATTATAAGTTACGAAGTGTGACACCTTAAAATTTAATATGAAATTAAGTTGTTAAAATAAGGTTAAAATGGAAATTTTGTAAATATCGGAATTTTACCACACGAGTTGCACCATTGCGTCTGTGGCAATTTTCTTATCAATTTCATATATAATATGTTGAAATCGGAGTTAAAATGAAAAATTATGGGCATTTGAAGTTTTAATTTAAAATTTGAATATAAAATTAAAAGTTTGAATTTTGAATTTCAAAATATTGGCTGACATTAAGTTTGAGAAGACATTTGAGTTAACATTAGTTAATGTAAGAATTAATTGAGTAAATAATGACTTAGAATGGGAAATAAATCCACCTAGAAAACATACGTACACAGAAGGGGACCGGTCGACCCTCGACCTATGACCGGTTGACAGCTAGCGGTCGACCAATAGGTCGAGGCGATTGACCAGTGGGGCATAATGGCAGCTTGGGTTTTAGCTATTTGATGGTCTGGATTTAGTTATTTTAAATCCAATGGTCGTGGTTCCTTCTTACCTCTACAAGTAAACCCCTATACCCCCACTTTTCTTCATAAATTTTTTGGAAACACTAGGGAAGCTCTATCAAAATCTCTCCCCATAAGGTTTTAGAAATAGTAAAATTTTCTGGTAAGTAATTCTAGTTTCTAATCTCTAATTTAAATTAATCCTTCTTCTCCCTATCATTGGATTCTGAAATCTAATCTATATATACAATCTATTTGTTATATTTTAATAAAGGGAAAGATCTAACAGAGAATTAAGAGCGTGATAAATCAAATCTCATCTTCTATTTCTTCTTCTTTAGATTCCAAAATCAGTTATGATTTTCAAGTAAGAGGTTTAGTTGTTTAATTCTTTTAATTTTTGGTTATATTTCTCTAATTCTAGACCTAATTTCTATATACAATTCACTTTGTTGTATTTTCCAAAAGAGGGAGATCTGAAAGGGAATTATGTGTTGTGGAATCAAATCCAATTAGGAAACAAATAATTCTCTATGAGTGGAAATATCAAGTTTTTCACATTTTTGTAATTGAATAATATTTATTTCGATTTGATGTATACCTTGGGAAATTTTGATAAACAAAAACATAACATCTAAAACTCTAAAAATTTCCCCAAGTAAATATCAATCTGGGTATATTTTGGAATTTTAATTGTTCTTTGTATTTGTATATTAGAATCTGATTAATTGTTAGAATAAGATAATCTATGGTAAATTTAACCTATTTTCCCTCATTTGAATTGAAGTATTAAAGGGTTCAAAATAGAATAAATTAGAAATGGTGTGTAAATTATGAATTAAATTATTTGTAGTTTGCACCGCATATTCCTACCACTTAAATAAACAAGGAATTCCTTTATCACTTTAAAATGTTATATACGAAGGTTGAATTGGACATAGGCGATCTAATTTGTGAAGATATATTCTTTAAAATAGAAAAGGATTCTAATGTATTAATATGGAACAAATTGTAGGTATTCCATGTTTGTACAAATCTATTTTATTTGGCTGTAGGTAGTAGCAGTTCTAATTGGAATTGTAGATTTGTGTGAGATTGATATTCAAAATAACTTCAAAGCGAATCATTATCGAATGTTGTAACATAATGAGTAGACCCTAAATTGCGCACATATATATATATACATATATATATATATATATATATAACGTATTGATTATAGCAGATTGAACGTGAGATGTAACGACCCGTAAAATTTTATTAGTTTAATAATATATTTAACTGAAATTTTGTGAAATTTTAAATAATTGAATTTTGAATTTTAAATTTGATATTTGGAATGCGTCTAGTTAAACATAGCAACTGGTAAATTTTCACCTGATAACTTGGAAGTTCATTTTCCTGTGTAATTTAATTTTAAATTTAATCAGTTAAAATTGATGGTAATAAAATGTTTTCCAAACCTGAATATTTTTCTATAAAAAATTTGTAAATCATCTTCTGAGTGAGACGTCATATTGCGTTTCGTCAAATTTGGACTGCTATTGCTTCGTTTATCTTATTTCTGGCAAATTAGCAGCATTTTTGGTACCGATTATCGACTTTTGATCGGATGATTGTACCACTAATATTTGTATACCATTTTGATCACCTTGTCGTGCTGATCTCTACGGTATATTTAATTTTTGTGTTTTGAAAACCGATACACAGCGGAATCCGTGAATCTAGTAACCGTATCGGTACCCACTTTCAACCTTTTGGATTTGAACTTATTTTGTATTTAGCTTATTTATTTTAAATGGGCTAGAATGGTAATGGTCACTTGAATTGATGTTAGGAATTGAAAAGCCATCGGTTGAGCAATGCATGTTCATTTTCTTTTGACCGATCATTTTTTTTGCGTCAAAACATTTACCGATTGCCTGACCTTTATTCTTCTCATTCTTCATTTCTTCTGCCTCCTCACTTTCATTCTTCTTCCACCTTTCACAGTTCTCCCCACCAAACACGTGGCCTCCCTCTCTCCTCCATTTTGCCATGACCATTTCTTCCTCCTCCGTGTGAACTGCCGCCAACGAGCACCTTCGCCTTTCTTTTTCACGGCCTACACTAGCTCAGCCATGAGTTATCGAGGCCACCTCCCCACATAACCGCATCTTCCCTGTTATATATAGGTAAATATACATTATAAATTTTACACTGTTTCTATATTACAAAGCATATAAAGTTTGGCAATTATATATATCCTATCATATACTTAGGCTAGTTATATATATTAGTATGTATTATTTATAAGCTTTGTTGTAGTTTTCTTTTAAATAGTATATTTGGTCATAGTTTCTATATTTGGATACAAAAGTTTTAAAATATAAGTTTGTTTTATATATAAAGGTTATATATATATATAAGTTCTGTAAAGTTATTTTATTTTGGTTTTGGGACAGAAGGTATATATAGATATGTTAAAACAGTCTGGGTATGTTTTTTCCTGTCGTCCATTATTGTTTACAGTTTATATACATATCCAAGTGTATCCATTTTGTTATACATATTCATTTAAAATAATATATATATGTATGTTTGCATGTTAGTTATATATATATATTAGTTTATATATAATAAGTATATATATGAGATTTTGAAGTGTGGCTTTCCAGTCAGTGTGCGTACAAAGCACAAGTTCATATATTTTATATATATATAGTTGTTGCAGTATTATATATTACATTTTATATATGTATAGCTTATATAATATAATATAGATATTTATATATATCTCGTATACTGTTAGTTGTTGTGTATAACTTAGTAAATTATGCTGGAAATCTATATTATAGTTTGTATAAGTTGTTATAATATTCTGCTACATACATAATAATAGTTTACATATATAAAAAAATGAGTTTGGGGTTTCAAATTTTATTGATTCTAGGGAAGAATATATATATATATATATTCTTTTTAAAGTATGTTTTGTATACACGTGTTTACAAATTTTAAAGTATAATAATATGTAAACCTATATATATAGTTGTTGGAGCTTTTAATTCTACTTTGAATACTAAAGTGTGTGTGTGTGTGTATATATATGGTCTGCATTTGTTATTTAAGAAACCTGTTCTTGGTTATACACGGCTATAGTTTAAATATTGTTTAAGAAAAATGTATTGTTCAAAGATATATATAAATCTATGTTCAGACCTGTTAAATAGACTAGTTTATATATATATACTTATGTCTGTTAGCCTGTTGTATATATACATTAGCTTGTAAATATATATTTTGTTTTAATATGTATGTAAGTGGTATAGTGTAAAGGTCATATTAATGCATATATATTTAGCTTACATGAGGAGTCTGGCAGTTTTATAATAAGCCTATATATATCAGTTATATAAACTATTAAGTTTTAATGTATGATTCAAATTTTATTTTATATATATATATATATATGTTGGACTTTAATGTATGAAATTTATTTAAAAACAATGATTTTTGAAAACCATATATATATATATATATATAAATTAATATATATTTGAATTGAGGATATGATTCTTTATATAGAGATATATAGTTATATATAGGTTAACTTATACTATTTATCATCATCGATCCAGTCTGATTTGGAATCTTAGGTTTCTTCAATGGACCGGTAAGAGCTTTGGATGGCTAGGTTCGGGGTCCAGCTTTCTTTTTTCTCTGGTTCTGTGGTGGTGTTAGTGTGGTTGTTCGGCTGCTTTGGTTGGATTTTGTTCTCTTTTCTCTTCGACTGGATCTGCGATGGTGGCGTCTTTGGTGGTCTGGTTTAGACCATTGCTGCTCTGATACTTCTGTGAGACCATTCTGGGCTCGTTTGGACTGGCTCCATTTCTCCTTCGCCGCTTGCTCCTTTCCCAGGAGTATGCTTTCCCTGGTTTTGCTGGCTTTGCTTCAACTAGGTTTGATTCCTATGTGGTATGGCTTGGTGGTCTGGCCTTTACCTTCGGGTTAAGGCGGGTTGGTGGCTTTTGGTGGTTTTTTTCCCCTTCTCTGTCGCTGTCAACGGGTGGTATTGTTTCTTCCTGTTGTGGCCTTTATTTTCTGTATTTTCGTGTTTCTTCTTTCCCGATGTTGTTCTGTGCTATTTGTGAGCCCCCGGAGAAAGGCTATTTTTCTCCATTTTGGTTATATATTCTCTCTTTGCTGGAAAAAAAAATCCACTCTGATTTGATTTCGTCAATTCTTTACCCATCAGCTTGTCCGTTGAATCCGTATCCATCTAGCTTTTGATTTGGAATTCATGCTTGGATTTGTAACTCATTTCAGTCTCGTTCATCTCTAGCCTCGAAAGGTGAGCAATCACTCACGATTAACGTTCTTATAATTATTAAATTTTATTTCAATTGAAACGACAATTGAAATATGCTTCTGTTAGTTATTTACATATATATTTATGCCATTATCTGTATTTGTTCACCTGTGACATCTGACACCATTATTTGTTATTTATTGATGATATATGCCTATTATATTATTGTCATATTTGTTATCACTCTGCAAGTTCCCTGTTAGTATAGAATTCACTATGGGTTGAAATGATACATACCTGAACGACCTATAGAATAGAAGAAAATCGTTATGGGTTGAAATGATAAACCCAAGCGATTTTCAATTTGAATTGAATTTGGGATTGCGGGTTGAAATGATATATACCTGTATATGTTTAAATTACGGATTGAAATGATAAATATCTGTATCACTTGACCATAGGGTAGAAAATTATATACAGACACCGTTGGTCTATATATAAATATTTTGAAAATGATTTCTATGGTTTTGAAAAGAAATATATAGTTTTAATAAATATTGATTTTAAAGATTTATTATAGTTGATTTAATAAAGTTGATATATAATATGTTTATGTATTTATTTAATATATATATATATTTACAAATATAGAGTTTATAATGATTCAGGTTGGAAAGATAAATTTGAAATTGATTTGAAATTATATTTATTTAAGAATTTTACTTAAATAAGTTTGATTTGAAATTTATTAAAATTTAAATTTTAAAGATATGATTTTATAACTTGGATTTGATTAAAAATGACTTAAATGAATATTTCAAATTTATATAAATTTAAATGAGATATTTTGTTTATTTAAATTTGTAAATTGAATTTGTATTTAGATGTTATTGAAATGATTAAGTAAATATTTTAAAAGTAAATAATAGTAAAGTGAATTTGATATATATATATATATGAAATTATCGAATTTAGTTTTGAAATGTGGAATATTTAAAGCTTTGAAATATATTGAAATTGAAAATGGCTTATTTTATGGTTCAACTATGTATTTGAAATCGATAATTTGAAATGGTTTATTGAGAAACTGAATTGAGTTGAAATTTATGAATTGAGATTGAATTAAGTTGAATTTGGAAGTCGAGTTAATTTGAATCGATTTGTGAAATTTGAGGAAGCTATTTTATTATATAAAGTAATTTAAATTATATTTAAAACTATTTTATATTTTACTTTATAAACTATTTTAATATAGATCATTTTAATATAAACTATTTTAATATAAACTATTTCAATATACTAATTATTTTATTATAAACTATTTTAACTTATAACTATTTTATGAAAACTATTTTATTTTATAAACTGTTTTATTATATATATATATACTATTATTAATATCTAAAGTGTTATAATTTTAAAGTGTTATGATTTCCAAAGTGTTATAATTTTAAGTGTTTTGGTTTTGAAAGTGTTATAACTTTGGAAGTACTATGATTTTGGAAGTGAATATATTTGAAATGGAAATGATATCGTATTTATTTGGTTTTTGAAATGGAAATGATATTCTGGTTTTGAAGTATAAACTATTTTGAAATGACTGCGGTGTTATAATAACGATTGGTTGTTAAAGAGACCGGGATCGGATATTGTCATACTCTCTGCCAATACCGAAAACCACTTTATCAACTGTGTACGCGGTGGAGATTCCAGAATGAAGTAGGATGGTAGCGACGTTCTTGAGGTGTATACGTGGACTCAACTCCCGTGAGTTGGCATAAGGTGGCTAAAACAGGAGCGATTCTCGGGCCAATGAGGTAGCTCCTCTGATCGGACACACTCCTTCGATACCATTCTATTACTTTGTGATTGATTGGGTGCACCCCTCGGATTTTTGGGAGTGTGGCTCGAGGTGGGCGGTAGTGGCTGCTATGCGTTACCACCAGCCCTAATGCGTAATTGGTATATCTACCCTGGCATTGCCTTGTTGTGCCATGTCACCTACCCTAGCGAGCCTTATACGAGTTTGTTTTGTACCATACCTATGGAGTGCCCTCTGATAAGCCCAGTTTACGGGAAGTTACGGTACTGTATAGACTATGGGAATATATAAAAATGTGTTAAGGGGTATATGGGTAATGCCTTAACGCTATTTTAATAGTTTACTTTACTATAGACATTATTATAATAGCGTATATTACTACATAGTAGATAGTTCCACGGATCCTCAGAGGATGGTTATCCCAAACATCCTTTGAGTTACTTGTATTTCAGTTGATATTTCACTTGAGTTGGATTTATTGATATAAGAATCTTAATCCTGACTCGAGTGTTTTGTGTTTTGCTTTACGCTCGGGTTAGACTGAGTGGCTCGGTGTTCGAGACTCACCTTTGGAGTTAGAGCTTCGCTTGGAGATCCAGCTATATCTATTCAGCTTTCGGTGATTCAGTTGACTCCAGAGATATATTCTGATCTTGTATTTGATTATTGTATTGAGACATCTTTGTATTCGAGACTTCTGTTGTATCTTGTTTAACTCTGTTATACATATATAGTAGCTTCATGAACTACTATTCTTTTATTTCCGCTGCTTATTGTTATATTACTCTGTGTCTGTGATTTTGTGATTATTTTATTTACTATATATGTTGAGTTTTGCCAAATATAAATTAACAATTTGATATTTTGAACAATTCAATTTTCGACATATGTGGATGCGGATGGTTGAAAATTTCAGGATGTTACATGAGACGACCCGCACCCGACGCCCTCTGAATTCGACAATAAACCACACATGTCCGAACCAATGTGCACCGATTGCAGATAATCATGAGAAAAAGAGAGGGTGAGAAGAAAGAGAGAAGAAAGAAGAAGAGAAGAGAAGAAAAAGAGAGAAGCAGAACCAAAACAATACAGAATCTCACATCACAGCGGAATAACATATAGTATAGATCAATAATCTTTAGAAAGAGAAACTGTAATATACATAAATCAATATCAGAGTACATAATAAATAATCATCAGCTTGGAAAGTTATAATAACCTGTCCTCACAAATGCTGACAATTTACTACAATAACAATGCAAAACAATGTAGCGGAATAATAAATAGATACGTGTATACGACATGAAGATTTCCAGCTCGCATGTTGAAGCTCCAAAAGCACCAAATCTGAACCTGTAAATATACTCGGTCTGACCTGAGCATTGAAAGAGAAGAACGCCCGGATCAGTCTGGTAAACCAGCATGATAAAACACACTCAACTGAATTTATAAAGTTATCAAAAACTTTTCCTTTATCAAAACAAAAGGTATCCCGTAAGACCGAGTCGCAAATAAATACCGATAAGGTTTTTACCTTACGATAACCAAAACATCTCATATCAAATTCTCATTATATTATAATAGTGTCTATTGCACACAAATAATATTAAAATAGCTGAAATTGTTAGATTATTAAATTCCAGCATACACCTTGTAATACAAGGCTTTCTACAATAGAAAATGGCAGGCACGTATTGGATTTTGGATTTCCATACAAATGACTAGGTAAATGGACTACCTTTCCGAACCAACACAGTACACCTCTAGAGGGATTTACCTAGGGGGCAGATACTGACCGCCTAAACCAACACAAGACCGGCCTATCCATGCCTGGATAGTACCGAATATGTCATCACTTCGGTCATTACCGACCTTTATTCGTGGCTACGAGCATACACAACAATAATCAGATACATGACGTCATAGCATGTAAAGATATATCTAGAAGAGTGATGACATCACCTAATGGGAGCGACCCATTTTAGCCTTGTTGCTTCTATCCCCGTTTCAGTCATTTTTTGGGGAGTAAGGCCAAAAAGGTATCGATTACCTTTCATATATCACATCATCTTTGAATGCCACATTTGCCATTTCCGTTGACTACTAATTGCCTTTCACAAAAATACGACCCTTGAGCTCATACGTTTCAAGGAAGGGTGTTAAGCTAAGAGAAGTTGCCTTCTCCGCCACCAAACAGATGTACGTTTGTAAAAACCAATGTACGTAATCATTAGAAATGCAATGTCAGACACTCGTCCATACAAGTTGTCCAGGAACAGGAAAAATGAAGGTACTTTCCTACCACATCCTGTTGGGAAATCCCTAGGATTAGTAGCGGATAGTCCTTGCATTGGATATTTCATAACGAGAGACTACTACTACTACTATATGTATATTGGGATTTTAACCCCAAATGATCAACAAGCAGTCCTTCACTACGAAAATCCTAAACATTAATATCATCGACCAACCTACACAATCGTCGTATATATGATGGTCCAAAGTGGTTTTCAGCCTGATCCCGATCTCTTCGCACCAACAACGCAAAAGCATTTCTCAACTTCACATAGAAAATAAGTCTCATAGACTTATCACGTCTCCAACTTTCAACTTGCAATCCTTCGGCCAAGAAGGAAGCTCGATAGATTGGAGCAATCACTCCGCGCTATACGAATCAACATGCTCAACACCAACGATAATCAAGCCTACACAGTTAGTTACGTACTAAGTGTACGACTAATTAGTTTGCCCATCAAGTTGAGGAACTAAAATGGCCAAATTTGATAGTCGGTTATTTAACTATCAAAGCAACAAACAAAATCTAGCACTTGAGTAATCACTGGGCCTGATTTCATTAATCGTTTCTAATTCAAAACACTTCCCAATTATTCACTTCAAAATATCTTTAAAAAGATAATATTCAAAACCATTTCACTTACTGGATATTTGAAAAACATTTCCTTATACTTATTTTAAAAATAAGTAAATTCACAACTTATTTTATTCTCAAACCATTTAAACTCCATTTTATAATATCACATTCCAAAATATCCATTTTATTTAAAGGATTATTCACTGTCCAAAATCATGAATAATTCTCTTAATAAATCCATTACTTCTACCCATTTAGTTTAAAGGATTATTCACTGTCCAAAATCGTGAATATAATTCCTTTGCCAAATTCATTACGTCTAAATATTTAATTTAAAGGATTATTCACTATCCAAAATCATGAATATGATTCCTTTAATAAACTTTCATATTTAACTTATCAAATTAAATTGATTTCTCATTTATAAAATAGTGTTTATAATTCACATCTATATTTTATAAACTTCTATATACAAAATTCCTTTACTAACAAATTCCATTTATATCTCATTTATGAGTCAAAATCCAATTATAAGTTAATTTACTTATAAATCTCTCATTTACAAATTCATTCTTTTCAAATCTTATTACTTATAAAATACATTATAAATTCCTTTTTCTAAATTTCAATTGCAAATCAATATATAAATTTGATTACAATCCCATTTCTAATGTTTATAAAACACCATTTTATAATTCCATAACTTTAATTTATAAAATATCAATTTTATAAATCTTATATATAAACCATTTATAATAAGTTCAAAATTCCCAATTTAACCTATTTTACAAAATAGTTATCTCCATATTTCAAAAATCATATTTTGATTATATTTCACAAGAGCCATAATTTTTATAACAAAAAAATTATAACTTTTATTTAATTAAAGTAAATCCATTCCCTTAACAATTCAAAATCATATATTTTCAAAATCACTTTGAAACCCTTATTAAATTGAAATCATCAATTTAATATTTTTAAAATTCCAAAATATGGCCCAATGCTGCAAAAGCACTAAATAAAGGCATTCACATAAATCATATCCATCATGACATCAAAACATCGTATATCACATGATAACATCATATATCACAATATCTGTAAATAAAATCAACAACGGTGAGGAATCCAATTAGATCCCTCCAACCTTTCACGTGCAATAAATATACATATTAGAAATTATGTACAGTGTATGCTTCGAGGCAGACGCGCGTAAAAAGGGTCATCCGCTCATACACGCGAACGTATAGGGTCTCATCCGCTAAAATATGCGGGAATATATCCAAACCAATCAATATATATATATATATATGTATATATATATATATATAATATGTCATATACCACCCAAACAATCATCAATCATCATAAATAAAATTTATTATCACTTATATAAAAATATAAGCGAGTCAGAAAGAGTGAGTTGTACTCACTTTGGTTCCAATAGTCGTCGCAGCGTTTTATTCTAAATAAAATTAAACAGGCGTTTAATTTACCCAAAGTTTTCACTAGCTCCAATCAACTCCAAACCAGCTCTAAAATATAGTGCTCGTCAATACGAACCCAACGCCTTTTGTTTCGTGCGAAACAGACCTCGTACGAAGAAGTTATTGTAATTATAAGATTACACGAATTTATAATATAATTTATTTACTCTTTTTCCTTTTTTTTAATTTTAACCTTTAGTAAAATCAGGGACGTACATTTTTGGAGACAAGATCTTGGCTGCATGTATCATCTTCTCCCCAGGCATCACGAACGCAAATGAACCCAAAGCCGCCGATTTCCCATTGAATTATGCTCCACCAACGATCATCGAAACCCCATCTCTCCACCACCAAACGATAGCTCATGCTTGCCTGCACTCACGCCCCCAGTCCCATGAAGCTTGGCCTCTCCATTGCGTGGAAAAACATGTGCAGACAACGAGCAAAAAGCGGCGATTTCTGGCTTCATTCGACGACTATAACGAAAATCGACCGTAGGATGTATATATCTCTCCAAGCTCTTCAACTTTGTAGTTGGAAGATTTTCGAATTGATTGATGGATTTGGAGAAAATAGAGGAAAAAGATTCGTGCATTTCTGGCCGTAGAAATTGAAAGTGGCGGCTGTAATCCTAGGGTTAGGTTTTGTTAGCAAATGGAAAAAGTGATGGCCTTTTATATAAAATTTTCGTGCACTATTCATTCGAAAATTTTCCAAACTCGAATGGATGCATGCCGCCTGGCATTTATAATGTTTTATCCCTATCACGAACACAATGGAATATATATCGGAGGCCAATTCCATCGTATTTGGAATATAGGTTTTCGAATCCAATTATTTTAATTAAAAATTACTTAAATAAATTTCTATGCGTTTTAGCTTTCCATGACCAAACGTTAAGTCCGATCGACACGAAATTTGAAATCCTACAATAATATAATATATGGATCCAATGAAATTAGTTTCGTCGAAATCCGAGACAATGTGAAAAATGAGTATTTTTACATGTTAATTAAATATTAAAATATCCAATTTCTATAAATTAACTTTTTATTCAATTTTAAAAGTTCACTAATTGTAACGACCCGCCATTTTGGACCGTTCAAGTCGACAAATCAAACACATGTCCAACTCAAACCGTTCAAAAAGGCAGATGGTTATTGGGGTTAAATAAGAAAAGGAAAGAAAGAACAGAAACAAACTCAGAATCTCGCAGCGGAAGGAACAAGATATAATAATAAAATAACAGTTCATGAAGCTGTTAAATAAATAAATTTGATTATTATTATACATCATAAATCAGAGTTACATACATATCAGGGATAATACAACAATGCATCGGAAAAATAATACAGTACCAGAATACAAATGATGTAATACCAAACTTCGTCTTCGTCCTCCAAAATAGGTCTTCAACCTTATCTGAAATGCTCAGGCTGACCCGAGCGTAATGAAAAGACAAAACACTCGAGTCAGGACTAAAATATCTCATGTAAGTTAAATCGAAAAAGTAAATATGAGTGTGATGGCGTCGGAGATGTTTACAGGTTTTAGACACCTCCTATCCAGTGTTTAACGTGCGTGCATTAACTTAAGAGATGTTCGGGATTTCCATCTCCTAAGGATCCGTTAAACTATCTACTATATAATAGAATACGCTATATACAATAATGTCTATCATAAAATAAAATATCAAACTAGCGTTAAGCCATGGCCCATTCCACCCTTAACACATTTTTATTCCCAATAGCATATACAAGACCGTAGTTTCCCCAAGACCAGAAGTCACCAGAGGGCAATCCATATACTAAAGGTACAAACCAAAATCGTAGTGGTCGCGAATAGGATAATCAGTATGACAAGGTACATGAGGCAATACCAACTAGGATACTAGTAGTTGCGTGATCCGGACTGATGTTGGGCATAGCAGCTACTACCCCAACACCGCGAAACAACACTCCCATAATCGAGGGGTGCACCCAAATCGAATCACAAAAGTAATAGACATGGTAACGAAGAAGTGTGTCCGTTAGAGGTGGCGAACCTCAATGGCCCGGCACGGCTCCTGTTTTAGTCATGTCAGGGGTCATCCAAAAATCGTTCTCTTTCTTCAAATCAACACGTTCACCAAAACCATCCACTTCGTTCTGGGTCAACACTCCACGTATACTAGTTATTAAAGTGGTTTTCGGTATCGACAGAGAGTATGTCCATATCCGATCCCGGTCTCTTTAATAACTACGTATTATTACACCGATGGCTCTTTTACATTTTCAAAATCAATTCATAATTGATTATCAAAAATATCATATTCGCTTCAAAATAAAAGCCTTTTCAAAATCATCATATCTACTCAAAGTATACGATTTCATTTCAAAATCATTTCACCTCAATATCTCATTTCGATTTCAAAATCATTTCGAATTTCAATTTAGGTTGCAACTTCATTTACCCCAATTCGTATTTAAATTCGAGATTTAAATATAAACAATTCACCTTATTGACTAGCTTGAAAATTTTAGAAAATAGTTTAAGTAGTTTAGAAGTAGTTTAAATAATTAAAATAGTTAAAATAGTTTAATAGAAAATATTTAAATAGTTAAAAATAGTTTAATAGAAAATATTTAAATAGTTTAATCGAAAATAATTTGAATATAAAAATGGTTTATATAGTAAAACAGTTTGAAAAGCAAAATAATTTCAATATTTAAAGAATATAGATTTTAAATCATTCATACTAAAATATTCATTAAAAACAATTCCAAAGTCAAACCGGTCAACTTCCCAATTTCCTACCCAAATCCATTCCAATTTCCATTTCGATTTAATCGATTCAATTCCGATTTCAACTCGAATGAATTTTGATTCCATATAAATTTCGATCCCAATAAACAAATCCCGTTCACTTTCAATTTCCAATTTCAAATCAATTTCCGATTCCAAATTAATTTCAATTCCAATCCCAATTCCAAATGAATTTAAATTTAAATTCCAAATTAATTTAAATTCCAATTTCAAATTAATTTCCAATTTCAATTCCAAATCCAATTTCAAAATATCGATTTAAACATTAAATCAAATTTACTTTCAATACCAAATTTTTGAATCCAAATTTCAATTCTAAACTCAAACCTGAAATATCATTTCATATAAATTTTCTTAGAAATATTCAAAGTTCGAATAAAAGTCCAATCTTTAAAACAAATCAACTTCCGAAAATTTATGCCGTATTTCAATTTTTAATTAAAAACTAAACTTCGATTAATTAAACAATTTCGTTTATCAAGTTTATATTCCAACATTTCAAGCTCCAATTCAAAATAATTCAATTTCCATAATTTGGATTTTTTTCTTAAAATCAATTCATTTAAATAATTTCAAAACAACTTTTAAAATCAATTAATTTAGCCAACCCGGTGTCCGTATATAATTTTCTATCCTATGGCCAAGTGATTATTTATTTCAGTTAAATGTTAGGGATGAATATATATCACTTAAACCAATCACAGTGTCATGTGCATGTATAACATGATATATATAAGCAAATAAACATCCAAACATTTAAATATCAACCAATAGCATCCATCGAAATAAATCATCCAATAGTCAATCAATTCACGGCAATTTCATAGTTATCAATATCAGGAAATTTGATTTCAATTAAATCTTAATTTCAATTTACTGTCAATTTAAATTTTCAACGGTGAATTCACACGACAATCTATATGACAATTAAATTTTTATCAAACAACGACAAATAAATTCATATCACTTCATAATGTCAAATTTAAATACCATAAAGATATTTAGTACGTTGTGAGCGTTATAAAACACTCACCTTGATTTTCTGTTCTGTTCCAGCTTTTATTTCGAATAAAATTAAACGCGCGTTTAATTCTACCCGAATTTTCACTTACTCCAATCAAATCCAATCCAATTTCATCGCGTAGTGCTCGGCAATACGATTCCAGCGCGACTGGTTTCGTCGAATTCCAACCTCGTATGACCGAGATATAGCATTACAAAGTTACTCGATTTTAAATATAAATAATATATATTTTTATTATTCAAATCCTACCCTAATCAAATCCAGCCGTCTATTACATGATTGAGCAGATCGTGGCCGTGATTTGTGTCTTCTTCCCCAACGCGTAACTCACGTACGCGAATTACCCAACCGAGCCGGCCCTAGGGCTTTAACCCGCGACAACCACGTCGACAAACAACTCGATCAGATAGCGTCACCTTGTAGCTCTCACCTCCTTCGACGTGTGTGCCAAGTGCGGCAACATCCGGCGCCACCAATTGCGCGCATCACGAGGTCGAACGGCGTGACTTCCCTGGCCAGCTGCGCCTCCTACGGTGCTCCGATGATGATCACAGCCATATGGATCGAAAGAGCTCGTCACCCTCTACGATATTGCAGTTGAAGTTGAGGCTTGAAAATGTATGAATTTGGAGATATTTGAGGAAGAACGAGAACGTTTTCTGGCCATTGAACAAAAGAGTCGCGGCTGGCTTAGAGAATTAGGGTTTCACAAAGCAAACGCGTGTATATATTCGTGTATAACAAATTATTTAATATTATTTCAAATTTAACAAGATTTTCGAACGAACTCCAAATTATGCGTGCCGCCAGGCGTTCGTAAGGTTTACCTGCACATTCCGAACGCAATGGAATATGTTTCGGAGGCTAATTCGGTCATCCGTGCGAGTTACGGAGAAAAACGATCAGTTTTAAATTAAACCGATTTAAACCGATTTCGATGCGTTTTGGCTTGCCCCGGACAACCGGTAAATCCAATTGACACGAAATTCGAAACCATACAATAATATCACATTACGGATCCGATGAAACTAGTTTCGTCGAAATCCGAGACTTTTTGAAAAATGACTATTTTCTCTCGCCGAATTAATATTAAAAACAATTCGATGCGTTTCGAGCTGCCACGGTCAAACGATAACTCCGATTGCTACGAAAATTGAAATCCGACAATAACAAACTATTACAGATCCAATGGAACTAGTTTCGTTCAATTCTGAGACTGTTCGAAAAATGGCTATTTTTCAATCGATAATTAAATATTAAAATATTCAATTTTCACAAATTAACTTTAAATTCAATTTTAAAAGTTCTATAACATTACTATAACTCCAATATGATAAGATAAAATTTTACAAATCATTTTCAATCATATTCAACTCGATTTACAATTATTTCTGAAATTTAACTTATTAAATTATTGATTTAATTGTCTAATTAAATCCAATATTCGAAAAATAAATTATTCGACTGTTTAATTTCAATATAAAATTCTCAATTTAAATTATTAACTTTTAAATCAAATTTCAATTGTTCACAAATCCCATTTTTTATTTCACAGTAATTAACAATCTTCTACAATGCAGTTTTCCATTATAAATCCAATATAAAAGATTATATTCGATTCAGCGTTCGATTATATTGTAATTCAAATTCAAGTTTTTTTTATTCCAAATGAATTCTTTTATTCGATTTACACTTTCATTACTGAATCAACCATTTACTTATACATTATTATCAATAGTTTATAATTTATTTACTTTCATTTTCTTCAGCTATCATCTTATTTAAATTCACAGTAATATTAAATTACATTCATTTACGTTGATTTCGATATTATAACTTCAATATTAAATGTAACATTTTATTTATTTCGTTGTTCACAATCAAATTCAATTCAATTCAATTACCTGTTACATTCAAATTTAAATCTTTACTTACGTTCAATTACAAGTTAACATATTTATCGAATTACAGTTTCAGTTATTATCTGCTTTCAATCAACTGTAATATTAAGTTACATTTATTTATATTAGTTTCAATAACATAAACTTCCATTATTAAATCTACCATTTTATTTATTCTTTGTTTACAATCATAACCAATTTGGTTTACAATCAAATTCAATTCATTATTTACATTCACTACAAGTTAACATCCATATTTAAATTGCAAATAAGTTATTTCAGAATTCAATTTTGTGTTTTAACTTGTAATTCACATTTAACAACACAAAATTTTATTTCCTTCGGATTTTTATCCAAAATTTTCATTTTAATTCGTATTTTTAAAGTGTTAAAAATACGGGTCGTTACATTAATCATATTCTAACTCAAATAGGATTTAAAACAACTTTATAAATCATTTTTATTCTTATTAAATTCAAATTTCAATTATTTCTGGAATTTCGAATATTAAATTAACAATTTAATTATCCAAATAAATCACTATATTCAAAATATAATCTATTCAACTTATAAAATTTACTTTTCAATATTTAAATTCAATTAAATATTCCAAATTTAAACGACCAAAAATCTGGGTCGTTACAGAACGTGATAATTAGTATTGTTAGAATAGTTAAGTAATATTAATATATAGGAAGGGAGTTAGAGTAAATTAGGAAATTAATCCCTAATTAGGGGCGTAGAGGATACCTTATATGGCCTCGATTACTATTTGTGTTGGGTGATATATGTATATAGTGGATATACACATAAGTTATGACTAAGTTATTAAGATACAAGGTTAGTCGAAAGCTACATGGAATTCTGCCTAGTTTAAGCTGGCTACTGACGATGTGGCTTTGCAGACTAATGTGGGACATCACTTGTAACAAAATAACTCCAGTGGATGCGAGGTTAGTCCCAATTCTATTGGGTAAACCTGTCCATTTAATCCGGCTAATACCTATGAATAGTCGGACTAATGTGAGATGTCATAAGTAGGTTATGGATCATAAATTGCATTTTGGATATGATATTCTGGTTTGAGGTATTAAGTGACAATGGTGTGATCCTCCTCTTTCTTAGGTGAAGTATTAAGTGACTTGATAGGATTTATTATAGTGTTAGCGAGAAAGAACCATATATGGACCCACCTTTGGGTTAGGTCTTAAATGATGGGGATCTGCTTATTTTGTAGGTCTGAAATGATTAGAGTCTACCTAAGCCTTATTAAGAAGGTAGTAAGTGGTTTGGGTATTTCCTTGTACATCATATGCGCTAGTTACGTATGGTTATATAGTCAGACTAAAAGAGCCTTCGGGCTTACAGTTGACTTTGGTATAGTTCGACTGGAAGAGCCTTCGTGCTTACAGTTGACTTTTGTGTAGTCGAGCTGGAAGGGCCTTTGGGCCTACAGATGACTTTATACGAATGTTTTGACTTTATACTTAAGACATGTTTCTTATTTAAATAATACTGCCCGAGTACGATTATGGTAAAGCTTGAGATTTTCATTTCACCAAAAAAATTTGTTCTGACCCACTCCTCATTACCACATAGGTTAGAGATAGTAATGCTGATTTAGGAGATGAAGGCGGAGGTGAAGACTTGTGGCAGTTATCCATTTATTTGTGCTTTTTAAGTATTTTATGGTACCTAGTTCAAACAATTATGTCATCTTGAGATATTGTACTATGGAGGCTTTGTGTAAACATGTTCCAGTGTTTAACATATGTTTTTAAAATGGTTTTCTTTGTGAATCGGGTACTTGTTTCTGATATTATATTTTATCCATTCCATTACGAGATTCTGAAAGTATAGATAGATAGGTCTATATACTGTTTATTGTTTTTGACTTTATCAACCAAACAACTCGCCGTGAGATGGGTCTAAGGTTCGATGGGCTTTTATTTGTTCGAAATTAGGTCCGTTTTGAGGCAGGTTGTAACATTTGGTATTAGAGCATAGGTTACCTGATTAACGGGGATAGTTCTACATATGAGTGGCGTACTTGTTATTTTTAAAAGTATTTCTCAAAATCTACTATATATATATACACACAATTTGAATTTACTTTGTAGTTTCCAACCATAGGGGTAGCTGCGGCCATATTCCGATACACACAATTTGAATTTACTCTGTAGTTTCCAACCATAGAGGTAGCTGCAGCCATATTCCGAAAGGATGGGCGAGGCGACCATGGGTTGGAAAAATAAATAGCATAAGGAATGTGTGGCAAAGGTCATATTGTAAGGAACGTAAATGGAAAGATGGTAACTCTAAAATTAATAGGGCAATAAGTGTGCAATTAATAGAGAGTTACAATAATTTAATTAGGATATAAATAAAGAGATCGTTAAGGTAATTATGGGATTATAGGATTGGAAAGGTTGTAGCTCTAAAAATGTAATTGACAATGAGTGTGTATTAAGTGAGGAGTTACAAGAAATTAAATAGATTAATGAGACCACTATGGTAAAAATTGAATGAGTAAATAAATGTCTCTAGGAAACTTTCGTTAAGGTAATAACCATTTAATACGGACCAAGTGACATTTATATGAATAATAAATAAAAATGTTAGATATGTATTAAATATCACAAGGTAGTATAGTTGTAAACATTAAGAAGTAAGGGGTGAAAGAAGAAGAAAATGCAATGGAGAAAATAATCAATAAGAAGTTGTTTTGGAAAAGATTTTCTAAAATCTAACTCAACGTGAAGAATTGGATAAAGAGATTTTCTTTGGAAACTTCCTTGAATTGTTTTGAGTGGATTTTTCAAAAAGTTTTATTAAGAAATTGTTGTTTTGAAAAAGTAAGAAAAATTGGAAAATCATAACTTAAAAAGAAATTGTGGGGTCAAAAGTTTTATTAAAAGGTTTTTGGTTAAAAAAGGTTTTTTTTTCATTTTGGAAAGTCTTAGTTTAAAATTTTGTTAGGTTAAAAAAGTTTCCAATTTAAAGATTTTTAGATTAAATGATTTTTCTTTTTGAAATAAATGTAAAGTACAGCATAGGTTGGACTTGATGATTTTTCTATTTCATAAATTTGGAAATTCTTTAAATTCTTCTTTTTAAAATGGAAATGAAACTTGATTAAAAATGATGAAGAAACCATTTAAATAGGAAAAATATATCAAAAGGCAATAGTGGGAGATTTGGATAGGAATAGCATTAGGAACTTATAAAATAGGATTAGTAATCTAGTTAGAGATAATGTAGGAGAGAAATAATGAGAATGAGATAAGAAAATGTTGGGATAGGAGTTTACCTTGTCTACTCCACTTATTATTGCATAAAGTTGTAGAAGATGCATATGAATGTTTTGAATTAAAAGACTAACTTTTAAAGGAATAAAATTTTAATATAGAAAGTTTTTGAAAAAAGGAAAAAAAAATATTTTGTTTCTTTTTGGGACTAAGCAATTCTTTTTGAATTTTTGATGGTTTGATTTAGCAATGGAGTTTTTAAATGTTTTGGCTTAAAAACCCTACTTTAAAAAGTAAGTCTTTGAAGTAAAAATATTATAAAAGGAAAATTACTTTTCTAAACAATTTTTAGAACCTTTGAATTTGAAGTTAAGAATAAAACAGTAATGTTTTGAAAATTGTGAAAATTTGATTCAGATATTTTGTGAAAGGATTTATCCAATTATTTAATAAAAATGGAATAAAATAAAACATTGTGTTTAGATGTTTTAAGAAGTCAATTCCACCAAACTGTTTTTGGAAAGTTGGAATTTTTTTTGAAAAGTATGTTTAAAATTTTTTCTTTTAAGATGTGGAAATTATTTTGTAAGTTTTAATATCAAATGTCACATAATAACGTAATGTGGATTTCCAAGTTTATATTTTTTGGAGTAGATAAGGATCACTATCTAAGTAAGAAGGGTTAAAGGTGTTAGGATATTAATAAAATAAGAATAGTATGTACGATCTGATTTGGAAATTTTAAATCAATCCTAACCAATTGTTTGTAGAATGTTGGTAAGGTTATAAAGGTATTCCAAATCTATAATTGGATTGTATGTTAGGTTGCCCATGGAATGTGAACTCACATATTTTGACTTATTAGGAGCACGCTTTGTATAATTTTCGTAAATTACCTAATTCCTTAAATGCATAAAAGTGGGGCATTTGAATTAATAAGGGATATACCAAAAAAGGAAAGAGATGTGTAAGATATGGATATTCTTTTCCGTAGTGTACACTATCTATTTCAATAAAAGAAAATGAAATAATCTCTTGTAATTTCAAACAAAGCAAAAATATCACTTGTGGTTAATTTATGGAAGATTATAATGGTAATCCTTTTTGGAAGGATCGCTCTGATAAAATAAAATATGGAAAGGAATGTTATAGTTTAGAAATTAATAATTAGAAATAAGAAATATATAAATAGAATAATTTATAATAGTATTCGTATTAATTATAAGTAGCGTAGTAATATAGGACTAGGATTTATGGCCATGAATTACAAATTTACTGGCCAATAAAATTGTAATTAATAAAGGATGAAAAAGGAAATTAGATATTGATTAAGGGAATATAATATGTTATTTATGGAGGAATTGAATACTCATAATAAGTAGATTTTGAAACGTGTAATTGGATTTAAAGAGATTAAATAAGGATTGATTAGAGATTGTCAATTTTGACAATTGATGACCATTTATTATTAGCAATGGATAATTATTAAAACTAAGAAGGAAAATTAAGAAAAGTGGGTAATGGTGGAGGAATGTCCATCTTAAACTGGTAAGAAGCATTAGAACCCCAACACCTTTAACACCAGTTAATGATTAAGGGTAGCTTCTAGCAAAATTTTCTCTTAGCGTTTTTGGGTGGAAATCGCTAGTAGTCTCCATTAGGAAAAGTGTTTGATAAGGTATAAGGCATGTTCCTGTTTTATCATAGTGTTGATTTTAAGGATGGGATTAGACCACCAAATAAATATATATTAGGGAACATTGTAAATAAGGAAATTTCATAAGAACATTTAACTAGCGATGAACCGAAGATAGGACTAGAAGTTAATCAGAAATTTAGGTTAGAATGCTTCAAACCCAAGACTTACGGAGTGTCACCATTCACTCCGAATGTGATAAGGTGTGTAGAGATATGAAGAGAATTTTCTAATTGGACAAGGATGAAAAAAGAGCCACTGAATTTGTTCTAGAATTTTGACATGCCAAAAGGATTAAAGCTAAGCAAGGCAAGCCCGAAGGTTTGTCATTACCGTTGATAGTTCCGACTTGGAAATGGGAGCATATATCGATGACTTCATAAATGGGTTGCCTTGAAGCAATGAAGCTATATAGGTTATAACAGATTGGCTCATTTTACTTCCATTGGAAGTAATAGGATTGTAGCATCTTTAGCAAAGATTTGTGTTAAGGGAGTGGTGCAACTACATGGAGTTCCAGTTAGCAGTATCGGTGATAGAGACCTTTTGATCATTCGGGAATTTTGGATGAGTCTTGCAATTTGATTTAGGAATGACTTTGGATCTTAGCACTAGTTACCTCCCACAGACTAATGGTTAGATAGAAAGGGTGAACAAGAATTTTGATAATTTTAGGAAAGCTTGCATCATAGATTTTGGAAGACCTTGGAGAAGGTAAAAGTGTTGAGGCGGCGAATGAGGACGGCAAAGGACCATTAGGGCTCCTATGCTGACAAGCAAAGAAAGTGATTGGAGTTTTTAGTTAGAGACATGATATTCGTTAAGGTTTCCCCTCTCAGAAAGGTTATAAGGTTGGTACATCTGGAAAATTGGCGCAAAGGTTCGTTGGGTCTTTTCCAATTTTAGAGCGGGTAAGGGAAACTTGCTTGTTAGGTGGAGCTTTCAGACTAGCAAGCGTGTATTTCATGTCCTACAATTGAGGGAATATATGCATGAAATTGCTTCTATAGTAGAGCCTGATCAGTTAATTGATGTTGAAATGGAGCATATCACCCCCTCGTGCTCCCTCTCGTATAGTGAAGCACGGTATTGAGAGACTTCGTAACGAAGAAATTAGGTTGATTTGAGTGGACAGGAAGATAATCCAGCGAAAAGCACATGGGAAACCGAAGAGAAAGTGAAGGTTTCTCATCCCAAGCTTTTCTCTGGTAAAATTTTCCCTCTAAAAATGTAGGTTTTTGGTTACATTGTGGTTGCTAGATTGGATGGTAGGAGATTATTGTCACACTTTTTACTGTTATTTTTTCATCTATATAGAATTTTATGTGTATTTAGGATGCTTATATACGTGTCTATATGTCACGATCTTGCATTCACGCTAGGATTGAGCTCACCTATAGTATGTTTGCATACAAAATCACATTGCATTTTGGTTGAGTAAATTGTTGTGTAGATTGTTGTAAATAAATTGATTGTATAACATGGTTTTTGAGTGCGTGTTAAGGGGGAATGTAACACCCCGTAAAATTTAATAAGGAATTAAGTAACTAAAATAAGGTTAAAAATGGAAATTTTGTAAATATCGGAATTTGACTATGGGAGTTGCACCATTTTGTTCGTGGCGATTATCTGATCAATTTCCATATATAATATGTTGAAATCGGAGTTAAATTTAAAAAGTTATGAGTGTTTGAAGTTTTGAATTTAGAATTCAAATGTTTGAATTTGAAATTAAAAGTTTGAATTTTGAATTTCAAAACATTGGTTGAGATTAATGTTTGAGAAAACATTCTAGTTAACAGTAGTTAACGGAAGAATTAATTGAGTAAATAATGAATTAAAATGGGAAATAAATCAACGTAGAAAACATGCTTACACAGTAGGGGACCGGTCGACCCCTGACCTATGATCGGTTGACCGTTAGCGGTCGACCGATGGGTCGAGGCGGTTTACCAATTGGGCATAATGGCAGCTAGGGTTTTAACTATTTGATAGTCTGGGTTTAATTATTTCAAATCCAATGGTTGTGGTTCCTTCTCACCTCTATAATAGACCCCTAGAACCCCACTTTTCTTCATAAAATTTTTGGGAACGCTAGCGAAGCTCTGTCAAAATCTCCCCCCATAGGGTTTCGGAAACAGTAAACTTTGCTGGTAAGTAATTTTAGTTTCTAATCTCCAATTTAAATTAATCCTTATTCTCCTTATCTTCAAGTTTCTGAAATCTAATCTATATATACAATCTATTTGTTATACCTTTAAAAAAGGGAAGGTCTAACAAAGAATTAGGAGTGTGATAAATCAGATCTCATCTTCTACTTCTTCATCTTTAGATTCTAGAATCAGTTAGGATTTTCAAGTAAGAGGTTTAGATGTTTAATTCTTCTGAATTTTGATTCTATTCCTCTGGTTCTAGACCTAATTTCTATATACAATTCACTTTGTCGTATTTTCCAAAAGAGGGAGATCTGAAAGGGAATTTGGCGCGGTGGAATCAAATCCATTTAGGAAGCAAACAATTCTCCGTGAGTGGAAATATCAAGTTTTTCACATTTTTGTAATTAAATAGTATTTATTTGGATTTGGTGTATGCCTTGGGAAATTTTAGTAAGCAAAAACATAACACCTAAAACCCCCAGAATTTCCCTAAGTAAATATCAATCTTTATATATGTTGGAATTTTAATTGTTTTTGGTACTGGTAGAATCAAATTAATTGTTAGAATTTGATAATGTATGGTCAATCTAACCTATTTTCCTCTTTTGAATTGAAGTTTTAAAGGGTTCAAAAGAAAATAAATTAGAAATGGTGTGTAAATTATGAATTGAATTGTTTGTAGTTTGCACTGCCTATTTCTACCACTTAAATAAGGAATTCTCTTCTCACTTCAAAATGTTGTATATGAAGGTTGAATTAAACATTGGCGATCTAACTTGTGAAGATACATTCTTTAAAATAGAAAAGAGATTCTAATGTATTAATATGGAACAAGTTGTAGGTATTTCTTATATGCACCTATGTGTAGTAGCTGTTTTAGTTGGAATTGTAGATTTGTATGAGATTAATATTTCAAAATACCTGGTAAGCGAATTATTATTGAATTGTTATAATGTAATGAAAAGACCCTAAATTATGCACGTATATATATATAGCATATTGATTATAGCGTATTGGATGTGATAATTTGTATTATTAGAATAGTTCAGCAATATTAATATGTAGGAAGGGAGTTAGAGTAAATTAGGGAATTAATCCCTAATTAGGGGCGTAATAAGGGGATACATTATATGGCCTCAATTATTATTTGTGTATGATGATATATGTATATAGTGGATATGAATATAAGTTATGAATATTATGCATATAAGTTACGATTAAGTTATAGGGATGAGAGATTAGTCCAAAGCTACATGGAAGTCTACCCAGTTAAATTTGGCTACTAGTGGTGTGGCTTTGCGGACTAATGTAGGACATCACCTATAATAAATAACTCCAGTAGACGCAAGGTTAGTCCCAATTCTGTAGGGTAAAATTTGTCCAATTAATCTGGCTACCTGTACCTTCGAATAGTCAGACTAATGGGAGACGTCATAAGTGGGTTATGGGTCATAAATTACATTTTGGATACGGTAGCTGAAATCCTTAAGAGGGGTCTGCTTTTGGTTTGAGGTATTAAGTGGCTATGGTAGGCTCCACTTCTTTCTGAGGTAAAGTATTAAGTTACCAAATAGGATTCCTTATGGTGTTAGCGAGAAAGAACCATGTAAAGGCCTGCCTTTGGTTTAGGTCTTAAATGACGGGGATCTTCCTATTTTGTAAGTCTTAAATGATCGGAGTCCGCCTAAGCACACTTAAGAAGGTAGTAAGTGTTTGGGTATTTCCATGTGCATCGTATGCACTAGTTCTGTATGGTTGTATAGTCAAACTAGAAGAGCCTTCAGAATTACAGTTGATTTTGGTATAGTCAGACTGGAAGAGCCTTTGGGCTTATGTTGACTTTTGTGTAGTCGGGCTGAAAGGGCCTTTGGGCCTACAGTTGACTTTATATGTATGTTATGATTTTATACATAAGACACATTTCTTATTTAAATTATACCGCCCGAGTACGATTATGGCAAAGCTTGAGATTTTCAATTCATCAAACATTTGTTATTCTGACCCACTCATCATTACAACACGGTTAGAGATAGTAATGCTGATTTAGGAGACGAAGGTGAAGGTGAAAACTTGTGGCAGTTATCTATCTATTTATGCTTTTTAAGTGTTTTATTGTACCCAGTTCAAACAATTGTGTTATCTTGAGAAATTGTACTATGGAGGCTTTCCGTAAACATGTTATAATATTTAACATGTTATGTTTCTGAAATGGTTTTCTTTATGAGATAGGTACTTGTTTCTGATATTATATTTTATCCTTTCCGCTATGAGATTCTAAAAGTATAGATAGATAGCTCTGTATACCGTGTATTGTTTTTGACTTTATCTTTTAGTACCTTCGGTATTGACTTTGATGATAACAACTATACGACATTATATAAAATATAGATACTAATGTTTTATCAAGACATATATAGTTTTAGTGCATAATATTAGACAGATATTGATTAAGAAGACTGTACAATATCAAAATGTTGATACCAAGAGTAGATTCAAGATGTTGATATAAATTTTCAAGTGTTAAAGAATGAATACTCATGAGTATCGAAGAGTTCAAGATTTCAAGGTATTCCAGGTAAGTTATAGATTCATAGAATTGAGTTAAAATCTTAATAGCACTTTCCTGATCTCCGTCGTCTTCTCTAATTTTGTTTTTAATTATTTTTCAAATATTCTTTTTTTAAATAATCTTTTCAAAATATTTCCCAAAACCATTTCCAAATCTCTTATACTTATTAAGATATTTTTTAGTATTTTTAAGTATATATATATATATATATTGAATTTTTGTTTATACTTAAATAATTTATAAGTATATCGATTTTATATATATTATTTATATTATATTGAATAGTCTTATTAAATCTTTCAAAATTATTTTATAAAGTTTTATTAAGTTATATTTTGATTGAAATTTGTATAAACTATATTTAAATGATTCTACAAAGTATCAAATTATTTTACAAAGCAACGGATTTTCAAAATAATTTTTATAAAGTATTTTTCAATTTTGTGAAGGATATGTCGGCATATCCAAATCCCATGTGTCGACGTACTAGTCGTAAATTTCAAAATTCAAATTTTGAAAGGAAGTCTTTCGTCGCATCTCTTCGCGAATGGACATGATCGTTGTTTCCCTATATGTACCAGACTTCCAAATGAATTTTCATTAACTGCTTTCTTATTTTTCTCTCCTTTTTCACTCTCTTGATTTCTAAATCAATTTCTATCGAAACTCTGCCAAAATTCAACCAGAATCAAATTCAATCATTACTAGTTTGATTCTCTTTCATATACTCTTTGATTTCTCTCATCTCTCTCATCTCTCTCAAGATCAAGTACTATTCAAGAGTTATAAAATCAATTGTAATCAAGATCGAAGATTTGAGTCTGTAAACTCTATCAAATCATACTCTATACTCTATGGTGTGCTTGGTATCCATGAAATCCATGTAGGTGTGATTGAAGCATGTTTAAATCAATTGGGTGTGCTTAGTACCCCGTAAATCTAGTGGATGTGCTTGTGGCCCCAGAAATCAAGTGGCTCAACGCAGTGGTCGGGATTCTAGAGGGTGTGTCTCATAGCCTTGAGATCAAGATCGTATTTGCATTTACTAGCTGAAAAGAAATCCTTACAAGGAATTGTGCGGGACTGGATGTAGGATAACTCCGAACCAATATAAAATCCTGGTGTATTCTTTAATTTTTACTTTGTTGCATTTACTTTTATCTATACTTTTATTCTGTGATTGTTAATTACATCATTCAAAGTAGAATCTTTAAAAAAAATGAAAAATATTCATATAATCAATTAAACACTATTCACCCCACTCTAGTGTAAATTTAGCCTTAAGACCCCTATTCCACTGACTCACATTATCAACCTAACAACTCACCTTGAGATGGGTTTAAGGTTCGAAGGGCTTTTATTGGGTCGAAATTAGATCCGTTTTAGGGCGGGTTGTTACACGAAGTGTGGCCGACCTCGAGTTGTTTTAATGAAATACCTATCCTCTTGTACATTGAAACAATGGTGTTATAAAGCCTTATTTAATTAAATTCAATGGTGTGGATCATAGCTTTCGTGGCATGTTGCTAATTTCAATAGTGGGTTCAAGTAATTGAAGAACTCTAATGCTCCACCAAGGGGCACGTTACTATAGGTGGGATGTGACTTTTTTAGACTGAATATTTGCTGGGGATTAATGTGGTGTTACATTGTAATACTGATAGGTGATTTCCGAATGTGTTATGGGAGAATCATTTGTACAACTATTACGGGGTTGGTTGAAGGATATCTCCATTCCAAAGGTTGGTAGACATCCAACTCTTACTTGGCGAGCGGGAGCACGCAACTCAAGCGGTCGATGAACAGGGCACTGACAACTATGATTACGAGTGAGGGTGGTAGGATGGAAAGGAAAATGTTTGCTATGACGAGTGGATAATTCTCACGTGGTACTAGTGGTCAAACTCATAAGTTCCTAACAACTATGTTGCTACTCTCAATCGGGAACCCATTGGGCCATTGTTGCATCATAATGTTTTAGGTTGGTTGGTGTGTCAACGATGCTTAGTGGCCCCTCGTAGGCTAGGATCTTTTGCTTTAGATGGTAACTTGTGATAGACTTAGGGTAGGCCCTAGGGGGCAATTATGTAATTTATTACATATATCTAACTCGATAACCTATTTCGTTCAAAATAAAAGGAGTTTTACTTTCTATTATATACTTGTTATATTATGATATAATTAATTAAGTAATGTAAAGTATATTAAATTGAAAATCCTTGAATAATATATTATGCGATAGCAATTACAATTTGTTGTAACCATGAAAAATTTATCACATTGAAAATAACATATTATTTTAAATACTCCTGGTCAAGATGTTTTGAGATGGGATATCGATACATCTGTTGAGACTAGAGTGCATAACGCTCTCCAAATGTTGGGCAGTGTATTACTCATGGTTGCTGGAGGAATCAAGGGGGTACGTACTGATAGTTATTAGATAACTATGGAATGACTCACTCGAGAGTTTTTGTTGGTTAAATGACTATGGTCAAACATAGAATCTTTAAGTGACAATGTTATACAGTTCTATCTATTTGAGAATACCGTTGAACTTCAACGTGGACACTTCACTTTGATTATGGTTAAAAGGCGGTATGACATCCATCGAATGACTGTATTTGGGTCTGAGTTGAAGCATTCGAAGTAAAACACTCTTCAATAGAGAATTCTTCTCCTTGGTTATATGGGGTTAGTATCACGGTCAACTATAGTCAACTTAAAGTCAAAGTATGTGGATAGAGCGGTATGGTTAATAATAATTGTTATTATTGAACCAAGGAATTTTTGTTTGAATGTGGGTGATGTTGGAATTTTGAACAAAACTGAATTCCATAAGTCCTAATGTGATATGGTGTTGACAAAGAGAATTGGTATAAATAATCATTACTATCGAGTACCGATTATAATAAGTTAAATTGGGTTTTACCAAAAAAGATGTGTAAGCGATAAATTTAGCCAAAATGTCACACCACTAGCTAAGGTGATGTGTGAACGTTAATATTCGATATTAACCGCTGACTGAATTTACACCTTTGAATCGCATAACCGAAATGACGAATACTCTGAATGAATCACGTGATTTAGTTAATTTATAATCATTATAAATTAATTAAATCAATTAACATTTATGAGATATTAATTAATAAATTTTATTTTATTTGTTTGAATACCATTAATATTTAATAAAGTGTGAATATAAAAGTTACAATCGTGCTTATCGATATACGATGTCGGTAGAATATTTAAATTGGATTTAGATAGAATAAATAGCAAGTAGTGTTTTAAATAAATTAAATGAACTAATATTATAAAATATTAATTTTTTATTTGGTTTCTTTTAGTACCATTAGTATTTAATAAAGTGCATAAGTAAAAGTTATAAATGCACTTATCGTTATACGATATCGTTAGAATATTTAAATTAAATTTAAATGGATTAAATACTAAATGGGTTTGGAAATTTTGTGAGGGTTGATTCCTCCTTTATATGGCCGACCATCAAAGGGAAAGGAGGAGACTATTTGAGTTTAAAATGAAATGGTTGACATAATTAAAGGAAGGTGAATCACCTCCTTGCTTTAAATATATTTTATTGCCTCCTTTATTGGAATTCATCCATTCAATCATTTGGTCTATTGCTCTCTCCCTCTTTCTCCTATCCTACGGTTGAGTTTTAATGGACTCTTATGTCTAAAAATTTCAAAAACAAAAAAGGTGATTCATATCTCTTAATTCTTCTAAATTCCGTAAATTGATTCTATTGAGTCTAAGAGCTTTTGATTCATCGTTTCAATGTTTGATTTACAGGCAACATCTAAGGTAATTCTTTAATTTATTTATTTATATATGTTTTATTATTCATATGCTTGGATTTTATAAGATTTGTCATGTGTTCAATTGATCTTTTTGAAATCGTCTTTCATCTCAATTAATTATGTGACAGTTGTATTATTTTATTTCATATCCATATATATTCTTAACCCCTATATTATATACCTGTTTACCTTTGCTTGATTTGATTGGTTCTTCATTGCCTTTGCTTATTTTTTCTTATTCTATGTAATGTTTAAATCTGTTTGATCTTATAACAAATTTACATATGCCTAGCTCGTTTGATTCCTTCTCTATTGTTTTGGTTTTTTATTTGAAAAAAGGAAATTAGGAAGTTAATTTTGACCATTTTACACTTTTTATAAAATTTATATACAAATTTAAATGAATTGTTTATGATAACTATTTACTATTCCATGAAGATATTCTCTAATTAAATTGTTAAATTTTGGATACAAACATTTGAATATTATTCATGTAAGAATGAAAGTTTTTGGGTCTAAAATCTACAAGTGGAATTTTGTGCAAATTTTAAATATTTTCTCCTCTTATAAATTTATTGCTTTAAAAAAACATTCCTAGACTCTAGCTTCATTTCTCAATTAAAACTTAACCCAGATTGTTTACTTTTAAATTCAACTTATTTACATATATGTTTACGCACACATACAGAGATAATATTAATAAATATATGTTTTTAAACCAAAAATGTTAAATTGCAATTTTACATATGTACATACATACATACATACATACATACATACATATATATATATATATATATATATATATATATATGGAATTATACATATGTTGCTTTATTTCAAATCTATAAAACAAATCTTGTATAATTATGTAACTTTTGGCGTCAAACTTTCTTTATTTGAAACCCAATTTATTAATGTTAATTTTGGATTTTAGTTACATAAAATCATCTAATATGATTTTAATACACACAACACATGCACATATTTTAAATCAATATCATGGGCAACATATGCATGTACAAAGAGCGAATGGGTCCGTTGTAGTGTAAATTCCAGCACCTGCATACATACCTATTTATTATACTTTTATCTGCAGCATGTGCACTCCACACAAACAAGTATATTTGATATAATTATAAATAAAAAAGAAAAAACTTTAAAACAAAATTGAATAAAATGAAGATTTTATTTAAAACTTTCAAGATCATATCTAAAATCCATTTAGGCTTCATAAACTTAACAAAGATCAAATGGAATTTTAATTTTTTTCTTGAAATTTACCTATTTAACCCGCTTCTGACTGATCTAGTTCCTTCAATTGGAAGTCCGTCCTAGTTGAAATTCAATGGAGCAAATTTGTACAATAGTTGCTCCCAAGTCTGCCCGCATAAGCGACCAAGAAGGATGTGTCATTTATTGATAGTAGGATGACTTTCACATATTATGCGGATGACAAGTGGCAGGACTTGGTGTGATTAGATGCTTTATATATTAAGGCCTCTACCTTGTTTTTTCTCCAGATGTGACATGTCTCTTGAGTGCGATGATGCATGCTAAAAAATCTTACCAGTTAAAATTAAAAGCAGTGAATTTGATCCTCCTTTTATTTAGCGCTTGGGTATCCTCTTTTACACCCTTTACGCCCTTTACGCATTTGGATAGTTGTTGATTGCTAACAAAACTTGCTCAAAACTATCTTGATTTTCGCTTGTTCTTCTTTTAGTTATGTGATTTTTTTGACCTATTGTTGCAATCTCATTTCTTTTCCTCTATTTTAGTTATACCTATTGCATGTAACTATAATTAATGGTTCTTTCTTCGATTTTGGTTTGAAAAATGTTTTAGATATTTTTCATACATCAATTGTTATGTCTTGTCGTTAAGTGTTATATATATATATTCAAATAAAATTCGAGTATAAGAATTTTATATACATAAATTGACAAAACAAATTTGGGGATTTTGCAAAATAAACCAGGTTAATATATACAATATTATTATAAATATCAATATGTATATACAATATGAAATTAATTCTGGGATTAAAATAAAACTGCAAAATATTATTTTTAGTACATGAACAACATGAATAATTTAATTAACAGATGATATATACTAATTTGAGATCAAAATGACTTACCAAATTCCTACCGCTTGTTGACACCTTATAAATGATTTAGGTTTCCTCTTTGAAGGATGTCTTCTTCCTTGAAATGAAGCTATAGCTTTTCTTCTAGGATAGCAAAAGCAATGGTGGAGGGTAGGGTTTTGAGGTTTTAGAAATCTTATTTCTGGTGGTTAGACTTATATGAGGCCTCTTATATTTATAGAAGAAAAGCGCCATTGAATGGGCATGGCTCTCCTTTGTCTAACCCGTTATATTAACAAACATTTTAGATGTAATTAATTACACTCAAATTAAAATGAGGTTGGCCCTAATATCCATAAATTAAGTGCGGCCTTAATTTAAAAAAATTAGTTCACATTTATTATTTAATTAAATATTATTTATTTTATTAGTTAAATATGCATTCAACATTTACAGACATATCTTAATTGTTTTACAACATTTAAATAATATTAAGTTCTCCAAACCATTTTTACTTTATAACGTTTATAAATTATTTACCTTTGGAAATTACTCAATCAATCTATAGTTGTGTGACTCATAAGTGAGAATTTCTCAACACTTAATATTGAATAGTTCAATAAAGGTGCCCATAATAGTTTTTGCTTCACTATGTAATATAATAACCCAAGCTCCTTTGCTTATAAAGGTGCCCATAATATAAACAATTTTTATGTGCCCATAGTATTGAATATTATTTTACCAAATCAATTCAATACTCATGGTTATGAGCTATTCGTAACTGCAATCGATATAATATTCCACCTAGGAATTTATATTTGGTAATGTCTAATATTTGTAATCATTAATTAAATCAAATATAACAGACACAAATAGAAACCAAAACCAAAAAGAATACTTTATTACAAAAAGATTAACTACAAAATTAAGCTATATAACAAGTTAAATAATTTTCCCTAGGGCATACCCTTAATTCTTTCTCGGTCTCCTACTTGCACTTGAGGCCAATTAAGAAGCCTCAAGCCCATACTTTCAATTAACCTGCCTAAATTAGACTAAGAAAGGCCTTAGTAAATAGATTTGTGATATTATAGTTTTGTCTCTATTTTTTTAATTATAATTCTCCATTGCTCATAAACTTTTTATCATGTGTTAATTATGAACAATGTACTTTGACCTCTTATTAAACTATTCATTCCCATGAGATTATTGCTACCACAATACATTATTAGCTTCTCAATGGTGAGAACCATCCCTAACTTATTGTGGGGCTATCAAGGCGATCTAGTTAGCCTTTATATTTGAATCTTCCATAACCTCACCTCTCATTTGGAACATTTCCAACTCAAAACACCCTAATCAAAGGGTGAACATTAATCTAAGATTGACTAACTTTGTTCAATGTTACTTATGACATTCGAGTTTGAACAATATACGAAGTTCATTGTTTCCTTTAACAATTCTCTGCTATGTCATAAATACTCAAGATAGTCTTCACTACCATTCAATGAATTTACCTTAGATTTGATATTCTCATAATACACCAAGTATATAAGCGAGACCTAAAATACCATATGCGTAGTATGTATGGTAACTCCTATTATCGATGTATAAGGGATCTACCTCATATGTTCAATATTAAACATTTTAATATGGTGTCCATGTATTTTGACTGGGATTATATTTCGATTATGATAATCCCAACATCCATATATACAGAATATAAAGAGTGTCACATTCAAATCCTTCATTGAGAGTAAAATAACTAAACCTTAACTTATTTTAACATAGGTATATCATTGACAATAAGTAGCATGTTGTTTACTCATAGTATTAGAAATGATTTAGTATCTTTGACTTTCTTTCTCAGAAACACATGCTTCTTCTGCATTTTGACTAAAAACAAACTATTTGATTTCTATATCAAAATATTTGCTCAACTTCTATAAGTTAAACACCGTCGTTGTATCAGCTATTGGATGATATCCATAAGCTATGTTATCGCTCTTACTGACTTCGAGACATTTTCGCTATCATGTGCAAACAATCTCTTCTAAATCATCATTAATAATTTCTATTTCAACATCAATGTGCCAAAACTCAAAGTTATATAATGCAATAATTTGCAAGTAGAACCAAATGGACTTAAGCGCGTTGATGGGCAAAACTATTTGGCTAATTTCAATATTTCAAATTTACGAGGTTATTTCCTAGCAACCCTGCCTTTTACATTTTCAACTGCATTGATCTTCTTCTCAAAAAACCGCTTGCGGTCGGTGGATCAAATGCTTTCAGGTACATTTACAAAAATCAAAATTTGTTAATGTACCTGGAATCCATTTTGGTTGAAAGTATCATGTCATGTAGCAGAATCAATACTCTCTGTGATATGCCTAAGCAAATAGTTACTACAAACAATACATTTTCTTCATATTGATGATAAACTCGTAATTTCTCTTCAATGTGCAAGTATTATTATTAGACATTTTATGAATTGTGTTCGCATTGGGCATGCTTAAATTTTGTTCATTTATGTAATCAGTTGCTATGTTAGATCCTTGGTGCAATGACCCATATATTTAGCATATAAATTAATAATTAATTATAAATAGCCATTTAAATTTAATTGATGATAAAAGAAAACTTGAGTAGAGATGTCTTTTTAGGAATTTCAATATTTCCATTGTATCTATAAATATCATAAATCTATATTTTGATATATAACATTATATACTTTCATTAACGTTTGAGAACAGGTGTTTCAGGCTCTTACAACCATTTCAACCGACACCTCTTTTTGTCTATAAATGTAGTGCTTTATGGAAACCCTAGGCAAACTCCACTCTCTCTTCCTCATTTTTCTAATCTCCTCTTCAGATCTAAATCCCCCTGGTCTAATAAAGATTATCTATGCTAATTAAAAATATGGTGAATTACAAATCAATCCAAAGCTCGACCTTAATGATATGTCATTTCCTAGGGTGCGACATGAACATAGTGTTGGTATTCATTTATTGTAATTTAGTCACATCTGACCGAAATGTCCTCTAGAAGTTATGGAATCGACAAAGAAGCCACAATTGTCAATTCTAGGGTTTTGTAATCAAAGATAAAACGACAACCATTCGAGGATCGAGAGATACCATTGTGTAAAGGATGATGAATAGAACACATCCATGGTGGTCAATCATCATATATCGTCTCGTATTGGCATGAAATATTTATAGAAGAGGCAAAAAGTAGGTGGCATCGGTGCAGGTGACCGAGCTTGGGCATTTTGGTGGGGTGGCGGTGAGGGTAACACGGCGATGGGTCCCTATCAACGTTTGGGAGAACATGGCAGCCATTATGACAAGTGAAGTCGATAGTTGAGTGGATTTAGGCATGCATGGGGGGTGATGAAGAATGTAATTTTGGGTGTAAGTCCATATAAAATAACTACTTATGAATTAAAGCCTGGATATTCTAACTCGTATAAGTTTTTCATACAATCTCTATTTTACACGCTTGTTTGTTTCGATGGATTCATAGTGAAATTTCCGACAATCTAACATATAGTTTGCTGGCTTTTAGAACTATTTGTGAAAGAAAATTAGCATAATTAAACGGTTTAAAGTGTTTATATTTTAAAAATATCAAAGAAATATTCATTGATAGAATTATACATTTGTTGATATGTATTATACCCTTTTGATGATTGTTTGATTGTTGTGATGTATTGATATGGTATGTGTTTCAATTTTGTCATTTATTTATAGTCCATGTATTGTTGGATGATGATATTTTATGGTAGTTTTGGGAAAAGATATTTAATTAATAGAAAATAAGTAAAATTTTGTAACTTGGATAAATAAGATTATTTACAGATATTGACTAATGTTAGTAAATAATTGTAATTTATAAATTTGACTGAAATTGATGCGAAAATTTTAATAAGTTTATTATATATGAATTTCTAGGGAAATTCATAAATAATAACGAACAATCTATTTTAAAGTAAATTTGGAGGATTTATTATTATAAATAAATTAAATTATAATTTAATAAATAATAATATGATTTTACGAAAGACTGCATTATTTTTGAGTAAATAATAATATTATTGCTTTTATGGAGTTTGTAGGATAATAACAATATTATTATTATTACTGTTATTATTTTAATTATTTAAGTAATAGAAATAAGAGATATTTGGAGAATACTAATAATAATAAAGATGTATCTTTAGAATATTTTTTGGCTAAGTTATTACTGTCTTTGAGAAAAATAACAATAAATAGACTTTTCAAAGTTAATGCAAAATATTATTACCGAGTTAAATAGTAATAAAATGGTTGTATTATCCTACTTTTTAGCAAGGCCGTGACACCTAGAACTTGACTAGAAACCAAGGACAATCCGTTTCGAAGATCGGTTATACACAGGTCTACTATGGGTACTGGCCAATTTTGTCTGAGTCTGGATCGAGCTACAATTAATATGGTACGATAGTCGAAGCTATGAAAGGCAACGTTCCAAATTTCAGGTCAATCGAAGTTCGTATGCTTAAGATATGGATCGATCAAAATCTAGGAAGTCAACCTCATTCAGATCCATAGTGTTCGTATCCATCATAGTCCAACCTCCTTCGTATCCATCAGAGTCAGCTTTATTCGTATCCATGGGTAGTCGTCATTCCGTATCGATCTCGTTCATAAACACTTCGTATCGATCCTCCCATTCACACAGTTCGTATCGATCGGCAAACGATCGATACGAAACATACCACCGAACGATCAATACGAAGAACTCGTGCAATGATCGATATGAAAAGAGTCAAGTTACATCGATACGAAATGAACGTCTTAAATCGATACGAAGAGCATAAGTTCGCATCGATACAAACTGGGATGGAAGTTATCGATACGAAGCGGCTTCGAGTGAATGATACGAATGAAGTTACATTGGAACGATACGAAGAAACATAGTCAAGAAAAGGAAACAGTCGCTCGGCATGAAAAGTGGATCTCTCTTAGACTATCGCTCCATGTCACCCTGATCGACACGCATAGCAACGATACGAATTGATCATTACGTACACTCCAGCAACATACAATGTCAAACTTGGATCGATCATAACTTAAAATCTACAAGTCCAAATGCCACCAAATTTTCACAGAAGCTTGCTTACCACCTCAAGAATATTTATGATCGATCTAAGTCCAAAAGGAGCTATTTTTGATCGATACGAATAAAGTAGGGATCGATCAGGGATCGATCCCAAATGACCCCGGATCGATCAAGTGGGCCCACCCACGTGGGAGAAGAGGTATTTTGAGATCTAAGTCAGATATTTTCAGCCTACACCTATAAATAGCAGCCTTATGCCTTCAGAAAAGGGACTTTTGATTCTGCTAGGTCGATACTCTACCGGAAACCCATTGTTACTCGAGTGCTTGAGTATTCTCTATTGTAATCAGTTAGTAGACATCAATAAAACAACAAACTTTCCAGAGTGGACGTAGCCTACAACGCCGAACCACTATAAATCTATGTCTTCTTGCATTTCAGTTTTTCTATTTTGGCGTGTTTGTTAGATTAGTCTTTGTTTACATTTATATTCTTCATTTTAATCTCTTCAAATACACCCGAAGAGTGTTGTGCTCAATTTTGGTACAAACACTTTGGTGCTTTCTTTGAGAGGACCCAGCTTTTCTCCTACTCATTGGATCTACTGCCGTCGTTGGATTGCAAGAATCTAAGGAGGAGATCCAGATCTAACATCCAATAGTTTGTTCCATCTTATTCAGATTGCATCAGATCTAGGAAAGAGCTACGGCAACCATGGTTAACACAAGGACTACTTCAACTCCTGCAAATCCAGAAGGACGGGATAGGCAGAACCCCGCACAACTGCCTGCTACAGGTCAGAATTCGGCTGGACCCTCAGATCCACAAGGCCCTGTCACCAGGGAGGAGTTCCAGATCCTTATGCAAGAGCTTACTCAAAGCCGTCAAGAGCTCATGCAACAGATCCATGCCAATGCGGAGCTTGCAAATCAATTAAACGAGGAACGTCGAAGAAGATCTAGGAGGGATCACATCTCACATTCCTCTAACAATAGCTCAGCTTCATCCGACTTTAATCGCAGATTCACTGGCCGTCGATTGGATGGTAATTACGCAGAAGCCTCCGGGCTTCAGCATGCTTTGAATCTCGGACAAGCTAGGATTGGCCCTTCTTCAGGTCAGCAAGCTGGACCTTCCTCCCGAGGAGGTGCACTTCCCTACCACACCGTTCATGACCACGCAGCTGCTGCCGCGAAAAATATGGAAGCTCAACTTTAGAATCAACCAGATCCAGTCTTTCATCAACACAATCATGCTCCCGAACCTTATGTTCCAAAAGGTCTAGAGCCAAGGAGGCGAGGTACGGACAGTCAACCGCGCCCAGACCATCCTCGCAACATGGAACCCGACCATGCCTCCAAACATCCAAATGTCGGACATTCTAACCATGATCTGCCAAATGATCCGTGAAAGTCAAGGCCTTACTTGACAATTGGGGAATCTCCCGAAGTCATACTCCATTCACGAATGACATCCTTTATGCTGAGCCACCTCGCCGATTCAGGATGCCTACCCTGCCTATGTATAAAGGATGTTCAGATCCTAATCAGCACATATTAAAGTACGAATGGCTCATGAATGCCGCATGAGCCAACGATGCAGTTAAGTGCAAGAGTTTCCTTATATCGTTAGGAGGTATTGCAATGATGTGGTTTACTCATTTACCCTATAGATCTGTTTCTAGTTTTGATCAGTTAGCTATGAAGTTCATTGAACAATTCTATATGCATGTAACAAGGCCAAAAGACGTCAACACTTTGTCTAGCGTTACCCAAACTCCGAGAGAGACACTTAGGCGTTATCTGGAAAGGTTTCATGCTGCTTGTGCTGAGGTCAGCAACCAAAATGACAATTCTATCTTAATGGCACTGACTAAAGGAATCGATCCCGATTCCGAGTTTGGCAATTGGTTGGCTAGGAAACCCCCCGCGTCGTTGGATCGTTTCTATGCTAAGGCGGCCCAGTTTTTTAGGAGAGAAGACGCTAGGCGATCTAGGAAGCAGGACTATGTGCGGCCCAGTGGTAAAGGCGTTCAAAGTAATGTTGTTGTGAAACAAACCGGTGGGAACTCCGGCAACGTGCAATTGAATATATAGAACGAGCATAGCTAGTAGAAAGGCAATGAAGGTCAAGGTAAGAAGCGAGACTCGAACCGCGGACGTAGAACCAGAACTCCGATGTACAACCAATATACCCCTTTGAATACATCCCTGTAGAATGTTTATTTGCAGACCTGTAATACCAGACAATATAAGAAACCAGCTCTGAAACAATCATCTGAGAAGCAGATCCAAACCAGAAAATTCTATAGATTCCACGACAGTTATGGCCACAACACTAATGAGTGCCGTCACTTGCAAGATATCATCGAGAAGTTGATCAGAGAGAGGAAGTTGGAACTGTTTTTTCGGGCTCCGCAGAATGGAAGTGCGGGCCCATCTAACCCGAATCATGGACAAGGCCAAGCTAGGCTCGAGGAACCCATGCATACTAGCGGGAGATTGGTTATTAATACAGTTAGTGGTTGTCCTTATCCAGGTGATCGGAGCTGGAAGGAAATGGAGTCGTATGCCAGTTCGATTAGGCATGTGGGCTTCGAATGTTGTAGTAATGTAAATGACGGGGCTCCGGCGAAACAACAAAAGACGATGACAGACGAGCTTATGATGGGGCTTTGAATGTTGCAGTATCAGCTCAAATAGGTCCTGCTTTGATGAAGAGTATCTTAGTGGATAGTGGAAGCTCCGTAAATATTCTTTCCAAATGAGCTTATAACCAGATGAGAATGGAAGCTAAGGGCTTAAAGCCGTGTCAGTCTTGCATACATGGCTTTAATGGGAGTGCAACGATACCCGCTAGGATGGTGGAGTTGCCAGTTGAGTTGGGAATCGGAGATCGCCGGAGAGTTCGGATGTTACAGTTCGTTGTGTTAGACATTAATTCTTCGTATAATTCTTTCTTGGACCGACCGGCCCTAGCTGAATTCAGGGCAACCATTGCCCCATAGTGCTTAACTCTAAAGTTCCCCACTGATAACGGGGTTGGAGTTGTTCAAGGAGATCAGGCCGCTGGACGCGCCTATTATGTTGTTGAGCTACGGGAGGCGCAGCGAAAAGAGAAGGTCAAGGACATAGAGGAATCTCTCTGCGTCCGTTTCTCTGAAAATTGATAGCTAACGCTTGGGCCTAGGCCCGGGCTCCACAACCAGTTCCTGAAAGATCTTGATCCACGAGATGACGATAATGAAGAGGAAGTCAAAGACAGTCAGGCTTCCCCGGCAGAGTTGATGATAGATGTTCTGATCGATGATGATGACGACTCCAGAATGATAAAGGTCGGATCTCCGCTAAGCCAGCAGATGAAAGAGGAATTGGTTGAATTTCTTTGGGCAACCTCGACGTGTTTGCTTGGACGCACTCAGACATGTGTGGGATCTCGCTGGACATTGCGAGCCATGCATTGAATATTGACCAGTGGCATGTCCCGGTCAAATAGAAAAGGCGCGGTATGGATCTAAAGAGATCTGTCGCCCTAAAGGAAGAGGTAGATAAACTCAAGTTAAATGGGTTTATTCGAGACGCATTATATCCAGAGTGGGTACCCAACCCAGTGCTTGTCAGGAAATCCAATGGGAAATGGAGGACTTGTGTAGACCACTCAGATTTGAATAAATCATGCCCCAAGGATAGTTTTCCAGTTCCCAGAATCGATCATCTTGTAGATTCAACGGTTGGACACAAGCTCTTATCTTTCATGGATGCATATTCTGGCTACAATCAAATACCAATGCACTTACCTGATCAGGAGCATACCAGCTTTGTCACCAATTTGGGACTCTATTGCTATAAAGTGATGTCGTTCGGACTCAAGAACGTTGGAGCAACTTATCAAAGACTCATGAACCGAATGTTCACTAACCAAATCGGGAAAACCATGGAGGTGTACGTGGACGATATGCTCGTGAAGTCGTGGCTATCCATCAATCATGTCAAAGACTTGGAAACAATGTTCAACATCCTCCAGCAGTACCAAATGAAGCTCAACCTGTTGAAGTGTCACTTTGGAGTCGCATTCGGAAAGTTCATTGGATTCATTGTCAATGCTCGAGGAATTGAAGCCAATCCTGAAATAATCTAGGCGATTTAGAATCCGAGACTCCCAGAACCATAAAGCAAGTACAAAGCCTCAATGGGAGGGTGGCAACTTTGAGCAGATTCATCTCTAAATCCATAGACAACTGCATTCCCTTCTTTGATCCGATCAGGAAGGGAAAGCGGAACTTCAAATGGACTGAGGAGTGTGAGGGCACATTCCAAGCACTGGTTCAACATCTGGCGACGCCACTTATTTTGTCAAAGCCGATCAATCATAAGTGACTGTATATCTATCTGGCGGTCTCAGCAAATGCGATCGGTGCTGCACTAATTCGGGAAGAGGATTGGATCCAACGACCGCTCTATTATATAAGCAAGCGATTGACAGGGGCAAAGAGAAATTACCCAAATTTGGAGAAGCTGGCTTATTGCCTAGTCATTTCCTCGAGAAAGCTCCATCCATATTTCCAGGCACATCCGATCACAGTCTACACCGACCAGCCGTTACGACGGGTCCTTACGTGGCCTGAGACGTATGGTAGGTTACTCAAGTGAAACATCGAGTTGAGTCAGTTTGATATTGCTTATACACCAAGACGAACAATCCAAGAACAAGTTCTGGCAGACTTTATAGCTGAATTTACTATATCATAGGACTTGCCCAAAACCAATGAATCTCCCAAATACATATGGAAGCTATACACTGATGGTGCATCAAACGACCACTGCTCAGGCGCTGGAGTTGTACTTGAAACCCCAGAAGGTCGATCCATATGCCATGCTTTGAAGTTTGACTTTCGCGCGACTAACAACGAGGCCGGATATGATGCTTTACTCGCCAGACTCGGACTTGCCAGAGACTTGAGAATTATTGCTGTGGAGATATACTGCGACTTGCAACTGGTCATATGCCAGGTTCGGGGAGAATACCAAGCAAGAGACCGGAGGTTGGCCGCTTGTCTTGCCCGGGTCCAGGAAGTGTTAAATCAGTTCGACTACTATGCCATCCTCTGTATACCCCGGGAGCACAATCAAAAGGCCGATTCTTTTGCAAAACTGGCCAGCACCGGTGAGGCACAGTAAATAGGACTCATCCCCATTGAGACACTTACCTCTCCGAGTATTGATTAGATGGAGACGAATTGGGTGCATGATGCAACACCCGAGAAGGAGTCAAGGATGACCCCATTCAGACACTATATCAAACATGGAGCTTTGCCTGAGCGCAGAAGTGAGAAAAGAAAAGTTCTCCGAAAAGCTTCGTGATTCATTATCCAAAATGGAGTCATATACAGGAGAGGATACTCTGTTCCTTTACTCAGGTGTATCACCCATAACGAGATCAAATGAGTGTTACATGATGTGCCTGAGGGAGAATGCGGCGATCACACTAGGGGCAAGCCATTGCTAAGAAGATACTCCGATATGGGTACTATTGGCCGATGGTGAATCGAGATGCATCGGACTATGCCAAGAAATGTGATAGATGCCAAAAGCATGTCCGAATTCCAAGAGCCCCGCCAACCAAAATCACTCAGATGGTCAGTCCATGGTCGTTTGCCACATGGGGCATCGATATAATCGGATCTTTACCTCTGGCTAAAGGTGGTGCAAAGTACGCCATCGTTGTAGTTGACTACTTTACGAAGTGGGCGGAAGCCGAGCCCCGTGCTACTATCACGATGAAGAAAGTAATCAACTTTGTTGTATGCAAGATTATCTTTCGATTTGGCCTCCCGCATACAATTATCACTGACAACGGAGCCCAATTCGATAGTGTCGAGTTCAAGAATTTCTGTCAACGTTTTCACATCCAAAAAAATTTCTCGACAGTTGCCCACCCTCAAGCAAATGGACAGGTCGAAGCTGTTAACAAAGTTATTAAGTCCATTCTGAAGAAACTGCTGGAGAAATCCAGAGGCAGATGGGTCGATGAACTTCCCAAGGCCCTATGGGCATATCGAACTACCCACAAGTCCACAACCGGCACACTCCATTTTCACTTTCCTACGGCTCTGAAGCCGTTATTCCAGTTGAATTAGAAGTACCTTCTCACTATGTGACATATTTGATCCAAAGGCGAATGCCATCTTACTTGCTGAATCTCTGGATTTATTGAATGAGAAGCGTGAAGAGGCTGATTTGACGGCAGCCGCACACCGAAGTCGGGTCGCCCGATTGTACAATGCTAAGGTCCAGCCCAAAACCTTTGAACTTGGCGATCTCGTACTCAAGAGAAGCTATCCAGTCCCTTCGCATATGAAACCAACATGGGAAGGACCGTATGTAATCGAGTGAAGACTTGGAGATGGCACATTCAAACTATCAACTGTTGATGGTCTCACTTTGCCGAGAGCTTGGAATAGCGAGAGTCTCCATCTCTACTACACATAACAGGCTTTGTTTATTCATTTAGTCTGCTTTTCATTTGAAATTTGTTTATGCATTTTGAAATTTGAACTTGTAATAAGGCAACCGACTTTGCCGTACTTCCTTATTTTAGCAATAAAATGCAAACTCGTTAAGCTAGAGTGGCGATTCTTGAAATGTGTCATGCGATCACCATGATGCACAAAGAGCTAAGTTCCATCCTATGATGGGACTTATTCAAATAGGGAGTTACTGTGATACGACCAGTCACTCGCTAAGTGAAACCCCAAGCTCGGGGGCGACCAACCACACAAGAGCCAAAAAGGATTTATACACGACAATCCTCAAATGAACTCTGATTCCCAGAGTGCGAGCTAGAGTATAAACTTCAAATCCAAAACATGGGCTCCAGGAGGGTGGATCTGTCTACCCATGACTTCACCCATGTACAATCTAAACCTGAGGAGGATGGATCCGTCCATCCATGACCTCACCTTTATTTTTTACAAGCTCGAGGTGGATGGATCCGTCCATCTACGACTTCGCTTCCCTACTCAGGGTGGATGTGATTCGACCGTCCACAACCCGAATCAACTCCTAGTTCCCAGAGCACGAATATGATCCTAATGCCTAAACAGATGTGACTGACCATCTATAAGCCAAATCCAGATTCCCAGAGCATGAATCAGAGTATAACCACAATCGGGTGTGATTGACCACCCACCGACTCACTCTATTCCCGAGAGAGTGGACTGGAGTATAAACACCAAAATGGGTGTGACTGACCACCCATCAACCAACTCCAAATTCTCAGAGTGCGAACTGGAGTATAAACATTAACTGACTCCGATCCTGAGAGCGCGTACCAGAGTATAAACATTAAATAAGTGTGGCTGACCGCCCGTAAAACAACTTAAGTCCCCGGAGCGCGGACCTAATTCTAAACACTAAATAGGTGTGACTGACCGCCCATCAACCAACTCCAGATTCCCGGAGCGCGAACTGCAGTATAAAACATTAAACGGGCATGACCAACCGCCCATAAAACAACTCTTATCCCCGGAGCGCGGATTTGACTCCAAGTACTAAACGGGTGTGACCGACCACTCGTGAATGATCCTTTGTCCCCGGAGCGTGGACGTGATTCTAAATGACGAGCAGGCATAACCGACCGCCAGCACTCAAGCTCAATCCCTATAGTGCAGATGCAATTACTTATCAACGAGCGAGTGTGATCCGACCACTCAAACTCAATTCACTTTAAATATGTTCCGAATAAGTTAAAGTTCAATTTATTGAAGGCGACAGCCGACAAACTATTTCAATCCTCTCCAGAACTGGGGGCAAAACTCAAATACAAGCCGCTAACCGAGACAGCGCAACACTGGGACTCAACTTGACGTTTGGTTATGACTCGAAGCCATGGCTTCAGGACTTAACAAACAAACTCAAGTCTGATCCAGAGATTAAAGCCTTTCAAGTACATTGAATGGGAATTCGAGCACTAAAACACTTAAACAACATAAACGCCATTCCAACCTTCCTCGACCTTGCTCTGGTCTAACTCTGATCTCAACACCACCGTTACCGGCCATGAATGTGAATGGATTAGCAGTCGATCTCGAGTCTCATCATTTTAAAACGGATTATTTCAACTAATTACCAAGATTGAAGATTTGGTTTGAGAGATTAGTAGTTTGATCGGTTCAAAGACAAGGACAGTTTTCTTTCTCTTTGTTCTGATCGATACGAAGAGGGAAGTATGGAATGAAGGCAAGTAAATTTTGGCTAAGTCCAAATGAATTTATATGGACTCGAAACCATGGAGAAAAAATGCTTCATCTCCCAGTGCTAAAAACCAGAATTGAATGCTCACCTGATGACAATTACGATAGTGAACGACAAATTGCTAGCACTCGACACTCGGTTACAACAAAACAATGCATGATCATTGGCAGTCAACAATTCAGCATTTATATAACTGGAAATCAATCAAAGGTTACATCTCTTAATGAAAAGGCAACAACTATTCAACGAATCGGATAAAACCTTTCCAAAATGAAGATTGCAGATTTACAAAGCACGTCATGTTCACACAAGACGTACTTTGGGGGGAAAATGTTATCCCGCCTTTTGGCAAGGTCATGACACCAAGAACTTGACTAGAAACCAAGGACAATCCATTCTGAAGATCAGTTATACACAGGTCTACTATAAATACTGGCCAATTTTGTCCGAGTCCGGATCGAGTTACAATTAACATGGTACGACAGACGAAGCTATGAAAGCCAACGTTCCAAATTTCAGGTCAATCGGAGTTCGTATGATCAAGATATGGATCGATCAAAATCTAGGAAGTCAACCTCATTCGGATCCATAATGTTCGTATCCATCATAGGCCAACCTCCTTCATATCCATCGGAGTCAGCTTTATTCGTATCCATGGGTAGTCATCATTTTGTATCGATCTCGTTCATACACACTTCGTATCGATCCTCCCACTCACACAGTTCGTATCGATCGTTACCACCGAACGATCGATACGAAGAACTCGTGCAATGATCGATACGAAAAGATTTAAGTTACATCGATACGAAATCAACGTCTTCAATCGATATGAAGAGCATAAGTTCGCATCGATACGAACTGGGATGGAAGTTATCGATACGAAGCGGCTTCAAGTGAACGATACGAATGAAGTTACATTGGAACGATACGAGGAAACATAGTCAAGAAAAGGAAATAGTCGCTCGGCATGAAAAGTGGATCGCTCCTGGACTGTCGCTCCATGTCACCCTTATCGACACGCATAGCATCGATACAAACAACTATCGATACGAATTGATCGTTACGTACACTCCAGCAACATACAATGTCAAACTTGGATCGATCATAACTTAAAATCTAAAAGTCCAAATACCACCAAATTTTCACAGGAGCTTGCTTACCACCTCAAGAATGTCTATGATCGATCTCAGCCCAAAAGGAGCTATTTTGATCGACACGAATGGAGTAGGGATCGATCAGGAATCGATCTCAAATGACCCCGGATCGATCAAGTGGGCCCACCCATGTGGGAGAAGAGGTATTCCGAGATCTAAGTCAGATATTTTCAGCCTACACCTATAAATAGCAGCCATATGCCTTCAGAAAAGGGACTTTTGATTCTGCTAAGCCGATACTCTGCTGGAAACCCATTGTAACTCGAGTGCTTGAGTATTCTCTATTGTAATCACTTAGTAGACATTAATAAAACAACAAACTTTCCAGAGTGGACGTAGGCTACAACGTCGAACCACTATAAATCTCTGTCTTCTTGCATTTCAGTTTGTCTGTTTTGGAGTGTTTGTTAGATTAGCCTCTGTTTACATTTATATTCTTCATTTTAATCTCTTCAAATACGCCCGAAGAGTATTGTGCCCAATTTTGGTACAAACAATTATTACCGAGTTAAATAGTAATAAAATGGTTGTAAAGGTTAATCAAATGGTTTAAATGAATATTATTATTTTTACGTAAAGTAATAATATTATTGTTTTGAAAGTAATTGGATGTAAATTGCTATATTTGATTGAAAAACGATGTTTTGAGATATTTAAAGTAATATTTTGGAAATGAATGATTTTTGAAGTATACTTTTGTTTTGAGAAAAAATTATTGTTTTGAGATAACAAAGGTAAACATATTTTTCTTTTATATTAAACAATAACACATCGATATTATACTCAAGTGGGAATAATAGAAGTAAATATATCGTTCAATGATTTTAAATTAATTGAAGAAAATGCTACATCAGTTGGGACTTTGTCTTTCCCACTCGGGCGCTCTCTTTTCTCTATTTCCTTAACAAATTCGTCCACTTTGAGTCTTCTTCTACCGTTAACATCTTGCCCCTCCTCCATCTCTACATGGCTTTCTCCATTACTATAGCATATCATAATTATTGCGTCTCCCATCTCTTGCATTTTACTTTCATACTGTGGCATGTTGCCCTCCGTTAAGCTCGGATCTTGAATCGTCTTTCGGTGAACTCCCTTGCACCTAGTTGGTACTTCTAAAATCTCCTAGCGCTTTGCCTTTTTGGATCTTGAAGAGGCCACAGTGTTCCTCCATTTCTGATTTGAGAGTGGTCCGAGTTGTCGATTCTAGACGGTTGTTTTGGTGCATTTTTTGGGCAGTCGCTTTTGCTATATTTTGTGGTTCCCCTAACCACTGCTTTTCTCAGTGATTTGTTGTAGGTATATTTCTTCAGGTGTGAAAGCTTTGTCTGCTCATACCACTTCTCGGCATCCTATCAAGTATAGGAGTATCTTGTTGGTCGATGCCTATGGTGCTCTACATGAGGTAAGTTGTCCCTTTTTCCTTTTTCTATAGATTTTCCTTCCCCTTGTGCTCTGGTATGTTTCTTCGGGTCGATGCTGCGACACTTTGCTGCGTATCGTGCACTTCAGTTGAATTAGCGTTTTTGGTAATTTCATGTACAATTATCATGTTAACGCAAACCTTTATTTGGAAATATATTATATATGCTGGTAACATTTTATTTTCTGTTGTAATTAGTTTCCATTTTCTAATGTATCTTCATGGAGTTTGTTGATCTTGTACAATGATGGTACTAGGGCCTGATTGATGTTTTTTGGGTTTATAAAATTTTGAAAGGTTTCTTTCTGTAAAAGTTTTGCAGAGCTAGACGTAGCATGTGAAATGGTTGTAATCCATAAAGCTCGGCTTCAAATATCTACATGGCACTTTGGTTTCTGCTCATGCAATTGGTTTTGTTTGTAATATTACAAGGATAGAATCTTACTAGTCAAGTTATATGCAAGTATGTGACACGTTTGCAAGTTTGGATTGAATATTGTTATCTAGAAATCATGTTCAATGGAACTCAATATTGCAAGGAATGTTTGTTGCTAGTTTATTTATAATGGTAATTAGAGGAGTTTGCCCCTTTTTTATTAAGTGTGTTATTTGTCAATGTGTTTTACTATAATTGTATTCATGTTATATGTCATGTTTCGTATGTAGCTGGGTCGTATGCGTGTTTGTAACGTTGTTGAGGTCTGTTAACCTCATACGTTTCTAATTTCAATAAAAGTAGATGGTACGATGAGTATTCTTGCACGTTAAAGAGAAACTACAAGTTTTTTATTGATGTCAAAATAAATAATTTTCGGTTGTTTAATAAAACCATTAAGAGTATTGACTATGTGATATGGTACGATGCGCAAATCCAAAATAAATTCCTAGTACATTATTAAAATATGATTTTGATAGTTGTATCCAAACTGATATGGTCTATTGGCTACAAATGTGTCTTTAAAAGAAAGACAAATGTAGTTAGTATAACATCCTAGAATTTTGTAGTTTTGAATTTGAATATTTAATTAATTTTAAATATTCAAATAATTGGTTTTTAAAATATAAACAATCTATATTCAAATATAAAGATTATTTAAATATTTGAATTGTGAACTAAGTATTAGTTAAATGGATTTAAACTCATTTTGTAAATTTATTTACGATAATAAATAGTTCAAATAAATAACAAGAAAATCAATTGTTAATAAAACGACTTGATTTTTATTGACGTATTTTTAAATGAATTTATAGGATTTTTTCATAATTTTTAATTTGAAAAATATTTAAATTACCATTTGACGTATTTTTCGAAAAATTACAGTATTTTTGAAATTTTCACAGAATACGATAACCAGTGTATTTTATTATTGTTTTGTGATTGTATCGCATTTTTGTGCACGATCGTACTTTTGTTTTGTCATTTGTGGTTCGTCCGCGAATGAAATGCTGTGTAGCGAGATGTTGAAAATATTTGAATAAATAAACCCATAATTAGATTGTTCAACACACTTTTACTTTTCTCCATTCCCGCTTTACTTTTCTTTCTTCATTTACTGTAAAAAGAAAAAAAATCAATCCAACCATTCAAAAATCCAAATCCAAATCCAAATCAAATACTCAACGAAAAATTATAAAGTTGGATTCTTTGAGTTTGTAAGGGAAAGATCTTCAAATCCATGTAGTTTGGAAGCATGCAGTGATGGTTTGTGAGGATTGATAGTTTAGGCGTGAATGAAGGGGAGTTAGGGTTTCGATTTGAGCAAGATATAGGCGGAGATAGACGACAAGGTATGTTCCACTACGTTTGTCGTGTCGAGGAGCAACTTTTGTCGGTGTTTGGTAAAGCTCAGCGATGCATGGTGGAATGTGACTTGATGTGGTCGAGAGGAGCAGGTATGTGGTTGCATTTTGTTTGGCTTGGTCGAGCTTCGACTGATGGTAACCGGGGAGGAGGGGATGTAGAGTGGAGTTCGTCGGATTTGCCGGTTATCGGTTTAGTCAAGTGTGGAAGGAGTTAAAGGTGGAGACATAGTTGTGTATATGGTGGTATCACTGCACGGCCTGTGCATTTGATAGTTTGAGGAAGAGAGATTTGAATTGGCAATTAAGTGATTAATTTGTTAATTCCAAATCTTATAAACTCAATAACTATCTCATATGAGGTCGGATTTGGATGCGGTCTTTTGCATTGGACTCATATCGATGTTATCTATGCCTTAGAGCTGCATATGTTGAATTTGAATCTAGTAGAAATTTGAGCTAAAATCGAACGTTTTAGATCAAACCGGAATGCGAAAGCGTTAACTGAAATTTCGGTGAGTTTACTCACCTTTAAATAAACTATATGATTTATGTGTTGCTATAGATTGTTGTCGAATGCTTGGATGAGAGTTTATATAATGTTGTTTGTTTGTTTGGATTTAATTCCCGCTTGGAGGCGGATGATGTAAATAACTTCTGTGTTGCAGGGAACAAAAGAATAGGAAGTCGAAGCGTATACGTAGCAAATAGGTCGCTATGGAACACTTCGAAATACACATACATATGTGTGATTTACATGAGAATTTTGTAGAGAGGCCCTAAGGGGTTTCTCGCCAATATTAATCTACTTGTATTTTTATGTTGCTTATATTGATATTTGGTTGAAATATTTATGATATACTGTTTGATTAGTGCAATTGTCGTTATAGCGATTATCGCTATACCATCACTTATGAAATATCATCTCCTTAAAATCTTTGTATATGTTAAATTTGTGCTTGTATTTTTACAAAATAAATGTTTGTTCGCGTTTTTGCACTTTGAAAGTTGTTTAAACTATATTTCAAGTATTTTTGAGAATTTAGTAATAAAGAATTGGTGTTGTTTAAATTTATAAAAGGAGTTATAAATTCGATTAATTATCTTTTAAAATAATTAATATGGTATTAAACTTGATTTTTCGTCTTCAATCCTTTTAGTGAACTTTCCTACCATATATTTATGTGTTTTAAAAGTGGTTTGAAATTTATATATATATTAAATGATTATTTTTAAATTGTTGAAGATGAAGTTTTATTTCGAAATAAGGAAAGGAAATGGTTTTAAGATTTTAATATATTCTAGACTTGAGATTTTCCAAGTAATATTTGAAATGGATGATATGAATTATATATCAAGTATTTTTGAGTTTACTAAAAAGTGAAAAGGAACAAGGATTATAATATTGTTGTTGTGATAAATGTTTTCGGGGAATCGAGAAAAGAATTCATGGATGTAATACTTCTTTTATAATAAATGATTTCGAAAAGTTATTAAGAAAACCTGTTACTTGACTTAATAAATGTTGATATTCTTAAATCTTTGGAGGAGTTCGTTTTTAAAGCTAATAATAAGTTAATTTCTAAATGATATTTTATAAATCTTTGAAAATGAAAGATTAAAGAAAAAGCTAAGTGTAATTGATTTTGGGTTTATGGTAAATAATGTTTTAATGACATTTAATTTTTACCCTTCTTTTTAATACATAGAAATATAATTTACTCTTTAAAAAGAATAGTTTAAAGAGTGTTTTACAAATATTTGTGATGTGAAAATTTAGTACAAATGCGAGTCAAATGTTTTAAGATATTTAATTTTAATATACGATCATTTTGTTATTCCCGATAGTTGATTTATTGACTATCGATTTCGATATCTTCTTTGGTATCGTCAATCTAAGATTATTTGTTGCTCATTTGAGCATTGATATTCTTTGTCAGAAATGAATAAAACCAAAGCGCGAGCGGATGCCAAGCTATGTGGGGTTGCTCCTATTAGGGTTTCTTCACATCTACTCTAGATTGGATTCAGTTGTATGTGTATGGAGATGTGAAATACTTGGATTTTAGGTAAGGTTGGAGGGGTTCGACTTGTATATTTTTTGAGAGTCATTGCAGTTCTCACGTATATTTTCTAGAGGTACACTTCCGTAAGGGAGGTTCACCCTTCTAGTCATTGTTGGAAAATTTCCCTTTCCTTGTTTTTTATTCAAACATTTGAATTGTTTTCTTAATTGCATCGAGAAGTTCCTAGAGCTCTTATTGATGTTTAATTATTTATGTCCATTCTTTAAGTTTGGATTTCGATCTTGTTTATGCCCATTCTTTTAAGTTTGGGTTTTGTTCTAATTTGTTTCCATTCTTTCATGTATGGATGTTGTTCTTGTGAGGTAAAACCTGTTTTGTGTTTAGCGGCATGGTATCATATAATTATTATATGTTCACTATATTTCTTGAGTTTTCTCGTGCTGATTTTTCAGATTGATTCGGGTGTTATTTTTTGTAATGCTCCAGCCAGACCAAGTTTTTTTCCAGATTGTCACTGGTAGGACATAGAGCTCATGGAGCAGAGCTGGATGTTCACCTGCCGTAGTATTTTTATTTTCCAATCTATTATTATGTATACTCATCAGTAATTGTAAGGTCAGAAAGTTATAACTGTCTAGGCTGATGAGGTTTGTTTTTAATTCTGATACCTTGTATCTTAGAGTGACAGCTTTTACCGTCTTTGTTATATGACATATATCATTCCACTGTGAGATTCTGTTTCCTCCTATTCGTTTTCTTTTTATTTTATTCTAACAATCTGCATTTTCGACACTTGGATGCTCGACATTGGAATACCATGGATGTATTAGGTGCCAACTTTCGAGAGTCGAAAAGACGGGTCATTACGTTTGGTATCAGAGCTGAAGGTTAAGTGATAACCTTAGCTTTGGTGGGGTAAACTCATTTGAGATAGGGTAAGTGACACCCAAGAATGAGTTAAGGGTATTATATATACGCGAGGGTATTTGTTAGTGCTATAAAAACATATTGTGTTAATTGGTCTATTGAACAATTTATGAATTTTGGTCAAGACATTGGACGCCATGGTGTCGATTGGAACTTCTAAACACTCAAACAAGGAAAACATACAAGATATTGATTTTTGAACATTTGGTAAATGTAAAATTTTACCTAGGATTATATTATATATATATATATAAAGGAATAATTTTTAAATTTATATAGTTATTTATGGTATGTTTGTTTGTTAATGGTAATATTTCTTTATTATCATTATTGTTTGATTTGTCATGTTTGGATAGTTTAGGAGCATTGACTATTGTTTATTGATTGTTGATTTATGCTTGACCATTTTATGGGCATTTATTATTTTGCTAATGGTGAGTACACTAAAATGAACCCTTTGTGACTTAAGTTTCACAATTTGACCGTAAGTTGTTTAGTGAAAATGTTAAGTTAACAGTCATCTTTTAGCAAAAGTTGATTAATATAATCTAAATGGGAAGATAAGACATTTAGGGAATAAATATTTGTGAATAGTTTATTATAATAAAGGAAAAGTTATTCTAATATATAAGATGATTTTAAAGGTATATTTACATGAGTATGGTGTTATCATCAAAAATCACTCCAACTTTGTCGAAACCTAAAAGAATACAAAAGAAGGATTCATGAAGAACCATAGCAATAGCAAGACCTTTCGAAAGAGTCGAAGGGATGCTTCTGCAAATGTTGGATGAGCTTTGGACTTTCGAAGAAGTCGAAAGGGGACGAGGTTACCCTTCCACTTCAGTTAACCCATTTCGAAACAGTTGGTTCCGCATGGATAATGGAGTTTCGTATGTGTTAAAAGCACCTTTCGAAGGTATCAAATAACAGGCTTCCACACATGTATCAGACCTTTCGAAATGGATGGTTCCACTATTGTTTACCTTCCGCAGAAGAATATGTAGCCAAAGCGACCGATTTGAAAGCATAGATCAACTTTTCGAATCGGTTGAAACCTTCTACAAATATAAAGGAGATTTCACATGTGACTAATATTGCTTTCTTAAGCATCAGAAGATGGGGGTTCCGAATTAATCAACGGAAATGCTTTCGAAAGATACCTTCCACAACTAAACCTTCTACTATGCTACAAGTCATTCGAAGCCTAGAGAATACCCCTTTCAACAATGCCAAAAGCCTCCAAGAATGCATGAAAGTTGAGTGCAAACCGATTCGATACCCAATGATGGAAGATTAAAGTGTTTCAAAAGCTTAAACAAAGAAAGCATCATCACCTTCCACAAGCGTTGAATGTGTACCTTTCGAATGCATTTGAACATCCTTTCTTGCTTACACAACACGTCAATAACAAGGTGAAGGTCGCTTCTATATCTTACGATGGAGTCAAAAGCACACATGTTCCATTCAAAAGCGGAGTTAGAAAAGCACCCTAAATTTAACAACAATGAAATCATCAAGGCACCCTTTCGACTAAGTCGAAAGGACTGATATGAAAGGGTCCAACCTGTGCCCATAAATAAGACCCTAGGGGTGTTATTTAGGGGATCCGGATTCATTCATTCTATACTTGTTCTTTTCTTGAATTTGAAAAACCTTAATCCTTAAATCAAATTGGGAATTTCGCTTCCTTGTAATAATTAAGCCTTTTGTATTCATGAAAATTATTAATAATGCAAGTGCATGGTATCACATAGAATCTAATTCAATGCTTATAAACGGATTTAGCTATAGAGTATTCACATCAATGCTTATCGAAGGGATACATTTCGAAGGAATAAAACCCTTTTGACATAGTTAAAACCCTTAGACACCATTAAGCCACAACCTTAAATTACCTCACGCATTTCGAAAGGTGGTTTCGAAGGAATTTTAGATTACCTCGACCAATTTGAAAGGTGGTTTCGAAGAGGTCGTTCTCACTTTTAATCCTACTTTGGGGTGTTAACGAGATTTCTTGTTAACATTTTTGGCGCTAGAAGGAGGGCTCGAACTTCCGCCTTTGTTGAATTCCCGACCTTACTTTCCACTATCCCTATTCCATTCGAAGCTAACCTTAGTCCCTACCCCATAATGCTTAGCAAAATCAAAAAGTTCGGGTAAGGATCTTCAAAACCACACTTGGTTGGATTCTCCATGAAACTATTAAGATTCTAAGCTGTATGAAGAACAAATGTTAAGATTGGAGGCTTTAAGAATCATGAGAATCTTATGATTCGGACAATTGGAGCTTAAACCCATTTTACATTGGCCCTACATCCATCTTTGCTTTAGGAGGAGTAAAAGGTAAGGGTGATAACTTGTTTGATCAAATAAGGAAGACTATTCAATTCTATACCAAAGGCACTATCTTTGAAGAAGGAATGATGGCCGATTATTACACCTTTGATTAAAAATGGCATCAAACAACAAGTGGATCGTTGCCTACATATGAACTACAAAAGGTATTAAAAATGAAATTGTTCATTGAGGGTGAAGTTCCTGGATCAAGCAATAAAAGATCTAGAAATCAGCTTCAAAAGATAAGCTTCAAATCAAGACTGCCTAAAGAATGCAACTTGAATACATTTGTTGAGAACGTCTACATACTAACAAGGGAAGAACTCAATTACTGGCCATCCAAAAAGAAATAGCCAAACATGAAAGAAATCTAGGGGGACCTTACTGTCACTATCATATGATGAATGGGCACAAAACAAATCAATGCAGAGCTCTTGAAGGAATGGTCATCAACTTTTTCAGACAAGGAAAGATTGATGGATATGTAAAGCAATCCTAGAGAAATTCAATAAAACACATTTTTTAAGGAAATCTACATGGTCGGGAATAAAATTCTCCTTAAACTTGGAAACTACCTTAAAAGGTTATAAGCCTTTGTTTGCGCCAAGTTGGCCAGGTCAAAGTGCCTCTTGGAGGGAGGTTAGAGTAAACCTTTATCCACACCACGCTATGGCCAGGTTAAAGTATCTACAAGCCCTTGATCGCGCCATGCTATGGCCAAATCAAGGAGCCTCCTAGAGGGGGGATGGAGTAAGCCCTTGAACGCACCATGCTATGGGCAGGTCAAGGCACTAACCAACCTATAGTCCCACCTATAAGACCTGGTTGAAGCACCTCCTAGAGGGAGAATGGAGTAAGCCCTTGATCCCGCCACGCTATGGCCTGGTCAAGGCACCGAACAAGCCTTCAGTTCCGCCTATAAGGCCTAGTTGGACCACGTCCTGGATGGAGGTCGGGTAAGTCCTTGGGTCCTACTTGTGGATAGGCTAACAAAGTGCACCGGACAATAACAGACCAAGACGTCCAAGCCTAAGAAGTGGCACACAAAGCGTTAACGATATACGAAGCCTAAAGAAGGGCACATATCGAAAGAGTCAAGTATATGGAATCAGAGAGGTAACATAAAGCACAAGAAGCAAACAATCAAAGCCCCAAAGAGTGGAACGGATTTCTGGTCTTTTATTATTTTCGGATAATAATTCCCGGACTACTTTCATTATTTACAGTCATAGGCTAATTTCCAGAAGATGTTTCCTGGACTTCTCTTATCAATACCTGAATCTGGTTTCATGTCTTCTATTATAAATTCATGGTCTTCCACTATATCTAAAAGATGACTTCTGGGTCTCTATTACTAATACCCGAATTTGGGTCTCGGGTCTTCTACTATTAATTTCTGGATTACACTTAACAATACTCAAATCTGGGTTGCGAGTTTTAAATTATTCCCAAATGATGATCTCTAGGCTTTCATTATTACTAGACGATTTTTCTCAATCTTCTATCAGTTATTTCTAGAAGAGGATTTCTATTAATAAAGCTAGACTTGAATTTCTGGTCATTTATTACCGATTCCATTTCTGGTCTTCTCTCATTTCCAAAATTGGATCACAGGACTTCTATTATTTTGAGATGAAGATTTCAAGTCTGTAATCATTCCCAATTGTGGACTTCTCATCACTTACTATCTTCGGATGATGATCTGTTGACTTCCATTACTCCTAGATTTAGATTTCTGGAATTCTATCAGGAATTCTAATACTATTGCCAATAATATAGACGAATTACCGAACATATACTTTGTACTTTTCACGAAAGCAAGATTTATAAGGGAGATCGAATGATTCAACAAATACAAAAACTATAGTCAAAGTTATCAGGAAGCAGATCCGAAAACAACATTACAAGTACAGGAAAGGCCAACAAGCCAAGTGATATTTACATAATTTACAAAATTATTTACAAGAATATTATATGACATTAGTTTATACTTCAAAGATCCTGGACAACCTTATCTAAATTCTCAGCAATTAAAGGGTCAACAATATGGCTAATCGCTATACAAAGAATTTCTTTGAGCTTCTTTTCCTTCTTCTTAATTTCCTTCGCATTATCAATAGATTCAATAGGAGTCTTCAAAGCACGGTTAAAAGCTTTGTTAGAACCTTTAAGGGTCTTGTTTTGTCTTTCTAAATTTGCAATATGCCTTTGAAGAAGATATTTTTCATGTTTAAGCCTTTGAATTTTGGCTGCATAATCATTGATGCGTTGCAAGTATCTCACTTTCTGTTGACATTTCAAATTTGACCTTTCTAACCATTCACTCATTGCCTTCTCGTCTAAACCTGAGGGAGGGTTTGTTGTAGCAGAGAATTTTTGAATAGCTAAAGATGAAGACCTTGTCGATTTTACAACAGATGAGGTGATTAGAGAACTTGGTAAATTAATATTCGGAATGTCACCCCCCATGATAAATTCCAAGGATTTGCACTGAGCTTGGCTATCTTTTAATTTTATCTCCAAATCGCTTACCTATTGGAAAAACCTAGACATCTCATGATCAATGTCAATCGAAGGGTTTGATTTAATTTGGCGTTTCAATTGGGAAGCTGCTTCATCTTTATTCTTGATATCTACTTTGAGACTAGTGATTTGATCATTAAGGTCTCTAATAATCGCCTTTTGAAGAAAAAAATTGCTACATCATCTAACGCTTCGGTATTACCTTGAAGTCGGGCAGACAAAGGATCTTTAAGTAGGCTTCTCTTTTCAAGATCCGCCACTAACCTATCTTTAATACTGGTGAAACGAGATAATGGATCTAATGATAGTGGTGTGGTAGCTGACTGTAATTCCTATTCAAATAAACAAAAAATAGATTAATACCAAAAGAGCAAATTTCTTTTATTACAATAGTAGAGGTTATAACTCAAAAAAGAAATAAAACAAAGGGTACAATATCAATGTTATAGTCAAATACTTGCTTTGCCCTATCACCATTAAAGTCTATAAACAACATTTTTAACTTTATTCAAAGAGTTAGCCGACAGAGTGACTGTCAATTCAAAAGTAGCATTAAATCCTTCTGGGGTAATAACTAGGGGACATTTGCTATAATCTCATTCTCGGGTTGGAGGACTATCACGACCACAAATCAATTTTTTGTGATATGATCGAATTATCTTAAGGAACTTCTCCTTTTCTTCGCCTAGAAAATCAAAGTGAAGGCGGGGATTTGCATATAAAGCTTCTGTAGATCTCTAAGAAAGCAATATCTAGCCAATCTTGAGGATTTCTAGAGCAAGGCCTTTTTCTAAGTAATCTCTTCTTAATTTGACGTATTTGCTTAAGTAATCCCTAGTAATAAGGCTGCTTGAGAGACATTTACTCTGTAATAACGTAATAAAAAACGACTAAGTATAAAAGAAAACTAATACATAAAATTTACATATTAATATAATTACAGATTAAGAATTTTCATCTGGTTCATACAAGATTGATTTTTTGAATAACTCGAAAATGAATTTATCCTTATAATATTTAAGTTTTTCTAGGGGCAATGCACGAGGAATTGAGTTGACTCGTGGTAAGTTCCAGCAATTCTATGGGTGAGGATCAGATCCAAATTCGTCTAAGTACCTCCTAGCTAAGTAGACCCTACTAAAATCACCCAAGTATGAAAAATCTACAGTTGGATATCTGCAATAAGCTTTATATAGGTACCAGGATATCTCTGTCCTCGATCAACATCAAAAAGAGTGTTATCAATTCTCTGTTTTCTTCCAAGAGCTTGTCATAGCAAAGGCGCGCCCTTTTCAGTCGAGGGGCCGCTTCTTGACCTTTAAAAGACGCTATATTGCAGCGCTTTTATTAAGCTTATAATACTTGTCAGAGAGTGCATTGTGTTCTTTTAATTGTTTATCTAAATCCCTATACAGGCTATTTATTTCCGCTTGTTTTCTTTCAAGCTTTATTTTATAAAGATGAATGGATTTCTTCCTTATCTAAAATGGAAAGATATTAGCTAATGTTATCTTGGAAGTGAAAGCCATTTTGATAAAGAATTACATACTTGAGAAACTGGGATTGAAGTTTGTAGGGTCTACTATTTCCCCTCTTGCTCACAAGCATCAATATCAGCGTCTTTTTTGTGGAGACCAGAGGGTTCAGGAAATTCAGTCTGACCCGTTTCATGGGCATTAGGATTAGGGATAACTTTATCTGAAGCCATGGAAGTGCCATCCTCACCCCCTCCATGAGAGTCATCATGTTCGCCCCCATTGCCGCCAGAACCCTAACCTTTATTGTCATCATCAGGGTTATCATCATCATTGTCATCGTCATTTCCACCTTCCTCAACAACGGCTTCATCATCCTCATCGTCTTCCTCCCCATATGAATCGGAATCTTCTTCTACAGAAGGGAGTTCGAAAGATAGGTGCTTTGAGGCATCAATTTCTTCTCTATCATGGACCTCAATCCCTTGCTCCATTTCCTTGATTTTTTCCATGGATCTTTTAACCAACATAGGATCGAGTGAGGGAAAGCTTAAATTTGGGAACTTCTCTATATTATTGGAATAAGCTAACATGAGTGCATCCTCATAAGGATTTATGATGATATCATTCAAAGAAATGCTCAGAAATTGAGACAACTTTTGTTTAGCCTCGAAAATGGTTTTGGTGGCCATGGTTAAAAAATTCATTTTCTTCTCCAATTTATTTTTGAAAAAAGTACTTTTCTTCTTGAGAGAAACATGTTTAGCATTCGCCTTGGCCTTTTCGTCCTTCGACTCTTTCAGAGTCGTTTTCAAAACCAAGACTTCATCGGCTAAGATTTGTCTAGCCTTCATCTCTTCAGAAATTGTAGATTCTGCTTGAATAAGAGAGGCAATCAATCTTTCTTATTCCCTTACTGTGTTATCTTTAGCAGTAGTTAGGGAAGTGATCTGGTTATTTAGAGTTGAGACTTCTTCTTTGAGCTTTGACATCTCAGAGGAAGACTTTGTAACATTTTCTTGGAGGGAGTATCGGCTTTTGAAGATCTGAAAGAAGAAGTAAACATGAGTCAAGATTCAATTTAAAATAGTAATAAGAAAATCAAGTAGTATGGAACATACCAGAAGTTGTTGTTCAATGAGAGATCAATAATAACTTGATGGATTGGGTACATATGAAGGTGATTAAATAGAAGAAAATGATGGAGAGTTCATAATCGATTGTACAACATTCTCAAAATCATTAGGAGACACCGGTGATGAGGGTCTAGGGGGATTCAACTCCTGGGAAGGAGTTGAAGGGCCTAAATCCTTCTGCATTGGCTCAATGTCGCTTGGAGAATCGGACACAACTATGTGAGACATGAAGTCGTCTTTCGAAGGAATCGTTCTGGGTTGGTCAGTAGTGGCATCAAGAGTAGGACCTTCTAAATCTTTGCCTGCATCAACAAGTTCATCCTCTTTTGGAGGAAGAGAAGGCTGGACGTCAGCAATTTTAGTTTTCTTAGAAGTAGGACCTGCGGTAGTCACTCCACTTAATTTTCTTTTAGCAATCATTCTTAACCTAGCAATGGCTTGGATCAGAGCTAAAGCACCGAACTTAGAAGATGGAGGGAGTGGATCCCTCGTGGTTAATTTAGTCGAAATAGCAGCCATTAAAATGAAAAAGCATAGGTTAACAAAGCAATCTAAAGAGTAACACGACGGTAAGTTACAAACAGTACACTTAAGTTTACCAGGTTGGTCGGGACAAATCGAAGACAAAGGTGAAATTTTTTTAGGGTAACCCAAGGATAAGAAACATTTGCTTTTGGAAGTATGTTGGACAAGAGGAGGTTGTCCAAGAATCCTCCGACCTTCTGGAAGGAGAGAAAGTTTCTGAAGATTGCTAGGGGTCAGTAATGTGAGCCTCTTCCCAATGCTATTTGAGGCAGTGATTAACAACTACATAATTCTCTTGCATTCGTCATCGAGAACCTCAAGAGTAGGGCCTAATAAGAAAATGTAATTCTGCGAAAGGAAATAATTTAATGAAAATAATGGTAATGGTCTACTTACGACGAGAAGACTCCACTAATACTTGGAAAGCATTTGATATAAAAGAATTGCATCTCCCAATCCTTGAACTGTTTATTCCTTCCGAAACTAACTTTTTATGAGGGTTAGCCCTGTAAATCTGGCTATTTAAATTGCTAAGCTTGACGAGGTGCACCAAGTAATTAAAAACTTCAACACTTAGAGAAGGAATGCCCGACTCTAAGGCCATGAGCTCCAAGGAGATTAGGTATGTATATACGTTGGGAGATAATTGAATAAGAGCTATGCTAAGGTGACTTAGAAATCTTGACAAGAACTCAGGAAATGGAATAAAACCTCCAAGCCAAATGTGGATGGCGGTGTAATATATCCATCAGGAGGATTTTTAATGGTGTCATTATCGCCAGTAGGAATAGCTTCAACTCCTGTAATTCCAAAGTCATTAAGGATTGCATTTACTTCGTCTTGAGAAGCTATAAGGGAATGCCTTGAAACTGCTTCAGTCTTCTTTGGGGAATATTCTAGTTCTGAAACTATATCCTTTTCAGATCTCTTAGAAGTTCTTTTTAAACCCATGATCATGCCAGGTGAAATAATTTCATTAAAGTTATGATTCATTCTACTATTAATGCCTTTCGAAGGTGTCAAAGGCCTATTACAACGGCTCCAATATCCGCCGAAGCATATGGTTCCATGCCTTCGAAAGGGTGTTGAAATTAACGAGAATTATGAGAGTCGTTAAGCTTTCGATGGTGTCTAAAGGGAGGATGAAATACAGGCAACTGAACACACCCTTCGACAATGTCGAAATCCAAAATAAAGTCTATTATTAATAAGTGCGCAATCCACACAATACCAATTTAGATACATATTTCTAAAACACTATAGCCCAATCAAGTTGAAAAAAATCGAAACAAAGTGGTACTGACACTGACGAAAGGGCATTGAGACGTTTCGACGATGTCTATATTGGGAAGTGATGATAGCTACACTCCAATTAATTATTATGGGTTTTGAATGATTCGAAAGGATATAACAAATCCTAGAAGCGTTAACACTAAGTTGAAATAATGCAAACAAATGTGGTTATTTAAGTTTATAGGTTTCGACTAAGTCGAAAGACGGATTAAAGGTTTCTATGGTAACAAAAGGTATATCATTCTCAATCCAATTAACAGTTGGAGACGTAAGTTTCTAACTTTTAATACCTTCCAAAGTAAAGTTGAACTAAGCATAATAGGGGTCGATCTTGAATCTGCATACAACGGCGGAAAATAGCCCGAAATTTGAAAAATTCAAGTTCGAACCCTAAATTGATACCATAGATCAATCGAAATTGGCATAGAAAATGAATCTAAAATCATCTTACACAAACGATAAACTTGAATCATTTTCAAAGTTCAAAACAGTAATGCAAATTCAAACCTTAAGAATTTGAAATCGAAATTGAACGTGAAAAATCGATCCGTAATTTAGAACAATGGATGCTCACCTTAAATTTGAACTTGCATCCCTTGAAATTAAAATTTTAATGAGAGGTTGAAAATTTTGACTCTTGCTCTAAGATTTTTAATCGCATGTAAATGAAAAGGGGAAGAAGGAAGCATAATTTATAAGCGAAGCAAATGTAAGGAAAGCCATTCGATCAGATTTAAATGAGCGGCCAAGATTCATTTGGGGATATCAAAAGGCGGGAAAATTTTATGTTGAAATAATAATGGGTGTCAAAACAGTTGACTTGAAAAGTCAAGAGCATCCATTCGCAGGGAGGCAAGTGTTATCATCAAAAATCACTCCAACTTTGTCGAAACCTGTGCAGTTAATGCCCCGCTATTACCCCGCTATAACCCTGCTATATCTCATAGCGGATTTCTACCGCTACGATATTTCCATATAGCCCCAAATATAGCCTTTCCGCTTTGAGCCCCGCAATTTCCGCTATATCCCGTTATTCCCGCTATATTCCGCTCTTTCCGCTATATCTTCTTTAAAAAAAATGAATTGAAAAATGACATTTATACATTATAAAAATTATGAAATTAATTTATTTAATTAAATTTTTAATATACTTTTAGAAATGAAAATACTCTAATATTCTACTAAATTTAATTATGTTATATAACAGTTTTATGTTTATTTACAGTATATAAGCACATGTTTTTATTTAAAATCATTTATGTATTAATTGTAATTCAATTGAATGTTAAATTTTCATTTAATTACCATTTATATATTTGTAAAAACATTAAGTATGAGTTTTATATGTTATTTTAGAGTCATCCGATATATCCTGCTATATCCTCGATGTATCCCCGCTATGACTTTTTGCACCTCCGCCGTATTGAATCCGCTAAGCGCTTTAACTGCACAGGTCGAAACCTAAAAGAAAACAAAAGAAGGATTCATGAAGAACAATATCAATAGCAAGACCTTTCGAAAGAGTCGAAGGGATGCTTCTGCAAATGCTGGATGAGCTGTGAACTTTCGAAGAAATCGAAAGGAGATGAGGCTACCCTTCCGCTTTAGTTAAACACTTTCGAAACAATTGGTTCATAATGCATAAAGGAGTTTCGTTTGTGTTAAAAGCACATTTCGAATGTATCGAATAACAAGCTTCCACACATGTATCAGACCTTTTGAAATGGATGGTTCCGCTGCTGTTTACCTTCCATAGAAGAATATTTAGCCAAAGCGAACCCTTCGAAAGCATAGATCAACCTTTTGAATTGGTTGAAACCTTCTACAAATATAAAGGAGATTTCACATGTGACTAATATTTCTTTCTTAAGCACCAAAAGATGGGGGTTCCACATTAATCAACGGGAATGCTTTCGAAAGCTACCTTCTGCAACTAAGCCTTCTACCATGCTACAAGTCATTTGAAGCCTAGAGAATACCCCTTTCGACAGTGTCGAAAGCCTCCAAGAATGCATGAAAGTGGAACCGATTCGATACCCAATGATGGAAGATTCAAGTGTTTCAAAAGCTTAAGCAAAAAAAGCATCACCACCTTCCACAAGCGTTGAATGTGTACCTTTCGAATGCATTTGAACATCCTTTCCTGCTTACACAACACATTAACAACAAGGTGAAGGTCGCTTCTATATCTTTCGATGGAGTCAAAAGCACCCAAGTTTCATTCAAAAGCGGATTTAGAAAACTATCCTGAATTCAACAGCGACGAAAGGTCATCAAGGCACCCTTTCGACTAAGTCGAAAGGACTGATACAAAAGGGTTCAACCTGCACCTATAAACAAGACCCTAGGGGTGTTATTTAGGTGACCCAAATTCATTCATTCTATACTTGTTCTTTTCTTGAATTTGTAAAACCCTAATTCTTAAATCAAATTGGGGATTTCACTTCCTTGTAATAATTAAGCCTCTTCTATTCATGAAAATTATTAATAAAGCAAGTGCATGGTATTTTCAAATACATAGAATCTGATTCGATGCTCATATATGGATTCACCTATAGAGTATTCACATCAATGCTTATCGAAGGGGTACCTTTCGAAGGAATAAAACTCTTCTAACACAGTTAAAACCCTTAGACACCATTAAGCCACAACCTTAAATTACCTCAACCATTTCGAAAGATGGTTTCGAAGGAATCTTAGATTACCTCAACCGATTCGAAAGGTGGTTTTGAAGAGATCATTCTCACTTTTAATCCTACTTTGGGGGTGTTAACAAGATTTCTTGTTAACATTTTTGGCGATAGAAGGAGGGCTCGAACCTCCGCCTTTGTTGAATTTCCGACCTTACTTTCCTCTATCCCTATTCCATTCCAAGCTAATCTTAGACCCTACCCCATAATGCTTAGCAAATCAAAAGGTCCAAGCAAGGATCTTCAGAATAACACTTGGTCGGATTCTCACTATTGAAGATTCTAAGCTGTATGAAGAACAAATATTAAGATTGGAGGCTTTAAGAATCATGAGAACCTTATGATCCAGACAGTTGGAGCTTAAACCCATTTCACATTGGCCTTACACCCATCTTTGTTTTAGGAGGATACATTTTCTTTGGGTACATTTATAAATATCTCAAAAAGAATTTTTATGAAAGATACATTTTCTTTGGATAGTTTGGGTAAAACATCTCGATTAGTTTTGTGGTAATCTGAATAATCTTCTAAGTGATAATCAAATGTTTGCTTAGACGAACGTTGTAGTGCACTTAGTAAATTATTTTCTTTATCATTGTGCGATTGAAACGAGTTCGAATCCAAACGAACCCAAAGTGAATATTAGAGAATAAATTATTAAGGTTATTTTATATATATAAATTTATATAGTATGATTTCAAAAGGGTTTTGAGAAAAACCGGGTATTTAGTTCTTAAGTTTTCTTAAAGGAAATTGATTTAAAATAAAAGGTATTTTGATAAATGTTTTGATGAATGAAATTTTTAACTCTTGGATACAGAAGAAACAATTAAACATAAGTTTTAAATGGGTTAAATTGGATACAATGGTTTTAGTAAGCATTGTTTTATTAAAACTGTAGTTTTGAAACCAGCATCCTACTCTTTTTAGCTACTTACCCGACCAGATAGGTTAAATGGTCGAAGCAGTCGACTCAGTTTTAAGATCTATATTTTGTTTGGGCCTCCATTTGAATTTTAAAAAATAAAATAAAAATAAATAATAAATTAATTAATTAAAATTGACAATTTGTATATACTCTTAGGATGTAGAAGAGTATTATACAAGTAAATAAAAGTGGAGTAAGCTTTTAATTTAATGTTTTATAAAGTTATGACTTCAAAGATCTTCATCTTCGATTCTGTCATCTTTAAATGCTTCCAATTCGAACATTTGAGTTGGTTCGAAGTGATTTTTGGATAATTCATACTTATTCGATCCCGGTCTCTTCGAACCAACCTTCGATAGTTTCCAGTAAACTCAACTCTGGTTCTTTTGAAAATAAAGAGACAAGATAAGAGCGGGGATCACCCCCTAACCGTTTTAGTGGATGGATCTCCTTATCATTTGTCCTAGATATTTTCAGAGTTAAAAACTGGACAAAATTTGATAGTCGGTTATTTATCTATCAAATAACAACAAATCCAACATAGATTTTTATCCTATTGAATCTACAAAGCCTCATTTAATTAATCTTCCGTTAATTAAATCTCTTTAATTATTTTTCAAAATATTTATATACTTATATCACCGGTAAAAGTATATTCCCTAAACCCATTTAGAGGATTTCTTGTTTCAAATTCATTTTTAAACGAATCAAAACATATGTCTTTGAAATCACAGTTTTATTATAAACCCAACAACTAGTCCTTCGGTGTTATGTAGGGAAATGCTTCCCTACCATCAAAATTAAGGACTACTCATTTATTTGATTCGTAACTTGATTAATAATATTGATCAAATCAAGCTTTATAAACCAAATCTTTCTTTCATAATCCAAGATCTCTTTTCAAAGTATAAATCTTTTACCTAGTTCTTTTTACTAAGTAAGACCCTTTTTATAAACAAACTTATTACCTTTAAAACCCTTTTATAAAATAACATTATTGTTTAAAGCAAATTCTTAAGTTAATTAAATTAACCCAATCACCATAAATAAATTAATTAGTTATCTCAAAACACCATCATTAGATTAATTAATCAACTTAAAACACCAATTAATAAAAAAGGGTTATTAAGTTTAAACACCATTATTAAATAATTAATCAACTTAAATACCCCTTTATAAAGTAATTAATTAACTTTAAAACTTATTAATAAAAATAATTAATTAACTTAAATGCTTTTATTTAAATAATTAATTAGCTTGTAAACATCATTAATTAAAAGATTAATTAACTTAAGACAATAATTGATTTAAAAGGATAATTAGCTTAATCATTATTAATTAAAATAATGATTAACTTAAAATATTATTAATTAAAATAACTTTAACAATATTAATTAGATAATAATTAACTTAAAGCATTTTTAATTTAAGATAACTTTAAACATTATTAATTTAAATCAACTTTAAACATCATTAATAAAATTAACAATTAAGCATTATTAATAAATTCAACAATTTACTATAAAATATTATAAAGCTTAAAATTGGTTTCAATTCAAAACTTGTCCAATTTTGGGAAGAGGCTTAGCAAATCTCAATGGTACCTAAACAAGCTACATTATATTCAAATCGACAGTCAAATCGTAACACAAGTATTTACATAAACAATAGATATGTAAATAGATTCCATGATTCCAAATTGATGAATAACAACTCAATATAATTCAACTCGCAGATAAATAGATTGCTAAATTAACATAATTGCAGAATGGTGATTTATTTTGCTAGCTGGATGTCCAATATAATACATTTAACTTAAATATAGTAGAGCGTGGTTTTTTCTACTAAACAAATGTCAACGATATAATATAATTACTAAAAAATGTAATTAAACATAGCCAGTATTAGTTTATTATTAAACTATATTATAACACATGCGTCAAGTGATTTCATGAGTGTGTTCTATGAGTTAATTTGAACCCGATGTCAGAAACTCCGTGTCAAACGGATTCCGTACAAAAGAGTTATGATTTTTCAAAGTTAACTAAATTAAATTAAACTTACATTAAACTTTTTATATAAACACACCCTTAAATAGCCCATAGGTCCAAACTAGTACACCAACACAGCTTGCAAACCCTACCTGCTTCTTCTCCAACCAATACTACCCCAAACAAAACATTACTTCCAAGTAAACAAAACTTGGAATGAAAAATACCAACATGCACACATGCACGTGTGCATATGCACGCCATCTACGGCCACCCACCACCACGCCAGACACCGCCCCTACATCTGCCTCGCCTAGCTCACCTCGACCAACCTAACATCACCTCCACTGAAACCCCAAAGTAAGAATTCAACTCCACACCCGAAAGTACATGCGAGCTCTAGGTTGATCTCCACAAACTGAGTTCTCCACGTCACCTCAACCACTTGTAGTAGTCGCGACCACCACCACCTGATTCTAGCTATCCCCATCATCTCCGACCACCGCTCCATTGTTGATCACCACCACATTTCCACCTCGACCTAAGGTAGCTCCAGAACCCATCGGCTCCACCCCTCGACCATTGGTTCGTCGAAATTCAGTCTTTAACCTAATTTCGATCAACTAGCAAATTCAACTCAACCCCAATACTAAAAATCCTAAAACTACCACTAAAAATTTTGATTCGCCTAGACAATCCTGAATATAAAGATCATTTGTCAATTCGTGATCGATGAAAAACCGACATTTTTGATTATTTACTATAATTTAACAATTGCTCAAAATATATTCATCTAAAAACTCCAAAACTATTTTTAAAATAAACTATGGATCAAAATAGACAACTTTGTAGTTAATGACAAGTTCAAATTCAAAACAGTTTAAGAGATATTGGTTTTTGAAGATGAGCATGAGTTTAAGTTTTCAAAATAAACAAGTAACAGTAAGCTAATATATTTGTTCTAGTAGCCATGTTTTCAAATTTTCAAGCAAATTTCCCTTAAAAGTCTTCAAATTAAACCTATTAATTTAAGCATGATTTTCGCATACAATTCACAAATAAGATTGGCAAATAAATTTACCAAACATTGAATTCACAAAAATAACATCAAATTTGAATAATCCACAATTTTCCAAGCCTTTGAGATGTTAATCCAAATTCTTTTAAGCTTTAAATTCTTGATCTTAATTTAATAAGGAATTTAACCAAAGGTTGAGCTTTTTAAACTTAAAAAGAAATAGAGAAAATGTAGGAAGAAAATTTAAGAAATATGAAGTTTTCAAATAAAAATGGAAAATGAAAGGTGTGTGTAGAGTATATAAAACGGATTTAAAAGGATTAAAGAAAATTAAAAATATGCTTTTCAACTCTAACATCACCTCATAAGCCACCAAAAGGACAAACCTTAGAAAATATATTGGTTAATAAGGTGTTTTTATATACTTAATCTATTTATACACTTAACATCTGAAATCCATGTCACAACTTTCCATTTTGAAATTTAAATAAATTTTAATATTTTATATACTTCTTATATTAATCTAAATGAAAGTGATTTACATTTTAAAAGTTGTTTTCTGAAAGCAAATAAAAATATTACAACTTAAAATAATTTGTCGTTCGATAAAAAATGAAAATCCAAAAATTACGTTTCTGTCACATTTCCAGTTTTCCGTCGAACTATTTATTTAAGTATACAAAATTTAAAAAGAAATTTTGTATTATCTATTATAAATTAAAAGAGGGTTATTAAATAAATAAAAACAATTAATTGAATATTTAAATTAAATTAAATATTTACAAATTAAAACAATAAAACTCCGAGTCGTTATAGAAAATGAAAGTGATATAGAAAGAGATTGGTGTAATTAAGAAACCAATCAGATTAAGTATGTTAGTTATACGTAGATCATTTTATTCACATAGTTCATGATCTAGGATTCAAATATATAACTTCAAGGTGATTCATACTAGTTCGAAAAAAGGATTTCTCACTTGATTCTTGACAACGAACACTTGGTTTAGATTCTTGATATGATATATGGCTATGTAAGGAGAACAAAGGTTTCTAATCAAGGAATCTGATCGAGGTCCGCACTAGGGAAGTCAAATGATGATACTAGTTTGGACATAAAGTCTATATAACCGAGCAAGTGGTTGGATCAGAAATTGTGTATGGATGATTTATGTACTCTTACACGCTTAAGTAGATTTGTAGTCTTTATTGTGTGGCTTAAGAAAGTTTAGGGAATGACTTTCAATTTTTTTGAGAGAGCTTAGATATTCTTTTAAGCAATAACCAAAGGTTGATGCGTAATGGTACACTAAGGAAATTATCTATATCCTTGGATGATCAAGAAATTTGTAAACCTAAGAAAATTCTAAATCTTGAATTTTTTACTCATTTAACATTTTAAATAATGCTAAGTGTTAGTTTATTCCTTTATGGAATTTGATTTGACTGATAGTGTGTTATCCACATAATTTCAATGTCGAAACGAATGCTATAAGTGATGGCATCACAAAGAAATCAATGCCGTAGGACTATGGTGTTGTCATTCATCTATACAATACCGCACCACTTCAGTACCTGTTATCATCGATATTAACCTTGAAGATACACGATATGCATTATGATTATGACATCGCACTAGTAATCGACATCAAGGGAATGAATAATGTCAAATTTCAATAACAAGCAGATATATGCAACACCGCATGTTGTTAAGGATATTACACATCATCTATGTTGATTGTTGTCGATACGGCCTATCATCTATGTCGACCTTCATTGGTATAGTTGTGAATTAATATCACATGTCACCAATACCGCATGAACCAGTGCCGCATCTCTACAAGGAAGTAGTGTGGTCGAATATGATCAATATAGTAAGTCATCCATGAATGTCAACATAGCCGATGTCGCGTCTCATTGATGTCATGCTAATCAATTTCGTCATCTACGTAAGAAGCGATGTCGTGCACCATCATTGTCGAAAGAAGTTTATGGCTGATGTTGCTCTAATAATGTTGCTCAAAGTTAATAATGTCGTCGCCGATGTTTCCACTAATCCATAGCGCTATTCATCTATGATGTTAAATAATGATGTCACGTTTCTGTGATGTTGCTTCAATTCCAATGTCGCCACTCCTTAGAGTCATCCTCCAGATAGAACCACCCATCATTAAGGTCGCCAATGATCAATGCCATCATTCCATAATGTTAATGGAAAACAACGTTAATATCTACAAAATTGTACATGTAATGTTGATGATGAACATCGTCGATATCCACAGAAGTTATTGAAGCCAACCGTGTCGAGACTCGAGAGTCATCAATGCCGATGCTATGTTGGATGAAGCTAATCTTTCCCAATTATATTGTATATCAACATCGCTCCTCATCAATGCTTCATGCCGCTCACAGTTATTACCATCAACAACCAATCTAGACTGCCTTAATGCATAAGATCATCGACGCCGAAGACCATTGTTACTAGGTGGCATCGAAGTTCTATTATTGTAGTCTTCAAACAAAGACTAGCGCATAGCATCATTAAGATTGCTGAAGCTGTTGCCGAAGCTTGTCGAAGTCATGCGGTGCCCACCCCTATAAATACAAACCTAAGGGTTATGAAGAAGGGGTGATCATTTTTCTTCTCTCCCTTCGAAAATCAAAGCATTGTAACCTTAAATCAAATTGAAGAAAATTATCAATTGATTGTAAATCTCATAATTCTATGACAAGGAATATGGACAATGTCGAATATAGCCTTTTAGTCTATGAACGATGAAAAGCATAGCCTATTTTGCCTATAGATAACATCGAGCATAACTTAATTCGCTTATTAACATGACTATACACTTTGAACATTATTGACATGAACATGCATATAATAAAAATCCCTAGTCCAAAAGCTCAACGTGATTATCCCCGAAGGGCTTTGGATTAAACAAGAAATGATATGCATAATTACTATTTTGCCTATCACATATGAACATTGGACTTCGAATACAAGGATCAATCACCTAGCCTATTAACATGATTAATGGACTACTGCACGAATTTGCTACTTGTCTTCTCTATCTACTTTGAATATATGGCATAAGCCTTTGAATATTTTATCCCAAAAGGCTCCATGGATTCTCGAATGTATATTCCAAGTGATCTTAAGGACTCTCGAATGTTTCATTCCAAGAACCTTAAGGAATCTCGAATATCATATTCTAAGAAAATAGCCAGACTTTTGAATATTTAACATTAAAGACTCAGTGGCATTATAAATCCATCTTTTAATGACTTCACCGTGCATCTAACCTTGAATGATAAATTTGTTCTTGATGGTACTCTTTAGTCATTCCCAATTAATCCATGCTTTGTTATGAAGTTGTCAAGAGTTAGTTTATCACAATTAGCATCATGGGTGTTACAATTTTTTGGTTTAACGGAGTGATTTTATATACAATGTTTTATAAAGGCTGAATTTATAAATAAATGATTTTTAAGTTGTTGCTTTTGAAAAAGTGATTTCGAAAGAATTTATAAAAGAAAAAATAATAAGAATATTTTGAAAACTTCTGTGAAGTATTATTATTTAAGAATATTTGAAAAAGGTTTTTGGTGTAGTGGTTTTTCAAATATATTTTTTATGATTAAAGTCGGGTACTTGGGAGTTTTTCGATTTGGAAGCCTCATCAAGTATATTTTTTACTCTAGTTATTGTTTTAGGATGAACTGGAATACTGTGACGACCGCCCATGACCCCCGCACTGAACATGGAAATAGTGCGCTGTAAGGTGTGCCAGGCAACCATGGATGATCATCAGGGGTAAAATTAAAACAACAGAATCTATCGTATTACTCACAGCGCATGGATAAAATACAATAGAGAATATATATAGTGAAGAATCTCAAAATAGAATCTCATCAATTAAGCTTCATAATAGTTGAATACAAACATTTGAATAGTCAATACATCAAGCCTCACTACATATCACTCAGAGAATTATACAAAGCAGCGAAACATCCAGTACATATAGTAAGAAAATAATATGCAAGCCTCCAGCTCGTCTTCGTCATTAGCATCGTCGAAAACTAAGAACAGCACCTGTCACCTGCTACCTAGTCTGCCCATCCCAAAGCGGATGAACAGCCCAAGGCAATAAGAGTTAAACATAAAGCCTTGAGTCAGACAACAGTCTTAGTGAGCGGTAAATTAACTAACAACATACTAAAAGAGCATAAAGGAAAAAGGAATAGGAATCCAACCCTCCCACTCCACCTCTTTCTACAGTGATAGCCCCCAGACACACTAAGCAGAAGTAAACATAGCAAAGCAGACATTTAAAGTAAAGCAATTATCACTCGAGTCAAGGTCAACATTTTCCCAGTACAAACCCCCAAGGCCTAAACCAAGATCAGATAAGCACCCAGAAAACATTGCTCTTGAGACTGAATGACAATACAACCAAACATCCATGACTCTGGCTATCACTGTTATCTTTGCTTCGATACCACCGTTAATTGAATGACCGGCACATTCTTTCAGCCGTCCGTCAAGGATTAATGGCAACCCTGGTTCTAGACAGAACTCCGCACGTCGTCGCAGCCCGTGCCTAGGACTATCGAATCTGCCCAGAGTACTCGACTACAATCATAGTCTTTAGGGACTATCGAATCTGCCCAACGTACTCTTGCTTTGAGCCTACTAGAACCTTCAACAACGATGAAATCTCAGCCTTCTAGTCATCCTCCTCGACGACTATTCTCATACTAGCTCAAGCGCCTCTCGAGCCAACCATTTTCCTCAAACTCGAACCATTTCACCGAGTCATCAACATGCTTGGAATGATCCCGTCTGGATTAAACCAAGGCTATCTCATACCATGCCTCGCTTCATCTCATCATAGCAAAGCCTCATCTCAACGTCAACATCATCAAATCTATCCATATGAGCTTCATCATCCTCCACATATGCCACGAGCAGCTTTTACAATTCAAGAGCCTTTCCCTTAGCTTTTGAATCATCTTCGACCATCTTGTCCAAATCAAATCATCAATCAACTAATTTATAACAATCAATCAAGTCAATCATTAATCCAAGTAATTAAGCATTCAAACATGATCAAATAAACAATTATAACAATAATGGCAATCTTGTAAATAAAGAGTCCAAATCTAACAAGCATGAATTATGAACAATATCTCTACAATCTTGATGAATGAACTTACATAGGTTAACATGTAGTAAAATGGATGTCAAATCATCATGAACAATAGATCTATACTTAAGTTTAAGAAAATGCATGGAAATCACTATTTTAACACCAAATCAAGCCAACAATCCGATATACTCCTTTGACACCTCAAAAGCAACACACTTCAGATCTGGACAGCGAAGGATCTAACTCGATTCTCCAAAATTCCACTTCAAACGATGAAATCTCTCTTTGAAGAATGTAGATCTTCAATCTAAGCTCTTGGATCTTCGATTTGATCTTCAATTTGGATGGAAGGAATCACAATATTAAAGTGGAGAAAAGAAGTGAAGAAGTGTAGAACTCAAGCTCTCAAAATAGCAGCACTTCGTCGCTTCAAAATCCGGATCCCAAAAAGTGAAGAAATGGACGTGTATTTATAGGTTGGGAATCCTTAGGTCGTCCGCCCCCTTAGGTCGTCCACGACCTATCTCTTGCCGACCTACTCATCCACACGACCTACGACCTAACGCATATGCGCTTCCACGACCTAACGACCTACCGCATATGCGCATCCACGGTCTAAAAATGTCACGACCTAAGACTCAACACTACTGCGCGACCTACGACCTAACTATCCTCACGTGCGCGACCTAATAACCCAACGACCTAGGCCTCAACACTAATGCGCGACCTACGACTTAACTGAGACGCGACTTAACGGATCTCACGATTTACGACTTAATAGAAGTACTGACCTAACACACACACGGCTCACCACACGACCTAACGACTTAACACCTTAGGTCGTCTAACGACCTAACTACACGCAGGGTCTTCCAACCTAACTCCTAAGTCGTCTGGACGACCTAACTACTCATAACTGCTAAACTTAGGTCACTCACGACCTAACTACAAAAATTCCCCATAGGTCGCTCACGACCTAACTACAACAACACCCCATAGGTCGCTCACGACCTAATAACAACAACACCCCATAGGTCGTTAACCCGCTTATCTCCTAGGTCGCCGCTAACTACTAGGTCATTCACTTCTAATACTAACTTCCATAGGTCGTTGTCTTTCCTTAAGTCGCCCCAATACTTAAGTTGTTAACTCTTAAGTCATTCACTCGACCTAAGCCACCACACGACCTAACTTCTACACGACTTGTCCTATAATCCTTAGGTCGCCAACTTCCTTAGGTCGCCAACTCCCTTAAGTCGCTCCACCGACCTAACTACTATACGACCTAAGTTCCGAACGATCTAACTCTGGACGCTCTAACAAGAGTTTTACTATGTTTCGATCCGTAAAAATACGGGTCGTTACATTCTATCCCCCTTAGGAATTTCGCCCCCGAAATTCCAAACAAACAAGAGCAATCAAAAACTATTCCGCATGCCTACCATCCATAGCAATCAACAAACCATGCGTCCAATTCTAGCCTAGCATGCAGAATTCTAAAACTAGAACAAGTTACAATATCGTGAGATGACACGACACCTTATGGCCATACCTTGAAGAGTTCAGGATGAGCTGCCTTCATCCTCTCTTCCACCTCCCCTGTACAGTCGTTATCATCATCACTCCATTGTATCTTGAGCAACCTAACTACCTTCCTCCTAAGCTGTTTCGTGTCAGTTTCCACAACACGAAGCGGCTTACGAGGTCTCTTATCGACTGGATCAATCTCAAAATCTTCACAGCTATCAGCAGAAACCACTGTATTCGAGTCGTGCACATACTTCCGTAGATACGATACATGAAAAACATTGTGCACACTCGACATCTTTTCTGGTAACTCCAATTTATAGGCGAGCTTTCCAATACACTCGATGATCTGGAATGGTCCAACAAATCTCGGAGTCAATTTTCCTCTCTTCCCGAATCGAATGACATTCTTCAGTGGAGAAATCTTCACAAAAACCATATCACCTACGTCGAATTCCAAATCCTTACGACGCTTATCGGCATAACTTTTCTGACGGTCTTGGGCTGCCTTCATTCATTGCCGAATGATCTCTATACAATCCGAAGTCCGTCGAATCATTTCTGGCCCAAGTATCAGCTTTTCTCCTGTTTCTAACCAACATGTCGGAGAGTTACACGGTCTTCCATACAATGCCTCATACGGTGCCATACCAATGCTTGACTGGTAACTGTTATTATACGAAAATTCCACCAAATGAAGGTGATCTTCCCATGATCCTCCGAAATCCAAAAACATGCTCTAAGGAGATCTTCCAAAACTCGGTTGACTCTCTCGGTCTGACCATCTATTTGGGGGTGATAAGCTGTACTCAAACACAACTCGATTCCCAAAACTTCCTGGAAGCTCTTCCAAAATCCACTAGTGAACAATGGGTCTCGATCGCTCACTATACTCTTCGGAATACCATGGAATCGAACTATCCACTTAACATACAGCTCAGCCAACTTTGATGCAGTCCTGGTTGATCGAACAGGAATGAATCTTGCACTCTTAGTCAAACGATCTACGATGACCCAAATCCCTTCATTTCTCGTTCTTGTTCTAGGTAGTCCATCAATAAAATCCATCGATATTTGCTCCCACTTCCATGTAGGAACTTCTAATGGCTGAAGCAATCCACTGGGCTTCCTTTGTTCGGCTTTTACCAACTGGTAGTTCATGCACTTGGAAATAAAATTTCCAACATCCTTCTTCATACCTTCCCAGTAATAGGTTCTCTTCATATCCCAATACATCTTATTTCCACCTGGATGAATTGTCTACTTCGAGTGATGACTTTCCTTTAGAACTTCATTTCTCAATTCATCTATATCGGGAACAACTAGTCGTCCTTGCTTCCGAAGCCAACCCTCTCGATCGACCTCGAATCCTTTATCCTTTTCTGGGTCCAATCCAGATTCCAAATCACAGATAATCTTGACAAGCTTATCGTCTCGCTTTTGGCTCTCGCCAATCCTTTCCACAAGAGTCGGTCTTATAGATAAGTTTGCCAACATCTCAGGTTCCAATTCACATCTGGGCCTGAAGTCAAATCCAGCTAAATACTCAAGACTCCTCCATTCTGAAAACATGGCTCCCAATCCTGCATATCTTCGACTTAATGCATCTGCCACTGCATTACCCTTTCCCGGAGTATATGCTATTTCAAAATCATATGATGCCAAAAACTCTAGCCATCGTTGCTGCCGAAGATTCAAATCCTTTTGGGAGAAAAGATACTTCAACGACTTATGATCTATAAACAACTTGAATCGAACTCCCAATAGATAATGTCTCCACATCTTCAGAGCAAATACAATCGCTGCCAACTCCAAATCATGAGTCGGATAATTCCTTTCATGCGGCTTCAGTTGTCGACTTGCATACGCAACAACTTTGCCCTTCTGCATCAGCACTGCTCCAAGTCCAGTACCACATGCGTCGGTGTAAACCACCATCTCATCATTTCCACTTGGAATAGTCAAAACAGGAGCACTTGTCAGTAGCTCTTTCAGGATTCCGAAAGCTTGCTCACACTTAGCATCCCATCTGAATACTAGATTCTTTTTCATCAATCCTGTCAATGGTGCAGCCACCTTGGAAAAGTCTTTGATAAATCGACGATAGTATCCTGCTAATCCAAGAAAACTTCTCACATCTGATGCATTCTTAGGTCTAACCAAATCCTGGATTGCTGCCACCTTAGCGAGATCAACCGTTATTCCATTTCCAGAGATAATATGGCCTAAGAACCTCACTTCACTCTTCCAGAAGTGACACTTCGAAAACTTAGCCTTCAGCTGATGTTTCCGTAAGATTTCCAAAACAATACGCAAGTGCGTCTTGTGCTCTTCTTCAGTTCTGGAATAAATCAAAATATCATCCACGAACACTAGTACGAACTTGTTCAACTGATCTCTGAACACTCTATTCATAAGATCCACAAAATATGCTGGTGCATTAGTCAATCCAAACGGCATTACCAACCACTCAAAGAAACCGGATGGTGTCCTAAAAGCAGTCTTCGGCACACTATCCTTAGCTACTCTTAACTAGTGAAATCCCGTTGCCAAATCCATCTGAGAAAACACCTTAGCTTCGTGAAGCTGATCAAACAAGTCATCTATTCTCGGCAATGGATACTTGTTCTTCTTAGTCACTTTATTCAGCTCACGATAATCCACACACAACCTCAACGATCCATCCGCTTTGGTTACAAACACAACTGGTGCACCCCATTCGGACACACTACGCCGAATGAATCCTTTCTGTAAAAGATCATCAACCTGCACCTTCATTTCCTGCTGTTTCCTAGGCGCCATCCGCCTAAGAGGCATCACAATAGTTCTGGCTCTTTCAACTAGATCGATACGAAACTCGATCTCTCTATGCGGCGGTAACCCTTTGACCTCATCAAAGACATCCTCAAATCCATTAGCGATTGGCACCGATGACAGTCCATCCCGTGGAACAACCAGCGAATACATGAAGCTCATGAAGACGCCTTCCTCATGCTTACATCGTATCACAACCTTTCTCCCCTCCACATTCTCGACTGTCACCTCCAACCTCTCACAATCAACCTTTGCCGCATACTTCCTAAGCCAGTCCATACCCAAAATAATTCCGAACCCCGCAAAGTTCAGAACAAAATAATCACAAACAAAAGAGCAATCATGACTCGATACAATCAGACCACGGCATAGCATACACAAACAAAACGAACCCCCAACTGGATTAGTCACAACCAATGGCCTATCAACAATATCCGGTTCTAAACCCAACCGACCTACAAGTTCATTACAAACAAAAGAATGCGACGCCCCAGTATCAAATAACACTCTAACTGGAACACCACAAATGGAAAGAGTACCCTGAACCACCACACTCTTTCCTTTCTCTTCAGCGGTAGAGGCTTTCGAAGATGATGGAATAGCCCCCAAAGCATAAGCTTGCACAATCTGCTTGTCCTTCCGCGGTTCTAGACAATTCCTCTTGATATGCCCCGGCTTGTCACAGTTGTGGCACTTCACCGGTACCTTCGGATTCTTGCAATCTCTGGAGAAATGGCCCTTCTGCTGACAATTGTAGCAGGTCACTTCGCCCTTCGGTTTCTTCTGGCCATCCTTACCCTTATGCTGCTGCTGCTTCCTCTTCTTGTTTCCACCCTGTTGTGGTTTAGACTCTTCCTTGGTTACAGCAACAACAGATCCTTCTTTAGGAAACAGATTCTCGTGTCGGAGAGCCTTCTCTACAAGCTTCTCAAATGAATCATCTAAATGATCCACCAACCGCCTCCCAAAATAACTGTCCAAGCCTGTCACAAACTTCTCGTTCTTCTGATATGAAGATTCAATATACGACCGGGCATACTTGGACAAGGCTTCAAACTCAGAAACATACTCAAGAACTGGTCTCCCTCCTTGCTTGAGCTCCACAAACTTCTTGAACAGAACAGATTTCTGAGCTATAGAAATGAACTTAGCTTCAAATCTAGCTTGGAATTGCACCCAAGTAATTTCTTCCTCCAGAGTATCAATGGTGATAGAGTTCCACCAATCAGAAGCTCTTCCTTGAAGCTGTCTTGATGCGAGCTTCCTTTTAGTTGCATCATCGATTCCCAAATCACCAAAGATCCTTCTACAAGCATCTATCCATCTCTGGACTTCAATGGTTGATTCTGTCCCCAAGAAAACCTTTCCTCCAAGAGCAGTATAATCTTTACACAGCTTAGCAAAATCCACCGGTTTTGGAGTTTGGACTTGAACTCCAACATCTACTGATGGCCCCGGAGCTGGCATCCTTCTCATGATTGAAGTCATCATAGCCTCGAACATAGCAGCATAATCAGCAGCCCCCTCAGTATCACGGCCTTCCCTAGTAGCTGGTCTCCATCTTCGACTCATTCTCAATATCTATAAAAAGGAATGATTAATACACCTTAAGAACAACTGCATAAAGGACTCAAATCTTTCTAAGCTACTATATTATATATAGTAATCATCCATCAAAATACAATTACGTCTCTCATACGTAGTCAGCGAGCGTTGGTAAAATCGATTAACCAAAGCTCTGATACCAAATGTGACGACCGCCTATGACCCCCGCACTGAACATGGAAATAGTGCACTGTAAGGTGTGCCAGGCAGCCATGGACGATCATCAGGGGTAAAATTAAAACAACAGAATCTATCGTATTACTCACAACGCATGGATAAAATACAATAGAGAATATATATAGTAAAGCATCTCAAAATAGAATCTCATCAATTAAGCTTCATAACAGTTGAATACAAACATTTGAATAGTCAATACATCAAGCCTCACTACATATCACTCAGAGAATTATACAAAGCAGCGGAACATCCAGTACATATAGTAAGAAAATAATATGCAAGCCTCCAGCTCGTCTTCGTCATTAGCATCGTCGGAAACTAAGAACAACACCTGTCACCTGCTACCTAGTCTGCCCATCCCAAAGCGGATGAACAGCCCAAGGCAATAAGAGTTAAACATAAAGTCTTGAGTCAGACAACAGTCTTAGTGAGCGGTAAATTAACTAACAAAATACCAAAAGAGCATAAAGGAAAAAGGAATAGGAATCCAACCCTCCCACTCCACCTCTTTCTACAGTGATAGCCCCGAGACACACTAAGCAGAAGTAAACATAGCAAAGCAGACATTTAAAGTAAAGCAATTATCACTCGAGTCAAGGTCAACATTTTCCCAGTACAAACCCCCAAGGCCTAAACCAAGATCAGATAAGCACCCAGAAAACATTGCTCTTGAGACCGAATGACAATACAACCAAACATCCATGACTCTGGCTATCACTGTTATCTTTGCTTCGATACCACCGTTAATTGAATGACCGGCACATTCTTTCAGCCGTCCGTCAAGGATTAATGGCAACCCCGGTTCTAGACAGAACTCCGCACGTCGTCGCAGCCCGTGCCTAGGACTATCGAATCTGCCTAGAGTACTCGACTACAATCATAGTCTTTAGGGACCATCGAATCTGCCCAACGTACTCTTGCTTTGAGCCTGCTAGAACCTTCAACAACGATGAAATCTCAGCCTTCTAGTCATCCTCCTCGACGACTATTCTCATACTAGCTCAAGCGCCTCTCGAGCCAACCATTATCCTCAAACTCGAACCATTTCACCGAGTCATCAACATGCTTGGAATGATCCCGTCTGGATTAAACCAAGGCTATCTCATACCATGCCTCGCTTCATCTCATCATAGCAAAGCCTCATCTCAACGTCAACATCATCAAATCTATCTATATGAGCTTCATCATCCGCTACATATGCCACGAGCAGCTTTTCCAATTCAAGAGCCTTTCCCTTAGCTTTTGAATCATCTTCGACCATCTTGTCCAAATCAAATCATCAATCAACTAATTTATAACAATCAATCAAGTCAATCATTAATCCAAGTAATCAAGCATTCAAACATGATCAAATAAACAATTATAACAATAATGACAATCTTGTAAATAAAGAGTCCAAATCTAACAAGCATGAATTATGAACAATATCTCTACAATCTTGATGAATGAACTTACATAGGTTAACATGTAGTAAAATGGATGTCAAATCATCATGAACAATAGATCTATACTTAAGTTTAAGAAAATGCATGGAAATCACTATTTTAACACCAAATCAAGCCAACAATCCGATATACTCCTTTGGATCCGTGTGAGAGATAACCACCACTCACCGAATCACCTCAAAAGCAACACACTTCAGATCTGGACAGCGAAGGATCTAACTCGATTCTCCAAAATTCCGCTTCAAACGATGAAATCTCTCTTTGAAGAATGTAGATCTTCAATCTAAGCTCTTGGATCTTCGATTTGATCTTCAATTTGGATGGAAGGAATCACAAGATTAAAGTGGAGAAAAGAAGTGAAGAAGTGTAGAACTCAAGCTCTCAAAATAGCAGCACTTCTTCGCTTCAAAATCCGGATCCCAAAAAGTGAAGAAATGGACGTGTATTTATAGGCTGGGAATCCTTAGGTCGTCCGCCCCCTTAGGTCATCCACAACCTATCTCTTGCCGACCTACTCATCCACACGACCTACGACCTAACGCATATGCGCTTCCACGACCTAACGACCTACCGCATATGCGCATCCACGGTCTAAAAATGTCACGACCTAAGACTCAACACTACTGCGCGACCTACGACCTAACTATCCTCACGTGCACGACCTAATAACCCAACGACCTAGGCCTCAACACTAATGCGCGACCTACGACTTAACTGAGACGCGACTTAACGGATCTCACGACTTACGACTTAATAGAAGTATTGACCTAACACACACACGGCTCACCACACGACCTAACGACTTAACACCTTAGGTCGTCTAACGACCTAACTACACGCAGGGTCTTCCGACCTAACTCCTAAGTCGTCTGGACGACCTAACTACTCATAACTGCTAAACTTAGGTCGCTCACGACCTAACTACAACAACACCCCATAGGTCGCTCACGACCTAACTACAACAACACCCCATAGGTCGCTCACGACCTAACTACAACAACACCCCATAGGTCGCTCACGACCTAACTACAACAATACCCTATAGGTCGTTAACCCGCTTATCTCCTAGGTCGCCGCTAACTACTAGGTCGTTCACTTCTAATACTAACTTCCATAGGTTGTTGTCTTTCCTTAAGTCGCCCCAATACTTAAGTCGTTAACTCTTAAGTCATTCACTCGACCTAAGCCACCACATGACCTAACTTCTACACGACTTGTCCTATAATCCTTAGGTCGCCAACTTCCTTAGGTCGCCAACTCCCTTAAGTCGCTCCACCGACCTAACTACTATATGACCTAAGCTCCGAACGACCTAACTCTGGATGCTCTAACAACAGTTTTACTATGTTTCGATCCGTAAAAATACGGGTCGTTACAAATACCACTGGTTGCTCCATGTTGTTTTGATTCTAGATTTATACCATGCTTCGATAGGAGGAGCCCCCTCCTTGTCATAATTGATTTTGGTTTTGATTTATTTCTCTTTGGAGGAATTTGGAAATATATTTTTGAATATACAAACCCGAGCATTTAGTTCTAAATTTATCTTTTTCAAACAGATTGGATGCTTAGTATTTTATTACAGAGTATTCTCTGTTCTTTTGTTGCATATGGTTGTTATATTGCTTTTGGTGGCATATGGCTTTATGTCACACTAGAGTTGCATGTAGATTTATATCATACCAATTTTGATATGTGGAGTTGCATCATTACTATTAGTTGCATCATATTGCCTTGTTGCATATGGATGTTATATTGTTATGTTGCATGTGCTTATGACAGAAATAGCTAGTGTATTCCTCTTTTGTCAGCATGATTCTCTTCTGAATTATCTTAATACTAGATAAGTACAGGGAAGAAGGAGATTTCTATTTGAAATCTTATGCATCTGCATTCGCATCGAGATAGTAAGTTTCTTGCAAAAAAACACAAAGAGGTATGTAGTAGATTGAGAACTTGGGGATTGATTGATAATTTCATGCCCTAGATATGGGAGGCCACTTTTGGGTTTTTGTTTTCTTTGATTGGTTTTGGCCTGTTCTAGCGAGTTGTAGTTTTTTTGGATCTAGCCTCGCGAAGGAGGCGCTATAGAAAATTTCTGTAACATAAGGGACTTTAAAAGTTTGATAACTCATTTTAATTAATAAGTTTTTAAAGCCTCAACGTGATAGGACATTTTCTTCCTATGGGAATTTCGAGGACGAAATTTTTTTAAGAGGGGAGAATGTAACATCCTGGAATTTTATCATTTTGATTTTGAATATTTAATTATTTTTAAATTTTTAAATAATTAGTTTTTAAAATATAAACAACTTATATTCAAATTTAAAGATTATTTAATTATTTGAATTATGAATTAAACATTAATTAAATGGATTTAATAGCCTTATTTAACTCCTTTTAATTAATAAATAATAACGGTGAACTCATTTTGTAAATTTATTTCTAATAATAAATAGTTTGAAACAAATAATATGGAAATCAATTGTTAATAAAATGACTTGATTTTTATTGACATGCTTTTAAATGAATATAGGATTTTTCCATAATTTTAATTTGGAAAATATTTAAATTATCATTTGACGTATTTTTCGGCAAACAATGGTATTTTTTTAATTTCACGGAATAAATAACTGGTGTATTTTATTGCTGTTTTGTGAACGTATCGCATTTTTGTGCGCGATTGTATTTTTGTTTTATCGTCGCGGTTCGTACGCGAATGAAATGTTGGGTAGAGACATGCTGAAAATATTTGAATAAATCAAACCCACACTTAGTTTGTTCAACACACCTTTACTTTTCTTCTTTCCCTCTTTACTTTTCTTTCTTCATTTACTGTAAAAAGGGAAAAAACCAATCCACCCATTCAAAAATCCAAATCAAATCAAATACTCAACGAAAAATTATAAAGTTGGATTCTTTGAGTTTGTAATGGAGAGATATTCAAATCCATGTAGTTTGGTAGCATGCAGTGTTGGGTTATAAGGATCGACAATTTGGGCATGAATGAAGGGGAGTAGGGTTTCGATTTGATCAAGATATAGGTGGAGATAAGCGACAAGATTGGTTCCATTGCATTTGTCGTGTTAAGGAGTAGCTTCAGTCGAAGTTCGGTGAAGCTCGACGGTGTGGTGGAATGTTACCTGATGGGGTCGATACGAGTAGGTGTGCGGTCGCATTTTGTTTGGCTTGATCGAGCTTTGATCGGTGATAACCAGGTAGGAGAGGACGCGGAGTGGAGTTTGTCGGAGTTGTTTATTGTCGATTTAGTCGAGTGTGGAAGGAGTTAGGGTGGAGAGATGGTTGTGTATGGTGGTATCAGTGCATAGCCCATGCATTTGATGGTTTGGGGAAGAAAGATTTGAATTGGCACTTAGGTGATTAATTTGCTAATTAAGTTGTTAATTAATTAAATTAATTACAAATCTTATAAACTCAATGACTATCTCATACGAGGCTAGATTTTGATGTGGTCTTTTGCGTTGGACTCGTCTCGATGTTATCCGACTTGGAATTGGATTCATTAAATTTGAAGCTAGTAGAATTTTAAGCTCAAATCGAACGTGATCAAACTAAAACGCGAAAGCATTAACTGGAATTTCGGTGAGTTTATTGTCCTTTAAATAAATTATATAATTTCTGTGTTGCAATAGATTATTGTTGAATGCCTAGATGATAGTTTATATATTGTTATTTGATTGTTTGTTTGGATTTGATTCTCGTTTGGAGGTGGATGGCATAAATAACCATTGTGTTGCAGGGAACAAAAGCAAGAGGAAGTCAAAGAGTTTATGCAATAAATAGGTTGCTACGGAACACTTTGAAATACACATACATACATGGGACTTTTGTAGAGAGACCCTAGAGGGTGTCTCGTTAATATTGATTTACGTATAATCTTATGTTGCATATATTGATGTTTGATTGAAATATTTGTAAAATACTATTTGATTTGTGTAAGTGTCATTATAGTAATTATCGCTATACTTTCACTTATGAAATATCATCTCCTTAGAATCTTTGTGTGTGTTGAATTTGCGCTTGTATTTTTACAAAACAAATGTTTGGTCTCATTTTTGCACTTTGAAAGTTGTTTAAACTATATTTTCCAGTATTTTTGAGAATTTTGAAACAAAGAATAAGTATTGTTTTAGATTTATAAAAAGATTATAAATTTAATTAATTATCATTCGAGATAATTAATACTATGTTAAATTTATAAAAAGATTATAAATTTGATTAATTTCTTTTGGGATAATTAATGTTGTTTTAAATTTATAAAAAGATTATAAATTTATTAATTTTCTTTAAGGATAATTAATATAGTTTTAAACTTGATTTTTCTTCTTCAATCCTTTTGTGAACTTTCCTAACATATATTTAAGTGTTTTAAAGGTGGTTTGAAATTTAAATATATTTTAAATGATTTAATATAAATTGTTGAAGAAGTAGTTTTGTTTTGAAATAAGGAAAGGAAATGGATTTAAGATTTTAATATATTTTAGACTTGAGATTTTCCGGGTAATATTTGAAATGGATGATTTAAATTATATATCAATAATTTTTGATTTTATTGAAAAGTGAAAAGGAAGCATGGATTACAATATCATTGTTGTGATAAATGTTTTCATGGAATTGAGAAAAGAATTCATAAATTATAAAACTTTTGTTATAATAAATGATTTTGTAAAGTTATTAAAAACACCTATTACTTGACTTATTAAATGGTGATATTCTTAAATATTTGAAGGAGTTTTGTTTTAAAGGTAATAATAATTTAATTTATATATGATATTTTATAAATGAAAAAAATCTTTGAAAAGGAAGGTTTTAAAGAAAAACATAAGTGTAATTGGTTTTGGGTTTATAGTAAACAATGTTTTAATGACGTTTGTTTTTTACCCTTCTTTTTAATACACTTAGAAATATAGTTTGCTCTTTAAAAAGAATATTTCAAAGAGTGTTTTTAAAGTATTTTACAAATATTTGTGATGTGAAAATCAAGCATAAGTGTGAGTCAAATGTTTTAAAAGATTTATTTTTCATATACGATCATTTTATTATTCCTGATAATTGACTTATTGACTATCGATTCCACTTTCTTCTTTGTGTATCGTCAATCTAAGATGATTTATTGCTCATTTGAATGTTGATATCCTTTGTCGGAAATGACTAAAACCAAAGCACGAGTGGACGTCAAGCTATGTGGGGTTGCTCCCATTAGGGTATCTTCATATCCATTCTATATTGGATTCGGTTGTATGCACGTGAAGATGTAAAATAGTCGAATTCTTGGTAAAGTTAGCCGGGTCCGACTTATACATTTTTCGAGAGCTATCGTGGTCCTCAAGTATATTTTATAGAGGTATACTTTGGGTAAATGGGTGCACCCTCCTAGTCATTGTTGGAAAATTTCCCTCTGCCAATTTTTGATTCAAACCTTTGAATTGTTTTCTTAATTGCATTAAAAAGTGGAGTACTTCTCAACGTTTAATTATTTATGTCCATTCTTTAAGTTTGGATTTTGATTTTTTTATGCCCATTCTTTCAAGTTTGGGTTTTGTTTTAATTTTTTTCCATACTTTCATATATGAATGTTGTTCTTGTGAGGTAAAACCTATTCCATGTTAATGGCATGGTCTCACAAATTATTATACCTTCATCATATTTCTTAAGTTTTCGCACGTTGGTTTTCCAAACTGATCTAGATATTATTTTATTGTAATGCTAAGGTTAAACCGAGTCTTTTTCCAGATTGTTGTTGGTAGGACATGGAGCTTATTGAGTAGTGATGGATGTTCACATGCTATAGTATTTTTATTTTCCGCTGTATTATTATGTATACCCATCAGTAATTGTAAGGTCAAGAATTTATAAAGGTCCAGGCTATTGAAGTTTGTTTTAAACTCTAATATACCTTGTATCTTAGAGTGACAGCTTTACTGTCTATGTTATATTGTATGTTATCATTCCACTGTGAGATTATGCTTTCCCTTGTTCCTTTTCTTTTTATTTTTTCCTAACAATCTGCCATTCCGACACTTGGATGCTCGACATTGCAATACCATGGATGTATTAGTTGCTGACTTTCGAGGGTCAAAAAGGCGGGTTGTTACAGTTGGAATATAGTAAACCACATTGATAAGAATAACACCATGAATTTCAATTGTTGAAATTAATGTAACAGATTCACCATTCGATGTGCTCAAGTAGGTTCATATTTTGCTCACAAAATTATTACATAGCATGACTTTATGTTTTTGTACATATGTGTTGAAACATAAAATTCTACATAATGATTTAGAGTAAACTTTTTACACATAATAACCATAGTGTCTCAAAGTTAGTGGGAGAAATATTGAGTTTGTGAGATTTTAGATATGATCCAAGAACAAATACAAAAATTTCATTCGACAACATCAAAATTGAATAAATGTTTTGATAAGAATATCAAATAGTTTGATTGTCAATCAAAATGCAGAGGAAGCGTGTGCATATAAGAAAGAAAGGTAAATGGTACATAGATATTTCTAAACTATAAATAAACAACACACTGCTGATTGTTAATGATGTACTTGTGTTAAAATAAGCTTTAATTGTTTTAATACTCAACATTGGATTTCTGAACAATGTCTTTTATAGAGTGAAAAAGTTACTGAGAATGTCCCAAACGATATGCAAGGACACCTTATAAAAATATTTAATAAGGAGCATGTAAGATGAATTCCTTATGTTTTGGCAATATGAGTTATCATATATGTTATGTTGTCTACTTTATCGTAATTTGTTTATGTATTTGATACATTAAGCAAACGTTAAATCCAAATTGATATCACTAAATGGTTATTTGAGGTATTCTCGTGTATTTATCAAATACTAGAGAATTGTTTATAGGAACAACAAACTCCTTATGAAGGAATGTTCAAACTAAAACTTCCCTAAGTAATATTGAGTCTAACATGTTAATAATAAATTCAAGTTAAGAACCTTTAAGTCAGAAATGTTCCAAATGAAAGAATATGGTTGATTCAATGAAAATGGTTATGTGCATCACCTTGAATAGTGCCGAAATAAACGCAATGTATACAAATATAAATGCACAAATTTATAACTGAGCTGAGGATGGTTCCAAATGTTGAGAATCCTGTAACATTGTTATATGATAACAATGTCACAATATAGTTCATAATAGAACTTAGAGATCACTGGATGTCGAGAGACATACTCTAAATTATTCCACATGATAAAGGTACAACGTCGTAGAGAGTTGATTGATAAAGTAGATATTTGAAACATAATAGCATATCCGTTCACCGAGGGACTGACCCAATTGGTTTTGAGAAAACCAACTGGAGAAGCTGGAATAAGATTCCATAATTGATACCAAGTACAAGTGAGAGATTGATAGAGTTAGGGGTATGCCCTAGGGCAATTATGTAATTCGCTACATATATCTAACTCGTTGACTAATCTTGTTCGAAATAAAGGTGTTTTCTTTCTATCATATACTTGATATAATGTGTTATATTAATTAATTAATTTAATTAAAAGTATATTTAATAGAGAATCCATGAACAGTGTGTTTTGTGATAGTAGTTACAAAGTGTTGTAACCATGAGTAATTTATCACAATGAGAACAAATATACCATTTTAAATGTACCTAGTCAAGATACATCGAGACTATATATCAATGTATCTGTTAAGACTAGAGAAAGTAATGCTCACTAAATGTCGGGCAGTGTATTACTCATGACTACTTGGGGCACCTAGGGGTTACATACTGATAGTTATTGGATAACTACAGAACGACTCACTCGATAGTATCTGTTGGTTAATATAACTAAGGTCAAATAGAAAATGTCGATGTGACTGATTTACATGGTTCTCTCAACTTAAGAATACTGTGGATCTTCAATATGAAAGCTCTACTTTGATTACAATTAAATCATGGCACGGCATCCATCGAGTGACTATAATTGGGTCGAGTGAAAGTTTTGAAAATGAAGCACTATTCAAGAGAGTATTCGTCTCGGTTATATGGGGTTAGTATCACGGTCAACTCAAAGTCAAAGTCTATGCCAAAGCAGTTTGGTTAATAGTAATTGTTACTATTGAACCATGAACTTCGTATTTAGACAATAGAGTTGAATGTAATGGATATTGGAATTTTGACCATTAACAAATCCCATAAGTCCAAAGTGATATAGTTTTGAGGAAGAGAATTGGTGTAAAATAAAAGTCATAACCGAGTAACGCTTAACAAAGTGAAATTGGATTTTACTGAAACCAAATAAGCGATAAATTTGGCCAAAATATCTCACCACCTGCTAAGTGACATGGGAACGTTAACATTCGAATAGTTCGATGTTAATCGCCAACCAAATTTACACCCGACGAATCACACAAGCGAAACAATGAATTCTCCTTTAATCTGATGATTTAATTAGTTTATAATTTTTATAAATTAATTAATTAATTATTATTTATGAAATATTATTTATAAATTTGATTTTGATTTGATAGATGAATATTAAATGTGTTTATAAAAGTTATAAATACATTAATCGATATACAATATCGATAAGCCTTTTAAATCAGATTTAAAGTGAAAATTATTCATTTGGGGTTCTAAATGGGTTTATTGCCCAACATGAGGTTGATAAGATCTGCTAGAATAAAGGGGTTAGAGATGGTTATTTGATGGGCTAAAGAGGAGTGAAAACGAGTGGCTGAGACGGAAGGAGATTGAGTAAAAGATATGATCCTAAAATCTCTCCTTTCCTTCCTCTATTTAAACATATTTTCCTCCATTTAGTAAGGATCTTTTTGACCATCTATCTACATTCCTTTGCTGGTCAACCTACCCTCTCCCATCTCTCTAATACCCTAAGCTCAAATCAAATCAATTGAGTTGTTATCCGATAGCTGAAGGTCAACGGTTCAAGGACTAGCAATCTGCCAAATTAGAAAAGGTTTCAAAAGGGAGAGTTCATTCTTTCAAGGTGTGCTTTAAGGCTTTGGTTCCTAGGTATGATTTTCGTTGAATTAAAGTTTATAATTTCTGAATAATATTTCATTATGTATGTATTATTATTATATTGTTAGTTAGGAGATGATTATGATATCTATTAATGTTGTCACAAGTTAGTTTGGTCGTATATATGTATATACTTACAAATTTAAAAAAATCAATTTTTTCTATATATATCAGAAATGTACCGCTGCCTACATTATATACATTAATTATTATTTTATTAATTTATATATATGTGTGGTGTATAATTTAATTAGACGTTTATGGTTTATGTTTAATCATAATACGATTCTATGGTTAAAATTGATCATATAATTTTATACAAATAAGTATACAAAAATTGTAATTTTCAACAATAAAAAATTAATTTTATAATTATTTATTATTATTTAAATCAATATACTACATATATAAATCATATAAAATAAAATATGTTACAAAAATTATTTTTAAAATTCTATAAAATTAACTTATCATGAGATAAGTTCTTGGAAAGAAAAAAAATAAAAAAAAATCATTTTTATATTTTTAAAAATTATTATTATTATAGGTTGAAATTAATAAAAAATAAAATTCGATCGAAAAGTAAAATTTAATAAAATTTTATGTAATTCCGGATGAATATTCAATTAAAATATATATTTTAAAATAATAAAATTAATAATAATTTTTTGTGTGTTGTGCACAGGATTTAGAATTATAAAAAAATTAATTTTGTTAATATATATATACAATAATTATATATATATATTATTTTAAATATTAAAAGAAAATTTCTTCTTATCATTATATATATTGGTACGTATATTATTCACGGTTTAATAAAAATATTATATAAATATATATAATTTTAATATTTAAATAACATATTTATATTTAAACAGATATATTATAATAATATGCATATATATATTATTAATATATTATTTATTAATTATATATATATATATTGGAATATATTACATTTATATAAAATTATTCCAACAAACTTAGCATATACACACACACACACATATATATATACTTATTTATTATAGTATTTATACATAAGTAATAATTTATAAACATACATATATTTGGACAAAATACATTGCATATCGAATAAGCTAACATGTCTGTTGCGATGTAAATCCCGACATCTATATACGGGCATGTTATACATTACACTGGTTATCATGTTATACATGCACACACATACATATATGTATATGATACATATGTATATTTATATGTATTAATATATAAATTAAATAAAGTGGAAATTAGCCATAAGGGCCTCTTTAGCAAGTGGAATTAGTTTCTAGGATACACAACTGAAATAATTACTTTCAAGGACAAAACGTAAAATAATTAGTTTCTAGGACCTAAAAACCTATGAAATTATGTCCTTGAAAGTAATTGGACTGCAGACATTGTCCTTGAAAGTAATTATTCTGCTGACATTGGCCTTGAAAGTAATTTTTTTGAATGTGTGTTCTAGAAACTAATTGGACTGCAAAGTTTGTCCTTCTGGTGAAATGCCCCTTAAATAAAACTATATTATTTATAAATTTAAATAAAATAAGAGATTTTATTTAAATAAAATTTAGAAATGTTCTAAATAAATTAGAGTTCTTATGCCCAATAAAGATCCAATAAGGGAAAAAAATTTGAAATTCATCGATAATTTCTATTGTTGGCTAGCTTAGTTTTAACAATGGTATTAGAGCCCAATAACCTATGTAGTATAAATTAGTCATGTTAGGGTTAACCATTAAGCTCACAGCCTAAAAGTTGTCCCTAATAGAAAGGGCCTAAATTTGAATTAGCCTTGGATTAATTTTCAAAATTGTTTGAAAATTAAAATATAAGAATTTAAATTTAAAAGCTAAATTTATCATTTGATATAAAAATATTATAAAAGTTAATGTATGATAAAAAAATTCAAAATGTTTGAAAATATTTTGCTTACAAAATTTTAAAACTTATTAATAAGATTAATAAAATAAATTAATTAAATAAGTTAATTAATTAATAAATGTTTACATGTATTATATATTATGGTATATGTTATATTGTTTAAAATGTTTAAATAACGTAAGTATACATGTATGTATAATTTTGAAATTAATATAATTTAATTAAAATTATTTAATTAAATAAATTAATTAAAGTTTAATTAATTAAATGAATATACACATATATAAGTTATATGCGTAATGCTATAGAGGTTATATTATATAATAAATATTTGATATAAATGTTATATTAAATAATATAAAATTAATTAAAATGTTAATTAATTAAAATTAATTAAATAAGATTTAATTAATATAATACTATACATAAGATAATTATATAAGTAATATGAAATATAAAAGTTATATAATAATTAAAATTATATAATATGAGTGTATAAATTAAAGGTGGAACATTAAAGAAACCCTAAACTGACTTAAGGAATAAATACATATGTAATGTACGTATACCGTGAATTTTGATGTGTCTGAGACTTCAATCACGAAGGTATTTCATAAGAAGTACATTATTTCATAAGTCGGTATCACTCAATATAATATATTAAACATTATAAATCTTTAATATAATGTTGTCCTCTACCATATATATATATATTAATAAATTGGTTGCATACTCCTTATTGTTTAGCAGACTCAAGATGGAGATGTAATGTGGAATACTATTAATATATTGAATAGACGAGGTAAGATAACTACACCTATTTGTTGAACTTTCCTCAAGGTATGTGCATTAACTTAGGCCATCACGAAATGATAGTTCTGGATGAATAATCCACTTTACTTTTTGAGCTTTCTAAAAGTAAAGGCAGGATTAGGACAAGGTGCCATGAGTTAGGAGTTATATGATATACAACCGATAAGGAGCTATTCATGGTATGTGCATCTATGATTTGTTGAGCTTTCCTCAATGTTAGAATCCCTAGGCACACGAGTCCTAACACTCATTAGGGAAGATAAAATCTTCTATGTTACGTTTAGGGTTTGGTGAAACATAAAAGACTAGTAGGAGCCTTATTAAAAAATAAAATGAAAACATTTAACCTTTCGAATATTGTAAGAACATATGCTATATAATGTTACAGTAACCTACACTGATAAATTTATGCAGTTAATATGATTGATAAAATGTTTACCAATTAAGATATACATTGAAGATTGACAAATAGAAATATAACATATATTTACTGATAAATGCTTCTTGCATGTTAATGTTTAAATACCCATCTAAGTGCCTGATTTTACAACTACTAACTACATTCGTAATTTGGTCCCTTATGTGTTTATTTGGTCGAGACAATGTATTGCATTGTATGAGTTTCGAACTCTAAAAGTAATACAAGACTAAGGATATTTGATCCATATACTATCGCATATAAGTTTTATATGGTGACTGGTCATAGATCATAATGTGCGATACTTCGATGAAGTTAGTTCATTCGAAATAAGCTAATAAATGGTATTGTGAGATCAAGTATTTAATTTGATTGATTACAAAAGGATCATATTGTGTTACATGTAACATAAAACAAAACTACAATATAAATCTAAGAACTTGATCGTTGAAATGTCAGTTTGATTAGTTTACTTAAAGTGCAACCTATTTGATGTCCTTAAATGTTAAGGATGATTGAGTGCGCTTTTGTAAAAAATTCGTTATGATGTTGTAGTAAGGGTTTTTTTTGAATGGTTCAGTGATTTATAATGAAAACCGAGTGTACAAGAGTAGATGTGATTTAAGATATAGTTGTGATAAAGAGAGTGAATAGTCACTTCTACTTCATAAAGAAACATCATAAATGAGAACTGTAATAATAATAATTGATACTTAACATTGGAATGAGAAATACAATTTTTATTTCGAAATGTATTTTCATATAGAAATTTTTTATCTATGAGATATTTCTTTGAGTTCGAAATATTTGATCAAAGGACTATTCGCTGTAAACTAGTTTCAATATATAAAATAAATAAGCTATATTAAGTGAATGATGGACCTACAAATTTAGTATACTATTATAGTAATGGTGGAAATAGTAGGAGTATGTCATATCGCACTTGTTGATTGCATCAAATTACGAAAATTGCTTTTGTAAATCATACCGAACATCATTTATGAAATAATTACTATTTTTCAACGTTGATTGCAAAATAGACAGTTACATTTCAGTGTGAATGTTATGAATATTCTTTATGAAATAAAACTGTAATGTGGTATTTGTTTTCACAAAAAAAGCGATGCAATTGAAAATACCGAAGTATCTACAATTATTTTGGAATTATAGACTAAGCCGTAGTTTCGAGAAATAATTTTTATTATATGATTATGAATCATATAATACTATTAATTGTATCTCAAACAATAAAGGGCTATGCACACATTTAGTGTTAGCGTCATGAGAGTTAATGTACTCTTTGGATTGATACGTACAGACATATGCAATCTTAAGTCTATTAATACCAAAATGGTTCCATACACTTCGACATATTCACCGATTAGTTATCACAAACGTGGACATGTTATTTGATACGCACGTATAAGTCTATGATAAGCTTGTAGAATATAAAATGGAAGTAAATAAAATAACTTGCGATAGAAATGATTTAATTTGATCGAATGAGTGAGTATATTGGAAAGAGTTCCATATGTACATAATATGAATAAAGATTAAGTCTCAAAGGTCATTCCTCCATATAATATATAATGATGTATTGATAAGAAGTAAGTAAACTTTGTTAGACAAAGCATGATTAAAGATAAGTGAAGTTGAGTTAAACTCTTTCTATAAGGTGTGTACTTAAGAATAGCACACAAGGTTAAAATTAATATCATCCAAAGAATAATTTACAAAACCTTATAAGATAAGGGTTTATAAGAAACCCTTGCATATCCTAGGCCAAGGATTTGGCAGGTTATATGAGTCGAAAGACTACATGTAATAATTGTATGTAAACGATCTTGTATGAATCAACCCAAGAGAATTTTGAGAATGATAGTCATTAGATGATTGATTTATGTTGTGAACATAAATAGATTGTGAACTGATGTAAAATCTGTTTTATATAAGGCAGTTCATAGAAAGTTTATAAATGTCCATTCCATTGCATTGAGAAATTACTATTTTTTCAAGAAATACCAACTTTGTAGTGATGGAATTTCTTTAAGAATTATTAGTTTAAAATGAATTTGGGTACGATCCAAGGATAAAACTAATTATAAGAGATGAAATGAAATTAACCAAACCTGAATGAATACAACACATTAGAATGTCTAATGACTATTCTTGCACATTAAAGAAAAACTATGAATTTCTTATCAATGTCAAGAATAAATAATCCTAGGTTGTTCAATAAAACAACTAAGAGTATTGACTCTATGATATGGTATGATGTGTAAATCCGAAATAGGTTCCAAGTACATTATCAAAATATGATTTGATAATTGTATTAAAAGGAATATGATCCATTGGTTGAAAATGTGTCTTTAAGAGAAAGAAAATTTTAGTTGGAATATAGTGGATCACATTGATAAAAATAACACTATGAATTTCAATTGTTGAAATTACCATAACAGATTCACCATTCGATTTGCTCAAGTAGGTTCGGATTTCACTCAGAAAGATATCGCATAGTATGATTTTATGTTTTGGTACATATGTGGTGAAACATAAAATTCTAAATAATGAGTTAGAGTAAACTGTACACACATAATAACCAAAGTGTCTCAAAGTCAGTGGGAGCGATATTGAGTCTGTGAGATTTTGGATATGATCCAAGAATAGATATGAAAGTGTCTTCGCAAGCATCAAAATTGAACAAATGTTTTGATAAAGATATCAAATAGTTTGATTGTCAATCAAAATGAAGAGAAAGCGGGTGCTCATAAGAAAGAAAGTTAAAAGGTACATAGATATTTCTAAACCATAAATAAACAACACGCTGTTGATTTTTAACAATGTACTTGTGTTAAAATAAGCTTTAGTTGTTTTAATACTCGACATTGGATTTTTGAATGATGTCTTTTATATTAAGTATAAAAGATATTGGGAATGTCCCAAACGATATGCAATGATACCTTATTAAAGTATTTAACAAGGAGCATGTAAGATGGATTCATTATGCTTTGGCAATAGGAATTATCATATGTGTTATGTTGTCTACAATATCGTAATTTGTTTATGTATTTGATACATTAAGAAAATATCAAATCCAAATTGATATCACTAAATAGTTGTTTAAGGTATTCTCGTGTATTTATGAAATACTAGAGAATTATTTATAGAAACACAAACTCCTTATGAAGGAGTGTTTAGACTCAAACTTCCATAAGTGATATTGAGTGTAATATGTCAATAATAAATTCGAGTTAAGAATCTTTTAGCTAGAAATGTTCCAATTGAAAATTGTGGCTGATTCAATGAAAAAGGCTAAGTACATCGCCTTAAATAGCGCCGAAATAAAAGCAATGTATATTAATATAAATGCACAAATTTATAACTAAGTTGAGGATGGTTCCAAATTTTGACAATCCTATGCATTGTTATATGATAACAATGTCACGATATAGTTTATAATAGACCTTAGAGCTCACTGGATGTCGAGAGACATACTCTGAACTGTTCCACATGATAAAGTAGTTTATAAGCGTCGCAGAGAGTTGATTGACAAAGTAGATAATTGAAACATAATAGCATACCCATTCAACGAGGGACTGACCCAATTAGTTTTAAGAAAATCGATTGGAAAAGATGGAATAAGATCTCATAATTGACCCCAAGTGCAAGTGGGAGATTGATAGAGTTAGGGGTACGCCCTAGGGGCAATTATGTAATTCGTTACATATATCTAACTCGTTTGCCAATCTTGTTTTAAATAAAGATGTTTTCCTTCTATTATATACTTGATATTATGTGTTATATTAATTAATTAAATTAATTAAAAATTCATATATGGTGTGTTTTGTGATAGTAGTTACAAAGTGTTGTAATCGTGAGTAAATTATCACAATGAGAACAAATATACCATTTTAATTGTACCTTGTCAAGATGCATCTAGACTGGATATTAATGTATCCGTTGAGGCTAGAGTACGTAACGCTCTTCAAATGTTGGGTGGTGTATTACTCATGACTGCTGGAGAACCTAGAGGTTACGTACTGATAGTTATTGGATAACTATGGAACGACTCACTTGATAGTTTTTTGTTAGTTGATATAACTAAGGTCAAATAGAAAATATCGATGTGACTGATTTGCATAGTTCTCTCGACTTGAGAATACTTTGGATCTTTAATATGAAAGCTCTGCTTTGATTATAGTTAAGCCGTAGCACGGTGTCAATCATGTGACTATAGTTGGGTCAAGTGGAAGTATTGTAAGTGAATGACTATTCAAGAGAGGATTTGTCTTCTCAGTTATATGGGATTAATATCACGGTCAACTCAAGTCAACTCAAAATCAAAGTCTCTGGCCAGAGTAGTTCAGTTAATAATAATTGTTATCATTGAACCAAGGACTTTGTGTTTGTAGTATAGAGTTGAATATGGATGATATTGGGATTTTGACCGTTACCAAATCCCATAAGTCCAAAATAATATAGTTTTCACGAAGAAAATTGGTGTAAAATAAAAGTCACAACCGGGTAACGCTTAATAAAGTGAAATGGGATTTTACCGAAACCAAGTAAACGATAAATTTGGTCAAAATGTCACACCACCTACTAAGTGATGTGTGAACATTAATATTTGAATAGTTCGATGTTAATCGCCGACCAAAATTTACATCTAACGAGTTACACAAACGAAATGATGAATTCTCCTTTGACCAAATGATTTAATTAGTTTATAATTTTTATAAATTAATTAAACTAAATATTATTTATGAAATATTATTTATAAATTTGATTTTGATTTGATAGATAAATATTAAATGTATTTATAAGTTATAAATACATTAATCGATATATTATATCGATAAGCATTTTAAATTAGATTTAAAATGCAAATTATTCATTCGAACTCTAAATGGGTTTATTGCCCAATATTGGGCTGATAGAATCAGCTGGAATAAAGGGGTTAGAGGCAGCTATTTGATGGGCTAAAGAGGAGTTAAAATGAGTGGCTGAGATGGAAGGAGATTGAGTAAATTAAAGATATGATCCTAAACTCTTTCCTTTCCTCCTCCATTTAAGCATCTTTTTCTCTTTGGTGAGGATCTTTTGGAGCCTCCATCTACATTCCTTTGCTGACTAACCTACCCTCCCCCATCTCCCTAATATCCTAAGCTCAACTCAAATCAATCGAGTTGTTATCCGATGGTTGAAGGTCAACGGTTTAAGGACTAGCAATCTGTCGACTCGGAAAAGGTTCCAAAGGGGAGAGTTTATTCTTTCAAAGTATGCTTTAAGGCTCTAGTTCTTAGGCATGATTTCCATTGAATTATAGTTTATAATCTTCGGAATAGTATTTCATTATGTATATATATATATATTATTACTATATTGTTAGTTAAGTAACGATTCTAATATGTATTAATGTTGTCACGAGTTAGTTTGGTTATATATATGTATATATTTATAAGTTAAAAAAATCAATTTTAATATATATCAGATATGTACAACCGCCTATTTTAAATATATTTATTATATATATATATATAATTTAATTATACATATATGGTTTATATTTAATCACAATATTATTCTATGGTAAAAATTGAACATATAATTTTACACATATGACTATATGGAAATAGAAATTTTTGACAGCAAAAAGTTTATTTTTATATTTTTTATTATTATTTAATATTATTTAAATCAATATACTACATAAATAAATTATATAAAATAAAATATGTTAGGAAAATTATTTTTTACATTTTATAAAATTAACTTATCATAAGATAAGCTCTCAAGAAAAAATAAAAATAAAAAAAAGTCATTTTTTCTATTTTTAAAATTATTATTATAATAGGCCGAAAATTAATAAATTAATAAAATATAAAATTTGACCTAAAAACTATGGAAATTTTTTAAAAACTTCCAAATATCATATAAATTATATGAAATTTAAAATTTGAAATAATGTTTTGAAAATAATTTTTTATTAATATTTTATGTAATTCGGATGAATATTCAATTAAAATATATTTTTTAAAACTAATAATAATTTTTTTTACATAGGATTTGGAATTTATGAAATAAATAATTTTGTTAACTAATACATATTTATATATTATAATTATATTTATGTTTGTGTGTATTATTTTAAATAATAAAAAAATTATGTATTGGTACATATATTATTCACGGTTTAATAAAAAAATTATAAATATACATATTATTTTAATATTTAAATAACTTATTTATATTTAAATAGATATATGATAATAATATGCATATATATTATTATTATTATTTTATTTATTAATTTTATTTATACACACATATATAAATATTTTACATTCATATAAAATTATTTAAAAAAACTTAACAAATACATTTATATATTTATATATATATATATTTATAATATTTACATAAAAGTAATAGTTTATAGACAAACACATAGACACACACACACACACACACACACATATATATATATATATATATATATATTTTTGTACAACATACGTTACATATCAGATGAGCTAACGTGCCTGTTGTGACGTAAATCCCAATATCTATACAGAGGCATGTTATACCTTGCACGGGTTATCATGTTACACATGCATATACATACATATATGTATATGATACATATGTGTGTATTTGTATGTATTAATAAATGAATTAAATAAAACTATATAATATATAAATTTAAATAACATAAGAGATTTTATTTAAATAAAATTTAGAAATGTTCTAAATAAATTAGACTTCATAGGCCCAATAAAGATCCGATAATGTATTTTTTCTAAATTCACCAGAACTTCCGCTGTGGGCTAGCCCAGTCCCAATGGTATTATTTATAAATTTAATAATGATTAATGTACCTGAAGATGTAAATGTTTATTTTTCTTATTTGGGCCTTGTATGGTATTCAGTTGATGAGATATTATATACTGTTGTTTAATTCCATTGTGGGATTTCCCCTTTTTTTAAATATTTTGGATTTTGGATTATTTGACCAACAACCTTTTGATTTTGAAATCTAAGATTGAGATGAATGTTCATTTTGATGGCATTTGCCACTAATTTTAGATGTTAAGAATAATAGGATATTGCATTTGATATCGAAGCTTAGATTTAGTGTTTGCTTGAGCCTTTGGTAGGTTTAACCATGTAGAGTCGACTAATTTACACCTTAGGTTGAGTTAGATATAGAACGAGAGAGCGTACTTGTAGGTTGTTGTATGCTTTGTGTGTGTATGTGTACACATATGGGATGTATGTGTAACCACAATTACTCACCCTAAGACAATGTTTTTTTGGATGTACATTATATACCACTCAAAGTGATTACAAATGTGGAAGACCGAGAACAAACTGTGGCAGGGTATCGATTAGCTGATTAACTCAAGAACCACTTTACATTCCCTGTCTTTCGCGGTCCAGTTGAAAATAACGTATTAAAATACCAACAAAAGCAAAAAAGGGACATAAACAAATAAAGTCAAATGTCTCCTCCGCTCTCACTGACAGCAGCAAAGCCAGAAAATTAAAAAACTTTAAAGATTCAAACTTAAGCTCAGACTGTCACTAGTGGAAACCTACTCCAGATCTATGGCAACTCAACACGAATGAAGCTACCTCCTTGTCACCAAGCTGTCGTAACGCCAATGACCTCCTCAGCATCATAACTCCAAGCTAACATTCTAGCATCAGCTCCAATGTTAAATTCATTGACCATCGTTGTACGGGATCTGCCTTGGATAAGGAATAATACTAAATTCCCTAAAGGTATTCACCCTTTCCTTCACTTGATTGTCCCTCAATCCTATGTGTTTAAGGATATTTTTGCAGTCTAAGATCACAAGTTTAGCTTTGATGTTGGTTGGAGTTTCTATGTTTTGAAATACTCTTGAATTTCGCTCTATCTAGACATGCTATACTAGTTTTGTCATAGTAATATCAATAAGTTTATTAAGAGAATTGTGTGCACTGTTAAATCTACTGAGTTGCTCGAAAAGTTTAGCGACCCGCAGTTCCGTACCCTTTGAGTTGACAATAATTCACTCCCGTTCAACCCAAATTGTACGAAAGAGCGAATAACTAGGGTAAAGAAGAAGAAAGAGATAGAAGAAAATTAAACAACAACACATGATCTCACAATCGCAGCGGAACAAAAATATAATATATAATAACAGATTTTTATACAAAAGAATCTGTATCTGTTAATACTTACAATCATCAGAGTACAATAATCAATACATCAATATGGACAGTTATAATCACTTGTCCTCACACAGCGGAAATATAAACCAAATATGGAAATACGTTCGAACTCCTCCAGCTCGTCTCCTGAGCTCCATAGCATTCTAACCTGAAACTGTAATACTCGGTCCGACCCGAGCATTATAATAAAATAACACCCGAGTCAGTCTGGAAAACCTGCGTGAGGAAACACACTAAATTTGAATTATTAGAGTTATCAAAATCCTTTGAAAAACAAAGGTATCTCGTAAGACCGCGTCACGCATAAACACGACGGGTTTTTCCCTTATGATAACCAAAACATTTTATAGAAAAATCCAGTGATATTATAATAGTGTCTAAGTACGAATACTTATTCAAATAGCCGAAATTGTTACATTAATTAAATTCCGGCATACTAGGCTCTACAAACCAAACCGTAAAGGCTCGTATTGGAGATGGATTCCATACAATGACTGGGCCACTAAGGTACCGCCGATCACAGTACACCTCTAGAACAATGTACTGAGGACCTCACCGAGATCCCCTGCTACACAAGACCGGCTTACCCCTAACCTGGATAGACTAAATATGTTATCACCCCGGGTGTTCCCACCCTTACAATCAAGCGTTCTTTCTTTCATGCACAACCACATCCATAATATATAGGTTTCCGAGGACATCTAGAAAAGTGATAACATACCCTAATTGGGTGCGACCCACTTAGCCTTGCTGCATCTCCCCTGTTTAGTCATTCCCGGTTGATGAGGCTCGAGGCTAAGCGTTACCTATCAAGAAACAATTCTTCTTAGAATGCTCATCGTCCTCCAATGATGATGTTCTGATAGCATTCGTCCATACAAGTTGCCCTGGGTCTGGACAAAACGGATCATCGTCTTCACTATCTTCACGGTATCCATTCATAACGTTCAAACCGGATCGAAGTGGTTTTCGGATAATTAAATATGATCCCGGTCTCTTCAAAACGATTAACGAAATTAGCTGATATTGATAGTCGGTTATTTAACTATCAATAAAACATCCATAAGCAGACACTAGGCCCAATTTTATTAAATCCTTCCAATATTTATTTCAAATATCTTTCGAAGATATATATATTCGTATTTCCTTCAATAATTCAATATTTGGCAACAATTCAACACTTAAATCCATAACCCGATATTCCACCATATCAATACATTGAATTATTTCCAATTACCAATTTTTATAACACTTAGAAAAAAATATATTTCTATCCCAATCATTTCCTATTAAAATATTTTCCAAAACCCCCCTTCAATACTTAGGAGATTATTTATATGTATATTTCCCAAAATTATTTTAATATTAAACTTGGAAATAATTCATAACTCATCTCATAAATCTCTGGAATTATTAATAAATTTCTTCTTACAATTTCCAAATCGATTATACTTATGTATAATCCCATCTAACCATTTATACTTCTTTAAGAATTCAATTTCTTTTCGAAGTTACCGCATTTAAACATTTGGAAATTTTCTTAAATCTCTAGGATTCCATTTATAGGATTTCTCTTATAACATCTCATCCTTTTATAAATAAATTTTCAATCATCTCAAAACTATATATATATATATAATGAGTAATCTTATAGAATAGTAATTTATTTTTAAAATATGTTTAAGTTATTATTTAAAATATTAAACCTTTCTAAAATAAACGACGATACTAACTCCTAAATCATTTATAAGAAATAATAATCAATTCACAAGTCTTATTATTAAAATTCCATTTCAACCAATATTTAATATTTAAATAACCCACCTCCGAAAAATTTAATCCAAATAATAGTTTTTACTACATAGTTAAATAAATAAGTCCCATTTTAAAAATAACTTAACTTCTCAAATAAACTCTATATTTTTTAAAGTTCAATCTAACCACTTTTATATTCAAAAATTTCCTCTCGATTTATCACAAATCATTTTTGCATTTCCAATTCCTCAACTATTTCCAATTCCAAAATAATTTCCACTATATTTTCTTTCAAAAACATTTCCATGGCTCGATATAATTTCACATTTATAAATTCATAATAGTTAAGTATATCCAAAAAATCAAATATATTTTTCTAGCTCAATATCTTTAAAATAACCCCAATTCCAATATAAATATTTTATATCAAAAATTCCCTTTTTATTCCTTCAATTCTAAGAATATGTTTATGGTATTTAAAATATCAAAATTCAGGCCAGTGCCACAATAGCATCCAATCACTACAATAATTTATAATAGATTATTCTACACAATCCATATATCATAATATATGAAATTATACTCAACATTTTTGAGGAATTCAGTTGGATTCCTCCAACCTGTTTTTCCCTGCATCCGCAGATGTAAATACAGCATAAAAATACCAATCCCACTTCAAGGGGGATATCGCGGTATATAGGATCATCCGCTATTATGCGGGACGCATAAGGTCTCATCCGCTATAATGTGCGGGAATATCACTTCAAATAATAGTATATATATTACTATATATAATTAACATCCAACAAATAAAAATTTATAAATTCAACCAGCATTCAATAATTTTATTTTAACTATTTAAAATAAACTCTAGTAATCCAAATGAGTGAGAATTTCTCACCTTGATTTTTATTTGCAGTCCGTTTCAATTTTAAATTAAATTGAATAGCGTTCAATTAAATTTAAATTCCTAGCTATCTTCAGTAAATTCCGAACCAATTTTCATCGTATAGATTTCAGCTGTGAACCACACTTGACTCATTTAAAGATTTTTTTTAGACCTCGTATGCAAATTACGAATCTTTATAATTTAACAATTTCAAATAAAATTAATTAAACACTAATTTAACAACATTTTAAAAATAATTTAATTACCTTTGTTTAAACATTGACTGTCATTAACCCTTTTCCTCTTCCTCTCGAGTTGGTCGGCCTGCACCCCCTTTGACCACGCTCCACCCATGCCGTAAGCCACCATCGCCGACCCAGCCTCGTCTTCCCCTAACTCTTGCGCATTCACCCACTGCCATTGTTCCATCCTCCCAAGCATCAACATCGCCTATTTCCATTGCGTCCCTCCACGCGCACTTTCGCCACCACCTCACAGTCCCAGGAACCTTAACCGAAAACGAACAACTCTCCTCGATCGCGCCCTAGACCGGCTACTGTTGTCGATATGCCCCAAATCGAGCAACCCTTAAGTTGCGCACACCAATCAACGCTACCCCCTCCTCAATCCATCACGTGTGGCTACTTCCCTAGCACTGATGTCGTCGAATCCCTCTCGCCATCGCGTGCTCCAGTCGCCATTCGTCACTCAGCCAGAAATAATCACGACTAAGTCGCGTTCGCTCATTCATTCATTTTTTTATATTTCGAATTGGAGAATCCAGAGACGTAAACTTTAATTTAATTTTGTTTTCATTCAAAACTGAAAGGAGGGAGAGAGGAGTTTTGAACTGATTGAGAGAAAAGGAGGATGTCGCGTGTTTTATAAGGAAACGAGACGTGTTGAAGACGGCACAACTGTTCCTTTAATCTGACCATTTACTTTTATTTTTAAATATCTCGAATCACATACCGTGAAATCTCGACCTCTTATTGAGGCATGCCGCTAGGCGCTTATAATGTTATACCCCTATTCGAATGCAATAGAAAAGGTTTTGAGTCCTAATTCGACCGTATGGAGAAGATAGCTTTTTGGATCTAATTATTGTATTGAATTTTCGATATAAATTTCAACTTTTTTATATCCAGCACGACCAAAGGATAACTCCAAACGCTACGAAATTTGAAATCTGATAATAATACATTATTACGGATCCAATGGAACTAGTTTTGTCGAATTCCGAGACAGTGCCCCGGATTGTTATTTTAACGCGTCGATTAAATCGACGATTTCAAAATTTTACGAAATCATTTGAAATTTCAGTTTTAAAAACTTATTAACTCAATTCTAATTCAAATAGAATTTATATAAATATCAAAAATCATTTCGATTTCATATTCAACTCCAATTCAAGTATTTAAGCGATTTTTAATTATTAACTCAAAAATTAAATTTATTAATTAAATCACTATATTTGGAACTTAAGTTTTTATTACACTATTTTTGATCAATAAACTTCATATTGAAATCCCATTCACATTCCAAAACTCAACGTTTAAAATAAATTAATTGTTCCAAATTAACGACCAAAAATCTGGGTCGTTACAAAAAGTTTCTCCATGTCCTTACTGATAACATTTGACAGTTGTAGTCTGATTTTAATGCCTTGCCATAACGTGTTAGAGTAGTTACATTGGAAAAACAGATGATTGTGGGATTCAATTCCTTGTTTGTAGAGAACACATGTTGTGTCTAGTGTTGTGTTCCATCTTGAGATTTTTTTGTCTTTTGTGTATAGTTTGTTTGCTCTTGCTAGAAGCGTACAAATAGACATTTTTGGTGTGCATGCCATGTTCCAAATGCATTTACACCATTTTAGTTCATTATCATTTTCCCTAACATGGTTCTATGCCAATTTGAAAGGAAAATTACCACAACTTTGTAGTTTCCATACCTAGTAATCATTGTTCTGATTTTGTTCTAGTGAGATCTTGCGAATTTGTTGAGTTGTATAAAAGGCCAAATAGGCTGCCCATCAGAGATGAAGGAAGATACTTTACTATTGTGGTTGCTAATGAGTGACATGCAATCCCTTTCCAGCAACTCTCTTACCGATTATCTGTTAATCCAACGGTCAAACCAGATATTTATATTATTCCCGTTGACTATTTTCCTCTCCATTGTGTCCTTGGCATAAGTTCTTGTGTTTAATAATAATGTCCAAATGTATGACTTATTATTGTGAAAATTGATAGCCTACAAACTCTTATTGTTGCAATATTTGTTCTTTAGCCATTTGGCCCATAGGCTCTCCCCTTGTAGGAATCTACACAAAAGTTTTAGAGCAGTTGCTTTTGTGATATCCTTTAGTTTTCTTAATCCTATCCCACCCTCATGTTTGGGTCAACATACATCTTCCCTTGACATATTATGGCTTCTATTTCTCTAAACAAAGTTTGAACAAATAGAATTGATTTTGATTGTGATTTGGTAACCGATAGAATTGAGTCCAAAATGTGATCGAAGAGTATATCACTTTCTTAATTAGCTTAATTCTGCCAGCTACGTTAAGCATCTTGTTTTTCCCATTGTTGAGTTTCTTGTGGATCTTATCCAGTCGCACTTCAAAATCTCTTGATTTCAATTTCTGTGGGATAAGGGAATCCCCAGATATGTGATTGGAAGATTTCCACTTTGGACATTTAAAATTTCAATGATTCGGGTTTTGAATTTTGCCCCTTTGCTAAAATATATTATAGATTTCTATTCATTCATATCTAAGCCCGCAGACTCTAATGATTTTCAAAAATTTTACGATGCTTTCCACATTATCAATGCTAGACTTGGTGAATCAAGATGTCATCAGCATATAGAAGGTGGGTAAGAATTGGTTCGGTATGAATTATTGGGTTGATGTTGCCCTTATAGTATTCCATATCTAAAAGAATTGTGAATTATTTTATTGGAATTGCAAAAAGAAAAGGAGATAGAGGGCCTCTTTGCCTTATGCCTCTTTTACTACTTAAGAAGCCTAGAGGGCTTCCATCTATTAGTACTGCAAAATATGACAGTGGAAATACATTCATATACCAAATTTACAAACCTAACAGAAAATCTCATTCCTATCAGCATTTGATATATGAATTCTTTGCTAATTTTATCATATGCTTTCTATAGGTCAATTTTCATGCAAATATCATTTGTCAATTTTCTATTGAACCCTCTCACCATCTCATATGCTAAAAGTGTGTTTTCTAAAATGAGTTGATCTAGGATGAATGCATTTTGATTTATAGATAATAAGTTGTTTAAGTATAGCTTCATCCTATTACAAAGCAAGTTAGCTAGAATTTTGTATATAACGTTGCATAAGGAAATTGGCCTATAGTTTGACAGAGTCTGTGTTTCTAAATTTTTTGGGATTAAGCATATAATAGTATGGTTGATTTATTTTATAATCTTACCTTATTGTTGTACTTCCAACATCGCTTGTAAAATGTTATTAATGATTAATTCCCAATGTAGTTTGTAAAATATGGAATTGAAACAATCTGGCCTAGAGAGATGTTCTCATCAAATTAGAATGTAGCTTCTCTAACCTCTTCCATTTCGAAAGGCTTGTCCAGGGCTCTCCTTGCATTATCTGTAGGAATTTTGTTACAAATGATTTGCAGGGTATTATAACTTAAGGAAGTAGAATTAAATAAATTTATACAAAATTCAAGTGCTTCCCTAATTAAATAATCGCTTGCTTTGATCGATTTACCATGTTCTCCACCGTCATATTTTCGGTTATCCTAAATTTTGAATCAAAGAACCTGGAGTAAAGGAATTGGGAAGTTTTGTTTCCTTGTGTCAGCCATTTTATTTTTTAGTGTTGTAAGGTCTCTATGGCTTGTTTGTGAAGAGTTTCAGAGAGTTGTTCGACTTTATTTTTGTAGAGATCTCGGATTTGCAAGTTGTTTGGCTGGTTTGTAAGGAGAGTGTAGATAACGGCTCCGTCTATTCTCACCCCGTGTTTTGCTCTTCCCACCCCGACGTTTTGAGAAAAAAAAATCCACCCCATCCTTTGTTCTTCTCACCCCGTCTACTTCCTAAACTACCCTTCGCTTTTTGTAAAAAAAAAAAACCTTTCCGTGCTCGAATGAAAAAAATAAATGTTCGTGGTTGTTCCCGCGAACGAGGTTGTTGAACCAACCTCGTCCGCCGCGAACGAGGTTGTAACAACAACCACGTTCGCGGCGGACGAGGTTGACTCAACAACCTCGTTCGTATGGAACGTGGTGTGCCAATTCCGCGTGGGCCATTGTACGTCGAGATAACTGTTAAAGGGTATAATTGGAATAAAAAATTTAAAATTTTAATCGGGGTGTGAAGAGAAAACGGCGGGGGTTAATAGACGGAGCCGTAGATAACATCCAGTTTAGCTCTAAATGCTTCCGTAGTTTTTTCCTTACTATTTGAGTCTTTACTCCAAATCCGAAGTCGCTCTTTAATTTTCTTCAACTTCAACAATTGAAAAGGGTGATTACTAATATCTACGCCCCCACCCTAGATTGACTAACTCATGATACTCCCTTGTGAGATGCCATGAGTTATTATATCTGAAGGTAATACCTTTCCTATTATGAGTCGAAGTTGCTAAATTGAAAATAATAGGTGTGTGGTCACTTGTTGAGTGATTCGCAAAATTCTACAGAAAAATTCGAGAACCTGTCAAGACATTCCTGATTAATAAATAATCTATCATCCTTGCTATGAATTGTGGTATTAGCCACCCCCTCCAAGTGCAGTAATTTCCTACACTTAGTGGTTCAAAAGTCGAGTCGCCTTAATACAGTCAACAAAGTCTTCATCCACTGTCCAATTATAAATACCATTATTTATCCTTTCATTGCAGTATAGAATCGCATTAAAATCACCTACTAAAATCCACGGTAGGTTGAAGGTAGTAGAAAAATGTTTAATGTAAGCCTAAAGCTCGGATCTTCTTTCACGTTGATTGTGCGCATACACGAAAGTATAATGAAAAGATAAACCGGTTTTGTTTTGCACCAAGGTTGTGATATACTACACGTTATTATGAATAGTCGACATGGACCAAACCTTGTCATCCCAAAGAATCATAATTCTACGTTTGTCTTGATCATCCTTATTAAAAATGAAATTCTTGTTTTTATTAATCCTATTGGCTACATCACCAATTTTATTTCCTATTAATGTAGTCTCCAGCAGTCCTACTAGCAAAGACTCTCTATTTACAATGGTGCTTGCAACATCTAACTATTTGGATAGGGAACTTAGACCCAAAACATTCCAAACAATGCAATTCATTAGGAGAAATCATTTAGTTCGCTCCCCACTTCTAGGTGAGAGGGAACGCTCACATTAGTTTTTGTCCTCTTTATTTTTTCCTCTAGTTTTTAGATTTGTAATAATATAATTTGAGGCCATATAGAGTTGTCGATCACTTTGTCATTGCAGGCAGTGGTGGATTCAAAGGGGTTATCTTCATGACTTTGTTTCCTGGGTTGTTTGGATTGAGTGCGTAGCCCAAAGCCCTCCGCTGGGTGTGCTAAAGTTGTCCCCACTGTGCCAGTTTGAGTATGCGATTGTACTTGAACAAGTGTATCAGTGTTGTTCACGTCTACCTGCATCGAGTTCTGAGAATCACATTAGGTTCTGTTGTTGAGATTTTGTGCTAATTCTTGTTCAGTATCAGTGTGCATGTTTGAATTAGCCTCATATGTATTAATTATTGGGTTTTTATTGTTTGTGCTCTTTGACACTGTTGTTGGTTGATGTGTAATAATTTATTGTTTCCTACGAGTGCATTAAGTTTTTATCTGTTTGTAAATCTAAGATTGTCTTCGAACTATTATCTACATACTCCACAATTACGTCATTAGTGTTTTCCTGTTTTGAGTTGTTGCTTGAATTCTCTCTCGGGTTTGAATTTTTTGATGTGTGTTTGTCCTTTGAGTCCATCCTATTTTGTTTATAAGTAGCAGTTGAAACATATGGCTTCTCGGTAGAATTTTGCACTCCTTGTTCACTGTTAGCATGCATATGTGATTTGTATAATGTTGTTTTTAGTGTTTCTTCATTATTTTGATTGTTTGTCTTCATACCAGTGTTTGTAGAGCCTTGACATGCATTTTGGTTAGGGACCCAACCTTTTTCAAATACACAAAATTTCATCGAGTGTTTAAAGCAATTACAGTTCTGACATGTAGTAGGCTTCCATTCATATTCAACAGCTTGAAAGAACATCTCATTGTTTTCGGTTACTTCGGACACTTCATTAAGGAACTTAAAATCATTTTTAATTTCAACTAGGACTCTAGCAAACAAAATTTAATTATACCTTTGGTGAAATGGTCTATTTTAATAGGATTGCCTAGTATAGAGCAATTCTACCAATGCCTTCTTCGGACCAAAATTCCAATTGTAGTCCTAGGAACCTCTCCCAGACTGGAATTTTTTGCCAAAATCCTTTGGTAATATTTAAGCATGGCACCCATCTATTTATCATCACCAAACACATGTCGTAGGAATATGGTCTCCCTTCCAATTTTTTTTACAAAATCCTCTTTGTTTTCATATTTGATCACATTGGAACCATCTTCCTTAGCGCGAATGAATAGTTCCCCAATCAGTTTCCATACCCTCTCAATATAAGCCTTAAAATAATTATAATATGGGCATGAGCCAACCATATAAATCACTATCAAATTATCCCACTATGCCATGGATGACCTTCTGCAACACAAAAAAAATGTTGGCTCAGGCCCGAAAAATGTTGCCATAGGTCTATGGCAACACTTTTAGGGTGATGCAATTTTTGTCGTTGCCTTAGACCTCAAAGGCAACATTTTGACTATCTAAGGCAACATAAGTAATATTGTTGCAATAGAACCCTATTTGGGTCTATGGAAACACCCATAGGTATCTGTAGCAACATTCCAAAATGTTGCTATAGATATTAACTTTCTGAATTTGCGGGGCCCAAAATGTAGAGCATATTTGATTTTTTAATAAAAATAAATATTTATTTAATAAAATGCTATTGCACAGAATTTGATATTTAAACAGTAATTTATTTAAATAAATATTTTATTTCAACATTTGAAATAGTACAAATTCTTGACTCCACTATTTTACAATTCAATGATATATAACACTGATATTCACATATACAGATATTCCTCACTACATCACTCAGTTCACTCATTACATATGCATTTTCAATTTATACAGACACCGACACTGACAAATATATGCCGAGCCGAGTGCCGAGCCGAGTGCCGAGCCGAAGGCGAGCCGAGTAGCGGGTCCGGGCGCAGTGCTAGCGGGGGTCCGGGGCACCGCAATCCCGGCGGGGGTCCGGGGCACCGCCCGATTCATCCGATTTCGGAAGATCGAGCCTTCTTTGAAACCTGTCTTCAAGCTCATGCACATTTGATTTGACTCTGTCTTCAAGCTTGTATCCAGCTGTCCAGTCTTCAATACCTGTCACATATAATTCAAAAGCAGTTCACAAGTGCATAAGCCAAACATGAATGCAACACATGGATACAAGACAGTATGGAAGACAGCAAGCAAAAGTTCAGGCAAAAATGCACAAAGGAGAAGCCAAGTGCACAAAGTAGTACTCAACACAGCAAGCAACATAACATGACCAAGAAATGCATGTACATGGATGAACATACATGCATCATAAGGCTTGATACAAAAACTACTCAAGTGCAACTACTCAAGTGCAAGTTCATACTCAAGTGCAGCCAGATATGTAGACAAGCCAAAAAAATGGACACGACACAAGGTCAAACCCGAGTCATCGACTGGATTCAACTCAGGGCCAAGCAACCAACAAAACAAACAAGAACCAAGTTCAGCAAAATGTAGCCAAGCAACTCCTCTGCAACACCTACTTCCACCATCACTTCCATAACTTACCAAACCAACCAACCTTTAACCAATACAACTACATCCAGATTCAATGGTGAACCAACCAACCTTAATGCTTGGATGAGATCACTCTGCACTCAGTCCGAGTTATGAACTTGCGATGGAGGCACAGGGCATCCAGAAGCAGTAGATACCCAGCTAGATTCTGAAACATTAACAAGTTCTGAAGGAGCATTTGCACAAACATATGGGGGGCGTACTACCTTATTGAAATTACCAGTACTATTCCCATGCTTATCCTTAATAATGTCATCATCTTGCAATCTATTACCATTAGCAGATAAGTTTTCAACAAATAAATCATAATTTTCCGAACATCACACCAATTCGAATATAGGAGCCTGGGATGTACCTGATATAGGAGCCGTGGACGGATTAATTGTTGCGAGAATGACAGCTAAATCTCGAAGAACATTCGAAGGATCAACTAACGGATTAACAAAAATCACAAGAACCACTGTCGCGTAGCTTCGCCTAAACCCAAATACGTCATCCAATCACAACCCTCACTCTGACAACTTAAATACGAATTTCAATTTGGGACTTCGATTTGCTGATTTGGTTCGATTGAGGAATCAATCTAATTATTGGGTTTCTGATTTTGCGTTTTGAGTCTGCATTTTTAATTTGATTTTGCGTTTCATCGGAGAGAAAAAGTGGAGAAGTCGATAATTTACCCAGAAAACTGAAAGGGGGATCGGCGGGAAAATGAAAATTTGGGGCAAATTGTAGCGGTGATCCATTTTAACAATCGGATTAAATGTGGATCGTTGGATCGTATTCACGCGGATTGCTAATTTTATTAATCTTTTAATTTGAATACATCTATAACAACACTATATAAAAATGTTGCATCGTGTTACACTTGTTTAGCTAGAGCAACACATTTTTATGGCTAAGGTAACACCAAAAATATGTTGCAGTAGGACCAAAATTTTATATCTATCGCAACATTTTAGCTAGCAACACCTTGCAAAAATGTTGCAGAAGGTCATCTATGGCGTAGTGTCCCAGTACCTTTTTACAGATTCAGTTGATGAGTTTGTTATTCTAGCACGGGTTCTCTGGTTGAAATCTATAGAGTTATAAAACTTCAAAGAGGTCGAGAAAGGGATCCTCTCATCCAAAATAAATATAGCAGGAGAAGGGTAGGATGCACACTTATAGGAAGGACAGTCGGTTACAATCTAACACACACATGATGTTAAATTGTGTAATTAAAACCCAGCCTTAGTAAACAGGCTTATTATTTGATTATGTAGCATTTTAAATGAAAAGTATTTTATTGTAGAGTTGTACAAAAGTTTAAATTATTTGGTTGAATATATTTTATTAAAAGGGGAAATGTGTGTTTTTGGATTGAAAGTGATTTGCTGAAATTTTACATAGGTATAGAAATAAAACATTTAATTTGAGAAGTAAGGTATTATTTTTAAATGAAGGCATTTTTGTAAGAAGGAAGATTAATGTAAAAGCGCTTTATTCAAAAGAATTTTGTGCAAGGATATTCAGTTTAAAGTATTTAGAAAAGTAATTGGTTGAAAATATTTTGATTAAAATTGTCTTTAGATTGAAACATTATTTAAAAAAATATATTGTTAAAGGTATTTTTTATAAATGATATTCTGATTTAATAATGTTTTGTTGTAAGTATTTTAATGGAAACTCATATTTGCAGGGAGAAAAGCTGTTGTGTGAAGAATATTTTTTAATAATACTATATGATCTAAGAAGTATTTGTTTCAAAGGTATTTTATGGGAAAACTATTTTGATAAAAAAATAGTTAGTTTTATTTGAAAGGGTATTTCGAGAAATTTTTTATTGAAGAAAATATTTGAAATATTTTGATTTGAGAAGTACCCTGTTGAGTAAAGTATGTGAGGAACATTTTTGTTTGAGAAAAAATGTTTTATTCAAGGAATACTTTTGAATTTGAAAAACTTTTTTCATGGAGTTAATCTTGGTTGTATGTATTTTTACATATAGGATACTTTTGATAAATGGTTTTTTGGAAGGAAAACATTTTTGGTGAAGTACTTTGGTTGAGAAATACTCAATTTCAAAAAATGTTTTATTGAGAAAGTATGGGTTATAAAATATCTACTTTAAAAATTTTGGAAAACTATTTTACAAAAATGAGGAAAATTTGATTTAGAAATATATATATATATTTGAATATGGAAAAATATTTGATTTGAGAAATAAACTTTAGAAGTATTTATTAAACAATATTTATTAGAAAGCTATTTTATTTTGAAAGTTTTCATTGGAGAACATTTTGAGAAATATTAGACTAGACTGAATGGCATCGAGCCTGAGAGAACTGCATGGTATGAGTTTTGTATTCGCCTAACATCCATTATGATGACGTAATCTTTATGTCTATCATGTGTAACTTTCTCTAATGAGTATAGGGTTGTCTAACTAATCCCTTCCAAAGAGAGTTGGGTTATGATGTTATGATTGCCCATTTCTATGAATGGCGTAGAAATGTTTTACATTAATTTTATTTGCTTACTATTGTTGAATCGATTGCATTGTTCGCATGCTTGTTAAATGATTAGTTATTTTAGGGAAATTGTACTGCTTTGTTTGGGTATGTTTGTTTTATATTTTATGATATGCTTGTTTGAAATGATTTCTTCGGGTTGCATTTTAATGTTGTTATTTGTGTGTTTAGCTATGGCCTTGTTTCATTTGTGTGTTTGTTTGCTTAACCTATTGCTGTTGTTTCCTAATTATTCTATATTATAATGCTTTTATATATGATAGTTATATAATGGGGTAGTTATCCAATGTTGACTTTTAATGGTTGTACATTGAAGGGACTAGTGGTGTGTTTGGGAACTGTTTTGGTTTAGTCATGGTAGGATAACATAGTTTCGTAAGCTGAGGAAGTATTCGGATTGACTAAGAGATGTGATATGTCTTTGAGGATGAGTAATGGTGACTAGAGAGTTTTGGAGACTGATGACATGGTGGGTACAACCGAGAAATCAAAGCATGGGTGGGAGGTTCGTTACATCTTTACTAAAATATGGGGTTTTAACATATGTATGTTTCAAAATTTATTGTTATACAAGTGATCACTAGCTTCTTTTAGTATTTTAATTTCTAGAAGGATTGCTATTTTTTTTAAATGTTGTATAGTTTGAGATTTTTATAAAATAGTGATTTCTAAAAATTATATTAAGCTTATTAAAAATGATAATATTTTAAATAAGATAAATTTAATTTAAAAAGAATGTGGAAGCTTTGATTTTAAAGAAAATATTTTTTTGTAAGTGTTTTGATTTGAAAGTGTGTTAGAACTCTCACCGCCTAGCGTTGATGAGCTAGCAGATCCCTATTTGGTATTTTGGGTGACTAGTCTCTATTGTCAAATGAAGAAGCCACTAAAAAGAGATTGTCGAATTAGATTTTCGACATGATCTGAAGGTTGGAACAAGATGGGTTTCGATGTGGATATACATGCCAAGGGATCATTGATGATCAAAGACTTTGATGTATGCTCGTAAAGAAGGCGTAGGTGGGGATGCTCACCGTGGACCATCTTAATGGGTCTAGACCATTTAAGTGGATCTTTGTCTTAGCCGTCTGAGTGACAAGAATTCGAGCATTCAAGTAGTCGCAATGTTGACAATTCACTGACCTTTTGACAGTGGTCATTTATGTCATCATATATCCAAGAGCACTTGGTTCGAGACGTTAGATTGCGTTTAGACTTCTCGAAATCTGAGTGGGTATAGGAATCGGGGATTGATGTAGTTGCAGCATGAGTAGATGGTCATATTATTTTAAGGATGTAGCCATGAGTAGGCACATATAATTCTTAGGATGTAGCCATGAACGGGCATATATAACGTTTTGAGGGTGTGACCATTGATAGAGTTAGGGGTATGCTTTAAGGGCAATTATGTAATTGTTACATATATCTAACTCGTTGACTAATCTTGTTTAAAATAAAGGTGTTTTCTTTCTATTATATACTTGATATAATGTGTTATATTAATTAATATGTATATATACATACATGCATACATACATATGCATATTTAGATATTAGATATTAGATATTACATATACATACATATGAATATTTAGATATTATACATATACATACATGCATGCATACATATACATACATACATACATGTAAAATGATTTAAAAAAAATTATATTATGTATATATATTTATTTATTTATTTATTTAATGCAATACTACATAGATATAAATCATTAATATTTTTACATATAACTTATATACATGTATACATATGTGTGTGTATACACATATAGTTTTTAATTTTTATATAAATAAAAAGTTTACGTGCATACATATATTTAGACAATATATAATATAATACATATAGGATGAGTTAACATGTCCGTTGCAAAGTAAATCCCAACGTTTATGTACGGTCATGTTATACTTTGCAAAGATTGTTATGTTACACATGCACACAAATACATTTATGTATAGGATACATATTTGTACTTTTATATTTAGTTGAATATAAACTAAATAAAATTTAATATAATTTATAAGTTTAAATAAAATAAGAGATTTTATTAAATAAAATTGAGAAATGTTCTAAATAAATTAGACTTCATATTCCCAATATAGATCCAATGGAGTAACTGTTTTTGAAATTCACTCATAACTTCCATTGCGGGCTGGCCCAGTGCCAACAATGGTGTCGGAGCCCCAATTGCCAATGCGGTCTAAATTATTCATATTGGGGTTAACTATTAAGCTTACATCCCAAAGGTTGTCTCTAGTAGAAAAGGCCCAAATTTGAATTAGGCCTTGGGCTAATTTTCAAAATTGTTTGAAAATTTAAAATACAAGATTTTAAATTTAAAAGTTAAATTTAAAATAAGATATAAATATATTATAAAAATTATAATATAACAAAAGAATTCAAAATGTTTGAAAATATATATTAATTTCAAAAAATTTAAAATTTATTAGTCAGATTAATAGAATAAATTAATCAAATAAGTCAATTAATAAAAATATATATGCATGTATTACATATTATGATATATGTTATGATATCTTAAATGTTTGAAATAACATAAGTATACACGCACTTATATGAATTGAATTTTAAATAATATAATTTAACTGAAACTATTTAATTAAATAAATTAATTAAAGGATAAATAATTAAATAAATAAATTAAAGGTTAATTAATTAAATTAATTAAAAGTTGATTAATAATATAATACACACATGTATATGATATATGTGTCATACTTTAAAGGTTATAGTATATAATAAATATTTAATATAAATATTATATTAATATAATATAAAACTAATTTAAATGTTAATTATTTAACTTAATTAAATAAGATTTAATTAATTAAATTAATTAAATAATATTATACGTAGGACTATTATATAAGTAATATGAAATATAAAAGTTATATAATAATAAAACTTATATGATATAAATGTATAATAAAAGGTGGAACATTAAGAAACCCTAAAGAGACTTAAGGAATAAATACATATGTAAATGTACATATACCATGAATTCAGATGTGTTTGATACTTGAATTACGAGAGTAATTCAAAAGAATTATATTATTCCATAAGTCGATATCACTCGATATTAAATATTAAAGGTTATGGATCTTCAATATAATGTTGTCCTCTGCCATATATATTAATAAATTACTTGCATACTCCATAATAGTTGAGCAGACTCAAGTTGGGGATGTTATGTGTAATAATATTTATATATTGAATAGTTGAGGTAAGATAACTATATGTATTTGTTGAGCAGACTTAAGGTACGTATACTAAACTTAGGCCGTCGTGATATGGTAGTTACGAGTGAATAACTTCATTTTGATTTGTTGAGCAGACTCAGGGTCGAAGCGGAATTAGGACAAGGTACCAAAAGGTTAGGAGTTGTATATGATACAACCGTTACCTATCATCCATGGAGCTATGAATTGTTGAGCGGACTCAAGGTCGTAATTCCAAGATGGATGAGTCCTAACACCCACTAGTGAGGTCGAAAGACTTCTATATTTTTCTTAGGGTTTGGTGAAACATAAACTACTAGTGGGAGCCTTATTAGAAATATGAAATGATAACGTTTAACCTTTCTAATATTGCAAGAACATATGTTATATAATGTTATAATAATCTACATTGATAAATTTACGCATTTAATACGACTGATAAAATGTTTATCAATTAAGATATACAAGTGAACTAAATTAGAGATTGGCAAATAAAAATATAACATATACTTATTAATAAATGCTTCTAGCATGTTAATGTTTCAATACCCATGCAAGCGCCCGATTTTACAACTACCAGATAAACTCGTAATTTGATCGCTTATGCATTTATTTGGTCAAGACCATGTATTGCATTCTATGAGTTTCATACTCTAAAAGCAATATAAGACTATAGATATTTGATCCATATACTATCGCATATAAGTGTTATTTGGGAAACGGTCACATTTTGTAACGTACGATACTTCGATGAAGTTTGTTCATTCAAAATAATTCAAAATACAGCACAATGAGATCGAGTATTTAATTTGATTGATTACAAAGGAATTGTATTGTGTCAAATGTAACGCAAGACCAAAACTTTAGTATAAATCTAAGAACTCAATTGTTGAAATGTCGGTTAGATCAGTTTACGTAAAGTGCAACATATTTGATGTCCTTAAATGTTAAGGATGATCAAATGTGCTTTTGTAAAGAGTTCGTTATGATGTTATTGTAAGAGTATTCTTTTGAATGGTTCGACCATTTAGAATGAAAAATGAATGTACAAGAGAAGATGTGATTTAAGGTACAATTGGAATGAAGAGAGTGAATACTCACTTCTGCTTCATAAAGAATCAACGAAAACGAGAATTGTAATAATAATAGTTGACACTTAACAATGGAATGAGAAATACAATTTCTATTCCGAAATTTATTTTAATATAGAAAATTGCTTTCTGTGACATTTATTTCTTTAAGTTCAAGATATTTGATCAAAAAACTCTCCACTATAAAGTAGTTATAGTATATGAAATAAATAACCTAGATTAAGTGAATGATGGACCTTTGAATTAAGTACACTATTATAATAATGGCAGAAATTATGGAAGCATGCCGTATAGCACTTATTGAATGCATCAAATTACAAAAATTATTTTCGTAAAACATACCAAACATTATTTACGAAATAATGACTATTTTGCTACATCAACTGAGAAATAAACATAGTTATATTTTAATGTGAATATTATGAATATTCATTATGAAATAAAACTATAATTTAATTTATATTTTCATAACAAAAGTGATGCATTGAAAATACTGAAGTATGTAAAATTATTTACAATTATTTTGGAATTATAGACTAAGCGATAATTTTGAGAAATAATTTTTATTATAAGATTATGAATCATAGAGTATTAGTTAATTATATCTCAAACATTCAAGGGCAATGCATGTTGGATCTTATGTTTTGATTAATGATAAGAAATTCAACCGACACGAAGATTCATGAATCTACGACAAAGAACAACGAAGACCAGACTCAACAATATGAAGTATGGTTCATATATATGTTTTTTAGAGTCTGGATATTATATTAGAATTATGTTAAAATATCTCTGATATGATATGTACACCGACACATGCACAAAACTATGCAAATGCTCATTTTAGGCTTAAATCAACCGGCTGAATGTCCCCATTCAGAAAGCTGACTGCTGAATCAAATCATAAATTTTTATGAAGATTCAGCCGGCTGAATGAAGACATTCAGACGGTTGAATTAGACCTAAATTGGCCAATTTACTTGCTGCATCGAATTTAAATCGATTCAGATGGCTGAATTGAAAAAGTCAGTGTTAACCCGCATTTTGGCAAGGCCGTAAACATGCGGATTTAACCTAATCGACTTCACGGTTATTAAGGCTGGAATATCATGGATTTGGTTCAAATGGATGGATAATTAATATGAAGCCAGGATTATGCATGGTCGACGGATAAACGATGCAGTGTGCTTGGAAGATGGACATTGGCTTGGATAAAGATGGATCATCTTAGGCTGGATTAGCATAAGCGTGGATCGGCAATAACTGGGGTCTCCATAATATGGATTGGCATAGGGAAGGCTTGGCATAGCTTATGGAGGGGATCGAATCGGCATCCACTTGAACGATCGGCATATAGCGTAAGGTTCGGATTGGTAGGAAGGCTAGGGTTTGGCCTGGTTCGGGTTGGCAAGAAGGATATGGGTCGATATAGTGTGGATCGGCAGGAAGGCTAGGGCTCGGCATTGGAGTTGATCGGGTGTGGAGTGGATCGGTCATGTAGGGTCGGTCAGGGTAGATAAGTCAAAGTGGATCGGTTAAGGAGGGTCGGTCGGACAAAGGAAGGAAGGCCATGTCGTTCGGTCATGGTGTAAAAGCTAAGGTGGGTCGGTCATGCATGGTTCGGTGTGTGTCGCTCGGTCACATAAGGTTGGTCAGGGAGGATAAGACAAAGTGGTTCGGTATGAATGGTTCTGGCCTCAAGGGGATTGGAGCATATGGATCGGCCATACGTGGTTCGGCCATAGCGGGTATTTGGGTCAGCATAAGGTCAGGGTAGCAATACTCCAAGGGATCGGCCTTTTGGAGCTACTTTGAGTCGTTGAGCACTTTACTTCGAGTCGAGGTTAGGATCACTTCGGGTCAGTACCGTGGCTACTTCGGGTCGGCTTATTGAGAACTTAGGTTCAGTCGTGATGAAGGGTGTCGGTTCGGTTATGGCCTTAATGGGCCCGGATCACTCAGGAAGCCTAGTGATTTAGGTTTTGCCTATAAATACAGCATGTGGGGCTTTGGAAAAGGGGATCTTCATTTTGTTTCCCTTCATCTTCTACACTAAGGCAGCTCTGCCATTATTGTTCTAAAAACCTTGGATTGTAACTGTAATTGATTCTGACATCAATAAAAAGGAAATTTCTAGAGTGGACGTAGGCCGGAGTCAGCCGAACCACTATAAATCATGTGTTATTACTGCTTTCTTTTTAATTTTCACTATTCTTCACATTGATGCTCTCTACATACACTCTATCTATTATCTATAACTGTTGGTTGGTGCTTTCAACGGCGTTTCGTTGTTAGTGACCAATTTTGGCGCTAACATTTTGGTGCTTTCATTGAGAAAGCTAGCACTCAGGGATTCAGAAGCTCGGATTTTGGATTTAAAGGCCTAGGAACTTGGATTCTGGAGACTATGGCAAAGCAATCAACCAGGAGACAAAGGACAGAGAGGAGTCAGCAAGAGGGAAGTCAGGAGGCTTCCTCTGGAGCTAATCAAGCCTCCATCTACATCACTAGGGACGAGATGCAGATCATGATGGATTCCATGCAGGAGTAGTTGATGAAAAGGCAAGAGGAAATGATGTAGATGCTTTTCAGACAATTTGGACAAGCAGGAACTGAAGGAGCTCAGATCCATGGAGCTGGACAGAAGGACACAACCGGCAAGTAGATGGAGTGGTTCAGCAGGGGGCAACCCCCAATCAGCAAACAACTATCAGTCCAGATGGACCTAGACTCGGGGGCACACCACCAGGTAATGCTGGACCGATCCATCGAGGGATACCAGATGACACTGTGCAGCCCGGCACTAATGGGAATACAGGAGTGCGTGATGAGGAGTATGTATCAGAATTACCTCGAGGACTTGGAGGGCAGTTAGGAAATGTAGATGAGGGGCAACCCTTGGTAGGTAATACTAGATTAGCTGAGATTATCAGGTGAACTATTCAAAGAGATCTGACAAACAAGGATTTGGAGGGAGTAAACAAAAGTCCGTTTACCCGTAACATCAGGATGGCTAGGAATCCAACCGATTTCAAGCTGCCCACTTTGGAAGTATATAATGGTAAGATGGATCCCACTGACCACTTGATGAGGTACATAAGGCATCTGGAAGTGCTGGGGGGGCATCAGAGGAGGTTATGGCCCGATGTTTCCCTCTGTACTTGACCGATATAGCTGCTATGTGGTTCAGACAGTTGGAGGATGGATCTATTAGAATGTGGACAGAACTGGTGGATAAGTTCTTGAAACAGTTTCGAGTTCACATAAAAAGGCCGAAGAATGTAATGACACTGACGTCCGTTAAGCAGAGGGTAGATGAATCGCTCAGGAATTTTTTAACTCGGTTTAATGCAGCAGTTGCTTCGGTGGATCGGCGAATCAATCGATGGTTCTGATGGCTGCAGTATCAGGAGTCAGCGATAATTCAGATTTCAAAGTATCGTTGATACGGGACCCACCAATGGATCTCGGGGAATTCTTTCATGAAGCTGAGGGATTTCATTGACAAGAGGATGCATGTTTGGATATGAAGTCAAAGGAAGTAAATATGGTTAAGGATGGAGAACCGTCCGGTGATAGCTCGGGTAAAGGTAAGGAAAAAGGGAAGAGGAAGCGCTCAGGAGAACTAAAATTCTCCATTTACACAGGACTGAATCAGAATTGGAACAGATATACTTTGATACTCGGGATCGCCTTCCTTATCAAAGGCCGGAAAGAAGGGAACCTTTAGAACGCGAAAGAGCATCGGGAAGGCACTGTCTCTTTCATGACCTGGACGGGCATGATACTAACAACAGCCGGCATCTAAAGGATATAATCAAGGAGCATGTAAGGAATGGTCAGTTGCAACAATATGTCGAAACTCAGAATGCGGAGGTGGAACAGGAGCAGCCACCGTCTACCTCAAACAACGACAGTGCGAGGCCCAGGAATGATGGTCGTTTGGTCATCAACTAATCAGGGTGGTATGGAATAAGTAGCAAACTCTGGGCAGATGGCTAAGTCACTTACTCAAGTTCAGGGATGGAGACAACCCCTAGGCATGCTCTGAGATAATGGTAAACCATGACGCTCTGGTTTGTGAAATCTATTTTTTCTTTTTGGCTTGGACACTTGCTTTTTCTGGTTTGGTTTTGGAGTTTGGTTTGAACTCTTGGTTTTGTTGGTTTTCTGGTTTGATTTTGGTTTGAATGCTTGATTTTTTTGTTTGGATTTTGGTTTGGACTTTTGAAATGGATTTTTGGTTTTCTGGTTTGATTTGGATTTTGGATTGGATTTTCCTCTGGTTTTCGACTAAAAGGTCGTCGAGCATGGACTATGCTCGGTAAGGGTCCGGAAAGACCAGGATTCAGCCTAGGACTTAGGCCCCATAATATCTATCGGTTACTATTTCAGGTCGTCGAGTATGGACTATGCTCGACAAGGGTCCGGAGCGACCAGGATTCAGCTAAGGACTTAAGCCACGGCATTACTCAACGATCAAGGACACTGAACCAGGAACACCATGGCATTACTTGACACAGGTCGTCAGGTGCAGGTTGCGCTTGGCAAGAACCCGAAGAGGTTATGAATTTGGATATTGGCTATGAGCAGCTAAGGGTTTGGGCATGGACCTGGAGCGGTCCCGGATTTGGATATCGACTCGGAGAGGTCATGGATTCGGTTATTGGTTACTGGATATGAATTGGATAATGACTCGAAGTAGTCGCGAATTTGGATAAGGATACGGCAATGGCACTGGGATAAAATGGATTGGATTATGGATCGGATGGTATGGCTATGGATGACATAAGGGCTTTGGATGACGGATCAAAAGCTATTCAAAACACGCCTTCCTACCGCAAGGCATGTTTTGGGGTGCAAATGTTAATCAGCCTTTTGGCAAGGCCGTAAACATGAGGATTTGACCTAATCGACTTCACGGTTATCGAGGCTGGAATATCATGGATTTGGTTCAAATGGATGGATAATTAATATGAAGCCAGGATTATGCATGGTCGATGGATAAACGATGCAGTGTGCTTGGAAGATGGACATTGGCTTGGATAAGATGGATCAACATAGGATGGATTAGCATACGCATGGATCGACAATAGCTGGGGTCTCCATAATATGGATTAGCATAGGGAAGGCTCAGCATAGCTTATGGAGGGGATCAGATCGACATCCACTTGAACGATTGGCATATAACGTAAGGTTCGGATCGGTAGGAAGGCTAGGTTTGGCCTGGTTTGGGTTGGCAAGAAGGATATGGGTCGATATAGTGTGGATCGGCAGGAAGGCTAGGGCTCGGCAGTGGAGTGGATCGGTCATGTAGGGTCGGTCAGGGTAGATAAGTCAAAGTGGGTCGGTTAAGGAGGGTCGGTCAGACAAAGGAAGGAAGGCCATGTCATTCGGTCATGGTGTAAAAGCTAAGGTGGGTCGGTCATGTATGGTTCGATATGTGTCGCTCGGTCACATAAGGTTGGTCAGGGAGGATAAAACAAAGTGGTTCGGTATGAATGGTTCTAGCCTCAAGGGGATTGGAGCATACAGATCGGCCGTACGTGGTTCGGCCATAGCGGGTACTTGGGTCGGCATAAGGTCTGGGTAGCAATACTCCTAGGGATCGGCCTACTGGAGCTGCTTCGAGTCGCTGAGCACTTTACTTCGAGTCGAGGTTAGGGTCACTTTGGGTCAGTACCCTAGCTACTTCGGTTCGGCTTATTTAGAACTTATGTTCGGCCGTGATGAAGGGTATGGGTTCGGTTATGGCCTTAATGGGCCCGGATCACTCAGGAAGCCTAGTGACTCAGGTTTTGCCTATAAATATAGCACATGGGGCTTCGGAAAAAAGGATCTTCATTACGTTTCCCTTCATCTTCTACACTAAGGCAGCTCTGGCATTATTGTTCTAAAAACCCTGGATTGTAACTGTAATTGATTCTGACATCAATAAAAAGGAAATTTATGGAGTGGACATAGGCCGGAGTCAGCCGAACCACTATAAATCCTATGTTATTATTGCTTTCTTTTTAATTTTCACTGTTCTTCACATTCATACTCTCTACATACACTCTATCTGTTATCTATAACTGTTGGTTGGTGCTTTCAACGGCGTTTGGGTGTTAGTGACCAATTTTGGCGCTAACATTCAGACTGCCGGTTATCGATAACAGCTATTTTTCTGAAGGGATGCTTCTTTTCAACGAAGAGAAACATCTTCTAATTTAAGGGTTGCATCCGTTCCTTTTCATCGCTCTTATTCATCAAAGATTTCAACTCTAAAAACTCTATAAATAGAGTCAAGAATCCAACAAACATTTTTAACTTAACTGATTTTCGTATTCTTGAATTCTAATCTCTCATTCTCTATTTTCAATTTGCACTCAAACTGTATACGATCTCTGATTATTGATCACTATATCTTCCACATTCTTCAAGCACATTACACTATATATCATAAAGGAGAAGATTATAGGAAGATTGTACTTTATTGACTTATCAATGCTATTTAAAGAGTATATTACAGTCAGATACTTTTGTTTATGTGAAAATAAGTCCTTTTCGGTTGCTACACTGGTAGAAGTCCTATTCGGTTGCTTAGGCGGTAGAAGTCTTGTTCGGTTGCTCTGGCGGTGTAATCCTATTCCTCCGGGTTAAGTGAGGGTTGCTATTTTAATTCCAGAAGGAGTCTGGGATTGGACGTAGAACGGGAGTTCGAACCAGTATAAAAATCTCTAGTGTCATTTACTTTACTGCTTTATTTATTTACTTACTTATTTTATATTCCGCACAAGTAGTCTATAAATTCATTCATATTACACGATCCTATAGCACAGTCTCTTACATTTGGTATCAGAGCCTTGAATTATATCCATCGTCACAACATCATAAAATAATGGTCATAAAAAGATCCAATCGAAATACCACAATCAAAATCCCTATCAAAGCCACCAATGAGAACTACAAAAAGGTACTTTCTGATTTACAAATTTCAGTAAAGTATAATAATGAATTAGTTAATATATGCGATAAAATCTCAAAGCATAACTTTCTTATTTAAAAAAGGTAAAATCAATCAAAATTGAAAATGAGAAATTGAAAAAAGAGAAATTAGATTCAGAAAATCAACATGGCGTTTTGAAAAATAATTTTGAGGCTCTTAAAGATTTTCTAGATGATCAAGATTCTTTGTTTGAAAAAGAAAAAGAAAATTTTTCAAAAGAAATTACGGATTTGAAAAGACAAAATGATTTATTACAATCATCTTTAGATAATTCAGAATCTCAAATTTTTCTTCTCGAAAATGAGTACGTTAAATACGAGAATTCTGAATTAAACAAGCAAAATGATATTTTGAAAAACAGTAATATTTCTTTTGAAAATAATAATTGTGACTTTAAAGACAAATTTGATAAACTTAACACTGAAGTCACAAAATTTAATAAAGGTCAAAACAATTTAAACATGATTTTATCTAGTTCTAGACCTTTACATGATAAAAGTGGTTTAAGATATAATAAAACTGATCGTACAAATTGCACTAGATACGCTTTCATGTATAGTAAAAATGTTAGTGCTAGCATTGAATTTAGTCCAATTTTTATAGAAATTCAAATACTATTATGACCAATAATGTTTATAATTTCTCTAGAAGTACAAAATCATTGACCGGAAATATGAATAAAAATTATCTAAGTATTTGGGTTTCTGTTAATTGGAAAAATAGAGAAAAATACATTGATGATTATTTTGATATGGTAGTTAATAATGAAAATTATATTTATAAAGGTTCAACCACACCCAAATGGGTATGGTTTCCCAAGACCTAACCCCCTGGACCCTAATATAGTAAGTGGGTACCAAAAAATGATTATTATTTATTGCAGGTACTTGGAGAAACAAAAGGAAAAGGATAGATTTTGGAATTTTAAAACGATGTATATTTAATAGAATTATGCCGTCGTTTAAACTCTCCTTTTTGTCGATGATAAAAGGGAAGAAAGATATTCTAACACTCTTTGCAGGAATAAATGATGCAAGCACAGATTCAGGGGGAGAAATTGAAAGATAAGGCTAGTATATATTCAGGAGGAGATATAGAACTACGAAGAAATATTGTCAAGATTCATTCATATCACAAATGGAGTTGTCATCGTCAAAAAGGGGGAGAATGTTTGATCATATGTTTTGATTAATGACAAGAAATTCAACCGAAACGAAGATTCATGAATCTACGACAAAGAACTACGAAGACCGGACTCAACAATATGAAGTATGGTTCATATATATGTTGTTTAGAGTTTGTATATTATATTAGAATTATGTTAAAATCTCTCTGATATGATATATACACCGACACATGCACAAAAATATGCAAATGCTCATTTTAGGCTTAACTCAGCCGGCTGAATGTCCCCATTCAGACGGCTGACTGCTGAATCAAATCATAAATTTTTATGAAGATTCAGCCGGCTAAATGAAGACATTCAGACAACTGAATTAGACCTAAATTGGGCTATTTACTTGCTGCATCGAATTTAAATCGATTCAGATGGCTGAATTGAAAATTTCAGATGGCTGGTTATCTATAACGGCTATTTTTCTGAAGGGATGTTCTTTTCAATGAAGAGAAACATCTTCTAATTTAAGGGTTGCATCCATTCCTTTTCATCGCTCTTATTCATTAAAGATTACAACTCTTAAAACTCTATAAATAGAGTCTAGAATCCAACAAACATTTTTAATTTAACTGATTTTAGTATTCTTGAATTTTTATCTCTTATTCTCTATTTTCAATTTGCACTCAAACTACATACAATCTCAGATTATTGATCACTCTATCTTCCACATTCTTCAAGCACATTACACTATATATCATAAAGGAGAAGATTATAGGAAGATTGTACTTTATTGACTTATCAGTACTATTTAAAGAGCATATTACAGTCAGATACTTTTGTTTATTTGAAAAGAAGTCATGTTCGGTTTCTCAGGCGGTAGAAGTCCTATTCGGTTGCTTAGGCGGTAGAAGTCCTATTCGTTTTCTCAGGTGGTGTATATTCCTCTGGGTTAAGTGAGGGTTGCTATTTTAATTCAAGAAGGAGTATGGGACTGGACGTAGAACGAGAGTTCGAACCAGTATACAAATCTCTGGTGTCATTTACTTACTGCTTTATTTATTTACTTACTTATTTTATATCCCGCACAAGTAGTTTATAAATTCATCCATATTACACGATCCTATAACACAGTCTCTTATAATGCACCATTTAGTGGGAGCGTCATAGGAGTTGATGAACTCTTTGGATTTATACATATAGATGTACGAAATTGTAAATTTATTATTAACAAAACGGTTCCATGTGTTTTGTCATATTCATCGACGAGTCATCATATACATGGACATGTGCATTTGATGCATGTATAAGTGTAAGATAAGCTCATAAAATATAAAACGGAAGTAAATAAAATAACATGCACCTGGAATGATTCGATTTGATCGAATGGGTGAGTGAGTATATTGGAAAGAGTTCCGAACGTACCTAAAATGAATAAAGATTCAACCTCGAAAGTCGCTCATCCCCATGATACATAATGATATATCAATGAGGAATAATCAAACTTTGTTGGACAAAGCACGATTAATTATGAGTGATCTTTCAATAAGGTCATGTACTTAGGAGTAGTAAACAAGGTTAAAATTGATATCATCCAAAGAATAGTTTATAAAACCATATGAGGTATGGATTGGTAAAAAAATTCCTATATACCATAGGCCAAAGAGTTAGCAGGTTGTGCGAGTCGAAAGACTGAATGTAATAATTGGAAGTAAGGATCTTGTATGAATGGTCCCAAGAGAGTTTTGGAAATGATGGTTATTAGATGACTAATTTGTAATGTGAACATAAATATATTCTGAACTAATGCAAAATTAGTTTTATATATGGCAATCCATAAAATATTTATGAATTGTCATTCCGTTGCATTGAAATACAACTGTTGTTTTAAGAAAAACCAACTTTATAGTAAAGGAATTTCTTTAAGAAATTATTGGTATAAAATGGATTTGGATACGATCCAATGGTAAAACTGATTACAAGGGATGAAATGAAATTAACCAAACCTAAATAAACACAACACATTAGAACTTTAATGAGTATTCTTATACATTAAAGAGAAACTGTGAGTTTCTTGTCAATATCAAGAATAAATAATCCTTAATTGTTTAATCAAACCATTAAGAGTATTGAAACTATGATATGGTATGATCCATAATTACAAAAGAATTCCAAGAACATAATCAAAATATGATTTTAGTAGTCGTAACCAAAGGTATAACGACCTACCTTTTTGTACGTTTTAAGCAGACACACACGTTCGACTCAAACCATACAAAAGGGCAGATTGTTATTGGGGTAAATAAGAAAAGACAGGAAAGAAAGAAAAAAAATACAAAATCTTGCAGCAGAATGACAAAATATAATAATCAAATAATCAAATAAATAACCTTGTTTAAACCTTTATAATACAGATCAAAATTACGTACAAGAAGAATAAATAATAAATAAATGCAGCGGAACAACATGATGCAGTGGAATAAATATAATAAATAATAATTGTACAAATCTTCATCTTTGTCCTCCAGAAATAAGGTCTTCAACCCTGAAATGCTCAGGCTGACCCGAGCGAATTAAAAGACAAAACACTCGAATCAGAACTAAAAGATCTTATGTAAGTTAAATCAACGGTAAATATGAGTGTGAAGGCGAAAGAGATGTTTACGAGGTTTGACATCTCCTATCCAGTGTCTAACGTGAGTGCAATAACTTAAGATATGTTCGGGATTTACATCTCCTAAGGATCCGTTAAACTATCTACTATGTAGTACAATACGCTATTATAATATGTCTACAGTAAAGTAAAATATTAAAATAGCATTAAGGCATTACCCATATCGCCCTTAACACATTTTATATAATGTCGTAGTCTATACAGATACTGTAAACTCCACCCGCAGGTGGGCTATCAGGGAGCACTCCATAGGTACGACACAAAACAAACTCGTAGAAGGCGCGATAAGGCATGCGACAAGGCACTCGAGGCAATGTCCAGGGTAGATATACCAATTGCGGATCCAGACTGGTGGTAACGCATAGCAACTACTACCGCCACCTCGGAACACACTCCCAAATCAAAATCAAGGGTGGCCACCAAATCATCACAAAGTCATAATATGGTATCGAAGAAATGTGTCCGATCGGAGGAATGACCTCACTTGGCCCGGCATAGCTCCTGATTTTAGCCACATCAAGCTGACTCACAGGAGTCAGGGTCACGTAAATACCTCATACAGAATCGTTCGCCAGACCATCCTACTTCATTTCTGGAATCTCCACCACGTGCACAGTTGTTAAAATGGTTTTCGGTATTGGCAGAGAGTATGACAATATCTGATCCCGGTCTCTTTAACAACCAGACGCTTAATTCACACAGGATGGTCTTTTACATTTCAAAAAGTCAACTCACAATTTATATCAAAATATCATATCCAATTTCAAATCACATCTCTTTTCAAATCATATTCACTTTCAAATCATGTTCACTTTCAAATCATATTCACTATTTGAATTTATCGATAAGACGGGTTAATTAAATTCTTGTTCCAAAATCATCATATTACTCAAATATGTCATTTTCAGAAAGGTACCAATTCCAAATTACAACTTAGGTTGTATCATCGTCAAGGATTTAAATATAAATACTTTAGCTTTACACAGTCTGAAATTTTAGAAATTAGTTTAGGTAGTCATAATTAATTTTAATAGTTTTTTAAAAAAAATTAGATTTAAAATAGTTTAAATAGTAAAATAGTTTAAATAGATTTAAATTTGATTTAATCAGATTTAAAATGATTTAAATAGGTTTAAAATAGATTAAATAGATTTAAATTATATTAAATAGATTTAAAATAGATTGAATAAATTCAAAATAGATTAAATAGATTTAAAATGGATTAAATAAATTTAAAATAGTTTAAATTGGATTAAATAGGTTATAATAGATTAAAATAAAATTGAATTAGTTTAAATTGATTAAAATAGTTAATTTCATTTAAATATTTTAAATTAGTTTAAAATAGATTTCAAAGTTATATCCAAACATTTCCAATAACTCAATTTCCGATAAATTCACTTATTTTTGACACTTCACCTTGAAATTCCAATTTAAATCCTTTGAACAATTCATTAAATCAATTCCAATTTCAACATTTACGCTTGGACTTCTGAAAATAATTCAGTTTATATAAATCAAATTTCTATTTCAAATAACAGTTAACTGAATTCAAAATTTAAAGATTTAAAAAAAATCACTTAATTTAACCAATCTGATGTCCGTATATAATTTTTCTACCCTAGGGTCAAGTGATATTGATATTTATCATTTTAATCCACAATTTAAATTTTTACGATTATATATCATTTCAAACCGCAAATCTCGAATTAAATAAAATCCATAAAATCGCTCAAGTCTATCATTTCAACCCATAACGATTTTTCCCTAATCTATAGATCGTTCGGGTATGTATCATTTCAACCCATAGGAAACTTGCAGTGTTATAACAATATAAAATACAACATCCAGTCATCCAATATCAACAAATCAAACATACATCACAATCATCATCCAAATCAATCAACAAACATCAATAGATAACGGAAAATCAATAACAGGAATTAAATTGACAATTAAATTAAATATTCGATTAAACACTGATTGAATGCAATAAAAGTCAAATTTAACCAGAATGACAATTTAAATATACCAAACATCAACCAATCAATTTCTAAACACGTCATAGATTTAATTTAACGAACATAAGAAAATCTAGTAGTTGTGAGTGGGTTAAAACACTCACCTTTGATTTTAAATCGAATTAAAAATCCAATTTAATGCCCAAATTTGAACAGTCTCAGAATTCGTCCAAACTAGCGTCAAAATATTTGGAATTTTGATACAATTCCAACAAAATAAACCGCGCCCAAATCCGAGTTTGTATGCAAAAGTTATTAAGGTTAGAACGTTTAACGACTGAAAATAAAATAAAATAAAAGAATGGACCACTCACACGGCGTCACGTCATCCTTCTTTGCTCACGTTCAAAGTGGAATACCAGACCCATATACACAGCCTCATCTTCCTATTGACCACCCAAATCCATGCGCCTCCGGCCACCAGAGCGACGCCGACCACCTCCATCTGCTTCGCCTCCCTCTGCCGCACCCGCTGATGTCCCCCACATACCCTCCGACGTCGGAGAACGGCCACGCCGCCGCCATCTAATATAGGGTTTTTGAACCCTAAAACTTAAATTCTGATGGCCTCGGTTGATACTAGGCAATGCGACCACCATAGAACAACTCCAAACAGCAAGCACTACGATACCCATATCTCGATTTTGCCAAAAGATCCCCAAATCAAAAATACCCAAATTGAATTAAAGTTTCATGATATTAAGCTTTGACCATGATTTCCGGTTGACTCGAGCATCGTTTACAGAGACAAACACCAGACACAGATTCGTATCATTGAGATCTTCGATTTTATATTTTTTTTGAATTTTTTTTAAGGAGTTTGATTTTGATCTGCAATTTGAATTTGGAATTGGTTTTTGTTTGTATGCCATTGGAAATAGAGAAGCAAATAGAATTGTACATACAAACAATTGGGATAAGAAACAGTTAGAGTTTATAACAGGCTATTTATAGGCAGATCATAAATAGAAATGAATGGGCTTAGATCGATTTGAATGTTGAACGATAAACGACCCGAAAAGCCTGTTTCGTTCCCGAAACGAAAATGGGTCATCCCATATATCAAAATAGACGTTTTGAATATTTTTAAATTCAATGGAACAGGTTTCAGGTCCTAATTCCATCGTATGAAGAAGTTTCTTTAAAATCAGCTTATTTCAAATTGATTTCAATTGAATTTAATTAAATTGATTTCTACGCGTTTCGAGTCCGTACGATCAAACGACAAGTCCGATCGCTACGAAACTTGAAATCCGATAATAATTCACCATTACGGATCCGATGAAACTAGTTTCGTGAAAATCCAAGACAGTGGCCAAAATGGCTATTTTCACATTAATTAAATAAATTAATATTAAATTAATTGATCACTTTTTAATTTCAAATTTAATAACTAACAATTTTCATCATTTTTGATTTCTTAGACATTTATAATAACTTAAAGCAAATTTACATATCAGTGTTAATTATTTTCCTAAATAAGTGTTCAGTTTCAACTGCAATTTATCCAATTAATTATAATTTAATTCCAATAAATTGATAATATTTGATTTCAATCTTTTTATTTAATCAATCATTATTCTATAAACATAGTTAACATTGTTGATATCTTATTTCACTAATATGCTACAATTTCCATCTTTTATTCGTATTAACCACTATATTTCAATCATATTGAATTTTTGTCAATTTTACACATTAATTATAATTTAAAATCCCAACTAATCTATTTTTCCTGATTTCACTCTTTTATAAAATAAGTTATTTCCTTATGAATATAATTAACATTTCTATACATTTTATTACATTCACAATTTGCAGTTATTATATTAACTCACATCAATGTAACATTTAATTTCATTTAATTATAATTGATTTCCAATTTAATTTAACAGACTAAATAAATAGGTAACATATAATAGTTTGTCAATATTAACTTTTAGTCACATTAATAAGTTTATTATTTACAACCAAATGTTATAATTACCTACATAACACTGATTTTATTCAATTACCATAAATTATATATTATTTCATTAATTGATTCAAATTTTTACATTTGTTTTCCTATATTCACTTTATAACCAAGTATAACCTTTAAATCATTTTAGTTGATTGGAATTTCATTCAAATTGTTAATAATTAACTAAAACTAACATTATTACATTTCATTTTAGTTATTATTTCATTAACGTATCACAAATTTTTATTTCTCCCAATATTAAATCACAACAATCTTTTTAAATTAACTATTTTAATTATAGAAAATTACGGGTCGTTACAGAAGGGATGTAATCCATCGACCGTGATTTTGTGTTTATGAGCAAGACTAATGTAGTTGGAATTAAATGAGCAATGTTGATAAGAATAATCTCGTAAATGTTCAATTGTTGAAATTAGTGCAATAGATTCATCATTCAACGTGATCAAGTTATTTCAGATTTATTGACAAGATTATCGCTTGATAAGAGTAAGTGTTTTGGAACATATGTGCTGAAATAGAAATTCTAAATAATGATTTAGAATAGACTATTTGCACATAACAACCAAAGTGTCCCAAATTCAGTGGAGCGATATAGAGGTTGTGAGTTTTTGGATATGATCCAAGAAAAGATAGGAAAATATCATTTTATAAGTATCAAAAGTGAAAGAGTATTTTGATAGAAATATCAAATAGTTTGATTTTCAATCAAAATACAGAGGAAACATGTGTTCATAAGACAGAACATTAAATGGTACATTGATATTTCTAAACTATAAGTAAAATACAATGCTATTTTTCAACGTTGTACTTGTGTTAAAATCAGCATTAGTTGTTTTAACACCCGATGTTCGATTTGTAAATATTTTCTTTTACAGTAAGTATAAAAGATATTGGGAATGTCCCAAAATAATATGTAAGGACACCTTATTAAAATGTTTAATACGGAACATGTAAGATGTGTTCCTTACCCATTGGCAATAGGAATTACCGTACATGTTAAGTTGTCAATGATATCATGATTTGTTTATGTATTTGATACATGAAGCAAATATCATATCCAAATAGATATCACTAAATGGTTGTTTGAGGTTTTCTCATATATTTTTGAAATACTAGAGAACTGTTTACAGAAATATCGAACTCCTTATGAAGGTGTGTTCGGACTCAAACTTTCTTAAGTGATATTAGGTATTTATGTCAATAATAAATTCAAGCCAAAAAATCTTTAAATTGGAAATGTTCCAAATGAATGACTATAGCTAATTCAATGAAAAAGCTAAGTACATCGTGTGAGAAATGCGGATTAAGGATCTTAAGGCTAGAATTAACACTAGAGGGGGGGGTGAATAGTGTTTTAAGAAATTTGTTAATCTTTTTGAGTTTATATTACTTTGTTAACAATGTATGCACTAATCAGACACAGATATGAACACAGAATCAAACACAGATGCAAATATAAAGTAAAAGCAGTAAAGGAAAGAACACACCGGATTTTATACTGGTTCGGAGTTACCCTACATCCAGTCCCGCACAACTAAGTACGGATTTCCTTTCAAAATCAATTCAATAATTACAACCCTCGGTTTCAAGGCTACGAGGTACACCCTCCAGAATAACAATCCTCTGGGTAGAGATACTTGATTTCCGGGGCAACAAGTTCACCCAATTGATTTCCAGGGCTACAATCACACCTTCTCTTGCTTAATTGATTACAAAAAGTCTATAACTCAGATTAGCACTTGGATCTTGTAGAGATAGTGGAGAGAATCAAAACCAGAAATTATCTAGTTAGATTCGATATTGATTTCGGTAGAGTAATGGTGTAATTTGTAAATAAGAAAGTGGAGAAGAAGAAAAGTTAAATCAGAGAAAAGTGTTATAAAATTCATTGAAACTGATCCCTATTTGTAGAAGAACAACAGCCATGACCATTCATGAAAAGTTATAGCGAATAGACACTTCTTTTGAAATTTGAATTTTGAATTAAACTGTCACCATGTCGACATGGTGCCTATGGGCATGTCGACATCCCTCATCCAAATTTGATGTTTTGAATTTCTATAAAAAAAATATTTATCTTATATTAAAACTTTGTAACTATACTTGAATATAGTTGAAATTCATAAGTAAATATAAAGAACAATATATATATATATTATTTAACTATAATTTAAATCAAAGTATAAATAATTTAAAAGTTAAATATATTATTTGAAAAGATAGTTTAAAATCAGGAGAAATTTTGACTCTGAAAATAAAGATGTTTTGAGGCTAAAATTATTTTAAAAACGAAATCGAGAGTTTTGAATATTTTTAAAAGGAAAGTTTTGAAATCATTTCGAAAACAAGATATTTTGAAAAACAATTTGAATTAAGCTTAGTGGATACAAAACAATGTCCCACTAGATTTTCGTAGGTTCCATCCTACTTAGGGTTCCATCCCTTTAACGGGCTCGAAGTGGATTCCATTCCACGAGTAAATTGGATATTAAGATGCCAGTGCTTTTCTACGAGTTTTAACAAATATTCCTAATAAAACAAACTTAACCTTGAAATCTTGAACTCTTGATAATCTTGATACTCATGAGTCTTCTATCTCTATATCTTGAATCTCTATACTATAGTCTTCATTCTTGATACCTGCATGGATAGATCCTGCATATACATATATATCTAAACTTGTAATGTTAGTATTTATATTTTATAATCTATTCTAAGGTTTTTGTCATCAAAACCATCATCTCATGGACTAACAATCTCCCCCTTTTTGATGATGACAACCTTTGTTTATAAAATATTCCTTCTATCCTAATAACTCCCCTAAAAATTAACAGCTCCCCCTTAATCTATGCCTAACTACCCTATTTTATATTTCTCCCCCTTTGTCATCAACAAAAAAACTTACTCCCCCTTATTCTTGGACTTTAGTACCTGCATTGATAAACTATACAACAGAATATATAATATATAGATTAAGAAATAATGATACTTATGAGCATAATAACTTAATTAAAGACTATATTCATTTTAGTGTATATATATATGTTTCACACACCAAACTTCAAACCAAATAAAATCAATCCACACAAAGTATCAATTCGAACCAAATTAAATCAAACAAATTAATTCAAACAAATCAAACAAAGAAAGAAAATTAAACGTTACGAGGAACATCTACCTAGGCCTGTCAAATTTCAGATTGACCCTTTAACCCAACCCGAATAACCCTGTTTAAACAAGGCTGGGTCAAACCCATTTTCTACTATTTCTTAATTGGGTCAAGACCCAATCAGTCCGACATCAAACACATACCGACCCCATATTACCCATTAACCCTTCAAAACCCTAAATCCTCTTCTTCTCAGAATTTCACGACAACTTTTTCGACCAATTTTTTCAAAATATACACTGGCTTTAGATCTATTTTCTCGATGGTGAATTTTCTTCTCTGAAATTCGTTAGATCTTAAAGTAGCTGCAGGGAAAATCTGTCGACAATCAAAATGGTATGAATCTTTATTTGTAAATTTCTGGATTTAAAAGATGGTTTTCTAATTTGAGTTGGGTTTGTTTCATTTCTTAGGATCTGGTTAAGTTCGCCGATTGATAGATTCCTAGACATTTTGAGTCAACTGCTGTTTGTTTCATCAGATTAACATATTTCGGGTATTTGGATTCTTCATTTTGATATTTTACTTTCTTTTGGTCTATGGCGATCAGATAGTTGGCTGGAAGGTTTAATTTTTACTGAATTTACTGTTAAGTGTTGATATTAGTTTTGACTGAAAGTTTGTTTACAACATTGGATCCGAATGTTTACATAATGTTTAAATCCATTTCTACTAGCCACTTGATCAACTACTAAGTTAATATTTACCTACATGCATCTTTAAAGATTAGTTGTGAAGTTTACTGGCTACCTAAAAAAATACATTTGGTGTAGTGTTCTATCTAGACAAATAGAAGAGTTGGCATTTATGAGAATAAAAGTTTGATTCTTGACCTGTTACTAACTACTTTGAAACACCTGGAATCTAGTAGCACTAGCTGATCATTTCCTTGGATTCACTCTATTCAATTTGTTTTACTTGCTTTATTAAAACTATTTCCCTACTGTTTCATGGTGAACACATACACACATATAATTTGAATCCAACCGACTCATTTATGTTATTTCTTCCAGAATTTTAACCTTTTATTCCTTTTTTCTGGCTAATTCGCTGTAGCTCTTTGTATTCCTTGCAGCTCTTTGTATTTGTAAATTGTCATGTATTCCAGCTCTTTGTATTCTTAAATTGTCAAATTACCGTCCCTACCAACCATATTATTTTATCTCCCTTCCCCACAAATTAATCGTTTTTTACAGTGGTGGATGTCAAAATTTGGATAAAATAATCTTCTCCTTCTCCATCATTCATCATCTGTGCTGTAAAAAATTGCCACTATTAAACTCCAGCTGGAAATTAATAAACTGTTAAACTTTCATCATCAATTTTGTTTGTATGTTTAGTGCAAGTTGATTAATAAAGAATACGCAGAAATAACTTTAAATCAAACTGCTAGTATTTTGATACACATAAATGTCGCTGCTAGTATTTTGATACTAAGCAAATTTACCTCTGGTAGCTTTATGTAGGTTAGACTAATTTGAGAACCCATAGTTTTTCCAATCTCATAGTACCAAAATATACAGCTTTATGTTCTTCCAGTTTTACGGTTGCTTTTATTGATTGTGTTTCTATCTCTACTGCTTATGTATGGCATTTTGTGCAAAAGATATTTTATACTGCCTGTACTGTTTTAAGGCAGATTACCTTCATTCCATCGTTAGTCTCTGTTGGTTATGTTTGAAAGTTACTTGATATAGGTAATACCAACCTTAAGTATAAGATATAAATGTAGCCTTAAGAAAGTCCATATTCATAATATAGTCATGTCTAGATCACGTAATATATTTTCAAGACAGTTAAAAGAGGTTAGAATAAGGTAATTGTTTATTAAGTGCATCTCATGTTCATTATGAATCATATAGATACATGTATGATACAGTTTTCTGCTGACAAACATATTATATGTCATGACGATAAAGTCTTGATGAATTCTACATATTTTTTGTAGAATATGAATATCGGTGAACATGATAGTCAAACAAGAGATATGGTAGAATTGGAAGTTGATCTTGATTCGGTGGGTAGTTCCGTGGGAAGTAAACGAAAAAGAAATACTTATTCTGATGTTTGGAAATATTTCGAAAAGAAAGAAATTGTTAGTGGTGAAAAACGTACATGTTTTTGTAAAAAATGTAAAAGAGAATATATATGTGGTGATAATTATGGGACAAATAATTTAAGGAGACATGTTAAGAAATGCCACGGTATAAATGTGGAAGAAATCAATAAAGGAAACTTTAGTCAAACGAAGTATAGAGATTTAATGACTAAAGCAATTATTCGGCATAATTTACCGTTTAATTTTGTGCAATATGAAAGTATTCGTGAATTGGTTTCTTATTTAAATGATGAAGTGGTACATTTATCCAGAAACACTTCGCGTTCAGATGTTATAAAACTTTATGAGAATGAGAAAGTAAAACTTAAAGCTGTATTAGATTCATGTAGCGGGAGAGTGAGTATAACATCTGATTTGTGGACTTCAATCAATACGGATGGATACATCACTTTGACTGCACATTTTATTGATAATGAATGGAATTTGCAAAAAAGATTGCTTAGTTTTTGTTTGTTGCCGCCTCCTCATTCTGGGTCAGCCATATTTGGAAAGATATCGAGTTTGTTGCTTAGTTGGGGAATAGTTGATAAAATATTTTCATGTACATTGGATAACGCATCTTCCAATGATAAGTTTATTGAATTGTTAGGATCACATCTCAATTATAGGAGATCATTGGTTGCGGATGGCCAATATTTACACGTTAGGTGTGCTGCACATATATTGAATTTGATAGTGCAAGATGGCCTGAAATCTATTACTATTTGTTTGAGCAACATACGGGAAAGCATAAAATATATTAGGGGCTCTCAATCTAGAAAAAAAAGTTTCGTAGAATGCATATCTAGTCTTTCTTTGGATAAGACTAAAAAGGGATTACGTCAAGATGTTCCCACGAGATGGAATTCCACATTTATTATGCTTAAAAGTGCAATATATTATGAGCAAGCTCTTTATCGCTTGAAACATGTGGATTCTAGTTATACTTATTGTCCATCATTTGAAGAATGGGAGAAAGCAAAGAAAATCACATGTTTTTTGGAAGTTTTCTACAATGCCACCTGCTTGTTTTCAGGAACAAATTATCCGACGGCTAATTTGTTTTTTCCAGAAATTTTCTTGGTTCATTTAACTTTAAGAAAGACTATAGAGGGTGATGATTTTATGTCTTCCATGGCACGTGATATGCTTAAAAAGTTTGATAAATATTGGAAAGAGTTTAATGTGTTTCTTTCTATTGCTTGTATTTTCGATCCACGTTACAAAGTAAATTTTGTTCGATTTTCTTATGAAAGGTTATATGGAAGTAACATAGAATTTGAAAAAGTAAAAAGAAAATTGGAAGAGTTGTTCTTTGAATATTCAAAGAAATTGCAAGAGGAGTCGCCTATTGAAACAAATGCTACAAAAGGCACGGAATCTCCATGTTCATTTACGGACCCTTATTCACAAGAACGTGAAGATATGTTGGAACAATTCGACTCTTATCAAGATTCAGAATTTGCTGGCAATTCTACTAGATCAGAACTTAATTCATATTTAAATGATGGGTTGGTCGATCGCAAAATAGAGTTTGATGTACTTTCATTTTGGAAATCACAACAATATCAATATCCTATTTTATCCCTTATGGCAAAAGATATATTGGCCGTACCGGTAACTACCGTGGCTTCAGAAAGTGCTTTTAGCATTAGTGGTAGAGTACTTGACGAGTACCGTAGTTCACTAAAAGAAGATGTTGTCGAAGCATTGTTATGTACAAGAGATTGGTTGTATGGCGGTACGGTTGTGCAAACAATCGAGGATCTTACCGAAGATATTACAAAGTTCCATTCTCAAGAAGAAGAGACATTAATGCATAGTGTCAGGTATGATTTTTAGATTATTATGCTCAGATATGTATATTTTGAATTCTACTAATATGTTATGGAACGTGAACAATTTTTTGTGGTTTCTGAGTTTAGCTTTTAGGAAAAAACTTAATTGCGTAAGGTTCGAAGAATGGACAGCAGTTGTTCTTGATGACGTTGAAACAATAGTTGGTATATAAACAATAGTTTCAACTGTGTTCTCTGGTGAATAAAATCTGATATGGACAATGCACTGGAATTATTTGTGCTGCTTCCTTCGTGTATATCTCTGTATAACATAAGTGTAAATTTTAACTGAAGTCGATCATGTTTAAACAAAACCAGATGACTCCGGTTCACTTTAATTAGGTAATCCATCTGAGTCTTACATTTTAATGATATGTTAAATAACCAAAGTTTGATGGAGTGATTGAACAATAGGAAAATAACTAAAGTTAGAAGAAATGATAACTTTGATTAGTAAATATATAAAGATGCAGCGTTGTTTCATTAATCTCACGTGTAGCTATAATTCAGACATTTACAGTATAATATACCCATTTAATTTTCTATTTCTCTTTTCAGAGCCAACACAGTTCCTACAATGGAACAGTAATACATCCATAGCTTTTCCAGGTGCGACTTCTTATTCAAGAAACTTTACATTTTTTTTTCTGTCGTTTAATTTTGTAGCACATATATCTTTTAGCTTAATTCTAGTATAAAAAACATGCTTATGTTTTTATTTCTGAGATACTGCATGAAAGTTTGACCTGCAAATAACTATAAGCTCATAATTGTAAGCTTTTCAAATAACCATAAAACTAACATATTAAATACCCGATTCTGGGCAGTTTTTATTACTGTTTCTGTTTTTCTTTTAGACAATCCTAAATATAGATAGTTATAGTTGGCAGTTGACAAGTAATTCAAATTTGGTTTTATACACAATATACAAATATAAGTGTTGTCTCACTTATTTTATTTTTTTTGATTCAACATTCTTTTGACCGTTATATTTCCAGTTAAAATGTATATAAAGCAAGTGAACATTCAAGTGTAGAACAGCAAAACGGTCGATGCTTCCATTTTTGAGTTTGACCTCATTAATCATTTAAATTAGTTGTTGGTTCTGTAACTTCTGCTGTGGATATCGGATAAAAATTGAAACGTGCTGAACTGTTTAAAGCAAAACTTTAATTGAATGCTTGTTATAAATATAAGTTGGGTTTTAACTTTTAAGGCGTCAGTTTTTGTAAAAGGCAACAAAATTTTCACTCGTATTCTTTCTAGTCTTTCTCATTGTTGTGGCACGGTTTAGCAAAACAATACATATTGCATATACATTTATCACACTTGAATTTATGAGCGATGAAGATACAAGGATAACAACTGTACATCTACATGTATTTTATTTAAATTTCCATGCATCTATGCTGGTTATAATTTGTAATATGCATCGTTTTGGGCTCAATCCAGTCATTCAGATATTGCAGTAGTATTTCCATGTAATTTCAAATATAAGTGTTGTCTCACTTGTTCTACTATTTTACAATGCAGGTTTGATTGAAATTAGGCTGAAGAAAGTGTCAAGATCAACTTGTTTTGTTGCAGTCTCTGTTATTTGGTGTTGTTTTATGATATTTAGTGCAAATTTCATGTTATGCAACAGTGTTTTGGGTTAAACAAACATCAATGTATCAGTTAGTTCATGTAGTTTATGTGCAATTTTATGTTTTATGTATGCGGTTTTTATTATATATTGGATGTTTTTTATTTTTTATTTTTTACTTTTTGATGTTTGTTAAACGGGTTAAACGGGTTGACCCATATATGAAGCGGGTTGGGTCATATTGACCCTTTTAGTAAATGTATTAAAAGGGTTGGGTCTTAAAATGGGTCGGGTCAATTTTGACCCAACCCATCTTGACCCGACCCGACCCGTTTGACGGGTCTACATCTACCCATCCATCTTCTCCAAATATAGGGCCTGCTTTAATTGCATCCCAATTCTCATTGTCATTGGTGAGAGAGACAGGAGGATGTGCTTCATTATCATCCTTGTGTAGAGAGGAGATCATCCATCGTATTGCATCGAAGTGTCTCTCTTGTTCCTTGATCATCTGTATTTGACTCAATTCTAAGTGACGCTGGTTTCGTAGAATAAAAGAGAGAATATTCTTGAATGAATTGAGTGTTTCTTCAAGATTTTCAGATAAATTGTGAATAGGATTGGCCATAATTGAACTAGAGAAAGAAATGAAGGATATAGATAATGAGAAATAAATTTCAGTGAAGATTTCTGGAAGAAAAAGGTATATATAGGTGTAGAAATTCGTTTGAAATGAATAGACATTTGGTAGTTATTCAAATTTCAAAATCAAAATCAATAATCACTTCTGACCAGTATATGTCGACATGGTCTTCTAAGGGATGTCGACATGGGTTAGTGAAAATTTATGACAACTTTGATTTTGTGAATAATTGTGTATATGTATATAATATACTAACATTTATTCTAGAGATAAGATAAGATAGATAACAGAAAGGAAATTTCATTTCATTATGATAATACAAAGATTAAGCATAATGAACTACACGATCATTCGAAAAAAAACAAACTAAGACAAATACAATAAGATACTAAAAGATAAAACTAGTTAGAAGATGAAGATGATGAAGATAGTCCAAGTTTCTTGCTGACTTTTGAAAAGAACTTGTTCATCTTCGAAGAAATGTTATCCAACTTCTTACTAACGGATCGTTTTAAAATCCGTTGATTCTCCACAATTATCTTTTGGTTTTTGAGAAAGGTTTTGTTAGATGGATTTGAAGGATATTCGATGCTTTCCAAAGAGGTTTCACCTTCTTCTTCTTCAACATTTCATCCCTTTCTTCTTCTTCTTCCTCTTCCATTTCTTCATGAGCCAAACGCTCTTCCTTTTCGGCAAGAGTCTCATAAGGTTGAAAAACATATGGGATTTTCATGAGAGAAATGTTTGAGATATTAAAAACTTTTCTTGAAATAAATTCTTCTCCTTTGAAATTTACTCCAAAATAGTTGAAAATCCGAGTAAGGTAAATTCCATGATATAAAGTGTTTTGTCCCATTTCAAAATTTTTAGGACGAAGTTCATCTAAAATAACTTGCGCCCAATTGATATCATAATTTCCGAAAATAGCAAAAAGTGCTTTGCACACTTTTGAAGTAGGATTGTTAAAATTTCCCGATCTTGGGGTCAAAGTATGTTGTAAGAGAAGATTGACAATTCTTGCTTTAGGATGAAAGTTTTGATTTTTAAATTCAAAGTTTTCATCTCCTTCAAAAATATGATGAAATGTCTCACGATCATGTTCATTGATTTGAAAACTAGAAAGATCCATTCCCGTGCTTTTGCAATTGAGAATGGTACCCAAAAGATCACAATTCAAAACAATTTGAGTGCCTTTGACACTACTCCAAATTTCATTCTCATTTCCAATATAAAAACCACGGTTTAAATTAGCATAGAAGATTTTGACAAGATTAGGATAGCAAACAAAATCATTTTGAGAAGAGTCAATAAGACTTAAAACACCATTGTTTGCAAAAGGAGAATCAATTTCATAAGAAGAAAAATCTTGAAAAATAGCAAATTTTCCGGAATGGACTTTGGCATAATTAGCATAATTGATGTATGCTTTAATTGCCTCCGGATCATTGAGTAATTGCTCTTTGATTTTTCTAGAAATTCTCATGGTTGAGGGGTTGCTTGAAGAAGCCATTAGAGTAGAGAGTAGAGAGCTTGAAGATATGAAGAGAGAGTTTGAATTTGATAATGAAAGTGAAAAGATATGATAAAAGATAGTGAATAAATAGACTTTCAAAGGACATATTCTCTGGTCAAAAGGTATCTTTTCAGAGAAATAAATGAAGTGAAAAGGTGGAGGGAAATTCAAACATTTGAATTCAAAATTTGAAATTCAAATTCAGGTAGGCATGTCGACATCATGGTAAGGGCCATGTCGACATGTGGCTTTGAATTTTCATGACATGATTTTTCCTAAGTTATCTAATATACATATATATAAATATTATTATTAATGTCTATATTTCTGAAATATTATTGTACTTATAATATATTTCAGAATGTGTCAAAATTAATAAAAATAATAATATAATAATAAAATAATAAAATAATAGTAAAAAATAGAAAATAAATTTTAAAATTCAAACAACATATCAATTCAAAATCAATCAATCAATCAATTCAAAAACAATCAATCAATCAATTCAAGCATGCAATTTAAGCCAATGTATTGTAAACGTGTACCTTTTTCAGATTGTGTCTTTGGTATTGACTAAATCGAGAATTGTTGTGAAACACATATTTGAATTATCTTTCTTCTGTTCATCGTCGCTGGATGATGAGTCAGAGTCATCTAGAGTAGTAGTGAATGTACGTTTCCGTTTCTTTGTAGAATCATTGTTTGTAGGAGGGTTTTGCTTATCTGGATGCGGACATTCTCTTTTGATATGACCTGGTTCGTCACAATTGAAGCATTTGATAAAGTTTGGTACTGTAGTCTGATTACGAGAATTCTTAAAGTTGTTTCTCTTGGAACTATTCAATTTTCTGTACTTCAGGAATTTCCGAAAATTCCTGGTCATAAATGTTATCTCTTCATCATTATCACTGTTTGAGTATGATCCGTCGATTAATGCATCGAATGCCATTGATTTCTTTTCAAATGCTTTGCTTTCTCTTATCCCGATCATTTGAACTTCAAACGACATTAGATTTCCAATCAATTCTTCTATCTTTAAAGTACTGATGTCATTTGCCTCTTCAATTGCAAGTGTCTTTTGATCCCATTCTGGAGTGAGAGAATTTAAGATTTTTCTGACTTGATCTTCTTCTGAAAATTCCTTTCCTAAAGATATTAAAGAATGCACAATATCTTGAAATCGACTATACATATCTGAAATAGACTCATTAGTTTTCATTTTAAATAACTGAAACTGATTTGTGAGCATGGAAATTTTGATCTGTTTAACTTTGCTTGTTCCTTCGTGAGTTGCTTGCAAAGTTTTCCAGATTTCATATGCAGACTTACAAACTGACACTCTATTAAATTCATTTCTTTCAAGTGAACAAAACAGAATATTCATTGCTTTGGAATTATTTTGTGCAACAGTCTTTTGCTCAGTGGTCCACTGTGCAAAATTAGTTGTGGGTTCAAAATATTTAGTTTGTGTGATATTCCAAGTATCTAATCCTACAGATTGTAAATATATTTTCATCCTACATGCCCAATATGCATAGTTACTGCCATTAAAAAGTGGTGGTCTGGCAGTAGACTGACCTTCTACAAATGAACTAGTGTTAGTGGTAATAGCAGTACTAGTGTTAGTAGCCATTTTGAAATTTTTTAAAATTCAGATAATGAAACTTTTGAAAACAAGGCTCCGATACCAAATGTGAGAAATGCGGATTAAGGATCTTAAGGCTATAATTAACACTAGAGGGGGGTGAATAGTGTTTTAAGAAATTTGTTAATCTTTTTGAGTTTATCTTACTTTGTTAAAAATGTATGCACTAATCAGACACAGATATGAACACAGAATCAAACACAGATGCAAATATATAGTAAAAGCATTAAAGGAAAGAACACACCGGATTTTATACTGGTTCGGAGTTACCCTACATCCAGTCCCGCACAACTAAGTACGGATTTCCTTTCAAAATCAATTCAATAATTACAACCCTCGTTTCAAGGCTACGAGGTACACCCTCCAGAATAACAATCCTCTGGGTAGAGATACTTGATTTCCGGGGCAACAAGTTCACCCAATTGATTTCCAGGGCTACAATCACACCTTCTCTCGCTTAATTGATTACAAAAAGTCTATAACTCAGATTAGCACTTGGATCTTGTAAAGACAGTGGAGAGAATCAAAACCAGAAATTATCTAGTTAGATTCGATATTGATTTCGGCAGAGTATTGGTGTAATTTATAAATAAGAAAGTGGAGAAGAAGAAGAGAAGTTAAATCAGAGAAAAGTGTTATAAAATTCGTTGAAACTGACCCCTATTTATAAAAGAACAACAGCCATGACCATTCATGAAAAATTATGGTGAATAGACACTTCTTTGAAATTTGAATTTTGAATTAAACTGTCACCATGTCGACATGGTGCCTATGGGCATATCGACATCCCTCAGCCAAATTTGATGTTTTGAATTTCTATAAAAATAATATTTATCTTATATTAAAACTTTATAAATATACTTGAATATAGTTGAAATTCATAAGTAAATATAAAGAACAATATATATATATATTATTTAACTATAATTTAAATCAAAGTATAAATAATTTAAAAGTTAAATATATTATTTGAAAAGATAGTTTAAAATCAGGAGAAATTTTGACTCTGAAAATAAAGATGTTTTGAGGCTAAAATTATTTTAAAAACGAAATCGAGAGTTTGGAATATTTTTAAAAGGAAAGTTTTGAAATTATTTCAAAAACAAGATAATTTTGAAAAATCATTTGAATTAAGCTTAGTGGATACAAAACAATGTCCCACTAGATTTTCGTAGGTTCCATCCTACTTAGGGTTCCATCCCTTTAACGGGCTCGAAGTGGATTCCATTCCACGAATAAATTGGATATTAAGATGCCAGTGCTTTTCTACGAGTTTTAACAAATATTCCTAATAAAACAAACTTAACCTTGAAATCTTGAACTCTTGATAATTTTGATACTCATGAGTCTTCTATCTCTATATCTTGAATCTCTATACTATACAGTCTTCATTCTTGATACCTGCATGGTTAGATCCTGCATATACATATATATCTAAACTTGTAATGTTAGTATTTATATTTTATAATCTATTCTAAGGTTGTTGTCATCAAAACCATCATCTCATGGACTAACACATCGCCTTGGATAGCTCCGCAATAAACAATGTATATAAATATAAGTGCACAAATTTATAACTAAGCCGAGGGTGGTTCCAAATGTTGAGAATCTCATAACACCGTTATATGGTACTAATGTCACGATACAGTTCATAACAGAACTTAGAGCTCACTAGAAGTCTAGAGACATACTCCGAATTGTCTACATGATAAAGATAGTTTATCAGCATCGGAGAGAAGTGATTACCTAGTAGATAATTGAAACATAATAGCATACCAGTTCACTGAGGGACTGACCCAACTGGTTTTGAGGAAATCGATTGGAAAAGTTAGAATAAGATTCCATAACCGACCACAAGTGAAAGTGGGAGATAGATAGAGTTAGGGGTATGCCCTAGGGGCAATTATGTTATTGTTACATATATCTAACTTGTTGACCAATCTTGTTTTGAAATAAAGGTGTTTTATTTCAATTATATACGCTATATAATGTGTCATATTAATAAACTAATTTAACTAAAAGTTTATTTAATAGAAAATCCATAAATGGTACATTTTGTGATAGTAGTTACAAAGTATTATAACCATTAGTAATTTATCACAATGAAAACAAATATACCATTTTAAATGTTCCTAGTCAAGATGCATCGAGATTGGATATCGATGTATCCGTTGAGACTAGAGTATGTAACGCTCTCCAAAAGTTGGGAAATGTATTAATCAGGACCGGTGGCGGCACTGTAACGACCGGCCTTTTTGACCATCAAAAGTCGACACCGCACACTACCAATGTGTTCCAATGTTGCGCATCCAATCGACAAAAGGGGAGATTGTTAGGGTAAATAAAAAGAAAAGAGCAGAGAACAGAGAAAAATAGAATCTCACACCGGAATCGACAACATATAATATAACAAGGGCAGTAGAAACTGTCACTCCAAACATATAGAGTATATCATAGTTAAAAACAAACCTTATCAATTAGACAATTATAAAATCCTAACCTTACAAATGCCGATAGGTGTACCATATAATATAGCGGAAAATTAAAATACTATGATAAGTGACTCTTCAGCTCCCTTTGAAAACCTCCATAACACCATGGACAACCTGGGAAAATACTCGATCTGACCTAAGCATTATAAATAAATAACAGCCGGATCAGTCTGGAAATACCAGCGTGAGATAACTCGAATAATGGGGTACATGTATAAAAGTTCTATGAGACCACGCCGCTGACGAAGAACAGGTTTTCACCTTACAAGAATAACATCCATACATGCAAGAGCAGTAATAAAAATCAGGAACAAATCCAAATATGAATGAGCATAAATAATATTAAATCTAAACTTGAAAGAATGGAAATAATCCAAGAAAAATCCAAACTAGACAAAATGGATAAACATGATAACTGTCCAAACTTGATAGAATGGACAGAAAAACTATAATCAAACATCGTGAAGAGTGGTTGACTCTTCCCATTGCAATTACAGAAAAACCGATTCAAAGGTTCGAATCAAACAAGTAAAATGAATTAATCCAACGTAAGTAGGAGGATGCTCCTCCATTCCATGAAAGTATACCTCTAGATAAAATATACTTGAGAGCACACATGTCACTCTCGAGGACTTACAAGCTGGACCCCGCTTCACACGAGCATTCGAAAAATTTCACATCAAAGCATGCATGCCAAAACCTCTCTAGATTGAACATACCCTGATGGGTGCGACCTACATCGCTTGGCTCCCACTCGTGCCTTGGTTTTAGTTTTTCCAGTGTTGGATATCAATGCTCAAAACGAGCGATAAATTGTCTTAGTATGACGAAGCACAATAATGACTTGGAGGGTGTGCCCCCCTTTTTCGTGCCTTGGTTTTAGTCATTTTCGATAAAGGATAACAAATCCCAACAGAACATTAAATCATCTTAGAATGACCATAACAAAGGAGCTGAAGTAACCGATAGCTGAGATACCAACTATCGAGGATATAAAATGGTCGTATATGGAAATTAAGTCTTGTATACTTATCACCACTCATTGAAAACAAACTTGCACTTTTTCTTGGTTAACAATAATACCAGACAAGTCAAGGTAGTGTTACCTCAAAGTCATATCCAACGATTATTCTTAACTTTTGAAATAGCGACAAGTTTACTTCTTCGATGTTTAGTACTAATTATACAAATAAATTGTTTCCATATAAGTGATTCGCTTTACAGAAATAATTCATTTCCATAAACAAATCAAACCTTTTCTTTTAAAAACGAACTAAGCTTGTGCTTGATTTCCATATTTCCACATTGGTAAAACACTTTTAGAATTAGTTCCTTATTGTTAAAACGTTAAGAAAATAATTTTTCCAAGTGCGCGACCCCGAAGGCCTAAACCAACATCAGACCGAACACCCAGAAGATTATCCAACTTAACATCCCAATAATCGAGTTCCAATTCCTTTTTACAACTTTAAAACAATATTAATTATCCCGAAAGATAATTCATCACATTTAAAATCTCTTTTAAATAAACAAATCTATTATCTTTAATAAAATAGATAATTATTTCCAAACACTTTTATAACATAGGTAAATTAACTTTAAACTCTTTATTAAATTAGTTTATTAACTTTAAATAAGTTGATTAAAGCAATTTTATTATATTAGATAATTTACTTAAATCACTCTTATTAAATCGATTAATTAACATTATATATCATTAATTACAAAGATTAATTAAATATAAATAATCATTAGTTAAAATGAATAAGTCATCTCAAACATCATTTATTAAAATGATAAGTAATTCTAAATAGCATTAATTAAAAAAATTAACTAAATTTAAAATAATCATAAATTAATTGGATTAATTAAATTCAAACTTCATTAGCTAAAACGATTAATCAAAACATCATTTGTTAAAATGATTTATTTAATTATAAAACATCATTTATTCAAATGATTTAACTAAATTCCAAATATCATTAGTAAATACAATTAAATAAATTCAAAACAAACATTAATTAAAATGATGAACAAAATTTAAATATCATTATTTAAAATGATTAATTACTTTTAAATATCATTAATTAAAATGATTATTAATTTCAATGACCATTAATTAAAATAATTAATTTAATTCCTTTATCATTAATTAAAATAATTAATTAAGTTCAATAAATTAATTAAACTCCATTATCATTAACTAAAAGAATAAATTAAACTCAAATAATCATTAGTTAAAATAATTAATTAAGTATAAAACGTCATTAGCAAAAATGATTAATTAAATCTAAAGATAAACCAATTTTAATCATCATTTATTAGATTGGTTAATTAATCTCAAAATCATTAGTTAAAATGATTAATTATTTTAAATTATCATTAATCCAAATGATTAATGATATTTTCAATATTCTGCTTAGCGAAAACAGAAGCTCAAGTTCATATGACAGGGATTTGAGGATGAAATTTTATAAATGACGATATAGCGAAATCAATATAACGACAATTAACAAGTTAAATGGAATATCAGGATTTAATCCAATTATAACAGCATAAAAATGAAAATGAATAATTTATTGGCGAGAAACCCCCTTTGGGTCTCTCTACAGATTTTCCCTACAAAACAACGGTTATGGAACATATATATATATATATATATATATATATATATATATAATCATATGGGTTCATAACGATCAAATTAATATGTCATCCATTTTCCAAACGGAAATTCAACCAGACAATCAATCAAACAATTTAATTTACATCCAAGCAATTAATAAACATTTATAATATCATAGATATGCTATAATAAATTTAATGTGAGTTAAACTCATATTGATTTTCGTTTTCGTCGAAACGTCCCAATTTTGGACTAAAACTGACCGGTTGTCTGATTTTATCCTAAATTTCATTGACTCAAAATCTGATCAAACTAACTCCATTGCGAAGATCTCGATTACACGAGTCCAACACAAAAAAGGACGTTCAAATCTGACCTCGTACGCAAAAGTTATTCAAATTATAAATTATCGGATTTTTAAAATTATAATTAAACATTAATTACAACTTAAATCAAATTACAATTATACCCTCTCCTCCTTATTCTCCCTCACTCTATCTCCCTTGTGCACGCACAGAGCAACCCCGTGCATGCATGCTTCCATCGCCTCCACACTGCATGAAACTTGAATCTGATTGCACCTACAAACTCCTTATCGACTCCTTTCTGCATCCATCACCAAGAATATAGGCCCGGACATTCCCTTAAAAATGTGACCACCCAAAATCGGCGTCGACCGTACAAGTCATGATCCACCATACCCCACTGTACGATGCTAAAACGTGCGTACGTGAGCTCCTTACCACCACAAAGCCAATGCACCTTGCCTTAACACCCAGTTCCACTTGAAGAGCTCGTAAATGTCAACCCTAGTTTATTGCCTTTTGGGCGAGCCTCCAAAAACTGTTGCGCACACTAAATAGATGGGTAGAAACTTAAGAACATGCCTCAGCTAAGCTAAAGAATCAGGTTTTGTTATTTTTAGTTGAGTATGGAATTTAAATTTAAATTTTGAAATTTGCATTCAAAAGGGAAGCTCAAATTTTCATTTACTGGTAAGTTTAAATAGAGGAGGAGGAGTATGGCTTGAACAGTGGGGATATGGCTATGGTTATGGCTAATGTGATGTAGGCATGGGCAAGCATATGGCAGAAATGGTGCATATGTGTATATATTATTATTTTAAATTTTAAATTAGTCAACAAAACATACCCGAAAATTTTGACCTCCAAACGAGACATGCCGTCTGGCGTTCTATATGTTATACCCATATTCCGAACACAATGGAACTAGTCTCAAGGTCTAATTCGATCATATGCAAAAGATAGCTTTTTGGATCCAATTATTATATTAAATTTCCGATATTAATTTCAACGCGATTCGATCTCGCACGACCAAACGATTCATCCGATTTCCATGAAATTCGACGGTGTATTATAATTCATTATTACGGATCTAATGAAACTGGTTTCGTCGAAATTCGAGACTGTGCCCCGGAATGACAATTTCACTGATTTAAATATCATTTTTATATTTAATTATTAATATTTATCTGATCTGTTTATATCTGTATATAAATTTATAAGTTGAATTCACCAATATTATATATTAATTTAAAGGAGTTAAATGAAATTATTAAATCCATTTAATTCACATTTAATTCATAATTCAGATATATTAAATATGCCCTATATTTGATTTATAAGTTATTAAATTCTAAAATTCAATTATTTAAATATTTAAAATTAATTAAACATTAAATAATCAAATGACCAGAATTTGGGTTATTACATTCTCCCCCTTAAATGAATTTCGTCTTCGAAATTCCTAAGGAAGAAAATGTTTCCAAACCGTTAAGTTTAAAACTATCAATTTAAAATGAGTTATTAAACTTATTTTCAAAACCAATTAGCTGGAATAGATTCCAAAGTTTCCAAGTCTTTTAAATTCATTCCCCTATTTCTAACTCTAACATTTTCGGAAATTTTTGCTAGCGTCTCCTTTGCGCAGCTCGATCAGAACAACTACAATTTGCCTATGCGGGCTCCAAACCAATCAAAGAAAACAAAAGCCAAGTGGCTTCCCGTATCTGGGGAAAAAAACATCAACCAATTTAAATTTTATAAATTTATCACATACCTTTTTGCGTTTGATTTATATTTTGGAAGATAAATTATTATCTCTATGCAAATGCAGGTGCACAAGAATCAATAGCAAAATCTCTTGCATACCCATACTTACAAAATCTAAAGAAAATCAGGCTGACAAAAGCAATGTGATGTAACTCTACATACCAAAACTAGCATGATATTAATCTACATGCGGCCAATAACCATATCTCAATCATATGCAACAAAATACAGAGAATATTCCGTAATAGATGCTATGCATCCAAATTTTCAAATGACATATTTAGATCTAAATACAAGTGTTTTTCAATTCAAAAAATCTATTTTTAAATTTCTCAGACGAGAAAAATCAAAGATCAAAATCAAAATGACAAGGAGGGAACTCCTCCTAATAAAGTATGGTGAAGCTCTAGAATCAAAAGAATATGGAGCGTCCAGTAGTATTCAGGTTCCTCCAAAAACATCAATTAGAGTAAACAAATATCATTTCTTTCCGAAAATCTTCAAAATTTTCATTTTTCCACAATCACCGGGATTTAGGTCCTAGTAACAACAATTCAAAATCCTTTCTCTATATATTTGAACTTCATAGACAATGGTATATGAAAGCACACAACTAATTCCATGAAGGAATAAACTAATACTAACAGTCAATCAAATTCAAATAGGGAAAATTTATCACTTAACATTGTTTCAAAATGTCAAATGACCAAAAAACAAATCTTAACTTAGGTTCAAAACTTTCTTAATTACATTAAAAAATTCTAAAGTGATACTCAGAAAATTATCTAAATCACTTATTTTTTCACTTAGTATTTTATTCAATACTAAAATATTTATGAATTATTTCATAAATTCTTTCCCAAGTTTTTAAAAATATTTTATAAAGTCATTTCTTTATAAAACATCAAATAGTAACTTATTCCACTTTATTTACTTGTATAATACTTTTCTATATCCTAAGAGTTCATACAAATTTTATTTTAACCTTTTCAAAGATCTAGGTGGAGATCAAATCAAATTATGGTTTTCTTAAAATCGAGTCAACCTTTTAAACTTAGAGTGTTAAAATGAATAATATTTATGGGTTGACCCAATCAACAAATAGTTTACATTACTAAGATGTTATAAACAACTATATTGTTTTAATAAAAATAATGTTTATCAAAACATTCTTATTTAATTTTACCCAATTTAAACCGGCGTTAAATTATCCCATATCTTCCCTAAGGGAAATATCTTATTTATCAAAACAATCTCTTATTACTAATATTTTTTGTTTTGGAAAACAATTTCTGTTTAAGGGAACTTAAAAATTAGATACCCAGTTCTAATTTCAAAACTTATCATTGAAAGCATACTACATATGTTTTATATATAATAACTTCAAATAATTTATTTATTAAAACTCACTTTGGGTTCATTCGGATTTGAACCCACTTCGATCACACAATGATAAAGAGAATAATTTACTAAGTGCTCTACAACATTCGTCTAAACAAACATCCGATCGTCACTTGGAAGATTATTCTGGTTACCACAAACTAATCGAAACAATTTCTCCTAATTATCCCAAAGAAAATGTATTCCATTTAAAATTACTTCCAAAAAATATTACAACTTCTTTCCTCAAAAACCCTTTGAAATTATTTTCAAAAATTCCGGAATTTAGATTCATAAATCCTTTTTAAAAACATTTTACAAACTAAATTCATATTAAAATTTCTTTTATATGAAAATCATTTCATATTATAATAATCTTTCTATATTATAATAGAATTATCTCGAATATTTATTCACTAAATATCTTATCCCACTATTTAGGTTATATTAACAACTTTTTATTAAAGTTTAATCCTTAATCCACTATTATTAAAAGGTGAAATTTTCAAGTTAACGTATTCTTTAAACACCTTATAGTCAAATCGTGAAAATTAATTCACAAAGGATTCATTTTAAATCAAAGCGATAAATGCTCCTAAATAAATCAAGCACAATTTAGCAATTAACAAACAACGGTAAATATTTCTTTTCTAAATTAAGCATAACCGAACAAACAATAGTGATAATACATAAATATTATCAGATTTGAACCAACACACTTTATAACTACATAAAGTTTTGAAAATTATTCTTTATATATATAAAATATAATCCTAGGCGGAATATTTAATTCGCCAAAATTTTCAAAAATTCAATACCATGTCCGTTAGCCTTGGTCAAGTGTTTAGAAACCCCTATCGATACCGTGTCGTCCCATATCTCGACCATAATTCATATACACTCAATAGACCAATTAACATGATACTTTTTTATAACACTAACAAATACACTCTCGTATATATAATACTCTCAAACTCATTCTAAGGTGTCGCTTACCCTATCTCTAATGAGCCAAACCCTACCCAAGCCAAGGTTCTCGCTTCACCTTGTGCTTTGATACCATGCTGTAGTGACCCGCCTTTTTTACCAATGAAAGTCGACATCGCACACTACCACTGTGTTCCATTGTCGCGCATCCAATCGACAAAAGGGCAGATTATTAGGGTAAATAAAAAGAAAAGAACTGAGAACTGAGAAAAACAGAATCTCACAACGGAATCGACAGCATACAATATAACAAGGACGGTAGAAATTTTCACTCCAAACATATAGAGTGTATCAGAGTTAAAAACAAACCTTATAAGCTGGATAGTTATAAAATCCTGACCATACAAATGCCGATAGGTATACTATATAGTAAAGTGGAAAATTAAAATACTACGATAGATGACTCTTCAGCTCCCCTTCAAGATCTCCATAACACCATGGACAACCTGGGAAAATACTCGGTCTGACCCGAGCATTATAAATAAATAGCACCCGAATCAGTCTGGAAATACCACCGTGAGATAACTCTAATAATGAGAACATATATAAAAGTTCTGTGAGACCACGCCGCTGACGCGGAATGGGTTTTCACCTCACAAGAATAACATCCATACAGGCGAGAGTAGAAATAAATATCAGGAACAAATCCAAATATGAATGAGCATAAATAATATTAAATCCAAACTTGAAAGAATGGAAATAATCCGAGAAAAATCCAAACTAGAAAGAATGGATAAACAAGATAACTGTCCAAACTTGATAGAATGGACAGAAAAACTGTAATCAAACATCATGAAAAGTGGTTGACTCTTCCCGTTGCAATTACAGAAAAACTGATTCAACGGTTCGAATCAAACAAGTAAAATGAATTAATCCAACGTAACTAGGAGGGTGCTCCCCCCATTCCATGAAAGTATACCTCTAGATAAAATATACTTGAGAGCACACGCATCACTCTCGGGGACTTCCAAGCTAGACCCGCTTCGCACGAGCATCCGAATATTTCACATCAATGCATGCATGCTGAAAACTCTCTAGATTATGTGAACATATCCTGAAGGGTGCGACCCACATGGCTTGGCTCCCACTCGCACCTTGGTTTTAGTTTTTCCAGTGTTGGATATCAATGCTCAAAACGAGCGATAAATCATCTTAAAATGACGAAGCACAACAATGACTTGGACGGTGCGCCCCCATTTTTCGTGCCTTGGTTTTAGTCATTTTCGATAAAGGGTAACAAAGCTCAACGGAGCAATAAATCCTCTTAGAATGACAATAACAAAGAAGCTGAAGTAACCGATAGCTGACATACTAACTATCGAGGATATAAAATGATCGTATATGGAAATTAAGTCTTGTATACTTATCACCGCTCATTGAATTCAAACATGTACTTTTTCGTGGTTAACAATAATACCATACAAGTCAAGGTAGTGTTACCTCAAAGTTATGTCCAACGATTGTTCTTAACTTTTGAAATAGCAATAAGTTTACTTCTTTGATTTTTAGTCCTAATTATACAAATAAATTGTTTCCATATAAGTGATTCGCTTTACAAAAATAATTCATTTCCATAAACGAATCAAACTTTTTCTTTTAAAAATGAACTAAACTTCTACTTGATTTCCATTTTCCACATTGGCAAACACTTTTAGAATTAGTTTCTGATTGTTAAAACATTAAGAGAATAATTTTCTCAAGTGCACGACCCCGAAGGCCTAAACCAACATCAGACGGAACACCCAGAAGATTATCCAACTTAACATCCCAATAATCGAGTTCCAATTCCTTTTTATTACTTTAATACAATATTAATTATCCCAAAAGATAATTAATCACATTTAAAGTCTCTTTTAAATAGACAAATCCGCTATCTTTAATAAAATAGATAATTATTTCCAAACACTTTTATAACCTCGGTAAATTAACTTTAAAATCTTTATTAAATCAGTTTATTAACCTTAAATCAGTTGATTAAAGCAATTTTATTATATTAGACAATTTACTTAAATCACTTTTATTAAATCGATTACTTAACTTCAAATATCATTAATTACAAAGATTAATTAAATACAAATAATCATTAGTTAAAACGAATAAGTCGTCTCAAACATCATTTATTAAAATGATAAGTAATTTTAAATCCCATTAATTAAAATAATTAATTAAATTTAAAATAATCATAAATAAATTAGATTAATTAAATTCAAACTTCATTTGCTAAAACGATTAATTAAAACATCATTTGTTAAAAAGATTTATTTAATTTTAAAACATCATTAATTCAAATGATTTAACTAAATTCCAAATATCATTAGTTAAAACAATTAATTAAATTCAAAATAATCATTAATTCAAATGATTAATAAAATTTAAATATCATTATTTAAAATGATTAATTACTTTTAAATATCATTAATTAAAAAGATTATTAATTTAAATTATCATTAATTGAACTAATTAATTTAATTCCTTCATCATTAATTAAAATAATTAATTAAGTTCAATAAATTAATTAACTCCATTATCATTAACTAAAAGAATAAATTAAACTCAAATAATCATTAGTTAAAATAATTAATTAAGTATAAAACGTCATTAGCAAAAATGATTAATTAAATCAAAAGATAAACCAATTTTAATCATCATTAATTAAATTGGTTAATTAATCTCAAAATCATTAGTTAAAATGATTAATTACTTTAAATTATCATTATTCCAAATGATTAATGAGAATTTCAATATTCTATTTAGCGAAAACATAAGCTCAAGTTCATATAACAGGGATTTAGGGATGAAATTTTGTAAATGACGATATAGCGAAATCGCTATAACAACAATTAACAAGTTAAATGGAATATCAGGATTTAATTCTACTATAACAGCATAAAAATGAAAATAAATAATTTATTAGCGAGAACACCCTTTGGGTCTCTCTATAGATTTTCCCTGCAAAACGATGGTTAGGGAAAAAATATATATATAATCAAATGGGTTCAAAACGATCAAATTAATACGTCATCCATTTTCCAATCGGAAATTCAACTAGACAATCAATCAAACAATTTAATTAACATCCAAGCAATCAATAAACATTTATAATATCATAGATCTGCTCTAATAAATTTAATGTGAGTTAAACTCACATTGATTTTCGTTTTCACCGAAACGTCCTGATTTTGGACTAAAACCGACCGGTCGTTCGATTTTAGCCTAAATTTTCACTTGCTCCAAATTTGACCAAACTAACTCCATTGTGAATACCTCGATTACGTGAATCCAACGCAAAAAACGGCATTCGAATCCGACCTCATACGCAAATGTTATTCAAGTTATAAATTATCGGATTTTTAAATTATAATTATACATTAATTACAACTTAAATCAAATTACAATTATACCCTCTCCTCCTTCTTCTTCTCCCTCACTCTATCTCCCCTGTGCACGCACAGAGCAACCCCGTACAAGCATGCTTCCATCACCTCCACACTACATGAAACTCGAATCCTATTGCACCTACAAACTCCTTATTGACTCCTTTCTACATCCATCACAAAGAATATAGGCTCGGCCCCCCTTTAAAAATGGGACCACCCAAAACGACATCGACCATACAGGTTGCGATCCGCCACACCCCACCGTATGATGCCAAAACGTGCGTACGTGAGCTCCTCACCACCACGAAGCCAACGCACTATGCCTCGATACCCAATTCCACTCGAATAGCTCGCAAATGTCAACCCTAGTTTATTGCCTTTTGGGCGAGCCTCCCAAATCTGCTATGCACACTAAATAGATGGGTTGAGATCGAAGAACATGTCTCCACTAAGCTAAAGAATCAGGTTTTGTTATTTTTAGTTGAGTATGGAATTTAAATTTAAAATTTGAAATTTGAATTCAAAAGGGAAGCTCAAAGTTTCATTTACTAGTAAGTTTAAATAGAGGAGGAGGAGTATGGCTTGAACAATGGGGATATGGCCAAGGGTATGGTTGATGTGATGTAGCATGGGTAAGCATATGGTAGAAATGGTGCATATGTGCATATATTATTTCAAAATTTTAATTTATTCAACAAAACACTCGAAAATTTCGAACTCCAAACGAGACGTGCTGCCTGGCATTCAATATGTTATACCTCTATTCCAAACACAATGGAACTAGTCTCGAGGTCTAATTCGATCAAATGCAGAAGATAGCCGTTTGGGCCTAATTATTATATTAAATTTCTGATATTAATTTCAACGCGTTTCAATCTCGCATGACCAAATGATTCGTCCGATTGCCAAGAAATTCGACGGCGTATTATAATTCATTATTATGGATCCAATGAAACTGGTTTCGTTGAAATTCGAGACTATGCACCGGAATGACAATTTCACTGATTTAAATATCATTTTTATATTTAATTATCGATATTTATCTGATCTGTTTATATTTGTAAATAAATTTACAAATTGAATTCACCAATATTATTTATTAATTAAAATGTGTTAAATGAAATTATTAAATCCATTTAATTCACATTTAATTCACAATTCAAATATCTTAAATATGCCCTATATTTGAATTATAAGTTATTATATTCTAAAATTCAATTATTTAATTATTTTAAATTAATTAAACATTAAATATTCAAATGACCAGAATATTGGGTTGTTACAGGCACCAAGTGGTTACATACTAATAGTAATTGGATAGAAAGGCTCACTCGATAGTTTTATGTTGGTTAATATAGTTAAGGTCAAACAGAATATATCGATGTGACTAACTTACATAGTTCTATCGACTTGAGAATACTATGGATATTCAATATGACAGCTCCACTTCGATTATGGTCAAATTCTAGCATGGCATCCATTAAGTGACTATAGTTGGGTATAGTGGAAGTATTGGAAGTGAAGCACTATTCGAATAAGGATTCGTCTTTTCAATTATACGGGGTTAGTATCTCGGTCAACTCAGATCAACTCAAAGTCAAAGTCACTGGCCAGAGCATTTCAGTTAATAATAATTATTAATATTGAACTAAGGACTTTGTATTTGGGCTATAGAGTTGAATATGGACGATATTGGAATTTTTATCGTTGCCAAATTCAATAAGTCCCAAGTGATATAGTATTGACGAAGAGAATTGGTATAAATAAATGTCATAACCGGTTAACGCTTAATAATATAAAATTGGATTTATCGAAACTAAGTAAATGATAAATTCGGCCAAAATGTCACACCACCTGCTAAGTGACATGTGAACATTAACATTCGAATGGTTCGATGTTAATAGCTGACCGAATTTACAAATGGGTCATACAACCGGAATGATGAATTCTCTTTAGACCAAACGATTTAATTAGTTTATAACTGTTATAAATTAATTAAATTAATTAATATTTATGAAATATTAATTATAAAATTTTTGAATATGATTTGAGGAATAAATATTATTGTATATATCTATAATAGTTATAAATATATCGATCGATATGAGATATTGACAAGCAATTAAATTAGATTTAGTTACAAATATTTATTTGGATTTAAATGGACTATTAGCCCATATTGTTAAGATGTTATTTCAGCAGCAATAGAGCTTTTAGAAGGTGGCTAAAAAATCTAGAGGCGTTTGGAGATGGATGGTTGAGATTTGATGAGAAATGGTATGAGATATGATCCATATTTCTCTCTGTTTCTTCCACTATTAAAAGACCCCTAACCCTAATGCAAAAATATTTGGCTGTCATTTCTCCATCATTGCCGGCTGACCTCATCAACAAGGAGCTCCAACAAATTCATCTTAAATTAATTCGTAAGGCGACGGCTATTAGATAGTTAAAGTTCTACGGTTCAAAGATTAGCAATCTGTTGAATCGAGAAAATTTCCAAGGAGGGAGAATTCATCATTACAAGGTGTGCTCTAAGGCATTAGTATTAGGTATGTACTTATTATACTTGATTGACACTTATCTATGGGATTAGAAAAGCACAAATTAAAATAATACTACAAGCGCAAAGGTGTGTAGTATGTAGGTCGAACACAGGGAAGAAAATTAAATTCTATTGTTTATGTAATTTCGTGGGCGAGTTAGACGAATTTGGAGGTGATTTCTAAACTACAAAAATGTAGAAAAATAGACAAGTAAATAAATATTGATTTAAATTCCAATCTTTTTCTCATAGAAGGATCCAACTATTTGTCATGGAAGAGTTGTTGAGAGTTAAACTAGAACTCTTCACAAGTTCGAAACAATGGAAAAACGAAAAAAATAGAAAAAAAACAGAAATTCGAATAAGCAAAAAATAAAATTAGGATAGCCGATAAAACTAATTAACGGTCTATCACTAATGAAAAAGGAAGAAAAACTTAGATAATTATGTCTAACAAAACTAATTGATAGAAGCCACAATTATCTAATTGTAAATAAATAAATAGAGAACAAAAGAAGAAGAAGAAGAAGAGCTTTATTCTACACTAGAAATTATGAGATATGAGATATCTTTTATAATGAATACACCTAGGTATTTATAGAGTACAAGTTGTTTCCCATCAAAAATTTACAAAATATGTTGCCATAAAAACGAATATCTTCTCTTTGATCACGTGAATATAAATATTCATGAGAGATATCTTGTCTTTAGATCTTTGACATGTGGCATGATGGATGATTGAGATTTGAGGATGATTTGTTGATGTGAATCAAATCCATGATAAATTGGCATAGTCATCTGAATGTGATTGTGATTGCTTGATTTGATTGGAAGATTTTGATTGATTGTGATTTGATTGGAAGAAGAATTGTGATTGATAGGGAGAAGAATTGCGATTGATTTGTATGCATACAATCAATCACAAGTATGTTCATATGTATATTTTCATATGCAAAAATAATGTGCTTTTCGGGATTCGAACTGAACTTCTTCCACCATTTAGGAGATGCCTTAACCACTCAGTTATAACTTCTTCTGTTCAATCTTTTTAGAGTAGCTGGTATAATCCAATGCAAATCTCCCTTTTTCTTCTCTTTTGCTCCATTTTAACATGAAGGCTCCTCAAATCTGTATATCTATAGAAATACCCAAAAATACCCAGTGCAACGTTTATTTATATACAACAAAGGTAAGATATGAGCGCAAAAATAAACACTATTACATGTCAATCAAATACCCTCATACTTATCTTTTACTCATCCTCGTATAAAACAAAAATAAAAACTAAACAAGGTAGGTCACACTTTCGTAGGAATCATGATTGCATTGAGCGTATGCAGCAAGCCGTTAAACCTCTAGGTGTCCCTAGTAGGACGAGTGGTGTCTCGTGAGGGTTTTCAGCGGATACCACCCATAAAATCCAAATGCAATATGTGATGATTCTAATGCAGCTACATGAATGCAACGAATATGTACAAATGACAACATGACTTATTCCAGAATAGTTGCAACATAGTAATGTATACAAGTCTAAGTCATTTTCTAGAAATTTTTGTTCCTCAACTAGTCACAATTTTCCAACACAGTTCAAGATTTCATACGTTAAACTCTAGTTTGGCTAGTTGGTTTGGTTGGCAAATAGTGCGGCCATGAAATATATTCTTTGTTTGCTTGTCACAGATTGCAAAGTGGTATTGTTATTTCCTTTTGTATAACTAGTCAAATAAATAAAGTCAAGAAGGTGCTTGGGCTTCAATTGCTTATTCTCTCTTTATTTGCAAAAATAAAAATCTATACACCTAACTTAAAAGACCAAGGTATACCACCCATGCATTGCCTCGCGAGCTTACGGGAGAGTCAGGACAGAGCTTGGTGGATTGTGCAGACCGACGCTGACTATGTCAACAAGGTGTCAGTAATCCTTAGGTGTCCAACTCATAAAATGAGACCAAGGTATACCATCCATGCACTGCCTCGCGGGCTTACGTGGGAGTTGGGAAAGAACTAGGTGGGTTTGCACACCAATGCAAGATGTACTAGCAATGTTAGATACCCTTGGAATTTTATTATTATGTTATTTTGAAAAGAGAGTTATGCAAAATCATCTTAGCACTTATTAACTGTAATAAAAAAAGAAGTGTGAACACAAGTACTTTAAAGCAACCACTTTTTAAACAAAGTCTACAATTTAGAATCACTACAACAAAAATACCCTATTACAACGCCCTTTTTACAACGGGCATTTGCTGCCCGTTGTAATAGAAGGCTATTAATACGGTCCATTCAGGATCGTTGTAATAGATGCCCTATACAATACCTTTTTACAACGGGCATTTGCTGCCCGTTGTAATAGAAGGCTATTACAACGGTCCATTCAAGACCGTTGTAATAGATGCCCGTGGTAATTTCGGATGCTTTTGTCTTCGTACCCAAATAAACCCACACCTACTTCTTTTCTCATTTTCATTTTACGCAACCAGACACAAAATAAAGTAGATCCCCAAAACAGAATCCCTAAAACCAAAATCCCTAAAACCTAAACTCGACTACCGCCTTGCTAGCGCAACCGCCTGCCTCCACTTCGCAGCCGCCTACATCCACCTCGCAACCGCCTGCCTCCACTTCGCAGCCGCCTACATCCACCTCGCAACCGCCTGCCACCAACATGCAACCACCGCAGCGCCATCCTTCGCCTTGACAACCATGAACGACGTAGCCAGAACCGCCTGACCCCGTCTTGCTAGCAACCAGTATGTTAAATAACTGTATATTTTTTCATTCGTTCCTCTTTCTCTTACCCGAAGCACTAGCATTGCTGGACTGAGCAGACTTCGATTTAGTTGAGTCTTCTCTAGATTCTGTTTGAACATGATATAGTTTTCATATAGCACTTTTAAGTTCCTCTCTTCAGATTTGGATGTAAATAAAAGTTTGCATTTATAGTCAAAGTTGTTCTTTGCAGAATAAATTTCTAATTTTTTCATTCATTTCGATTTGTTTACGACCTTTTTTATTTGGCGATGCTTTTAAATCCCATGGCTACTACTGAATGCAAGAAGAAAAGGACACTAGCAAGACTTTGATTTATTATCACCGGCATATACCTTTATTCTTCGTTTCCCATTGATCATTATTTTAATTCATATGCTAGTCTTCGAAAATATAATTTTGCAAAAGAACATTTACTGCAGTTATGCATTGTTTTCAATCAAACATAAAATGATAACCTGTTCGGTAAAAAATATCCATCCTTACAAGGAACAAAAAAATAAAAATATCAAAGAGAATGTATACTGGAAAACAATCAAAAATCATGTATTGAAAATGAGATTTCAAATTTCAAGTAGTCTGAATTATATGTTAGCTCAGAGTCACCATGACTTCATCATTGAAATTACTTAAGTACATGGGTACCACACATAGAGATTTTGTCAAGTTCTTTTTGCCAACATATTTTTATAACACATCATAATCTGTGTCTTAGGAGGAAGGCACTCGATCCAGCAACTTATTTCAAACTCCTGTACATGAATCATTTTTGAGCTAGGATCAAATAGTATGCTATTGCATATCATCTTCTGAGTCAATAGCATGTACCTTATCAGGTTTATAAAGTGATACACACACTGTGTTTCAATTTTCATTTTCATTTTCACACAGAATTCCATCGGCATAAACTCTGCAATTGGTAAGCGAATTAAAAAAAGTTTGAGAAACATGCCATACTCATTTTTGAATTAGTTTTTACTTTATCTGGGCTCAATCCTAAGAACAACTAAGCAAATAACTCGAAATAGGCCAATGATAAAACTGGCAAAAAAATCATTCCTACAGAAATATGCTTTCCTTTATTTCCCTGTATCACTTGCAAGTGCTTCAAATTTGGAAGTGAACCTCGTGTTGCTATTATAGCAAGGCGATAGATATTTGTAGTGTAGTAACATAATTCTAAGCATGTTAAATGACAAGTCTGTGCTGCTATGAATGTAAATATTTATAGAAATCATACCATTTTCTTCATCACTAAACCCATTAAGATCATCAATAATATCTTCAGGCGGTGTAGTAAATCCAGTAAAAGAGTAAGATCATCAATAATTCATTCGTTCAAAAGACAGTGTAAATTCTGAAACAATAATGTATGGTTTTCAGGAACAAGAAGCTCGAACTTAATGAGGCACTTGCGCAAAGGCTTCTTGCCTGCAGTTTGTTCAATTCCAGCGCCTGGCTATATGGTAAAGTAAAAATTTTACTTCTACATACAATGACGTGATGATGAATTCATTGTTTGAGGTTATTTCTGTACATGGTTCAATTTGGAAAAGCAATAATATGCTCGGACGCAGCAGCAGAGGCAGCTAGGTATGTTTTACTGCAGTGGACAGAGCAGAAGGGTTCCTTGTGCTAGCTGTGGTCTCTCTAGGTGAACATACTTGTGAAGTCTCAACTGTGCCTGAGGTAAAAAGCATTTTTTAATGTAATTTCAGACATGTATCAGATGAACTGAGTTTGACAAACTTTTAAAAAACAAACAAACAAATATCTGCAAGCTTTTGTCTGTATCATTACAGTATACAATATAAAAAAAACCGAACTCTTCCTATATTACATACTTGTGTAGGTATCTTAGCAATAACAAGCTAAATGGAAACATACCTGATTGGATACTGTCGAAGGGTAGAGCTGTGTAAGTTTTTGCTCTCGGTACTATCTCAAGTGTACTTTATAGTCATATTACTAATTAACTTCTATATTGCAGAGACATATCATATGATGAATTCACTGGGGATCCTTCTCTGTCTGATTGCCCTGATGGCTCTATGTAGGAGACTTTTTCATTATTATATAGATCAAATTCATCCATTCTGACTAAAATTATATCTGAAGTTAAATACTTCCTTTTGCATTTGCAGGATTTTAACTTCTAGTTTCACATCAGTAAATAGTAACTCGTAAGTTCTACAACTTGTATTACAACAACCGTGCTTTTGGAAGAAGAACTATTATAGTTTAATACCTCAATGTTTCACATATGCTGCACCCCCATATTATTTTATGGATAACTAGAGTTTGCCCGTTAAACTCTTGACTAACTTTGAGTTTAGACCTTAAAATTCCCGATTGTAGAGTTGAGTTCCTAAATTTTAGTTTTCTAATTATCAGATGTTTTTCTGAAATGTTAGTTTAGTTTATTTTTCAGTATACCCCTTATAGACCTAAATGTGAATTCCATACCCATAGTTACAATATTGAAAAAGCTACTGTTGTAACGCGAAATAATCTTCAAGGCTGCTAATAAAAAATCCTTTGGATTATTTCTACAGAGCACTTCGGATGAGAAATGAGATGCAAATTCACAACGTACATACTTTCACGTGAATTTCGATAACTTTCTCCAAGAAGAATTAATTCAATTTATATTTGGTTTTACATTGTTAAGCTACATAGATGCTACAATTAAAAAGCCAACAGTCCCTTTACGAACAGGTTTTTGTATTCTTTGTCATAAAATATATATCATTGTTGAGTTTAGGGTACAGAAGGATATTAGAAAATAATAAAATCATTCAAAAGGTGTATACATGCAGGGAAAAAAGGTTTTGCAAGATTTTGATATAGCAAAAGCAGCAAATGGAACTGGTAAGAAAGTAATAAAATTATTCAATATCAGTGTGGATGGAACTTTGGAGATTCACTTGTACTGGGCTAGGAAAGGCACAAACTCCATTCCTCAAAAAGGTGTACATGGACCTCTTATATCTGCCATTTCAGTCATAAGTAAGTCGACTTGAAACATCATTCTTGTTTCCTTGTTCCTCCTTTTGTAAATATTATTTTCCGAATGAAGTTGTAGGCCTAAATTTATCAATTCAACTATTGTAGATTATAATCCAGTTTTGGATTCGGATGAGTCATCAGTTGGATCTATCTCAGGGATTGTAGCTGGTGCAGCTATATTGCTGATTTCCATCTTAGTTTGGATTTGCTGGAGGAGGAAATATGTTATAGATAGCGGTAAACTAAACTTATTTTTCTTGAATTGCCTAATTATTTGACATCAACAACATCTCTCCTTTTTATCTTAACTAACCTTAAGAAAGAATCATTCTTTCACTATTCAGCAACGTATAGCGTTTACTGTTTAGTAATTGAAAACAAAGATAAATATAATAAGCTGGAATAATTGAAATCCAACGGATACTCGTTTAGTAATTCATGTGGCTTAAGTTTGCATAATAATCCAACATTTGATAATGTATATGGCGTATAATTGCTGTGATGGTTTCATTGTATAAAGCCACTATCAATCGCTGTCATTTTTTTAGATGTTTGTTTATTTTATTACTATACTATTGTTTCCTTTCGCATACTTTACCAGCCTTAGTTATGGCATGGATCTTTCAACTATTTAACATAACTTAATCCATCAAAATAGTTTGACAGCAAATTTATGAAATATGTTTTCCAGTGCTTAGTTTGACAGCGAAATAGTTTGATTTTATTTGTTTTCTCTCTTTTAGGCTTAGTTTGTAGGGTCACATTACTATATAATTTAGTATAAGAACTAACGAATATTATTAACTATATTTATCTTATTAGTTTAGATTTAAGATTGCCTAATTAACTTGGATATATGGACTAAAACGTAGAACATTAGAAGAAAAGCGAGATGGATATGGGACAAAATTGAAGTTGAGAGACCGGAATCGGCATCAAGACAAGAAAATCGATTCGATGTAGAAATAGTAGAATCAGAGTTTACTGTTTCCTTTTCTTTACCTTTCCTACATCATAAGCCTTACTGATAGTAGCAGTTAGATGTTCATTTGTAACTTAGATTTGCCTATGTAATTTTAGAACTATCAACAGTTAAACATGTTAGTTAACTAAAAAGTTATTGTGGATGGTTTGATGAAAAAAAAGTGCAGGCTATTGAGTTGGGAGAAGAACGTAGTTGCAAATAGGACAATAGCAAGCACTGATCCTGATGCGTCGGTACATTTTGTAAAGCTTGGAGCAGAAGCTTGGAAAGTATGGGTGGATGTAGCGGTGGAACTAGAAGCTTTTTTATTTAGGCCCAATTCAGAGATGTCCACTATTAAAGAGGCCGTTGGATCAACCGTCGCGTAACACAAAGACTTTATATCCTTAGTCTAGTATGATTGCTTGATATTTATAGCCGACTGTTATGTATTAATGCTTTATGAATTTGGGAGGTAAACTTATCTGACTTTTTGGAGTGTTGGAATTTTATGACTATCTTTTAGTCTTTTCGCATGTGATTTTGGTTGTTTGTGTGTAATATTTATTACTGTTAAATTATTCATTATTTGTATGGATGTGCTACCTATACGTTGCTGTAATTTTTTTTAATTTGCATTTTTTCTGCAACAGTCAAAGCGCGTTGTATTATACTCTATTACAATGATCAATAACCGTTGTCAAAATGTTTTTTACAATGGTCGAAAACCGTTGTCAAAATGTTTTTTTACAACGGTCAGGGAATGTTGTAAAACATGCTATCCATCTTGTATGATAGTATTTTGCAACGGGCAAAGAAGCTTGTATTACAGTCTGTTACAACGGTCGGCGACCGTTGTAAAAAAGTTTACTACAATGGTCTTTACAACATTAACTACCCGTTGTAAAATATGGGTGACCTATTACAACATCGCCTATTACAACGGTCCGTTGCCCGTTGTGGAACACATATTACAATGGGCATTGCCCGTTGTAAAAAGCCTGTTTTGTTGTAGTGAATAGATTTCATAACCATTACCTATGAGTCTCCCTATATAATAGTTACACTATTATCTCTTGTTATTTATCTTTTCATTATATTTTCCATTCAATCTTAGTGATTCACGAAAAAAAATTCCATCAAATGACTAAAACCGTTAACTTACTTTATTGTACTAGTTTGAAACAAGTCATGATGAAAAAAAAATTGATGCAAAAAATGAAATATGAATGATACCCCCCCTCCCCCATACTTGGATGAGGCAGTGTCCCTACTATCTAAATCATGAAAATGCTGAAAAGGAAAACAGAATATGTACAACCTAACATGATTGAGGTGTCTTAAGAAGCATGACTAGATTCGTGGAGGTCCACGAATTCATCTTCCTCGTATTGCTCAAATTCTAGGAATGGTTTCAGTCGCTGCCCATTGACCTTTGAAATAGAACCATGTATTGGATTTTCAATTTCGATCGTGCCATATGGGTACACTGTCTTTACAACATATGGTCCAGTCCAATGAGATCTTAGTTCTCCCGGAAATAAATGAAGCCTAGAAGCATATAAGAGATCCTTTTGGCCTACTTCAAATGTCTTTCGAACTATGGATTTATCATGATACATTTTTGTTCTCTCTTTATAAATCTTTGCATTTTTGTAGGCTTCGTTTCTCAGTTCTTCAAATTCTGACAACTGCAACTTTCGATGTGATCCTGCTTTTTCCAATTCAAAATTAAGGTATTTGACTGCCCAAAGTGCTCGATGTTCCAGATCGGCAGGGAGGTGACATGCTTTTCTAAAGATCAAGCGATATGGTGACATTCCAAGGTTGGTCTTATAAGCTGTGCAAAATGCCCAAAGGGCATATACTAATTTAGATGACCAATCTTTTCTATTGGAATTGACAGTCTTTTCAAGAATCTGTTTGATTTGCCTGTTGGAAATTTCAACTTGACCGCTATTTGTGGATGATATGGACTAGACAAATTATGAGTGATCGAGTATTTCTTAAGAAGAGATTCGAAGGCACGATTACAGAAATGAGTACCATTGTCACTTATAATAGCACGAGGTGCACCAAAATGAGAAAATATGTTCTCCTTCAGAAATTTGACAACAACTTTATTGTCATTCGTTTTGGTAGGGATGGCCTCAACCCATTTAAAGACATAGTCCACGGCAAGTAAGAGGTAAAGATTTCCAAACGAATTAGGAAATGGACCCATGAAATTGATGCCTGAAACATCGAAAATTTCAATGACAAGGATTGGGTTTAGAAGCGTCATGTTTCGCTTGGAGATTCGGCCCATTTGTTGGCATCATGCACATTTAGCACAAAACTTGTATGCGTCACGAAAGTGGGTAGGCAAATAGAATCCGCACTGCAAAATCTTTGCAGCGGTCTTCCTTGCTCCGAAGTGTACCCCACATGCTTGGTCATGTAAAAAAGAGAGAATGTTGTGATATTCATGATCGGGGACACATCTACTAATGATTTGATCAAGACAGTATTTAAAGAGATAAGGATCATCCCAATAAAAGTTTCGAAGATTGGAGAGAAATTTTTGTTTGTCTTGTTTCGACCAATGGGAAGGCATTTCGTTTGTGACAAGATAATTTACGATGTCGTTGTACCAAGGTGTACTAGAAATGGAAAGTATCTGTTCATCAGGAAAGTGATCATTGATTTGAGTGTCATTGGCGTTCTCATGCACAATACGAGAGAGATGATCAGCTATGACGTTTTCAAAACCCTTTTTATCTCGTATCTCTAGGTCAAATTCTAAAAGAAGGAGTATCCAACGGATTAAGCGGGCTTTAGCATCTTTTTTCGAAAGAAGATAGCACAATACGACTTGATCGGTGTAAACTATGACCTTAGAACCTACGAGATAGGATCTAAATTTTTCAAAAGCGAAGACAACTGCTAGAAACTCTTTCTCAGTGGTTGAGTAATTCAACTGAGCATCGTTTAGAGTTTTTCTAGCATAATAGATGACACAAGGAAGTTTATCGACACGTTGGCCTAAGATGGCTCCAATGGCATAGTCAGAAGCGTCACATATTAGTTCGAACGGCAGAGTCCAATTCGGGGGTTGGATTATAGGTGTTGAGGTCAAGATCGATTTCAAGGTTTAAAAAGACATTTTGCATTCATCAGAAAGTCAAATTTAAAATCTTTGGCAAGCAGATTTGAAAGTGGTTTTGAAATTTTTGAAAAATCTTTGATGAATCTCCTATAAAATCCAGCATGTCCAAGAAATGAGCGAATATCCTTTACCGACCTAGGAAGAGGTAGGTTAGAAATTAAGTCGACTTTGGATTTATCAACCTCTAGACCATCTTTTGAAATAACATGGCCTAAGACTATTCCTCTCTTCACCATGAAATGGCATTTTCCCAATTAAGCACGAGTGACGTTTCCTTGCATCATTTTAAGACACGTTCTAAACGATGGAGGCATTAGTCAAAGGATGACACATAGATAGAACAATCGTCCATGAATATTTCAAGAAAATCTTCCATCATATCAGAGAATATACTCATCATACATCTTTGAAAAGTGGCAGGAGCATTACAAAGACTGAAGGGCATGCAACGATAAGCGAAAGTTCCGAAAGGACAAGTGAAAGTCATTTTGTGTTGGTCTTCTAGAGCAATAGGGATTTGGTTATAGCCAGAGAAATCGTCAAGGAAACAGTAATACTCGTGGCCAGCCAAACGTTTAAGCATTTGACCTATGAAAGGAAGGGGAAAGTGATCTTCTCTGGTAGCTGAATTGAGTTTTCGATAATCAATACAGACTCGCCATTTGATTTTGATTTTTGTGGGAACAAGTTCGTTATTATCGTTCGCGACCACAGTTATCCTCGATTTCTTTGGTACAACTTGTACCGGTCTTACCCACATACTATCAGATATTGGGTAGATGATGTCATTATCCAAACAATTGATGATCTCCTCCTTCACGACTTCTCTTAAGTTGGGATTTAAATGCTTTTGAGCTTGGCGAATAGGTTTGGCCTCCTCAGTTAGATGAATCTGTTGTTCAACGATTGAGGGGCTTATTCCTTTACTGTCCATGATAACCCGTCCCAATGCCTCTTTATTTTTCCTTAGGATTTTCAAAAGTTGTTTTTCTTGGTCCTCCATGAGATCGGAGGTCAAAATCACAGGGAGATTTTTAGGTGGGTCCAAGAATGCGTATTTAAGATCGTGTGGAAGAGGTTTGAGGTCCAATTTAGGAGGGTCTTTTGTTGCAAACTTCAGTGGACATTAGTTGGTCGAATATTTGTGAATTGTAAGAGAGTTCTAGCAAATCATTCAGTTCAGAGGTGTATTCTTCGATATTGAAGTCAGAATTAAAGTGATCGAGACACATCGTCAGAGGGTCAGATGTGTCACCAAGATTTCCATCCACAAGCGTTTGGATCATATTAACTTCGTATATTTCGAAATCCCTTGGTTGTTTATTTAGATTGAAAATGTTTAGATCGATGGTAGGTTTCCAAAGGAAAGTCTGAGTTGACCATTCCTACAATTTATGATAGCGTTTGAAGTTGCTAAGAAGGGACGACCTAATATCAGAGGGATTTGAGCGCTAGGATTTGAAACAGGTTCGGTCTCTAGGACTATGAATCCACGAGGAAATAGAATTGTTCAATTTGGATTAGCACATCTTCAATAGTGCCCAAGGGCTTTTTGACAAATCGATCAGCTAGTTGAATCGTGATGTTCCTGGGTTTCAATTCTCCAAGTCCTAGTTGACAGTAAACAGTGTAAGGAAAAAGAGTAACACTAGCACCAAGATCAAGTAAGGCATGGCTAATGTGAGTGTTGCCTATTCGACAGTCGATTGTAGGAAAACCGGGGTCCTTATACTTGATTGGGGCACAATCCACAAGGACAGAGCTAGTATTTGCAGTCAGAAATGCGGTTTTTGGGACATTAGTGGCACGTTTTTGAGTACAAAGCTCTTTGAGACATTTCGCGTATTGGGGAATCTGCTCAATGGTATCAAGAAGTGGTATATTCACTCGAACTTGTTTGAAAATTTCAAGAAATTTATCAAAATTGGCGGACTTCTTCTTTGTTTTGAGTCTATGAGGAAAAGGAGCCTTGGGTTTATAGACTCTTTCAGGAGTTTTTTCATTTGAGGAAGATGATGTTGCATCATGAGGTGAAGGCGACAAAGCTATAGAAGCTGGAATGTTGGGGTTGCCAACATCCAAAGATGAAGACTGGTCGGGATTGCCGACTTTGGACGAAGAAAGAGGATTGTTTGAATAAACAAGAGTGAGTGTCAAATGAGTTTCAGAATTTGGAGCATGGGTAGACTTTGGAGGAATGTCGGGGTTGCCGACTTGTTTTTCTACCTTCTCTCCAGACCTCAATGTGGTGACAGCGTTAACTAGATTTACATTTTCATCCTCACAAGAGTGCACTCCTCGAGAATTATACTTTTTGTTTTCTTCGGGTTGACTAGGCAATTTTCCTTTCTCGTTAGTTTTCATTAGTTCCTTCATCATGTTCATCATTTGTTCAATTTTAGCATCCTGATTGCTTATTTGTTTCTCTAGTCGAACAATTTCTTATGAAGGTTGAGGAGACTGAGAATGTGAAGGAGTTTGAAAAGGTTGAGCTGAAGAGGATGCCTATATGGTTGATTCGAATGTTTAAATCGAGGTGTAGTTTGAGAAGGTTGACGTTTTGGTTCGTGGGATAAAAATGCGAAGGGTTTGCAAAATTATTAGGGTTTGACCATGACAGATTTGGATGGTTTCGCCAGTTGGAGGGGTATGGAGAAGTGTAGGCATTATTATGGGCTAGGGAATTGGCCTGTTCCGTAGGGTACACCAGGGGTATTCCTCCTTCGGCCTGGGAATCGTCAACGTGAAACAATGAGGGGTCAATTGCGTGTACCCCTCTCGTACGATATGGGACATGAATCAACTTCCATTGTTGGTCCTTTTCGACAAAATCTTCGAGGAAGGCCCAAGCCTCATCGGTAGATTTGCTCATAAAATCGTTTTGACAAATGGTTTCAAGTTTGATTCGAGTTGGATAGTTGAGCCCTTCATATGCAACTTGGCATAGAATCGTTTTGGATACTCCATGATGAGGGCAACTATATAAGAGTTCTTTAAATCGTTCAAAATATTGTGAAAAAGTTTCTCCTTCATTTTGTGTGAATTGATTGATTTCATTTCTGATTTTAAGAGTTTTGTGGAAAGGGAAATACTTTTTCACAAACATATCATTGAACTCATTCGAACTTCAAATAGAGTGTGGTGATAAAGAATTCAGCCATCTTTTTGCACTAGCTTGTAGTGCAAATGGAATCAATCAAAGTTTGATGGACTCATTGGACAATTGTTGCATTTTTAGTGTGGAAGTATAGAATTGGAAATCTTGAAGAAATTCGTACGCGTTTTCCGAACTTGTGAATTTTGGAACTCCTTAGATGAAAGGACTTTTCAATTCGAAATTATTTCCTTCGGCCGGTGGAAAGAGAATGGCCGAAGGTTGGACAGTTCTTGTTGGATAGCATAGCTCCCTAAGAGATAAGGGTCTATCCACCCTGACGTTGAGATTTGGAAAGTTTTGATTCATCAAATTCTATGGATCAAGCTCGTGTGAAAAGTTTTGATTTATTCGAGACTCCCTTGGTGAATTATGGTTCCTTTCACTCATTTTGAAAAGCTTTTAGAAGAAATGTAACAACCCGAAATTTAAGGAGAAATTAATAAATAATTATAAGTGAAAAAAAGAAAAATAGTGTTTATAATTAGAATTCGTTTGAAATTAGTATTGAAATTGATTGGCAGTAGATTTATTGAAATGTTTCAATAAATAAAGTGAAAGAGGAATTAAATTGTAATGATTGAGTTTAATATAAGAACTTGCATTTGTGTCAACATGGAATAAACATTTTAAATAAAAATAAATGCATGTTTTGAGATAAATAAAATAAATTTCTCATTTTTGAATATATGTATGATTTTATAAACAAGGAGTTTGTTTTGTTACAAAAGAAAAAAAAGATATAACAATATATTTAAAAAGAAGGCATCTACTTTTATAAATTTGAAAAAAGAAGACGACGATGTTCAAATGAGATGGATTATTGTAAATGAGAGAAAATGTAACCATATATTTATAAAAAGAAGGCATTTAACAAAATAAATGTTATATTTTGAAAAGAAAAGGCAAGAGTGTATTATGGAAGGATCACATTTCTTACATAAAATATAAGGTATGTTACTTCTTTGTTAGTAAAGAATAAGGGTCGGTTTGATTTTTGAACATAAAAACATTAATACCAATCAATTAATGTAATTGATTGCTCAATTTAAAGGTAAAGAATAAGGTTACTAATTAATACTCAACGTATATACACGTTTGTGGACATATGTTATTTATCTAATTACAACAGATGTGAATATGGAAAAATATTGATATGTTGTTTGTTTATTTATTTCAGACATAAACATGTAAATTAAATGAGATGTTGAAAATTGAAATGAAACATACGAATAAAGAGAGACGCATGGAAATTTAATCTGAAATAAAATGTCACAAATTAGAAATTAATGAAGGAGGAGAAAACGTTATTTATGGTTTGTATATTATTGAGGGTGTAATTAATCAAATTAAATATAAGATAAGGTGCTGACAAGGTGCATTGTAAGATTTGACACAGCAACGAGTCAGCAGAAGTTTCTAGAGATTCTAATCTACGGTTGAAAGCACACCTAAAACACTATAAATAGGACCTAAACTAACCTAGGTTTTCGCTCTAAAATCAAAACCTAGCCTCCATTTCTCTCTCTTAAATATTTACCTACATTCTTCATTTATAAAATAAAATTATATTTTATATACATTCAGATAAGAGATGGAGATTATACAAATTAAAGGGGATTTCTAGAGAATTTTGGCTGCTATAAAAGGGATTCTAGCTTTTGTCTTAGGTGAGTGTCTAGTAATTATTTTAGATTCTTAAGTAATTTAAAATAATAGGGTTTCCAATAATTGTAGTTTTTCTATAATTTTGGGATAACCTTTTTACCGGTTTATTTTCAGTTTTAGACTTGTTTTTCAATCTATTTTCTTTTAGCTATTCTTTTTCGGTTATTTGCAATTATTTACTGTTAATTATAGATTTTCCAATTATTTACAGTTATTTACCGTATTTATAGTTATTTACTGTTATTTGCATTTTATTTACATCTATTCTACGTTTGGGATTTCCTCTGTAATTGTCAGTATCTTTTTAATTTCCTTTTTTTGCGAATGGAATAAATAGAATAGAATAAATTGCAAATATGGACTAAATAATAAGAACACTGATTTTACAGATAATGGAATGTAAAATAAGAAGACTGTAATAAATTGGACATGGACTGAAATAGACAAATTTAAGATATTTGCAAGATTAATTATAACGTATAATTATGATTAATAAGAGTAAATAGAGGAAGTAGCTTATTTTTATGATTAGACCTTGGGTTAAGTTAATAAGCACAATTATAACATATGTTATAATTAGAGACAGAACAGAAAAGGCTTACTTAAGACTTAGAATAAATTAATAAGCAAAGATAGCAAGAATAACAGTAGAGGCTTATTTAAATAAATTTATACTAAGTTAATAAGCAACAGATAGCGCGGGCCTAACGGTGGTCGAGTGTGCGACCTCGGTGCGGGATATAATTCGCTATTGAGTTCCAAAGCGTGGTAAATAAGAGGTCCATAGGGGGAGCAATAGATAGAGCGAACCTAACGGTGGTCGAGCGTGCGACCTCGGTGTGGGTATATAATTCGCTATTGAGTTCCAAAGCATGGTAAATAAGAGTTCCATAGGTGTAACACCCCTTCATAATGGAAATAATAGTCTCACATCGCGGAAAAACACTATGAAATGGGTGCTTATATACCAAAGCCTTCACCTCATAACAACGTCGAGGCCTTTTGAGGAACAAAACCCCACACCATGGCTTGTCCCATGAGGCGGAGGTGACTAAGTTGGGGATAATATCTGCGTTAAGTGAAGTGCGGACTGTTACATTGGTATCAGAGCCATACCCAGCCGGAATTGTGGTATGTACGTGTTACAGCCACAACGCTTGGGTGGTGTTGTGTTCATGAGCTAACGAGGATGTTGGGCTCTAAAGGGGGGAGATTGAAACACTCCTTCATAATGGAAATAATAGTCCCACATCGTGGAAAAACACTATGAAATGGGGGCTTATATACCAAAGCCTTCACCTCATAACAACGTCGAGGCCTTTTGAGGAAAAAACCCCACACCTTGGCTTGGCCCATGAGATGGAGATGACTAAGTTGGGGGCAATATCTGCATTAAGTGAGGTGCGGGCTGTTACAATAGGGGGAGCAACAGATAGCGCGAGCCTAATGGTGGTCGAGTATGCGACCTCGGTGCCGGGATATAATTCGCTATTGAGTTCCAAAGCGTGGTAAATAAGAGGTCCATAGGGGGAACAATAGATAGCACGAACCTAACGGTGGTCGAGCATGCGACCTCGGTGCGGGGATATAATTCGCTATTGAGTTCCAAAGCGCTTAGTAGGTGTCTTCCATAGGCACTGGTGTCTTTTGCTGTGGGACCCATATGATGGGACTAGCCCGCGGTAGGCACAATAGAGTAGATGGCCGATCAAAGGGTAGAATTAGGACTTCAGCCTAATTAAAATAGGATTGGGAATTCAGCCTAATCAAAGCAGTTATTTAATACAAGTGCAAACAATCAAGATAATCCAACCGGATTAGTCTAAGCAAACAGTTAAACCATATTTTATTCCAGCTTTACCTTTCCTTCTATTTCCTTACTTCCTTTTATACTAGAATTGTTGCAAAGTCTATTACCTTTACCTTACTAAAGAATACTAGTAATTACTTTCATTCACCATACTTTTAATCTGACCCACTCCTCCATTTTTTCCTTATCCCGTCCATAGGCTAGCAGAGGCAGGGATAGTTAATTTTGGACCCTTTTGGAGGTTCAGGTGCAGAGATCTTTCTTCATGTATTCTACTTCCTCTTTTTCAGTTTCTATTTCATTTGATATACTAGTATTTTTCTTTGAGAGGGGTGTTTGTTTATGTACTCTGGTATTATGACTGAGATTATGGTTTCCATAAGACATGTATTTGGTATTTTGAGATACCTTGTATTTGGTTTCATGACTCTACTTTATGAAGTTGGTTTTGAATAATAAGTTATTGTTTTTAAATGTTATTGTTGTTTTATTTAATTTGTCTTGTGAATCTTAGTCTCTGCAAGTTTTTAGCTATACCTATAACGCGCCACATCATTTAGTGTGCCTTATTGGGTATACTAGGGGGTGTGGGGTGTTACATGGCTCCTACTTCAAAATAGTATAAAATACTAAGTTGTGCATTATTAGTACATTCTCAATTAGAAGGGGGAAGAGGGTCTTACAGCCGTTCATGTATAGTATAAATACTAAGGGATACGATCAATGTTTTACGAGTGGTATGCAACCTCTTTTGCTAAAAGTTCAAAAAATTAAACTACTATATATCCTCGATCTAATTGAACGAGACAGCCAATTTCATAAAACACCCCTTTTCAATTATACTATTTTCTCCTATGAGCTCATTTTGTCCTAGGGCCAATGTCTAATGTCTTTTAAAGTTGAAAACGATGAGAGATGATGATTTTAGTTATTTTGGAGCCAAGGAAAGGGTAATTACTTCCCCCACCTTATGTTTATTGTGGGAACTTGCTCCTAACTAGATTGATTCAGAAATTTGTAGCCAAACACAATCAGACAATAATAATTGTTGAAATTAAAATTGTACAAGCAAGCCACGGAACCTGCAGAAAATTTTTACAAGTAAGTTTTATACGTCAAAGTGGGCACCTGTAGTGAAAGAACGACTTGCAGTGGGGTATGGCAGTCCGTCCAGAGCAGTTGAGTAGTGGTAGCGATTCAAACTCCACTGTTTACAATCGCTCGACCCCTAAACCCTTTATCGTCACGTGTGAGTTCAATTTGAATTTCAAGAGCTGTTTTTTTATTTGATACAAACTAAGATGCAAATTAAAATGCAACTAAAAAAAGAACAAAAGACACAAACTAAAAAGAACAAAAGAACACGGTGAATTAGCAATGAACGCAAAACAACTAAAAAAACAAATCAGAAAACACAAAATGAAACCTGATTCTTCTTTTCTATTTTATTTTTTTTATGTAGAAAGGGAAAAATTTGTAAAAAGAAAAAAAGTAGAAAATTTTGAAACAAAAAACAAAGGTGGAAACAAATTTGGAAAGTGCGAAATCTCCTTTATTTTTTTGGCATTTTTTTGTTTACTGAAAAACAAGGAAATGCAAAATAAAAGGGAAACAGATTTGAAAATTGCGAATGAAATCAGGGGAAAAAATGGAAACAAATTCTAAAAAGAGAAAAGAAATAGAAAACAAATGGCAAAATCTCTCACTTTTTTTTGAAAAGAAAAACAAGAAAAAATAAAATTGAAAAGAGAAAAATATGAAAAGAAGAATACAAAAAAAATCTAAAAAGGGAAAAAGTTGCAAAAGAGAAATAAGCATGAAAAATATTTTTTTTTATTGCAGCAAAGATATTGCGATATATGTGGCCTAAAATTGGAAAAAAGGGAAAAGGGGGAAGAAAAAAAGAATAAGACGAGACTTTGTAGTCTAAAAAGAAGGAAAGAAAAAAAATAAGAAGAGATTGTGTAAGCTAAAAAAAGAAATAAATTATGAAATCTATAAGCAGGTTAATATTTATTTGTTTTTTTTTCTTCCTTTCTTTGATTAGATACACAAAAACAAAAATTTAGATTAGAAAGGGAAACAAAATACAAGAAAAACTAACACGAAACGGAAATTAAATAAACAATAAAATTTAATTGTTGCCTCCCCGGCAACGGCGCCAAAAACTTGTTTGACACTTTTCTATGGGATTAGAAAAGCACAAATTAAAAATAATACTGCAAGTGCACATGTGTGTAATATGCAGGTCGAACACAGGGAGGAAAATTAAATTCTATTGTTTATATAATTTCGTGGGCGAGTTTGACGGATTTGGAGGTGATTTCTAAACTACAAAAAATGCAGAAAAATAGATAAGTGAAGAAATATTGATTTAAACTTCAATCCTTTTCTCATAGAAGGATCCAACTATTTGTCACGGAAGATTTGTTCAGAGTTAAATCACAACTCCTTCGCAAGTTCTAAACAATGGAAAAACAGAAAAAACAGAACAACAAATAAAAATTCACATAAACAAAAAATAAAATTAGGATAGCTGCTAAAACTAATTAACAGTCTATCACTAATGAAAAAGGAAGATAAAATTAGATAATTATGTCTAACAAAACTAATTGATAGAAGCCATAATTATCTAATTGTAAATATAAAAACAGAAAACAGAAGAAGAAGAGCTTTATTCTACACTAGAAATTATGAGATATGAGATATCTTTTACAATGAATACACCTGGGTATTTATAGAGTACAAGTTGTTTCCCATCAAAAATTTACAAAATATGTTGCCATAAAAATGAATATCTTCTCTTTGATCATGTGAATATAAATATTCATGAGAGATAGCTTGTCTTCGGATTTTTGACATGTGGCATGATGGGTGATTGAGATTTGAGGATGATTTGTTGATGTGAATCAAATCCATGATAAATTGGCATAGTCATCTGAATGTGATTGTGATTGCTTGATTTGATTGGAAGATTTGATTGGAAGATTTTGATTGATTGTGATTTGATTGGAAGAAGAATTGTGATTGATTGGGAGATGAATTGCGATTGATTTGTATGTATACAATCAATAACAAGTATGTTCATATGTATATGTATATCTTCTCAATTATCCTCCATTTTCATATGCAAAAATAATATGCTTTTCGAAATTCAAACTCAACTTCTTCCGCCATTTAGGAAATTCCTTAACCACTCAACTACAACTTCTTTTATTCAATATTTTTAGAGTGGCTGTTATAATCCAATGCAAATCTCCCTTTTTCTTCTCTTTTGCTCCATTTTAACATGAAGGCTCCTCAAATCTGTATATCTGTAGAAATACCCAAAAATACCCAGTGTAACGTTTATTTATATACAACAATGGTAAGATATGAGCGCAAAACTAAACACTTTTACATGTCAATCAATACTATATGATTTATAATTTTTGGATAATATTATATTATTCATATATATATATATATCATTATTATATTGCTAATTAGGTGAGATTTTTATATATATCATCAATGGTGTCACATATTAGATTGGTTATATGTATGTTTAATATATTAAAAAGCACATTTTATATGTAAATTTGAAGTGCATAGCCAAATAAATTTTATTTTAATTATTATCATTTTATCAATATATATATATATATATATATATGTATGTATGTATGTATGTATGTATGTATGTATATATGTATGTATATATGTATGTGTTATAATACTACCTAGATTTAATTATATGACCTGAATTTAATTATATCATCATATCATGTTAATAGTTGAACTAATATTTTATAAACGCATATCCACATAGATTATATTTTTCGATGGTTGAAAATTAATCTTAATATTTATTTACTATTACTTAATATTATTAAAATCAATATACTAATTAAATAAATCATATAAATAAAATATGTTTCTAGAATTAAATTTGAAATTTTCTCAAAATATTTATCATCATATAAACTCTCGGCCAAAATCAAAATTTTAAAATCATTTTTATATTTTTTAAAAATCAATTTAATAAATGGCCGAAATCAATTAATTAATTAAAAACATTTTTTTGATCGAGAAAGTTCTAGAAAAAATTTAGTAAATTTAAAATATCTTGCTCGATTTTCTAAAATTTAAAATTTGAATAATATGATATGAAATTATTTCTAATATTATTTTATTTTATTTTGAATAATTAATATAATATATATTAACGTAATAAAATATAAATAATTTTTTTGTGTGCTGTGTATTTGATCTAGAAAGGTTAAAAAATAATATTTTTAAATACATAATTAATATACTATATATATACATATACATATTCAGATATTATAAATATACTTATTTATATATATAAGTATAATAATAATAATAATTTTGTTACTGTAATTCACACATATATATGTATATGTGTAAAATGATTTAAAAAATTATATTATGTATATATGCATATATATTTAGTATTTAATGCAATAGTGTGTGTATATATACAAATCATTAATATTTTTACATATAAGTTATATATATATACACTATACACAAGCATAATTTTTAATATTTATATAAATAACAAGTTTACATACAAACATATATTTGGACAATATTTAATACATATATGTTGAGCATGTCCGTTGTAATGTAAATTCCAACATTTATATATGGACATGTTATACCTTGCACGGATTGTTATGTTACATACACACACACACATATATATATTTATGTATATGATACATATATGTACTTTTATATTTAATTGAATATAAATTAAATAAAATTGCATATAATTTATAAATTTAAATAAAATAAGAGATTTTATTTAAATAATATTCAGAAATTTTCTAAATAAATCAGACTTCATAGACCTAGTTCCAATAATGACCATGAGTAGGTATACGTGATATTTTAACGAGCATAGGTATCAGCTGGTACACCAATTATTCTGAAGATGAAACTATGAGGAAATTCATCAACAATTTTGGGGATACACATATTATGGTGGATGCGTGTAGGTATAAGGGTTAGCATATATGTTATTTGTCGGTACGTTAGTGTGATGATAATACCTTATCATTTTGAATATATGTGCTTCATTTAATGAGCTAGACCGATTGTTGGTTTATATATTTACTTGTGTATGCATGTTTGAATCAACCTGAATTTTGTTGTGACTTTTCTTATAAATTATTATGGTTAGACTATTGAGATGCATGATGTGACTTGTGAACAGAGTTGGTCTTTGATTAAGATTATTTCTCTCTTTACTGATAATATGTTATTTTTGCATATAATTTTGGTTGCATTGTCGAGGTAGTATATGCATTGTCGAGGTAGTATATGCATTACTATAATATGTGCGTGTGCAAAATAGCATTCATTGTTGTAAATGGATTTAACCGCGTCATAATTGATTCTATTTTGCAGTTGTCGTGTACTACTTTAGAAGTAGTTAGTATTTATTAGTCTACTTCCTCATATTTATGGTCAAACATATGATAATGGTTTATTGGTTGGGTTGAGGGTTGCTTTTGTGAAGCTGCATAGAAGATTTTTTTTGGGATGAGAATGTAGTGATCTGCAAATTAAATATATTAATTATTGATTTATTATAAATAGCCATTAATATTCAACTAACAATAAAGACAATTTTTAGTAGAGTTGTCATTTTAGAAATTTTGATATTTAGAAATATCAAAAACATCTGATTTGATATATAACATGGTATATTTATGTTAACATTTAAAAAACAAGTGTTTTGGGCTTTTATGACCGCTTTGATCCAAAATACCTCTTTTTGTCTATAAATACAATGCTTTCTGAAAACCCATTGTAGCATCTGTTCTCTTGAAAAAAAAAATCTCCTCTTTAAATCTATATCTCCCTAGTCTAATGGAGGCTATCCCTGCTAATTAAAAAATATGACGATTTGCAAATAATTCTAAAACAAAGCCTTATGATGTCATATAGGGCAATGACATGAATATAGTGGTAGCGTTTGGTTTGTCGTAATTCAGTCACATCAAACTGAAATATCCTTCGAAAGTTTACGGAATAGACAAAGAAGCCATAACCATCGATTCTAGGTTTTGCAATCATGGGTGAAACAAAAAATCAACGATGGGGAGATACCATTGCGTAGACACATGAATAGAACACATTCATAGTGGTCGGTCATCTCAAATCGGCTCATATTGGCCAAAGAAATTTAGAGAAGTGGCAAAAGGGCGTGGTGACGAAGACACATTGGCGGTGGCGGAGGTGACCAGGTATAGATGTTCTTGTCGGTGATGTTGAGCAGGACACTGCAGCGGGTCCTGATCGGTTGCTAGGCGAACGCGGAGGCCATTGTGATATAGGGAAGTCGGCGGATGAGTGGATTTGGGAACCCGTACAGGAGATGAAGTAGAAAGTAATTTTATGTATAAGTCCATATAAAATAATTATTTATGAATTAAACCATATGCCTTTTAACTCGAATAACTTTTGCATATGATCTATGTTTCACGTGCAGTTTGTTTCTTTGGATTTATGGCAAATTTTAGAATAATTGACATACGGTTTGCTTGCTTTTGTAGTTGTTGTAGTAGCAATTTGGAAGAACTAAATGGTCATAGGTATTTTTTTAAATATTAAATAAATATTCATTATAAAATATACATCTGTTGATATGTGTTACACCCTTTTGATGATTGTTGTGGCGTTTTTGATAAGATTAGGGGTATGTCATATGGGCAATTATGTAATTGGTTACATATTTCTAACTCGATAACCAATCTTGTTCGAAATAAAAGGTGGTTTTATTCTATTATATACTTGATATAATGTGTTATATATTAATTAATTAACTTAATTAGAAGTATATTTAATAGAAAATCCATAAATGGTATGTTTTGTGATAGTGGTTACAATGCGTTGTAACCATGAGTAATTCATCATAATAAAATAAACCTGTCGTTTTGAATATTCTTAGTCAAGATGTATTGAGACTGAAACACCCTACACTCCTTATATACCCAAAAAGGGCACACCAAAGGATGTGGTGCATTATAGGTATAGCTAAAGCTTCACAGAGACTAAGATTCACAAGACAAATAAGTAAAAATAGCGGAAACATTTAAATAATAACTTATCATTCAAAATTAAACTTCATCTCAAAATAAGTCATAAAAACATAACATGTCTCAAAAACCCAAAATATCTCATGCCTCATGAAAATACATCTCAGTCTCATAAAATCAGAGTATAAAAGTAACAATAATAATAGTAATCCCTCTCACAAGTGCAAGTCCATCATTAGCCAAATGAAAAAGATGAAGAGCAGAAGAATACATCTGAAATGAGAAAACTCCGGGAATGAATCTCCAAGCAACCTGAATCAACTCAACTATGTTGGCCTATTGGGGGGAAAGGGGGGAAATAGAGGAGTGGGTCAGACAATAAGTCTGGTGAGCGAAAGTAATTACTAGCATTTCTAAGCAAGATAAAGATAATAGACTCAGCAAAAATCTAGCTTGGAAGGAAAATACAGAAAAGAAAAAGCTAGGGTGAAATACTGTTTCTGATTCTGTTTGACTATTTTCTTAGATTGTTTGATTTCTTGCACTTGTCTTAAACTGTTGTGATTAGGCTGAAGCCCTAATCATATCTCAATTGCTAATTTAATTAGGCTGAAATCCTAATTCTACCCTTTGATCGGCCTTTCTATCTCTGTTGTGCCACTGTGAGCCAATCCTGTTGGTCCCATAGTAAAAGACAACTCTTTAGCGCTTAGGACGCAATAGCGAATTATTTACCCTAATCGATGCCGCACGCTCGGTCATCGCCGGTACACACTAATTGTCGCCCCCTATTTGACCATTTATTTACTCTAATCAGCATAAGCGTGCCCAGCCTCACCTAACTGTTGTGAGACCATCAGTCCTAGACCTGAAAGGGAATGCTGCCCAGCCTCACATAACTGTTGTGTGGCCATCAGTCCTAGACCTAAAAGGGAATGCTGCCGGTACTGGTCCTAACAAACAATCTTCTAGTTTTATGCCCCTTGCCCAAATCCTAAGATATGAGCCTCTATCTATTGGCCACTTATTTACCATAATCAGCATAAGTGTGTCTCAACCTCGCCTACTATTGTGAGACCATCAGTCCTAGATCTGAAAGGGAATGCTGTCGGTATGGGCCACTAATTCTATATTTGCTTATTAACTTAATCTAAGTTTTAAAATATGCCTCTTCTGTTATTTTTGCTATATTTGCTTATTATCTTAATCCAAGATCTAAGTTTTAAAATAAGCCTCTTCTGTTATTTCTTTCTTTCTAATTATAACCTGTGTTATAATTGTTATTGCAGCTGTTATTCTTCTATTTTCTCTTTTTAGTTATAACCACTTGTTATAATTATACTTGCAAATATCTTAAATTTTCCTATTTCAGTCCATCCCTATTTTTATTTCGGTTTTTCTCATTTTACATCTGATTTCTGTAAATTTAGTGTTATTCTATTTCAATCCATATTAGCGAATTCTTCTCCTTTTAATTTATTCGCGTAAAAAGGGATTAAATCTCTATAAAATGAATCTAACATTTACAGGCTAAATTCCAACTTAAAACAGATGTAAATAACTGAAAATAACTGAATAAAATAGTTAAATAAAAATAGACTAGAAAGAAATTCTAAAATTTACTTAAAAAATGACTGTAAATAAACTTACATAAAACTGTCTCAAAATTGTAGAAAAACTACAACTATTGAGAACCATATTATTTTAAATTGCTTACAAATCTAAAATAATTACAAAACACTCACCTATGGTCCTTAGCTCTAATCCTTGGTCTTCCTGGATCCACTTCTAGGGCGTAGAATATTTTTATTAAAAAGATCTCCCTAGAAAAAATTTCTATTTAGGGTTCATCCTCAGGCAATGAACCCAATTGGAAGAAAATATGAATGAGAAAAGTAGCTAGTCCTAGGGACTTATTTATAGTGTGGCTTAGGGATCTCAGGCCGTTGGATTTAAAGATTAAATCTGGTGCAACCACATCATAGGCTCATTAGGAACCGTTAGATGCAGTTATGGACGCACAAGATCGCTCAAAAATCAAATTATGGGGTATTCGCTCGTACCTGGACGACTCTTCGTCCATTAACATAGGCGGGTCGACCCAACCTCATTGGGGGTCGACCCATAGGTCGACCTGACCCTAATGCGGGTCGACCTATGGGTGCCTATATTTTTTTCATTTTTGTTTGTTAAATTCTGAATTCTTCTTTCTCTCATAACTTCTCCATACTGACTCGGATTTCGACAAGTTATATATGGAAATTGATCAGAAAATCGCCACGGACCCAATGGTGCAACTCTCATAGCTCAATTCTGACAATTTCACAAACTTATTTTATTATTTAATTAATTCGTTAATTAATTATTATAGCTCAAATTTTTGGGTTGTTACATTATCCCCTCCTTAAAGGATTTTGTCCCCGAAATCTCCAAGGACAGAAGAATGAAATAAATATTTTCATCCAAATTCTACAACCACATATTCAAACATCATCCATTACATACATTGTCCTTAAGCTTTCCAATGCAATTTATGTCATATGCAATAGTATAGTGTCAATGTCCCTAACTAATGCAAAAGATTAGGCGGTCTACAGATTCAGTCGACCTCCTTTTTTTGCAGTCATGTCCGTGCCATGTATCCAAATGAATGCAAGTTTTCTAATGATAATCGATAGTTCTATATGCGTGCTACAATCATCATCCAAGTGCAACAATCATTTGATAATCACCCATTATAGCAACCATGGAAATAAAAATGCAAGTGCACACACATCCATATGCATATGGTTTAGTGACCTAGTTAGGTCGATCCCTAAGAGATAATAGTGCCTAGTGTGTGTGTATGCGCCCATTAACATCCACTAGCAAACACTTGCAACCACTAGCGTCCAACATACATAACATGTTCTAGTAACATGTTTACATTTAGTCCTACCAGCCATAGGTAGAATCCTAAGATCTACCCTCCCAAAGGGTACTAAAGGAAAGAACCTATTCAAAACTAAAGATGGAAATAGGAAATTCAAAACGTACCATCAAAGAGATGCGGATAAGAGGTACGTATTTTCTCCTTAGCCTCCTACGTAGCATCCTCAATACTATCTCCCCACCGCACCTTAACCAAATGGACTTCCTTATTCCTAAGCTCTTGATATCATGTCCAACGATTTTGGTAGGAATGCAATGAACCGATGCTTCTCTCTCCACTTCAACTTCCTCAAGTTGGCTAGGTTCCACAACCTCTACTGAATCATGTAAGCACTTTCTCAAGTGCGAAACATGAAAAAATCATGAACTCCTGCGAGCCTCTCCGATAGCTTTATCTGATACGCCATCTTCCCTACCCTTTTCCATAATGGGGAATGGTCCTACAAATCTGGGAGCAAGTTTCCCACTTGATCCAAACCTCACTACCTTTCTTAGCGGAGACACCATAATGAAAACCAAACCTCCTACCTCGAACTCAATATCCCTTCTCTGCTTATCTTCATAGGATTTCTGTCTATCTTGGGTCGTCTTCATTCTCCTTCTAATCAAATCAATCTTTTTTGAAGTCTCTCTAACCATGTCGGGACCAAGTAGCAATCTTTCTGTAGACTCTAACCAATGTGAAGGCAACTTGCAAGGTCTTCCATAAAGAGCTTCAAAAGGAGCCATCCCGATGCTAGCCTGAAAACTATTGTTATATGCGAATTCCACTAAAGGAAGGTGCTCCTCCTAGGTCCCTACAAAATCAAGAATGCACATCCTCAGCAAATCCTCAAGAACTCTATTAACTCTCTCCTTTTGGCCATCTGTTTGAGGGTGGTAGGCTGTACTAAATCTAAGCTATGTCCCTAAAGCCACTTGCAAGCTCCTCCAAAACTCACTAGTAAAGATATGATCTTTATCGCTCACTATGATAGAGGGAACTCCGTGAAGTCGGACTATCTCACAAACATATATGGAGGCCAAATAAGGTGTTGTCCTCTTACCCTTGACCGGAATGAAGTGGGCGCTCTTAGTCAAGCGATCTACAATCACCCAAATATTGGTATGCCCCTTCCTAGATCGGGGTAAACCATCTATGAAGTCCATCGAAACACTATCCCACTTCCATTTGTGTACATCTAATGGTTGAAGCAATCCGCCAGGCCTCTGTTGCTCCGTCTTAATGCTTTAGCACACAAGACACTTAGCCACAGACTCTACTACATCCTTCTTCATGCCACTCTAATAAAACACTCTCTTCATGTCCCTATACATCTTATCACCGCCCGGATGAATAGTCATCCAAGAATGGTGTGCTTCTTCTAGAACTGCACTCATCAAATCACCAGTGCGGGGTACACAAAGTCTTCCATCTCTCCTTAGCCACCCTTTACAATCGATGGAATATCGTTGGAGATGTCTAGAGACCTCACATCTGCTAATCTTATCCAAAATATCTATAAGCTTTGAATCCTCTCGCTACCTTGATCCAATCTGATCTATGAGGGTAGGCTTAACCTCAAGTGCAGCCAATAATCCAGGAGTAATGTCTGTAGAGGGCTTAAAGGCAAAGGTGGAAATAAACTCTAAGCTTTTCCACTCCATGAACATTGGACTAAGGTCTGTTCTCTTCCTATTCTTGGAAAACACCAGAATGTCGTCCCCTACAACGAATTTATTCAGGACATCTTGAAAAACACGGCTCATCAAATCTACTAAATAGGTTGGGGCATTGGTCAACCCAAATGGCATAACCAACCACTTAAAGAATCCATCGGGTGTCATAAATGTTGTCTTATCGATGTTATTGTCAGCAACCCTAAGCTGATGAAATCCAGTGGCTAAGTCAAGCTGAGAAAATACTAAAGAGCCAACCAACTGATCAAAAAGATCATCTATCCTAGGAAGTGGGTAATGGATCTTCTTCGTGAGTTTATTCAACTCTCTATAGTCTACGCAAAGTCAAAGGGAACCATCTGCCTTTGTAGCAAAGACGACTGGCGCTCCCCACTCAGATATGCTCCATCTGATGAAGCCTTTCTCTAATAGCTCACATATCGGCTTACTTAACTCCTTCCTCTCCCGAGGAGCCATATGTCTCACTACCAATGCCACTAGCTTAGCATTGTCATTCAGATAGATCCTAAAGTCGATCTCTCTCTTAAGGGGTAGTCCCCTAACCTCCTCAAAAACATCTGGGAAATCTCTAACAACTGGAACTGAATCTAACTCTCTTAGTGATGAATCAAGGGAATAAAGGAAGCTCAACATGACTGACCCCTGTGGGTTGCAAGAAACCTCAAGAGTCCGTCCGCTACATGTCACTAGTCTAACGACTCTCCTTTCGCAGTCCAATATCGCACCATAATTAAATAACCAGTCCATCCCCAAAATCATCCCATATCCCGAAAATCCTAGTACATAGGCGTCACAATAAAACTTTACGCCTAGTATAAAAAATTTCAAACCCCTACAAATCATGGATAAATGTGTTGACCCTCCTACGGGGTTTGAAACAACTATAGGGTCTACAACTATAGAAATATCTAGGTGAAAACAATCAACCAAGGAACTAGAAATGAAAGAATGCGATGCTCCGGAGTCCAAAAGAGTTCGAATAGGAAAATTGAAATAGAGATCAAACCTTCTACAAAGACTTTCCTACCTCGATCCGGTCCACTACTAGAAGGTGCTGCATCCAAAGCCTGTACTTGCGCCATAGGTGCGCTTGCTCTCTACCCCGTCTTCTGAGGACAAGCTCTACTAAGGTGTCCAAGCTGCCCACAGTTATAACACCTCCCATTCATCATGTCCTTCTTACAGTCCTTTGTGAAATGCCCAACCAATCCACAATTACGACATTTCTCGCCCTTCTTGATTCGTCCCTTATGAGGTCCTCCTCCTTTCTTTTTGTACTTATCCTTCTTATTCTTCCACCATTGCTTCTTAGAGTTTTCTGATTTAGGAACCTCCTTAACCTCTCCTTTCTTAGCTACATCTGACATGGGAGCCATCTCCACAAGTGACTCATACGTCGCTTCCATAGGTACATGTGTCAATGCCAACCCTTGCAGGGGCTGGTTCAAACCCTTAGCAAACTTGGTGACCTTCTTATGCGGTGTATTAACAAGTTCCATCCCGAACCGCGATAACTCATTAAACTGATTTATATACTCTTTCACCGAAAGACTCCCTTGTTTTAGACTAATGAACTTCTCCAACTGCATGCTTTCCTTGGCTTGCGACAAGAACTTTCTCTCAAACCTTTCTTGAAATCCAAACCAACCAATGTCTCTACCCTCCATTTCTACAATCTCCCATCAGTAAGAAGCTTCTCCCTTCAGCTGCCAAGATGCAAGTTGAACTCTCTATCGGTCCTCTAATCCTAATAGCCCGAATATCCTCTCTGTATTCGTCAACCAAGTTCGTGCCTCTACGAAATCCTCCGTGCCAGAATAAGTTCTGCCTCCTAGATTAACGAAGTACTTGCATAGCTTAGAAAAATTGGCTACTGCAGGTGGATTAATGGGATCTCCACCTGCTGGTGCTGTATTGGGCGCTTTCCCTTGCACCTCTGGTGCCATAGCTTGGAGGAATCTACGCAACCAGGCAGCGACTTGGACACCCTCTAGAAGATTTGGGGCATCCGTAATACTATGCAAAGAAAAGAAAATTTAGGCTCGAAAGAATCGAAAGAAGGTTGAACTTGACTTTGAGGGTATTTTTATAAAAACTCTCTTATACTTGAAAACTATTTCTATAATAAAAGTTTCTTTTTGAAAAATACTTTTAGTTTGAAGATATATTTCCTTTGAAAAATACTTTACTTTTAAAACAAGTTTTTAGGAACCCTGTAACCTTAGGTTTTGATACCTAATGAAACATCCCAAACCCCTTAATATACCCAAAAAAAGGCACACCAAAGGATGTGGTGCATTATAGGTATAGCTAAAGCTTCATAGAGACTAAGATTCACAAGACAAATAAGTAAAAATAGCGGAAACATTTAAATAATAACTTATCATTCAAAATTAAACTTCATCCCAAAATAAGTCATAAAAACATAACATGTCTCAAAATCCCAAAATATTTCATGTCTCATGAAAATACATCTCAGTCTCATAAAATCAGAGTATAAAAGTAACAGTAATAATAGTAATCCCTCTCACAAGTGCAAGTCCATCATAAGCCAAATAAAAAAGATGAAGAGCAAAAGAATACATCTGAAATGAGAAAACCCCGGGAATAAATCTCCAAGCAACCTGAATCAACTCAACTCTGATGACCTATTAGGGAGGAAAGGGGGAAATAGAGGAGTGGGTCAGACAAAAAGTCTGGTGAGTGAAAGTATTTACTAGCATTTCTAAGCAAGATAAAGATAATAGACTAAGAAATAGTTCTAGGTTGGAAGGAAAATATAGAAAAGATAAACTGGGGTGAAATACTGATCTGATTCTGTTTGACTGTTTGCTTAGATTGTTTGATTTCTTGCACTTGTCTTAAACTGGTGTGACTAGGCTGAAACCCTAATCCTATCTCAATTGCTAATTTAATTACACTGAAATCCTAATTCTACCCTTTGATCGGCCTTTCTATCTCTGTTGTGCCACTACGAGCAAATTCTGTTGGTCCCACAGTAAAAGACACCTCTTTAGCGCTTAGGATGCAGTAGCGAATTATTTACCCTAATCGATGTTGCACGCTCGGTCTTCACCGGTACACACTAATTGTCGCCCCCTATTTGACCCTTTATTTACCGTAATCAGCATAAGCGTGCCCAACCTCACCTAACTGTTGTGTGACCACAGTCCTAGACCTGAAAGGGAATGCTACCCAGCCACACCTAACTGTTGTGATACCATCAGTCCTAGACCTGAAAGGGAATGCTGCCGGTACTGGTCCCAACAAATAATCTTCTAGTTTTGCGCCCCTTTACCCTAATCAGCATAAGCGTGTCCCAGCCTCACCTACTATTGTGAGATCATCAGTCTTAGATTTGAAAGGGAATGCTGCCAGTATGGGCCACTACTTCTATATTTGCTTATTAACTTAATCTAAGTTTTAAAATAAGCCTCTTCTGTTATTTCTGCTATATTTGCTTATTAACTTAATCAAAGATCTAAGTTTTAAAATAAGCATCTTCTGTTATTTCTTTCTTTCTAATTATAACCTGTGTTATAATTGTTCTTGCAGCTGTTATTCTTATATTTTCTCTTTTTAGTTGTAACCACTTGTTATAATTATGCTTGCAAATATCTTAAATTTGCCTATTTCAGTCCATCTCTATTTTTATTTTAGTTTTTCTCATTTTACATCTGATTTCTATAAATTTAGTGTTATTCTATTTTAATCCATATTAGCGAATTCTTCTCTTTTTAATTTATTCGCGTATAAAGGGATTAAATCTCTATAAAAAGGAACTAACATTTACATGCTAAATTCTAACTTAAAACAGATGTAAATAACTGAAAATAACTGAATAAAATAACTGAATAAAAAAGACTAGAAAGAAATTCTGAAATTTACATAAAAATTGACTATAAATAAACTTACACAAAAACTGTCTCAAAATTGTAGAAAAACTACAACTATTGAGAACCCTATTATTTTAAATTGCTTAAAATCTAAAATAATTACAAAACACTCACCTGTGATCCTTAGCTCTAATCCTTGGCCTTCCTGGATCCACTTCTAGAGCGTAGAATATTTTTATTAAAAAGATCTTCTCCCTGGAAAATTTTCTATTTTGGGTTCAACCTCAGGCAATAAACCAAATTGGGAGAAAGTCTGAATGAGAAAAATAGCTAGACCTAGGGTCTTATTTATAGTGTGGCTTAGGGATCTCGTGCCATCAGATTTGAAGATTAAATCTGGTGCAACCATGTCATAGGCTCACTAGGAACCATCGGATGCAGCTACGGACGTACAAGATCGCTCAAAAATCAAATTACGACGTGTTCGCTCGTACCTGGATGAATCTTCATCCATTAACATAGGCAGGTCGACCCAACCTTATTGGGGGTCGACTCGTAGGTCGACCTAACCCTAATGCAGGTCGACCTATGGATGCCTATATTTTCTTTTTTCTTTTTTGTTTATTAAATTCTGAATTCTTGTTTCTCTCATAACTTCTCCATACTAACTCGGATTTCGACAAGTTATATATGAAAATTGATCAAAAAATCGCCACGGACCCAATGGTGCAACTTCCGTAGCTTAATTCTGACAATTTCACAAACTAAATTTATTATTTAATTAATTTGTTAATTAATTATTATAGCTCAAATTTTTGGTTTGTTACAGAGACTGATATGGATACATCCATTGAGGCTAGAGTACGTATTCACTCCAAATGTTGGGCAATGTATTACTCATGGCTGCTTGGGGCACTAAGGGTTACATACTGCTAGTTATTGGATAACTATGGAATGACTCACTCGATAGTTTTCTAATATTTAATATAAATAAGGTCAAACAGAAAATATCGATTTGACAAACTTACATAATTCTCTTAACTTAAGAGAATTGTTGATCTTCAATGTGGAAGCTCTACTTTGATTATAGTAAAATTGTATCACGACATCCACCGAACGACTATAGTTGAGTCGGGTGAAAGCATTGGAAGTAAAACACTATTTAAGTGAGGACTGGTCTCCTAAGTTTATGAAATTAGTATCATGGTAAATTGAAATTATCTCAAAGTCAAAGTCTCTAGCCAGAGTAATTCTGTTAATAATAATTGTTATTACTGAACTAAGGACTTTGTGTTTAGACTATAAAGTTGAATATGGACGATATTGGAATTTTGACCATTACCGAATTCCATAAGTCCTAATGTGTTATAGTTTTGTTGAAGAGAATTGGTGTAAATAATTATCACTACTGGTTACTGCTTAAATAAAGTAAAATTGGATTTTACCAAAGCTACATATGCAATAAATCCAGCCATAATGTCACACTACGTTCTAAGTGACTTGTGAATGTTAATATTCAAATTGTTCGATATTAGTCGCTAACCGAATTTACATATAACAATCACACAACCAAAATGTTAGATACTCATATTACCATTTGATTTAATTTACCATAATTTTTATAAATTAATTAAAATAATTAATATTTGTAAAATATCAATTTTGAATTTTTATTGATTTGTGTTGATCCATATTAAATAATGCGTATAAAACAGTTATAGACACAAGTATCAATATATGATATCGATGTGCATTTGAATGGGATTTAAATGTTTATTTATACGATCATGCTTGAAATAATTAAATGGCCCAAATAGGGGCTATTATTGCCGACCATTGGAGGGACCAAACTGTCATGAATTTTGATTCAAGAGGAGATGAGATGTTAAGAGAAAAGGGTGGATTTGGATCCGTATTTTGCTCCTTAGTATTTCTCTATTTATTCATCTCCAGCCCCACTATATTTGTATCTTTTTTTGCTCCTTCTAAGACCTAATTTGACCGACCCTTATACCAGCCCTCCTCATTTTCAAGTTTCCAAATACACAAATGAAATAAAATTCGAAGATTGGTGGTAATTGCACTCAGATTGGTAGCTCTATCTGAAGGCTTGGATATTGATTCAAGGAGTGATCAGATTCAACATGTCAAGGTGTTTTAACTAGGCTTTGGTGAAAGATAATAATCCATATTTTACATTTGTACATGTATAAACAATTGTTTATTATGCTATATATATATGACTAGTTAATATATATGATCACGAATGTTATCTGGGTTTTTAACTCAATGGAATTCAAAAGAAGTCAGAACATCTACGTCGACTTAGAACAACTCAAGAATCAACCAAAAGAACTAGAAGAAGGAATCAAGAAAGGCTTAAGGAAAAGAATTAAAAATCGCCTAAGGTGATGGACCACTAGCGATCCATAAGGGTCACTCGTAGATCCTCCAATCCTCTTGCACCATGATCCAATAGGTATTCTAGGAATGTTTGATAAGTTTGGGGGCATTCCATGCTAGTTAGATCAAGAAGTGAGCATTCATCTGATTTCATCAGCAGTTCAATGCAATCAGTACATGGATCATCATCAAAGCAAAGCATCTAGCCATAAAATTACATGGAAAGCATCTACGCAAGGCAGGAAACATGATCCAAAGAGAACGAGCTAAAAATACACTAACACCATCATACTGGGTCGGCTCGTTCTAGAATTTTAGGAGCGCTTGCATACCTTCGAATGTGAGTCTTTGACAAAGCGGCTTTAGCCCAAGTACTCTCCTACCCCTATAAATACAATCCTACCTTCAACATAGAGAGGATCTTCCGGACTGGCTGCTGAAACTTTGCATAAACTATTCTTCACTCTTCTTCTCCCACACAACAGTCATCTAAGGGGTTCACTGTGATACTCTAGTGAATTCTAACACTGGTGACTTGATCTAACTCACAAGATCCGAGCAAATTGTAATCATATTCAACTTGTAATTGCAGTCAGTCAATAACAAAAGTTATAAAGTGGATTTAGGCTTTGTTAACAGCCGAACCACTCTAAAATCTCTTGTCTCTTTACTTTATTTGCAAGTTACTATCTCTTGTTTATATTTTATTTGCCTTGATAACAAGACTGGTGCTTTCACACTCAATCCAGGGTGTTGATCCACTTTTTGGGTTAATATTTTGGTGCTTTCATTGAGAATCCAACTCAAGCTTAGATTTAGCTATCTACTTTGGATCAGATAGGTTTAGAAGTTAGATCATCAATCTCTGTTTTAGAAGATTTGCTGTTGAGAACCAATGGCACTAGGAAGAAAGAGAACAACTTCTGGAAGATCCATAGGAGCTACCATTGTTGGAGAAGAAACAAACCCCCCCATCAAATTGAAGTGAACAATCCCAACAATCCGTAGTTAGGAGCTAACTCCAGTGATCAGATTCTAGGATCCTCCATTCAGCATGAAGTTGTTACTAGAGATGAGTTAAATAAAATGGTTGATGAAAGTAATCAAAAAATGGAATGCAGCCAAAGGGCTCTAATGGAAAAACTGAATGGCGTATTGACCTTGTAGTCTCATGCTGCTCCAAGAACCATGATAGAGCCTGCAGCTGCCGTGAAACCAGAAAATTCTTCCATTTTTGGCCTAAACAGAAGGAATGGAAAGCAGCCGTAAAATGGAGTGATAGGTGGAACCATGCAAATTAATATGGAAGGAAACACAAGCACTCCACCAACTGTGAGACAACCAGCTACGAACTTAAATCTAGGGGCGAAAACCCTATACAGGAGGATATTATCATGGATCTCTACGACTCAAAAGACGATGAGCGACTTGACGACGACAAGTTGGAAGGAAATACCAATGCATTCAATGGTGCCAGGGAGATTCAAACTACCCCCATCAGACCAACCGCAAGCCAATGGAACCCTAAGGGAGTGGATCTCCCGAAGACAGGAGAGCCTAGGCTTCAGCCTACTCACCAAGATCATTTGCGAAGCTAAACACTTGGTGTAGTTACTGACAGTCGACCCCTAGATTACCGTCATCTAAGGCGTATATCACGGATACATTCAAGCGAATTATGAATGAAAGTAAGGATAGAAGGAACGAAGAATGGGGATCCGCTCCAAATCGGTCTCCTTTTACTGATGAGATTTTGAATAAGCGGTAGACTAAAAAGTTCACTATGCCAACTATTTCATCTTATGACGAAACGAGAGAACCGTAACCCCACTTATATAAGTACATTTGGTACATGGACGGAGCGAATGCTTCGAATGCCATTCGATGTAGATGTTTCCTGATTTTTCTAGAGGGAATTGCTTCAATGTGGTTCACCAAACTTCCAGCTAGATCCATCTCCACCTTTAATCAACTAGCAACAAGGTTCCTTGATCAATTTAGACTTCACATGGCACAACACAAAGATGTGATGTCCTTGTCCGGGTTATTCTAGGGATGGAATGAATCTCTGAAGTTTTTCATGAATCAGTTCAACACTACAGTAACCGAAGTAAGCAATTCGAACGAGGATATGGTTTTCATGGCCTTAGTCCGAGCAATTCACCCCGAGACTGAATTTGGGAAATGGATCAAAATGAAATAACCAACCACAAGGAAGGCCTTAATCCGAAAGGCGAGCCAGTACTTGAGGTTGGAAGAGGCACATGAATTGGAAAGGAAATCTGCTAACCTACAATCGACCAACATTGGGCAGAATGGTATGGCGATGAACCAAGATATAAACACTTCCGGGATCACTGAGGGGAACGCAGGAAAAAATAGAAATTTGAAAAGGAAGAATTAGAATTCTAACAAGAGAAATGGAAGTAGCAAGTGACTCAAAGGTTTAGGGCGCAAAGAGTACACCCTGCTCAACGATACTCCAGAAAACATCTATCTCGCAATGCAAGAGACGGAAGAGTACAAGAACCCGCCTCAAAAAGAAGCAACTGAACAGCAAAAGCGTTTCGGGAAGTACCGCCGCTTCCATGAAACGCATAGCCACAACACAAAACGAGTGTCGTCACCTGGAGAACTTAATTAAGGAGCTGATTCGGAAAAAAAGCTTCAACGGTATGTGAGGAAACCACTAAATCTTAAACTACCCGTAGCTCCCCAACTTCCAAGAAACCAACGGAACCAGGTTGGAACCAGCAAAGAGCGACCCAGTCGGACTAACCGGAGGCTCATCATTGAAATGATATCTGGATTGCCCCATCCTGCGTAGAAGAGTTAGGGAGAAATAGAGCAATATGCAAGCTCATTGAAGCACGCTCTGAAAGACGTGTGCCTTGCGATCGAAGATGGAACCCCTGCTAAGCAGGAAAGAGACATAGTATTCAGGAATCGAGACGCTGAGGGAATAGAAGCTCCAACTCTTGATCCCATGGTCATGACAGTAGGAATAGGACCTGCTATGGTCCGACGAGTATTGGTAGACAGTGGCAGTTCTGTGAACATCCTTTTCAAATGCACCTTTGATCAGATAAAGATTGGCATGAAAGACGTATCCGCCTACCAAACATTGATTCAAGGATTCACCAGTGAGCCCAAACAACCCATCGGAATGATTAACTTACCTGTAGAACTCGAAGAAGGCGACCGAAGGTTGCCCTCATCCAAACCTTTGTGATCGTAGACGAGATGTTCGCCTATAATGCCTTCTTGGGACGACCTGCCTTGGCAGACTTTAGAATTGCTCTAGCTAAATGGTGTCTGACTATGAAATTTTCGATGGAGAATAGAGTCGGAGTGGTTAAGGGAGAACAAATTGCCGCTATGGAATGTTATATCGTGGAACTATGCGAATCTAAAAGAAAAGAAAAGGGGAAGAATATGGGGAGAACTCTCCACATTCGTGAACCGTCCGAATTGCAACTACGGAGCTGCCTCTGGCTTGGGGACCATAGTCGATTCGACAAGGCTTTGGACCATAGAAAGAAGAGTTCAAGGGAGGAACGGGCAGCACCGGCATAATTGACGATGTCTGTCCCAGTCAACATGGATGACTTAACACGGGTCCTCAAAATTGGATCACATCTTGGAAACAGAATGCGACGGAAACTCATTAAATTTCTTCACACTAATCTGGATGTGTTTGCTTAGATGCATTCTAATATGTGCGGAGTGTAACTAGAGATAGCTTGCCACGCACTTAACATTGATCCCAAGTATACGCCCGTGAAGCAGAAAAGGTGCATCCTAGGATCCGAGCAGTCCAAAGCACTAAGAGAAGAAGTTGACAAGCTGATGGCGAATGGCTTTATCCGTGATGTAACTTACCCTGAATGGGTATCTAACCCGGTCTTGGTCAAGAAGTACAATGGGAAATGGTGAACTTAAATCGACTACTTGGATCCGAATAAAGCTTGCCCGAAAGAAAGCTTCCCTCTACCGAGAATTGATCCGCTTGTGGACGAGACGGCTGGACATGAACTGCTATCATTTATGGATGCGTACTCGGGGTACAACCAGATCATGATGCACGAATCGATTTAAAAAATACCAGTTTCATTACTGATATGGGGCTGTATTGCTATAAAGTAATGTCGTTTGGCTTGAAGAATGCTAGGGCAACTTACCATCGACTAGTAAACGCCATGTTTAAACATCAGATTGGGAAGACAATGGAAATTTATGTAGATGATATGTTGGTTAAGTCATGCATAGCTGCAAATCACTTGGACAACCTCGCTGAAATGTTCGAAATACTTTGGAAATATGGAATGAAGCTTAATCCACTTAAATGTCATTTCGGGGTAGCCTTGGGAAAGTTTTTAGGATTTATCATGAGCGCCAGAGGCATCGAAGCAAATCCCAAGCAAATATCCGCTTTGTGGGAAGTCGAGGCCCCAAGGAACAGGAAAGAGTTACAAAGCCCGAATGGAAAGGTTGCAGCATTCTTAAAAGAGACTGACAAATGTATACCATTCTTTGATGCGCTAAAGAAGGGAAAGAAAAACTTCGAATGGAATGAAGCTTGTCAAACTGCGTTCGAAGAGCTGGTGCGACATATGGAAACCCCGCCAATCTTGTCCAAGCCAGTAGACGAAGAAGATTTGTACATCTATTTAGCAGTCTCGCCACATGCATTGAGTGACTCATTTGTACGAGAAGAAGCTAAGATCCAGCGACCCATATATTACATAAGTAAATGGTTCACTGGAGTAGAAAAGAACTACCCAAAATTGGAAAAACTGGCGTATTGCCTCTTGATCGCAGCTAGAAAATTATAACCGTACTTCCAGGCACATCCTATCAGAGTGCTGATAGATAAACCCTTGAAGCAAGTGTTATACCACCCCGAGACCTCTGGAAGGCTTATAAAGTGGAACACTAAATTAAGTCAGTACGAAATCACATACCATCCTTGAAAAGCAATAAACGGGTAGGCGTTGGCAGATTTCATTGCCAAATTTACGATATGAGATAACGAGGAAGGAATCACTCCAGAAGGAGGGACATATTGGAAGCTTTTCGTCGATGGTGCGTCTAACAACTTCTGCTCGAGAGCAGGTGTAGTGCTCGAGACTCCTAAAGGATGATCCGTTTGCTATGTCTTGCACTTGGAATTCCCTGCAAAAAATAACGAGGTAGAATATGAAGCATTGATGGCTGGGCTAAGATTGTGAGGGAAATCGAGATAAAATCCATACACATCTATAGCGATTCTCAGCTAGTTGTCTATCAAGTGTAAGGAAAATACCAAGCTCGGAGAGAGAACCTCGCCCCATATCTGTCTAAAGTGCAGGAACTGTTAAACAACGTCGAGCATTACACCATAACTTATACCCCGGGGAACAAAACGCAAAGGCGGATTGTCTGGCCAAACTGGCCAGTTCTGGAGAGGCTCAGTCATTGGGGCTGGTCCCAGTTGAGACCCTGACCACTCCGAGCATAAGCAAAATGGACATCGATTGGATTTTTGAGATGACCGAGGAACTAGAGACATGGAGGGTGTCGATTAAAGACTACTTGCTTACAGGAACTCTCCCCGCAGACAGGAACCAGCGGAAAAGGCTTCTCCAGAAGGCACATGATTCGTAATGTAAGATGGGATACTTTACTGAAGGGGGTTCTCTACCCCCTTGCTCAGATGTGTGACCAACAACGAAGCTCGAAGGATCCTAAAAGACATCTATAAAGATGACTGCAGAGATCATACTGAGGGCAAACCCTTGCAAAGAAGGTTCTTCGATATGGATACTTTTGGCCAACAGTGGACTGCGATGCGGCAGATTACACCAGACGGTGCAATCAATGCCAAAGATTCAGTAAGATCAGAAGAACCCCCTCAATGGAGCTAACATAGATGGTCAGCCCATGGTCGTTCGCGATCTGGGGGATCGATTTGATTAGTGCGTTACCAATGGCTAAAGGGGGAGCCAAATATGTTACTGTTGTTGTTGACTATTTTACCAAATGGACTAAAGCGGAACCGCTAGCCACCATTACCACAAAGAAAGTCATTAACTTTGTTACTAAAAATATTATTTGCAGGTTTGGGGTGCCATGGAAAATCATCACGGGCAACGGGACTCAATTCGAAAGCGCTGAGTTCAAAAACTTTTGCAAACGCTTCCAAATCAAGAAAAAAAATTCTGTTGTCGCACATCCGTAGGAAAATGGGCAAGTGGAAGTAGTCAATAGATCATCAAGTCCACTATCGAAAAACGGCTAACTAAATCAAAAGGAAATTGGGTCAATGAACTTCCACTCGCACTATGGGCCTACCAGACAATGCAAATCTACAGCTGGGCACTATCCGTTCGCCCTGGCATATGGTTTAGAACCAATGATCCTGGTTGAGCTATAAGTCCCTTCTCATCGGAGTGGAAACTTCAGCCAAAGACAGAACGAACAACTCCTACTCAAGTCACTTGATATGGTCGATGAGAAGAGGGAAGAAGTTGAATTAAGTACTGCTGCTCACCAAAAAAGGGTCGCACGATACTTTAACTTCAAAGTTCATAATTACACCTTCAAAGTGGGAGACCTTGTCCTTGAGAGGGTCTACCCTATACCAGGTGCACTCGGACCAAATTGGGAAGGACCCTATGTGATCGGTCAAAAGCTAGGGGATGGCACATTCGAGCTGACCATCGTTGATGGAATCCAAATTCCCCGACCATGGAACAGCGAATCGCTGCGTCATTACTTTATTTAAGATTATCTTATGTATTTCCTATTTCCAGCAAATAAGCCATCTCAGGATATCGGAGGCATTGTAAATAGGCAAAACTTGCCCAACTTTCATTAATAAAAATTGCTTTGGTTTCTGAACCAATGAAACTGTGTTCAGAAAAGTAACATGCCGAGTTAACGGGGTCAAAGCGACTCAAAATCATCCAATCATTGCTTGAGATAATGGAACAACACTCAAGTACTCCCCACTTACCCGCCGGGTCGACGGAAGCAAATCGACTCAAACCGTTGGATCGGCAAAACCCGATCCCCGCCTTCTAAGAACTGGTGTTGTTCCGACAACGCCGGAAAAGCCCAAATAAAGGCCGCGCATTTCGTAAGCCATGCACCGCTTCTTGGATTGTGGAACAACATCTAAGCAAGCACAACCGTAAAATCCACACACCCCCATAAGCTGTGCATTACATTTTGAGCCGTGGAATCACGCTCTCGAAACATGAACTCCTTACGTTGCCTACAGATTGGTAACGTCGAGAAATTCCAAACCGTTCTGTATCGACGGGTCATATCAATCCCATAAGTCGCGCACACTCTTAAGTATCGGCATTGCCCCGGCAGTGCTGGGAAACTGTTCTATTGTAGGACTAACAAGAATCAATCCAGTCCCACTATCAGGAGTAGGGGTTTGTATCCAGCAATGTCAAACGACTACGAATCAGCTGAAAATTCTGACTGTTGGTTAATGTCTATGGAATCAAGGCGTTCAAATCAGAAGTTCCTGAAGATAGGAACCGCAAAACAGGTCCGGTTACAGACATAAAAAAATCACTTGAATCAACCGATCATTTGTCAAGTGTTTGAAGTAAATAGCCCTGTGAACTCGAGGGCGCGCACACACCGAAAAATCAAACAAAACCAAGTACTTCACAGTTCTATTACTCCAAACAAAGAATTTTGGCGGTAATTAAAGGGCCAGATAAAATAAAATAGCAGTAGATAAAATTGGCGTAAGTGCATGAAACATAGATGAGTAGACATATAAAGTCACAAGCACATTGTCAACGTTGTACTACTTATAGCATTTTCTATACAAAGTCAAAAATGTGGAGCCGTACCCACACAATATCGGCCAACAAAAACGAAAATACAGATGCTACAACAATCAAAGCAATAAGTGCAGACTCTGCACTTGAACAAAACACTTATCAAACAAAACAAAATGTCCTAAAATCTGGCTCCACTGTTGCTTGAGCCTATCAATGCCTCTTTCCACCACACCCCTTCCTACCTTTACTCGGGAGTTTCTTCTTCCTCTCTGAATCCCCACTAGGAGTAGTGACGCCGCCCGAAATATCTACTATCTCCTCGAAGTCGGCATCTCCTTCCTACGCTTCGACTTTCTTAGAAGACTCCTCATTGGCCTTGCGCTTTCGGGATTTGCGGGAGCTCCTCCAAGATTTTCTCTCCTCGACCTTTTCCTTCTTAACGACCACCATTTGCTATTCAGATTTATGTAGCTGGTCGTTTGGTCCTCCTGCTCTCAAGCTTCAGCTCCTATGAAATCACCCTCCAAAGGTACAAAAGGGTCATCTAGACCATGCAACACAGCAATCTTCTTGGATTCCAACCCTGGCTGTGAGCCAGACATAGGTGCGGCAATCGGAGAAACTACGGAAACAAGCATCGAGGCGGTTGAAATTGCGGCAAATGCAAGCATCGAAGAAATAGGCAGGTCAGTAGGTAAAGAAGACGGACCTATAAGGTTAAAAATGAAAGCATTAAGTTTGTCTTGTTCTTGCGATGTGAGCTGAAAATTATCAAACTCATGGGAAATAAGAAGGTTACCTGCATCAGGGGAATGGCCGAGAATTTCAATTTCATATTCCCCGCCTTCTCCTTCTTTTGATGGCTACCCAATCTTCGGAGAAGTACCAGGGCCACCTGAAGTTTCAAAGACAGCTGCCGGTGGAATAGACGACCAAGTAGCACCGACAAAACTCGCTAACTGATCGCGAGGCTGTTTTGATGATTAAACCAGGCCCAGAAATTAAAGGATCTGGCAATGTTTTAGTAGGTGCAGTCATAGCAGCATCCGCAGCATCCTGTTCCTTCTCAATCCGAAGGACCACTCGACCCTTTATTAGAGCTTTCCTCGATTCCTCGTTGAGATAGCATCAAGTCCACTATCGAAAAACGACTAACTAAATCAAAAGGAAATTGGGTCAATGAACTTCCACTCGCACTATGGGCCTATCGGACAACGCAAATCTACAACTGGGCACTATCCGTTTGCCCTAGCATATGGTTTGGAACCAATGATCCCGGTTGAGCTAGAAATCCCTTCTCATCGAAGGAGAAACTTCAGCCAAAGACAGAACGAACAACTCCTACTCGAGTCACTTGATATGGTCGATGAGAAGAGCGAAGAAGCCGAATTAAGGACTGCTACTCACCAAAAAAGGGTCGCACGGTACTTTAACTTCAAAGTTCATAATCGCACCTTCAAAGTGAGAGACCTTGTCCTTGAGGGGGTCTACCCTGTACCAGGTGCACTCGGATCAAATTGGGAAGGACCCTATGTGATTGGTCTAAAGCTAGGGGATGGCACATTCGAGCTGACCATCGTTAATGGAATCCAAATTCCCCGACCATGGAACAGCGAATCGTTGCATCATTACTTTATCTAAGATTATCTTATGTATTTCCTATTTCCAGCAAATAAGCCATCTTAGGATATCGGAGGCATTGTAAATAGGAAACACTTACCCAACTTTCATTAATAAAAATTGCTTTGGTGTTTGAACCAATGAAACTATGTTTAGAAAAGTAACATGCTGAGTTAACGGGGTCAAAGCGACTCAAAATCATCCAATCATTGCTTGAGATAATGGAACCACACTCAAGTACTCCCCACTTACCCGTCAGGTCGACGGAAGCAAATCGACTCAAACCGTTGGATCGGCAAAATCCGATCCCCGCCTTCTAAGAACTGGTGCTATTCCGGCAACGTCGGAAAGGCCCAAAGAAAAGTCGCGCATTTTGTAAGCCATGCATCGCTTCTTGGACTATGGAACCACATCAAAGCAAGCACAACCTTAAAATCCACAAACCCCCATAAGCTGTGCATTACTTTTTGAGCCGTGGAATCACGCTCTCGAAACATGAACTCCTTACATTGCCTACAGATTGGTAATGTCGAGAAATTCCAAACCGTTCTGTATCGACGGGTCATATCAATCCCATTAGTCGCCCACACTCTTAAGTATCGGCATTGCCGGGAAACTCGTCTATTGTAGGACTAACAAGAATCAATCCAGTCCCACTATCAGGAGTAGGGGTTTGTATCCAGCAATGTCAAACGACTACGAATCAACTGAAAATTCTGATTGTTGGCCAATGTCTATGGAATCAAGGCGTTAAAATCAGAAGTACCTAAAGATAGGAATAGCAAAACAGGTCCAGTTACAGACATAAAAAAATCACTTGAATCAACCGGTCATTTGTCAAGTGTTCGAAGTAAATAGCCCTGTGAACTCGGGGGCGCCCACACACCGAAAAAACAAACAAAACCAAGTACTTCACGGTTCTATTACTCCAAACAAAGAATTTTGGCGGTAATTAAAGGGCCAGATAAAATAAAATAGCAGTAGATAAAATTGGCGTAAGTGCATGAAACGTAGATGAGTAGACATATAAAGTCACAATCACATTGTCAACGTTGTATTACTTATAGCATTTTCTATACAAAGTCAAAACGTGGGGCCATACCCACACAATATCGACCAACAAAAACGAAAATACAGATGCTATAACAATCAAAACAATAAGTGCAGACTCTGCACTTGAACAAAACACTTATCAAACAAAACAAAATGTCCCAAAATCTAGCTCCACTGTTGCTCGAGCCTATCAATGCCTCTTTCCACCACACCCCTTCCCACCTTTACTCGAGAGTTTCTTCTTCGTCTCTGAATCCCCACTAGGAGTAGTGACGCCACCCGAAATATATACTATCTCCTCGGAGCCGGCATCTCCTTCCTACGCTTCGACCTTCTTAGAAGACTCCTCATTGGCCTTGCGCTTTCGGCACTTGCGGGAGCTCCTCAAAGATTTTCTCTCCTCGACCTTTTCCTTCTTAACGGCCACCATTTGCTATTCAGATTTATGTAGCTGGCTGTTTGGTCCTCTTGCTCTCGAGCTTCAGCTCCCATTAAATCGCCCTCCAAAGGTACAGAAGGGTCGTCTAGACCATGCAACACAGCAATCTTCTCGGATTCCAACCCTGGCTGTGAGCCAGACATAGGTGCGGCAATCGCAGCAACTACGGAAACAAGCATCGAGGTGGTTGAAATTGCAGCAAACACAAGCATCTAAGAAATAGGCAGGTCAGTAGGTAAAGAAGACAGACCTATAAGATCAAAAATGAAAGCAATAAGTTTGTCTTGTTCTTGCGATGCGAGCTGAAAATTCTCAAACTCATGGGAAATAAGAAGGTTACCTGCATCAGGGCAATGGCTGAGAATTTCAATCTCATAATCCCCGCCTTCTCCTTCTTTTGATGGCTACACAATCTTCGGAGAAGTTCCAGGGCCACCTGAAGTTTCAGGGATAGCTGATGGAGGAACAGACGACAAAACAGCACCGACAAAACTCGCTAACTGATCGCGAGGCTATTTTAATGATTAAACCATGCCCAGAAATTAAAGGCTCTGGCAACGTTTTGGCAGGTGCAGTCATAGCAGCATCCGCAGCCTCCTGTTCCTTCTCAATCCGAAGGACCACTCGACCCTTTATTAGAGCTTTCTTTGATTCCTCATTGAGATAGCATCCTCTAACTCTTGCTCGGTATATACATCCTCGTTCTTATGGAAATGGGCCAAAACTTGTTCCAAAACCACGGCAAGAGTAAGCGGGAATTTGGGGCCCAAATAGCCGAGGCTCCTCTAATGAAGCAAGATGTTAACATAGAAATTTAGGATGGTGTCATCCATCTTCTCCAACTTCTTTTCAAAAGCATCCCACAACTCCAAGTAATCCACTGTTACGGCAGCCTTCTTAACTTCAACTTGGGCCTTCTCGACGCTAAGCCGCGCAACCCTTTCTTTGAGCGAAGCATCGTCCGAGCTTGATCGGAAATGGTCTTGTTATAGGAATCCACAATTCCTGCGTATTCAATAATTGTCTTGTTATGTCCTTCAACAACTTTGTCATGATCAGCAATAGTTTTCTTTTGAGCTTCAATAATTATGTCGCGGGCTTCGAGCTCCTCTTTCAGCTTAACTTCGTCCGCGTGGGCCTTCCTGATTTCATCTCGAAATACGATCTCTATTTTTGCATAGGCCTCTTTCAGTTCCTTCACCAAGCTAGTGTTGTTCTTACTCTCTCGGAGTGCAACATCCTTCTCTTGCATTAATCTCTCGATTCTAGCATCACGTTCCACTAACGCCTTCTCATAATCATCTTTCTCTTATTCAAAGGAGAGGTTCTCTTGATAATTATTGTGGTTCGTATCTACCGGCTGCATGCATAAATTTTCCCATCCCTCAGCTTGATCTAAATCACTGTGAATCGCCTGAAGATGGGGCATGTAGGAATCTTTGTGGATTGGACGCAGGTCATGGTCAAACTTGATTCCCTTTAAAAACCACCCGGGGAGCGCAGCTTCAAGTCTAAGGGGATCGGATGGAAGAATATAAGCTGGCCTTCTGTGAGTACGTGAAGGACTAGAAGCAGGCACTACGTGCGTCGACGGAGCTTGGGATGGAGATGAAACTTGGACAGTGGAAGCCAAAACTTCAAGTCTGATAGAGATTGGGGCCGGCGCAAAAGTTTGATGCTTAGAGGGATGAGAACTGCGATCCACCTTCGGCTTCTTGGGCGGCTCTTCTCGGTCGTCGGGAATTTATCTCTTCTCGTAGCCACTCTTATAAACCTTACTCCATTCTCTGTCGTCTCGGCGGCGTGGTTCGCCTTCCAAGTCTCTCCGCCTTCTCCACTCTTCTTCGGATTCATGGGGCTAGTGGCGGCTTGAAGACCGTCTTGACCAGTGTTGCAAATCAGTGAATTATTCAAGATCACTGTAAAGTCCACAGCCTCTCATGGTACCTAATATGAAGTATGAATAAAGAACTTTAGCAACAAGAAATGGACCTAAATAATGCATGTGTAAGTGAAGGTGACCCTAGTGAAATGTGTGATGTGTCTTAGGCAGCCTAAAAGGACATCACAAACCGGATCGGGAAGCCACCGTGGTGGAAATCTGGCTAACTCTAGACATAGTATAACTAGGATGAGCGGATGATCCCTCGAATTCGAAATCTCCTCCCATGAGTTCATCAATATCTACGTAAACGTTGCTCAAATCCCCAAAGTCAATACCGGTTTCTTTAAGCGGGGAATCCTGAAGTTGCTCAGCTGTTGGGGGACATATTTATCGTGAATTCCTCAGAGAGGCGAATTCGGGAGAACGCGACTCATTCCCAGAGTCTCATCGTACGATTCAAAGTCTCCATCACCGGAACTTGCATCGAATTCACCATCGCTAGAGGAGGAATCATAACTGCTGTTGCCCTCAACTTCACCATCCTCCTTTTCTATTGTCACTATAGCATTGCCCTCACGTTGCTTGTATTCTTCTTTCCCTTCCTCCAGAATCGGGGGCATTCTAGCTGGGCAGCTAGCTTCAGCCGTAACACCCCTTCCTTCATGAATTTCTTTGACTGACTCGCCAAATGGACCTTCTCTTTCTAGGAGATCGCCCTCTTCAGATCCATGTGATGAAGAAGTGGAACATGTTTGTACTCTAGAATGGAAAGGAGATGGAACTTCAATGGCCACGGCCGATCTCCTAGGATGCAACAGCCCATACCGAAGTAAGTTCTCGTCCGTCAAAAAAAACTTAACCGATCTCTCCTTGGCATCTACGGCCTTTAGGGTATGGAAAATTGGATCGAGTGATGGATCCTTGTTCAACCTCAAAATAATTGCAAGAAGTATTTAATATATCAAGAACTACATAGCGACCTGTTAAATCCCAATAAGCAAAAGAGGGAACTTACCCCCCATCATCAAAGACGATTAAATCCCTTAGGACACCGAACGAAGAAATACTTGGTCTTGAATTGAGACAGATTACTTTGGTGCTGCAACACGGTCTTGTGGTCTCGTTGGGCCTCGATGACGACAAGGGATGGACACTCATCTCTCTTCTTAAATGAGAGAAAATATCTCAACTCATTGAAACTCGGGGCACGATTAAACGTTCGCATAAACAGGATGTGAAAGCAGGTCAATATCGCATACCCATTAGGATGAATTTGAAATGGAGTAATTCCCAAATTCAGAAGAGTTTTTTCAAGAAGTTATTGAATGGGGTAATGCTCCATTTAAGTACATATACCAGTGGCAAGCAGTTTACCCCGAAGGTGGCATATTTGCAAACTCGTTCTTCGACGGAAGGCGCACACCATCGTCCAGAATGTCGTGTTGTAAGAAAATGTTATGTAAGACTTTAGCGGAGATTATGGAGGAAGCTCTCTCAGGGGGATTAAGTAGAACTTTGAAATTCAGAGGAGTCGGGTCTACAACCAGACCAACTGGAACTAGTTGACTGTATTCGGCTCACGGAATTGAAGAGATAGGCACAATGGATGACGATTCAGCTTCTGAAAGTGTTGAACTTCCTCCATTAGACTTACGGCGAGAGGACGGATACTTCATTCTATACAACAGAACTTGCATCTAACGCGGTTAGGCAAGTCTATCTTTAACTAAAAATCCCCATACAACACTTGAATTCCGAAAAAGTATCGATTTACATCGATGCATTGGGTTTTAAGTGTAGGTTGGGGCAAGTGCAGTGTGTTATCTATATAGGATGGACTCGGTGTCCTAAACAGTACAAACGCTCTATCCCATGTAGATAGTTCACTTGCAGTGAAGAAAGAAAAGAGCTTATCATATCGTTTATTGAAGTTATTTCTCCTACACTTACCCGTTATCGATCAACGATCAATAACGGACCCGTTGTCCGAAGCGACGCAGGAAGCTCTTCCCATTTCAGGTACACCAAGTGTGCAAAAATGGAACCAATCCGAACTCTCCAGATGGTAATAACAACATAAGCTGCATGCGAGATGTTACCCTAAGCTGTTATCACCCCATAGAAGAACCAAAACCAATTCATGGGACGTCGTGTCAGATTAACGATGTAATTCAGTGCAAGTCAATTCTTAATCTGTAGACAAAGATAGCAAAACATGTTAAGTACCAGGGCAAAAGCCGGAGCCTTGTTCCGTAAAGAACTCAAGACTCGATTTACTACCTTCTTCCACAAAATCACAATCAACTCGAATTCTTCATAATGATCACCACTAATCAAACCTCATCTCCAAATTGCTAAACGAATGCCAAATTTCAAACCACCCACCTCAAGTCAAAAATCAAAGGGCAAGAATGTTCAAAGTTTAAGTCAACAGCGATCCAAGGTAGACAGGTTGATGGCGATCCAAATCGACGAAGTTTCGGGTGCTAATAGCTGGCCTAAGGCGGCGGCACGGTAAGGCAAGGTCGGCGGTAGGAGGCTTCGACAGTGGATGGCCGACAACGACGAAGGCGTGAATGGAATTAGGGTCTGGATTAGAGTTAGGTCGGGTTGCAGGAGAACTTAGCTCAAATCATTGAATGAAAATGTGAAGGAGGATAGATCGGCTCGAATGAATTAAATAGAACAGTTCACAAAAAAAATGGTTAAGTCCTTGGATTGCTAGCGATCCATGGACTATGGATTACTAGCAATCCATATGATTGCAACCAAATTTGCCAAACTCATCAAATGTGATCTAAGTATATTTTGCGAGCACCTTGAAAGTTATGGGATTGAAATTAGTTAATTATGACGAGAAATAGTGATTCGCATACAAATTCAACAGACGGTCGAATAACCAGAGCCAAATTAGCATGATGGCTTGAACACGGTCACTTGAACCTCACCAGACGGGAACTCAAAAGCAATAACTTCCAGAGACGCCTTGTTTCCAATGAAAGCATACTCTGGGGGGCAAATGTTATCTGGGTTTTTGATCCAACGGAATTCAAAAGAAGTTAGAACATCTATGTCGAGTCAGAACAACTCAAGAATCAACCAAAAGGACTAGAAGAAGGAATCAAGAAAGGATCAAGGAAAAGAAGTTAAAAATCCCCTAAGGTGATGGATCGCTAGTGATCCATCTCCTATGGATCCCTAGCAATCCATATGGGTTGCTCGTGGATCCTCCAATCCTCTTGCACCATGATCCAATAGGTATTCTAGGAATGTCTGATAAGTTTGGTGGCATTCCATGCTAGTTAGATCAAGAAGTGAGCATTCATCTGATTCCATCAGTAGTTCAATGCAATTAGTACATGAATCATCATCAAAGCAAAGCATCTAGCCATAAAATTACATGGAAAACATCTACATAAGGTATGAAACGAGCCAAAAATACACTAACCCTATGGATCGCTAGCGATCCATCGGATTGGGTTGGCTCATTCTAGAATTTTGGAAGCGCCTACGTACCTTCGAATGTGAGTCCTTGATAAAGCGACTTTAGCCTAAGTATTCTCCATCCCCTATAAATACAATCATACCTTCAACATAGAGAGGATCTTCCGGACTGGCTGCTGAAACTCTGCAAAAACTATTCCTCACTCTTCTTCTCCCACACAACAGTCATCTAAGGGGTTCGCTGTGATTCTCCTGTGAATTCTAACATTGGTGATTTGATCTAACTCACAATATCCGAGCAAATTGTAATCATATTCAACTTGTAATTGCAACCAGACAATAAAAAGGTTATAAAGTGGATGTAGGCTTCATTAACAGCCGAACCACTCTAAAAATCTCCTGTCTCTTTACTTTATTTGCAAGTTACTACCTCTTGTTTCTATTTTATTTGCCTTGACAAACAAGGATGGTGCTTTCACAGTCAATCCAGGGCGTTGATTCACTTTTTGGGTTAACAAGGGATCCATATATGTTAGTGCCATCAATATTGGATTTATATGTTTGTTTATATGATTATTGATTGAAATTTTTTGCTATATATATCATTCACAATGAATATAAAAAATTTCAATTTTTTTCACTCTAATTGTTCGAAATAATAATCCAATAATTTTAATCAAGTTTGATTTTAAGATATATGTATATTATTTTTAATATACATATAAATTTTATAAATAAATATACATAATATGGTTTCGGATTTAAAAAAAGTTTGTTCGTAACTCATACATACATACATATATACATATATATCCATATACATACATATACATACATCCATATATATATACACATTATAATTTATTTAAACACAAACATAAATTTTACAATATTTACAAATCTATTATATATATAAATATACATGCATTTATTTAATAAAATTTATACATGTTTTAAATTTTTTTCAATATATATATATATAAACATACATACATATATATATATAAATGATTTCCATGTGGAAGTGAATAAAATAAAAAAACCAATTTTTTAAACTATAAAATTTAAATTAAAAACTTATTATAATTTACTGAATGTGTGTGTGTATTTAATCATGCATTTGCACCAAAATATATTTCACATATATATATATATATCATATGAGTATATATATATATTTAAAATTAATAAAAATTAATTCTTTTTCAAGTTTCAAAATATACATTTCAAAATATACATATATAGTATATATTACAGTTATTTATATTAGATTTCAATCATAATATATTATAATGTTAACTACATACACAGAAATACACACACACATACATACATACATATTAGATGACACATATGTATATGGAGGGGCTATTATGTCCGTTATGGTGTAGATCCCAGTATCTATACATGGGCATGTTTAACCATGTATACTTTTTCTGTTGCACGTGCACATACACGCATATATGTATATGATACACATATTTTGCTATATATTAATCATAATATTAATATAATATTACTTTATTATAAATTAAATAAAATATTGATTTTATTTAAATAAATTAGATAATATCTAAATAAATTTAGACTTCATAGTCCTAATGAGATCCAAAATGGAATAATTTTTTTAAAATTTACTCATTTAACCTGTTGTGTACTGGCACAATCCCAACAATGTTATTAGAGCCAAATAGCCTATGTAGTCTAAATTAGCTATACTATGGCAAAATTACTACAGTCTACCCATATAGTAGGTGTCTAGAAAAGTAGCATCTAAGGTTGGTGTTAGGGTGAAAGTTGAGTTAGGTTATCGAATCAAGGCAAGTGGAGATAAACTAAGGCGTAGTTATAACTGATTCACAATGGTATAATTTGATTTATCCAACACGGAGGTCTTTTAACATACAAAATTCAAGCCAAATATCCAATGATACGATAATGCAAATTACGTCAAGTAAGAGCCCTTTATTACAACATTCTCAATTACAATTTTCCTTAACGGCCATGGATCGCCAATTTCAAGATTTCTTCATAAAGTAGGGAAGATAATGAAAATGAAGAATGTTGGATAAGATTTTCTTGGCTTCCCTTCCAGCGACACACCTTAATAAGGGGTTAGAGAAGCCGCGCCGATAGAGAGTGCCCTCTTGTATTGTGTAGTGGGAAGCTTTCCTCAAGATTTTTCTGATTTCGTTACGCCCGTTGGGTAGTGTGCCATTTTGTAAGTAGTCTCGGATGGGAGTCATCCAAGTTGCTTCTTCGGTTGCAGCTACCAGATTCACTTGCTCAAAACTTGGGGTTAGTTGCGTTGAGATGGCTACCGCTCCGGAAATAGCGCCGTCTCTCATGCTAGCTTGCTTTGCCAATTCGTCGGCCTCTTGGTTCTCTTCCCGAGGGATGTGTTTGACTAAGTAGTGGTCCAATCGACTGAGAAGTAGCTTGGTCTTCCTTAAATATGCTATGAGTCGTTCTTCTCGAGCCTGGAATTCTCCTAGTATTTGATTAACAATAAGTTGAGAATCGCTATGAAGACACAAAGAATTGGCTCCAATTTCTAAGGCAAGTTCTAATCCAGCTATCACTGCTTCATATTCTGCATCGTTGTTGGTGGCAGCGAACTCCAACCTTATAGCATAGTGCAGCTTATTTCCCCGGGGAGTGATTATTACAACCCCTGCCCCCGAGCCTTGTTCGTTTGACGCACCATCCACAAAGGGATTCCACTTGATGTCTTCTGCTATTTCCGATTGCTCCTTATCTTCGTTGGTAGTGAATTCTACAATGAAATCAGCCATGGCTTGTTCCTTGATGGCGGTGCGAGGGTGATAGGTGATATCATACTGACTTAGTTCAATGCACCATTTAAGTAGTCGCCCAGAAGTGTCGGGACGATGGAGTACCTGCCTCAGTGGTTGATCGGTCAGAACTTTGATGGAATGGGACTGGAAGTAGTGATGCAATTTCCGTGATGTGATTAGTAAACAGTATGCTAGCTTCTCAAGTTTAGGATATCTGACTTCTGCCCCCGTAAACCTCTTACTTATGAAGTAAACTGGCCGCTGCATGCGGTTGTCTTCTCTTACCAAAGCAGCGCTTAGGGCATGAGATGACACAGCAAGGTATAGGTATAACTCTTCGCCTTCGCTTGGAGTCGAGAGTACCGGTGGTTTCTGGAGGTGTTCGATTAAGTTAAGGAAAGCGGTTAAGCATTCGTCAGTCCATTCGAACTTTCCTTTGTCTTTCTTTAGAGCTTCGAAGAAGGGGACGCACTTGTCCATTGCTTTGGAGATGAATCGGCTTAGGGTGGCCACTTTTCCATTTAGGCTTTGCATTTCCTTTTGAGTGGAAGGTATCTTGATATCCCTTAGCGCTCGGACTTGTTCAGGGTTTGCTTCAATCCCTCTGGCATGGACGATGAATCCCAAGAACTTTCCTGATGACACTCCGAAAGAGCATTTTAGAGGATTAAGTTTCATTCCATACTGGCGAAGTACTTGAAACATCTCGCCCAGGTGGCTTACGTGATTGTCGGCTTTCCTTGACTTTACCAGCATGTCATCCACATACACTTCCATAGTTTGTCCTATTAGCCCTGCAAACTTCTTGTTGACGAGGCGCTGGTAGGTGGCTCCTGCGTTTTTAAGTCCAAAAGGCATTACCTTATAGCAGTACAAACCCCGATCAGTGATGAAACTAGTGTGGTCTTGATCGGGAGTATGCATAGGAATTTGGTTATATCCTAAGTATGCGTCCATAAAAGATAAGAGTTCATGCCCGGTTGTGCTGTCTACAAGTTGGTCGATTCGGGGAAGTGGGAAGCAATCCTTTGGGCAGGCGTCATTTAAGTTGGAGAAGTCAATGCATGTTCGCCACTTCCCATTAGCCTTCTTTACCAGTACCGGGTTGGCGATCCATTCTGGGTAGATGGCTTCTCGTATGAAGTCATTGGCAAGTAGATTTTTTACTTCCTCATCGAGGGCTGCCGATCGCTCTGCCCCCATACTTCTCTTTCTTTGTTTTACGGGCGCCTTGGTAGGATCAATGTTTAGTACGTGGCATGCTACGTCGGGGGAGATTCCGGTCATGTCAGAGTGTGACCATGCGAATACATCCAAGTTGTGGCGGAGAAAGTCGATGAGTTGCTCCTTCAACTCTGCTTTTAGTTGGGACCCGATTTTCAATAGTCTACTCGAGTCGTGCTTGTCTACAGATACAAACTCCATAGCCTCTGCAGGCTCAGCGGTGGCCTCCTCCTCTTTGTCCCTGGGGTCTAATTCATTGAAAGGGTCGTTGGTATATCGAAGAGGAGGGGCTTTCTTTAGTTGCTATGCTTCTAGACTTTTTGTGCAGAGGGCAACCTCTACACTTTTCCCTTTATCCTTCCTATGGTTGTTGCGAAGTTCAGTCACATAGCAGTCTCGAGCAACGTCCTGGTCTCCTTCTACTTCCCCTACTCCATTGTCCGTTGGAAATTTCATCTTTAGGCACCATGGGGCTAGGACAATTTGGAAGTCAGACAAGGCTGGCCTTCCCAAGAAGGCGTTGTAGGCCGAGTGGTTTTCTATTAGCACAAACGTCTGTTTCCGTACAACGGAGCGGGGATGGCTTCCAATTTCAACAAAGAGGTTCAGTTGCCCGAGGGGCATCTTCGCATCTCCAGTGAAACCGTGTAGTGGTTTGTTGCAGGGAGATACATCTTTCACTGATAGTTTCATTTTGTCGAATGCATGTTTGAATAGGATATTTACTGAGCTTCCAGTGTCTACTAGAATTCGGAAAACTTCGGCTGGACCGAGCCGGGCAGAGATAACCATGGGATCTATGTGAGGGTATTGCCTTCCTTCTAGGTCACGCCTACCGAATTTGATGTCATGATTCTCTTTCCGCTTCGGGTGGTGCTCTTCTATAATAGAATTAACACAGTCTTCATTGTTTCTAAGCGACTTTCCATATATTTCCATCTCTGCCCAGCTTTTGTCGGCGATGTGCGGTCCTCCCGAGATGGTATGGACCACTATCTTCTCTTGACTAGAGCCGCTAGTGTTGTGGTTTCCTCTGCCGATCTCCGGTGAGGGTAGCCTTGGGTTCTCATTGGCAGGAGCTGGAGTCCTGTCCTGACCTTTTACATAGCATTCCAGTTTCTTCCTTCTGATGTGTTCTTCAATCAAGTCCCGGAGATGATGGCACTCATTGGTATCATGCCCATGAGATTCGTGGAAGCGGCAGAACTTTCCAAACTTCTGCGCGTTATCTGATTCCTTTTTGTATGGTGGGCGTTTGTATCTAACTTCGCCTTGGGTGGCAAGGAAGATGTTTTCGACGGTTTCATTCAAAGGAGTGTAAGTGTCGAATCTCGGTCATGGCCGATATAGGCGCTTTTCTCCCTTCTTGCCCCCAGCATTGTCTCTGGAATCATTTCTTCGAACGTCCCTTGCCACAGCAGGCACGTTGCTGTGAGTTGCCTTATTTTGTTGTCCTGACTGCCCCTCAACGGCAGCATCCTCAAGCCTCATATATTTCCCGGTTTCATGGAAGAAATCGGGTAAAGTAGCTGGTTTTTCTTTTGTCAACCTTCTAGCAAATTTAGTATCCGGATGCACACCACTACAGAGGGCCATTAAGATAAGCTTCTCATCGGCATCTTGGACTACGGCCGCTGCGGCATTGAATCAGGTTAGGTATTGCTGCAGTTTCTCTCCAGGTTTCTGTTTGATGCTGGATAATGAATAAGCGTCCTTGGGTTGTTCCACATGAATGCGGAACTGACTGATAAACTTTTCTTTCAACATTTCCCACGAGCTGATGGATCCCTGGGGTAAATGACAGAACCAGGAGGTAGCGAGATCTGCTAAGAATAGTGGAAAGCATTTGCACAGTACTCCCTCTGATGCTCCACTCATGAGCATATGCTGTGTGTATCTCTGCAAGTGTACAATGGGGTCGGAGGTCCCTTTGTAGGGTTCCATTGTTGGCATCTTCCATTCTCGGGAGGTGACAGCAATTTCGATATTGCGGGCGAAAGGGCTGGTTACCCTAGCGCCTATCCCCCGATATCTTTGCTCCCGTTGGACGCACTCTCTGAATAAGTGCGCCATCATTTCATCAGAATTTGGAGCAGATAGAAACGAGTTCGGTTCTGTTCTGTGGGATTGATTTCGTCCAGATGACCTGTAGGGATGGTATCGTCTATCATTCCTCATATTTTCCAGTGGCTGCCTTTGGTCTTCTGGGAGCATGCTAGGGTCAGCTACAGTTGGCCCTTGCCTTGATCTTCCCCTGCTGGGTTCTGATCTAAGCACTCCCTCGGGTCCAACTTCGGGCTGGACTCTAGCTCGGCCCCGTTCACTGGCGTTTCCGTGGTTAGGCAGTATGATAGGCTCAGCTACAGTTGACCTCCGCCCGGTACCTCCCCCGTTGGGTTTGGTTCCAAGCGTTTCCTCAGGCCTAACTTCGGGCTGTGCTCGGTCTCGGCTCCTACCATGGCCGCTTCTGTTGTTAGGTCCTTCGAAGAAGGAAGATCTTTGTTGTCTTGTCTCTGAGATCCTCCAGACTGGGACTCACCCCATGATTCAGTATTGCGGTTGGACTCTTCAGCATCCCTTAAGCGTGACATGAGATGGTCCACCAAGGCTTCCTGTTGGGATGTGAAGCGGTTAGTCACTTCAACCACAACCCTGTCTAGATCTGCCCTAGTAATTGCCGCCGGCTGTTCTGCGGCAGGGGTGGTCGGATTTGCCTGACCTTCATTTGGTACTGTTATTGGAGGGGGACGATTTACTTGATCTGTCACCACTGGATCTGGAAGACTGCTGGTTGTGATGTTTTTTCCTTTGTTAACATCTTTCTTCTGCTTGGGAGGCATGTTTTCCAAGTAATGAACGATGCTGTTAGGAAGAAGGTTAAGTGGAAGAAGCTGAAGCTTCGAGCTTCTAGCTCTCAATGAAAGCACCAAAAATGTTTGCACAAAAAATGGACAAACACCTCAAAGTCATTTGATTTAATTGATTTTATGTTGTTCTTAGTGATTTGGGTGATCTATGCAAATATATGAAAAGTAGGGACTAAACTGTAAAAGACACGCAGATTTATAGTGGTTCAGCCAGAATGTGCCTACGTCCACTTTATATATTATTTCTCTTTTCTTGCTTAGATTACAAGTACAAAGCTTTGATACAAGTATCTGAAAGTTGTTTGAAAGTTCACTCCGTGCTTGAGCTCTCAAACTTGTCCTCCATTGTTGTACCCCTGCCCCTCTATTTATAGAGTAAGGCTGGGGGCAGGGGTCTTGGAGGTATATAGCTGCTGGTGGGCCTGGGCTGATGCAATCTGGCCTGGAAACTTTGGTTCGGCAATGCCTTGGTTCGGTAGTAGATGGTTGGTGATGAGGTCTTAGTCCGGTAGTACTTTGGTTCGGTGGGACTTTGGTCCGGTGGTAGGTGGAGTGGTTTTGGTTTGTGTTGGTTCGGTAGCACCCTGGTCCGGTAGCAGGTAATAACCACTCCAAGAGTTGTATCATAACTGCTATAATAACCTTGTAATTATTTCATAAGATTCCCCTCGATGGCGTTGACTTCCTCCTCATGATAAATATGACGACAATGTTGGACATTCTAGGATAACCATGATGCTTTTGTTGTAATAGGTTCACAAGTCATCACGGCAGCTTTGATTTTCATATTCAAAGACATCACAGAAAGGCTTCTTGTAAGTTTCCCTATGAAAACTTTCACCTTATCATGAGGATCTTCAACTGTTATCACACGATGGTTTCCTTAAGCTATATCAAGATGGCTTTATTCTTTGTAATTCTTTTTTCAACATTGGCATGCGATGACTTTACATGTTTGGGTATAACATTTGCCCCTCCACCTTTTTTATAAAATTACTTTATAATTCAGTATAAATAATGCTTCATATTCTTAAACTCATTCATCTCAACCATTCTTTTTTTACTTTCAATATAATGGTTGATTATCTCTTCCTTTCTTTCTATAAATAGCACCCATCTTCTTCTTTTTCTCTTACTACCTTTATTGAAACTAACCTACTCTTATTATAATCCAAAACCAAACAAAATTCTTCATCAAGATTCCTATCTGGTAAATGATTTTTTTTATTAATTTGCTTATCATTCATTTTATCGCTATAGTTTTTAGCGTAATTTAGTTAATCTAAATCTTTAAAAGAAATTCAATTGGTCTAAATTACCCACTACAAAGTTAATAATTTTCTTATGCTTTCTTCTGTAATCGTTGCTTTGATCTAGATTTGTTTATCTAATTCTCCATTCAATTGTTTATGGGTTTCAGGCTTAATGGTTTATGTATCTGCTTATTGCTGGGCTTATCTTATTGTCAAATCAATTGAATTTTACACAAGGACTTAATGCGCGAAAGCTTAGCTTTTGTGTGAAAATATCGTTTTAGTTTAATATTTCAAAACATGTCCATTCTCTTTACTCGTGAGGGACAAATAATTATGTTTTTAGTAAGATACACGAAGACCTTTTTTAGTTTACTCATGATGGTTATGCTCAAACTTATCGTGAAGAGTTCTGAATGTAAGGACTTCGTAGGCTACTTACGAAAGCCTTTTATGTTTTCAAATTGTCTCATGAAATCTTACTGATTTTAATTCACAATGGTTATATGAGTCTTCCTTTCTTTTGCATGAAAACTAATCCTTTGGTTTAGCATGAAAAAACCTTACCTTTATTTCTTCTCATGGTGGCAATACTTAAGCTCAATGTGAGAAAGTTTTGCTTTGAACTTTGTTCACGAAGATATGTTTAAGGCTTAACATTAAATATTATACACAAGTTTTATACACAATGACTAATCATTGATAATCAACATTTTTTCTTACGTTATCATATGACTTCGTAATTGTTAGTCACTTTATATACTCATATACCTTATCATCGTTCTGATTTATGGTGGGTAAAATTTTAAAAGTTAATTTTCAAAATTTACATATATAAATGGGGCAATAAAGTTCTTAACAACTTTTTTATATCGCATATCAACATATAACATTTTTCATAGAGGTAATAATAAGTCTTGACCCTGATATATACATATATACATATACATACATACATATATATATATATAAATATATATATATATATATTAGCATATGCATGTAGCTTATATTCCTTGTTACACGAATATCACTTTGATATATGTACACATGGTCTCTTATATACCTAAGTATTTATTGCAAATTTGTTTGTTTAGTAGCTTCATCCTTCATTTTCGACTTAAGTGGGCTTCTTCCCTTTTGTTGTTGGGGTTTTATTTTTAGTAACTAAAATCTTTCTATTGTAGACTTCATGGCTAGAGACAAGAAGCCGACTTCCAAAGGGACAACAAAATCCCTTGAGTCCTAAAAGCTTGCAAGCTTTTCCAAGGAAAAGGTTTACGCTTCTCATTAATCCTACTTTACGAAGCAAGAGGATATTCACTCCTTTCTCCGTCTTTTTGGTATTTCAGGATTGTAGAGAGGGTTCTAGACCCAAGTATTCGAATCATTTTAATGGGTTCTTCATATTTACTCCTCTTCACATCTATCATTCATGTTATTTTCCTTTCAACTCTATTATCCATAATGTTCTGGCCTTCTTGAAGACTGCTCCTATTTAATTAAATCCTAACTCTTATAGTTACATCAACTCTTTGTTTATTCTATTCAAAAAACTCAAGTTGGAAGAACTGACTCTCTCCATCCTTCGCTCCTTGGTTACTCTTCAAAAGGTGAAAAATTAGCATAAGGGTTCTATTTATTGTCTCAGTTCTATCGGCAATGGAGTAGTAATTGATTTCACTAACAAACCTTGGGATTGGAGTCACCAGTTCTTCCTCGTGAGCTGTTATTCTTCAGATATCATTGGAAGATTCTCGGTCCCCGGTATGCATTCTTTCTAGATTTGTTTTCGTTTGCTTAATGTTTATATTCGTTTGTATCAATTTACATTTTGTTGTTTTTTTATTAATGAATGCTAGCTGCTAAATCAAATAATGTCGATTTTTGAGCTTTACCTAAGATTCCTAGCTTTGGGGATCCTATAGCATTCTTGAGGAGATGGTTGAGGCTTCTTACTAAAGAGAAATTAAAGAAGTGCTCTTTGATTTTGCCAACCCATCGAGTCTTGGGCGAGGAACCCCCCATGATGAAAAAGAAAAGGAATAATCTGTCGACCTTTACTGCTAATAAACTGGATGTGTTTTTCAAAAATTCTCTAGTACAACACCCAACAACTGAAAACCATAATACTCTCTAGATTTTGTTTCTTATTCTCCTTTTTCTTTTCAGTTTAGTGAAATAAACTCCTCTAACACTTTCCTTTTGAGAATAGATCCTTTCGAAGTGCATCTTGTAAGCATAGATGCCTTATCACATAAGAAATGTACTTTCGAATTACCTGCTTCATCTAAGGATACAGGGTAAGTCATAGCTTAAAAAACCACTTCACTGTTTGTTGTTTCTATCGTTGAGGATACTATAGCAAAGGCTGGGGAAGAAATGAAAAGAAAAGGCTATAAGGTTGTTCTTGCCTCATCTGAGGTTCCTTTTAAAAGACCCAAAGGTGTTGGACCTACTATAACCCCATTTATGGTTCCTTCTTCTAGTATTGCTGCCATTGTGACCACCCTTCCGGTACAAGATTCTGTTATCAACGTTTCTAACAATTCTCTTCAAGAGTCTATGACTTCTTTACACCATACTTTAGGGCTTGATAGTCCTTTTGAAGACATTCCTCCCTTTCTTCCTAGGTCAGGAGCTTCTTATTCTACCAACTTTATGGACTTGTTCACAAAGGTCCCACATACTTATGTATTTGCTTCCCCCAAGCTCCTTTGATATTTCTCCTTCTTTATCCGTATAACCTTTGGAAATTTATTTACAGCACCTTATTCAGGTAAAATTTTCTTGCCTTATAATGGTTTAAGCGTTAAGTTTAATTATTCTTCAACTTTCGATTTTGTATTATTCCCTTTTTTAGATTAGTCGGTGCTTATTTCATTTTCAATAGTAATGCACATCCTCTTCCTAGGATGTGGCTAAGTTGCAAGAACTAAATTAACTTTTATCATATAAAATATCTACTTTAGAAACCCAGCTTTGTGACCTTCAAACCAACAACGAGTTGCTTTCTTTTGAGCAAACAACGACCATAGCCTCATTGGAATTAGAGAAAGAAAAAACTAGGATGTTAGAGGAGAGGAAAAAGCTTTTAGAGGAGAAGCTTGAGAAGTCTCATGAATTGGAAAAGAAAGTGAAATCTTTAAGGATAAACTTTCCCATGTTCAATTGGAAAAGTCTGCTATTGAGAATTCCTTAGCAAGGGTTCCTACTTTAGAGAGGGATTTAGATGAAAAGAATCTTTCTATTAGCAAACTTAAATCATCCCTTCATACCATGAAATCTATGGTTTCCTCCTTTTTCAGCAACTCCCTTACTCGATGGAAAGAGCAATGTGTTGAGGCAGTTTTTTACTACTTATAATGATAATGTTGACCAATGCCCAAACATGGATTTTACTTCATTTGATGGATCAGGGGTGGATTACAAAATGAGATTTGACATTTATTAGGGTGTGTTCCTGATGATTACTTTGAGGTCATGGGAGATGACGTTATTAATCCCGCAAAGTTCTTGGCTTTCGATGATATATCAATAGATGATGATGAGGGATCGGGAACGAAGGAGCCGATAAAAAATGCAGATAGCAATAATGACGATGACATAGATGATAATGATATGAATGATGGTACTGATGGCCCTTTTGGAAAGGATTTTCTAAGAGGAGATGGGAATGGCGGCCCATATCAAGGGGGGTCTGGAGCCCCTCAAGGTTAAGATCGTATGTCCAAATTCCTTCCTTCAGGGACCACTAAAGGTGTTTGTTAACAAGAATACTTGTCAACATCCTCAAAGCTAAATGGTTAATAAGGAATGTTGTTAACACTTCAAAAGAAGAATTTTAGAAGTGATTACTCTCTTTGTAACCCCTTTCAAATGAGTTGATTTTGAACAAATTGCTTATGAAGGGTGGTCTTATAAAAATATTAATTGCAGTTAATAGGTCCAATCAACCCTATCGAAATGAAGGTTAAGGAGAAAGCTCCTCCTTCGGAACCTCTTTTAAGTGAGTCGAAAGAGTTTGTTTATATCAAACAATTGTCCCCTTTCAACTACATCGAATGGGCACTCTGCTCTTAAGAAGGAGTACTTACTTTCGATAACATTGTTTATGATCTTTTGGAAAGAACTCCTTCGAAAGGGTAGTATGTATTGTAATGTGTGAATATCTTTCGAAGGTATTCGCTTAGCTAATATATCTTAGTATTTACACATAAAATCCCTTCTAAAACATCCCTTTCGATCATGTCGAAAGGGTGTTTGCTCTTTCGAAATGGATTCAATGTTCAATATACAAGCTCAAATAGTCTATATGCAATTGAATAACATCTTGGACAATATAAGTTCCATGAACTTATTAATAACAAAATACTATCATCATCGTTGTTTAATATCTGATATCATTAAACACATTGATAATGTGCTTCGTATACGTATTATCTAAGTCGATCCCATTACATCGCATAAGTAAAATAGGAATTAAGAAATTAAGCAAGCATCATGTGCAATTGATCATTATTCAACTAATGATCGAAATGATCTTTCTCATTATCTAAATTTTTATTGAATCCATGTGCTTCCACTTTTAGCATTAATCCAAAATTAGTTACAGGTAAGAAAGCTTTTCCCCAAATTGATTTAGGGTTAAAAAGATTTAATTTGCTAAAAAATTGAAGAAAGAATTTAGGATTCCCAAAATTCGGTCCCCAAACTCAGACCCCTAGGGTCATATTTATAGATGCAGGTTGGCCCCCTTTCGTGCCTATCCTTTCAATTCAGTCGAAAGATCTTCCTCCAATCTTCCGCATGCATCCTTTCGACATGGTTGAAAGGCCTTACTTTTGACCTTTTTCATCTATTTCTACGCCTTCACCTTTTCATTTTTGACCTTTCGACCCAGTTGAAAGGGCCACCTTGATCACCTATCACTGCCCTTAAGGTTTGAGTGCCTCTTTTGCTTTTCTTTTTACTATGTTGCTTTTTACTTCGTCAAAAGGGTGGTAGGAGCGCTCTTCACCTTGTGTTGCAATACTATTGCAAGTGAGTGATGAGTTGAGCTTTCGCATAGCTTCGTCGAAAGGAATGGTGAGTAGCATTTGGGTCTTAGAGAAAGTGCTATGGGTCTTCATATACCTTCGAAGGGTTCCAACTGTTTCGAAGGGCTTGTTCCTGCTTTCGATAGGTGTGTATTGGAATCATTTCTTCAAGTAATAAATTGACAACGACGAAACCTACTACTTTGAAGGAATTGGTTCTTGTATGCAAGTCTATCCTTCAACACATTCAAAAGGTGTTCAAACCCATACTAGCCTTTCTTATATATCTGAATCCATCTGCGTTGAAAGGTCTAGATGAGGCGAAAGGGTGACCTTGCCTTCTCTTCTACCCTTTCGAAAGCTTTTTTTCTGCTTATCATTTGTAATGGCACCCGACGCTTGCGACTCTTTCGAAACACTCTTCTTTGAACTTTGGCGAAACCTATATCTTTAATTCTTGTAGAGCCCATCAGTTTTATAAGTCTTGTTTCATACTTTTGTTATTAAGCGAATTTTTAGGGTTAACATTTTGCCCCCCACCCCCTGTATAATAGAAGCTTTTGTTCTTTTGGGCAAAGATATAACAACTTCTCCATTTTTAATGATGTCATCTCCCTGCAAAATTCAAAGTAAATAACCCTTTCTGTTGTTACATCATGACTTGTGTAAAAATATAATTAGTGATTTAAAAATGATATTAGTATAGTATAGCTCTTGAACCCCAAGTTCAGAAGTAATAAAATTAGTTGGTCATCATCTAGAGTTGAAGAATGATAAGAAATCTGGTTGTAAACGATTGAAAACCAAGGACTTTTGTTTGGTAATATTAGAAGTTCCACCATCCAACTTTTCTAGTTACAAGTGAAGTTCATAAATTGCACTCTCATGGTATTAATAAAAAACCAGGCGTATAATAATTAAAATCCATGAATTTTCCGCTGGTGATAACAAATGTTTGGTAATAAAAGGACATGAGCTATCATATGGAAATAAGACATTGAAAACCATGGATCCTTATTTGAGGACAAGTAATAGGTATTTAGAAACTCCTATTGGAAATAATAATGGTCCAGGGACCGAGAATCATATGTTGATGAATGTTGTTCAAAAGTTAGTAGTAGTAAACCGATGACCCTGATTCGGGTATTAAGAAGACAAACTCAAAGTTTTAATCGAAGACTAGAAGTCCATTGTGATCTCAATATTAACTGCCTCAGAACCCAGATTCGAGAATTAACAAATGAAATCCAAAAATCGATGATATTAGGAAGTCTATAAATCTGAAACCAAAATTCAGGTATTAGGAAGTCTAGACATCTAAAACCCAGATTCAAGCATCAAATAGTAAAGTTTTGAAGTCAATAGTAAGAGATCCAAAACCCAGATTCGGGTTTTAGTAGATGATAACCAGAAGTAACCTTCCTAATAGAAATCTTTAAGCCCAGATTCGGGTATTAATGGATGATAGCCAGAAATCCATAGTAATAATCTTCATAATAGAAATCTTAAGCCCATATTCGGGCATTAATGATTGAAGTCCAATAATCAATAGTAATAGCCTCGAGAGCCAGATTCGGGTATTAATAAGTCAAATTTTAAACTTAATAATGAAAGACCCGAAACCTAGATTCGGGTATTAATAAGTGAAACTCAAAAATCCTTCTTCGATAATTAGTCGAAGGTTGTTGATTCTTATTTAAACCTTTTGTTCTATACCACTCCTTGGGTTTTGACTCTTTTGACATGTGTTACTCGTTAGGATTTATATGTTGATGCTGTTTAAATTGCTGCTTCTCAAGCTTTGATGAATTAATCCATTATTTTATGCCCCACTTCTCGGGCTTGGACGTTTTAGTCTGTTGTTTGATATGCCATTTTTTAGGCTCGGACGTCTTAGTCTGTTGTTTGATATGCCGCTTCTCGGGCTCAGACGTTTTAGTCCGTTGTTTGATATGTCGCTTCTCGAGTTCGAACGTCTTAGTCCGTTGTTTGATATACCACTTCTCGGGCTCGAACGCCTTAGTCCATTATCGTCTAGTGTGCTTCGCTAGCTTATTCACAAGCAAGACCCAAGGACTTACCCAACTTCCCTCCAAGAGGCGCCTTGACCTGGCGATAGCATGCCACAATCAAGGGGTTGTTTGGTGCCTTGGCTAGGCCATAGCGTGGCGGGACCAAGGGCTTACTCCGTCCTCCCTCCAGGAGGTGCCTTGACATGGCCATAGCATGGCGTGATCAAGGTATTATTCGCTGCCTTGACCAGGCATTAGCGTGGCGGGACCAAGGGCTTAATCCATCCTCCCTCCAGGAGGCGCCTTGACCTGGCCATAGCGTGGCACGGTCATGGGCTTGTTGATGTTATAACCTGGCCATAGAGTGGCACAGATAAAGGCTTACTCTGACCTTCCTCCAGGAGGCGCATTGACCTGGCCAACTCGGCGCAGACAAAGACTTTGACCGTTTAAGGTAATGTCCAAGTACAAAGAGAATTTCACTCCCAACTATGTAGATTTTACTTTTTAAGAAAGAGGAGCTTTATACACTCTTTGTAAGAAAATATGATCGCAAGTGATCTGCATTCCATGTTCTAGGAACCATATTGTCGTACGGTCGACATAACTTATAAGCTCCAGGTGGAATTACTTTGCATACAATTAGGGGACCTTCCCAATTTGGTCCTAGCGGTCCATCCGTAGGATTTCTTGTGTTTGTCATCACCCTTCGAAGTACTAGGTCTCCCTTTTGAAATGATCTTGTTTTTACTTTCGAATTGTAGTATTTTGAAGTTCTTCTCTGATATTTTGCAGTTCTGATAGCTGGTCATTTCTTAATTCATGTATTAAATCTAACGATTCTTTCTTCAATTCCTGATTTGGGTCAAAAGCATATGTAATTCTTCGATGTGAGAGTATCTCAATTTCAATTGGCAACATTTCTTCACACCCATATGTTGGAGAGTAGGGGGTATGTCCCATTGCAGTTCTAGTAGATGTTCGATGGGCCCAAAGTACAAGTGGCAATTCTTCTACCCAATTCCCTTTGGCTTTATTTAATCGCTTTTTCAAGATAGTCTTAATAGTCTTATTTGCAGCTTCAATGGCACCATTGGCCTTTGGATGTGCCATGGAAAAGAAGCTTTTTATGATCCCATTCCTATGGAAAAACCGAGAAAACTCCTCACTTTCAAATTATGTTCTGTTATCCGATATAATCTTATAGGGGATTCCAAATCTGGTAATAATGTTTTTAACGACAAATCTAAGCACTTTCCCAGAAGTGATTTTGGGGAGTGGTTCTGCTTCTACCCACTTAGTAAAGTATTCTATGGCGACTACAGTATACTTTGCACCTCCTTTGGAAATTGGCAATGGCCCGATTAAGTTGATTCCCTATATATCGAAGGGCCATGGACTTGAAATTGGAGTTAATTGACTTGGTGGCCATTGAGGGATTTTTGAGTAGTTTTGACATCTTTCGCGTCTCCTCACATATTCAATAGCTTGACTTGCCATTCGAGGCAAATAAAAACCTTGTTTTATTATTATTTTTGCCAACTTTACCCCGTTGAAGTGGTCTCTGCAAAATCCTTCATGCGCTTTCACCAACAATTTCATCCCATCTTCCAGACTCACACATCTTAAGTAAGGTAATGCATATCCTTTCTTGTAAAGAATTCCATCCATTATTCTGAAAGTTGGAACCCGTCGTCTGATTTTCCTAGCTTCTATTTTGTCAGATGGCGATATCCCTTTAGAAAGATATTTGACAATAGGCGACATCCAAGTGTCATTATAACAGTCATCTATCCTTGGATGATTGATCCTCTCATTTGTGATTTCTTCATTAATTTCCCTTTCATCTCGCTCTTGTGCCATGGTTTGGGATCTAGTTAGGACTAACAATCCATTTCCTTGTTCAGATGTTACCTCCTTAACTTGGATTTTCTTGGTACCCTACTGGCACAATTCGAGTTTTTTGGGCTCCTCTTGAACTAGCCAACTTTGCTAATGAATTTGCTTGAGAGTTTTCTCCCCTTGGAACTTGATGTATAGAGAAGTCTTCAAATAAAGCGAGCATCTTCAATATCTTCTTTACATATAAAGATAGTTTGGCACCTTTAGTCTGATGTACTTGCTTCACCTGGTTTACCATTGGTTGTGAATCACTAAAGATTTGAATTCGTTGGATTTTGAGCTCTAAAGCCAGAGTCTATCCAGCCACCAATGATTCGTATTTGGCTACATTATTTGTTGTGGGAAACCCTAACTTCATTGCATAGTGTAGGCGGTGTCCGTATGGTGTTATATGACATATCCCGCTCCAGCTCCTTGCTCATTCGATGCGCCATCCATAAATAACCGCCACATAGGTTTTTCATCCTTTTCCTTTTTTGATTGTTCTTTAATAAAGTTTGTAAATTCATTAATAAAGTTTGCCAATGATTGTCCTTTGATAGCTGATCATGGTTGAAACTCAATGTCATATGGGCTAAGTTCAATTCCCCATTTTACTAGCCTATCTGAAGTTTCAGGTTTACTGAAGACTTGTTTGAGTGGAAAGTTAGTTGGTACTTTGATTGGATGTGCTTAAAAGTATGCCCTAAGTTTTCATGCGGTAAGTATTAAGCAATAAGCTAGTTTTTCTATTATCAGGTACCGAACCTCTGCACCTTTTAACCACCTGCTCACATAATAAATTAGAAGTTGAGTCCCACTTTCCTCTCTGATCAAAACTGAACTAACTACATGTTCCCAGACTACCATGTATAAGTACAAGACTTCACCGTTCTCGGGACTAGATAGTATTGGCGGTTTTTCCAAATGATTTTTCAACTCTTGAAAAGCTTTCTTACAGTCGTCTCCTCATTCAAAGTTTTTCTTCTTCTTGATTACATTGAAATGGGAATGCACTTATCAGTCACCTTGGAAATGAACCTACTTAGGGAGGCTACCCTACCATTTAAACTCATTACATCTTTGCTAGTTTTAGGCTTAGCCACGTCCTTGATAGCTTGAATCTGGTTTGGGCTAGCCTTAATTCCTTGAGCACTCACTATGTAGCCTAAAAACTTCCCGGAATGAACCCCGACAGAGCATTTCTGGGGATTCAATTTCATCTGATAATTCTGTAATACTTTGAACATTTCTATTAGGTCTTCGAGGTGACTCTTAGCCTCATGAGATTTGACTAGCATATCATCAACATAAACTTCCATAGATCGACAGATCTGTTCTTTGAACATTCTGTTGACTAACTTTTGATAAGTAAACCCTGCATTCTTTAATCCAAAAGGCATTGCTTTGTACCAAAAAAATTCCTAAATCAGTAATGAAACTTGTATGCTCCTCATCTAGTTTAAACATGGGTATTATATCCTGAGTAAGCATCCATAAGAGATAATAACTTGTGTCCACTAGTTGCATCAACCAACTGATCTATCCGGGACAATGGTTAACGGTCTTTTGGACAGGCCTTGTTTAAATCAGTATAATCGATGCAATTCCTCCATTTACCGTTGGACTTCTTTACCAATACTAGATTCACCAACCATTTTGGGTAGTAAATCTATCGAATGAATCCATTTTCAAGGAACCTTTTAACTTCCTCTTTTAGGGCGTTGGACCGCACTTTATCCAATTGTCTCTTTTTTATCTAATAGGGGTCGCTTCCGAATTGATGTTTAGCGCATGGCACATAACTGATGGATCAATCCCCACCATATCTGAATGATACCATGCAAACACGTCTTTATAGGATTTAAGAAACTGAATCAAGTTCATCTTCAAGCTGTTTTCCAACTCCTTTCCCACTTTGACTACCTTGGTTGAATCATTTGGGTCTTTACATGTTTTCTTAAGGTCTTCTATAGGTTTCATCCTTTCCACTTCTCCATGGCAATCAAATTTTGTGATGATTTTGCCTTCTTCCACGGAATTAGAATCGATCCTCTTTCTCTTGCTTCCCGAGAAAATGTACCTTTCATACATACTTTTGTTAGTCTTATTAGATCTTATTTTTTCTTCGAATGTTGGATGTAAAAATCCATCATTTGAAGGCCAAAAAACAATAGAAGAATTAAAGTAAGCAGAATACTCCCTTTTGTATTGATCAAGCATTGCAAAATACAACTCGTGGGAGCTGAATTTTTCTCCACGGATAGTGCCCCAGCCCCACTTAGTTAAGAATTTTACATTAGATATTTTGGCGAGACAAATGCATCCACTTCATCAAGTGCGGGTCGTCCAAAGAAAGCATTGTAGTATGATGGTTGGTTAATGATTTCGAAGAGAGTTCCAAAAGTTCGGCAGCATGGTGGAACTCCCATCTGCACTTGCAGCTTTACTTGTCCCACTAGGGTCGATCCCTTATTGTTGATTCCAAAGATTGGTTCAAGGTTGGGTTCTAGCTTGTCTTTTACGATGCCCATTTGATCAAAGGAATGCTTGAAAATAACATTGACTGCGCTACCAGTGTCTATGATAATCTTAGACACTATAGATGGTCCGATTTGAGCCGTGATCATGAGGGGGTCATTATGAGGGTGATGGATCCCTTTCTTCAGTTCTTGGGGAGTAATAACAAGATTTGGCATCGGAATGTTGAGTTGCGTATTTTTCAGCGATGGCTCTTCTTAAATGAAGAACACTCCTTCTCTAGCCTCTTTAATGTATCTTTTCCTAGCCCCTTTGCTAGTCCTTGCTGGATGTGGTCCCACATGGATTACATCATCCTATTCAATGGAGGACTCAAGCTCAGTGGATCTTCTTCCTCCATGATGTTGATAGCATTATTAGGAAACTTCTGCAGACCATCACCAGTGTGTGGTGCCTTTTGTTTGTCTTAGATGAATTCCTTCAGATGCCCTTCATGAATTAATTTCTAGATGATTCCAGCCACCACCCTATATTCATCAGTTTTATGGCCATTTTCTTTGTGATAAGCACAATAATCATCCCTTTCCTCTGTTCAGGTTAGTTTTTGGTCTTAAATGAAGTTGGAAAGTTAACCTTCTCCTTTGTCATAGCATAGATATAATACAATGGCTTATTTAAAACGATTGAATTAGTATTAGGCTCTTCCCATCTTGTTCTCTTATGTTCCCAATCTAATCCAAACCTTGCACTTTCATTTTTAGGGTTAGCTTTCTTTTTAGCGTGATATAATTCATCCATTCGAATGAACTTATCAGCCTGAAAACGGAAGTCTTGCAGATTCTTACACTCATGAATAAAGAGTTGCTTCCAGAATGGTGTATTCTCTATTAACCCAGAGTGTACTGCAATGAGCTTATCCTGGTCATTCATGTCTTTAGATTTTAATGCTTATGTGTTGAACCTTTTGAGGTAATCTCCCAAACACTCTCCCTGTCTCTGCTTAATGTTGGCTAAAATAGTGTAATTGATTGTTGGGTCCTTGCATATATTGAGCAGAGAACTCATAAGAAAACTGCTTCCATAAATAGATCGTATTTTCACAATATTTTCGATAACATTTAGCGCGGCTCCTTAAAGCGTTACCGGAAACAGTCTGCATCGAAGAGCTCCAAAAGCATTATGCAGATCTTTTTGGCTATCAAAAGCCATCAAGTGATCATCGGGGTCAGTAGTACCATGGTACTTCAGAGTTAGGATATTTACATAGGATGGGATGACCATTGACATGATTTCGTCTGTAAAAGGCACCAATCAATCATTATCATTTGTTATTTAATCTAGGGTCCTCTTCCCCTAAGCATTTAGCATGTCCTTGATTACTTTTTCTGCTACGTCTTTCAGATAAGATTCTGTGTCGTGATAACTTTTCCAATTTGGGTTGTACTCCTTTGATGTTGAGCTTCCAGACTACTCGAGAGATTTGTTCAGTTCCCTTCCTTGATGATCAAGTTTAGTCGGATGATCCTGTTTCTTCTTTGAAGATGTCAAGTCGATTTTGCACTTCTCCTCGTTTGTATAAGTCTTGAGGTTTCATCTCGGAGAGATCACCTCATCTCCATTCATTGGTTTTGCTGTCTTGGAAGACTTTTGAAACAGTGCTGCTTTGAGAAGCTCCTGTATCTTTAGCAATTGTTCTTCCAAGTGCCTTATTTTGGTTGCATTATCGTCTTGTTGAGCTGAGTTTGGTGGTTGCCCTTGCACAACCCCCTCCAAGTTGAAAGTTGGAGTTATGTCTTTTTCTAAAGTTGTGGTGTGTACGACCTCTTCGTCCATTCGACTTAGCCTTTTAGATTTCATTTTTCTACATCAAGTTAAATAATCCATAATTATTCTATAAGGTAGCTACAAGGTCGGAGGTTCGGCCCCTCTCTCTAGCGCCAAAAAATATTAACATGAATACTTGTCAACATCCCCAAACCTAAATGGTTAATAAGGAATGTTGTTAACACTTCAAAAGAAGATTTTTAGAAGTGATTACTCTCTTTGTAACCCCATTCGAATGAGTTGATTTTGAACAAATTGCTTATGAAGGGTGGTGTTATAAAAATATTAATTGCAGTTAATAGGTCCAATCAACCCTATCGAAATGAAGGTTAAGGAGAAAGCTCCTCCTTCGGAACCTCTTTTAAGTGAGTCAAAAGAGGTTGTTTATATCAAACACTTATCCCCTTTTTACTGCGTCGAAAGGGCCACTCTGCCCTTAAGAAGGAGTATTTACTTTCGATAATATTGTTTACGATCTTTTGGAAAGAACTCCTTCGAAAGGGTAGTATGTATTGTAATGTACAAACACCCTTTTGATCATGTCGAAAGGGCGTTTGCTTTTTCGAAATGGATTCAATGTTCAATATATAAGCTCAAATATTCTATATGCAATTGAATAACATCTTAGACAATATAATTTCCACAAACTTATTAATAACAACATACTATTATCATCGTGTTTAATATTTGATATCATTAAACATGATGATAATGTGCTTCGTATACGTATTATCCAAGTTGATCCAATTACATCGCATAAGTCAAATAGGAATTAAGAAAATAAGCAAGCATCATGTGCAATTGATCATTATTCAAGCTAATGATCGAAATGATCTTTCTCATGATCCAAATCTTTGTTGAATTTATGCGCTTTCACTTTAAGCATAAATCCAAATTGAGTTACTAGTAAGAGAGCTTTTCCCCAAATTGATTTAGGGTTACAAAGATTTGATTTGCTAAGAAATTGAAGAAAGAATTTAGGATTCCCAAAATCCGGTCCTCAAACTTGGACCCCTAAGGTCGTATTTATAGATGTAGGTGGGTTCCCTTTCGCGCCTATCCCTTTGCTTCAGTCAAAAGTTTTTCCTCCAATCTTCCACGCGCATCCTTTCGACATGGTCGAAAGGCCTTCCTTTCGACCTTTTTCACCTATTCCTATGCCTTCACCTTCTCATTTCAGACCTTTCAACCCAGTCGAAAGGGCCACCTTGATAACCTGTCATTGCCCTTAAAGTTTGAGTTCCTCTTTTGCTTTGCTTTCTACTGTGCTGCTTTCGACTTCGTCGAAAGGGTGGTAGGAGCGCTCTTCGCCTTATGTTGTCATACTGTTGCAAGTGAGAGATGAGTTGAGCTTTCGCATAGCTTCGTCGAAAAGAATAGTGAGTAGCGACTGGGTCTTAGAGAAAGTGCTATGGGCCTTCATATGCCTTCAAAGGGTTCCAACTATTTCGAAGGCTTGTTCCTGCTTTCGAAAGGTGTGTATTGGAATCATTTCTTCAAGTAATAAATTGACAACGATGAAACCTACTACTTTGAAGGAATTGGTTCTTGTGTGCAAGCCTATCGTTTAACACCTTCGAAAGGTGTTTCGAACCCGTACTAGCCTTTCTTATATATCTGAATCCATCTACGTCGAAAGGTCCAGATGAGGCGGAAGGGTGACCTTGCTTTCTCTTCTACCCTTTTGAAAGCTTTTGTTCCGCTTGTCATTTATAATGGCACTTGGCACTTGCGACTCTTTCGAAAGCCCTCTCAAAACTTTTGAAACACTCTTCTTTGAACTTTGGCGAAACCTATGTCTTTAATTCTTGTAGAGCCCATCACTTTTATAGGTCTTCTTTCATACTTTTTTTCTTAAGTGAATTTTTAGGGTTAACAGTGTTGATAAATCTCCGCTTCCCAGACACCCTCCTTTTAAGTCAACGCCTCTTGAGTCTAGTGAGATATGTCAAACTCTTACTAAGGTTCAACTTCCTCTCTAAGCTCAAATTCCTTTTAATTCTCCCTATATTCAATCATTCAGACCTAGTGCTACGGTTACTCCACGATAAGTAGTTTTCTTGTCTTAATTATTATTTATTTGAAGATTATTAACACGATTTAACTATTAGCGTAGGAATGAATAGAAATTATCTAGAAATTATTCTATATAAAAAGAAAAAGGAAATTTTAAGACTTAACCGAATAGGAGAAAGACTATGCAAAGATTTGAAAAAATTGAATGAAAAATATACGAGAATTTTAAAACATCTCAAGTATCTTGTGGATTTCAAGAACAAAAAGGTTATGCCTCTTCTTCAAAAATCACGCTTTCACCATGACAATTTTTGCAAGGAAACAAAGAATTAACCACGCTCTTTTGGATGTTGACTAAGGACAGAGCTAAAATTATGGAGTGCCTTTATCTTTTATATGCCCGATTTCCCATGATCGACTTTTCCTTCCTGGGTGACAGTTGCAGAGGACTAATTAGACGCCTTTATAGGAGATACTTGGATTTATATGGATCCAACCCTCACCCTAGTGAGTGTTGGAACCTGCCCAGGATTCCTACCGCTCCTTTAACTATTGATTCCATTCTCGTGATAAGCTTAAATTTAACAAGGGTGGATAGATTTGTTTTCGAGTATTATAAAGAATTTGTTCTTTATGAGCCTTTGTGATGTTGTAAACTAATTATCTTTTATTTTTAAGCTAAATTTTGTAATGCTTTTATGAACTTTGTGTTTTAATATATTCATTATCGTTGTGCAGGCTTCTAAATATATTAATGTTTACTCGTTATCTCCCATGTCAAGAGACAATTTAAGTAAATTGGTCGGATTGAAAAGGAATTTTAGAGAAAATTTCTCTTTGTTTAACAAATTGCACTTAACAAAATACTACTTCCTTCACAGCCTTCATTAGATGTACATCCAATTTTCGAACCTAAATTTCAATTTCTTAGGTAGCCATAAGGACCGGTTTCTCCATTAAATCTGGACAAACTAAGCTAAGCTATTATATAATGGACTTAGCCCCCTCCTAAAGAGTGGGACTATTGTGGGTTCCCTCTAGGTAATACTCCTCCCAGCACTTAGGCTCCTTTTAGTGCAACATTTTCTATTTTGTCTTCCTCTTTTCAGAAGATTCGGGATGTCCTTTTTAATTCTAGATACTAATTGGGTTGTAGCTTTTATTATTGTTATCTCCTTAGGATGTAATAGTTTTTGTGCAATATTTATTGTTGTTCAATGAAAATTTTATTGTTTTTCTTTCGTTTTTATTGAAATTTGCTATTATTTACTTTCTCATTTAAGGTGAATGATTGCCCTATCTATTGATGCTCCTGACCTAAATCAATGCCTAAAAATATTCATGCTAAATTGGTGATGGCGTTGAAAGATCGACCCTCTCATTCTGTATTCAGTTCTACAACCATAGACAACGAAAAAGCGAACAAGTAGCATGAGAAATACATTAAGGTGAAATCTATTCTGAAATCATCTCAGGAAATAGTGAAAGATCTTAAGAAGAAAGTTTTGCATAAGGATGCTAAAATTGCTATATTGAATGAAAAGCTCGGTTCATGTACTAATTCCCAGTGGTAGTTGGAGTTCGATACGAAGATTGCTTATTTAAATCAACGCATCTTTGATTTTAAGGTTGAAGTGATAAAGTACAAAAAGGAATGCCAACCTTACGAATTGATATTGACTGAAGGGGAAGAAGGGTTGCCAGGCCCACTCCAGTTGACTCTTCAAAAAGGAAATCACCATGAATTTCTTTGTTGTCTCAAGGGCATTTAGTCCCTCGCTGTGGTATATCTGATTCTTCCCATAGATAAATCATGGGAACTTGCAAGGTTGAGTAGTGCCTTTAAACTAGAGTGCATTCTAAATGTTAAGAATCAGTAAAACAAGAAATTTATTGAGAGATTCTTATCACAAAGACAAGAAATTGAGATGCTAGAACACCAAAATAATGAACTAACAATGAAGATCAAGGTTCTTGAGGACAACATTAGTGAGATGAACCATAGAATTTCTTAACTTAAGGGCACAAATAAAACTTATGGAAATGCCTTACTGGTTCAAATTGACTCTGTTGATTCTCTCAATATTTTTCGTCGTAAAGATGACTAAAGAAGTACCTCTTAGCCGCCTTACAGCATATTTTTTATCCTCCCTCTATGCTTTAAACCCCTATGAATGAGGTAAAAGTTCTCGAAGATCAATTGGGATTAACGCAGTTTTATTCCATTAGGGCTTCCCAACTTGATTCTCTTATTGCTTAGTCAATCGAAGTTATCGTTGCTTTTAAATTAAAGATTGATTTCACATTTTTAGATGTGGAAAGAGATAGAAGATTAAGGAAGGCAGTCATATCTAGTTATCAAAGATTTCATCATATTTCCAATATGGATGTTCTAAAGCTTTGAAAGAAATGGGGGCATACAGTTTTGTATAAAGAAGAAGGTTCGTCTAACAAACAATGTTTAACGGCCAAATCTCTATTGGGTTAGAAAATAGCCAAAAAATTGAAATAAAATAACCGCAAGCTCACGGCATACAATTGTAGCACATGGCGAGTACGGGTCGATCCGCAGGGAATTGTTTAGATTTTAAAATTACTATTCAATCAAATTAAACCAAGAATTTGAGATTGTGTTAAGCGAAAAAAATGTAAAACTAACAAAAGCTAAAATGGTTAAAAATATGAGAGTTTGAAGGCAATTTAGTGGCAGATCCCTTCTCATGATCACATAAATCAACAAAATGAAATTATGATCTCTCTTTTAGTCATTAGTGAATTTAATAGATATGTTTATCATAAGTATGGCCTATTTGTGCTATTAATTAGCCCAACATAAACCATCAAACTTTAACATACCCACTAAACCACTTTTTAACTCTCATGAAAATGACAATGAACTTGAAAATAAAATCTATTCTAAGCATGATCTATATTGATTAGAAATATAGACCATCAAATTTTGATTTTAATATTCACTTCATTACCATAATCATATGTAGATGAAGAGGTAATTTGTATTTGTGTTTGTTTAAGCATGGCCTATTTGGTGTCAACAACATAGGCTATCAAATTCAAAGCTAAAACAACAAAAACTTTACCAATTCAAACTTTGTCATTAATCACAAAAAGAGATTAAAAATTAGCAAAATGTTGAATCTACATGATTAAGAGAGCTTCATTACCCCTGAATTGAAAGGGTTTAGCCTCTCATATTAGTTATCATTTCAACAAATGTAGAGTTCAACATTGAAACAAAAACAAGAAGAAAAAGGAAGCTAAATAAAATAAAAGCTAAGCTACTTGCATAAAATAAAACAACTACTAACATAAAAGGAAAAGAGAATGTAAATAAAAAGATCATGAATTAACATTGCATAAAATAAACTTCATAAATATAGAAAATGGCTAAGTAGCCATGAAATAGAAGAAGAGAGTTTATATTTATTTTTGAGCCTAAAACTAAACTAACTAAAGAGGAGGCTTAAAGCTCAATTACATGAACATATTGTCTGCACCAAAAATGGTCACAAACCCCAAGTGTTGTGAAAGCACCAGTGTATGAATATAAATCAGCAATATTCAAACACAAATATCAGATCTAAGCAAGCAACAAACAACAATCCAGAAATAATGAACAATGACACACAATTTATAGTGGTTCGGATATCTCTGGCCTACGTCCACTTCAAGGATTTTTATCTTTTATTGATGTTATTCGCTGATTACAGATGATTACAGCAAATACAATGAATGAATCTGAATATGACAGCAATGGAGAGGAGTAGAGTTGAATCCGGCAGAGTCTGGACGTTGAATGGCCAAAAAAGATCCCTTTTCTATAGGCTTCAGGGGGCTATTTATAGGCGTAGGAGGCCCAGATCTCGCCCAAACTTCAGGAGACTTCTTCTGGCACGTAAGGGGGCCCACGCGACCGGTCCCACCAAGTTTCAACTCAATCTGTGATCGATTCGAATCAACTTCGTATCGATCAGGAAATGCTCCAATCGAGCTGAAACTTGGCAGGATTGCTCTTTACCTTGTGTGGAAGCTACTGTGAAAATTTCATTGCATTTGGATCAAGGGTTTGCGAGATATGGTCGATACGAAATTGGTTTGCTCGATGGCTGTTAGGTTCGAATCCATTCATTCGAGCTGATCACTTCGACTCGATGGCAACGCGCGTGAGCAGGTTGACGTGGCGCGCGCTCTTCGTGTCGATCCGCTTCTCACTCCGGTTTGATCGAGTCACTCCGGGTATTTCGCCGCGTTCGCATCCATAACTCACGCGTCATCTCTGGCCTGTTTGACTCAGTGGATACGAATAAGCAATTATTCGCAGATCCGAGCAAGGATTCCTGATGGATACGAAGTGGTCAGCGCCTCATGGATGCAAAGTCATCTGATGGATTCAAGACAGATGGGTACGAAGGACTTGCACCCCCGATCGATACGAAGACGATGGATTCGAATGGAATCTCATACATGGATACAGACCGTGTTTGGTTGGATGGATACGAAACAGGACGTTGCCGATTGATACGAAGCGCATGTCCTGTTGATGGATACGAACTCGGTCAATGCTAGTTGAGGTTCATCGATGGATTCGAACTCGATCGATGCGAAGTTGATGGATACGAATGGAGACGTGATGGTGAATACATACTCTATCGATACGAAGCTAATGCTGTTTGATGGATACGAAAGTGTGACTTTTTTTTTATCAACTTGCATCGATCATATCCTGAGCATATGAACTCGGATTGACTTGAAATTTGGAATGCAGGTTTCCATGGCTTTGCTTGTCATGTCTCTTAAATTGCGGCCCGATCCGGACTCGGACAAAATTCATCGATATCCATGGTTATCCTGTAACACATAGTTGAAAATTCATGACTAGTTATTATCGGTTTTTAGTCAGTTTTGGGTATCTCAGCTTTGCCAAAAAGTGGGATAACACATATGGGGTATTTATACAAGCCTAAAACCCTAACGCATATTTTTGGGGACTACCCAAAATACCCTTGAGGAAGTGTGTCCGCCAAGTTATCATTAGCATGAGATAATCCTCCATTTAAATGTGCATGAAACTTTAAGCTCCATTAACATGTGCATCAGCTCCTAATTGTAGATCAAGATAAGTGGGTAGGTGGGGTCCTCCATGATGCATGGTTTGAATTATTTCCATCTTCATTCCTTTGTTTCCATCCTTGTGCATGCATATCTTCATGAAACCCTCTTCCATTTTGTCATCCAATTTCCTACAAATACAAACAAAATGTGCAAATAAATATTCTCAAATTAAATTATGCATAAAAATGACCATTTTGCCCCTGTATGAAGACGAATAAATGATGATTTGAAAATAATTTGAATTTTGGTTTAAACATGTTAAAATACCCTATATGCTCATTTATTTAATTAAATTCGATTAAATATGGAAGTAAAAATATGCCAATTTACGTGCACATCGAATACTCGAATAAACTAAAACTAAGATAAATATGTTTTCGTAGGAAGTACAATTGCATTGAGCGTATGCAATAAGCCGTTAAACCTCTAAGTGTCCCTAGTAGGACGAGTGTTGTCTCGTGAGGGTTTTTAGTGGATACTACCCACAAAATCCAAATTCGAAAATGAAAAATTGCTAAATGCAAGATTTATTTACAAAGATATGAATGCAAGTTTTTGAAAATATTTACAAATGAAGAATTAACTTTCAAATTGACACGAATAAGTTAAATATAAGTTCTGGTCAATATCGAGAAATTTAAGTCTTTTTACTTGTCAAAACATCCAACAAAAATTAAGTTATCATAACAAATAGGCTCTAGTTTGGCTAGTTGTTTCGAATGATAACATAGTGTAACTATGAAATTGATCCTTAGTTGATTATCAAAATTTTTCAAAGTGGTATTTTCATTTCTTTTTAATAACAAGTCAAATCACATAAGTTAAAATAGTGCTTGGATTTCAATTGCTTATTCTCTCTTATTTGAAATTTTATTGATATTAATAATATTTACATATGCCTAACTCAGAAAACTGAGACCAGATATATGACCCATACACTGCCTTGCGGGCTTACGTGATGAGGATACAGAGCGTGGCGAGTGAGAACACAAGTGTGTACACCTTTCGACTGTAGGCATTATCAATAAAAGAATTTTTATATACATACACCTAACTCAGATAAACTTTTTTTTTGAAATGGTACTTTATATACAACATGTCACTAGGACAACATATCACATGTCAATAAACGTTCAAATCACGCTACGCAAGTTTCGAACTTGTGACCTCTCGCACCAAATCTGAATCACTTAACCATTGGGACAATGGTGCTTGTCAACTCAGATTAACTTAGGCCATATATATCGATCATGTACTGCCTTTCGGGCTTACGTGGGAAGGATATAGAGCATGGCGAGCGTACATACTTGCGTGTGAACACATGACCCTAGGTGTTTCTTATTTTTATAAAAAATCATTTTTTATGTTTTATATATATACATATTATATATACATATTTTTTTTCTTTTTGTTTTTTCAACTTTTTTTTAGAGAGTGTATTGTAAAATCATCTTAGCACCATTTAACTAAGAAGGTAAAAAATGTTATATCCTTTTCTTTAAATCCACCACTTTTTTAAACAAAGATTTTCAATTAGGATATACTTCATAATTATCACCATGAACCTTCCTATATACTAGTTAAATCGTCGTTACTTATAATCAAACTTTATTTTTATTAAGACGAATAAATTTTCAAAATTACAGTTTAATAACCAAAATTCTATACTTATCCTATAGTGTTTGTTTAAACGTAGATTAAAATGCTAGAATTTTTTTTTAAAAGTTTTGGAAAGAAAATGCAAAAATAAAAATTAAAGATAAGACTCCTCCCCCCCTCCACACTTAATTTTGACCGTGTCCCCACAGTCAATCCAAGTGAAAGGTGAAAAATAAAATAAAAATATGACATATATTACATGAAAATGAATGGTTATTATTTACATGACATCAGAAAATATACCGTTAAAGAGTAAATGAAACTGTCTTCTCATCAAGTACGAGAGACATAGCTTAAGCGTAGAAAACCAAATCATAAAAGATTTCAGAGTTGAATGTTGATTTGGAAAAACGAATGTCATTTTATTAAAAATTGTATGAGTTGTTTTATTTTTGATGATTTTTGGGGTTGATAAAACAATTGGTTGAAGTTCAAGTTTATTTTCACCAATTTGAAATTCAAACTTGTCACTGAAAACTTCTTTAGAATTATTGATCTCAAAATCAAAATGGTGGTTTAAATCTGCCCCTTCGGAATTCAACAACTCATTTTTGAATAGTCCAAAAAATTTATGTTCACAAAATTCATCTTCTTTTGTTGAATTATTCATAATTTATTGCATATATCAAGTTCAAAATCCAAAGTTGTTGTATTTAATTTTTCAAAATCAGAAAAAGAAAGATCGAATTTTAAATCGAGTTTCTCACCCTCAAAAGAGTTGAAATCCAACTCAATTACTGCATTTTCAACAACTTCATTAAGGTTGTCGTTTTCAATTTCAAATGTTGTTATTTGAAAATCGTCAATTTTGGTAAAAGATGGATTATTATTTGACTCATCACATGTTGGGATTTGATTATGTTGCTCATGTTGTTTCATATATGTTTCAAACAATAAATCATGTGATCTTTCTAAATCTCTTCCATTTGCTCAACAAAATCCAATTTATAATTATTAATTTGAGAATTTTCGATTTGAACTTGTTGAGAACAAAAAATTTCATCATTGGACTAACTCCCATTGCTAAAATTATTTAAACAGCTGTTTCCATTTTCGGTTTGATTTTGAAATTCATTTTGGAGTTCGAAATTGAATTGGCATGGATTATAATCGAAATCATTTGAATTTTGAAGTGAATTCAAATTTTGATTATTTTGAAAACTTTGACTTGAACCATTGCACAAACATGAATTACACAAATCATTTATCCTCTGATTGTGTTGTGTAGAGAGTTCAAGTAAAGATGAAATTGTTTCAATGCTATTTTCAAGATTTAAGGGTTGGTCATCATTTTTAAAATTTTATGGTTCAAATTCGAATTTTTTACACAATAGTTTAAAATATCCATAAGAATATGGAATGAAATTATATGGATTATATTGATTTTCATAACTATTGTAAATTTCTGTAGAGTAAGAAAATTTCGACATTTTCAAAATGTTTTTTTATGTAAAGGAAAATATTTAACAAGAAGGATTTATTTTTCAAAAGGAAATTTGATTTTTTTTTTTTTGGATTGTCAAATTTTTTTTCATTTTCATTTTTTTATTGAAAAGATAATATATTTTTTTGAATTTTTGTTTTTTTTTAAAAACTAACTCAAGTAAAAAAAAATTTAGATTTTTGATTTTGATTGAAAAAAAATTCAAAGGAAAAGATCTAAAACACTAAATGAAGGAAAATTTAATTTTTTTATTTTAGTTTTGGGTTTTGAATTTTTTATTTATTTTAAATATGTATGAACTAATGCAACTAAATAAATGCAAAGGACTTAATTACAAATTTTCTATCCTAAGTAGCTCCTATCCCAAAATTGTATAATCACACTTTGTCTTAAATCAACGAAATAGTTTTCGGCCAGGTAACGGACAGGATTTATCGGTGCATCACGAATCACCGTAGCAATGCAACCGAAGGTTAAGTACCTTCAGAGAAACAATCAATGTGATATTTACGAATCACCGTAATAGTTATAACTGATTATTGCTCTACCGTAGCCTAGACACCAAGAAATTAAATTGTCAAAAGAGGACTACTTGTCAATATACAATTAAGCCCTAAGTGAGCTCATGACTCCCTTAAGTCTGAAGTCTAACCGTTATTATTAGTCAATTTCTAGGATGAAGTACAATTTTTGGACCAAGGAAGGGGTGATGAAATCCCCTACCTTACGTGGATTTGGGTGTTGCTCTTAAAAATTAAAACAAGATGAGATGAATGCAAAGTAGAAATTAAACGTGTTTTAACAATGCAACTACAATGAAATTTGTTTTTGAATTTTTTGAATTTTTTTTGAAATTTTTTTAAATATATAAATGCAAATGCAAGCAACTAACAATGCAAATAAAATAAAACTAGAGATGAGAGCACGGTACCAAAGCATGTAGAATTATTAGTAATTTATTTTAAAGCGGCAATGTTTTTTATATAAGCAAGCAAAACAGTGTTTTTTTGGCAAGCTAAGCGAAGCAAGCAACTCTTCTTATCTGCTTTGGCAACTTGAAATAAACTCAAGATGTATATATTTATGTATCTAAAACAAAACACAAAATATATTTTTTATATAAGGATGGACTTAAAACAAATTAAAACTAAATGAATTAAAACAAAATAAACAAATTAAAAAAAACTAAGCCCAACTAACCAAGTTACCTAAAAGCCTACCTTACCAAACAAACACAACACAAGGTGAATAAATTAGACTTGGGTTTGTTTATATCTGTTTAAAAAAATGAAAACACAACTTCAATCAATTGAAATCGCAAATGCCCATTCATAACAAAAAAATTGTAGTCGCTTTGAAATCACGAATCGATTGAGGGTTTAAAGTCGTGAGTTTGAGGGAGTCATGAAGATTTGAAGAGGTTGAGGTCGCGGTTGGTTCAGAGGATTAGAGGAAGCAAATTTTGGGTTTTGGATGGCGTTCGATTTTGGGGAGTGAGGTCGAGTTCGATTTTGGTGGTATTGAGGGAGGCCGTGGGTTAGTGGAAGTCGCGATTTAGTGGTGTTCGATTTGGATTGGGTTGTTGTAGATGGAGACTTTGAAGTTTGAGTGGCAGACAGTAGTTGGGTGGTGATGACAGTAGAACGATAGGGTAGTGGTGGTTCTGGAGTTTGTGCAGAGATGTTATGTTTGTAGGCAGGGTGTTTGGTAGAGGAGATTAGAAGAAGTGGTATGTTGATGTGTCGATGGTTTTGAATGAGTATTTGATGATTGTTGAAGTGATTGTTTGCTAAAGATTGTTGTAGAAGTTGTATTGTAGGGTATGGTGATGAGTGAATGTTGAATACTTGGTGATGACATGGATGGTTTTTGTGAATTTGCAGGGTATATTGGTGGTGGACAGGCAGTGTTTGCAGCAGTATTGTGGTATGATATGCAGACAATATGGTGTAGTCTGAAGTGTATAGTAGTGTGGTCAGAAGGGTTGCGATGTTTGTATGTGGAACTTGAAGGCAATTATGGAGGATGGTGGATGAAGTTTTAATGGCACTGTAGTGGTGCACTGTTGAAAGGATGATGTTGCTTGGAGAAGTGATGTAGTTAATAGTTGATTGAGGAAGAAGTCTTGCATGAAGTAATGTGGGTTGCAATGTAGTAGTTAAAGGAAGTACTCTGGTGGTATGTTGTCAAGGTAAAGGAGAGTGGTTGAAGTGCACAAAGGAGGGGGTATGTATGATTGAAGCAACAAAATGATGGCATCAAAATGATGGCAACAATAAGTCGGCATGGCAAAGGCAAGTTCAAATTGAAGCAACAAAATGATGGCAGTAGGGTAAGGCAATGTTATGTATGTTATGAGGATGATGAGGAACAGTAAGGGACAATGGGGTGTTGAAGTACAAACAGTGGGAATGATGACTGTTTTCTTGTCAAGGTGGTTAAAGTTGAACTGGCTGCTGGAAGTGTGTTGTTGTTTGTAGTTATTATGGCAGACAACAATGGGGTTATGGAAGAAGTGGGTGGTTTGAAATGCAAGTCAGAGTGCAGATGTTTGTGAATGTGTACGCAGTGGAGAGGTTATAGACGGTGTACACAATGGAGATGTTTGTGAATGTTTGTTGAAGTTGTAAGTAGTGTTGTAGACTTGATATTGTGGAGCAGAAGTGTGTTAATAGTGGAGGTTGACAGGAGTTGTTGTGGCTGTGAATAGAAGACAGCGGAGGAACTGCTGGAAGAAATGTAGAGGCAGCAAGTTCTTTAGCGGTGGAGTGTTTGATGATGTATTTTGAACTAATGGCAGAACTATTTGTATTGCACAAAGAATTGTGTATATTTTTTTGAAATTTGTACAAAAGAAAATTGTAATTGAGATGGAAAATGAAATGGAATAAAAAAAATCTTTTTGAAATGAACTTGTGAATATATTTTTTTAAATAGAAATGCAAATGCAACTAGAAAAGCAACAACCACACCATCAAAATGCAAACAAAAATTAAACAACCACCACACAACATATTTTTTTTAAATGCAATTCACACACAAAATTAACAACAATAAAAATCAAATAACAAATAGTTCGAAGAATAGAAATTAAAAATCAAAATTATGTCGACTTGTCTCGTTTAAGTGTTTAGAAACTCCTATCGATATCATTGCGTCCCATGCACCGACCAGAATTCATAAACAACTCAACGTATAAGTAAGCATAATATAAAACATTTTATAACACTAACAAGTATGCTCTCTCATATATATACGCTCAAACAGACTCATTCTAGGGTATTAGTACCCTATCTCTAATGAGTCAAATCCCATAAAGCTAATGTTATCGCTAAACCAAAGCTCTGATATCAACTATGAAGACCCACATTTTGGAAGGTTTAAATCGACAATAATCCACACATGTCCAACTTAAACAATCCGAAACACAGATAATCATTAGGGTTAATTAAGAAAAATAAGAAAAGAAGAAGAAAACAAACACAGAATCTCACAGCGGAATGACAAAATATAATAATCAAATAAATAGTTCATTAAGTTGTTTATATTATACATTTGATTATAATTTATACAACATTTATCAGAGTTATATAAACAACAAGGATAAATAACTAATGCTGCAGAACAACATGATGCAGGGAATAATAATAGTAATAATATACAAATCTTCGTCGTCGTCCTCCAGAAAATGATTTCAATGCGCTGAAAAACTCATGGCTGACCCGAGCGTCATGAAAAGACAAAAGACTCGATTCAGGACTAAAATATCCTTATGTGAGTCAAATCGATATCACATAACATGAGTGTAATAGCGTCCGAGATGTTTACGGGGTTTCACATCTCATATCCAGTGTATAACATGCATGCAATAACTCAAAAGATGTTACGGGATTTTCCATCTCTTAAGGATCCATCAAAATATTTATATGTAGTAGAATACGCTGCATATATAATGTCTAATCAGTAAAATAAATATTTTTCTTATCGTTAAGCTTTACATTAATCCCCCTTAACGCGTTTTTAAGCATTGTCGTATAGTTTGCATTTAGCACAATCAGTAGGACGTCGGTAGCCAGTGATGCGTCGTGATACGACAACACTAAACCAAAATCGTAGGGGTCTCGTATAGGAATAAAAGTATGACAAGGCACGTGAGGCAATGCCCAAGGTAGGATACTACCAGTCCGGGTCACTGGGCTGGTGCTAACGCATCGTAGCTATGACCGCCCACCGCGTCCATCCATCCCATATCAAATCAAGGGAAGCTATCCCATAATCAAGGTGCACCAATTGAAACCAACAACAAGAGCAATAATATGGACCAAGTCCAAGAAAATCGAAGAACGGATGTCTGCTTGGGGTAATTAGCCCACTTGGCCCTATTAAGCCGTCCTGTTTTGTCATTTCAAATTGGCACAAGTGCCAGGGTCTAACCATCATTGTTCTCTTTCTTCAAATGCAGCAAACGACGCCAAATCCAACCACTTCATTCTGGAGTCTCCTCCACGTACACAGTTGTTAAAGTGGTTCCAATATTGACAGAGAGTATGCCAATAAGAGGCCTCGGTCTCTTTAATAATCAAACGTCGTTTTACCCACCGGCTGGTACTTGTACATTTCGAAACGATTCGTATTTGATATCAATATATCATATTCACTTCAAAATACCATTTCATTTCGAAATCATCATATTTACTCAAAATATGCTATTTCACTTCAAAATCATTTTCGCCTCAATATCTTGATTTCGCTTCCAAAATTATTTCGAATTTCAATTTAGGTTATAACTTCATTTTAACCTAATTCGTATTTAAATCAACGATTTAAATATAAACATTCCAACCTTGACCGGTTTGAATTTTTTTATATAGTTTAAATAATTTAAAAAGTTAAAATAGTTTAATATAAAATAGTTTGAGTATTAAAAATGGTTTATATAATAAGATAGCTTGGAAATCAAAATAATTTGAATATTTAAATGATAGGTTTTAAACAGTTTATATTAAAATAATCTATTTGAAATTAGTTTCAGACTCAAACTGATCCAATTCCAAATTTCCCTGTTGAAATTAATCCAATTTCCATTTCAATTTAATCGATTCCATTTTGATTTCAATTCGAATTAACTTCGATTCCAATTTCAATTCAAATCACTTTCAATTTCAATTCCAAATTAATTCCAATTCCAATTCCAATTAATTTCAATTCCAAATCGATTTCAATTTCAACTTCAACTATTTGATTCAATGGTTAAATTTCAATTCAATTCTCTATTTTAAACCATTTCAATTTATATTAATTTCGAGCTCGATTTTCAAAATGTCAATTTGAATCATTTAAATCATATTTTACTTCAATGTTCAATTCAATGTCTAAATCTTTAAATAATTCAATTCCAAGCTCAACTTTTGAAATATCGAATTAAATTACTTTTACTTAGCAATATTCAAAGTTCGAACAAAAGTCCAATCTTTTAAAACAAATCAATTTCCGAAATTCGAATCATATTTTGATTATAACTTCAAAGTCTCAACTTCCATTATTTAAACAATTCCAATTACCAAATTTAAATTTCAACAATTCGAGCTCAAGTTCGAAAATAATTCGATTTCCATAAATTCGATTTTTACTTCTAAAATCAATTCATTTCAATAATTTCAAATCAAAGATTTTAAAATCATTTAATTTAACCAATCTAGTGTCCGTATATAATTTTTTATCCTATGGCCAGGTGAATCAGTTATTTCAATTTAATTTCAGGGATGGATTTATATCATTTCAATCCGGACTTACTCTCTCGTGCTCGATAAGGTGAACTTCTCACTTCAATTATTTTGTGTTATTATACCTTAGTGTGGTTGTTACTCTTTATTTCATCCTTAAGTATTGCGAGGACGCAATTTCTTTAAGGAGGGGAGTCTGTAACAACCCGCATACTTTACAATTAAATATTTATATGTTTTATTTAAATATAGCATCGTTTGTTGAATTTAAAGTCTGAAATGTGACTTTTTGTAAACAGTCGAATCTAGACTCGAGACCACTTCCATTGAGTTCAAAACAACGTTTACAACTTTTTTGAGTATAAACATTGATATGTTTGGAGTTGATTAGGACTTTGGTATTTTCATTTGGGCTTTGGGTTTGGTTCTAGCCCACTAACCTAATAAGAGAACCCAAACTTCTCTACCAAATACCCTTACTCCTCTACTCTTCATTCATTCTACTCATAATTTCCTAACACTCAAGCTAAAAGGAAAAATGGGGGGAAAAGATAGGAAATTAAAATTCCTAAACCCTGAGATTATTAGGAAATTCAAATCCAAGTTCCAAAATCAAGGAGAAGCTTAGGTAAACATGCTCTTCATCTTCTCCATCTCAATTCCTCTTCAATTCTTGATTTTTCCTATAACCTAACTTAGGAAAAACTTTGCATTTGATCATAGATTGAAGGTTCTAGAAGTGAAGTTGAAGAGAGATTGATCTTGCTTTGTTTTAGAGCTTCTCATTCCTTGTTTTTGAATTTAAAGGTGAGTTCTTGAACTCACATCTATGTTTATAGCTTTCATTGTTGTTAGGTATGAATTCCTAACATCTATTTCATGTCTAATTGCTTTTGAATTGAATTGGTTTGGTGAATTTTCCAATTTTGGTATTTTGAAGTCAAAATCTATGAAAATCCTACTATATATGTTTGGATATGTTGTTTGGAGTGCATTGAAGAGCCTATAGGGCTGGGTTGTCGTTTGGCATAAATCCCTAGCCACCATCACTCATTCGATCGCGTCCGAGTTGAATTGGCCATCAATAGCCTAAGCAAATTTTGCCCTGAGCATCAGCTAAAACGTCTGAGGAAAAGGAATAAAAATTCCAGACCTTCAGCTCAGACGTCTGGGAGAACCACCAGACGTCTGGTGCTGTTAAAATAAGCCAATTTCCCTGTTTTTATGCAAATTTCCATTTTAATCGATTTTTGTTGATCCGGTTGGTTGTTGTCATTTATTATCGACTTTGATGACTTCTTTTCTGGATTTTTGGGAATATCCATTTTATGGATTTGATATCGATTTTTATGGTTTTAATTCACGTCGTCGAATGTGAATTTTTGGTGATAGATTGTTTTTACAATCCTTTCTATGATTTGTCACTTTAAAATACAAAGGTTTCTATACTAGTAGTAAATACTCAAACTCTTTCACAAAAACGATTTCAACACTACTTTTAAATACAAAGCTCGTTTTTAAAACCGTTTTCCAATCTATTAGTATATACAAACCTTTACCTCACTCGTACAAGAAATCCAATTAAACGACTTAGCAAAACAAGTGGTATGAAACGCTTGCGTTTACTTCATCAGTTAATTCTTAGACTTGTTCGATTGAAACCTTGTGACAATTTTCGAGTGGAAATCTACAATTCGTTCGTAAATATTTAAGTTGAGCCAGTGGTTATGGGACATGAAGCTAAACTCATATATTTACTAGCTTGATGTAATTTACACTTATTGATCCATGACGATCATTTTGAGGTTTAGACTAGCGATATGCGATGTCCCATTATCCAAGTGGGGGACTGTACCCCGTTCTGTTGAGCTTCGTTTCATTTTTTTATAGGCTAGCGACATATGGGTTTTATGGAGTTCGGTTCATCGGGCATACCGTTGTACTACGTCGTTGTTCCGGCTTATTTGAGTTTCAGGTTCCTCGGGCATACCGTTGTACTATGTCATTGCGCCGGCTCTATGGGTTAGCGACCCATGGGATAGCATCCCGTTTGTGATACACGTGTTGGTGAGTTTTCATGCTCCCGTTTTTGATAGGCCTCCTCCCCCTTTTATGTCTTCTGGATTTTCAATTTGGATTTCTGTAATTTATGTTTCACCAATTTTTGTGATTTGTATTGATAAGCTCTATCAATATTTTTGATTTGGTGAATAAGTAAAGAATATGATATTCTTTTTGGATATTTGAGGAGATTTGAGATATTATATGATTTTCATTGTTATCAAATATATACTTGTCACAGTATCACATTATTGTTATCATATATTTTTGTCATATCTCTTATCCTATCTCATCTTGTATGATATTTATAGCTAGACTGATTTATTTATTATTTTTCTTTTTAAATATTACTCAAGTCAAACCGAGGTGTTTCAGGTGCTTCCACTTGACGTCTTAGCAAGGACTAGCTCCTGACTTTTGGCTAACTACTTTAGCTTAGTAGTTTTTGTTTTTATACATTTGAGATAGGGACTCCTTGATGTATACATATTCTTTTGTCTAGCACTTGTACCTATTCTTTTGTGATGTAGTGGGCCTTGCATGACCACTACTTTGATGTTCACTTCTATGTGTTATATTCATATCTGTTTCCGCCTTAGTGATATGAATATCTGTAACTGATTTTGTGTTATGCTTATTTTATATTTGTTTCCAAAGGCCACATAGCCACTATGTAGTAGCTTTGAGTTTGTGTTTGATATGTCAGATTTCCTCTTGAAATGAAATGCATGACCTACTATATGACATATCGGTACTCGCACAAAGCAATTACGCAGATGGTTGCTCCTCAACAGCCTTATTCTTCGTGCTAGTCGACGACATTACTCCGTAGTGTTCTTGGCTAGTGTGAGCATAGAGGTGGGGCGTCACAGCTTGGTATCAGAGCCAAACTTCGGAACAATATAGAATATTATGACAAGGATCATTGTCCTAAGTCTCTCTTAGGAATCATGCCTTAGGATTTACTTCGATTCTTAAGACCCATTCTATCCTATTTTCTATTATGATGCCTTGTTTTATCAATCAAGTTGTTTGATATTCATTTTGAGAATAACCTTTTTCCTCTTCTTTCTTTCTTTCTTAAAGAAGAGAAATGGTTATACCTGGTCGTCCCAGCGCCGGTCGATCTAGTGCTACTCCTCAGGATGGCGTATTCGTGTCTACCCAATAGCTTTTGGATCTTATAAAGAATGCCCAAGTTGACGAACCCATTCCTGAGTCTACTCATCCTAAATCCGAGTTTGCACGCTTGTGCAATTATTATACCAATTTGGGTAGAAGGCCATTCAAGGGGTCCGAAAGCGTTATAGAAGTCCAAGCTTGGCTTAGAACATGCGATCGCATCTTTTCTCGCATGAATTTTGTGGATCTACATCGAGTCCAAGTGGCTTCTAGCATGCTCCAGGAGAGAGCATTAGATTGGTATGAGCTTTGGATTTTGGAAATTGTTGAAGCGGATCTTACTTGGGAGCAATTCCGGGAAAGGTTTGAGTTAAAGTTTGTGTCGGAAGCTGAAAAAGTAACTTTAGCTCGATGCTTTATTGACCTTATTCAAGGTGAATCTTCTGTGACAAACTATGTCGCATCTTTTGAATCCTTCTCTAAATATAGGGTCGAGTATATTAATACCCCATTGAAGAAAAATCAGAGGTTTATCTATGGTTTGAATAAGAACCTCAAAAAGGCTTTACTTCTGAAACTAGAAGTTTCTTTCGATCAGCTTGTAGATATCGCTCTTCGACTTGAAGAGGCCGATAAAGAAAGTGATGGTGATGTTGGGGGTGCCAAACATAACTTCAATAACAACAAGAAGAGGAAATTCAACAGTAAGTTCAAAGGCCCTAATCCCAACAAGAAAGGGAAGCAAGCAACTTCGGTAGCAAAGACTCCTACCTCTAGTCGTGGAGAATGCTACAATTGTGGCTCTAAGGACCATTATGCAAATAGCTGTCTGAAACCCCTTTATTGTCGCTATTGCAAAAGTTCGCGTCATCTTATATCTTCATGTCCCAAACTTCAAAGCAAGAAAGAGGGAAAGCTAAATATTGTGCAAGCCCCTAGTAACACTTCTCTTAGTCAAGGTATTTCTCATTTTGTCCTTGATGGCATTATTATGTTTCGTGATCATACTATTCGAATTCTTTTAGATAAAGGTGCATCTCACTCTTTTATATCAAAAGAACTTGTTGATACTTTTTTTTGAATGTTATGGGCTTGATGACTTCATTGAGAATTGCGAATCCGGTTGGTGGATCCGCAACACTCATTTTATTTTGCAAGGATGTTGAAATTATTTTATGTGATTATGCTTTCCGTGCCGATTTGCATGTTATGCATTACTTAGGTTTCGGAATGATTTTGGGAATGGATTGGCTTAATCGTTATGAAGCCCACATCCTATGTCCCGAGAGGATTATCCATCTTCGACATCCTCAATCTGTTAAGCAGATTTCTATTGTCCTTAAAGATTCAAATTCCAATTCGGTGGCATCCTTATATTCTCTAAATCCACATGATGACGATAATGATGATGAGGAAGATGTCATTTCCCTCATTCAAATTGTTCGTGAATTTCCTGATATATTGAGCCCGTGTTAGGATTACCACCTAAGCAAGCAATTGAGTTTAGAATTAATCTAGTCCCTGGAGCTCTATCTATCACTCGTCCTCCTTATCGTATGTCCAATAAGGAAAATGAGGAGATGTGTAAACAATTATCCGAATTGGAAGCAAAACATTTTATTCGTTCTAGTTCCTCTCCTTGGGGAGCTTCGGCTATCTTCGTGAATTAATCCGATGGTACACTTAGGCTTTGCATTGACTACCGCAAGCTTAATGATCTCACCATCAAGAATAAATACCCCTTACCTCGGATTGATGATCTATTCGATCAACTTAGCGGTGCTAGAGTCTTTTCACAGTTAGACTTAGCAACCGGTTTTCATCAGCTTTGTATTGCATAGGATAGCATTCCTTTGACATCGTTCTGTACTCGTTATGGATTTTAAGAATGGCTTGTTATGCCATTTGGTTTAACGAATGCTCCAGCTTATTTCGTTGACCTTATGAATCAAGTTTTCAAAGGCTTCCTCAATCGATTTGTTCTCATCTTTATCGATGATATTCTTGTTTATTCTAAAACCGAAGAAGAGCATGAAAAACATCTTCGGATTGTGTTGGAAACCCTTAGGAGCAATCAATTGAAAGCAAAATTTTCTAAGTGCCACTTTTGGCAATCCCGTGTGAAATTTTTAGGACATATTATTTCTGAATCCGGAATTTCCGTGGATCCTTCAAAGATTGAAGCGATTCAAAATTGAAAGAGATCGGAGAGTGTGACGGAAATTTGTAGCTTTCTTGGATTGGTGGGCTATTACCGTCGGTTCATAAAAGACTTTTCTAAAATTTCTGTACCTCTTACTAGTTTGAAAAAGAAGGGAGTTAAGTACATTTGGTCAGACAAATGTGAAGCTGCTTTTCAGAAATTAAAAGAACTCTTTTCCGTTGCTCCTATTCTTGTGATTTCCGAAGGAAACCAAGACTTGATTATTTATACCGATGCTAGTCGTGTTGGTTTGGGGGGCGTTCTCATGCAAAGGGAACGTGTTATCGCTTATGCTTCTAGGCAATTAAAGCCTACCGAGACTAGATATGCCACTCATGATTTAGAGCTCGCGGCCATTGTTTTTGCCCTTAGAATTTGGCGTCATTATCTTTTGGGAGAGAAATTTTTTCTCTACACCGATCATAAATCTTTGAAGTATTTGTTTACTCAAAAGGAACTTAATTTGCGTTAACAACGTTGGCTCGAATTCCTTGCATCTTATGATCTTGATATTCTTTATACTCCTGGAAAGGGAAATCGTGTTGCCGATGCCCTTAGTCGTAGGCAACAAGTGGTTGTTTCCATGATGATATCCGAATGGAATGATCTCAAGACTTTGTCCACTTATGAGATTCGAGATCGTGAATCCAATTCATGTTCATCTCTTGTTTTATGTAGCCTTGAGGCTCATCCTCCTCTTTTAGACCGCATCCTTGAAGCTCAAAAGCAAGATCTCGAATTGGCTCTCCTTAGCCAAAGTTGTAGGGATAAAAATAAGGTTGATGGTTTGAAAGACTTTGAAATCGACGCTCGTGGGGGCATTCAAAATTTTGGTAGACTTATTGTGCCAAATATTTTTGATCTTCGCAAAGACATTTTAGATGATTCTCATCGTTCTAAATTGACCATTCATCCCGGTAGTAGTAAAATGTATGCGGACATGAAGCGAATTTATTATTGGGATGGAATGAAATCTGATATTGCTAACTTCATTAAGCGTTGCATGACTTGCCAACTCATTAAGGCCGAGCATCAAAGGCCCGGTGGGTTATTGCAACCTTTAGACATTCCCGTTTGGAAGTGGGATCAAATTTCCATGGACTTTATTGACGGTCTTCCCCGTTCTCGTTCGGGTCATGACAGTCTATGGGTGATTGTAGACAGACTTACAAAATCCACCCATTTTATTCATGTTCAGTCCAATCGGACCGTACATCTTTTGGCCAAACTCTATGTTCAAGAAATTGTTAAATTGCATGTAGTTCCTACTTCTATTGTTAGTGATCGTGATCCATTATTTACTAGTGGATTTTGGAAGGGTCTTCAAAAAGCTTTGGGAACGAAGCTTAATTTTACCACAGCTTATCATCCTCAATCCGACGGACAAACAGAGCATGTGAATCAAACTCTTGAAGATCTCCTTCGTACTTGTGTTCTTGATTTTGGTGGAAGTTGGGAAGATTGTATTTCTCTTATTGAGTTTTCTTATAATAATAGCTTCCAGTCTAGTATTGGTATGGCACCTTTCGAGGCCCTCTATGGAAGGCTATGTCGATCTCCTTCGTGTTGACTTGAAGCCGGAGAGAAGCTGGTTTTAGGTCCATATTTTATTCGTGATGCCACAGAAAAGATTGATATTATTCTTCAAAGGATGAAAGAAGCTCAAAGTAGATAAAAATCCTATGTCGATAACCGAAGAAGGAATTTGGAATTTTCTGTGGGAGATTTTGTATTCATTTGTGTTCCACCTATGAATGGTGTTGTGCGTTTCAGTCGATCGGGAAAGTTAAAACCTCGATATATTGGCCCATTTCCAAAAACTGAACGCATTGGTTCCGTGGCTTATCGCCTTTCATTACCGGCTCAATTTTATGCTATTCATGACATATTCCACATTTCTCAACTACGGAAATGCCTTAGAGATTCCGATTCTATTCTTGAGCCCGGTGTTATGGAAGAAATTGAAGTTTCACCTAATTTGACTTATGAGCAACATCCTATTCGTATCATTGCTACGGAGGTTAAACGCCTTCGTAATAAAAATGTTCCGCTTGTGAAAGTTCAATGGTCCGCAAATCCTAAAGATTGTTCTTGGGAATCCGGAGAATTCATCGAGCGAACACATCCAGACTTACTCACTCGTGCTCTATAAGGTGAACTTCTCACTTCATATTTTTCTTTTTGTGTTATTATACCTTAGTGTGGTTATTACTCTTTATTTCCTCCTTAAGTATTGCGAGGACGCAATTTCTTTAAGGAGAGGAGTCTGTAACAACCCGCATATTTTATGATTAAATATTTCAATGTTTTATTTAAATATAGCATCGTTTGTTGAATTTAAAGTCTGAAATGTGACTTTTTGTAAACAGTCAAATCCAGACTCGAGACCACTTCCATTGAGTTCAAAACGACGTTTACAACTTTTTTGAGTATAAACATTGATATGTTTGGAGTTGATTAGGATTTTGGTATTTTCATTTGGGCGTTGGGTTTGGTTCTAGCCCACTAAACCAATAAGAGAACCCAAACTTCACTACCAAAAACTGTAACTCCTCTAATCTTCATTCATTCTACTCATAATTTCCTAACACTCAAGTTAAAAGGAAAAATGGGGGAAAAGATAGGAAATTAAAATTCATAAACCCTAGATTATTAGGAAATTCAAATCCAAGTTCCAAAATCAAGGAGAAGCTTAGGTAAGCATGCTCTTCATCTTCTCCATCTCAATTCCTCTTCAGTACTTGATTTTTCCTATAACCTAACTTAGGAAAAACTTTAGATTTGATCATAGATTGAAGGTTCTTGAAGTGAAGTTGAAGAGAGATTGATCTTGCTTTGTTTTAGAGCTTCCCATTCCTTGTTTTTGAATTTAAAGGTGAGTTCTTGAACTCACATCTATGTTTATAGCTTTCATTGTTGTTAGGTATGAATTCCTAACATCTATTTCATGTCCAATTGCTTTTGAATTGAATTGGTTTGGTGAATTTTCCAATTTTGGTATTTTGAAGTCAAAATCTATGAAAATCCTACTATCGATGTTTGGACATGTTGTTTGGAGTGTATTGAAGAGCCTATAGGGTTGGGTTGTCGTTTGGCATAAATCCCTAGCCACTATCGCTCATTCGATCGCGTCCGAGTTGAATTGGCCATTAATGGCCTAAGCAAATTTTGCCTTGAGCTTCAACTCAGACGTTTGGTAAAACACTCGGACGTCTGAGGCAAAGGAATAAAAATTCCAGACCTTCAGCTCAGACGTCTGGGAGAACCACCAGACGTCTGGTGCTGTTAAAATAAGCCAATTTCCCTGTTTTTATGCAAATTTCCATTTTAATCGATTTTTGTTGATCCGGTTGGTTGTTGTCATTTATTATCGACTTTGATGACTTCTTTTCTGGATTTTTGGGAATATCCATTTTATGGATTTGATATCGATTTTTATGGTTTTAATTCACGTCGTCGAATGTGAATTTTTGGTGATAGATTGTTTTTACAATCCTTTCTATGATTTGTCACTTTAAAATACAAAGGTTTCTATACTAGTAGTAAATACTCAAACTCTTTCACAAAAACGATTTCAACACTACTTTTAAATACAAAGCTCGTTTTTAAAACCGTTTTCCAATCTATTAGTATATACAAACCTTTACCTCACTCGTACAAGAAATCCAATTAAACGATTTAGCAAAACAAGTGGTATGAAACGCTTGTGTTTACTTCATCGGTTAATTCTTAGACTTGTTCGATTGAAACCTTGTGACAATTTTCGAGTGGAAATCTATAATTCGTTCGCAAATATTTAAGTTGAGCCAGTGGTTATGGGACATGAAGCTAAACTCATATATTTACTAGCTTGATGTAATTTACACTTACTGATCTATGACGATCATTTTGAGGTTTAGACTAGCGATATGCGATGTCTCATTGTCCGCGCGGGGGACTGTACCCCGTTCTGTTGAGCTTCGTCTCATTTTTTTATAGGCTAGTGACCTATAGGTTTTATGGAGTTTGGTTCATCGGGCGTACCGTTGTACTACGTCGTTGTTCCGGCTTATTTGAGTTTCAAGTTCCTCGGACATACCATTGTACTATGTCGTTGCGTCGGCTCTATGGGTTAGCGACCCACGCGATAGCGTCCCGTTTGTGATACATGTGTTGGTGAGTTTTCATGCTCCCGTTTTTGATAGGCCTCCTCCCCCTTTTTATGTTTTTTGGATTTTCAATTATGGATTTCTGGAATTTATGTTTCACCAATTTTTGTGATTTGTATTGATAAGCTCTATCAATATTTTTAATTTGGTGAATAAGTAAAGAATATGATATTCTTTTTGGATATTTGAGGAGATTTGAGATATTGTATGATTTTCATTGTTATCAAATATATACTTGTTACAGTATAACATTATTGTTATCATATATTTTTGTCATATCTCTTATCCTATCTCATCTTGTATGATATTTATAGTTAGACTGATCTGTTTATTATTTTTCTTTTTAAATAATACTCGGGTCAGACCGAGGTGTTTCAGGTGCTTCCACTTGACGTCTTATCAGGGACTTGCTCCTGACTTTTAGCTAACTACTTTAGCTTAGTAGTTTTTGTTTTTATACATTCGAGATAGGGACTCCTTGATGTATACATATTCTTTTGTCTAGCACTTGTACCTATTCTTTTGTGATGTAGTGGGCCTTGCATGACCACTACTTTGATGTTCACTTCTATGTGTTATATTCATATCTGTTTCCGTCTTAGTGGTATGAATATCTGTAACTGATTTTGTGTTATGCTTATTTATATTTGTTTCCGAAGGCCACATAGCCACGGTGTAGTAGCTTTGAGTTTGTGTTTGATATGTCATATTTCCTCTTGAAATGAAATGCATGACCTACTTTCTGACATATCGGTACTCGCACAAAGCAATTACGTAGATGGTCGCTCCTCAACAGCTTTATTTTTCGTGCTAGTCGACGACATTACCCCGTAGTGTTCTTGGCTAGTGTGAGTATTGAGGTGGGGCGTCACAATAGGTATATATCATTTCAAACTATTTCTTTATTTATTCGAAATAATTCAAATAACAACAATATACTGCCAAATGATATACAGGGTGATAACAGGATATATATATATATATAAAATAAATAAACATCCAAAATATCAACCAATAGTATTCAATTTCAATCAACATCCGAATCAGCCAATAATCCACAACAATTACATAGTTATCAGTATCGGGTATTTTACTGGCAGTTAAATTCCAATTTCAAATTTAACTATCGATTTTAATTTCTATAGTCTATTCATATGTCAATTTCATTTTTAAACAACAATCAATAAAATTAGATAACTTCACAATCTCAATTTAAAGAACATAAAATATTATAGTACGTCGTAGGTGTTAAAACACTCACCCTTTTTATCTGAATATGAAAATTTTTCTAGCTTCAAATAAATTTTAAACCAACTGCATGAGCCTTCGTCTTCCAATGTGATTTGTTTCGTCCAGAACGGGCCTCGTACGGAAAAGATATGCAATATTTAATAACGATAATTATAAAATTAATTAACTAATTTAATTTACAAAACAAAAAAACAAGCATTACCCTAACTGTTCACGCATACAGGCTCGCGACTTGTTCCTCCTTCCAGTCGCGATTTCGTTCCTCTTTTTTTTTAATAAATATCGCGAACCGCCACGATATCACCTCGCCGCCCTCCATCGGCATGATGCGCCACCTCCCCAGCCTCCAAGCGCTGCCGCCCTTGCCTCAGCGACCCATCACCACCAGCGCGTATGCGCTCCCTCAAAGTTCAGGAACCCAAATTCACGAACGAGAATTGCACCCATCGCATCCCACACACCCTCCATCGCCACCGCCGGCCCTTCGCCGCTCGCCATCGTTCGAGTGTTTTGTTTTATTTTTATTTTTTTCTTTTTGTTCTTTTCGACTGAGTGATTTGAAAAAGGAAGAGGGAGAAAGGAGATGGGTACAGGCAAACATATAGGTCGGCATGGAGTACGAAATGTAAGGGAGAGAAATATATATATATATATATATATATATATATATATATATAATATTAGAAAATATCTAACCAAATGCCCACGAAAAATTCCAAACTCCAAATGACGTGTGCCGCCTAGAGTTCCTAATATTTTAACCCCATTCTGAATGCAATGGAACTAGTCTCGAGGCCTGATTCGATCGTATTCAGAAGATAGCTTTTCAAAATCAATTTATTTTAATTAAATTCTGAAATTAAATTATATGCATTTCAAGCTCGCAAGGCCGAACGACAATTCCGATCACTACAAAACTTGAAATCCTACAATAACTCACTATTATGGATCCGATGAAACTGGTTTCGTCGAAATCCGAGACAGTGGCCAAAATGGCTATTTTCACTCATCAATTAAAACAAGTAATTTACAAAATTTTATTTAATCGCTTTAAATTCAATTTTAAAAGTTAACAATCTTCATTCATATTTAAATAAAATTTAAATCAACTTCCGATATCATTTTCATTCATATTAAATTCAGAATTCAATTATTTAAACAATTTCCCATATTAAATTTAACAATTTAATTATTCAATGAATTACATTATTTCAAATATAAGTCATTTAACTTATAAAATTTACCTTTAAAACGAATTCAAATAATAAACAACTACTTTCACTTTACAGTAATTCAATATTTATTATTTAGTTCTTGCTATTGATTATAACCACATTAAATACATAGGATTTCATTTCAATACTCGTTATTCCCAAAATCTTCGAAATTGGTTATATTAAAATTTTATTCGAGTTCATATTAAATTACTACATTAATAAATCATTAAAATTTTATTTCTAACCATTTTTGTTCAATAATTATATTAAATTTAATAATTCAAATAGTTAAAAATACGGGTCGTTACAGTTGCTATACTATGTAAAGGTGTTTGCTTTCGAAGGGGTACCTTTTTCTTTAAATAAGAGCTTTTGAAAGGATTGGTTCCGACTTAGTCGAAACCTAGCAGCTGTTTTCCTTCCGAGTGCATTGAAGTCGTCAATGCCTTCGAAAGGTTATCTCTATTTTAACCTAAGCTAAGCCACTTCCTAAATGCTTCCGAAAGGGGTCAAGGGTTTCGAAAGCAATGGAGTCGAAAGGGGTTTCAACTCTTTCCTTCAAAGTTTAAATTTAAAGGTTTATGCTTTCGAATAGATGGTATCGACACCCCTAAACTTTTTCCCTAAAACAACTTTATAAGGGTTTCGAAAGAGATACTTTCGTATATAACCATTTTGACCCAATGATGTTTTAAAGAGAACCCAATACTTTCGAAAGGGATACTTTCATCTGTTTCGAAGCTATGTTTTAAAGGACGTTTTGACACCATCGGAAGGTATGTTTGGTTTCGATAAAGATGTTTTAAGATTTCAAAACATAAACCCAATCTCAATTTAAAGGAATAACCATGGCATAAATAAATAAAGGGTTTTGAAATGAAGAAGTTTTCATTTATCATAAAGGTTAAAGGGTTTAACCAGGATATGTATGTAGATGATTCAAGAATAATAAACCACAAGTATTGGTATTATTTTGTTGTTATGATTACTTCTTTATGTATTTATTCACATTGTAATTAACCCATAATGGTATTTTGGGAGAGGGAAGAATAACTAGTTAGGTTGACCCAGTAATGAATATAACTTAAGAAAATGTTAAAATCTTAATTAAAGATATTGGCTGGGGCCAATAAGTTTGTAGTAAGCCCATGAAAACTGTGTATAACAAAAGATATTGGCAGAGGCCAATAGGTTCATAGTAAGCCCATGAAAACTATGATTGATATAGGCAGGGGCCAATAGGTTTATAGTTAGCCCATGAAAACTATATCTAGACTAAGATATTGATAGTTGGTCAATAGATTCCTAGTTAGACCATGAAAACTAGAATAATAGAAAAGATATTGGAGTTACTAATAGGTTCTTAGTGATCCCATGAAAACTATGAAATTGGACAGATAGTCCATAAACATTTAATAGGTTAATAGAAATCCTAGAAACTATAATTGAGACAAATAGTCAGAATGAATGGGGATGGGTAATCTGGATTTGATTTACTTTTTTTGCATATCATCATAATGTTTTGAAATACTATGTTTTAACTATTGTGGATGCATATATGGTTTTTAAATGTTTTAGGATACTATTGAGGGAAACCTGTTTCGCTAAGCGGCGTGGTCTCACTAGATATCTAAATGGTTTGAGATGGTAAATTATTATTCACACCAGGCTTTATGTCTGACTCGAAGTTTTTGTTTTCCCCTTAAACTCTCGGGTACTCAATTGATTTTGAGTAGGTTAAGAGTTAAGGTTTCCAGGTGTTCTTTTAGATGAATTCCAACATACTAGGATTGAGTACTCAATTGATTTTGTATTAATTATATGTTATTTGAATGTGGTCTGCATACTGGGATTATGTAATGAATTTGAAATATTTGGAAATGGAATGTGGACTTTGTTTGCAGTTTTAAAAATTTTCCATATTCATGTGTTTCTGTGTATCAATGAGTCTAACACCGCCGTATTTGGTCGCCAAGGATTAATAACTATGGATGACTGCAGCATCCGTAGCCGTTAGTTTTGAGCCTCCAAGTAGAGGGATGTTACATTCTTGCACATTAAAGAGAAACTATGAGTTTCTTATGAATTCGAGAAAGATAATCCTTGGCCATCAATTGAACAATTAAGGGTATTGACTCTAAGTTATAGTATGATGCATAAATCCAAAGTGGATTCCATGTACATTATCAAAATATGATTTGATAGTTTTACTCGAGGGGATATGATCCGTCAACTGTAAATGAGTCTACAAGAGTGAGGCTAATGTAGTAGGTACATAATGAGCAGCATTGATAAGAATAACATCGTATATTTCAATTGTTGAAATTAGCGTAGTATATTCATTATTCAACATGCTCAAGTTAATTCAGGTTTACTCACACAATTACCACTTGGTATGACTTTGTGGTTTGGTACATATGTGTTGAAATCAAAAATTCTAAATAATGATTTAGAATATAATGTTTGCACATAACAACAAAAGTGTCTCGTAGTCAATGGGAGCAATATTGAGTTTGTGGGTTTTTTGGATATGATCCAAGAAGTGACATGAAAGTATCGTTTTATAAGCATCAGAATTGAGTAAGTATTTTGATAGAAATATCAAATAATATGTTTTTCAGTCAAAATTCATAGGAAGTATGTGTCCATAAGAAAGAACTGCTAAATGGTATATAGATATTTATAGACTATGACTAAAAAACATACTACTTATTCTATTTATGTTAAAGTAAGTAATGGTTTGGTTGTTTAATACTCTATATTGTTTGTAAATTATATCTTTTATATTAAGTATAAAAGATGTTGGGAATGTCCTAAACGATATGCAATAACACCCTATTTAAATGATTGATATGGAATAAGTAAGACAGATTCCTTATGTATTGACAATAGGAATTATCATACATTATGTATTGTCTACATTATCGTAATTTGCTTATGTATTTGATACATGAATAAAATAACTAATCCAAATTAAGATCGCTAAATGGTAGTTTATAGTATTCTCGAGTATTTATGAAATACTAGAGAATTGTTTACAGAAACAACGAACTCCTTATAAAGGAGTATTTGGAGTCAAACTTCATAAGTGATATTGAGCATAATATGTCAATATGAAATTCATGATTCAAATCTTAATTAAGAAGCTTTAAGTTGGAAATGTTCCAAACAAAAGGTTATGGCTAATTCAACAAAATGGCTAAGTATGTTGCCTTGAATCGCGCTAAATAAAAAGAATTGTATATAAATATAAATGCATAAATTTATAACTGAGCTAGGAGTGATTCCGCATATTGAGAATACCACATCATTGTTATATGTTAACAATGTAATGATGAGAGCTCACTAAAAGTCAAGCATACTCTGAATAGTTCCATACGATAAAGGTAGTTTATCAGCATTAGAGAGAGTTAATTGACATAGTAGATAATTAAAACAACACAGTAGATCCATTCATGAAAAGTATAACTTGATCGGTTCTCAACAAATTAATCGAAGGGACAAGATTGATATTCTATAATTGGCCCCAAGTGCAAGTGTGAGATTGATAGAGTGAAGGGTATGTCCTAGGGGCAATTATATAATTTTTTCCATATATCTAACTTGACGGCCAATCTTGCTTGAAATAAAATGTGTTTTCTTTCTATTATAAACTTGGTATAATGTGTTATATATTAATCGACTAATTTAGTTAAAATTATATTTAGTAGAAAATCCATAAATGGTATGTTTTGTGATAGAAGTTACAATGCATTGTAACCATGAGTGATTTATCACAATAAAATAAACATTCCATTATAAATATTCCTAGTCAAGATGTATCAAGACTGGATATCTATATATCCGTTGAGACTAGAGTACGTAATGCTCTCCAAATGTTAGTAAGTGTATTACTCATGGCTGTTATGGGCACCGGTGGTTATGTATTGATAGTTATTGGACAACTATGGAATAGCTCACTCGATAGTTTTCTGTTGGTTAATATAAGTAAGGTCAAACAGAAAATATCAATGTGACAAAGTCACAAATTTCTTGACTTGAGAATACTATTGATCTTCAATATGGAAGCTTTGCTTTGATTATAGTTAAATTGTGGTACAACACCCATCGAAGGATTATAGTTGGGTTGAGTGAAAGCATTGGAAGTGAAACATTATTCACGAGAGGATTTGTCTCCTCAATTACATGAAGTTAGTATCATGGTAAGCTGAAGTCAACTCAAAGTCAAAGTTTTAGGCCAGAGCTGTTTGATTAATAATATTTGTTATTATTGAACCATGTAATTTATATCTAGACTATAAAGTTAAATATGGACGATATTGGTATTTTGACCATAATCGAATTCCAAAGTCCTAATGTGATATAGTTTTGACAAAGGGAATTGGTGTAAATAATTTTCACTGCTAGGTAACGCTTAAATAAAGTAAAATTGGATTTTAATGAAGCTATGTACATGATAAATCTGGCTATAATGTCAAACCGTCTACTAAGTGACATGTGAATGTTAGTATTTGAATTGTTCGATATTAACCACTAAGCGAATTTACACCTAAGAGTCACATAACTGAAATGTTGAATGTTCCTATTACCACCTGATTTAATTAATTATAATTGTTATAATTAATTAAATCAATTAATATTTGTGAAATATTAGATATAAAAATTTATTTAATTTGTGTTTATCGATATTAAATAATATGTATATAGTAGTTATAAACACACTATCGATCTACGATATTGATGTGCGTTTGAATTGGTTTTAAATGCATATTTATTTGATCGTGCTTGAAGCTATTAGGAGGTCTAAATAGGGGCCATTATGGCCCACCATTGGAGGGAGAAAAGTGGCTTGAATTTTAATTCAAGAAGAGATGAAATAGTAAGAGATAAAGATGGACCCAGATCCCTTTTTTGCTCCTTAGTATTTCTATATATATTCATCTCTAGCCCCAATTTATTGGTAACTTCCTCCTCCTAAGACCTAATTTTGCTGACCCATATACCAGCCCTCCTCCTTATTTTCAAGCTTCCAAATACACAAATTAAATCAAATTCGAAGATTGGTGGTAGATGCCGTCAGATTGGTAGCTCTATTTGAAGGCTTGGATATCGATTCAAGGAGTGATCAGATTCAACATCTAAAGGCATTTTATCTAGACTTTGGTGAAATGTAATAATCCATATTTTACATTTATATATGTATAAACAATTGTTTATTATGTTATATATATGATTAGTTAATATATACTATCACGAATCCATGTATGTTAGTGCCGTCAACATTAAATGTATATGTTTTTTTATATGTATGTTGATTAAAAAAATAAAATTTGTTACATATATATATATATATCATTTGGTTGTGAATATAAAAAATTTCATTTTTTTATTTCTATTTTATAAAAATAATAATTTAATAATTTTTAAACAAGTTCAATCTTAAAATATGTGTGTGTGTGTGTTATATTTTAATATACATATATATATTTTATCAATGTACATAATATGATTTCTAATTTAAAAGAAATTAAGCCATGTGTGTATGTATATAATTTATTTAAACGTAAAACCTAAGTTTTACGATATTTACATCTTTTAATATATATATATATATATGCATGTATATATATATTCAAATATTTATTTTTAAAAATTTATACAAGTCTTAAATTGCTTTCAGATTTTTTTTCACATATATATAAATGGTTTTCATGCAGAAATTAATAAAATAAATAAAACTAATTTTTTAAACCATAAATTTAAATAAAAAAACTTATTATTATTTCATTAAATGTGTGTGTGTGTGTGTATTTATTTATTTATTTAATCATGCATTTACATCAAAATATATTTCATATATATATTTCTTAATATTGATTTGTTTTGTGTTTATATGATAATGTGTGTGTGTATTTAAAATAAATAAAAGTTTAATTTCTTAGGTTTCGAAATATACATATAATATAAATATAGATATTTAAAATTAATATACTAATTTAAATTTGAATTATGAGGTATTTACTATATAGATCTAGACCTAAGATCTAGCATTTGAATTTTTAATTTGAATTTACAGTTATTTATATTAAATTGCAATCGTAGCATTTTATAATGTTAATTATACACACACATGTATATATACATATATGTTTACATGAACTTATATATATTACAAATATTATTTTATAATTTATATATATGCACGCAGACACACATGTATGTATATTTACATATTAGATGGCACATATATATATATATATGGAGGGGCTAATATGTCCGTTGCGGTGTAAATCCCAACATCTATACACGGGCATGTTAAACCATGTACATCTTTTACGTTGCATATGCTTGTACACACATATGTGTATATGATACCCATATTTTACTGTATGTTAATCATAATCTTAATATAATAACACTTTATACATTAAATAAAATATTAATTTTATTTAAAAATAAATTTAAATAAGATCTATATATATTTAGACTTCATAGGCCTAATAATGTCTGTTATCCCACCTTTTGGTCAAGGCCGGGATATCAACAAATTGGCTGGAAAGGATGGATATCAGGATTGGAGATCGATTGGAAACAAGGCTATGATCGATATCGTCAAAATTTGGCCGAGCGCCAATCAAGACGGGATCGATTAGGAATGATGAACAAGGCTAGGAGAGGCTACATTTCAATTTTCAGGTCAATCGGAGTTCGTATACTCGAGATATCGATGGATTAATATTGGTGAGGAATGGTTAGTATCGCTACGTTCGTATCGATACTGTTCGTATCGATCAACATGGAATGCTTCGTATCGATACCGTTCGTATCGATCGGCGTGGATTACTTTGAGTTGATATATGTCGTTCAAATCGATGTTGTTCGAATCGATCGAGGGGAGTCAACAGATGGATGCGAGTATGGATAACACACACGGAGTTGGACCCATAAAAGTTCGTATCGATCGGGATGGAAACGGTAACGTACTTCGAATCGATGATTTCGTATCGAGGCGACACACATCGATTGAATGGACACGGCAAGGCATACTTCGTACCGATCAAGGCTGGGATCGATACGAACAGAGGTGTTTAGGACTGATACAAATGCAATGGACTTGTGTCGATGGATACAAATAAGCCTACAGGCGCAGGTGGATGGATACTACCGAAGGCGTTAACAGGTGGATAGTACCATATGGATACGAAGGATGCAGGAGCCGTGTTCGTATCGATCGATACGAAGGAAGCAGTCAACGCGACACGAAAGGTGGATCTTTCCTGGATCTTCGAGACACATCATCGATGCGAGCTATATCGATGCGAAGAGAGGAGAACGTGGAGCTAGAGATCGATACGAACACGGTAGCCTCCATACAAACTACAACTTGCATCGATCATAACTCAACATCTACAACTCCAAATGCGATGAAATTTTCAGAGGAGCTTCCTGATGCACTCAAGAACCTCCACGATCGATCTCGGCTTAATTGGGTTAGTTTTGGATCGATACGAATTGAACACGCATCGATCCAAAAGCGCTCTGGTTCGGTCTGGTGGGCCCACTTGCGCAAGAGAAGTGGTATTCCTGGTTTTGAGGTGGATATTTTCGGATCTACACCTATAAATAGGAGTGCTATGGCAACTGAAAGGAGGATCTTCTTCTTCTCTCCTAGGCGAAGCTCTGCTATTTTGTTATCAACTTCCAAAGGCTTGTAACTGTAATTTCAGTATAAAAAAGGAATAAAAAGGATTGATTCAAAGTGGACGTAGGCCAGATTGCCGAACCACTATGAACCTTATGTTCTCTCTTGCTTTCTTCCATTTTCGATTTTACTGTTTCTTCATTTTTATTCTCTACTTTATCTTGATCTGAGATCTGTGTTGGAATCGATTAGGAATCTGTGTTTATACACTGGTGCTTTCACTACTGCTGGGGTTTATGACCAATTTTGGCGCAAACACTTTGGTGCTTTCACTGAGAACGACTAGCGCCTGCTAGACCAGATTTGAAGTTCAGATTTAAAAAGCTAAAGGGTCAAATCTAGAAGGAATCATGACAAAGCAATCAACAAGGAGACAAAGAGCGGAGAGAAGTCAGCAAGGAGGAAGTCAGGAAGCATCTTCAGGAGCTAATCAGACTTCGGCCTTCATCACCAGAGACGAGATGGAGATGATGATGGGAGCTATGCATGAAGAGCTTCTAAAAAGACAGGAGGAAATGATGCAGAACCTTCTTAGACAGTTTGGACAGGCGGGAACAGCTGGAATTGATGAAGTTCAGATCCACGGAGCTGGAACGGAAGGACCCAACAGGCAATCAGACTGAGCAGCTCAACAGGGCGCAGCTCCTAATCAGCACATGACTATTAATCAGGATGGATCCAGGCATGGGGGCACACCACCTGGCAACGATGGACCAATTTATGGAAGAATTCCATGTGACACCACACAACAAGATGCTGACAGGAATGCAGGAGCGCGTGATGAAGAGTACGTACTAGAATTCCCTCGGGACAACCCTTGATGGACAACGCTGGGTTGGCTGAGATTATCAAGCGAACTATGCATGGAGGTTTATCGAACAGAGATCTGGAAGGAGTAAACAGGAGTCTGTTTACCCGTGACATCAGGATGGCTCGGAACCCACCAGAGTTCAAGCTACCTATGCTAGAGGTATATAATGGCAAGGCTGATCCTACCGATCACTTGATGAGGTACACGAGACACATGGAAGTGCTGGGGGCATCAGAGGAGGTTATGGCCCGATGTTTCCCCCTGTACTTGACGGATATAGCTGCTATGTGGTTCAGGCAGTTGGAAGAGGGATCTATCAGGACATGGATGGAATTGGTGGATAAGTTTTTAAAGCAGTTTCGGGTTCATATCAAAAGGCCAAAGAGCGTAATGACGCTAACATTGGTAAAGCAAAGGACAGGAGAATCACTCAGAACTTTCTTGACTCGGTTCAATGCAGCGGTTGCTTCGGTGGATCGGCCGGACCCATCAATGGTTTTAATGGCAGCAGTGTCAGGAGTCAGGGATAACTCGGATTTCAAAGTGTCATTGATACGGGATCCACCAATGGATCTCGTGGAATTCTTTCACGAGGCCGAGAGATTCCTTCGACAGGAGGATGCATGTTCGGATATGAAGTTAAAGGAAGTGAACGCGGCCGAGGACGGAGAGCCATCCAGCGGAAGCTTGGGCAAGGATAAGGATAAAGGAAAACGAAAGTCGGATGACAACTTTGGCAGGGCAAGGAAACGATGGGGAGAGCCAAAATTCTCCACTTACACAGGGTTGAATGAAACGTTGGAGCGGATATTCATGGAAACTCAGGATCGTCTTCCCTACCGAAAGCCAGTAAGGAGAGAACCATCAGAACATGAAAAGGCATCAGGAAGGCACTGCCTCTTTAATGATCTGGACGGACATGATACCAACAGCTGCAGACATCTAAAGGATATAATCGACGAGCATGTAAGGAGTGGCCGGTTGCGACAATACGTCGGGACTCGGAATGCGATGGTGGAACAGGAGCAGTCACCGTCTACCTAAAACGGCGATGGCCCAAGGCCCATGAATGATGGTCGATTAGTTATCGACTGACAGGGATATGGAATAAGTAGCAAACTATGGGCAAACGGCCAAGTCACTTACTCATGTACAGGGACGGAGATGGCCCCTAGGCATGCTTTGAGATGATGATAAACCGCGATGCTATGGTTTGTGAAATTTGTTTCTTCTATTTAGGTTTGGACATTTGCTTTTTTCTGGTTTGGTTTTGGAGTTTGGTTTAAACTCTTGGTTTTGTTTGTTTTGTGATTTGGACTTTAGTTTGGATGCTTGTTTTCTGGTATGGATTTCTGGTTTTCCGATTTGATCTGGATTTTGGATTGGTTTTCGATTGGATTTTTATCTAGCTTTTAGTAAATGGCCGTCGGGTATGGATTATGCCTGGTAAGGGATAAGTCGCTTCGTCAGTGCGAGGCGAATCGACTTATTCAGGTCGACGAGTATGGACTATACTCGGTAAGGGTCCGAAGAGACCAGGATTCGGCCTAGGACTTAGGCCCTATATTATCGGTTACTATTTCAGGTCGTCGAGTATGGACTATACTCGGCAAGGGTCCGGAGACCAGGATCCGGCTTAGGACTGAAGCCATGGCATTACTCAGCATTCAGGGACACTGGACCACAGACACCAAGGCATTTCTTAATACAAGTCGTCGAGTGTGGATTGCACTTGGCAAGAACTCGGAGAGGTTATGGATTCAGTTATCGGCTATGAACGGCTGAGGATTTGGATATCGACCCGGAGAGGTCCTGGATTAGATTATTGGTTATTGGATACGGATGGATTAGAACTCGGTTGTCGGGTTCAGATGGATATGAAATTGGCTGAGGATTTGATAACTGAATTTGGAATCAGACATCGACTCGGAGCAGTCGTGAATTTGGATCAGGTTATGGCTATGGCACTCGGACAGGATGGCTTGGTAATGGATTGGATTATGAATCGGACGGTATGGCTACGGATGGAATATGGACTTCAGATGTCGGAATCGGAGCTTTTCAAAATACACCTTCTTACCACAAGGCATGTTTTGGGGGGAAAATGTTATCCCACCTTTTGGTCAAGGCCGGGATATCAACAAATTGGCTGGAAAGGATGGATATCAGGATTGGAGATCGATTGGAAACAAGGCTATGATTGATATCGTCAAAATTTGGCCGAGCGCCAATCAAGACGGGATCGATTGGGAATGATGAACAAGTCTAGGAGAGGCTACATTTCAAATTTCAGGTCAATCGGAGTTCGTATACTCGAGTTATCGATGGATTAATATTGGTTAGGAATGTTTAGTATCGCTACGTTCGTATCGATACTGTTCGTATCGATCAACATGGAATGCTTCGTATCGATACTGTTCATATTGATCGGCGTGGATTACTTTGAGTTGATATATATCATTCGAATTGGTGCCGTTCGAATCGATCGAGGAGAGTCAGCAAATGGATGCGAGTATGGATAATACACACGGAGTTTGACCCATAAAATTTCGTATCGATCGGGATGGAAACGGCAACGTACTTCGAATCGATGATTTCGTATCGAGGCGACACATTGATTAAATGGACATGGCAAGGCATACTTCGTACCGATCAAGGTTGGGATCGATACGAACAGAGGTGTTTAGGACCGATACGAATGCAATGGACTTGTGTCGATGGATACGAATAAAGGCCCAGTTGATGGATACGAATAAGCCTACAGGCGCAGGTGGATGGATACGAAGAAGACCGAAGGCGTTAACAGGTGGATAGTACCATATGGATACAAAGGATGCAGGAGCCGTGTTCATATCGATCATGTTCGTATCAATCGATACGAAGGAAGCAGTCAACGCGGCACGAAGGGTGGATCTTTCCTGGATCTTCGAGACACGTCATCGATGCGAGCTATATCGATGCGAAGAGAGGAGAACGTGGAGCTAGAGATCGATACGAACATGACAGCCTCCATACAAACTACAACTCACATCGATCATAACTCAACATCTACAACTCCAAACGTGATGAAATTTTCAAAGGAGCTTCTTGATGCACTCGAGAACCTCCACGATCGATCTCGGCTTGATTGGGCTATTTTTGGATCGATACGAATTGAACACGCATCGATCCAAAAGCGCTCTGGATCAGTCTGGTGGGCCCACTTGGCAAGAGAAATAGTATTCCTGGTTTTGAGGCGGATATTTTCGGATCTACACCTATAAATAGGAGTGCTATGGCAACTGAAAGGGGGTTCTTCTTCTTCTCTCCTAGGCGAAGCTCTGTTATTTTTGTTATCAACTTCCAAAGGCTTGTAACTGTAATTTCAGTATAAAAAAGGAATAAAAAGGATTGATTCAAAGTGGACGTAGGCCGGATTGCTGAACCACTATAAACCTTGTGTTCCATTTTCAATTTTACTATTTCTTCATTTTTATTCTCTACTTTATCTGGATCTGAGATCTGTGTTGGAATCGATTAGGAATCTGTGTTTATACACTGGTGCTTTCACTACTGCTGGGGTCTGTGACCAATTTTGGCGCAAACATTGTCCAAAATGGAATAAAATTTTTGAAATTTTGAAATTTTATCTATTTAATTGTTGCATTGTTGGATGATGAATTTATCAATTAGTGGGGTTTTTAAATAACTGTAATCTATCAATTTGTGTGTGAAAATTTAATAAGGTTATATTTTTTAAATTTCTGGGGAAATTCATAAATAATAATGAATAAACTATTTCAAAGTGAGTTTGGAGGATTTATTATTATTAAAAAGTAAAGTACAATTTAATAATAATAATATGATTTTTGGGAAGATAATATTATTTTTGAGTAAATTATACTACAACTGCTTTTCTGGAGTTTATTGGATAATATGATTATTATTATTATTTAAGTAATAGAAATAAGAGATATTTTATGACATATTTATTTTTTAGAGGTATTTTGGATTAAGATATTACTATTTGAAAAAAATAACGATAGAAGGATTTTTAAGATCTAATGCAAAATATTATTTTTGAGTTAAATAGTAATAAAGTGGTTGTGAAGGATAATAAAATGATTTAAATAAATATTATTGTTTTAGTGTAAAATAATAATATTATTGTTTTAGAAGTAATTGGATATACTGAATAATGATGTTTTGAGATATTTAAAGTAATATTTTGAAAATGAAAGATTTTTGACGTATATCATCATTTTGAGAAAATATTATTGTTTTGAGATAATAGAGATAAACACATTTGTCTTTTATAAAAAAAATAACATGATGATTTTAAACTTAAGTGGGATAATAAATGCAAATATAGCATTTTGATTGTTGTGACATATGTGTTAATTATTGGTTGAAACTAGCATATATGTTTGTTATGTGGAGGTGGAATGTAACGATCCACCTTTTCGATCCCTAAATGTTGACACTAATACATCCACGGTATTCACGTGTTAAACGCCCAAGTGCTAGAAAGACAGATTGTTTGTGTGGAAATAAAAAGAAGAAAGAAAAAGAATAAGAAAGAAGAAAACAAAACATCTAAATCTCAAAATGAAACGATAACATATAATATCAAAAGATAGTATATAGTGCTACTCTAAGATACATAGCATTTCAGAATCACGATCCTAAGTACTACCATCAGCTTGGACAGTTATAACCGCTTGCCTTCACCAATGCTGACATATATACTAGTAGTGCAGCGGAAATAAGAATACTACGATAGGTGAAAGCATCCAACTCATCTCCTCGAGCTTTAAAGAATATCCAACGAAAACCTGCCTTTCTCAAACTGCTCGAAAGAGCACTCTAGTAATTAAGGGGAAAAAACCACGAGTCAGACATAAGTCTAGTATGAGAACATCAAGAAAATTGATGCATTCATATAATAATATCTTTCAACACTAATCGAATCATCGGAATACTTTACCCCTCAAAGAACCAAACCATCTAATGAGTACCTATTTGCACAAAAAAAGGCAAACACCTTCAATCGTTTTGTTATAGAGCTGTGAATACGGGGTGTACAACACAATTATAATATTTATCTCATGATTAATTTTTAAAGAGTAAATCACATATAGGTTATGCATTAAGCAAATTGTAGTAAAGTAATTAATACATTTTTATAGTGGTTCGGCTAAAATGTGCATAATCCTCTGCCCATTTTCATTATTCTTCTTTAGATCTTTGATACCAAGTTGAGATACAATATACAATGGTCTGTAGCTCAAAAAACAGTAAGATATAGCCCAAAGGAGTCTATTCGACTATTCATATCGAGCTATTCTTGCCTTCTATTCATGTTTAGATGTTCCTGTTTGGTTGTTCCTGCTAGACCGTTCTTGCTAGGCAATTGATATTAGGTTGTACCTGTTAGGAAGACTCTGCTAGGCTACTCATGTTAGACTATTTTCTGTTAGGCGGATCCTGCTAGAGTGTTCCTATTAAGTTGTTCCTAGCTTTCCCTAACTTGTCCGACATTACTATTGTAAGCTTGGCTCCCATAATGGTCCCTCTTTATTGTTAGAAGCTTTGGTATTTATAGAAGTGTGGAGGTATGGTGATCAATCCAGTAAATCAGGAAATTTCCTTATATAACTTGCTATGATCGGCTATTTCCATACACACACACACATATATATATATATATAAGATTTGATCATAAATTCCCACAAATACCAAGATTTCATACCATATATAACCTACTTTGTTCAGCTAAAACAACTATTTTCAAGGGTAATTGGTCCGGTGGATGGACATACATGCCTTGCTGTCCAAGTTCTTGAAACCTCCTTCTTTGGTTCGGCCTCCCTCGGCTTCTTCCGGTTTGGTCCTTGCACAATGTTGAATAAGCAAACCTGATCGGTAGACTACATTGTGTACACCGAATATGAATTCATGTTTGGTGATTAGACCTTCAAACATGAGATTTTTTTGGTGGTAAGACCACTGAATATGAAATGTTGTTCGGTGGTTAAATTACTGAACCAAAAAGGGGGTTGCTGCTCTCCCTAGTTTCATTGTTTTCTTCAACTTCTTGTGTCATGCCTTCTCTTTTTTCCTTCCCTTCCTTACATTGGAAATGGTTAGGCACTCAGTAGTTAGATTCCCTACCGGACCATTTCTCATATTCCATAATAATAATGTGCTTGACAGGAATCAAACTCCTAACCTATTCGTTGGAAGCATGATGCTCAACCACTTGAGCTACATTTCAAGTCGGAATTGAATGAAATTTGGACCAATAGCTTCGTATCGTTGAGTAGAGTATTCTAATGCCCTTGTTTGTTCCATTTTCTTGGAGTAGATAGTAGCTCTCCAATGTTGGGCTAGGGTCAGTTAGGTGGTGGACAAATTTTAAGATGATCATATCGTCCAATCCGTAGCTCGAATTGAGATGTGGTTTCAACCTATGTACGTGTCCTGATATTAGGAATATTTTACAAGGGCTTTGACTATATTTTCTAACTATGTTGAATTTTCCCCTAATGCTTCACCTTGTCCTTATGATTACATGATGGTGCTTTTATTATGCATCTTTGGGCCATTTCTATGCTCCTTGATGCCTTTTCGTATTTACCATGACGTAGGAGAAAATACCCACAACGGTACATATAGCGATATAATAGATAATGTTTAGGGTGTAGAATATAAACCAAAAAATAGTTATGCTATGGGTACAACATAATAATATAAGTATATTATTAAAACCACTAAGGTTCTTTCTCATATGAATTTCCATTGAAGGTGCCCTCAGTACATCGAGAACGGCCTCCGCACAAGGGTCGGAAATATCCTTTCGAGTAGTGTATATCTCTAGATAAAATATACCATGGGACAAACATAGTTGGTTCATGCCTATAACATATGATACCGAATATCATCGCTCCCGCCAGCAATCCATAAGAATCTCTAGAATAGAGTTGGTATATCCATGGGTTAGCTAAACCCCCTAGCTATGCATTCTACTCTGGTTTTTGTCATTGTCGATGGCAAAGTCACGTTTAGCATCTCAACACACGAGTCTTCATCACTTTAACAAATATTGAACCACTCTATGGATGCCAGCATCTCAAACAGATCTTGAATCTCAACATGGATTCCAACATCTCGAATAGTTACGGATCTCTCCATGGATTCTAGCATAAGTCCTTCAACGAACGCTAACCTATCCCTTGGATTTAACCTTAGGATATATATTTCGACTCTATAGCATTGGTCAAAGATGTTAATGCTAACCATTCCCTTGGACTTAACCTTAGGATAAATAGTCCAACTCTATAATGTTTCGCTTCACAACCGCTTACAAAACATAAAATACGTATATCGGTTTTGAAGTGGTTACGGTTTTAAGTCATCTCATATAAGTACACTCCCATTTACCGAACGCCTCAAAACCAATCGATAGATTTCCAGTTAACTTACCTCCGGTTCTTTCAGAATAAGCAAACAACGCATAAGGATGGGGATCATCTCCTATCCGGATGGATTTCCTTATCTCTTATCCTAGAAGAGCAAGATGATTTTATACGTAGGGTGTAACATCACCGAGGATAATCGTACCGTATGATTCTCATGCTTCTTTTAGATATTTCCTAAGTTAATTTTGGTCAAATTCAATGACAATGAGAATGATCGTATATGGAAACCAAATTCTCGTATACTTATCACGTCTTCTCAACTTACACTATTCCTCGGTCAAGAGTGAAGCCGATAGGTTAGAGCACTGTTTATTTTTAACCCATACTCGAACATCATTCTTAACTCTCACAAATATGACAAGCCTACTTTATCGGCTTTTAGTGCTAAGTACATGACTAAATGCTTCCCATAGACAAGTAAACACAGAAAAACACGATTAAGTCACATAAAGTACAATTAAGTCACATAAAGCATGATTAAGTCACACAAGCGACTTATATTCCCCTTTTATTAAATAATAATTATTTTATCATTTATAACTTATTTTATCGAATAATACTTACTTCAGAAGTAAGCAGATGGGAAAAGGATTCCTTTCTGAGGGATCCAGAATACATGTGTTCTAAAAGCAAGATACGTTTCATACGAACGAGTCCTCTCTGGGGGTTCTCAGACCATATAAATCCATGATGCTTTTATTCACTTCCTTTTTCTACTTATGTGTGTATGTATATGTATGTATGTATCTATGTATGTATGTATGTATGTATGTATATTTAAAATATCTTTACAAAAGTATATACATGTATACTACTATTTCACCATTCATGTGTACTCTTATCAATACTTCAAAATATTTTCATGTACTTATCTCATACGTATAAGAATATTCACAAACCATTTAACAAGATTTTCCACTTTAAAAGTATAAACAAGAGGGTTAAAAACAAATATTACTAAAACATTATTTACTATAAACCCAACCACATTATACTTTCCATTACCTTTAGAACTTTTTTTAAAAGATCTAGTTACATTCATAAGTATATTCAAATGGGTTAAAGACAAATGTTACTTAAACATTGTCACTACAAACCCAAAACCATTCACACTTGGCATTGTCTTTAAAAATATGCTTTTTAAAGATCCACTTATATTCAAAAGTATATTCAAATGGGTTAAAGAAAAATGTTACTTAAACATAATCGCTACAACCGAAAACCATTTAGACTTACCATTATCTTTAAAAACATTCTTTTTAGAGATCTAAGTATACTTATTAACAAGATAATATACATTTAATTAACTTCTCAAAACCATTCACTATAACTGGGTGTTGTAACCAAAACCACTTATCCATTTATAAAAAACTTAACTTATCATTTCAAACTTATATATATGTATGTATATGTATATATAAACACACACACACTTAAAAATACTTATAAATAGGTTTTAACTATCTATATAAAATATTACTTAAAATAACTAATTTAAAAGTTAACAAAAATCATAAAAGGAACATGTTATATATATATAATCCTTTACTTTAAAAATTCATAAATGATTATTAAAAATACATTTAAACTTAAAATAACTTTTAGAACTTATTATTAAACTTCCCTAAAAAGGTCTCTCAAAAATAATTAATTTAAACAATGTTTTAAACTCATTTAAACTGACAAAAACATGCTTAAAATAACACAATATCAAGACAGTGTTGTAGCAGGTCAGAAATGACGATGTAGGTCAAAGACACACTTATAGGTGTTGTAAAAGATACCGCACTGAGAGCATGTTAGAACAGCATGAAATTTGTGACATGTTTTCTCCACACAAATAAATGATTTAAGACCTGAATTTTTTACAGTAAGTGGTATACTTAGACTATTAAAAACCATGCAAAGAAACCGCTAAGGATATCTACTAAAACCATATTAAATTTCCATAAACAAGCTATTTACAAAGTGCTCATATTGTGACCTTTTCGAACTAACTTTTGCAACTTCGTTCAACCAGTTATAAAATGATTTAAACAGTTATTTTTTTATAGCAATAAGTACACATATAGTACTTAATAAAATAGCAAGGAAACCCCTAAGGATGTCTTTCAAATTAATATTAAAAATCACCTAAAACAAGGCATTTACAAAGTTCTCATATATAGACCATTTTGCTACAAATTTTGCAACTTTGTTCTACAAGTTCTATAACTTTTCAAACTACTTCTTCGATGTCCCATACACTACTATAAGTCAAAAGCGCAACCAAAATATACACTTTCACAGTACATTCACATATAACAATTTAACATAAGTTTAACACAAGGGATTTCGAAGTGTACTTACAACGAATCTTTCGCTACAAACATTAACACACAAACTTCCACATCAAATACAACCCAATCAATCATATAAATGTAAAGTTTAGGCCACGATATAGGTTTTAGAGGGTAGTAGAAGTGATTATACTAAATATAAAGTTGTCACTTACTTTCCAAAGCAAGGGGATACCTTGCATTAGCTCGTTACTTTAACTTTATATTTACACAACAAACACACACACACACACACACACAATATATACACTTCAATGGTGAGTAAACTAACCCCAAAGCCAAGCTAGAACAAGCCACTTATAATCACTTGAACACTTCATACCATCACCAAACATGCAAAAGACACCACCTTTGCCTTCAAAAATTTCATGGTCGTCTTCATCTTCTCATTTATGCTCACGGTCGCCCCTTAGATCTCCCCATTATGCCTCTTACCATCAAGATTTGAGATGATATTCCGTGCTCCTATGTTTCATTTGATATTGTTTAGGAATCTAAAGAGAGGAGAGAAGAGCATGAGCAAGAGCTTATTGTTTTTGTTCATAATATTAGTAAATGAATTTGTGGGCTTAAGGGTGTATTTGTAGAAGTTAACAAGAGGTAACTGCTACCTCCAAACTCTATGGAAGGTCACCTTGTGCTCTCCTATCCATGTGCCAACTTTGCACCTCACTTTCCTGAAAGCCAATATCTTTTACTATTCACAAAAATATCTTCCCCCTTAATCACTTTGTTAATCTCTCACCATTCAAAATTAGGTAGCCATAACACACAAAATAATTTTAGGTGCAAATTAGTGGCACACTAATATATTAGACATGTGAAAGAGAGTGTGGATCGTGTAATATGGATATATGATAATACAGAATATAGTGATGATGGCTATACAGCAAATAGTGCGAAATATAAGAGCAGTATAATAAAAATAACAGCAGAGATTTTTATACTGGTTCAGAGCACCGTCCTACGTCCAGTCTCAGACTCCTTCTGGAATTTCACTAAAACAACAACCCTCACTTAACCCGGAGGAACGGGTCTATACAACCCCTGAGCAGCCGAACAGGGACCTGAGCAACAGAACAGGATTTCGCCTCAGCAGCCGAAGAGGACTTCACACGCCTAAGCAGCAGAATAGGACTTCAACAAATACAAAATATTGTTTTGACTTTTTGTGTCCTGATAACACGGATAAGTCTATTTACAGTACACCCTTCCTATAATCAAATCCTCAAGTATATGAGTGTGTGTGAAGATATGAAAGGAAGATTATTGCTATGAATCAAAGGATATGAATATGAATTCAAAGATTCAAGCAATGAAGATGGTTTGAATGCTACTGTATGTAGAGAATATAGAGAGTAAGTAAGATCAATAAGTTATTCAAGAATCGGTTATTTGGAAAATGATTTTGTTGTGTTTATATAGTGCATAGATAGGTACAACCTTTTTCTAAGAGATTCAATCAATAGATGCAGCCATTACTCTTCGAATTGGATTGAAACTCTTCGCGAGAGGAAGCATCCGTTCAGAAAATATAGCCGTTATACGCAGGTCAGTCAACTGAGTTCAGAAGCTCAGTTGACTGAAATTCAAATTTGTATATATATTCTCTGTTCAGTGTGCATTTTGCACCAGGTCAGTCGACTGGTCGACTGTAATCAGTCGACTGACCTGTGCATTTTGCACAGTGAATTTTAATGCATATATAAACGAAAATAATTTGTTTTGTGTGCAAGTGTAACTACTTGATGAATGATTTTAACAGTATCTAAACATATCTAAGACTCAAAAACATAATAAATAATCATGCGAAAACTAGTTTTAAAGTCTCTTCTCTTTGTAGTTTATACCATGTATATTTTACTCTCTTTTTGTTGCTATCACCATATAGTCTTTGTTAATGCTCCTTGTCATGAATCAAAACTCATGATTCAACATTCTCCCCCTTTTTGATTGATGACAACCTGTAACTGACGAATTGATATACAGTAGAAATTATATAACAAAAGTTATATAAATTTCTCCCCCTGAATGTGTGGCGATAATGTAATCTGCAAAAAACTTGTTAGTGGACATTTTTCTCCCCCTTTATCATCGACAAAAAGGAGTAGACATAACCAGTAAAGCATAGAATAAGCATAACTAACATAACAAACCAAGAACGTATATGTTTCTATCTCTATTACCTTCAAAGATAAGATTTTCATTGTGATCATAAATGCTACACTTATCCTTAGAAAATGGGCTTTGGCTAATACTTAACAAATTATGCTTCAAGTTTTTGACAAGTAAAACATTGAAATGAGAGGTAAATTAGATATACCGTAATTTGTAACAACCCATATTTTAACAAATATTTTAAAATTTATTATTTGAAAACTTTGATTTTTAAAATCATTAAAAATTGAAATATTAGAATTTTCCAATGTATTTTGGATTTTTGTTAATAATTTATTTTTCCATATATAATAAAATAATGATTTTCTGAAAATTTTATATTTTATTCCATTTTGTCAAACTTTGATTTTCAGTGAAATGTTAAATTTAAATTTTTATTCTAATCTTTTTCTTTGAAACTATATTTGTTTCTGACATTCGTTCTGCTTTTCGTTTTGTTAAATTATGTTTTATACTTTTTAAATTTGATAAAATTCAGCATTTTACACGCAATTATTTTTCTGTATTTCTATTATCTATTTTCCTATTTTCATTTCCTATTTTATTTGTTTGGGCTTTGAATTTTAATTGTGTGTTGAAATTATTTTGATATTGGGCTTGGAAATTTCAAAAGACTTTGGTTTCCTTTTTTATGACTTTTCATTTTCTAGCCTTTTCATTTCCTTTAGCCGTTCATTCCACTTCTTAGCCGTGTATTTCCACTTGCCTTAGCTGTACATACCATTTGTTTCTCATTCCTATTTTAATTTTTCATTTCTAACAAAAGATTTTAAAGTAAGTTTCCATGGTTCCTTCTTCTTTCTCTCTTTTTTTCCTCCTTTCTTTTGTTTTCTCCCCTTATGTTAATTTGGCCACCACCATCACTATGCCCTCTTGCCGACCACCTCACCACCTCCATGACCGGCCTCCATCTCCTCACCATCATCACCAAGCCTTGCCGTGAACGCTAAATCCAAACAACCCTCACCATCCCTTGAAAACCCTAACCAAACTCCACTTATACATTACCTTCTTTTGCTTGCCTCGACCACCACCACCACTAGTTCCTCCTCCAGCCCCTTGCCGTGCCTGACCTGACCCTGGCCGCACCCAGACCTGACCTGACCCCTTGCCTGAACCCATGGGCCGAGCCATACTTGCCTAGGTCGAACCCACTTGAACCAATAACCTTCAATTTCTTGACCTTTTTCCTTCCATGCTTTATAACTTGCCTCTATTCACATTCCATTGCCCATAGCCGTGCCTTGTGACCCATAGCCGAGCCTACATGCCACAAATCCAACCATGGCCGAGCACAAAAGATGATGGCCGAGCCTATAGGTGATGTGGCCGAGCCCACTTGTGTGGTTAAACCCATTTATTCCATTGTTGATTCATAATTTACATTGTTTTAATTTATTTTTGTGTTGAATATATATGCTTATATATGTTGTATATTTTGTTGTTACAAGACTTGGATCTTGGCTCTTCATCCACTCGTATTTGATTCGTGCTTTGTCGTGCTTTTCGGAGTTGTTTGTTTTGTGTTTGAATTGATCTCTAGCTTTAAAAAGGTGAGTTTATCACTCTCGACAAATCGTACTTATATAAATGTGAAACAATGTCATTTGAATTATAGTAGTTGATATGCTATGTTATATGTCCACATCTGCCTATTATTTGACATTATATAATGATATAACCTGTGTATATACTTGTTACATCACCTGACATCATATGATATGTTTTACTGTTTATTTATTTTCTGTTTCTCACACTGCAAGTTACCTGTTAGTATAGGATCACTATGGGTTGAAATGATACATACCCGAACGGACATTAGAATAAGGAAAAATCGTTATGAGCTGAAATGATAGGCTCAAGCGATTTTTATTTTTATTTGACTTGGGATTGCGGGTTTAAAATGATAGAACCCGTATTTTTCTTTTAAATTACGGATTGAAATGATATATTATCTGTATCACTTGACCTAGGTTAGAAAATATTATACAGACCCGTGGTTATTTTATGTATTTTCTGAAAAATTATTGAATATTTTCAAATGTAAAAAAATATATGATATTTTAATTTAAATTTGGTTTAAAGGATCTAAATAAAGCTTTAGTGATTTTTGTAAGTTAAATGTAAAGTAAATAAATGGTTAAAATGCACCTTATATTTTGACTTATTTTGATAATTAGAAAATTTAGTTTTCAAATGGAAATTTAAGTTTGACTTATTAAAGAATATCTTATTTATGAAACGGGTATTTTTCTTAGAAGGTGTTCAGTTATTGGTTAATAAAAGTTAAGTAAAATAGTGAATTTTGACATAATAAATAAATTATGGTTTTAATTGGATATTTATTTATAAAATTTTATTTTATTTAAATCATAAGTTAAATGATATCTAAATGAATATTTTCTGAAGCGTGAGATATGATTTTATAAGTTAAAAATGGTTAAAATTGAAGTTTCAATGTTTCTGAAATGTTATAATAAACTTGGAATTAGTACTGTAGCACTTTGTAAGTGCTGCTGTTTCTAAAGCTGAATTGTTTTGAAACTACTATATCTACTGTAGCACTTTGTAAGTGCTGCTGTTTCTATAGTTGAACTGTTTTGAAATACTACTATATCTACTGTAGAATTTTGTAAGTGCTGCTGTTTCTAAAATTGACAATATTTTGAAATTTGGTAATTAAATGAATGAACTCAGAAAATGCTATAATTCTGGAAATTGAATATTTGATTTGAAAGTATAGTGACTTCATATTTAAATGGTTTAAATGAATTATTTTGATTTGGAATATAAACCATTTTTGAAATTTATAACCACGGGTTATAATAACGATTAATTGTTAAAGAGACTGGGATCAGATATGGACATACTCTATGTCGATACCGAAAACCACTTTAACAACTGTGTACACGGTGGAGATTCCAGAATGAAGTAGGATGGTGGCGACAATCCTATTGAGGTATATACGTGGACCCGACTCCCGTGAGTAGGCATAAGGTGGCTAAAACAGGAGCGATTCCAGGCCAATGAGGTAGCTCCTCTGATCGGACACACTTCTTCGACAACATTTTATTACTTTGTGATTGAATGGGTGCACCCTTGATTTTTGGGAGTGTGGCTTGAGGTGGGCGGTAGTGGCTGTTATGCGTTACCACCAGTCCAGATGCGTAATTGGTATATCTATCCTAGCATTGCCTAGTTGTGTCGTGTCACCTACCCTAGCGCGCCTTTTACGAGTTTGTTTTGTACCATACCTATGGAGTGCCCTCTGACGACGCCCAATACGGGGGAGATTACGGTACTGTATAGACTATGGGAATATAAAAATGTGTTAAGGTGGAAAATGTAAAGCCTTAATGCTATTTTGATAGTTTGCTTTACTTTAGACATTATTATAATAGCGTATCTTACTACATAGTAGATAGTTTAACGGATCCTTAAAGGATGGGCGATCCCAAGCATCCTTTAAGTTACTTGTGCATTCTATTACAGTTCACTTGAGTTGGTTTACATTGTATAAGTATGTATGTCCTGACTCGAGTGTTTGTGTTTTGCTTTACGCTCGGGTCAGCCTGAGTATTACAGCTTTGGATTCACCTTCTGGAGCTAGAGATTGCTGGAGTTTATCTATCTATCTAGTTGTCTTTCCATTTAAGTTATTTCAATCAGCTTTGCTTATGTAGTTGTGAACTTATGTATTCAGACTTCTGTTGTATCTGTTTTTCAGACTATGGTATTTTGTATCTGTTTTGAGACTATGTATTGTAGTGGCTTCATGAACCACTATGTATTTTATTTTCCGCTACGAGTTATTCTGATATTCTGTGTCTATGATTCTGTGATTGGTTTTATTTGCTCCAAATTTATTTACAATCTATTATTTTATATTATTCAAGTCCGACATATGTGGTTTTATTATCGATTTGAATGGTCCAAAATAGTGGGTCGTTACATTTGGTATCAGAGCTTTGATTTTAGGCAAACCTTAGCCTATGGAGCAAAAACTCATTAGAGATAGGGTAGAAATACCCTAGAATGAGTGAAATCAATCTCAGAATCATTTCTTTGTGAGAGAACGTATTTTTAAGTATAAAATGTTTTCAAATGATTTTAAAGGATTTTTAAAAGATTATTTTGGATATAATTTTTTCTAGTTTAAAATCTCATTTTCTTAACTTCATTCCTTTCGAATCCATCTTGTTTATTTGAATTCATTGATTAGGATTTCCATTCTAGTTGAATCTTATCTTTGTCTTTCTATTTTACCTTTGTCCTAAAATTCATTCTTGATTTTTCAGGATGAATCGTAGGAATGCCAGAGGTAGGGGTCATGGTATTGCCCCAGTTCCCGAGCCTGTTGCACCCATCAGGTTCACTACTCTTTGCAAGTAATTCACTCAGCTTGGTGGTACCAAGTTTACTGGATCTGAGAGCATTATAGAGGCTCAGCAGTGGTTGAGGAGTCTTGAGAGGATCTCTACTGGTTTGGAGATTACTGATGCGCAGAAGCGTCAGTTAGCAACTTGGCAGCTTCAGGAGGCAGCCCAGGATTGGTGGGAGTCTGTCACAGCTCAGACTATGGAGGCAGATATTTCTTAGGATCAGTTTAGGTATCTTCTTGTGTTGTCTTGTGCTCTGTTTAGCTTTATCTCTTGAAATCTATCTTAAGCTTATCTATCTCTTTTCCAGGGAGGCTTTTGTGGCAAAATGGATGCCTGAAGCCGGGAAATCTCGGCTTTATCGTGAGTTTATGGATCTCAAGCAGGGTACCATGTCCTTTTCTGAGTTTGAGCGGAAGTTCAATGGACTTTCCAAGTTCGGTCCTAGCCTCATTGACACCCAACTTAAGAAGAATGAGAAGTTCATAGCTGGTGCTCGTCCGGAGTATTATGATCCTCATTTCTCATGTTCATGGCACTTTCACCGAGCTTATGGATATGGCTATTCGTTATGAGAATCCTACTTCTAAGGGTCCAGCTGTTGCTAGTGCTCCTTCATCTCAGTCTTCCTCTGCTAACTCTAAGAAGAGAAAGCCATATTTCCTCCAGCGGAAGAAGAATTGGCTCAAGAATCCGGGTTTGGGATCTTCATCTTCTCCTTCTCAGAGGCAGCCTGTCGACCTATCTTCCATTACCTGTTTCAAGTGTGATTAGAAGGTACACTATGCAAATAGTTTCCCTACTTCAGTTGGTGTTGCTGTTCCTCTACCTCAGGATACCAGGAACAACCTCTATCATGTCTGTCTACAGCCTGGTCATTTCAAGAAAGATTTTCCTTTGTATCAGAAGGGCAAGCCGTCTGGTATTTTAGCTGTTACCTCTGCTTCTTCTCCTGCTCCACCTGCACATGCTCCTAGTGATAATCAAGGTACTCTCCAGGGCTTTTTCTTTATTTAATCACCCTGTTCGTGTTTTATTTGATACTGGAGCTTCGCATAGTTTTATTTCTGTTGATATTTGTGATAAGTTTGAGCATCTCCTTTCTCCTATGTATGTTGTTGAATCTTTATGTGTTTCTAATCCTATTGGTGGTCCCGCGAACCTTAATAGGGTTTGTAAACAAGTGAAACTCCTCTATTTTGATCATCGTTTTAGTGGTGATTTCTATGTTATGGGTTTCGATGCTTTTGATTTGTTGCTTGGAGGTGATTGGCTAAAGAGGCATGATGTTGTTATCTCTTGTAAATCCCAAACTGTTTCTCTTGTTGATGATCGGGGAAATCCTTTGGTTATTCAGTGTCGTATGCCTCATGATTATGCTGGCAGCTTTATTTATTCTCTGGATTCTTCTCCTGTTGATCTTCAGTCGACTCATGTGGTCAAACTTTATCCCGATGTATTTGGTGAAGTCACTGCTTTACCTCCTAAGCAGGAAATCGATTTCCGTATTGATCTTATTCATGGGGCTCGACCTGTAGTTCTTCCTCCTAGAAGAATGGCACCCCGTGAGAAGGTTGACTTGAGAAAGAAAATTGAGGACTTGTTCTCCAAAGGTCTGATCAGACCTAGCCATTTCGAATAGGGAGCAGCGGTGGTTTTCGTCACTAAGCCCGATGGATCTTTGAGGATGTGTGTTGATTATAGGGAGCTGAACAAACTCACTATGAGAAACAGATATCCAATGCCTCGCATAAATGATATGTTCGATTAGCTTTATGGTGCTACCATTTTCTCTCAGCTTGATCTTGCCACAGGTTTTCACCAGCTCAGAGTTGCTGAGGAAAGTATTCCCAAGACTGCTTTCTATACTGAGAATGGTTTTTATGAGTGGTTAGTTATGCCTTTTGGTTTGACTAATGCTCCTGCTTTCTTTGTTGATTTGATGAATCGTGTCTTTCGTGATGTGCTTAACAAGTTTGTGCTTGTCTTTGTTGATGATATTCTTGTCTTCTCTAAATCCGAGGAGGAGCATGAATCCCATTTGAGCTTTGTTCTGGGAACTCTTAGGAGTCATCAGTTGAAGGCTAAATTTTCTAAATGACATTTCCGGAAGGATGAAGTCTGATTTCTCGGGCATATTGTTTCTAGTAATGGAATATCTGTTGATCCAGTTAAGATCGCTACGATCGATGTAAGTCTTTATTTTCCTTCTTTTCCGCTTTATCATTCAATTATTCTATCTTTTCTGTGGTCCTTATTTCTCCCTATTCTGTGCAGGATTGGGAAACTCCTAGGACTCCATCTGATATCCATAGTATTCTGGGCCTTGCCGGTTATTATCGGAGATTCATTGATAATTTTGCTCGTATTGCTGCACCTCTCACTGCTTTGACTCGTAAAAATGCTAAGTTTATTTGGAATGATAAGTGTGTTGCTGCATTTAATGAGTTAAAGCGCAAGCTTACTTCCGCACCAGTTCTTACCGTTCTGAATGGAAGTGAGGGATTGATGGTATATACTGATGCTAGTCGTGAGGGATTGGGTGATGTTCTCATGCAGGATGGTAAGGTCATTGCCTATGCCAGCCGACAGTTGAAAACCCATGAGGCTAATTATGCTGCTCATGATTTAGAGTCGCTTGTTGTGGTTTTTGCTTCGAAGCTTTGGAGGCATCATCTTATGGGGACTAAGTTTGAGCTTTTTACCGATCATCAGTTTTTGAGATATATCTTCACCTAGAAGGATTTGAATCAGAGGCAAGTTCGTTGGCTTGAGTTTCTGTCTTCTTACGACCTTGATATTAGCTATACTCCCGGTAAAGCTAATGTTGTGGCCGATGCTTTGAGTCGGAAGAAGGCTATGTTGTGTCAGCTTGTTGTTTCTTCTCCTCTTTTGGATCGTATCATGGCTAAGCAGGATGAGGATCGGATGCTTAGGCTTATCAAGGAGAATGTTCATAATAGGGTTGGTGGTAGTAGTCTTGATGGTAGTGGAGCTCAGATCGATGATAGAGGGATTAATAATCGGATTTGTGTCCCGAATGTTGATGGATTGAGACAGGAGTTACTTCGGGAAAATCATCGATCTAGACTTTCTATTCATCCGGGTGTGACGAAGATGTATCGGGATATGAAGAAGTTTTATTGGTGGAGAGATATGAGGCGTGATATCTCTATCTTTGTTAGTAGGTGTGCGACTTGTCAGCAAGTCAAGGCCGATCATCAGAAGACCCCTGGTTTGTTGCAGCCCCTTGAGGTTCCCAATTGGAAATGGGAACAAGTTTATATGGATTTCATTGATGGGTTACCGAGGACTAGGAGGGGTAATGAGAGTATTTGGGTTATTGTGGATAGACTGACCAAGTCTGCTCATTTCATTCCGGTCAAGTCTACCCGTTCTGCTTCTAGTTGGTTGAGATCTATATGAGGGAGATTGTTCGTCTCCATGGTGTTCCTGTCAGTATTGTTTGTGATCGTGACCCCATCTTTACCAGTCAGTTTTGGAAAGCTTTTCAGGAATCTTTGGGTACTCATCTGAATCTGAGCACTGCTTACCATCTGCAGACCGACGGTCAAACGGAAAGAGTGAATCAGATTCTAGAGGATCTTCTTCGTGCTTGTGTTCTTGATTATGGAGGATCTTGGGAAGATCATCTCCACCTTGTCGAATTCACCTATAACAATAGTTATCAGGTATAATCTCAATCTTTTATTTGAATCTTGTCTTAATCTTTTATCTATCTGATTTCATCTTTTGAATTCAGACTAGTATTGAAATGTCTCTGTTTGTTGCTCTTTACGGACGACCTTGCAGATCCTCATCTTGTTGGATTGAATCCGATAATCGTTTGGTTCTTGGTCCTGATATGATTCTTGAGGCTTCTGAGAGAGTTGAGGAGATTAAGAGGAAGTTGAGGAGTGCTCAGGATAAGCAGAAGAAGTACGCTGATAAGCGTAGAAGGAGTTTGGAGTTTTCTGTTGGTGATCTGGTTTCCTTAAGGTCTCTTCCTTAAGGAATGTGATTCGTTTTGGTCGTAGAGGGAAGCTTGCTCCTAGGTTCATTAGTCCTTTCCGCATCTTGGAGAGGATTGGTTCTTTGGCTTATCATTCGGATCTGCCTGAAAAATTTTCTGGAGTGCATAATGTATTCCATGTTTCGCATCTTTGTCGGTATCTTCATGATCCATCTCTGATTGTCCAGCCTTATGCTCTCGATAGTTTGGATATTGAGCCTAATCTGACTGTCGAGAGGAAGCCACATCGTATTGTCGATAGAGGTACAAAGCAGCTAAGAAGGAAATCTGTTAATCTGGTCAAAGTGCAATGGAGTACTGATGATCGGGATTGTACCTGGGAGACGGAGGAGAGCATTCGTGCTTCGAATCCGGAATTGTTTGTTTCGGGTACTATTCGTTATTATATCTTATACTCTCTTTCTTGTTCTGTGTTTTGTTCCTTTTCGAGGACGAAAAGTTTTGAGTGGGGGAGAGTGTAACAACCCATATTTTAACAAATATTTTAAAATTTATTATTTGAAAACTTTGATTTTTAAAATCATTAAAAATTGAAATATTGGAATTTTCCAATGTATTTTGGATTTTTGTTAATAATTTATTTTTCCAAATATAATAAAATAATGATTTTCTGAAAATTTTATATTTTGTTCCATTTTGTCAAACTTTGATTTTCAGTGAAATGTTAAATTTAAATTTTTATTCTAATCTTTTTCTTTGAAACTGTATTTGTTTCTAACATACGTTCTGCTTTTCGTTTTGTTAACTTATGTTTTATACTTCTTTAATTTGATAAAATTCAGCATTTTACACGCAATTATTTTTCTGTATTTCTAGTATCTATTTTCCTATTTTAATTTCCTATTTTATTTGTTTGGGCTTTGAATTTTAATTGTGTGTTGAAATTGTTTTGATATTGGGCTTGGAAATTTCAAAAGACTTTGGTTTCTTTTTTTATGACTTTTCATTTTCTAGCCTTTTCATTTCCTTTAGCCGTTCATTCCACTTCTTAGCCGTGTATTTCCACTTGCCTTAGCCGTACATACCATTTGTTTCTCGTTCCTCTTTTCATTTTTCATTTCTAACAAAAGATTTTAAAGTAAGTTTCCATGGTTCTTTCTTCTTTCTCTCTTCTTTTCCTCCTTTCTTTTGTTTTCTCCCCTTATGTTAATTCGGCCACCACCATCACCATGCCCCCTTGCCGACCAACTCACCGCCACCTCCATGACCGGCCTCCATCTCCTCACCATCATCACCAAGCCTTGCCGTGAACCCTAGATCCAAACAACCTCACCATCCCTTGAAAACCCTAACCAAACTACACTTATACATCACCTTCTTTTGCTTGCCTCGGCCACCACCGCCACTAGTTCCTCCTCCAACCCCTTGCTGTGCCCGACCTGACCCTGGTCGCACCCAGACCTGACCTGACCCCTTGCCTGAACCCATGGGCCGAGCCATACTTGCCTAGGCCGAACCCACTTGAACCAGTAACCTTCAATTGCTTGACCTTTTGCCTTCCATGCTTTGTAACTTGCCTCTATTCACATTCCATTGCCCATAGCCATGCCTTGTGACCCATAGCCGAGCCTACATGCCACAAATCCAACCATGGCCGAGCACAAAAGATGATGGCCGAGCCTATAGGTGATGTGGCCGAGCCCACTTGTGTGGTTAAACCCATTTAGTCCATTGTTGATTCATAATTTACATTGTTTAATTTATTTTTGTATTGAATATATATGCTTATATATGTTGTATATTTTGTTGTTACAAGACTTGGATCTTGGCTCTCCATCCACTCGTATTTGATTCGTGCTTTGTCGTGCTTTTCGGAGTTGTTTGTTTTATGTTTGAATTGATCTCTAGCTTTAAAAAGGTGAGTTTATCACTCTCGACAAATCGTACTTATATAAATGTGAAACAATGTCATTTGAATTGTAGTAGTTGATATGTTATGTTATATGTCCACATCTGCCTATTATCTGACATTATATAATGATATAACCTGTTTATATACCTGTTACATCACCTGACATCATATGATATGTTTTACTATTTATTTATTTTCTGTTTCTCACACTGCAAGTTCCCTGTTAGTATAGAATCACTATGGGTTGAAATGATACATACCCGAACGGACGATAGAATAAGGAAAAATCGTTATGAGATGAAATGATAGGCTCAAGCGATTTTTATTTTTATTTGACTTGGGATTGCGGGTTTGAAATGATAGAACCTGGATTTTTCTTTTAAATTACGGATTGAAATGATATATTATCCGTATCACTTGACCTAGGTTAGAATATTATACAGACCCGTGGTTATTTTATATATTTTCTGAAAAATTATTGAGTATTTTCAAATGTAAAAAAAATGATATTTTAATTTAAATTTGGATTTAAAGGATCTAAATAAGGCTTTAGTGATTTTTGTATGTTAAATGTAAAGTAAATAAATGGTTAAAATGCACCTTATATTTTGACTTATTTTGATAATTGGAAAATTTAGTTTTCAAATGGAAATTTAAGTTTGACTTATTAAAGAATATCTTATTTATGAAATGGGTATTTTTCTTAGAAGGTGTTCAGTTATTGGTTAAAATTAAGTTAAGTAAAATAGTGAATTTTCACATAATAAATGAATTATGATTTTAATTAGATATTTATATATATAATTTTATTTTATATAAATCATAAGTTAAATGATATCTAAATGAATATTTTCTGAAGCGTGAGATATGATTTTATAAGTTAAAAATGGTTAAAATTGAAGTTTCAATGTTTCTGAAATGTTATAATAAACTTGGAATTAGTACTGTAGCAGTTTGTAAGTGCTGCTGTTTCTAAAGCTGAACTGGTTTGAAACTACTATATCTACTGTAGCACTTTGTAAGTGCTGTTGTTTCTAAAGCTAAACTTTTTTGAAATACTACTATATCTACTGTAGCACTTTGTAAGTGCTGCTGTTTCTGAAATTGGCAATGTTTTGAAATTTGGTAATTAGATGAATGAACTCAGAAAATGCTATAATTCTAGAAATTGAATATTTGATTTGAAAGTATAGTGACTTCATATTTAAATGGTTTAAATGAATTATTTTGATTTGGAATATAAACCATTTTTGAAATTTATAACCACGGGTTATAATAACAATTGGTTGTTAAAGAGACCGGGATCAGATATGGACATACTCTCTATGGATACCGAAAACCACTTTAACAACTGTGTATGCAGTGAAGATTCCAGAGTGAAGTAGGATGGTGGCGACGATCCTATTGAGGTATATACGTGGACCCGACTCCCGTGAGTTGGCATAAGGTGGCTAAAACAGGAGCGATTCCGGGCCAATGAGGTAGCTCCTCTGATCGGACACACTTCTTCGATACCATTCTATTACTTTGTGATTGATTGGGTGCACCCTTGATTTTTGGGAGTGTGGCTCGAGGTGGGCGGTAGTGGCTGCTATGTGTTACCATTAGTCCGGATGCGTAACTGGTATATATCTACCCTGGCATTGCCTAGTTGTGTTGTGTCACCTACCCTAGCGCGCCTTTTACGAGTTTGTTTTGTACCATACCTATGGAGTGCCCTCTGACGATGCCCAGTACGGGGGAGATTACGGTACTGTATAGACTATGGGAATATAAAAATGTGTTAAGGTGGAAAATGTAAAGCCTTAACGCTATTTTGATAGTTTGCTTTACTTTAGACATTATTATAATAGCGTATCTTACTACATAGTAGATAGTTTAACGGATCCTTAAAGGATGGGCGATCCCAAGCATCCTTTAAGTTACTTGTGCATTCTATTACAGTTCACTTGAGTTGGTTTACATTGAATAAGTGTGTATGTCCTGACTCGAGTGTTTGTGTTTTGCTTTACGCTCGGGTCAGCCTAAGTATTACAGCTTTGGATTCACCTTCTGGAGCTAGAGATTGCTAGAGTTTATCTGTCTATCTAGTTGTCTTTCCATTTCAGTTATTTCATTCAGCTTTGATTATGTAATTGTGAACTTATGTATTCAGACTTCTGTTGTATCTGTTTTTCAGACTATGTTATTTTGTATCTGTTTTGAGACTATGTATTGTAGTGGCTTCATGAACCACTATGTATTTTATTTTCCGCTGCAAGTTATTCTGATATTCTGTGTCTGTGATTGGTTTTATTTGCTCCAATTTTATTTACAATCTATTGTTTTGTATTATTCAAGTCCGACATGTGTGGTTTTATTGTCGATTTGAATGGTCCAAAATAGTGGGTCGTTACATAATTGCTCACATCGCCTTTGCCGATGATATACCTTTGGAATTGTCTCCAATGTGACAGAGTCTCCATCTGAATATGTGATAATTGTTAGCATATTTTTGTCTCCTGTCATGTGTTTTGAGCAGCCACTGTCGAGTATCCATTTTCCTCTTTTCTTAAGTGGTACCTACAAAAAATAAAAGAATAACATTGGTACCCACTTTTTAATAGGGTCCTAAGAGTTAGGTCTTAGGAAACCAAACCCAAGAGGGTTCAATATTCCCTTTATATAAATAATTTTTATTTTTATGAACATTTTTCAAAAAGGACTCAATATATTTATTTCTAATCAAACTGTTGTTTGTTTTAGGAACCCATATTTTTATGGTTTTTGAGTTTTGATCCCTTTTTGGTGGAACTATGGTAGACTTAGGTTTAGAAATATTTCTCTTATTTTGCTTAATCTTTGGTGGAGGTACTAATTTCTTAGTATAACCTAGTCCTTTCTTATTTGAGACAGACTGAGAAGTTTCAATAATTTTAGATAAGTTTTCTCTGCCTTTATTAAAGTTAGACACATTTCTAGTAATATCGTCTAACTTAGTTTTGAGACCAGTGTTATCTAATTCGATCATTTTAACTTTTGATTTTAGCTCATGATTTTCAAAAACTAGAGCATCATTCTTTTCTTTTAGAGTCCCAATTTCTTGACTCAATAAGGTAAGTTGAGAATTAACATTAGAAAATGAATCTTGAATTTTCTCAAGTTCTTTTTCCAATATTTTCTTCTCATCTTTAAGCATATCTCTTTTGAATTCTGCTCTATTTTGATTTTCGAGAGCTTTTTTATATTTTCTTTTGAGATTTTTCAAAGTATCTAATAATTCAGAATTTATTTCAATCATGTCATCAAAAGTAAGATCATTTACCTCATTATCAGTAGCCATGAAGCAAACATTTGCTTGTTCATTGTCACTGTCGCTGTCGCTATCTGATGAGGAAGAGGATTCTGAATCATCCCATGTTACTGAAAATGCCTGCTTCTTTTTCTATTTTTCCTTTTTGTGTTTGAACTTGTCTTTCTTTTGATCAGAACAATCTTTCTTCATATGAACTTTCTTGTGACATCCATAGCACTCGATAGTTGAAGTCAATGGCTTGTTATTACTGTTGTTGAAGCTGCTTTTATTATTTCCAAATCTATCGTTCTTTTTGAACTTCAAAAACTTCTTGAAATTTTTTGCGATAAGAGCCATATCTTCTCTATCGGAATCGGATTCTTCCTTTTCAGCCTTGAATGCTATTGTCTTTTTATCTTGTGCCTGTACTCGTTTAGCCTGGAGATTAACTTCATAAGACATTAGATTTCCTATCAACTCTTCCGGTTTTATGGTTGAAATGTCATTAGCTTCTTCAATTGCTAATACTTTTCGTTCCCATTCATCCGTTAGAGAATTTAGGATTTTTGAGACGATATCAAAATTAGTGAATTTTTCTCCTAATGCCAAAAGTGAATGATATATGTCTTGAAATCTAGAATACATATCATTTATAGATTCATATTGCTTCATTCTAAAGTTTTGAAACTGATTCTTAAGCATAGAGAACTTGCTTTGTTTAACTTTGTTAGTGCCTTCATGTGTAACTTTCAATATGCGCCATATTTCATAAGCAGTAGTACACATGCTAACTCTATTAAACTTATTTTTATCTAGTGCACAAAATAACATATTCATAGCTTTAGCATTTGCAGTAGCATCTAGTTTTTGTGTGTTAGACCATTCTGAATATTCAGTAGTAGGTATGTGATGTTCAGTTTGACAGATATTCCATGTGTCATAACCATTAGCTTGCAGATAGATCCTCATCCTAGTAGCCCAATAGTTATAGTTCAAACCATTGAAAAGTGGTGGTCGTGAAGTGGACTGTCCTTCAGTAAAACTGGTGTTGGTGTTATTTTCCATATTAAAAATATCAAGTAACTGTGTTACGGTTAAAAGATAAGCTTGCTTTGATACCAAATGAAAGAGAGTGTGGATCGTGTAATATGGATATATGATAATACAGAATATAGTGATGATAGCTATACAGTAAATAGTGTGGAATATAAGAGAGCAATATAATAAAAAATCACACCAGAGATTTTTATACTGGTTCGGAGCACCGTCCTACGCCCAGTCCCAGACTCCTTCTGGAATTTCACTAAAACAACAACCCTCACTTAACTCGGAGGAACAGGTCTATACAACTCCTGAGCAGCCGAACAGGGACTTGAGCAGCAGAACAGGATTTCGCCTCAGCAGCCGAAGAGGACTTCACACGCCTGAGCAGCATAACAGGACTTCAACAAATACAAAAGATTGTTTTGACTTTTTGTGTTCTGATAACAGGGATAAGTCTGTTTATAGTACACCCTTCCTATAATCAAATCCTCAAGTATATGAGTGTGTGTGAAGATATGAAAGGAAGATTATTGCTATGAATCAAAGGATATGAATATGAATTCAAAGATTCACGCAATGAAGATGGTTTGAATGCTTTTGTATGCAGAGAATATAGAGAGTAAGTAAGATCAGTAAGTTATTCAAGAATCGGCTATTTGGAAAATGATTTTGATGTGTTTATATAGTGCATAGATAGATACAACCTTTTACTAAGAGATTCAATCAATAGATGCAGCCATTACTCTTCGAATTGGATTGAAACTCTTCGCGAGAGGAAGCATCCTTTCAGAAAATATAGTTGTTATATGCAGGTCGGTCGACTGAGTTCAGAAGCTTAGTTGACTGAAATTAAGATTGGTATATATATTCTCTGTTCACTGTGCATTTTGCAGCAAGTCAGTCGACTGGTCGACTGTAATCAGTCGACTGGCCTGTGCAATTTTGCACAGTGAATTTTAATGCATATATAAACGAAAATAATTTGTTTTGTGTGCAAGTGTAACTACTTGAGGAATGATTTTAACAGTATCTAAACATATCTAAGACTCAAAAACATAATAAATAATCATACGAAAACTAGTTTTGAAGTCTCTTCTCTTTGTAGTTTATACCATGTATATTTTACTCTCTTTTTGTTACTATCGCCATATAGTCTTTGTTAATTGTGACGCCCCACCTCTATACCCACGCTAACCAAGAACACTACGGTGTAGTGTTGTCAATTAGCATGGAGAATAAGGCTGTTGAGGAGCGACCATCCATGTAATTTCTTTGTGCGAGCACCGATATGTCAGATAGTATAACATGCATTTCATTTAAGGAGGAAATCTGACATACCGATACAAACTCAAAGCTATCACACAGTGGCTTTATATAATCTTCGGAAGCAAACATAGAAATAAACATAGCACAAATCAGTCACAGTCATCCATATCACAAAGGCGGAAAAAGATATGAATATATAACACATGAAAGTGTACATCAGAGTAGTGGTCTGAAAGATCCACGATAATACAAAAGGATAGCTACAAGCTACACAAAAGCATAAGTATACATCACGGAGTCTATATCTCAAATGTATACAACAAAAAATACTAATCTAAGTAGTTAGCCAAAAGTCAGAGTAATCCCAGAAGAGAGGTCAAGCAGAAGCACCTGTAACATCTCGGTCTGACCCGAGTATTATTTATAAGAAAATAATAAACGGATCAGTCTAGCTATAAATATCAGATGATATGGTATAGAACAAAAGACATGGCATGAGCACATAATGGCATACTACTATAAGTATGTAATTGAAAATCAACAAGAGATTAATCAATATCACAAGAATCTTCTCAAAGATAAAACAGGGTATCATACCCTAAACTTGTATTCATAACAAGTCAATGACACACAAATTCACCAATGCACAAAAATTGGTAAAACTTATCAATGGAAATCACGAAAATTGGTGAAGCACAAAATTCCAGAAATCATCATAAGAAATCCAGAAATCACAAGAAGGGGGAGGCCTATCACAAAACGGGAGTATGAAAACTCACCAACACGTGTAACACAAGACGAGACGCTATCTCATGGTAGCTAACCATTAATTTTGAGCCGAAGCTCCACAAGAATGGCCCGAAGACCGTGGGGCGCTACCCCACATATGTGATGTAGAAACATCACACAAACGGGGTTTAGTCTCCCTCGTAGACAAAGAGACATCGCACAATTGCTAGTCTAAATCACAAAAATGATCGTCATGATCATCAAGAAGTGTCAATCACACCAAGCTAGTAAATATATGAGTTTAGCTTCATGTCCCATAACCACTTACTTAACTTAAATATTTATGAATAAACTGTAGATCTTCACTAGAAAATTGTCACAAAAGGTTCAATCGAACAAGTCCAAGAATTAACCGACGAAGTGAACGCAAGCGTTTCATACCACTCGTTTTACTAAGTCGTTTAATTAGATTTCTCATCCTAGTGAGGTAAAGGCTTGTATATACTAATAGATTGGAAAACGGTTTAGGAAAAGAGCTTTGTAATAAAATAGTGTTGAAATCGTTTTGATGAAAGAGTTTTGATATTTACTACTAGTATTGAAACCTTTATATTTTTAAAGTGACAAGTCACAAAACGATTGTTGAAACAAATCGAATCACAAAAATTCACATTCGAAGACGTGAGTAAAGTCCAAAGAAATCAATTCCAAAACCATCAAAGTAGGAATGCCCGTGAGAACGAACATGGCCGAGCTAGAGTGTAACGACCAAAGGAGCAATGGTATAGTGGCGCGACCTAAGGAGTAAGCAGGCCGAGCGACTTAAGAAAGTGAAGCCGAGCGACCTAAGGAGCTGCGCGACTTAACAGAGTTGAGCCAAAGAGTGCAAGCAGGTCGAGCGACTTAGGGTGATGGCTGAGCATGCGACCTACCGTAGTCGACCTATTGATGGCGCAACCTAGCGGGTAACGACCTAGGCAAGCGAGCTAACAGGAAACAGGTCGAGCGACCTAAGGGGGGTATTGCCAGACGACTTAACTGGTTACGAGCTTGCATAGCCGAGCGACCCAAGGTGAAGCGACCTAGAGGTCAGCGACCTAAAGTGGAAATGGGGTCATGCGACCTAAAGGAAATAAGGTCTAACGACCTAATGGTATTGGGGTCATGCGACCTAACGGAATTGAGGTCATACGACCTAACGGCATTGAGGTCATGCGACCTATCGACCTAATGGTACAAGGGACCTAGTGGCTCGAACGACCTAGCATCTCAAACAAGGCCGAGCGACCTAACGCCTAGCGACCTACGACCTAACGACCTAACTCGTACGAACGACCTAACTCCTGCGAACGAATTATGGCCGAAAACGAGTTATGATTTCAACAGAATGACCTAAGACCAGAAAACTGCTGAAACACACTAAAAATTGGGATTTTCACCAGTTCAATCCAAACCAAATGCAAATGTACATGCTAAAGTGATAGGAATTCATTCCCAACAATCCAAGATAGTTATAGACAAGAATGTGAGATAAAAATCTCACCTTTGCACCAAAAATCAATGAAGATGAAGCCTAAAGCAAACAAGAATCAATCCCTCTTCAATCTCAACACAAGAAGCTTGAATCCAATGTCTTCTTCTTGAATTTGGAGTTGAATGATGGATTACAATTGAATTTGAGCTTGAAGTTTTAATTTCCCATTCCCTCCTCCATTTTTGATAAAGCTTGAATGTTTAAGCAAATAGAATCAAGTTATGAAGAGAAGAGGGGGTTGGGCTGAGTTAGTAAGTGGTTCAGCCCAAACCAAAGCCATACGAGAAAAAGTGGCGAAAATTCCACTAACTCCAAACATATCAAAGTTTATACTCAAAAAGATCGCAAACATCATTTTGAACTCAATGGAGGTGATTTCGAGTCCTAATTTGACCGTATGCAAAAAGTAGCTTTTCGGACCAAAATCCGATTAACGATAAAATATTTAAATAAAATATTTAAGTATAAAATCGATAAATATGCAGGTTGTTACATTAATGCTCCTTGTCATGAATCAAAACTCATGATTCAACAACATGCCTAAAGAATTCGAGCAATTTTTATCGAATAAAAAGTCGTTTATTGATAAAACAATTTTCGGCTACATTATCGATATTTCATCGAACTATTTAGTTTTGTAAACAAAATTTAAAACAAGTTTACCATCATTGGTTATTAATTAAAAGGGGGTTAACAAGGTTATAAATCTAATTTAGTCACATTTAACAAACATTCAAATATTTAAATAATTCAGATATTTAAATACGAAGTGCTTAGAATTCCGGTTCTTACATTCTCCCCCACTTAAAATATTTCGTCCTCAAAATTCCAACACAACCAACACAAACCAATAATTAATAGTATTTACAATCACTAGAAAGCAAAACTTATGGTTTACTATGGTTCAAAAACCCTCGCATCCCATAAGGACGATAAATAGCCTATTATGTGTACCTTACGCTCAACGGCCTTAGGTTATTACTTAGTCGATTATTCATGCTATCTCAAAACAAATCAAAGAGTCATTCTTACAATATCAAATCGGATCACTTGCTCGATCGCATAAATTTGACTTCCAAACTAGTATAGATCACTTGACCTCTCTAATGTAGACTCCAATCGGGTTTCTTGATTAGAGACCTCTATTTACCTTACATAGTCATATACTATGATAGAAAACTTTGGAATCATATCAAGTCCTTTTCAAGTGTTCACCTTTGAGAATCAAGTGAAAAATCCTTGTTCGAACTAGTGTAAATCACCTAGAAACCATATACTTGAAATGTGGTTCAGGAACTGTCATGCAAATAAAATGATCTATGTACAACTTACATATTTTATCATATTGGCATCTTCACTACACCAATTACTTTTTATATCACATTCATTTACACAAAAGTATCTCAAACAATACTAAAATCATTTATGAAGCATTTTATAAAACATACCTTTAGTTTATAAACATTTCATAAAACACTTAGCTTCATGCTCTATAACAATCGGAAAGTTTCAGACCATCCAAAATTGCCAAAAAATTCATTTCATTCTAACAAATGAAAACTTTAGAACTTAATACTAGGTTTCATTTCAAATCATTTGAAATAACCATATATACATATACCTTTTGTATATCAAATCATACTTTCGGAATTTAACCAAAATCGTTTTCAAAGCGGTATCAAATACTTTTTCTAGTAGTATTAAGCATCATGATCTCAATTTATAAACCAATTTCCCAAATGTTTTCTTTAAAATCCACAAAAATTATACATATAAATAGACTAACACCAAAATGATACCAAGGAAACGGGTCATACCCAATAGTATAATACATCTCCATACTAAGAAGGGTAATACTCAAGAGAAGTGCTTACCAACTGAACGCATCTCTTTCCCATTTTTAGTCACTTTTGAGCCACTCAAGCTAGCTAACACATAAATACTTGGTTCTCGAATTGACTCGTCGATTCCGAGAGCAACCTTGAACTCGAAAAAATCTTAAACTCTTTTAAAATGTTATTATTCAAAAATTCTTTAAAATAATAATGTGATTATTTTCTCCAAATCTTGAAAACCACTTTCAAAGGCATCGAGATTTTAGTTCTCAGAATATCAGTTTAAATCCCCTTCATTTATAAACCATAATTCATAAACTATACTTACACAAATCCACATTCTTATATATAATTATTTCACAGATATATTTTTCCTAAAATATTTTATTTTTACTTTAGATTATATTAAACATTTTTTAAAGTTAACTTTTAACCCAAAATTATCACAGAATGCCTTATAGTCAAACTATGAAACTTAATTCACAAGGTATTCATTTCAAAGCACCAATTAATTACTCTCTACCTAACCCATGCAGTAAAAAGGTAAAACTGCTTATAAACTGGATAAGCATAAATCAATAATCAACAAACAATAATCAAGGCTCATAAATTGGTCGAGCATGAAAAATCAATCAACAAATGATAACAATGCTTATAAACTGGTTGAGTAAGACTAAGCTAATCAATGAAGGATAATGAATGACCATCATTAATCCCTATATTAATTAGATTACACTTACAAGTCATACTTGCATAATTACTTATATATAACAAATACATATACGCTCGCATATATATAATATACCCAACTCATTCTAGTGCATCACTTACCGTATCTCTAATGATTTATACCCAACCAAAGTCAAGCTTCTCGCTTAACCTTCAGCTTTGATACTAGCTGTAATGACCCACCATTTCGAACCTCAAATGTTGACAGTAATACATCCACCATATTAATGATTCGAACACCCAAGTGATAGAAAGACATATTTTTAGGGTAAAAGGAAAAAGAACAAGAAAGAAGAGAATAAATCATCTGAATCTCGTAACATAACGATAACATATAATATCAAAATACAGTACAAAATGCTACTCTAAGATACATTGCATTTCAGAGTCACAATCCTAAGTACTTTCATCGGCATGGACAGTTATAACAGCTTGCCCTCACAAATGTCGATATACATACTAGCAATGTAGCGGAAATAAGAATACTATAGTAGGTTAAGCATCCAGTTCGTCTCCTCGAGCTTTAACATCTAACGAAAACCCGTCTTTCTCAAACTGATCGAAAGAGCACTCGATGAATTAAGGGAAAAATAAAACTATGAGTCAGACATAAGTTTGGTGTGAGAAACTCAAAAAACATGATGCATTCATATAACAGTATCATTTGAGATCAAATGAATAACTGGAATGGTTTTCTCCTCAAAAGAACCAAACCATCTAATAAGTACATATGACAATATAATAGATAATGTCTAAGGTGTAGAATATAAATCAAAAAATAGCTATGTTGCGCATACAACACAACAATAATTACTATATAATCAATAACACTAAGATTCCTTCTCATATGGATTTCCATTAGTGGTGCCCTTAGTACGTCGAGAACAACCTTCTGACAAGGGTCAAAAATATCCTTCGGAGCAACGTATATCTCTATATAAAATATACTATAGGAAAAACATAGCTAGTTCACGCCTATAACACGTGATACTGAATATCATCGCTCCGGCTAACAATCTGTAAGCATCTCTAGATATATCCTTGGGTTGGCCAAACCCACTGGCTATGCATCCTCTCTGGTTTCTATCATTACCAATGATGAAGTCACATTCAGCGTCGAAACACATGAGTCTTCCATCACTCGAACAGATCTCGAACCTCCCTATGGATTTAAACATCTCGAACAAATCTTGCATCTCTACATGGATTTCGGCATCTTAAATAGCTCACGAATCTCTCCATAGATTCTACATAAGTCCTCCAATGAATTTTAATGCTGACCTCTCTCTTAGACTTAACCTTAGGATAGACAGTTCAACTCTATAGCATTTGCCAAAATGTAAATGCTAACTTCTCTCTTGGACTTAACCTTAAGATAAACGGTGCAACTTTATAGCGTTTCGCTTCACAAGGGCTTCCAATACATATAGCACGTATATTAGTTTTGAAGTGGTTTCGGTTTCGATTCATCTCAATAAGTACACTCCCTTGCTTACTGGATGCCATAAAACCAATCGATGGATTTTCGGTTAACTTAACTATGGTTCTTTCCGAAATAAACAAACAACGCACTAGGGTGGAGATTATCTCCTACCAGACGGATTTCCTTATCTCTTGTCTTAGAAGCGAAAGACGAGTTTATACATAGGGTATAACTTCAATCTGGTTACTCAACTTTGATTATAGTTATATCATGGCACAGCGATCCATTAAGCGGCTATAGTTAGGTCTGAGTTGAAGTATTGGAAGTGCAATAGAGAATTCATTTCCTTGTTTATATGGGCTTAATATCTATAACGCCTTGTCTCTAGTGATCAAATTATCAGAGTGAGTTTGTCGTTCGATTGCTTGGATCAATAGGCATGGAAGGAGCAATCTCTCATATACACTACTTTGGGTTAACATGGATACATTTCAATAACTAAATATATCTAGAATAATAGGTATCTCATCTTGTCACAAGACAGTGTACACAAGTTCTAGAATAGAATAATACAGTATTAAAGACACAATTAAAAACTTCCCAATTAACAAAATTAGAGTGAACAAAAATGATGAACTTTATACCATTTCTGAAAATCTGATACATCGTCTCATATATATACAACTCCTCAAACAAGTACATCATATCGACAATACAATGACATTTTAATATAAGTATAAACATAGTAATTACTCATCATCGTCGTTGACTCTAACTCCATATCATAGTCCACAAAGAGCATATAGTCATAATATTGATCTATAAAACAACCTTAGTCTTACCTAAGGAGTTATCACGAAACAAAACCTCGAGTCAGGCTAGGTATCTAGTTGTGAGTATAATTTTGCAAAATAATATAAATGAATACGTCGTGTCGGGTTCTATGGGGCACTAAGTTAGACATAGGGTCACACACACCAAACAAATTCACCAATCCCCATTTTCACAAATCAGTTATAACACCTATATCATGACACTATTTATATAACATAAGCATTTGCAACTATAATTAATTGAAATATCATAACTTATCATTTTACTTATGAGTTTCCATATGTTGTATAAATTCAAGCCAATATTAAAAATAATCATTTTACAAGATAAACGACATTTCTGCTAATACTTATGGGAAGGCTAAATCATCTTCTCGTCTTGTGAATCCAAGAAGGATTACATGTTGATAAATCTCATATATGGATTCACTCCTACATAGACTAGTCAGTTGTGATGTGCACTTTACATGATCCCTTATAGTCATTCCCTTTAGGTATCTGGAGGCATGATAAATCTTACTAGTGATGCAGTCCACTGCATCGTATCTCTATCAGTAGCGCTACTTTACTTTATTTGCACTACGTCTCTGATGATCTTCATTATCATTAATAGCTTTAAATGTCCTGGCAACATATCATTTTGACACATTAACAAGGGTCAACATCATCACAATTCAGGTTGCTACCCACGAATTAATTAGTTAGGATGGATACTAGCAGTTTAATAGTCAATATCCTATACTGAACTCGATAAATTTTATTGTTGTTAAAATCATTTCATCATTCTAGATGAGTTTTATTCCTAAACTATTGCTTTACTCATTATATAGCCCATTTGATTAGTCGTGTTCATGCAGTATGGTTTGACTTGTGATAACAACATTTTTTCTTTTTGAAAAAAAATAGATAACATTATTTATAAAAATAGAGATTTTAAACATGACATTGAATATTAATAATTGGGATACAATGAAGTAAATAGCATAATAAATGAAATTTAAACCAAGTAAACATGTATAAGATTATCCAAACAAGTATATAATCACATATGATCATGTTATTTCACTTAAAGTGGATTTTGAATTATTTAACTAGGATTTATTCTTTTAACCCTAGTTTAATTCAAGATAATATTAAATCATTCAAATTTAAACTTTAAAAATATGAATTTAACCACTAATTATTTCAGATATGTATTTAGGAATTTTCAAAAGCATAAACTTGAATTTTATTTATTTTCTCATCCTTTAAAAATATTTTAAACCCTTTTCATTCAATTTTAAACTCAAAGTGGAATCAAGTAATTCAAATGTAATCTTTACAAATATAAATTTTATCTCAACATAATTCAATATGATTTTAGGATTTTTCAAATCAATGTACTCGAATTTTTCCCTAAATTTCCAATTTTCAAATATTTATACTATGGAAAATACCTTATTTTGAATTTAAATTCCAAATGAGCTAAAATCTTTTAAAAATTTCAGGTTTAATGTTTTTAAAATATCATTTTAGATTAAAGTTATTTTTAACTATTTCAGAGGTTATAAAATTCAAAGTTTCTATTTTTAGATGACTTTTTAAAATCACGTAACATTATCTAAAATAAAAAGGAATTTCCAGTGAATGAAAAATGCCTTTCAAATAATATTTGCACTTTTATTTACTTTTGAAAACAATATACACATACATTATTTTATCCATATAAAACAACTAAAATTCCTTTATAATTCATATTAAATGCATACGTTGTTATTCACATTTAACAAAAATCTAAACATATATACATAATAACTTTATTTTTAATAAATTAGTTTTGACTACTTTCAAAAATACATTCAAATATATTTCAAAATAAAAGTATTTTAAAACATCATACTAGCTTTAAATATTCACATCCTGTTTTTCATACAAATAATTCAAATCACTCATTTTAATTTAATTTTTCTAATAATCAGTTTCAACATACATAACATACCATTCAACCGTATATAATTCAATTCAAACAATCATTGATCAAACAATTCAATCATCAATCATCTACTAATAGTAATCGAGGCTACCAAACCATGAACATCTAATATAAGTTGATTTAAAATAATTTGAAATCAAAATAGGTAATATGCTTTATTGTTAGTTGAAATATAAGGGGATTATACTCACCTCAACAATATAATTAAATTCAATGAATTCTATATTTGAACTTAAATAAAAAAGAGTTCAATTTTACTCACCTGCCTAACTCCAAAAACATCAAAACAACAAATATAACATGCTGCATATTCATTCATATCAAATCAATATCAAGTTTTTTCTCTATAAATGATTTTATGTTCCTTAAAGTGATTTCATGAAGCAATTCAACCTAAATCAATTGGTAATCACTTAAATCAATATCAAACATCATAATTTATTCAACATGAATTCATAATAGCAATAAATTTAAGCAATGATTCATGATAATCCGAAATAATATCATAAACTTATCAAAATTAGTTGATATACTCATAGAAAATCCTTGCTAATCCCTAAATCCTATACTGCAAATTCGCCCTTACCTTTACCACAGCCATCATTGACTACACATTGTCCATCACCTCTATTATTGCAAGTATAGTAGATACCATCATCGCAGCATATGTTCATTGTCAATGTTTTTGCTCACTCAACCTCCAAATAACAACATCGAGCTTTATGTCACCTCCGCCCTCTCCTCTGGTCGCGATGCCAATCGCTTTACCACCTAACCTCTCGCATTCTGGTCGAGTATGCCACATCTTCCTGGCGTCGCTCACGAAACTTTTGCCTTATTACTATTTTTTTCAAATTTTGTTTTCGTTAGTAGATTTTTAGGGCTGAGAATCAATATACGACTTTGTGTAGGAGATGAAACTACGGGATAAGGATGAAGAGGTCGGGAGTGTACGGGTTAAGGAGGTGTGGTCCAATGAAAAAGAAAGGGAAGTTTTATTTTTCTTTTAATTTCAAATCAAGATCCTCAACCATTCTATTTCTCGACCGTTATTTGATATCCGATTAAAATTCCGCTCAAGCTTTTAATCCAAATTTTATTTTATATTTATAATGATTTTTTTATTAAAATATTGCTTTCAATTTTCAACAATTATAAAATATTTCTTTATTTCCAAAATAAATTTCAAAATTACATAGATATTATTTATTTTCCCAAAATAATTTTTCAAACAATTTTTGGATTTTAAAAACATAATTCAAATTCCAAATTTGAATTCTAAATCAATATTCTACTTTTATTTTCCAAAAATTTTACTTATCGAATTAAATTCAATAAAATATCTAAAATAAATTTTTAACTATATTTATTTATATATAATACTTTTTTAATATTTAAACTCTGTTTTAAATCTCAATTCGAAATTTTATGTTCAAATATCTAATTAAATTACCAAAATTTATTTTATACTCCAGAAGGGGATATTACAGTATCACGGTAAACGGTAGTCAATTCAAAGTCAAAATCTTTGGCCAGAGTAGTACATTTAATAAGAAAATTATTACTAAACCATGGATTTTATGTTTGGACTAATCGAGTTGGTGTAAACAATAGTTACTACCGAGTGCCACTTATAATAGTAAAACTGGATTTTACGATAAATATGTATAAGCGATAAATTCAGCCAAAATGTCACATCACTAGCTAAAGTGATGTGTGAATGTTAATATTCGAATTGCTCGATACTAATTTCTGACTAAATTTACACCTTTGAGTCGCACAATCGTAATGATGAATACTCCGAAACCACACAATTTATTAATATATCATTATTGTAAATTAATTGAATTAATTAATATTTGTAAAATATTAATTATTATAGTTTATTTTATTTGATGTTTGGATGGTACTAGTCTTTGCTAAAAAGCGACTATATAAAAGTTATGCATGTGCGTATTGATAAATGGTATCGATAAAATATTTAAATTTGATTTAAAGGAATTAATTATTAAATAGTTTTGGAAATTTGGAGGGTCCCCAAAGCCCTTATCTTAGTAGTCCATACATGATAAAGGGGACGGACCGATTGAGATTTGATGAGGAATTGAAGAAGGAAGATTTTAAGGAAGAAATGGGAAATGTTTCAATTATTCCTTTAAAACAAAATTCCTTTCATTCATTCATTAATTCTCCCAACAATTCATTTTTCTCAATCACCATCTCTCTCCTATGGTCGAATATTCCACTGCTACATGGAATATTCCCAAAATAAAATCAAAACAAATCAAATATTATAAATACAAAAGTGGTGCTTCGGATCGTTGTAATTTCTGTGGGTGATTCAATCGAATCTAGGAGTTTTCATACATTTAAGGTGCAAATCATATGAAATTTCTTTTAGTAAGTTTTTTTTATCTTAGTTTTGTTTACATACATCGTTATGTTAATGTAGATTATATCGCATATGCTTTATAACAACTTTATAAATGCCTATGTTGTCGGATTTAATATATACATATGTATTCATGTTTTAAAAAAAATCGTTAGAATGTTATTATAATATGTATATGCATCTCAATCATTGTAGTTTAATTAAGTGAATAATAATTTTGATTTTAAACAATTTTGTTACATAAAATAATTTTACAACATTTATATATGTATAAACATGTATTTATATGAACATATTTCAAATAGACTAAATTGCTTTATATCTATACATATGTTTATGGATTGCAAATATTGAATTTTATTTTAGCCAAAAATGTATATACATTTAATGTATGTTAATGTGTGTTTTATTATACAATAATTGTGTTTGATTTATAAATAATATACACATATGTGTTTGTGTATTAAAATTCAATTTCATTTGAAATATACATATATTTTAGAATATCTAATTCAAACTTTAAAAGAGTTATGTTGTTTGAAATTATTAGTATAAGTTTGACTTTCAAAATCAAAGTTGGATTGTTAAGATATTTCTTTTAATTTCAAAATATATGTAATTTGTCAAAATTGGTTTTAAAATATATTTATTATTTTTATTGTCATTACAATTGGAAATTGATTTATAATTATGTATGTGTGTCTATATATGTAATTTTGAATAATAATTAAGGACGACAAAGGCACATATAAAGGGGATATGTGTCCGTTGTGGTGTAAATCCCAACATTTATCAACATTCACATTAATTATTTACACTATCTATATATTGCATATGCTCTATACACAGATGATTGTATTTGACATACTTGTAATAATATAATCTTGTTTAAATTAAATATAACCCTTTCTAAACAAATTAAGTAAAATATAGTAAATTATTTATGAAAATGGTAAGTGTAACTCCTAATTAATTGCACCCTATTAACACCTGTACCATATTAATTTGCCTCCCATAATAGCGTCTTGACTCTTCACCTCCCAAGTAAAATATAGTAAATTATTTATGAAAATAGTCTGCGGGCTTGGTCGGGTGGTGGGGTGATACGCCTCCCAGATGAGAGGTTTGAGGTTCGAGTCCCACCTGGGAGGTGTGGGAGGAGATACGTCTTTCACACGGGAGGTTTGAGGTTCATTTCCCGCCTCGTGCACCAAGTCAACCGAAAGGTCCGGCTAGTTTGGAATAGCGGTTGTGGCGGGCCAGCCGTCTATTCCCTAGGTTTACTGTTCAGAAATCGCATGTCGGTAGTGATTGAACATGTTTCCCTAGTTCAATATATATATATATATATATATATATATATGTGTGTGTGTATTTGATAAACTCTACTTTACATAAATCTCAAATTCATTAAAATATAAATTAATTAAATCCTTTTTCAAAAAAAATTTAAATAAAATAAGAAACTATACCATAGGCACAATAGGTCTAAAATAGAAATCTTTTGAAAATCTATTTATTCCACCCGATTCTGACTCATCCAATGGTCTATGCGGTCTAAATTAGCAATATTATGACTAACTTATTGAATCACATCCATATAATACGGCATCAAGAAAAATAGTGTCTAATATTGGGTTTGGGTAATCTAAGTACCTTGCCCTCCCTAGCTATTGGCCCAGCTTAAAAAGATGTCCTAAGCCCAAAAGTTATCCTCAATATAAAGGCCCAAATTGCTTTGGGCCTTGGGTTAATTTTCAAATCTAGTTCGAAAATTTAAACATATATTTTTAATCTAAAATTTTTAAATATAAAATAAATTTTTTAAATGTTCATATAAATATTCGAAACATAAAATATCATTTAGAATTTTACTGGAAATTCAAAATTTAGTTTCGAAAATATTTTTATTTAATATTATGAAATATATGTATGGATTCTTACAATAAAATATATTCTAAAATTAAAAATTGAAAAAAAAACATAAGCCGTGCGCAAGACAAGGTAAATATATCAAAATATTTATTAAATATTTAATTTATGTATTTATTATTATATTATTTATGTATTTTATAAGTATTAATACATATTTATTATTATATTATTTACATATATATAAGTATAATATATATATATATATATTATAAATGATTTAAATATATTCATGTAGTTATAAATAGATACAATGTTAATATTTCGTATTTATGTTTAGAAATGTGTGTTTACACAAAAATTATTTAAATAAAAATATAGTTTATATATATGTATGTATGTATGTATGTATTTATAACATTATATATATAAGTATATAGACATACATTTGGACAATATATTTGTATATTAAGTGAGTTAATGCATCTGTTTCAGTGTAAATCCCAGCATGTATACACGGACATATTATAAACGGATTGATATGTTACACTTACAGATACGCATATCACTACAAGAAGACCTTGGTTTTCCAACGGCTATATTCGTCACTAAATCGTCGCTAAATTGCATTTAGCGATGGATTTACGATGACAGGCCCAAGTCAGCAAATCATAGTCGATAAACTAGTATCAATTTAGCGACGGAATTTAGCATGAAATCGCTGATGTTTTTCCAATGTCAATATAAAAAAAACATTTTGTCTACAGTTATTTTTAATAAATAGTCGTCGGTAAACCTTGGCTATCTAGCATAGGATTAGCGATGGATTTTACGATTTTTGTGTTACCACTCGCCATTATCTATGACGTATTAGCCACGGTTTTGTTTATTCATGCTGGTATTCTCTTTCTATTCTGTTAGTAACTGTAATTGGTTATGCTAAAATTTAATTTTTTTTACGGATTTCCCTATACAATAGCTGCCAAAAGTTCGATAGTCAATAATAAAATCATGTGTGTACATGTATTGGCTCATTTTATATAAAATGGATAACATAAACAAAAATGAAAATGCAATTATAAATCATTAATCTATATACACACTAAGTGAATTGCAAACAACAAAACTATTGAATTGGTGCTAATATACCATACAAAAGGCAATACCATCCACAACCATAACTAATATTCCATAAGAAAAACCATCTAAAATTTCATTTACAACAAAATGTGTCAGGCTACCGTATTCAAAGTGCTTACGAAGATAACAACGACAAAGTGTCTTCGTAATCAAATCCATCGTACTTCTGAAGCATTGTTATCACTTTTGCCATTTGTGCCTAAAAGTTCTCTATGTCCGTCTTTTACTATGTGCAAGCCATGTTTGCTCTTCCTTGAATCTTTGGTGCCTACTGTCTCTCTGCCTCAATACTGAGTCGCTCTACTCTCTCATTCTTGCACTCTAAGCGCATATCCTTAACAGTTTTTTATAGCTCATGAACATCATCTTCATTACTAACACAATGGCATTTGAACATTATGAAGACAAGGGGAGCTGTAAATTAAAAATGAAATTATAAATAACAATCCATAAAATTCTGTTCGAAACATTGTGATGCTTGTAAAAACAAAACGCAGTAAATAAAATAGTAGCAATTAACTGTTCCTTGAATTCATTTGGTTTCTCTTGATAAGATCCAATGTTATAAATTCTATGCTAAACTTATTCAAATAACAATGACTAGGAAAAGCGTATGCTTATTCAAATAACAAATATTGGTAATTAATTTCTCACATTAGTTTTACCTTGAACTTGTACTAACTACGGCTAGGAAACTGGTCATCGCCAAATAAGCCCTGCTTATGACACCATGTTGCTGGTTTTTAGGTAGTGTTTGGTTTAAAAACGAATTTTGGATTTTCAGTTTTCAAATATGTATATCAAATATGAGAGGGCCGAAGCGATGACGGAGGCAATGGAAAGAAAATGGAGGGATGACGGAAGCAATGGAAAGAAAATGGAGGGATGAGTTGTTTCTTGTACTTCTATTAGTTTTTAAAACACGAAAAATAAAAAGTTGTTTTCAATTTTGTATATTAATTTAGCTTTCTAAATTTGTCGTTTCCGACAATATACATACGTCTTGCGTATTTTTGTATGGACGAAAATCCAAAACTAAAAATGGCAAACCAAATAAAGTCTTATGTAGTGTTTGGTTTAAAACGAATTTTGTATTTTCGATTTTCAATATATATCTCAAATATGAAAAGAATGGAGAGACGACGGAAAGGATGAAAGAAAGACGAATGGAAGGACGAACGGGAAAGAGGAACGACGGAAGAATGGATTGTTTCACGTGCTTGTGTTATTTTCCAAAACGCGGAAAATAAAATAAAGTTGTTTTCTATTTTGTATGTTAACTTCGTTTTCTAAATTGACCGTTTTCAACAATATAAGTGGCATTTTTGTATGGACGAAAATCCAAAACTAAAAATGAAAAATCAAACACTATCGTTTGGTTTATTTTGTATTTTATGTTTTGAGTTTTCAACATTAATTACAAAATATGAGAAGAATGAAGGGAGGTCGGAAGAGATGAACGGAAGATTGGAGGGGACCACGAAGTGGATGGAGGAACGACGAAAGGATGAATTGTTGCTCGTGCTTCCATTTTTCTCAAAACACGAAAAATGAAAAAAAAAACTGTTTTCTATTTTGTGTATTAAATTCGTTTTCTAAAATGGTCATTTTTCATAATATACATGTGTCGTGCGTATTTTTGTATGAACGAAAACTCAAAACTCAAAACGGTAAACCAAACATAGTTAAGTTAGCTTCTCATATTTGCTCAAACTACCAAATATTCTATTGCAGACGTTGACAAATAAAACACCAGTTTCAAGTGAATTAATAAAACCTAAACTTGCTTATTTTATTTTTCAAGGTCACCCAATATGAAACTGGTCTATAGTTTTTTCAATCTAAAAACTAGCTATAAACTGCAGCTGGTCCATAGGATAAATATGCACAGCCATTCCAAAGAACAAAATTTCCCAAAACCAAATTGCTGCTATGATCCATTTTCTTTAACAAAAGTAGTTACCTATCTTATCACCAGGTTTGAAGAAAACAAGTAATCATAAGCCCGATTAACTAGATTTTTGGAATATAATAGAAATGAATGCAACTTACACTAGCAACTCTGACATCGCAAGGTTAGAGCTGTGACTTTCATTGCTTCATCTTGAGTCAATATCTTGATTTCAAGAGCATCATAGATTTGGTCTCCATCAGAGCAACATAGCAACCAGTCATCATAGTCAGTGAGCACCATGGTTTTGGTCTCCATCAACGCCTTGATCCAACCAGAGTCGCAATCGCCTCCTTCCACAAATGCCACCCCTCCCTCAACAGACCCAAACCCGACACCCATCGCCGCCCCAGTCTAACCAGAACAACCCAAACCCGCATCCACTCAAACAACCACCAATAGCCATCCTGCCATCCGCAACTACACCAGCAACCTCGTAATACCAAGGAAACAACTTAATCGCTTCTCCACCACTCGAGCATCCCCTCATCTTCACGCAACCGCTCTCGTACTTAATGGTGATTTTAATTTTCATGGCCTGACATGTCGATTTTAATTTGGTGGGATTAGGAAATTTGGAGAACGCAAATTATGAAGCAGTAGAAGGAAACTAGGAATTTAGTTAACGAAAATTTATGAGCAGAAGAAGGAAGTTTGGTGAATGAAAATTTGATTTGGTAAAATTGAGAAATTTGGGGGAAATTTGCAAATTGAAATTTTGGGATGGAGCCAAAATAAGTGGGTAAGGAGACAAAATTAATTGGGTCTGGAGCCAAAATTTGTGCTTTGACGGTAAAAGAAAACTTGTGCATTTTAAAGAAAGAGTTAGAAAAGAAAATCTCTAGATTCATATGGAAGTTATTCTTTGTATCATGTACAAGTTGCGATACCTTTTGCTAGTACCGTCAATGGATACCCGAAAAATCCGTCTGCATCCGCATCCGAAAAACGGATAAATATCCGATATCCGAAAAAACAGATGCGGATGCGGAAACGAAGACATCCGCATCCGAAAATTATCCGTTTGGTTTTTGACAAAATTATAGTTCAAATTATGTGTATTTTGGTGCAGTAAAAGATATTTGTTTATTATTTTATTAAGTTTGCAGTTTATATAATATGCACTTAATGTTTTTTAACCGCTCGAAACTATTTATTATCATCATATTTGTTAATTTTTAATACTTTTATAATCAATGAAATTAAAAAATATTTATGTTAAACTAAAATTTTCATTTTATAATTCTTGATTTATCGGTCGTTGGCGGATAGGATAATTATCTAATATCCATCCGTATCCGCGGATGCGGATATCCGATATCCGAAAATGATTTCGGATGCGGATGGGGATATAGCATTATCCGCATCCGAAAACATCCGTTGACAGACCTACCTTTTGCAATGTATTTATGGCTAGATTTATATTTTTGAATTTTATGAAAATTTCAAAATTTTGTTTTTAAATTTTATGAATATTTTTAACTTTATTTTAGAAAATTTTAAGTTTTCTAAAATATTAAATATTAGATCCAGTTATTAATTATAATTATTGAATATTAAATAATAATTGTTACCACTTAATTATTAATTATTAAATATAATTATTAAATATCAAATATTAGTCTTAATTATTAATTATTTAATGGTAATTATTAATTATGAAATAGTAAAAATTAGTTATTAAATATTACTTCTTATGCATTAATTATTAATCATTAATTATTACTTCTTATTTATAATTGAAAATTAATAATTAAACGTAAGTTATTTTATATATATTATTAATTATTAATACTAATTATTATTTATTATTTATTATACATTTAAAACTAAATATTAATTATTGATTATTTAATAGTAATTATCAATTTCATAGTAATTATTAATTATTCATTATTAAATGTTACTTCTTATTCATTAATTATTATTTATTACTTCTTAGTAAAGATTGGATTGCAGCAAGGAGGAGGCGATGTACAACTGGTAAGGTTTAGATCGTCCAGGAAGCCGCAAAGAAGGGTGTGTGTGGTAGACAAGTACATGATGGTGTCAGAGAAAGTGCACGGAAGACGGTCGAGGTAGAGACATGAGGTCTTAGATTTAGGGCTTAGATGACTAATCGATTAGAGAAAAATCGAGGAAGGAAAAGAAATTAGAAAGGTGTCAATGACATATTTAGGTGAGCCCGCCAAGAAATTGGGTGAATTAGCCTTTCAAAAATTATACTTTCAAAAAACATAATTATCCCCTGCAAATCATATAGAAATCCGGTACAATATAGCTTCGAGAAAAGTCGTCGGTAATCTGCCACAATCTGTTGGGGATTATTTGCCTTTTCTAACATTTACTAGCATAATAAAAAAAAGTGTATAGGTTTTAAAAATAACAAAAAAATTCAACTGCAAAATCCTTGTAAATTTATCGTGAAATCAAGCGTCAAAAAATTTTTGTCGGTAATTTGAGGTAATTTGCAACAATTTCGGGATGGATAGATTAACTGGACGGTGACAATATAAAAGAATTTGAAATAATAAAAACTTGAAACTATCCCTTGTAAATTATTCGCAAGTTCGTCATAAATTTAGTGATGGAAAAATCCTTTGTTATATTCTGCAGCTATTTTCAGCTTTTTTGTTGTATATGTATGCGCATATGATATACGTATATATATAATATAACAAATATAAAATTATATAAAAATCAGTTTATAAAACTTAAATAAAATAAAGATTTTATTTAAAAGAAATTTATAAATGTTCTAAATAAATTAGACTTCATAAGTTCAATAAAGATCGAAAGTGAATTTTTTTTTTGAAATTCACTCATTACTTCCACTGTGGGTTGGCCCAGTTTCAATAATGGTATCAGAGTCCAATAGCTTATGTGGTCTAAATCAGTAATGTTCGGATTGACTAAGCAGGCTCAAAGCCCAGAAAGTCTAAAAAGGTAATGTCGAAGGATTGGGTTTGGATAATCAAGCACTTTGCCCTACCTGGCTATAAGTCTGGCCCGAACAGATATGTGAGTCAAAGGTTGTCCCTAATAGAAAAGGCCCAATTTGAGTTGGGCCTTGGGCTAGTTTTCAAAATTGTTTGAAAATTAAAAATATAGGATATTAAATTTAAAAAGGTAAATTTGAAATAAGATATACATATATTATAAAAGTTATAATATAATAATTTTTTTCAAAATGTTTGAAAAATAATGTAAATTGATCTTGAAAATTTTAAAATTTATTAATAAGATTAATAAAATAACTTATTAAATAAGTTAATTAGTTAATAAAAATATACATGTATTATATATTATGGTATATGTTATGTTATTTTAAAATGTTTTAAAATAACATAAGTATACATGTATGTATGAATTTTTGAAATTAATATACTTTCATAAAAATATTAATTAAATTAATTAATTAAAGGTTAATTGATTAAATAATATACACATATATATATATATATGATATATGTGTTATACTATAAAGGCTATAGTATATAATAAATATTGAATATAAATGTTATATTAATATAATATAAAATTAATTAAAATGTTAACTCATTAAAATTAATTATATAAGATTTAATTAATATAATATTATACATAAGACTATTATATAAGTAATATAAAGTATATAAGTTATATAATAATAAAACTTATATAATATGAATGTATAAATTAAAGGTCGAACATTAAGAAACCCTAAATAGACTTAAGGAATAAATATATATACGTAAATGTAATACCGTGATTTCTTATGTGTTCGACACTTGAATCATGAGGGTATTTCATAAGAAATACATTATTCAATAAGTAGATATCACTCAATATAATATATTGAAGATTATGAATCTTCAATGTAATATTGTCCTCTACCATTTACATGTTAATAAATTACTTGCATACTCATTAGTTGTTGAGCTTTCCTCAAGCTGAGGATATTATGTGTAATACTATCAATATATTGAATAGACGACATAAGATAATTGCACATGTTTATTGAGCTTTTCACAAGATATGTGCACTTAGGTCATCGTGAAATGGTAGGTCCGAGTGAATAATATTACTTTATTTGTTGAGCATTCCTCAAGGTAAAGCGGGATTAGGACAAAGTACCATAGGATAAGAGTCATATATGATACAACCAATAACCCCTTATCCATCGTATGTGGGAGTATGATTTGTTGAGCTTTCCTTAAAGTCGGAATTCTCAGACATATGAGTCCTAACACCAACTAGTGAAGCTAAAATTATTTTATCGATAAACTGCTTTTTTACCATCATAAACCGTGAACGAGTCTGGATACATACACTTATTTATCCATATAAGTAAGAATATGTAATAAAATTATTTATTTTATTCGTAGAAATAAAATGTTTTTTTATGACATCATCAATGGTATCATCATTTTCAAATAATTGATTTTTGAATTTAAATTAAGTTTAAATGATTTAATAATTATTTTAAAATCAAATGAGGCCATTTGGATTTTTAAATAGTAATAGAAATATTACTTTCAAACTTTGTTTACCATGTATATAGTTTAACTAAGAAGTGAAAATATAACCAAAAATCGAAATCAGAATTCGTGACGATTTGACGTAGAGAAGTTGTGCAACGTTATAGGTTATATGTGACATACATATATACATATATATACACGTCCATGAACATATGAAAACACTTAAGAATTACCATTTGCATTTCATATCTACTAATGGTAAAATAATATAAATATCATGATATTTATTTACAAATATCATGATATTTCCTAACCAAAACAAACAAAACTCTCCATCACTTGTACACACATGGGTATGGCACATGGGGGAGTATGGTTTGCCCGTGAGGATGATGGAGGATGATGCAATGGTGATGTATGGCAAAAGAAATATCACGGTATTTTTTTCACATTTTTGCCTATAAATACAAGCCCTCCGTCCTCGCTTTCATTCACACTCTCTTATCGTCATTTCTTAAGCTTCTTCATCTTCTTCTTCCTCTACATTAATGGCTTCCATGGCCTCTTAGAAAAATTCAAAAATAGCGTCGAAGTTCTTTCAAAATAAGTCATAAAATATAGACTATAGAGAGATATACCACTTCGAGTTTGAGATTGAATTAGTGATCTTCTCCTTCTTCTCCTACCAAGGCCGTACCCATCTAAGCATCCCACCACCCTTGCAAGCCCAAGGCTGAACCCCTAGGAGTCTTAGTGCAAGATTCGTAAGCTTTGGTTCCAGAATAGTGGAGCTATAGTCGATTGGAAGTTAGATCAAAAGGATATCAAGTGAGAAACTTTACTAATTTTTATTATAAATTTTATGGTGATATGGTATGCTTGTTTTCTATGGTTGTTTATCCTATTTGGATGAGATTATATGTTTGTTTGATTGTGGAAATAATTCACGTTAAATACACGTCAAATTTACACAAAGGAAATCACTTTCCTATATGAATTTTAAAAGTGTCATGGCTTTGTTAAACCTCTTTAAAATGATTTAAAATGGTTCATAAATGTTTTATAAACATTAAAATTCAATTGGGGAAAGTTTTGACAATATATGAAATTGGAGTCAAAAATAGGCGCGTCGCGTAACGGCAGTTCGCGATTTCGTGCCACAAAACTTAAATCAATGTGTAAAGTGCAATATAGCTCGGAATGATTCAAAATAAGAATTTTCTGAACTCTTATTACTATGGTTTTCAAATAAAGAAGAAAAATCAAGATTTCAGTAAGTAAAATTTTAGATCTGTCCAAACCAAGTTTTCAAAAATATCGCGCTTTGGCAGTTTGGAAACCAAAATGGAAAAATATTTAACATGGATATTTTTAAATCTTTAAAATATGAAATAAATTCCATAAATATATTAAAATGTTTTAAAAGGGATTTGAGTTATAAAAATGAACATATGTGGAATGAAGTTAATGTTTTGATCAAAGAAGCTTTTAAAAACACTATTCGTAACACATTTGCGATAGTTTTTTGTAACTTTTTGAAATTAAGATTTAAACTCGGGATTTTCTTTCCAAATGTTTTTCAAATAATAAATCAAGTATTTTAAAGAGTTTAGAGTTGGTCAAATAACTTTACCGCCTTATGGGTGATAAAGAGACAGTCTCTAGGCTTGAGTTTGGAAAACCAGTTGCCTGCTCTTCCTAGCTATTCAGATTGGCCCGATGGAGGAGATAGTAATTTTGATTTGCTCGGATCACATTTTCCTAAGATAAAAAGATATTTGTATGTTTCCAAAATTTAAACAAGATTTTAAATAATAAGATTTTGGTGATATATGAAACATATTGGTTAAACTCTATATTAAATTCCAAGGAAGGAACTCGTATTATCCATATGAATTTAAAAGGTGATTTCACCATTATTCGACGAATAGTACAGGTTGAATATGGAAATTAGTATTGAGTATAATTAATATAATTCCTATGGATCCTATTTACTTAATACTAACTGGTTTTGAGTTTACCATCTTAGATAACATGGTTTTAACCCATTTAAAAGATATGTTTTGAAAATATGAAACCTCTATTAAAATTGTATTAAATTATGGAAACATTTTCCTATGTAATTAATGAGAAATGATTTGGTGTTTCTAAAGTTAAAAGGAGGTTTAATGATTTCGTGTATACTGAAAAAGAAATGGTTTAAAGATGTATATCTCTAGAAGATATTTTATCTGGATAAAAGATATTGATAAACTGAATAATAGTCACTCACATACTTAATGTCTTTTATCGATAAATTGGTTCGGAGGAACAGGGGTCGGATTTGGGTGATTCCTATCTGAAAACCACTTCGAACCAATGTACGTTCGAAAGTGAAAATATGTTGAAGACAATGATTTTGAAGACGGAGATCTTCGTAATGTAGGACTGATTACCACTAACCTCTGGGGTAATTCCCACATCATATATATGGTGGCAATGGTTCCTTCAATTGAAATCTTCGACTTAAGGACTACTCGCTACTAATCGTTGGGGTGATTCCCAAACAGGATGTAGTAGGAGAAGTGCCTTCGGTTTGTCCTGTTCCTGGACAACTTGTATGGACGAATGTCTGATATTACATTTCTAAGACCACATACATTGATCTCTACAAATGTACGTCTGTTGGTAGTGTAGGAGGCGACCCCTTCTATGCTTAACACCCTTCTCCGAGACATACGAGCTCATAGGTTGTACTTTTGTGGAAATTAATAGTGTGTTGTTGGAAATGGCAATGTGGCATTTAAAGCAGGATTTGTTCTATGAAAGGTAAAACGTTACCTTAAGCCTCGCACATCGGGAATGACAAAAACATTGTAGATGCGGTAGGGCTGTATGGGTCGCACCCATTCGGATATGGTCATCACCTTCTAGATTACCCTTTATATTTTGGGTATGTTGTGTATGCTTTGGAATCGGGTTGATGTCATATTCGGTACTATCTCTGGTAAAGGTAGGCCGGCTCTATGTTAGTAGAGGTTGGAGCCTCAAGTACATCCCTCTAGAGATGTACTGTCGAAAGGAAGTCCCTTACTTTGTCATTGGATGGAATCCATTCTCCAATACGAGCCTTTACAGTGTTATTTGTAAACCTATTATGCTAGAATTTAATAAATGTAACAATTTCTGCTAAGATTGTATATATTTATTTGTAAGAGTTTTCAAAGAATGTCATTAAAAATAATAACTTTGATTTTGCGTAGCAAATGGTTTGGTTATCATAAGGTAAAAACTCATCCGTGTTTATGTGCGGTGTGGTCTTATGAGATACCCTTTATTTTCAAAATCCCGTGTTTTGAGTTTTCTCACACCAATCCCACGACTGGCCCCGATTTGATTAGTTTTTCCCTTTAAACTCTGGGTGCCCTATTTTTTCGGGCAGCCAAGTAGTTAGGTAGCTTGGAGCATGTTGGGAGGAGCATGGAGCATGAAGTTGGAGGGTCATATGTAGATAGTTATCTATTTCTATTTCTGTTGTATTATGTATAAGTATGTACCAGCACCTGTAAGGATAGGTAGTTATAGTTGTCTTTGGCTGGTTTAGTACTTGCTATGACTCTGATATCTCATTTTGAGAGGGATTGTATGTACTATCTATATATGTATAATTACAAGTTGTTAAATGCGATGTGAGAATGTATTTTGTTCTTTCTTCTATCTTTATCTTCTTTTACCCCTGATTATCTATCTCTCCGGCACTTGAATTTGAGGCACGTGAATACCGAGGATGTTTTGGTGTCGATCTTCGAGGGTTGAAAAGGCGGGTCAGCACATACATAGTGATGTATGTAGTCCAATGACTGTAGTAACTAAAGAAATAGTTCTTGCTTTTCTGCTTTTATAGATGATTTCTCGAGACTAGGATATATGTATCTTATGAAGAACAAATACGATGTATGCAAGAAATTTAAGGAGTATAAAAACGAAGTTGAAAATCGAACAAACCAAAAGATTAAAATCCTTCGATCTAATCGAGGAGGCGAGTACGTTAGATAAGAACTCCAACATACTTAAAAGATAATGGGATTATCTCTCGAGTTACTCCATCCAATACTCCACAACACAATGGTGTATCAGAGCAAAGAGACCAAACCTTATTAGATATGCTTCGTTCCATGATAAGTAAAGCTGAGGTGCCTCTGTCCTATTAGGGATATGTGTTGGAAATTGCGGCACATATACTGAACATAGTACACGCTAAATATGTTCCTAGACGCCATATGAGATATGACATGGGAAAAAACCCTACTTCAATTATTTGAAGATGTAGCGTTGTCCGGCCTATGTTAAGAACATTGGCCTTAATAAGCTTTAGGCGAGATAGACTTTATGTAAGTTTATAGAATATCCCATGAATTTTAGGGGATGTATTTTCTACAACACAAAAGAGCAAAAAGTGATTGTTTCCACACACAGTGTAACACTCTGTAAAATTAACGATAATTAACAAATAATTAATAAGGCTCTAAAATGGAATTTGAGAAAATGATGGAATTTGAGCATGAAACTAGCACCATTGCATTCATGGCCATTTTCTAAGCAACTTTCATATTTGGAGTTTCGCAATCAGAACTCAAACGAAAAAGTTATTAGCGTTTGAAGATTTCGGAGTGAAATAATTAAAAAACGAAAAAGTTATTAGCGTTTGAAGTTTTTGGAGTGAAATAATTAAAAAATGAAAAAGGAAATAAATAATAGTAAATACGGACCTGATTACGTTCGAATGTGGCTTGATTACGTTAGGATATGGTTTGATTTGTTTTAAGGTTGGAGCGGTGAAAAATTGTATCCAATTGCTTTTATAAAAAAATTAATTGTTTTTGAGAAGTTGGGTTCAAGAGGTTTTGGAAAAATTTGTTCAATTGCTTTCAAAAAAGAAAATGGTGTTTAAATGCTTTTGGGAATTCGATTTTTCAAACTATTTTGTGAGTTTGATTGGAAAAGAAGATGGATTTTTGATGGAAAATGAATTTTTGTCACTTTTCTAGTACCATGTGTTTAACGTAGGGCAAGTCGGTGTGTTAGTGAATATTAATTTTACTGTTCAAAAAGGGTGATAGTATATAAAACATAGGGAATAACAAGGGAAATGTTGTTTCAACTTTGGAATTTCTATTTCCATACCATGTTGATAATGAAACGAAACCTGCGTATTGTACTTGGAAAAGTTGGAAAAGTTTTAGGGGAAAAAAAGAAGGTTTCAAAGTATGAAGTAAAAGGTATCTAAAAGTAGGGTGGAATTGTAATATTTCCCATCTAAATTCCTTTTTCGACATAGGTTTATAGATTTAGAAAAACTTAATTTTCAAAATTTTAGGACGTTAGAAATTGTGTGTTAGGTTTTAGATGGTAAGGATTGGATGCAAAATTGGTTGAACCATACACCTATTCTTAGGATTGTGGAAATTATTGTGTGAAAAAGGATTTTTAAAACTTGCATACGTATAGAATTGCCAATATATATAGGTTGTTTGCATCATATTTTCAAAATGTTTTTAAAAGAATGCATCCATATAGGAGGCACCGATTTAGAGTCATTCTACATGCATGTCTTATATGTTGTGATACACCACGCATTTATACATGTTTGGCTACAAGATAGGTTATACACTAATTGGTTGGATAGCTTAGATCGGTTGCGAGCTATGTTACATGTTTCAACCCTTGGGGAATTTCAGGAACAAAATTCTTTTAAGTGGGGAGAATGTAACACTTTGTAAAATTAACGATAATTAATAATAATTAATAAGGCTCCAAGATTAAATTTTGAGCAAATGATGGAATTTGGCCACGAAACTGGCACTATTGCATTTACGGTGATTTTCTAAGCAACTTTCATGTTTTGAGTTTCTCGATCGGAGCTCAAGAAAAGAAGCTATCAACATTTGAATTTTTTGAAGCGAAAATAATTAAAAAAACGAAAAAGAAAATAAATAATAATAAATGCGGACCCTACCGATCGACCCCTTCCTTGGGTTGGTCGACCCCGTATAGCAGAGCGGTCGACCAGTCTTATTGTGGCGGCTAGGGTTTGAGCCTTGGCCAAACGGCCCAGATTTAATTATTTTAATATAACCGTTATGATTAATCCGAACGCCTATAAATACAGGCTTAACCCCTCACTTCTCTTCTCGTATTTTCTAATCAAAGCAGCAAAGCTTTGCCATTTTCCCATCTCCTATATTTCTAAAAATTATAAAATATTACACACACACACATATATATATATATATAACTGGAGAAGGGATGAAAATAAAAGAGAAGAAGAGAAGAAGCGAACTACTATGCAGAAAAAGGTAAATTTCTATACCCCTTAACCCGAAATCTCTTCTCGGATTTATAATTCTAATAGTATGTGTATACCTTGTTATACATATTCTTTTGGTTATAATGGAAAATGAGTCAAGTAAAAGAGTGGATTCAGAGTTAGGAGGTTCGGAAAACTAGAAAGGTGAGTGAGAAATTATATAATTTATTTATAACATTGAGATTTATATCATAAAATTTTATTTAATTATTATGCTTGTATAAGATCTGATGCGTTGTAGGCTTAACAAATGTATAAGATATTGCATAAATATTCTATAAAATAGGCAATTAAAATAGGAATAGTATGTACAACATAATCTGAAAATTTGAAATCGGTCCTAAATATTTATTTTGTAAAATGTTTGTAAATAAATTTTATTCCAGATTTATAATTAGGTTGTAAATTAGGTTGCCCAAGTTGACTTGAAATATGAATTTCTATATTTTAATTTATTGGAAGCGAGGTATAATCTAATTGTATCTATTTCTATGTAATTTTCATAAATTATCCAATTCCAAAAATATGTATAAAAAGTGTATTGTTTGAATTAAGAAGAAATATACTAAAAAGGAAAGAGATGTGTAAAGTATGGATATTCTTCTCTGTAGTTTACACAGTCTATTTCAATAAAAGAAAAGGAATTCCTTGTAAATTTTAAAAGGGGCAAAGTCTCATTTTGGGTAATTTATGGAAATTTATAATGGTAATCTTTTATGAAATGATAGCTCTGATAAATTAAAATGTGGAAAGGAATGTTCTAGTTTAGGAATTAATAGTTAGAAATAGGAAAATATTTATATATACACATAACTGCGCTTATCGATTAAAAATAAAAATATATACATAGCGTAATTCATGACAATATCCGTATTAGTTATTAATAGCGTAGTAATTATAAGACTAGGAGGTTGAAAAAGGAAGGAATAGTTATTCCAAATTTATGAACAATAATTACAAATTTAATAGGCAATAAATTTGTAGTTAATAGAGAGTTAAAAGAATTAGATGAGGACTGATTGAGAGTTTAATATGGCATTATGGAGAAATGAATAGGCATAGTAGAATTGAATGAGGAAATAAATGTGTTAATGGACTGATTAATGTGACGCTTATGGAGAAATGAATAGGGATAATATGTTTATTAGAATGAATACATAAATGTTATTAGAAATTATCTAATTAGAATAATGATGACCATTTATTATGGGCAACTAATATTTATGGAATATAATAAACAAGCGTATAAAGTAGGAATTAAATGCTAGAAGGCAATATAATTTTTATAGCGGGAAATTATACGAACCTAATAATACAATTAGAACAAGTGTGAATTAGTGGGTCTAACCTAACATTAAGACTAGGATGGTTAGTTTGGTCTAGTGCGTTAGAATGCGAGGTCAGTGGAGTTACACAACAGAAGTCTTCCTCTTGAAAGTGTGTTATGGATCGTATGATAATACAGAGTGTAGTGATGATAGTTATACGGTAAATAGTGCGGAATATAAATGCAGTATAGTAAAAATGACACCAGAGATTTTTATACTGGTTCGGAGCACCGTCCTACGTCCAGTCCCAGACTCCTTCTGGAATTTCACTAAAACAATAACCCTCACTTAACCCGGAGGAACAGGTCTATACAACCCTTGAGCAGCCGAACAAGAACCTGAGCAGCGGAACAGGATTTCGCCTCAACAGCCGAAGAGGACTTGCACACGCCTGAGCAGCAGTATAGGACTTCAACAAATACAAAAGATTGTTTTGACTTTGTATGTTCTAATAACATGGATTTGTCACTTGTAGTACACCCTTCCTATAATCTTCTCCTCGAGTATAAATATATATATATATATATGAAGTTTATGAAGAATAGAAAGGCATATAATTGCTTCAATGCAGAATATTTGAAAGTATATTGCAAATAGAATCAAGAGAGATAAATTAGCAAAGATAAGAGAATTAGATTAAGATTATATGTTTTGAAATGAAGTTGAAGTGTATTTATAAAGGTTAGAGAGCAGCGACTGTTGGTGAAGAGTTTCGATTGAAGTGTTGCGTCCAAATCTTTTCATTAGAGGTTCATAACTCTTCACAAAAAGTCGTGTCTTTTCGAAAAGTAGTTGTTATAGAAATTCAGTCAACTGAGCCTCTGGGTCAGTCGATTGAATATTCAAATGAATTTAAATATATATATTCATATATCTGTGCACTGTGCATGTTGAACAAATTTCCATTGTCAGTCGACTGGACCTCCGGGTCAGTCGACTGATCTGGTGAATTTTGTGCAATATGCACAGTTTTCATATATAAAAAAATATATAACTTTCACGCTTTTATAATTTATTTATATGCTTATATATATGTATAAAAAATTTGAAAATAGAATGATAAAATATATATATAAGCTAATATATATGTCACCGAGGAGAGATTTTAACAATATTAACCTAAGACTCAAAATTAAAAAATAATAAAATTGATGCACCAGTTTTGAAGTCTTGTCTCCTTGTAGTATATATTCTAGTCGTAGCAGTCGTCAAATCTGTACGTTGTAGTGATAGCTTCGTGTCATGAATCAAAACCAAGTCTCTACATTCTCCCCCTTTTTGATTGATGACAACCTGTAAATAGATATAGATTTCGACTATATATATAATATAAATACTTACTCCCTCTGAATCTTTTATACTCTATATCCTGCATTCTTAATGTTAGTAATAATATTTCTCCCCTTTTGTCATCAACAAAAAGGAATAAGAAAGTAAAGGTATGAAGCATTGATAGATATTATGAAAGAAACAATTATTCATACATTAAAATACCATTAACAAGAGTTTGGAAATAATATGAATAGAGTGGCTATTTAATAAAAGCCATACGAAATAAAGACTAATGTTTTTATAAAATAAAATAACAACTTAATTCATCCTATGCTTACCCCTTAATCTGTGTTTGCATTGTTTATTCCTGCAAATAGTGTTAGAGCAATATCTTTCTCCCCCTTTGTCATCGACAAAAAGGAGAGTTTATACGATGACATAAATTATATTCTACATAAGTGTTAACCTACTACTTGTAAGGTATCAAAAAATTTAACATTTAAAGCATGTGATACCCAAGGTTCTTATAATTTCCTAATTTTTAGGAAACCATACCCATTTGGGTGTGGTTGAACCTTTATAAATATAATTTTCATTATTATGAACATCTTCTATAAATGAACTAATATACTTTTTCCTTATTAACTTGTTATTAGTTTTAGGTACCCATATATTTATAGTTTTAGAAACTAGTCTTTTTGAAGATGTGGGTGTTTTATCATAGTTAACTTTATTTAAATTATTAGATTGTGAATTCTTGACTTTCTTCTTATATCTTAAACCATTTTTATTCTTAACAGGTTGTGAATTCTCAATAAGTCTAGATAAATTTTCTCTTCCTTTATTAAAATTTGAAACGTTTTTAGCGATTCCTTCTAGTTTGGTCTTTAGACTTGAATTTTCTATTTCAACCATTTTAATATTAGTTTTTATAACATGATTTTCAGAAACAAGACCATCATTCTTTTCTTTTTGAGTTTCAATTTCTTGACTCAATAATATAAGTTGAGAATTAACATTTGAAAGTGATTCTTGAGTTTTCTCAAGTTCTTCTTCCAATATTTTCTTCTCATCTTTAAGCATATCTCTTTCGAATTCTGCCTTGTTCTGATGTTCTACAGCCTCTTTATATTTTCTTTTGAGACTTTTTAAAGTATCTAATAATTTAGAATTTATTTCTATCATATCATCGAAAGTTAAATCACTAACCTCATTATCTGTGGCCATAAAGCATACACTGGCTTGTTCATTATCGCTGTTACTCTCGCTTTCTGATGAGGAAGAGGAGTCTGAATCATCCCATGTAACTGAGAAAGCTTTTCTTCTGAATTTATCCTTTCTTTTAGTGTGATATTTTTTCTTTTGATCTGAACAATCCTTCTGTATATACCCTTTTTTGTGACAGTTAAAGCACTCCAATACTGATGAAGACGGTGGTTTATTGCTGTTTGAGCTTCTCTTGCCATTATTTCTGTTTCCTTTTCTATATTTCAAGAATTTCTTGAAATTTTTGGCAATAAAGGCTAGGTCGTCTTTGTCTGAATCTGATTCTTCTTGTTCTGCATGGAATGCTATATTCCTTTTATCTTGAGCTTGAATTCGTTTAGCCTGCAAATTCACTTCATAGGACATTAGATTTCCTATTAAATCTTCCGGAGTTATTTAGGAAATATCGTTTGCTTCTTCAATTGCGAGAACTTTTCTTTCCCATTCATCCTTTAAAGAGTTAAGAATTTTGGATACAATATCAAAGTCTGAATATTTTTCTCCTAGTCCTACTAATGAATGGTAGATATCCTAAAATCTTGAATACATATCATTTATAGATTCATTTTCTTTCATTCTAAAGTTTTGAAACTGACTTTTGAGCATGGATATTTTGCTTTGTTTGACCTTGTTGGTTCCTTCGTGTGTAACCTTGAGTGTACGCCATATTTCATATGCAGTATTACACATGCTAACACGGTTAAACTCATTTTTATCTAAGGCACAAAACAACATATTCATGGCTTTTGCATTAGCTGTGGCATCTAGTTTCTGTGTATTTGACCAAGTAGAATACTCCTCGGTAGGAATAGTGTATTCTTTCTGAGTAATATTCCATGAATCAAAACCATTTGCTTGCATATATATTCTCATTCGTGTGGCCCAATAGTTATAATTCATGCCATTAAATAGTGGTGGACGTGTAGTGGATTGTCCTTCTATAAAGCTAGTATTAATGCTAGTGCTAGTGTTAGTTTCCATATTATTAGATTATCAGATAACTGTGTTACGGTTATGTGATGACCTTGCGCCGATACCAAATGAAAGTGTGCTATGGATCGTGTAATATGGATATATGATAATACAGAGTGTAGTGATGATAGCTATACGGTAAATAGTGCGGAATATAAAAGCAGTATAGTAAAAATGTCACCAGAGATTTTTATACTGGTTCGAAGCACCATCCTACGTCCAGTCCCAGACTCCTTCTGGAATTTCACTAAAACAATAACCCTCACTTAACCCGGAGGAACAGGTCTATAAAACCCTTGAGTAGCCGAACAAGGACCTGAGCAGCTGAACAGGATTTCCCCTCAGCAGCCGAAGAGGACTTCACACGCCTGAGCAGCAGAAAAGGACTTCAACAAATACAAAAGATTGTTTTGACTTTGTGTGTTCTAATAACACGGATTTGTCACTTGTAGTACACCCTTCCTAGAGGCTAGGCATATTGTATATGCATATAGGATTTAACAAAGTAGCCGTAAATAATAGACATAACATTTAAATGGAAATCAAACAGCATAAGTTAATGTTATTGGTAAAGTGTGTAATTTTCTAGTCACTAAAACATTGTTTTGACCCCTTCCTCATTACAACTCACATGATAGATTTAAAGGGACATGCTACTAGTGTGAGATGCGAATGGTAGATGGAGAAGTCTTCTTACTCATGCTCGGCGTTGATAGGGCAATTAGACATCCAAGAAACAAGATTGATTCTAAGGTAGTAGCCTTAGTTAGTATGTATGTCTTATTAAAATTTTCTATCCCGTTGTGGGTTTATATCGATCGCTCTCTGATATGCTTGTGTTCATTATAGGTTACCAAAACAAACGATCCATACTCTAATGGACTTGGGTTTTGATTTAGTCAAAATGTGAGCCCATTAAGGTGCGGATTGTTGCACACATGCTGTATTTTTAGAAAAGGAATTTATGTCAAAATAAATTAATAGCGAAGTTGTAGACTTTGATGAGATCCGAGAGATTAAAACAGTGGGAGAACTGAGTTCACAAGTATACGATAACCCACAATATGTTAGAAGGTCTACTAAGGAATCTCATGCACCCAAGAGATACTACGCTTTTCTCATGGATGGTGAGAAAGAGGACTATGTCTTAGATGATGACACTCCTTTGTTTTTCCAACAAGCACTTCAGAGTAAAGACTCTGCACTTTAGCCTAGAGCAATGAAATATGAGATGGATTCCATATACGAGAACAAAGCATGGACTTTTTTGGATGTACCCGAAGGGATAAAACCCATTGACTGCAAATGGATTTTTAAGAGAAAACTAAATGCATATAGAGAAGTAGAGACATACAAAGCTTGGCTGGTAGCAAAAGAAATTCATTAAATTCAAGCTGTTGATTACGACCAAACCTTTTCGCACTTAGCCATGCTTAAGTCCTTTCGGATTATGCTGGCCATTGCAACATTCTATGACTATGAAATTCAGCAAATGGACATGAGGACTGCATTTCAAAATGGTGATTTAGAAGAGACCGTCTATATGTCACAGCCCGAAGGTTTTGTGGCCAGTGGAAGGCAAGTCTTATAAGTTGTTAAAAGTCATTTATGGACATAAACAAGCTTTGAGGAGTAGGAATAAGTATTTTGACGAGGCAATCAAATAGTTTGGTTTTCATCAAAATGCAGAAGAAGCGTGCTTATACAGAAAGGAATAGGGAAATGCCATCGTATATGTAGTGCTATATGTTGATGGTATATTATTGCTTGGTAATGACACTTTGTTGTTACAATCAATGAAAACTTCGCTTTCCAATAACTTCTTAGTGAAGGATTTGGGAGAAGCAGCATATATACTAGGTATAAAGATGTATAGAGATAGATCAAAGAGGCTGTTGGGATTGGCCCAATCCATGTACATAAATACCATACTGAAGAGATTTAGTATGGAGAATTCCAAGCGTGAAAATGTTCCAACACTGTCTGGAATTGTCCTTACTAAGAATGACACTCCTCATACCAATGAGGAGAAAGAGTATATGAAGAGGATCCTTTATGCTTCAGCCATAGGATCCATTATGTACGCCATGCTATGTACTAAATCGGATGTGGCATACGCATTAGTATGTGTGAGCAGATACTAGTCTAATCCTAGAGAAAAACATTGGACGGCCGTAAAATGTATACTTTAAGAAATACTAAGGACTTATTCCTTATATACGGGAATGGAGACCTCTTTATGAAGGATATACAGATTCGAGCTTTCAAAGTGATATAGATGATAGTAAGTCAATGTCTAATTATGTCTTTAAGTTTAACGACGGAGTCATAAGTAGGAAAAGTTCCAAGCAAGAAAAACTAGATGATTCTGTTGAGGCTGCGTCTGACTACTTAATTTCTAGTAGAAACCTTGGGGGCAGCACGTATGCAGGGTTTTGCCGAAGCTGGGTAAATTTGTGTTGTTCTATTTCTGCTATTATCAGTGCTGCAATTATTTTATATATTTCCACATTAAATTTTTATAATTAATAGTATCACCCTATTCAACCCCCCCTCTCTCTAGGGTGAAATCGATCTTACAGATTCGACAATGGAGGCTGCATTACCCTTAATGAAGCAGCTAAAGAGGTAGTTTGGATGCGCAAGTTTTTGAGTGAACTTGAAGTGATTTCCGATACCGAGAATCCTATGGAATTTTTCTATGATAACGATGCAGATCGCAAAGGAGCCCAGAGTACACAAGAAGTCATGGCACATTCTTTGGAAATTCCACCTCATTAGAGAATTCGTTGAAAAAAAAGAGGTCGTGATACAAAGGGTAAATACAAAGGACAGATCCATTCACTAAAGGAGTAGCTCGGATGGATCTCCAGATTCTGGTTGATAGGATGAGATTTAGATTCCATAATTGGCACTAAGTGCAAGTGGGAGATTGATAGAGTTAGGGGTTTGTCCTAGGGGCAATTCTGTAATTTATTGTAAATTAATTAACTCTATAATCAATTCTCTTTCGTTATAAAGATGTTTTGCTTTCTGTTGCATATTTTTTATAATATGTTACAGATAATTAAATATTTAATTAAAATATATTTAATAACAAATCCATAAATGGTGTGTTTGTGTTAGTAATTACAAATAGTTGTAATAATTAGTATTGTATAATAATATAATAAACACACCATTTTAAATATTCCTAGTTAAGATACAATGAGACTGGATATCGATGTATCCATCGAGACTAAAGTACCTAACGCTCTCCAAATGTTGGAAAGTGTATTACTCATGACTGCTGGGTTACCCAGGGATTATGTACTTATAGCTATTGGATAACTATGGAATGACTTACTCAATAGTTTTCTGTTGGTTAAATTTAACTAAGGTCAAACAGAAAATATCGATGTGATGGATTTACACAGTTCTCTCAACTTGAGAATACTGTTGATCTTGGATATGAAAGCACCACTTTGATTATAGTCAAATCATGGCATGACTTCCATCGAGTGACTATAGTTGGGTCAAGTAGAAGCATCGGAAGTGAAACACTATTCAGGAGAGGATTCGACTCCTCAATTATACGGGGTTAATATCACGGTCAACTCAAGTCAACTCAAAGTCAAATCTCTGGCCAGAGTAGTTAGGTTAATAATTATCATTATTGTTGAAGAAAGGACTTTGTGTTTGTAATATAAAGTTGAATACGAATGATACTGGAATTTGACCATCACCAAATTCCATGAGTCCAAAGTGATACTTTGACGAAGAGAATTTGTGTAAAGAATAGTTACAATTGGGTAAAGCTTAACAAAGTTAAATGGATTTTACCGAAATCAGGTAAGCGATAAATTTGGCCAAAATGTCACACCACCTGCTAAGTGATATGCAAATGTTAATATTCGTATAGTTCGATATTAGTTATTGAACAATTGTACACCTAACGGGTCAAACCACCAAAACGATGAATACTCCTTGACCAAACAATTTGATTAGTTTGTAATTTTTATAAACTAGTTAACTTAATTAATATTTGTAAAATATTAATCATAAAATTTATTCTGATTTGATGAACAAGTATTATTAAGTATATTCATAATAGTTAAATATATTGATCGATATGCGTTAAATTGGATTTAATTGCAAAATATTTTGTCCAGGCTTTAATGAGTTTAAATACCATATGGGAGGCTGGTTGATTTGGCTTTAATAGGACATGATAGGTGGCCATGTGATGGGCTAGGAAGAATAGGGATGGATAGCTAAGATAAAAGAGGATTGGTAAGAGATAAATGAGGATCTAGATCCTAAACTATCTCTAAACTCTTCTTTATATAAACATCTCTACCCACGCTTGATTTAGAACTTTTGGCAAGCCTCTAAACCCTTATCATTTCTGGCCAAACTCTCCCACATCTCTCCATTCTCTAAAGTCAAATCAAAGTAAATTAAATCTTATTCAATAGCTGGTGGTCATCGATTCAAAGACTAGCAATCTACTAGACTGGAAATCAATTCAAGGAGCAAATCTCATCATTACAAGATGTGCTTTCAGGCATTGGATGTAAGGTACATTCCTAACCGATATATAATTATCAAGGTTGCATATAATTTCTATATTATATTATATATATATATATATTACTGTTAGTTAGGTGACGATTCTAACATACAAATATATTGTCGCAATTAGATTAGTTGTATGTTTGCATGTACCTGTATCTTGAAATATATATATATATATATATAGATAATTTGTCATGTATTTACCTAAATAAATACGGCTCAGCAATAAAAAACATTTTTTTAATTTTTAATAATTTAATATATAATATTTAAATATATATATTATAATATAAATATTACATCATACATTATACAAATATAGTTAATAAAGTATCATGGATATAATATTCTCGACAGTTGTAAAATATATTTTCTACACACACACACTTCATCATTTAAATATTATTTAAATTAATTAATTGCATAAATTAATTTTATCTATTTGTACACACACATTATATAAATTATGTTTTATATTTTATAGAATCAAATTATTACACAACATACTCTTGGTAGAAAAATAAAAAACATTTTTTATCTAATTTAAAAAAATATAAGCCGAGAATTAAAAATTGATTTTTAAAATAATTTTAAATCATAAAACTATATAATGAATATTCAAAATATAAAATATCATCTATAATTTTACTGAAAATTCAAAAATCAAAATTTATTTCGAAAATACTTTTTTAATATTTTAAAATATCCGTACATATATTTCAATGAAATATATTTTAAAATTAAAATAAAAAACTGGGCCATGCACAAGACCTGGTAAATATATATTTATTAAAAATAATTATATGTATTTTATAAGTATGCATAATATTTATTATTATATTATTATACATATATATAAGTATAATATATATATATATTTGAAAATGATAATATATATACACGTTTTAATATACACACACACACTGTTTTCGTTTTTTGGAAAAAGAAATATTATATTTTTTTAGCAAAGCTAGCGGGGCTGACTGAGCCCCTATCAGATTTTATTACAATGAAACAATAAAATAAAATTAGCTCAAAACATGCTCCAAGCTAAAGGCACACAAGAGAAAAAACAGGAGAGAAACAAACACACAAAGAAACCAACACGCAAAGAAAGAAACCGGAGGAAAAGCAAACCAAAAAAACAAGAGGAAAACTGAAGCAAGGCTAGAGTTATCTCCAAGCAGAGATTGAAGCATCAGAGAAGACTGACATCCTCATCATAGCAACTAAAACTTCATTTTTCAAAACTTTCCAAAGCGTTTCACTGTCTCTTCTTTTCTTCTCAAAGCATATGAGATTCCTTTCCTTCCAAATCAAATACAAGTATTTCTTAATACACATAGCATTAAGTCGAGAATCACTAGTTCGCCATCTTGTCGAGTTATATATCATATTCCAATCAATTTCAGAAGGTCCAGTCAAAGAGCTGCTACCTGCCATGGACATCAACCTCCATTATAGAATAAGATTCACATCACAATCAAAGAATATATGATTACATGTCTAATTGTTAACTCTATAGAAAAAACACAAGTTACCATGATCAAGACCAAACCTTATCATCACATCTCTTATTGGCAAGGCTTGATTAGCACCTTCCAAAACATCAGATTTTCTTTGGGGGTAGTATCAGAGTTCCATATAATCTTCATCCACCTACATGGTGGAAGTGTTTCAAACCTAGATAACAATTTGTACACAAGGGCAACATGATGAGGCTTCTCCTTCCATTTAACATGGTCATGACACACAGAAGGATAAAAGTTAGCCTGCAGCTAATCCCAGGCAGCTCTGATGACCTGGTTGGATGAGAATGGTAGTTGGAGATGGCCATTCAATATATAATCAGTTTCCTTAGCCTCTTTAGCAATTCCAGATTGGATAATATGCTGATAATTCAAGAGTTTGGACAGAATCATGCCAGTAGCACCCCATGGTTCTAACCAGAATTTTATAGGGGATAAGTGTGTCATTTTCATCAAAATGAAAGGAAGGAAGGTAGCCCTCAACCCAAGCAGTCTTCTCCAAGTCCAGCTGCAAGACTGGGGAACTTGCATACAACAGAACTCCCTCCTACCAATCCTATGAGCCCAAACCCATTTCACGCAGACACCCTCCCTCTTAGAAAATATAGAGTTAAAATGGGTACTAAAAGCAGACACAATCGAGAGACAAATGTCCTTCACTCCTAACCCTCCTTTGGACCTAGGCATTACAAAAAGACTGAAGGAGCATGGCATTGGCTTCCTCATATGGATACTACCACACCAAAAGAACCTCATCATAGCACTTCTGATCAAGCTCAACAGTTTGTTTGGCAATATGAAGGCTGTGGCCCAGTACACCACCATAGAGAAGCTAACAGACTTGATAAGAATGAGGCGGCCGGCTTGAGAAAGAAATCTATTAGCCCAGCTATCCAAAGTAGAAGTGATCCTGTTGTATAGGGGAAGGCAGTCAGACATTGATATCCTAGATGTAATGAGGGGCAATCCAAGGTAGGGCTGTCATAATTCATTAGCCGCGGACCAGAAGCATTAGATAACTTGGAAGAAAGTTGCAGGGGGATTCTAGAGAATATTATGCTTGATTTCGGATGGTTAACCAGGCCAGTCATTGTTGAGAAGGATGTCAAGGTGGACAAAATGCACTGGATAAAAGACAAGTGAGGTTTTGTGAAAATCATTATGTCATCCGCAAACACAAGAGAGGAAATATGGGAATCTTTACACCTCAGGTGGTACTTTATGAGATTGGAATTATACTTCAGTGTAATGAGTCTTGTGAACACTTCCTTGAAAAGGATAAAAAAATATAGGAGGAAATTGGATCTCCTTGACGTATACCCTGCTTGCTTTTGAAGTAATCAACAAATCGACCATTTAATATAAGGGAGAAGCTAGGAGAAGAAATGCAATCATACACCCAGCCAACAAAAGGTTTAGGAAATCTCATAAGAGCCATGATTCTGACTATAGAAGTCTAGTGAATTGAGTCATAAGCTTTCTTTAAATCAAGCTTCATCATGGCAGCAGAGGAATTGTTTGCTCTACCATAACCAAATAGAAGCTCCTGTGCTAGTAGTACATTGTCTAATATATTCTTAGGCAAAAATGCAACCTGATTTTGAGAGATAAGGCCAGGGAGAACAAGAACTAATCTTGAAGCAAGAATTTTAGAGATGCACTTGTAAACAACATTGCAGCATGAGATTGGCCTGAAGGAGCTAACAGAGGAAGCATGATAAGTTTTTGGGATAAGAACAAGGTTTGTAGCATTGACTTCAAAGAGGAGCTTGCACTTGTCAAATAAATTATGCATAGCCTTATAAAAATCGGTGTGTATAATATCCCAGCTATTAGTGAAAAAGAGCACATTGAAGAAATCAGGTCCTCCACAAGATTTCTTATTCATTGAGAACAAAGTCAGCTTTATTTCATCATTAGTAACCTTGCTAACCAGCATGGAGGCCTGGTCAGAGTTGAGCAAAGGTAGAGGAATATCATCAAACATTTTCAGATCAGGTGAGAAATTGGTAGAGTTACCCAGGAGATCATTGTAGTAGTTGAGGAAAGCACTATCCACCTGTTTAGGAGAAGAGTATAGGCGGCCATCTTCTCCATGTATAGAATGAATGTTTTCCCTAGCTTGCTTGATTTTGATAGAAGCATGAAAATATGCAGTGTTTCTGTCACCATCTTGTAGCCATTTATTATGTAACTGATGTTTTTCATGCTGCTTTCAATATCAAGAGCTTGGTTGAGAGATGTAAAAAGCCTTCCTTCCTCTTCAGCCGCATGTGCATCACCAGGGTTGCTCATCATATACTCTTGAGCCACTCTAAGTTTATCCTTTAAATGATTTGACTGTTTGGATCCATCACCGTATTGCTTAGCCCAAGATCTTAGAGCTGCTTTAACGTTTTTAAGCTTCCTGCAAAATTTAAACATTGGGTTACCATAACTACTAGATGACCATGCAGACTTGACAATGTTTTTATATTCAGGGGACTCAAGCCAAGCATTGAAAAATTTAAAGCTTCTTTTCTCCTTTACTTTGGGACAACTAGAAGAAAAAATTAGAGGGGAATGGTCCGACAATATTGGATGGGGGATGTGAATAGAGAGATTTGGCCAGAGAGAATAGGAGAAGAAATTACTAAAGGCATGATCAATAGTAGAAAATGTCCTCACACCACTCCTACTCCTATTATTCCAAGTGAATTTAGCCCCAGAAGACAAAATTTTAATGAGATTCGAATCATTGATTGCAATGTTAAGAGGTTGAATTTCTTTTGGCAAAAGGGGAATGCCTCTTGTTTGTCATTCAAATTAAGACAATGGTTAAAATCACCCATAACAATCCATGGGTGTGTTTCCTGCCTAAGATGGGGAAGGAAGTTTAGTAGATTTTGTCTCGAGGCAATGGATTTGTCAGCATAGATTATTGTCAGATAAAAAGAAATGAAAGATGAGAACATGTTACATGAAAGTGCATATATTGTCTAGATAAGATGATAGTTGTCAAAGAGAAGGAGTTGGGATCATGAAGAATAAGGACCTTACCATATTCTGCATCATTGAGATTATGGTCAAGAGTCCAGGTTGGGTTGATGTAGCTTGCTGCTCGATTGGTTAATGGCAGCTTTAATTTAGTTTCAAGAATGGTGACAATTTTGAGTTCATGGGATGTGATGAGATTTTTAACCTGATCAAGTTTAATATGATTGTGTGCACCTCTTGTATTCCAAACTCCTATGTTTGGTATCATCATAAAACTAAAGAGATTGATGATTAGTTATTTTCTTGTTCCTGGTTGCAGGAGAATGTGAATTAGAAATGGCAGATAAGTCATAATGAGATTTTGATGGAGGGACTTTCTTCTTGGAACTCGAATTGACATTAAGAATGTCTACAGAGGACTGAGAACCACATGCAGAAAAAGGTTGAGGTGAGGACACCCAGCCAGGGATGTGGGTGTTATTAATATAAGGAAAGATTGGTGTGTCAGATGATGGCTTTGGGCCAAGCAGGCTTTGAGGGGGAGAAGAGGAGGGACAGACATGCAAGGAAAAGGAAGAAGATAGTGAAGATGGAGTTTCAAATTGATTATGCATGCTGAAAACAATTTGTTTCAGTTGGGTTTCGAGTGAATCACAGAAGGTTGTTTCAGCAAGTTTAATACTGTCTTGATTGCTACTACCATTAGAAACATGAATAGATTTTAGCTGTAATTTCTTAAGAGCTTGTGGAAATGAAACGCTGTTACTGGTAGGCAGAAGGCATGTGTCAGTGTGCACATGCATATTCATATCACTGTGATACTTATTGTCCAAAATAAGGCTATCACCCCATACTTCATTGTCTCCGGGTTTTTTCTTAGAGAAATCAAGGCATGTTTTGAGGAATTTAAACTTCTCAATAACAGTGAGAACTTGAACAGGTTACAATGATTAATATTACCCATGTCATCGTGTAAACCAACCCCTTCGGTCCCTTCGAGTCTTGGCCCGGATATATCCTGTTCAGCTTCGAGACATTCACTGTCTTCAACTTCAATATCATTACCACTGCCTACCACATCACCATCCCTTACAGTTTCATCAAACACTATGTCATTTTCAACCACCAAAGCACTAAATTTGTTAGATGTGTTAACCTTGCTTATGGTCTAAATGGGAATGGCAGCTTGTTCAGAATTTTCACTATTATCTATTTCCTCATTCTCAACATCATTAACAAAAGACTTTTTATAACTGTCCTCAACATTGTCCCGAAGATCATTTGCCTTACTAATTAGCTTATTATTTCCTTTTTCTTTCTTTTTATCGTGTGATACTCTCTTCCAAACTTGCTTCGACTTTGCTACCTTGCTCAATACAACAGTAATACGATTTCCATCCTCTTTTTGTTCTACTATTCCAGTTTCCCCAACTTCAACAGCCTTATTATTACAATTTGCCAAAAAGTAGGAAAGATCTATGTGCCCAAACTCCTTACATCCAACATATATTTCTGGTTTCCAAAGGTAATTAACTTGAACCATCTGATCACTACCATCAAGCAACTTCACCGGAAATTGATCCAATAGTATCTGCTTAGGGGTAACTTCTACCAAACATTTGGCAAAGGTTATTCGCTTGAGCTTTTCTGTGGATTCATCCATACATAAAAACTTACCAATTCTTGAAGCAAGCTAGTTGATACCATAGTGAGACCAGGCACAGAGGGGAATGTTGCTGAGTTTAATCCACACATGGATAGATCGTATGGTACCACGGTTATTACCTACTGAAGTATCCCAAGGCTTAATAATAAATTGCTTACTTCTCATAATTATAGGATCAGGCTCAGCAATCCCACTACAGTCATCCACAGAAGAAAATTTAAATAGGAACAGGAAACTGTCAGACTTAACTGACACTTCACTTTTTAGCCTCCACACTCTATTCAAGTGATATAGAACAGATGAATAAGAAAGTGGTTTGTCAAGGAAGAAGCCTACAAGGAAATCCTTCCATACTTCATTCCCAGCTAATATGATGTCCTTAGAAGGAATAAGAACTTCACCAGAGTATTCCATAGGTATAATTTGGGGGCAGTAGGCATCGACATTGCGTGGTTTAGATTTGAAGAGAGAAGACTAGGGCACAGAACCAATAGAGGACAGGGGTAGAGGGATTGAAGCTGACGACAGATTAGACACAGCAGAAAAAGGTAACGAAGAAGGCGGAGGATCAGGGGCAGGAGGTACAAGGATGGGGGCAACAGAGAGAGGAGAGGGAGGTAGGGTCAAAGAAAGATGGAAGAAGGTATGAAGTTGAGGGGGATACGTGCGAAGAAGAAGAGGGAAGGGACGCGAGAATGGTCCTCATGGAAAAAAGAAAAGAAGCTTTTTTTAAGAAATATTATATTTAATGTATATATATTATAAATGATTTAAATATATTCATATATTTATAAATATATACATTTTCAATATTTCAAATTTATGTTTATAAATATATACATATATTTACGAAAAATATATTTAAATAAACATATAGTTTATATATATGTATGTATTTATAAAATTATATATATATATACATAAGTATATAAACATACATTTGGACAATATATTTGTATGCTTGATGAGCTAACGTATCCGTTGCAGTGTAAATCCTAGCATTCATACACAGACATGTTATACCTTGGAAGGATTGATATGTTACACATGCGCGCACACATATATGTATATGGTGCATACATATATATAATATAACACAAATTAAATTATATAAAATCATTTTATAAATTTAAATAATATAAAGATTTTATTTAAAAGAAAGTTAGAACTGTTATAAATTAATTAGACTTCATAGACCCAATAAAGATCCAAAATGAATTATTTTTTTGAAATTCACCTATTACTTCCGCTGAAGGCTGACCCAGTTCTAATAAATAATACTACACATAACATCTCCAGCTTTAATTTGCTCAACAACTAGAAAGTGTGCAAGTAATTTATTAATATACAAAAGGTAGAAGACAACGTTTATACTATAGATTCATAATCTTAATTTAATTTAATCGAGTGATACCGACTTATGAAATAATGTATTTCTTATAAAATACCCTCGCAATTCAAGTGTCAGACACATCAGAAATCACAGAATACATATTATATATATGCATTTATTTCTTAAGTCGGATTTGGTTTCTTACTATTCCAACTTTTATTATACGTCTATATTATATAAGTTTACTTCTTGTATAACATTTTATAATTTAGTTAACTTATATGATAATTTCATGTATAATCTTGTATTAATTTTACTAATTAAATCTTAATTAATTAATTAACAGTTTAGTTAATTAACATTTAATTAGTTTTGTTTTATTCATTTTAAGCATTTTAAATTAAATATGTGCAATGTAAAATTTATTATACACACATACATATACATATACATACATACATGTATATAATTTCAAAAGTTACATACTACCTTAACATTGTAAGAAAATGTTACATACATTAATGTATATGTTATTTAATTTAATTAATTAACTTTTAGTTAATTATTCAATTTATTGATCCAATTAATAATTTTCAAAAATGATTATTTTATTTTCAAAACAATGTTGAAAATTATTTTATAACATTTATAAAATCGTTACTTATTTTAAATTTAAAATATTATTTGTATTTATTTAAATTTAAAATTTTATTCTAATTTCAAAACATATTATGAAAATTGGCCTAGGGACCAAATAAATTTGGGCTTTTATATTGGGGATAACCTTAAGGCTTACCTCATCTTTTTGAGCCAGACGAGTAGCCAGGTGGGGTAGAGTACTTGATTATCCAAACACAATCTTAGATGCTAGTTTTCTAGACACCATGCTATATGGGTATGCACAATAAGTTAGCCCTACTACTGCTAATTTAGATCATATAGGCTATTTAGCTCTGATACGATTGTTGGAACTAGGCCAGCACGCAGTAGGATAAATGAGTAAATTTCAAAAAAAATCCATTTGGATCTTATTGGGCCTATGAAGTCTAAATTTATTTAAATCTTATCTAAATTTATTTTAAATAAAAACATTATTTTATTTTATTTACAAATAAAGTTTTATTTATTTTTAATTCATATTATATAATATAATATGTATATCATAAACACATATGTGTGTATGTGCACGTGCAATATAAATGGTGTACATGGTTTGAAATGCTCGTGTATGGATGCTTGGATTTACACCGCAATGGATACATTAGCCCCTCTGTATACATGTGTGATGCCATTGTATATGTATGTGTGTGTGTGTATAATATAAAACATTGCTTTTAAAATGTAGAAGAAAAAATAATTTTAGTATAAAAGATTTATAATTTCGAAATCAAACTTAATGTTTAAATTTCATATTATAGATTTACATCCACATAATTCTACCTTTCTCTCCTACCTATTCATCTCTTTGAATTTGAAATTTTATCCCTCCTTAGCCATTATATGGTTGGCCCCCTATGCTATCATAGCCACACTCTATAGGTTCCACTATGGCCCTCAAAATCACTTTAAGCCCGATCAATAAATAACACGTCTAAATCCAATTTAAATGTGTATCCATATTGTATATTGATAAGTGTATTTATAACTATTATATGCACACTATTTAATATTGATCAACACATATTAAATAAATTTTATAACCAACATTTCATAAATATTAATTAATTTAACTAATTTATCACAATTATAATTAATTAAATCAGGTAGTAACAGGAGTATTCAACGTGTGTGACTCTTGGGTATTAGCTCGATCGGCGATTAATATTAAACAATTCTAATATTAACGTTCACACGTCACTTAGCAGGTAATGTGACATTATGGCCCAGTTTATCTCTTATATAGCTTTGGTAAAATCCAATTTTACTTTGTTTAAGTGTTACTCAGTATTGACAGTTATTCACACTAATTATCTTCGTCAAAACTATATCACATTAGCACTTAAGGAATTTGGTAATGGTCAGAATTCCAATATCGTCCATATTCAACTTTATAGTCCAAACACAAAGTCTTTGGTTCAATAATAACAATTATTATTAACTGAACTGCTCCAGCCAAAGCCTTTGACTTTGAGTTGACTTCAGTTGACCGTGATACTAACCTCACATAATCGAGGAGATGAGTTCTCAATTGAATAGTGTCTCACTTCCACTATTTATATTCGTCCCAACTATACTCATTCGATGGATGTTGTACCACAATTTAACTATAATCAATGTGGATTTTCCGTGTTAAAATTCGATGGTATTCTCAAGTCAAGAGAATTGTGTAATATTATCACATCGACATTTTTTATTTGACCTTAGTTATATTAACCAACAGAAAACTATCGGATGAATCATTCTATAATTATCCAATAATTATCAGTATATAACCCCTTGGTGCCCCCAACAACCATGAGTAATACACTATCCAACAGTTGGAGAGCGTTATACACTCTATTCTCGACGGATATATCGATATCCAGTCCCAATACATCGCGACTAGGAATTTTTATAACGATATGTTTATTTTATTATGACAAATCACTCATGATTACAACACATTGTAACCACTATCATAAAACATACTATTTATGGATTTTCCATTAAATATACTTTTAGTTAAATTAATTAATTAATACAACATATTATATCAGGTATATAATAGAAAGAAATCACTTTCTATTTTGAACAAGATTGGTTATTGAGTAAGATATATGTAACAATTACATAATTGCCCCATACGACATACCTCTAACTCTATCATCCGGCTCAGCAAGTACCGATCATCTTGTTAACATGTTTTAAGCAGGTAGGCAATCAACTACTACAAAGTTTGTTAGAATCTTTACAACATAGGGCGCTTAGCCGAATGTTGTTACTTGCAAGGTTATGCCCAATGGGACAATGCCCACATCCCCAAAGCCATAAATGGGCAAGGCACACGGGGCGAGGCTAGAGGCAGGACGCCTAAGAGCTACAAAGACGTTTTTGAACATGGCATTGACCGAGCTTCCCTCATCCACGAAGGCCCGATGCACATTCAAATTGGTCAAGGCAAGAGTAACGACCATGGGATCGTAAAGGGGGTAGGACACCGCTTCCCTATCTTGGGTTGTGAAGCTGATCAACTGTTCTTTTTCTAGTCCGAGTGCCTTGGACGCCCGTTATTCCAATGAGTAAACCTGCCTAACACTGCCCACTTTTCTTTGATATTGGGACTGGGCTCCCTAGCTGCTGCAGGCCACATGTGGTCCCACGTATATGGTCAGGACTTCGACGATGACTTAAACCTTGACGTTATTGGGCTGAGACGGTTGATTCTGCCATTCTTCATGGTTTTTCCTTTGTTTGACCTTATGTTGAACAAATTCCAGTGGTACACCTTCCCAGACGAGCCATTCAATCTCATCCTTGAGCACAGGGCAGCCTATTATGGAATGACCTTTGAATCGATGGAACTCACAATACTAGGCGTTGTGACGAGGTTTCTCCTGCTTTCCGTCTCTGATGGTGGCGAGCCTTTGATACTGCACTTAGTTCCCGGTGGTGATATATATATAGTGGCAATGTCCCTGTTCTAGTGTGAGTAATTATGATACTTGGGCTTGTAGAGAGGGCCGGCCTCTGAACACCTTCTAACATTGGCTTGACGATTGCTATTGCGGCAATTTTTGTTGTTGCGAAGGTCAAAAGTTTAGGTGGGGCACTTTTCTTTGTTGCCATTGTTTGAAAGATCGGCCTCTTCCATCCTCATCATGTCATTTGCCTGCTATTACAAGTTAATTAGGGATGAAGCTAGTTGTTTCTAAAGCTCTATCCATATCGTGGACTTGTACCTAACCCCTAACATAGGGCCACAATGAAGTTTCTCATGTTCACACCCCTAGCACATGTGGACTCTTTGTTAAAGCGGCTAACGTACGACCATAAGCTTTCAAAAGGACCCTGCTTGATATTATCCAGCTCGCTGGCCAACATGACATAGGCACGGGATGTGAAAAAATGAGTCTTAAAGTTCATGCATAGTTTGGCCCAGGAATGGATATTGCCCGATCATAGGTGCAAGAACCAGCATGAGGTCGGCCCTACAAGGGTGGAGGGGAAGAGCAAGCATTTTGCTGAGTAGGAGAGCTGTCCGGCATGGGTAATGAAGTTGAATGCCATGATGTGGTTGGAAGGGTTTTCACTTCCATAATACCTGTCAGTTGGTGGTAAGACACACCGCCGATAAATGTAACTTTCTTGAGGATCTCATTGGAGAATGGTTCTTTGTTCTCGTCATTTGAGAATGTCTCGCCCCAGCATTATGGGCTTGCATTCTGTTGAGTTGTTGGCGAATTACATGCATTTCTTCCCTAAGGTCAGCATCGACCTATTGCAGGATGTTTTGGTCAACCACAAGCTGAAGGCTCAGCTTGGGTGGGGGTGGAGTAGGAGATCGATGACGAGATGGAGAACGACGAGGATGAGCTGGAGATCTCCCGTTATGCACTAAGGGAGATCTGGAATGCATGGCTTGCTCTCCTCTTTTCCTATTCTCAACTACATCCCTATAGGGTCGGAAGTGCACTGAGGGAGCCATGTATGCCCTGCTAACGGCAGGGGGACCATCGTTGAGACAGTCAAAAGTAAAAGTTTGCAGACGACTAGGAGCTGGTGGCCATTACATTGAAGGGAAAAGATGACGGTTTGGCCTCATAGGCGAAGCATTGTCCAAGGCAAGATCAATTTGGCTAGGAATGCATGCGGCATACCTTCCAGGATGGACGTGGATATCCATCAGCGGAGTTCTGGCATCACTCTCTCCTCGGCCTTGGTAGTGTTGTAACATCCCTAATTTTCGATAACATTATTTACGAAATTTAATTAGATAAATTAAATAGAATAATGATAGTAAGGGGATTGAGATTTGAATAAAATTTATAAGGAGGTCGTGCTTAATAATAAAATGAATAGGCTTTAAATGGGTATTAATTAATTAGATACACATGGGCATATTAGTAAAAATAGCCACATCATTATACACGGCTATACACTTCTCACCTCGTCCATTCACATTCATTTTCTCAAATCTAAAATAAACGCAAAAACCCTAAGGAGGCGGCCATTACCAAAGAGGAAGAATTCAATCTAAAGCTAAGGATCAAAGCTAGAAAGGACTAATCAACAACAAATCTCAAATTCCTTATCATATTTAAGGTGAATAATAATTTTATACCATCCTTATTTTATTCTATTATTATATGTTTCGGATTTATGATTAAATTCGTATTTATGTTGATATGGAAGATTATATGCTAGAACTATATTATGTTTGATTTATTTTAATTCAATCACCTATGAATTAGCACAGTTTTAGGGAAAACCAAGAGTTTATGATTTTAGAATGCCATGGAAATTTTTATGTTAAGTAAAACATGGTTTTGGAAGTGAGTTTTGATTTTCAGAATTTTCCAAGCTATAGAAAATTTGTTATGAATTTCTAAAGAAGAATGTGATATAATTGGGTTTAAAAATTTAATTCGAGTATTTCAGGAAGAAATTAGGTCTGAAATTTTAATATGTTTGATTACATGATAAAAGTGATTTTCTGTGATTTTTGGGGATTTTTTCCAGATGATTTATTAGGGAAAATAAATTATTTTAGAAGAGGGACTTTACTGCAAATGTTGGTTTTGGTAAATGGAAGGGCTTAAATGTTATATTTCTTTGATTTAGATCTAATTAAAGGCGGCGGTTTTTAATTGTAAAGTATATGAAAAGTTTAAAGTAACCAATCAAGGAATTACAACAGGCAGGTTAGTTATAAAGTGATTGCCATATTTAGTTATAATCTAGCGTTTTTCAGAAAAAGGTGATTTCGCCTATTTCAGAGGCACCTTTCGACTCCTTTACCCCTGCATCAATCTAGTCGAAAGCATTAGAGTCGAAACCAATGCACATGATATCAATGGAGTTGGTATGAAGTGAATTGGTAAGTAGAGGAAGGCAGGGTGTCGAAAGCAATGTCTTCGTCAGGGTCGAAACCAAGGTTCACTTTTAAAAGATAAGCGCCTGCCTAGTTTTTGAAGGGCTTTCGACTGAGTCAATACCTTATAGAGTCGAAAATTTAGTTTATTTTCTAAAGTTAAATTCCTGCCTCGTTTTACTTAAAGCTTTCGTCATAGTCGAAACATATGCTTTTGAAAGGGGTTTTTATAAATAGTTTTTGAAGAAGGTTGCCATACTATTAAAAGGTGTTAGCTTTCGAAGGCAATAGAGTCGAAAGGGGGTTTCGACTCTATCCTTCGATGTTTTAATTTAAAAGGTTGTTGCTTTCGACTAGATGGTTCCGACACCATCAACTTTTTTCCCAAAACAATTTTATAATTGATTTCGAAAGAGATACTTTCGTATATAACCATTTTGACCCAAAGGATGTTTTTAAAGAGTAAACCCAATGCTTTCGAAAGGTTACTTTTATTTGTTTCGAAGCTATGTTTTAAAGAACGTAAGGTACAATTGGTTTCGAAAGAGAATATTTATCAAGGGCTTCGAAAGGTATGTTTATTATGTTTTGAAAAGAGGTCTTTGCTTTTGATGGAAGTCATCTAGAGGTTTCGAAAGAGATGTTTTAAGATTTCAAAACATAAACCCAATCTCAATTTAAAGGAAATAACCATGGGATAAGCAAATAAAGGGTTTTGAAATGAAGAACTTTTCATTCATCATAAAGGTTAAAGGGTTCAACCAGGATATATATATATATGATTCAAGGATAATAAAACCATAGGTGTTGGTATTATTTGGTTATTATTCTTACTTCTTCATGTATTTATTCATATTATAATTAACCCATAACGGTATTTTGGGGAAAGGCAGAATAACCAGTTAGGTTGACCTAGTAGTGAATATAACTTAAGAAATGTTAAAATCTTAATTAAAGATATTGACAGAGGCCAATAGGTTCATAGTCACCATGAAAACTATGATTGATATTGGCAGGGGCCAATAGGTTTATAGTTAGCCCATGAGAACTATATCCGGATTAAGATATTGACAGTCAGTCAATAGGTTCCTAGTTAGCCCATGAAAACTAGGATAATAGAAAAGATATTGGAGTTACCAATGGGTTCTTAGTGATCACATGAAAACTATGAAATTGGATAGATAGTCCATAAACATTTAACAGGTTAATAGTAACCCTAGAAACTATAATTGAGAAAGATAGTCAGAATAAATGGGGATGGGTGATCCAGATTTGATTTACTTGTTTTGCATATCATTATAATGTTTTAAAATACTATGCTTTAACTATTGTGGATGCAGGAGCACAATATATGGTTTTATAAATGTTTTAGGATACTAGTGAGGGGAAACCTGTTCTGTTAGCGGCGTGGTCTCACTAGATATCTAAATGGTTTGAGATGGTAATTATTATTCATACCAGGCTTTATGTCTGACTCGAAGTTTTTGTTTTCCCCTTAACTCTCAGGTACTCAATTGATTTTGAGTAGGTTGAGATTTAAGGTTTGCAGGTGTTCTTTTAGACGAATAAAGCTTCAGAGGACGTGTAGGAGGCAAGCTTATTATTAGAGTTCTTTTATTTCCGTTGTGTGTTTGATTGTAAAGGCAAATTGTTTTAGTGCCTTGTTATATACTCTGATCATCCAAGAGGGCATCTTCATATGTTGCTCTTGCATATTTTGTATTAATTATATGTTATTTGAACGTGGTTTGCGTACTGGGATTGTGTAATGGATTTTAAATATTTTGAAATGGAATGTCGACTTTGTTTGTTGTTTTATATTTTTTCCATATTCATGTGTTTCTGCGCATCAATGAATCTAACACCGCCGTATTTGGTCGCCGAGGATTAATAACTATGGATGACTGCAGCACCGTAGCCATTAGTTTTGAGCCTCCAAGTAGGGGGCTGTTACAAGTGTTCAAGAGATTGTAACCATCGGGAGGCATTGGCCTACGGGTCGGCCATGTTGACTATCAAAGGAGCTGGTGGGAAAAAGTTCATGGTGGCTTGAGAATCCATCTACGTCCTCAAGCTACTCACTTCACAAGATAGCCGACCCGCGTTTGACAGCTACAGCAGTACAACACGCCATAATTCTTCGTTGGAGCCAAGATTGGCCTAACTGGCGAAAGTGTTGCCATTGGTTTGCTGCTCATTAGAGTTGTTACCTACGAATGACAGAAGATTGTCTATGGTAATAAAGTCAGATCAGGTCTTGTGGAGTTGAGATGTGTGGAAAGGGGAGAGCTTTAGGAGGAGGCCCTCTTTCTAGCACCAAAATATCGACTAGTTTTGTAGCGAACCTTAGAATGATATGAGTGTGTTATGAGAAGCAAATGTTAGTTGCTAATCACTAGGCTTAAAGAAAGAGAAAACGAGGAGTTAAATATATGGAAGAAAGGTAAATAACACAAGATATAGAGTGGTTCAGCGAAGCTGCATATGTCCACTATGTAGTTCTCTTACTATATATTTCTCTTGTAACTACATGAGATTACAAGAGAATAATAAGAAAAAGGGGACACTCAAGACCAACAATGTTATGAAATCTTAAGGACTGATGTTGTATAAAGAGCTCTGAGTTGTGTGCAGTATTCAAGATTCTTGAATGTTTCAGCTAGAGTTCAACCCCTTTGAAGTAGCAAAGCGAGGGTATTTATAGTAGCTAAAGTGGATGGAAAACAGTTGAGATCGTGTTGTAGAACTGACAGAAAAAATGCTTGATCGTTGATCTAACCGTAGACGTGAATGGTGGACAATTGTAATGTATGCCAAAAAATGTGCAGTGGATGACAATGTACTCATTGCCTCTCTATACCAGGTGTGGGCTAGCATGCTCACTTAATGCTGATGGTAAGCCATATCATTTCAGCCGTCCAATTACGATGCTTAGGATGGATGGATGGATAGATGGATGGATTTGTCATTCACTTGAGTGTTCATATGGCTGAGTTGGCCAATCGGTTGTCGGTAAAGCGAAAGAGAATTGGAATCTTATAAAGACCAGTGTGGGGAAGGCCTGATGTTGGTTGGAGTCGGCTTGTACCGAATCCACACTAAAGGCAGGCTATGCTAGGGCCATTCTTGCTCGATGTGTTGTCTGTTGAGACGGGCTTGGATAGAAGCTGACCATCGACTGATGTGATGCTGGGAGAATTGCATTGGCTTTCAGTTGCTGCTGGAAGTAGTTCGATATAGAGGAACTGGTCAAGACGGAGCCGGACCTGGCCTAGATCTTGTCTAAGTTTGAAGGTTGCTATAGAAATGCTTGTTTGAGACCAATATAGGCTTGGACCGGCCTTTGTAGGCCAATGGCAGATCTATTGGGCCGACTTTGATTGGGCCAGACTGTCTTTACTTGGCCTGCTAACTATCTGCAGGAAAATTGTGCAGCGATAGTTTCTTAATGAGGTTTTGGCATCGCTATGGTGTTGTTGATCTAATTAGTGATGCCAAAGGTTCCTGTGGAAAATGATCATCACTAAAAAGTTAGTGATGCTATTATGATGCCAATTTAGCAATATCATAGTGATACCGGTAATTTTTGTTATACTACGTATATAGAGATGCCGACATTCTAATACACTAGAACCTACTTACATCGATATTCAAGCTTTCAGTGAAATCACGTGGGCATATGCGTTTAAACTTTAGGAAATTGTATCAAATTCTAGCCTACACGTCTGTCGTATAAAAGTTTAGGTAAGAAACCATCCTAGGATAAGATATTCATCATTTCGGTCTCCATGTTTAATTGTTCACATTCTGGAATAATAACTTTGAAATGATTCATTTAGGTTTGGGATTTCACATAGTCAAAGAATCTGATATGTGCAAATTAAAACTCCTTGATGAAGGAAATTAAAGATCAAGAAAGACTGTAATTCCTTATGTAGCTAAACATTAACTTAGATCAAAATGACTTTCTTACTTACAAATTCATGAATCAGTACAAACCACATATTTGAGTAGAAATCAAGGATTCACCAATACTTGACAACACTTCATTCTCCAAGGTACTCAATTCCAATACATTAACAAACACAATGTCATTCTAAAAAATAAGGTATCTTCATTAAAATTGTAACAAATGATTTTATATATGACATAGTTAGCTGCCAATTTGAGTTTCAATTGCGTTTCAATTGTCGCTCATTTATTCATTTTTAGGTAGGATATACTTAGTTGTTGTTTGTGTATATTTTTATCAAATAACCAAAAAAATTGATGAAATGACATTAACATGTTTTATTATTATTAAACTAAATTTTTTTATATATCCCAACTAAATAGATTGCACAAAGAAGTAGATATAGGTAAATCTGACCAACCAATATCCTTTTAACAAACAAGTAGAATTAACTATCGCATGAAGGCAAAAGCTTGCATGCGTATTGCATTAATAATGCTTTAGTGAGTTGCAACGCTAAAGTTTGAATTCAAGTGCCGTTACCATGATTTTGGTTACATTCATCATTGCTTTCGTAAAAATAAAGGTTTCACTTAGCATTAAAAATTCTAATGTAATATGTAGTAATTTATTGAACTAAACACGATTTCATTTTTGTTTTCAAATATGACGCATCTGTTTTAAATTGACAAACCTACAGTATTGTTATTTTTCTATCTCTTGTTTCCTAATTGTCTAAAATTCTAAGCTCATGCCTATTAAACATTATTTTTTACCTCCCGTTTTTCATCTTCAAAATAGTTATGCCAATATTCTAATATTTACTGAACAAGCATCAGCGAGATTATGAATATTATTATGAATTATAAATGTAATTTTTTCACGGAATCGAGAGCTTTCCGTTAGTTTCATATAGTTTTGTTATAAGTACCCGATATTTGCCTAGTTGGATTTAAATTGTGGATTAATCTTTCTAAGAATAATTATGTGTGAAGCACATGTTTGCACTAGTTAGTTTTTAAAACATGACTTCTTCTTAGGAGGCTTGGCTTTCCCAGCCCGAGGATAATCCTTGTATGCCCCTGGATGCTACTTTACTCAATGCTACGCTATAGCTACTGTGGGTGTAATAACCCGTCATTTATGACGTCCAGGTCCGCATCTAAAAGTGGCATTTGCATCGCGGACCTCGCGTACAGCTGATCATTTCTAAATAAATTATAAAATAGATTACGTAGAGATATCTGCAATATTCAACACTTTCTTAAACTCATAGCCGAATGAATAAAAATAAAATAATCAATAATATAATAATCATAAATGAATAAAATAATACATTATCAAATAAACCTCGCTTACAACATTTCTTTATACTAGTAACAAAATCAATCTAATGTCTAAGAATAACTGAGATAAAATAGTAGGTAGTTAACAGAAAAATAAATATTTATCTCCATCATACCATCGCACCTTTAAGTCACCGCCAGTCCTCTCTATCGATCTACCAAAGTATAGCTAAAAAGAAGAAAATGACAGAGGGGGTCAAACATACGTTTGGTGAGCGAAATGTATCGTATAACTATATAAACCAATAAGCTAGTAAAACAACACTTATGCTCGAAAATTATACCTTAACCTATATCACCTGCACTCAACAAGTCAGTTAAATATAATATGATACTATTGTGATATCATATGCTAAGGTTATCACTATACCTATCTTATGCCCAATCATATGCACACGATTGGTCCCCACTATCACTAAATCATATGCCGAGGACTCAACTACTCTAACTCTACCGTATAGTTAAATAGTATATGACTCGCTACCGAGAACTACACATCTCAGCCCGTTACCGTAGACATCATTAGTCACACCGAAAAACTTATTTCCTCTAATAAGTGATACCTATACTATTGAAATTTCCATCATTAGAGGTCGCCGGTCAAATCGAAGAACTCATTTCATCTTTAAAGTGTACCACACCCATCATCGTCAAACTGTGCACCGAAAAACTCATTTCCTTTGAAAAAATGCACTGCAACGTTATTGTTAGACGTTGACGGTTATACCAAGGAACTCATTTCCTCTGAAATATACATCGCCATGCCTATACTCATAATCGCCATCCTTAAATGTCATCGGATACTACGAAGAACTCATTTTCTATGAAAAATGTACTCGAACATCTAACCTTGTAATCTCCAATCGAACAACAATACACCTATCCATAATAAGACACTTTTCTAAAACATCTCATGACACAACAACCAACATACCAAAGTAGTCTACATCTCGCCACGATCCTGATGCAATGAACCGTGCATGAAACGAAGTTCGTATGTGAGAGTTAATAAAAATTAAAGTTTATGGGCAATATTGTAATTATTATTATTATTTATTTAATTTCCTTCACGCGACATCGGCATCTCGATCAACTACATCGACCGCAATTTCCAAACGCGGTTGTTACCACCTCTAACCATCGTTCCTCATTAAACACCAGCATCCTTTTCCCCACACCATGCCGAGTACAACGTCGCCACCATAATGATCGACGTCACCCACCGGAAGTTATTGCCATCGCTTGAAACACCCATTCTGGCAAATCCATGCCGCCTGCGACCGATCAGACACTAGCACAATGAAATACTCGATCCCTTCTTTACATCCATTCCTCTGATCATTCAATCGTCTTCGTTTCACTGTTGGATCGAAATGGACGGTTCACGTTTACCAAACTTCCATCATATTTTCTGGTCAATCCGTAGACTCAGTCGACAAATGAATGCCACCAGTGGAATCATGTCATCGAGAACTATAATTTTGACATATAACAAGTCTAGCTTGGAACACTTGTATATTTCACAGTTTTTAATTAAAAGGGGACTATTTGTAACAACTCGCATTTTTAACGATGGGATATATAAATAATTAATTTAAATATTGAGTCATTATTGAAGTAAAAGTCCAAAAACATGACTTTTGCATACGGTCGAATTAAGACTCGAGACCACTTCCATTGAGTCTGGATCGACATTACTAATTAAAATGCATATAATATCGCTATATTTAGAATCGGATGATTAGATGGAAAAAATGGCCTCGAGATGCACAAAATTATCATCCCGGAGCGTTATCTCGAATAGCGATGAAATTTATACCATTGGTATAGGAAAAACGAGATGATGTGCATTGACGAGTTTCATCGCAATCTAATGTGTTGTGTGATCGCACGAGCTCGAAACATGTGGTGATTTATTTGAAAAATCAAGTTATATATATATATATATTATCCCCACACAAAAACTATTCTCCCCACTTTTCCCTTTTCTTCTTTCCATTTTTTCCTTCCTTGTAACTCAAGAACGAACTGGTCACCCCTTCATAAAATTAAATAGAGAGCTCTGTTCCATGAAAAATGACGAGGTTGGATCCGGTGAGATTATGTTGGAGAGAGCTTCAAATCTATACAGGATTGGAGGGTTGTGGCAATGCATGGCTAAGTGCCATTTTCTTGACGTCGAACTAGGGCTCGACCATGACGGGGCTAGGTGGTGAGTTAGGCAAAACCGAGACCACCATTATTCTTCCCTTCACGACACTCACCTTCCTGCACCCTTCATTGGAGCTCTGACGATCCTAGATGAGTCGCAACAATGTATGACAGTAAGGGGAGGCAGAAGTTTGCAAAATGGGGAAAGGGGCCAGATGTGTCACGCTTAGTACCATCGCAAAGATCTCAATAGTGGAGCGAGATGGAGGTGGTATTCGTCGATACATCAAGTGTGGAGCAAGAAATAGAAGAGAGAAAGAGGGGAAGGATGAGCTATATGCACATTTTTTGCACAGAGTGCATAGAAGATAGGATTAGATAATTAGAGGAGATGGATTAATTAAGGTAATTAGTGATTTAATTATAATCAATTAATCATCAATTATCCTGTTCCGTATTTAATTCATATCTCTTGCATACGAGGTCCAATCGATACATGGTCTTAGTCGTTGCACTCGTAGTGAGATTAGCTATGACATAGTATGGGCTTAGACTAGATTTGGACAATTGAGAATTTACGGTTCAGGTGAGCGGAATTATAACTCTAGATTTATATTTCAGTGAAAATCTTGGTAATTTTATATACTGAAAATATTACCTAGTGGAGGTAGAAAATAAATATATATGAATTTTTTCCCCTTTTTAGATTTGTTTGAATAGATATTCGGGATAGTTGATTAAAATTTTGTATATTTATGTTCTATTCATGTTGACTAGAGCTAGGAAGCGATGGTATTAATTTATAGCATGATTTTAAATTAATTAAACCCTAATTTTTCGTTATAACTCTTGATCAAAAGAGGTGTCTATTCAAAAAGTTGACAGAGGCAGTTTTCAGTCGACTGGACATGCTTGGTCAGTCGACTGAATTCAAAACGTGCACAAAAATTTGCACAGACTCAGTCGACTGACCTGGTGTGTTCAGTCGACTGGTCAGTGGTTTTAAAAACATTTTTATACAGCCTTAGTCGACTATTTACAGTAGGTCAACCGACTGAGTGCTGTTATTTCTGTGCAATAAAACTATTTGTGTGTATATGAAATATATAAAACGAATGTAGGCTTTATATGAATTTGTGAGTGATGAACCTTGAGGAAAGATTTTAACAAAGCTCCAAACTAGACTCTATACATACTTATTGCTCTAGCTAAGATATATACAATATTTTGAGTCGATAAGTCCTGATGTTGTCTAGTCGTAGATTCGTGAATTATGGTATCTTGTTAGCACTCAAAGCCTGTGATCCAACATTTACTCCCCCTTTTTGATGATGACAACCCCATTTGCTACGAGCGAATCTTCGACAAGCTTTGTTGATTTATCTCTCCCCCTGAATATATGCCTACAATTTTGATATTGTATTCTCCCCCTAAATCTATGCTATATTTCCTGTCAATAATTTATATTTTATCCCCCTTTTTCATCGACAAAAAGGAGAGCACTCAAAGTAGAGAATATTAAAATACGAGCGATATAACACGGAAACACATCTACATAATAAAAAACATAGCATATACAACACAGAAACACATCAAACATATTACACAAGAACAAGAGTACACAACTACATAATCACATGACATAGAGTTTAAAAGTTACATAGTCAAACTAGAAAGATACCACATATAACATAGCATCAAGCAGATATTGTTTGAAAGTAGAATAACATAGAAGTTCAAGATAACAAGAGCATTTTAAAATAAAATCCTTACTCATCACCGGTGCTTCCTTCATTTGAGCTCTCTTCATCACCTTCAGTTTCCTTGTCGTAGGATTCATCACCAACTTCTTCGCCTTCTTCCTCTTCTTGTTCTTTATTTGAAGTAGACTACACGAAGTGCTCCGCTGGTTGTTTCCCATGAGAGGTAGGCACGTGAACAGAGGTTGAAGAAGGTTGGGAGAACGTGATCGCTTCCCAAATATTGCTGAGAAAACTTTTAAAATGATTGAGCTTTTTGTTGACCTTGGTGACATTTTTATCAACTCTAGAAACGCTTGATTCTACCCGAGATAGTCGTTGATCAAGGAGTCCTTGGTTACGAGAGATGATAGATACGGCTTCTTATGGCCTTGCTTGAGGATCCACTTCTTGAATCTCATAGACTTCCCGTTTGGGTGGAGGAGGTTGGGATGAAGACGAGGCTTGAATATGGGGAGTTTGTAGGAGAGAGGATGGTTTAGCTTGACCGGAGGATTGGTTTTCAAGCCAATGCTCGTATGTAATGATAGTGCGGTCAAGATATTGTTTCAGAAGATTCATTAAGCTAAGTGTCTGGGTGTTTAATGAGCCAATGGTTGAGCAATCTGAATCGGCAAAAGGAACATTAAAATGCTTGAGAATGCGCATAATGTATGAGCCATAGTGTATCGTTCGCATCCGACTTTGGTTGAATGGTTGGAATTCATCCAAGATGACTTTAGCCCAATTCACTCGACGGTTTCCCCAAATGGCATACAACGATCGAAAGTCTCTCCTATATACCTTTTCATAACTTCCAGTCCTCGGGTTGATGGTGTGGGTTAGCGCATGAAGCATGATGCGAGCTTTAGGTCGTAGCGCTACCGCTTTTAGTTCCGTTAATTCGTTGGAGAGGAACAAGTGACTAATACGATCTCGAGTTTCCATATTAACGGCTATTTCCGCTAATTCTTCACCTTCATCCGGACATAGTAGAATTCTTGCAAGACGTTGAAGTGGATTTTCACACCACATACCATAGTCCAAATAGCATCATCCGGGTTAGAAATGATGTGGTGGTCGAGATTCAAATTGGCATAGAAGAGTTTGATTAGTATATGGTTGATCTTGTTGTTGTTTGCAGCGTAGTCGATGAGAAACTCTATTCCGCTTCGACGAGTTAATTCTTGAATCACATAAGGAGTGAAATTGGGGAACTTAACAAATGATCCTTCGAAAATGCGGAAGTTTTTCATCTTGTCGAAACATTGTGTCGCTTTTTCATTGTGGAGCCATCCTCTAATTTGAGAGTCGGAAGGACCTGTTGATGATTGAGATTGATGAGTTTGTTTGGGTGCCATTTGTTGAACTAGGGTTTGGAGAGGAAGTAGAAAGTTGAAAATTTGAAGAGGATAGTATAAAATTTGAATAAGTTGAAGTCTTTTTGAACGATTTTGAAGTGGGAGCGGGGGTTAATGGCAGAGAGTTGAAAGTATTGGAGAAAAAAAGGGAAAAGGTGAAAGTTTGAATAGTGATTTTGAAGTGGCTGTTGCGCAGGAAAACCGGGTTAACCAGTTTCAGTTGACTTAACCTTCAATGTCAGTCGACTGACTGGTTATATAAAATTCAATTTTAATGGGTCAATCGACTGTCTATAGAGTTTCAGTCGACTGAACTCTTCCCAGTAAAAAGGGCAGATTCATTCAACTGAAATGAGAAGTTAGTCGACTGACTGCAGGGTAAAAATGAAGTATTAATTCTGGTCCAGTCAACTGTTTTCCCCACTTCAGTCGACTGATGCTAGTGAAGCTGCAGGGTGATATTTCAAGCATTTGCAATAAATTTTTGAACAACCTAACTTTATACTAGAATTAAAAGAAAGGTATATTATTTTTCAATGCAAACTAAAATAAAAATTATAAGATTACAATATATGCAAAACTATATAAAAAATTAAGAGTTTTTGGATGAAGAAGACAGAGTGTGGTATTCGTCCAGTTCAGCTTTTATATTCTCCTGAAGAGGTCGCAGTGGTGACCAACCATGTCCACATTCCCATGAATTTGGAGAAACTGGGGGATGTTGAGGTGATGGTTCCCACGGATTACGACGTGAAGGAGAAGTTGGTTGGTGAACCATGTTGTGCGATGGCGAGCCATAGAATTTTAGAGCCACTTGTTCAAGGAAGCTTAAGCGCTTCGCATTTACCTTCTGCTCGTAATACAGCTCTCGTTGTAATTCCAGCGTCTCCCGTTGATAATGATGAATGCGTCTATCTTTTATTTGGTAGACGATGATCCAAAAAATAAATAGCGTTTAGCTCTTTTACCGGGAGCCGGTGTGAGTAGATGGTGGAACAATCAGAACGGGCTCGTAAATGGGGGTTGGAGTACGTAAGTTGACAGAATCTGAGCTAATAGAAGTATAGGAGAGGAAAGAGGATTCTAAGTTGTGTTGAGAAGACATGATTGAAAATTAGAAGATGTTGAATCTTTCCTTTTGAATTCAAGGAGTTTTGTGAAAGAAACAATAAAACACTCTTAACTTTATAATAAACAGAAGCTTTAAAAATATATAGGAAAGAGTAAAAAAAATGAAAGCCAAGAAAAAATAACCAACAACCAGAAATAGGAATGGTTGTAAAAATCAGAAATAATTTGATGTAAAAAAATATAGATAAGGAACAACATACAGTAAAGTGGTAGAATACTATATTGCTAGTTTAGAGGTTTGAAGTTCAATTCTGGCAATGTCTTAAAAAAATTATTTAAAAACTTTTTGAAAGAAAATAACTATAGATCTATTGAAGACAAAATTCCCAATTCTCTTCGAAGTTTTATAAAACTATTTTCATTCAAAAGTTTTGTAAGTATATCAGCTAGTTGATTTTCAGAGGATACAAATTCCAACCTACCTAAATCCTTTTCAATATTATCACGAAGAAAATGGTGACGTATGTCAATATGTTTAGTTCGTGAGTGATTGACATGATTTTTAGATAAGTTTATAGCACTTGTATTATCACATAAAATAGTAGATTTAGATAATTTATACCAAAATCTTGAAGTGTTTGTTGCATGTAGATGACTTGAGCACAAGCTAAAGCAGCAGAAATGTATTCTGCCTCACAAGTCGAAAGTGAAACACAATTTTGTTTCTTGCTAAACCAAGAGACTAAGGATTGTCCAATGAAGTGACAAGACCCACTAGTACTTTTTCGATCCGTCCGACATCCTCCAAAGTCAGCGTCACTATATGAAACTAACTCGAAAGGACATTCTTTCGGATAGAAAAGTCCGAAATATTTGGTTTTGCTTAGATAACGCAATATTCGTTTTACTGCTCGCATATGTGATTCTTTAGGATTTGCTTGAAATCGAGCACATAAACAAACACTCATCATTATGTTAGATCTACTAGCAGTTAGATAAAGTAATGATCCAATTATACTTCGATATAATTTTTGGTCGACACTTTTGCCAACTTCATCTTTATCGAGATGTATCGTTGTACTCATTGAAGTTGGTTTGGCAGAAGTATTATCCATACCAAAGCGTTTAATTAGATTATTACAATATTTTTCTTGATTAATAAAAATTCCATTTTCTAATTGTTTAATCTATAAACCAAGAAAATAAGATAATTCTCCCATATGTGACATTTCAAATTCTTTGGTCATTATTTTAGAAAATTCCTGACATAACTTTTCATTTGTAGAACCAAAAATATTATCATCTACATAATTTGAATAATTAAAATATCCTTTTTAGTTCTTTTAATAAAAAGATTTTGATCAACCTTCCCAATTTCAAAACCAGAATCTATTAGATAGCTTTTAAGATGTTCATACCAAGCATGGGGTGCTTGTTTAGACCGTATAAGGCTTTCTTAAGTTTATAGACGTGGTCCGGAAATTTTTCATGTGTGAATAAAGGAGGTTGTTCAACAAAAACATTTTCTTTTACATAACCATTTAAAAAACACTTTTAACATCCATTTGATAAAGTTTGAATTTATGAAAACATGCAGAGACCAGTAAGATACGTATTGCTTCAAGTCGTGCGACTAGAGCAAACGTTTCTTCGTAGTCAATTACTTCTTCTTGATTATATCCTTGTGCAACTAATCTAGCTTTATTCCTAGTTATATCAACTTATTCATCTACTTTATTTTTGAAGACCCATTTAGTACCAATGGCTGTTTGACCACTCGGTCTAGGAACTAGTTCCCAAACTTCGTTGCGTTCGAATTGGTTTAGCTCTTCTTGCATAGCTATAATCCAATAGTCATCAGTAGAGGCTTCTTTTGCATTTTTAGGTTCAATATTAGAAAGAAATGCTACATGGCCCATTTGATTAAGTTGATTTCTAGTTCTAACATGTGAACTAATTTCTCCTATGACATTTTCTATTGGGTGATATTGTAAAATCCTAGGAGGAATCTTAATTCATTTTCATTATGAATAATGTTTTCATGTTCTTCAAAATTATGAATAATGTTTTCATCTTCTTCAAAATTATTTTGAGTAACCATATTTGTGACTATCTTAGGTATAACTTCATCATCCTTAAAAAAATTATTAAATTTGAAATTTTCATCGAATGAAACACGAAGTGTTTCTTCGATTGTTTTTGTTCTTTTATTAAAAATTCGATAAGCTTTGCTTCGTTCCGAATATCCTACGAAGATTCCTTCATCGGATTTTGGATTGAATTTTCCAAGCTAATCTTTTGTGTTTAAAATAAAACATTTTGAAACAAAATTTTTAAAATAAGAAATGTTCGGTTTTCTTTGATGAAAAAGTTCATATGGAGTGTGTTTTGTTAAAGGTCGGATGGAAACACGATTCAGAATATAACAAGCAGTTGCTATAGCTTCTGCCCAGAAATGTTTTGGTAATGTGCTTTCATTTAATAAAGTTCTTGCACATTCTTGTAACGTTCTATTTTTCCTTTCAACCACTCTATTTTGTTGTGGTGTTCTAGGAAAAGAAAAATTATGATAAATTCCCTTTTTATTACAAAAATGTTCAAAAGCTTCATTTTCAAATTCACCTCCATGATCACTTCTAATATTTTAATTTTTAAAATTTTAAGATTTTGAATTCTTTTTGCAAAGAACTTGAAATTTTCAAAAGTATCACTTTTATTTTTCAGAAAAATAGTCCAAGTATATCTTGAGAAATCATCTACTATAACATACACATATTTGTTATGGTTTATAGTTTGAACTTGAGTTTGACCAAAGAGATCCAAATGCATTGGTTCTAGTGGTTGTATAGTAGAAATATTTTTCTTTGATTTAAAGGATGATTTTGATAATTTTCCTAATTGACAAGCATCACAAATATTATTTGCTTTAATATTTATTTTTGGTAAACCTTTTACTAACTCATTTTTAAATAATTTATTTATAGCTTTGAAATTAATATGACAAAATCTTTTGTGCCATAACCAAGGATCATTTTCTTTGGCTATTAAACACATATTTGTATTGTAATTTACATTCATAAGTTAACACATAAATATTTTTATCTCTAAAACCTTCAAAAATAAGGTTTTTATTTTGATCAAAAATGCTACATTTATTTTCAAAAAAAGAAATATTGAATTCTTTGTTACACAATTAGCTGATACTAAGTAAATTATGCTTCAAATTTTTAACTAATAAAACATCTGTAATAAGAGGTAAATTAGATATACCGTTATTGCTTACATCGCCTTTTCCGATGACATACCCTTTGGAATTATCTCCAAATGTGACGGAACCTCAATTCGAGTAGATACTATTCGTTAGCATCCCTTTGTTTCCTGTCATGTGTTTTGATCAACCACTGTCTAGTATCCATTTTCCTCTTTTTTAGGTGGTACCTACAAAATACAGAAATAACATTGGTACCCACCATTTTATTATGGGTCCTAAGAGTTAGATCATAGGAAGCCAAACCCAAATGGGTTCAGAATTCCTTTTGAAAATAAAATCTTTGTTTTTATGAACAGTTTTTATAAAAGATTTTATAAATTTATTTCTAATCAAATAGTTATTTGTTTTAGGAACCCAAATTTTAATTGATTTAGTAAAATTTGAAATTTTTGAATTCGGTTTCTCAACTTTATTATTCCCTTTATATGAAGAATTCTTTTTCTTTGGAATAATTTTAGAAGATTGCTTATATCCTAGTCCTTTTTTATTTGAAGTAATTTGAGAATTTTCTATAATTTTGGAAAGATTTTCTCTTCCTTTATTAAAATTAGAGACATTTTTAGTAATATCTTCTAACTTTGTTTTAAGGTTAGAGTTATCTAATCCTAAAATATTGACATTTGCTTTAAGATCATGATTTTCAATTAATAGTGCATAATTCTTTTCTTTCTGTGTTTCTATCTCTTGACTTAACATAGAGAGTTGAAATGTCATATTAGAACAAGATTCTTGAGTAACGTCAAGTTCTTCTTCTAAGATTTGTTTCTCATCTCTTAGCATATCTACTTCAATTTTAGTTCTATTCAGTTTTTCAAGAGATTCTTTATATTTTCTTTTGATGTCTTTTAGCTTATCAAGAAATTCTGAGTTTATTTCTAATAGATCATCAAAAGTTAGATCACTCACCTCATCTTTTGTGGCCATAAAACATACATTGGCTTGTTCTGTATCACTGTCCGTGTCACTATCTGATGATGAAGACGATTCTGAATCGTCCTAAGTGACAGAGAAAGCTTTCTTCTTGAATTTGTCTTTCTTGTGCTTATGTTTTTCTTTGTTTTTATTAGGACAGTCTTTCTTGATGTGGCCTTTCTTGTGACATTCATAACATTCTAGAGCAGATGATAATGGTTTGTTGGTGTTGTTGTTGAAACTGTTATTATTATTTATGAATTTGTTGCTCTTTCTAAATTTCAATTTTTTTTGAAATTTTTAACAATGAACGCCATATCTTCTTCATCTGAATCTGATTCATCCTTTTCTGCCTGGAATGCTATATTCTTCTTATCTTGAGCCTGTACTCATTTTGCTTGGAGATTAACTTCATAAGACATTAAATTTCCAATCAACTCCTCCGGTTTTATGGTCGAAATGTCGTTAGCTTCTTTGATTGCTAAGACTTTTCATTCCTACTCAATCGTCAGCGAGTTGAGGATTTTTGAAACAATATCAAAATCCGTATAAGTTTCTCCTAATGCTATCAAAGAATGATATATCTTGAAATCTAGATTACATTTCATTTGTAGTCTCATCTTGCTTAATTTTAAAATTTTCGAACTGATTTTTTAGCATAGAAATTTTACTCTGTTTTACTTTGTTAGTACCTTTATGTGTAATTTTAAGTGTACGCCAAATTTGATGAGCAGTTTTACACATGCTTATTCTATTAAATTCATTTTTGTCTAATGCACAATATAACATATTCATAGCTTTAGAATTTGCAGTAGCGTCTAATTTTTATGTGTTAGACCATGCTAAATATTCAGTAGTAGGAATAGTATATTTGGATTGCATAATGTTCTAGGTTTCATAACTACTTGCTTGTATATAGATTCTCATTCTAGTAGCCCAATAGTTATAGTTCATTCCATTAAATAGAGGTGGTCGTGTAGTAGATTGACCTTCTAGAAAGGTAGTGTTAGCTACAGTGCTGGTGTTGTTTTCCATATTAAAAAATATATCAGATAACTATGTTACGGTTATTTGATGGCCTTGCTCTGATACCAAATGAAAGTGACTGTGCTATAGGATCGAATAATATGGAATATAATAAATAACTAGTGCGGAATAAAAATAAAAGTAAATAGTAAAATGACACCAGATATTTTTATACTGGTTCGAACTCTCGTTCTATGTCCAGTCCCAGACTCCTTCTGGAATTATAGCTAGCAACCCTCACTTAACCTGGAGGAATAGGTATTACGCCGCTTGAGCAACCGAACAGGACTTGACTGCCTGAGCAACTGAACAGGACTTTCTTACAGACTGGATTTAACTTGACTTTATGTGTTCTAAATAACACGGATTTGTCACTTGTAGTACACCCTTCCTATAATCTTTTCCCTAAGATTGATGTGTATAATTGTGTGTGTATGAAGATTAGGAAGATTAATATCGCTTGAATAATATAGAAGTGAATTGGTAAGCAATGATCGTATGATAATTTGTGAATGATGAACTCAAGATTGCAAAGCACTATAGATCAAGAGAGATTAGAAAATTAGGTGATTTGATCAATGATTCTTGGGTGTTTATATAGTGTATGAAGAGTTATGGTTTCTTGTAATAGGTACCTGTTAATAGCTAAGAGATGCATCCATCCAGGAAGAAGATAACTCTTGATCAAAAGAAGTGTCTATTCAAAAAGTTGATAGTTGTAGTTTTCAGTCGACTGGACATGCTTGATCTGTCGACTGAATTCAAAACGTGCACAAAAATTTGCACAGACTAAGTCGACTGACCTGGTATGTTCATTCGACTGGTCAGTGGTTTTAAAAACATTTTTATTGCTATGAAGGCGGTCAATGCTACGAAGGCAGGTTACTAGAGCTAGGTGACTCATCTAGCGAATCAACAGAGAAGATGAGGCTAGAATCAACGAGCGATGGCTGACTTGGCTCGCTGGCCTAGGCTTATTGCCCAGAAATTTCTGATCTTAGTCGACTTGGGCGTCCCAACAGTCGATTGAGGCCAGTCGACTAGGAAGGTTCCTGTAACGACCCGGATTTTTCGTTGTTCGATTTTGAATATTTAAATGGTTTTAAATATTGAATTTGAATTATAGATTGATTTTGAATATGAAAATTTTGGTTTATTAATAAAATAAATTCAGATTTAAATATAGCAATTTATTGAATAATTTAATTATTGAAGTTTATAATTGAATATTGGTTAAAATAGTGAATTTGGAGTTTAAGCTTGATAAAAATTATTTAAAAGCTTGTAAAATTTATATTAATAATAATGAATATAATAAAAATTTTAAAATTGAATTTGAAAGTGATCTGTTCAATTTTAAAAATAGTTTGTTCAAATTTACATTTAAAAATAGCCATCCGGGACACATTCTCGTAATTCGACGAAACCAGTTCCATTGGATCCGTAATAGTGTATTATTATCGGATTTCAAATTTCGTCGCGTTTGGAGTTATCGTTTGATCGTACGGGATATAAACGCGTTGGATTTAATAGTGAAAATTAATATAATAATTGGGTCCAAAAAGCTATCTTCTCTATACAATTGAATTAGGACTCGAAACCTTTTCCACTGCGTTCGGAATAGGGGCATAACATTATGAACGCCTAGCGGCATGCCTCGATAGGAGTTCGAGATTTTGAGTTGCGTAATCGAGACGTTTTGAAATTTTAATAAATAAAATGTCTAGTCAAATTTTCACATCAGTTTTATTTTCACCTTTTCAGATCACTGTACCCTTGTCTATACATACACGCAACTTTCATTTCCTTTCAGTTCTTTTAAATCATAGCCTCCCTCTCTTTTTTCTTCCATTCTAACAAAATAAAAAAACAAAAAATCATGAAATCCCTCCTTCCCAGTTTTAAATCACGCATTCCTTTTCTCTTATATAGAATCGACATCGATTCGAACATTTAAAAAAATAAAATAAAGAACGAACGGAAATCGAATTTCGTTCGAACTAAGTCAGACCGGTGTGCGGCATAGAGGAAGAGAGGCGCGTGTGCAGAGTTCGTCGACGACGCTCGTTCGAGGGAGGCCGTGGGAAGGTCGCGAACGTTGGAGGAGAGGATTCGCGATTAGGGTTTGGTGACGCGAGGCCAGGGGTAGTGGCGGTGATTATTTTGCGTTCGTGCAGAGACCGATGGCGTGTACGCGATGGGAAACGACGACGTGGAGGGCCGAGGCAAAGGAAGCGATGGAGCGTAGCATCATTCGATCTAGGATGTTTTCTTGCGTGTGTGAGCAGATGTCTGGGGAAGAACAAAATTAAGTAAGGTAAAAATTTATTTTTGTTATTTACTGTAATTGAAAAAAAAACCATCATCGATAAGTAATTAGTTTGAATTAAATAACTAGTTGATTAATTTAAATTGTAATCGTAATTTATATTATTCAAATTTGCTTATACGAGGTAGAATCGCACGGAATTAGTCGTATAGGATTCGAAGCTGCGGAATTTATGTAATAGAATGTATCTGGATGATCGACAATTTAAAAATCAAGGTCAGAATTTCTCAATCTTTTGGATTGCCACGTTTAAATTAATTGATGCTTGATTGGATCGATAAATTTATGATTATTTGTGGATGATTATATATATAGTTGTAGTATATATATTAGTAATTGGAGTGATATTTCCCACATCTTATAACGGATGAGACCCTATGTGCAACGCATAATAGCGGATGACCCTATATACCGCGATATCCCCCTCGAAGTGGGGTTGGTAGTTTTATTGTTGTCTAACATCTGTGGATGCAGGGAAAACAGGTTGGAGAGATCCAACTGGATTCCTCAAATATATTAGTATTTTTCATATATATAAAATGCTGGATTATTGTGTGTTGTAAATTTTTAATGTTAAAATGGCATGGAAATTAATTTTAGTTATATTAAATACCATAAATATTATTTTGAAATTTTTAAGGAATTAAAAGAGATTGTTTTGAATAAGCAATAATGAATTTTTGATAGTATTAAATAATGCGGGAAAATATTTTAAATAGAGAATTTAAAATAAATTATATAAAGGAATTTTTTTAAAGATTGGATTTTAAAATGATATTAGGAAAAATGTAGAAAGAAGCTGAAATTGATATTAAAAATAGATTGGCAAACATAAATGGAATTTGTAAGAAATTGATTTTTTTTAAATGGAATTTATAAATGAGATTATTTTTAGTGAAACTCAAAGGAGTTGTAAAAATTTATAAAAGAAGTTTATAAATAAAGGAAAGTGATATTGGATGATAAATTTGGAATATAAATTTACGGGAAGAATTTATATTGAATATGGAAATAGGGTGAGAAAAAAAATAGTAGATACTATTTTTAAAGTGAAAAGGTTAAGGAGACCGAAATGGAAGTAATGTGATGGAAATCGAGAAGATTTATAAATTGAAATTTGGTTATTAAGAGTTAAAATTTTATTTTATCGATAAGTTAAATTTTTATTTTAAAAGGAAAATTCTTATTTATTAAACTATAAATTTCAAAGTTAGTTAGTATTGAAATACTTCAGAAGTGAATTTTTAAAATACTTAATATCTATTTTGATAAAATCCTAAATGTTTAAACCTGCTTTGAAAAAGTGATTTATAAGAAAGTGTTTTCAATATTTTAAATAATTATTTGAATATGTCTTAAAAACAAATAATTATTATTTTCTTTAAATACTTATTTTTATTTACATATGTATATATACATAGAGTTTGAAATGTTTTAAACTTATTTATAAAACTTCTCGGAAGTCTGAAAGTGGGGTTATTCAGCACATGGGATTATAAGAAAAATTTTAAAATGGAATTTGGAGGAAAAGTACGGAAATTTCCGAAGTAGCTGATAAAAGTGAACTTTGAGAATGAAATGGAATTAATTAAGAGGTACAAAGGGAAATTGAAATTATAAATGAATATAATTGGCTTTGGAAATATTAAAGGGGAATTAATTAAAGAATTCCGGAATTTATAGAACTAGTCATGAACTAGTCAACGAATTTACAAATAAAATTGTAAATGGGTTTGAGAAAAAGAAATAGGAAGTAAAATGAATACTTTCTAAGTGTTGAATATAAAACGAAGTGGAAAAAATTATTCTTAAGTATTGGGAAGGGGTAGGCCGGTCTTGTGTAGCAGGGGATCCCGGCGTGGTCCTTGGTACATTGTTCTAGAGGTGTACTGTGACGAGTGGTACCCCAGTGGCCCAGTCATTCGGTGGAATCCACTCTCTAATACGAGCTTACAGTTTTGTTTGTAGAGCCTAGTTAGCTGGAATTTAATTAATGTAACAATTTCAGCTATTTGATTAAGTATTTGTATTTAGACACTATTATAATATCACTGGATTTTCTATAAAGTGTTTTAGTTATCGTAATGGAAAAACTCGTCGTGTTTATTTGTGACGTGGTCACGAGATACCTTTGTTTTTCAAAGGATTTTGATAAGTTAATAATTCAAATTATGTGTGTTTTCTCACGCTGGTTTTCCTGACTGACTCGGGTGTTATTTTATTATAATGCTCGGGTCAGACCGAGTATTTCAGATTCAGGTTAAAGGCTATGGAGCTCAGGAGACGAGCTGGAAGAGTTCAGACGTATAGCACGTACTTTGTTATTTTCCGCTGTGTGAGGACAAGTTATTGAACTGTCCAGATTGATGTATTGAATTGTTGTACTCTGATAGTGGTATGTACATTAACGGTACTGTTCTTGTATTTAAAATCTGTAATTATATATTATATTTTATTCCGCCGCGATTGTGAGATTTTGTGCTGTTCTGTTTCTTTTCTTCTACCTTTTTCTTATTCACCCTTAATGAACTGGTATTTCCGGCACTCGACTGCTCGGCATTTTATACAGTGGACGTATTGATGTCGATTTTCGAGGGTCGAAAATCCCCGTCCGTTACAGTTGGTATCAGAGCTGAAGGTTAAGCGAGAACCTTGGCTCTGGTGGGGATTACTCATTAGAGATAGAGTCAGTATTACTCTAGAATGAGTCTGAGTGTATTAATAGATATGAGCGCGTATTTGTTAGTGAATATAAATTGTTTTATATTGTGTTGCTTGATTTATCGAGTGGCTTATGAACTCTGGTCGGCACTGTTCGTACAACTGTATCGATAGGGGTTTCTAAACACTCGAATAGAGTAATTCGACACAGTATTATTTTTAAATGGGGTAAATGAAAAAAAAATTACCCAAATTATATTTTGATAATTTTTTGAAATTATTATACATATTTGGAGTGTTTGGATGATAATATATAATCAAACAAAATTATAAAATTAGAAATGGTTTATATGACCAAATGAAAATTCGTGTAAGTATAAATTATACAACTGGATTATAATTAAAATTTGATTCAAACCAGAATCTGGAAATTTAAATCTCGGGAAGTTTGGGAAAAAAATATTTTTCAAAGTGGTGTGGAAAAATAATAATAAGAGTATTATTTTTGGGAACATTTTCGAAAGAAATTTGTTTTAAAATGGATTTTGAAAGAGATATAGCACTGAACTCACTTCAGTTGCTGGAAAATAATTCTGGTAATGACTGCAGCATCACTAGTATTCATTTTCGAGTTTCTAGGTGACGGATTGCTGCCGTAGTTAATCAATATGGAGATTTTTGTTGAAAAACAAATGATTTTAGAAATCCCGAGGGAATTGTTTTGGATAAAAATCAAGTTGGTTTTTGAAGTTGAAGGAAATGATTTGTTAAAACAGAGTTATATGTGTTATATATTATTTCAAATGATTTGAAATAAGTACCGGGTGTTTGAACTCAGAAATTTCTAATTTAAAGAGAAGTGAAAAGAAGGGAATAAGTTTTGAAAATAAAACTTGGAAGTAGTGAACTTCAAAATGAAATTAAAAATTTAACTTGTGTAAGTTAATTAAATTGGATTTGTAAAAGAAAATTTGGAGAAATTGGAATTTAACTTAAGTAAAAGTTAAAGAAAATAAATTAAACAAAGTGATTATAGTAAATTAAATGAAATGAGTAGAATGTGATGTGGTTAACTAAATATAAGTGAATGATGAATGTGTATAAGTGAATGGAACAATTAAATATAAGTAAGGAAGTATGGAGGAATTTGAAGTTGGAATCAAACTCTTACTTGATTGAATTGCAATAAATGGTATGGATAAAAATTTAATGTAAGCTAAGTAAAATAAAGTTTGATTGGATTAGAAATAATATCGAATTGAAGTAAATATAAATTGTGAGTGGTAGAATAATTATGTAACTATAAGTTATAAAAATTTAAATGGGATAAAATTTGAGTGAAAATTTGGGATTGTGAACAAATAAATTTAAGCCATGAATAAAGGTATATATTTAAGCCATGAAGTGATGTATAATCCTTAGTAAAAATAAAATGTGAGAAAATAAGTGTGAAACTTATAAAAATTGAAAAGTAGAATAGGAAAACCAAACATAAAAATGGTTTGATATTTTAGTGAAGAAATAAAAATCAAAACCTGGATTATAAAATAAATTCGAACTCAAGTGATTAAATAGAATGATTTTTGAAGTAAAAATCAGATATTGAAATTGTAAAATGGAAGTGAGCTAATTGAATAAGTTAATTAGTTGATCGAATATGAGAATGTAATTTAACTTGATTAAATAATATGGATTGTGGGCTAAAACTGAAGTTGAATTTAGAACTTGAGTAATAAATAAAATTCGACTCATATATATAAGCTGATTAAAAAATATGTTGAATGCGACCAAATGGAATTGGATTAAAATTAAAATGGCTGGAGTTATAAATAAGTTCAATGTGGATATAAATAAATTGAACGTGGCCCTGAATATTATTTTAAATGAAGTCGAGAATGAATTGAAGTATGAAATTGAAATTTGAATTTAAATTAGAAGGCAAGGGAAGTGAAACTTAAGTTATGGGATTAAATTAAATGGAGAAACTAATTAAATAAATAGCGTGGAATAATTCCAAGCTAATAAAATGGATTTGAAAATAATGTGGTTATGAATGGAATGCCAATGAATGGATTGAATTTGAAATGGAATAAAATTAAATAAAAATTGATTTGGAATCAATTTAAAATAGCAATAAACCGAGATGGTTATTTTATCAAATGGATATCGCCGAATTTTCATGTAAATTTGCCGTTTGGCGTAAAAGAAGTAAATAAAATTCTGTTAATTAATAGAAAGTGAATAAATTGATTTTTAAATCAGTTTGAAATGGATATGAGTTGTTTGGTATAAAAATAAAGTGATGCAAGAAAATTGAGTTGTAAATCATTTGGATTGAATGAAATGCTATATAAATCGATTGAAAATAAATAATCGAATGATGGGAGCCTTGTAATTGCTATAAAAACATGCTATGACATGTTTGTTTATGAATCCATGTGTTAATCCATTTAAATAAGTGAAATGTTGTTAAATTTGATGTTTTGGAACCACGTGGTTTAAATTAAGTAAGTACAGGTAACCGGAGGCTGTCGGACTAGATTTTGGTTGCGTGTTTGCATATGAAGTAAATTGCTTGCCTAATAATGCTTAAAAATGCTAAAATAAGGTACGTTTTCGGATTAAATACAGTAAATATATAAATATTGATATATATTTTTGTTTTCCGATCATGTGCGTCGATGTATATATATTTATCTCTCTTGTCATATTGCAAAAGGTCCTCCGTACAAGAGAGACTCTGCCAAAACTTTTCGGAAATTTCGGGTGTTAGAAATTTTTTTAAAATTTTTGGGAAAAAAATAATTTGTAACGAAAATTTGATTCCGGATTTGTAATTGAAATAAAGGATTTTGGGTTAGGATGGAGAAATAATTATTTTGGATGAAGGAAAAGATTAGAAAAGTGAAATATCGAACTTTCACTAAGTGGTTTTTGATAGATTAATGGGTTTGGAGCATTTTCCAACCTTAGCAATTTCGGGGGCGAAATTATTTTAAGGGGGGAGGAATGCAACGACCCGGATTTTTCGTTGTTCGATTTTGAATATTTAAATGGTTTTAAATATTGAATTTGAATTATAATTGATTTTAAATATGAAAATTTTGGTTTATTTATAAAATAAATTCAGATTTAAATATAGCAATTTATTGGATAATTTAATTATTGAAGTTTATAATTGAATATTGGTTAAAATAGTGAATCTGGAGTTTAAGCTTGATAAAAATTATTTAAAGGCTTGTAAAATTTATATTAATAATAATGAAGATAATAAAAGTTTTAAAATTGAATTTGAAAGTGATCTGTTCAATTTTAAAAATAGTTTGTTCGAATTTACATTTAAAAATAGCCATCCAGGACACAGTCTCGTAATTCGACGAAACCAGTTCCATTGGATCCGTAATAGTGTATCATTATCGAATTTCAAATTTCATAGCGTTTGGAGTTATCGTTTGATCGTACGGGATATAAACGCGTTGGATTTAATATCGAAAATTAATATAATAATTGGGTCCAAAAAGCCATCTTCTCCATACAACCGAATTAGGACTCGAAACCTTTTCCATTGCGTTCGTAATAGGGGCATAACATTATGAACGCCTAGCGGCATGCCTCGATAGGAGTTCGAGATTTTGAGTTGCGTAATCAAGACGTTTTGAAATTTTAATAAATAAAGTGTCTAGTCAAATTTTCACATCAGTTTTATTTTCACCTTTTCATATCACTGTACCCTTGTCTATACATACACGCAACTTTCATTTCCTTTCAGTTCTTTTAAATCACGGCCTCCCTCTTTTTTTCTGCCATTCTATCGAAATAAAAAAATCATGAAATCCCTTCTTTCCAGTTTTAAATCACGCATTCATTTTCTCTTATATAGAATCGACATCGATTCGAACATTTAAAAAAAAAGAATGAATGGAAATCGAATTTTGTTCGAACTAAGTCAGACCGGCGTGCGGCACAGAGGAAGAGAGACGTGCGTGCAGAGTTCGTCGGGGACGCTCGTTCGAGGGAGGCTGTGGGAAGGTCACGAACATTGGAGGAGGGGATTCGCGATTAGGTATCGGTGACGCGAGGCTAGGGGTAGCGTCGACGATTGTTTTGCGTTCGTGCAGAGACTGATGACGTGTATGCAATGGGAAACGACGATGTGGAGGGCCGGGGCAGAGGAAGCGATGGAGCATAGCATCGTTCGATCTGGGATGTTTTCTTGCGTGTGTGAGAAGATGTCTGGGGAAGAACGAAATTAAGTAAGGTAAAAATTTATTTTTGTTATTTACTATAATTGAAAAAAAATCATCATCGATAAGTAATTTGTTTTGAATTAAATAACTAGTTGATTAATTTAAATTGTAATTGTAATTTATATTATTCGAATTTGATTATACGAGGTAGAATCGCACGGAATCAGTCGTATAGGATTCGAAGCTGCAGAATTTACGTAATAGAATGTATCTGGATGATCGGCAATTTAAAAATCAAGGCGAGAATTTCTCACTCTTTTGGATTGCCACGTTTAAATTTAAATGTTTAAATTTGAATTAATTGATGCTTGATTGGATCGATAAATTTATGATTATCTGTGGATGATTATATATATATAGTAGTATATTTATTAGTAATTGGAGTGATATTTCCCGCATACTATAGCGGATGTGACCCTGTGCGTCCAACATAATAGCGGATGACCCTATATACCACGATATCCCCCTCAAAATGGGATTGGTATTTTTATTGTTGTCTAACATCTGTGGATGCAGGGAAAACAGGTTGGAGGGATCCAACTGGATTCCTCAAATATATTAGTATTTTTCATATATATAAAATGCTAGATTATTGTGTGTTGTAAATTTTTAATGTTAAAATGGCATGGAAATTAATTTTGGTTATATTAAATACCATAAATATTATTTTGAAATTTTTAAGGAATTAAAAGAGATTGTTTTGAATAAGCAATAATGAATTTTTGATCGTATTAAATAATGCGGGAAAATATTTTAAATAGAGAATTTAAAATAAATTATATAAAGAATTATTTTAAAGATTGGATTTTAAAATGATATTAGGAAAAATGTAGAAAGAAGTTGAAATTGATATTAAAAATAGATTGGCAAAAATAAATGGAATTTATAAGAAATTGGTTTTTTTAGTGAAACTCAAAGGAGTTGTAAAAATTTATAAACCAAGTTTATAAATAAAGGAAAGTGATATCGGATGATAAATTTGGAATATAAATTTACGGGAAGAATTTATATTGAATATGGAAATAGGGTGAGAGAAAAAATAGTAGATACTATTTTTAAAGTGAAAAGGTTGAGGAGACCGGAATGGAAGTAATGTGATGTAAATCGAGAAGATTTATAAATTGAAATTTGGTTATTGAGATTTAAAAATTTATTTTATCGATAAGTTAAAATTTTATTTTAAAAGGAAAATTCTTATTTATTAAACTATATAAATTTCAAAGTTAGTTAGTATTGAAATACTTCAGAAGTGAATTTTTAAAATACTTAATATCTATTTTAATAAAATCCTAAATGTTTAAACCTGCTTTGAAAAAGTGATGTTATAAGAAAGTGTTTTCAATACTTTAAATAATTATTTGAATATGTCTTAAAAACAAATAATTATTATTTTCTTTAAATACTTATTTTTATTTACATATGTATATATATAGAGAGGTTGAAATGTTTTAAACTTATTTTTAAAACTTCTCGGAAGTCTGAAAGTGGGGTTATTCGGTAGATGGGATTATAAGAAATTTTTTAAAATGGAATCTGGAGGAAAAGTAAGAAAATTTCCGAAGTAGTTGATAAAAGTGAACTTCGAAGAATGAAATGGAATTAATTAAGAGGTACAAAGGGAAATTGAAATTATAGACGGATATAATTGGCTTTGGAAATATTAAAGGGGAATTAATTAAAGAATTCCAGAATTTATAGAAGTAGTTATGAACTAGTCAACGAATTTACAAATAAAATTGTAAATGGGTTTGAGAAAAAGAAATAGGAAGTAAAATGAATACTTTCTAAGTGTTGAATATAAAATGAAGTGGAAAGAAATATTCTAAGTATTGGAAAGGGGTAGGTTGGTCTTGTGTAGCAGGGGATCCCGGCATGGTCCTCGGTACATTGTTCTCAAGGTGTACTGTGATGGGCGGTACCCCAGTGGTCCAGTCATTCGTTGGAATCCATTCTCCAATATGAACTTACGGTTTTGTTTATAAAGCTTAGTATGCTGGAATTTAATTAATGTAACAATTTCATCTATTTGAATAAGTATTTGTATTTAGACACTATTATAATATCACTGGATTTTCTATAAAGTGTTTGGTTATCGTAAGGGAAAAACCCGTCGTGTTTATTTTTGACGTGGTCTTACGAGATACCTTTGTTTTTCAAAGGATTTTGAAAAGTTAATAATTCAAATTAAGTGTGTTTTCTCACGCTGGTTTTCCAGACTGGCTCAGGTGTTATTTTATTATAATGCTCAGGTCAGGCCGAGTATTTCAGATTCAGGTTAAAGGCTATGGAGCTCAGGAGACGAACTGGAAGAGTTCAGATGTATATCACATACTTTGTTATTTTCCGCCGTGTGAGGACAAGTTATTGAATTGTCCAGATTGATGTATTGAATTATTGTACTCTGATAGTGGTATGTATATTAACGGTACAGTTATTGTATTTAAAATATGTTATTATATATTATATTTTATTCCGCAGCGATTGTGAGATTCTGTGTTGTTCTGTTTCTTTTCTTCTACCTTATCCTTCTTCACCCCTAATGAATTGGTATTTCCGGCACTCGACTGCTCGGTATTTTATACAGTGGACGTATTGATGTCGATTTTCGAGGGTCGAAAATCCCCGTCCATTACAGTTCCCAGTCGTCTAAAGGTGTGCTGACCTGGGCAATAAGCCCAGGTCAGGGGTAAGGCTTCAAGGATTATTCCCCGTTTCGTGTGCAGTTCTTCATGAGGCTTTGTCATAACTTCAGGAAGACTCTGGGCTACTGGAGGAGGCAAAACGTAAGGCGAAGCTATAGATCCAGATGTGAATGTTAAATGGTTCCTATGGGATTAACAATGATTGGTCACACGACCGACGACGAGCATGTACGATCGAATGGAGTAAATCCATACCTTCGGAATTTGACTAAGGGTACGTAAAGTTTGATAAATTGTATCGGTCTTATATTAGTGACTGTACATAGTATTGATCTTATATTGGTGATCATACACTGTACTGGCCTTATATTAGTGGCCATACATATTATTGGTCTTTCGGTAGTGACCATCCGTATAGACAGACGATGGCGAGATATCGGTCTTCGTTTTTGGTAGGCATATTTGATTACATAAGGTTATATTTTAATATACACACACACACATATATCTATATATCTATATGGAATTGGTGTTCCTTTGTGGTCCTGATGTTGTATTATACGGGATGACCTTTATTCACATTTGTTGAGACATTACGTGAATTTGCTAAAAAATCCTTGATGTCCTACAAGGGGATGATGACAATCATCTACTACGGAATCATATAACACTTATGCTTTCTTCAGAGGATACAGTGTGATCCACAAGGGTCTAAGGTACTTAGAGTAGATTGGAAATCACTAATACTTGCTTCAGAAGGTATGGTGGCTTTACTTACTATTGGGACTAGGTTTCAAGTGTATAGAGTAGGTCAGATATTACCCATGCTTGCTCCAGAGGGTACCGTAAGGCCTACACGTGACCCATCTTTATGATGTGGCTCAGGGTCTATAGTATAATCTGGTATTGACTCTATTTATCTTGAACTCTCAAAGGGAATCATTGGTTTGCGATAGATGTCCGTAATCGATTCCACCCATCAGTAATGACAGGTATTGGTTTGTATTCCTTTATTATCTTCTATTTTTATGTTAAGTGTTATTAGTTGGTTGTTGTTTTCGTTGCTGCATTTACTATCATTATGTACCTTGCTATAGACTTATATATGATCCCCCTACTTTTGGATTGTGGTTTACCTTTAACATAGTATGTTATTACATTTCAGTCACATTATATTAATTGTGCTGACTCGTTGATTACAGGAGAAGAGCGGGTTATGGTATGATTTTCTATCTTTTGGATATGTTTACTTTATTTGTTTATGGACATTTTGGATTACTCCTGAGCCACGATTGTGGAGAGGACCGGTTGTGCCTTAGTAGTTCCAGCTTATTGTATATAGTTTTAATATACAGTATTTTTAGACAGTTCCCTTCACACCAGGCTTTATGTCTGATCCATATTTTGTCGTTCTCTGCTTATGTCATGACAACTCTCGGGTACTCGATTGAGTAGTCTAGAAGTCAGTTGCTTTTGGAGATATGCTTTTAGGACAGCTGGAGCATTCTATGGAGATGAGGTGATACTTCATATATATAATTGATACCGTAGTAGTATATGACATATGTTATTTATATTTGAGACTTATTATATAAGAGGTTCTATTCTGACTCTCTGTATTGATATTTACTTATCGGTCACTTCTGATGGTGCAGTTTCTTATATATATAGTAATCATGTTATGTTCATGTATATTCAGTATATTATATATTATCATTCCGCTGTGAGATTTTGTCAACATGCCTTAGCATAATGTTTGTTTTAAATTTTCTTTCCCGATAATCCATCTTTTGTGGTATTCGAAAGTCAGACGTTTTCATTCAATGTTGATTTCAGGATATTATGAAGGGCAGGTTGTTACAGATAGTATTAGAGCTTAGGATCAACACTCGGACCAGGCTGACTAGTTTAAGTTAATAAATCTGGTAGTTGAAGATACATTGAGAGAGCGTACTTGTATTTTTCTACTACATAATATTACATACACCACTTGTCCTTTAGACCATGATTTATTTCTACCACTAGTTGCTAGGATACCTTCATTCTGACTATCATTATGCGCGGACGGAGTGTAAAAGCGACTATGGATAGGTAGTATAGGATGCCTGAATTGTTCAGAGACTATTTGACTACCACACGGAATGTTCCATCACCTGTGAGCATTCCAGTACCTACGATGTGTAATGAAGGTGGTGTCGCCCTAAGGGCACCAGTATTCTAGATCCACTAGCTTTTAACTTCCCAAAGTTATGCCAGGATTCCTTTAGCCCGGGCGGAAAGCCATTTCGAAGTTACGAGGCTATGTTGTGACACGACTAAGATGTGTTTGTGATATGACTCTCATCGATATGATTTATGGGATATTCTCTTGTAGAGGATGGTCTTCCAACATCTTAAGGGGGAGTTTTGGTTTGGTGGAATATAATAGTAGAGGGAGCTAATGAGCAAGCCATGCCTTGGAATTACATTGAGCTTCGGTTTATTTTTGAGATCGAGAGAGGTACGCGATTTGACTGTTTCACCCATTAGAAGTAGGGCAGCTTGTAACAACCCAAATTCCAACGGGTCCGAATTTTTTGCAAAAATGCTAAAATCCAAGCCTACTGAAGCCCAAGTTGGGTATCTGGTATCCTACAAATAGGTAAAGATAAATATATCAGAGCTCAAATAAATATCTCATAGCGGAATTGACTAAAATATAATAGTAAGTAAATACTCACCAAGGTAATAACACTTTCTAAACAAGTGTCTTAAAGCTGGAAAATCTCTGCCATCTATATAACCTGTGGGATGATATGAGGAAGGGGTCAGAACTAAAGTTCTGGTGAATGGACAAATTATACACTTCTAAGCATAATTCTACATATACCGTTTTATTTCCATTTTCTGTTATACTAGGTTTATTGGGTTTAACATACTCTTGCCTCTGTACGTGAATCGTACCCATCTACTCCCTAGTATATTAAGATCTAGTATCCAATTTATATGTAGCTACATGCCCAAAGACCGCATCGGTCCTAGGTACTACCTATAGTACCTTTTGTATCCTCCTCGAAAAGGACTCCATCGTCTCACTACTAGAGCGTATTGTAACAAAATCTGTAAAGGACAGCTTCGTGAGGCCTATAATACAAATGTTCCGTCGTATACTATGAAAACGTGAAACTGCATCCGCACTAGCTTATACTAGTGCTCGGACATCCACAATGTACCACCCAGTGCGTACCTTGAGGACTACACGTAATCATTCTGTCTACTCCCTGAATTCCTCCAACGAGGTGTACCTTGTACGGAATTCAGTCGGGGATTTTCTATACCTATAAAGGTCCGCTTCGTTAGGCCTACAATACAGATATTTTACTTGGTTTGTCTCTTTTCTCATCGTGGCTATGGCTCTACACAGCCCCCCCTCAACTAATCGAAAGATCTTTCAAGAGCTAAGTGGTTGTGCCCTACTGCAAACAATCAAAACATCCAATTGGCTGTGCCCCTCATCCAATGTCTCGATAGTGAAAGAATCATTGGCCTGTTGGTTTAACTCTAGTCTTTCCCGAACTCGCTTTAACTGATGATGGATGATCTCCCCATGCGACTATCCTTTTTGGGTCCTGCCCACTATAACCTACTCGCAAACTAGAGTACAGTGTCATACGAATATCCTACTCCATCATCAACCTTTTGACTGCCTGCAAAGGTCTGCTTCGTTAGACCTGCAATGCAAAAGCAGTCAAGGCATACTCTCTTGATGGAACACCTACAGACCTGCCTCCAAGGGTGCAGCTTCGTTAGGCCTACCCTAGAGGGTCATCCTAGAGTATCCCCACGTCCCGTTAAAGTCTCGTACTTCCTTCTAGCCCAAAATAACTAAGTTGGACATGCTCTTTCTGTACAAAAAATCTGCGATGAACTGCTTCGTTCGGCTCTTTATCCAGATTCTCTTTCGGGCTGCTCCAAACGCACCTTACCATTTTATTAGACCCTACGTCTAATCTTTTACTATGTGTTTAGTTTACTTTTCTTATTATGTTGGCTACTTACTTACCCTAATCAGCATGCCCAGCCCCACCCATGTGTGAGACCATCAGGGCTGAAAGGGAATGCTACAGGTACGAGCCACTTCTATTATTCTGCTTATTAACTTAATCCAAGATCTAAGTTTGATAAATTAAGCCTTTTTTGTTTCTTTCTTTTTAATTATAACCTACTTATTACAATTATACTTGCAATTGTCACTTTTATATTCTTTTCTTTCTTTTCTTTCTTTTATAACCTACATGTTATAAATGTAATTGCAAGTGTCTCTTTTCTTATTCTAGTCTGCCTTCTTTTATTATTGATACTAAATTTTCTTTAGTTCTTATATTATATAATAGTCATTGCTTGGAACTACGTCCATTTGTCACAAATTACTTGTCATAATAACTGCTTTACTTTTTATTTTACTATCTGCGCAGTAAATGCAGATCTAGTCTTTCTGTTTATTATTTCTTGTCTTGTCAAATATTTAACTTGATTATTTCCTCTTCTTTAATTTCTTTAACGCTTCACATTATTCTCTTTTATTCTAGGAAGTAGTTCTATTCTATTTGGTTGGTTACAAAAATTGTGCTAAAAATTCATTTCCATATTTTAATACTAAATAATGCTATAAACAATAACTCGTAATTGCAAGATATTTCTTTTGTTGTTTCTTTAATTGTTGGGTAATGCAAAATACAGTAATGTCTCTATTTTGCACTAATTCCATTTTTCTTGCTTTTATTCTTGCAATTACGTTTAATGTTATTCTTACAATATTAAACTATGGAAATGTATTCCCTTTTCTAAACCAACCAACTAATCTATCACTAACTTCCAAATCAAGTTATTAGATTTTCCCCTTTTTAATTCATTTCTCTCATTTTAACATAATTTACTGTAATTTTCTCACTTTTAGGCTTATGCCTTTCTCTACAACTTCTAAGCCTAATAACACTTATATTTAATTGGATTCCTTTCTTTTTCCATATAAATAATATAAGTACACTTCTCTTATGAAATTTACTGTTTCAACATAACTAACTAGTAGAACTAATTACTGAAATAAATGCGGAATTAAATATTTAATGGGAATCTAACAATATAATATATCATAAACATAAAAAAGAAATAATTTAAATCCACTCACCTGTCGTCCTTAGCTTTACTCCTTGGCCTTCCTGGATCCCCTTCTAAGGCGTCCAATATTTATATTCAAAAGATATTCTCCCTAGAAATATTTTCTATTTCGGGTTCATCCTTAGGCAATGAACCCAATTGGGAGAAAATCTGATTGTGAGAAAATAGTTAGGCCTAGGGTTCTATTTATAGTGGAGTTTGGGAATCTCAGACCGTCAGATTTTTTGGATTGAATCTGGTGCCACCATGTCACAGGCTTGCTGCGAATTGTTGGATCCAGAAAACAACGCCTCGGATCGCACAAAAATCGGATTACCAGACTTCAGAACGTCCCTGGACGATTTCTCGTCCAGGCCTACACACGCAGGTCGACCCCCGTGTTTTGCGGGTCGACCCGTAGGGTCATACTCATTTTTTTCGTTTAATTTATATAATTCTGATTTCTTGTTTCTCTCGTAACTTCTTCATTTTAACTCGGATTTCGACAAGTTATATATGGAAATTGATCCGAAAATCGCCACGAACACAATGGTATAAGTTTCGTAGCCATATTCTGACAACTCCAGAGCTGCTTATTTTCACTGTCCATCGTTATTTGATTATTTAATTATCTAAAAATGCCGGGTGTTACATTCCCCTACCATTTAGGAAATTTCGTCCCCGAAATTTGACAAGGGTAAAACTGTGTAATTCCTCGCATCAATCACATCCATTTTGTGTACATCCAATTTTGCGACCATCCGTGTCCTTGTGCAAAGTATCATTCAACATAAAATATATGCATGTACATGAATTTCTAAGCAGTACCTCCTATATGAATGCTTTTCTTCTTTAAAAATCCTTTTAAAATATGATGCACACATCCTAAATATACTTACAATTTTTATATGAATGCAATCTTTAAAAAACTCAAAATATTTTTCTTCCAATTTTTCCCACAGTCCAACCGAATAGGGGCGTAGTTCAACAATTTTTACATCCAAATCCTACCACACAACTTTTAATATTCGAATTTCAGAAAAATCTAATTTTCCGAACTCGATTTCTTATGTCAGAAAGAAGGTAGAAAACAGAAAACCTCACATTTACCATTTTACTTTTGCGCACCTCTTTCTCGGTACTTGGAACTTATGCCACTATTCTATAAAAATCTCTATTTGCATTCCCAAGCACAGTTCACATAAGAAAATTTTTCTTTTCAAATTTTTCTATTGAATTTTCTATCGCTTTCATTAAATTTGTTTTTTTCCTTTTAGTTACTCTTATCTGCTTTTACTTTTCATTTATTATTTACGTCATATGTTCTTATTATCTTCTTGTGCACATCACATAAAAAGAGCATCATACTAACCATCACTGATTTACTACAATAGGAACTAAATGCTTACATAGGAGTACAATCTCATAACTAAAAGAGAAAACAAGTCCTACTACAAAGCGATACTAGATAGTAACTATAGCAGCTAAACACGGCTATCATCTAGGGCTAGGAGGCAACCTGACACAGAAAGGTCCTACTCTAGGAATCCAAGTAACTCATATGCTCCTCCTACCGCCTATTACTCGTTACTAACTTACGCTGTATTACTCACGATGAATAAGATCTATTCATCTCTTCCATTCCATACTCAAAATGGAATAACCAAGTCTCATTTACTACAACGAATAAGGATTCCAATCTATGCAGTCTCTATCTAAAAAGGCAAGTAAGCTTGGGGAAGTTTTATCTTTGCCTTTAACTTTCATTTTTCCCCAACTAAGGTCTACCTATCCCAACACGTGTGTCTTACTATCTCACTAATATCACTTCACTATTCTTCTATAGTCTACACATATGAAGCAACATTCCTAGGTTCTCACTAGTGTCCTATACACTTTACGGGAACTTTTATCACTACTACTAAAAGTAAGCACTGCTATCTCCTACATAGCCTTACACTTTTTCCGTCACCTATAGGAAATGATTCCTATCTACTCCATATTTAAAAGTTTGGTTTGGTATTTATCATTTCATTTAAAAAATTAAAGCCTCTAAATATTTGAAACATCAAATCCTAAAATTCTTGCCTTTAAAAGTGTTACTTTAAAGTTTCTATTAAATTCAAAGGTACTTGGTTACTTAACATTTTATCTTTCTAGACTTGCCTCTTTATAGCTCTTTGAATTTAAATTATTCCCCAAACCTAGAGGGAAAACTTACAAATTCTAAATTCAAAACTTATTCCTCTTTTCCTTTTAAAGACTTTTACAACTTTCCATAAAAAAATTGGATTTTTAAATTTAACCGTTTACAAAGTTTTTCTCTTCCAAAAACTTATTTGCTTTTTCACCAAACCATTTTTCTTTAAAACATGTCTTGCTTGTCCTTAAAACTTTTTTTTCTTGACTTCCAAAAATGTCCTCACGTGTTTTCCAAACATCTTTCTTTCATAGATTTTCAAATTTACAAAAACTGGAGTAGATAAGAACAATTATTTTATCAAAAATCCCTTAACTTTCCTACTCTTCCAATTACCTAAGCTTGGAGGAGTTTCGAACTTACTACAAATGGGGATTTTCTACAAAGGCAAGCAACCAATGCGCATAATCAATGGAAAAACATGAAATTTCCATTGCTTAGCTTTCCTACTAAGGTTCTCTATAATATCCCTCCTAACTAACACTGTCTCTAATTATTACACTTCTTATTACACCTAATGGTTTTATACCTTAATGTATTGGAACTACTTTCTCTTTTGAGAAACCATTAATGCTAAAATCTTCTATGAATCCTTTAAAGGAGGATTTTATATTTATGTGAAATTACAATGAACTTATTTTATATTTTATCAAAATAGGCTATACAAAATATGGTGCTTTCCATACCTTGTACATCTCTTTCACGTATTCCTTATAACTTGCACAAAACATCTTTATCTGTGATTTGGTTTCATAGAAAGATATATCATTATTCATTTCATTCCAATACATTAAAGTATGTTTAATCTATATTCACTTACAGTAGACATTTCCTACGAAATTTATTAATTTCCTAATATTTAACTTACCTCTTTTTTTAGAAGAACTCATTTTCAAAACTGTTTTAATATTTTCATAACTAGAAAACATTTTCGTTTACTTTTTTTGGAATTGAAAAGTTGAAAAATATAATTGTTACATTTCCATATACTTATTTAAATAATAAGTGTACTTACAAACCACTTTGTTTTTATACTTAGAAATTACCTTCAAAACACATTTTTATTTGGGTCAAAACAGATGTTGCGTAAAACACCGTTACTACAACCCAAAAATACTAGTATATGGATTCGATTAAAATAAATATTAATAAATCTCATATGCTATGTAAAAACATTTCCTTTGGGAGTCACATACTATAACAATAGTGTCATAGTCTATGCTTCCTTTATTTTTCACGAAAACATCTACTACAACAATAAATGTTGTAACCTACGTTTTCAATAGTTAACACACTCTAGGTTTTTATATTTAAAATCTTTGTTTACCTGCAAAGAAACTAGCGAGCTATACATGCTCTATAATTCTTCAAAAAGAATTTCACTTTTAACAAAGTTTACATCATATAAAAACCAATTTAAATTTCAAACCACTTTTTTTTTCAAAAACCCAATATTTACTTCCTCGAACATATTAACAATTATATTTTCAGCTTTTAAATTCCAAAAGTTTCATTTTATTGGGCTAGACATAAAGAGTATTTTCTTCTTACTACCCTAGGAATACCCTTCCTAAACCTTGGAAATCTCATTTCCTTACTAAAATCTCTTATTCCTTCAAAAATAAAAATACTCTCCCTATTATCCCTAGGGAACTTTCCTACTTCCTATAACATATGGATATCAATCTTCTCTCAAAACATAGCTTATTATACACTATAAATCGGCAATAACATAGGGCTCAACATCCTTGGGTCATCCCAAACCTAACTAAACTATGCACAAATATACTTCTAAAAACTTTCCATATGTTAAAATCTATAATTGAGGACTATTTGGATTTTAGTACATAGGTCCGGATTTTTCGCAAAAATGCTAAAATCCAAGCCCATTGAAGCCCGAGTTGGGTATTTGGTATCATGCAAATAGGCAAAGATAGATATATCAAAGCTCAAATTAATATCTCACATCGGAACTGACTAAATATAATAGTAAGTAAATACTCACCAAGGTAATAACACTTTCTAAACAAGTGTCTCAAAGCTGGAAAATCTCTGCCATCTATCTAACCCGTGGGATGATATGAGGAGGGGGTCAGGACTAAAGTTCTGGTGAATGGACAAATTATACACTTCTAAGCATAATTCTACATATACCATTCTATTTCCATTTTTTTGTTATATTAAGTTTATTGGATTTATAATACTCTCGCCTCTGTGCGTGAATCGTACCCATCTACTCCCTAGTAGATTAAGACCTAATAACCAATATATATGTAGTTACATGCCCAAAGACCGCATCGGTCCTAGGTACTACCCATAGTACTTCCGTATCCTCCTCGAAAAGGACTCCATCGTCTTGCTACTAGAGCGTATTGTAACTACACCTGTAAAGGACAGCTTCGGGAGGCCTATAATACATATGTTCCATCATCTACTATGAAAACGTGAAACTGCATCCGCACTAGCTTATACTAGTGCTCAGACATCCATAATGTACCACCCAATGCGTAACTTGAGAACTACACGTAATCGTTCTGTCTACTCCTTGAATTCCGCCAACAAGGTCTACCTTGTACGGAATTCAGTCGGGGATTTTCTATAGTGGAAATTAGCCACAAGGGCCTCTTTAGTAAGTGGAATTAGTTACTAGGACACACAACTGAAATAATTACTTTCAAGGACAAAACGTAAAATACTTAGTTTCTAGGGCCTAAAAACCTATGAAATTATGTCCTTGAAAGTAATTGGACTGTTGACTTTGTCCTTGAAAGTAATTATTCTGCTGACTTTGGCCTTGAAAGTAATTTCTTTGAATGTGTGTCCTAGAAACTAATTGGACTGCAAAGTTTGTCCTTCTGGTGAAATGCCCCTTTTCTATATCTGTAAAGGTCCACTTCATTAGGCCTACAATACAGATATTCTACTTGGTCTGTATCTTTTCTCATTGTGGCTATGGCCTCACGTAGCCCCCCCTCAACTAATCGAAAGATCTTTCAAGAGCTAAGTGGATGTGCCCTACTGCAAACAATCAAAACATCCAATTGGTTGTGCCGTTCATCCAATGTCTCGATAGTGAAAGAATCATTGGCCTATTGGTTTAGCTCTAGTCTTTCCCAAACTCACTTTGACTGATGATGGCTAATCTTCGCATGCGACTATCCTTTTTGGGTCCTGCCCACTATAACCTACTCGCAAACTAGAGTACGGTGTCATACGAATATCCTACTCCATCATCAACCTTTTGACTGTCTACAAAGGTCCGCTTTGTTGGGCCTGCAATGCAAAAGCAGTCAAGGCATACTCTTTTAATAGAACACCTACAGACCTGCCTCCAGGGGTGCAACTTCGTTAGGCCTACCCTAGAGGGCCATCTTAGAGTATCCCCACGTCCCGTTAAAGTCTCGTACTTCCTTCTAGCCCAAAATAACTAAGTTGGACATTCTCTTTCTGTACTAAAAATCTACGATGAACTGCTTCGTTCGACTCTTTATCTAGATTCTCTTTCGGGCTGCTCCAAACGCACCTTACCATTTTATTAGACCCTACGTCTAATCTTTTACTATGTGCTTAGTTTACTTTTCTTATTCTGTTGGCTACTTACTTACCCTAATCAGCATGCCCAACCCCACCCATGTGTGAGACCATCAGGGCTGAAAGGGAATGCTGCCGGTATGGGCCACTTCTATTATTCTGCTTATTAACTTAATCCAAGATCTAAGTTTGATAAAATAAGCCTCTTCTATTTCTTTCTTTTTAATTATAACCTACTTGTTACAATTATACTTGCAATTATCACTTTTATACTCTTTTCTTTCTTTTATAACCTACATGTTATAAATGTAATTGTAAGTGTCTCTTTTCATATTCTAGTCTTCCTTCTCATTATGATACTAAATTTTCTTTAGTTCTTATATTATATGACAGTCTTAGCTTGGGGCTACATCCAACTATCACAAATTACTTATCATAATAACTGCTTTACTTTTTATTCTATTATCTGTGCAGTAAATGCAGGTCTAGTCTCATTTTCTGTTTATTATTTCTAGTCTTGTCAAATATTTAACTTGATTATTTCCTCTTCTTTAATTTCTTTAACGGTTCATGTTATTCTCTTTTATTCTAGAAAGTGGTTATATTCTATTTGGTTGGTTAAAAAAACTGTGCTAAAAAATCATTTCCATATTTTAATACTAAATAATGCTATAAACAATAATTCGTAACTGCAAGATATTTCTTTTGTTGTTTCTTTAATTGTTGGGTAATGCAAAATACAATAATGTCTCTATTTTGCACTAATTCCATTTTTCTTGCTTTTATTCTTCCAATTACATTTATTGTTATTCTTACAATATTAAAATATGGAAATGTATTCCCTTTTCTAAACCAACCAACTAATCTATCACTAACTTCCAAATCAAGTTATTAGATTTTCCCCTTTTTAATTCATTTCTCCCATTTTAACATAATTTATTGTAAATTTCTCACTTTTAGGCTTATGTCTTTCTCTACAACTTCTAAGCCTAATATTACATATTTAATTGGATTCTTTTCTTTTTCCATATAAATAATATAAGTACACTTCTCTTATAAAATTTACAGTTTCAACATAACTAAATAGTAGACTAATTACTGAAATAAATGCTGAATTAAATATTTAACGGGAATCTAACGATATTATATATCATAAACATAAAAGAGATATAATTTAAATCCACTCACCTGTCGTCCTTAGCTTTACTCCATGGCCTTCCTGGATCCCCTTCTAAGGCGTCCATATTTATATTTAAAAGATATTCTCCCTGGAAATATTTTATATTTAGGGTTCAGTCTCAAGCAATGAACCCAATTGGGAGAAAATCTGATTGTGAGAAAATAGCTAGGCCTAGGGTTCTATTTATAGTGGTGTTTGGGAATCTCAGACCGTCGGATTTTTGGATTGAATCTGGTGCCACCACGTCACAGGCTTGCTGCGAATCGTTGGATCCAGAAAACAACGCCTTAGATCGCACAAAAATCAGATTACAAGACTTCGGCACATCCCTGGACAATTTCTCGTCCAGGGCTACACGTGGGTCGACCTCCATGTTTTGCGGGTCGACCTATTGGTCAACCCGTAGGGTCTTACTTCTTTTTTTCGTTTAATTTATTTAATTTTGATTTCTTGTTTCTCTCGTAACTTCTTCATTTTAACTCTGATTTCGACAAGTTATAAATGGAAATTGATTAGAAAATCGCCACGAACACAATGGTATAAGTTTCAAAGCCATATTTCGACAACTCCAAAAATGCCTATTTTCACTGTTCATCATTATTTGATTATTTAATTATCTAAAAATGCAAGGTGTTACACAACTTATCGGTGAAGAAGTACGTTGACCAATTCAATCTTTTGTATCTAGGATTGAGATGGTCAGTACTCTATTTTTGTGGGCAAATTAGTTTTCCTTGGGTCTTAATGCATTAGTTGGAGATTCATTGCTTAGTCTTATCCTGTTATAGGCCACTTTTGGAAGTCTCATTAGGATGGTTCTCCTTTATGAGAAGGCCTACGAGAAACCGTTTGAAGTAGTGAAAGTAGATAACAACCGAAGCGCGAAGACCAGGATACAAGGAAGATCGAGCTTATGCGAAGAAGAAGCTGGCCTTCTATGTCACTCCTATGGCATAACGGAGCATTTTACTATGAGATATCATCCAACTAAAGAGAAGCATAAGTGCTTTAATTGTGATTGGCTTGATCTTGAAGAAGGATTTTAGTACATTTTCAATGGGTGAGTAAGAGCTGACTATCCATGCCTCGCAGGTATTAGCGAGTCCTGGTAAGCTTACTGCTTAGGAAAAGGAAAAAGGTTCATATAGCAAGGTGTGCTTTAAATTGTAAGTTGATTGCTCGTGTTCTTTTTGATACTTGAGTGGTATAGTCTTCCATTTCTAATTACTTGGTAGGTAAGCTAAATTTGACACCCACCATAGTAGGTGAATTCTTCAACAATGCTAACTTTGTATAAATAACCTTGGTGTTAAACTGAGGTAAAACGATCGGGCATATTGCCATTCGAACTTGATGCACGTGCCTCCAGATTGAGTGGGGTCGATCGATGATGACTTGGATTCGGTATCCAGGTCGAGTCGATAATTGTTCGGTAATGGACAAAGACCGGTCGGGTGATTTATACATTTTACGTAGAGTCGTTCATATTGGAATTGTTTGTCCTTATGTTAGTAAATGTAATGACCCGAAATTTTGCCGCTTTGATTTGTGAATATTTAGTTTATCTTAAATATTCAATTAGTGGTTTTAAATAATTAATAAACCATCTTTAATTTATAATTAATGATAGAAAATTCATTTGTTGAATTTTTTTTACAAAAATAGGTTGATCGACGGAAAATTAAAATATGACCGAAATCCGTTTTTCGGATTTTTAGCTTTTTATCGAATGACAAGTTATAGAAAGTTGTTTACCATTGCTTATACTCTAAAACAACATTTTTAAATAGAGAAAACTCTATATTTTGAAATGAAAGGTAAATAAGAAAATGATGATGAGAATTAATAAGTATAAAAATATATTTTAAAATTCAAAATGAAAAGAAGGATATAAAAGGATGTAAGATTCCTTATGTGAACAATTGAATAAAAGTACTTGAATCGCTCTAAAACCCAAAATATTTTCATAGGGGTGACACTTTGGTGGCTTATGAAATGATGAGGGAGTTGAAAAGCGGTTTAAGGGCATTTTTAGTTTTAGTCTTCTTTATTTTATTTTAATTTTTATATTTTTACTTTATCTTATATATATTCTCTTCCCATTTCATATCTTATTTTCATCTTTCATTTTTATCTTTATTCATATTAACTTCATTTTTTCCCATCATCTCTACCTTTTTATCATTTTGAAGAATCTCATCTTTTAATCCAAAAAACCCTTAATTCACTAAAGAGGATTTAAAAGGTTAATCTTGGATTTGTGGAAGGTGAGAACACTAACTCTTGCTACATACTTTTGGGATTAACAAATGTTGTGAGATATCCAAATCTTGTTTAAATATTTTTGAAAGGAATGTGATGAAAATTAGCTTGGATTGTGATGTTCATTTGAATCTCATATTTATATGAAATTGTTTAAATCATAATATGTTGAATTTGTTGGAAAATGAATGTTTGCGAGGATGTTATGCTTGCTGCAAAAATGAAATGCACTCATGCATATGAACATACACACACAGACATGGGCAGTAAACATTTCCTTCTTACTCTCCTATTCTCTGTTAAATGAAATCAAACTCCACTCTCGTCTTCAAATACCATTATCTCTTAAACCATAGAGAATAGCTAGTGAAATCAACTGGAAACGCCTCAGTCCCTAGTAATTTTTAAACATAGCTGCTCGGCGTTTCGTCGAGCGAGGTGGTCGAAATTAGTTGATTACAATAAGTGTCAAATATTGGTCGTGTTTCAACGATCATGAATCGAAGAACGGAGCATATGGATGGGTTTGTATGGACGAGGCGAGATTTTTAGTAGTGGTCGTGTGATTTTTAGAAGTCTAGGTTGGTCGTGGCGGTGAGATGACCAATTTTCAGTTATAAATTAAATTCCAATGGTGGAGGCGTCGAGGGGAGGGGCGAAGGTGACTAGAAGCTGCTTTGGTCAAGGCGGAGGCATGGTGGTGGTCGGAGGTGGTGCGATGGTCGATGGTGGCCAGAGGAGGTCGGGTAAGGGTTGGGTTGCCATTTTTGGGGTTCGACTTTTTTTATCATCGGCGGCTAATGGCGGCATCGGGCTTGACCAGGAGTCGGCTAGAGGCGAGGTGGGGAACGGTGAGTTGGATGGTGGTGGTAGCGTGTCCCAAGTACGGTCGAGGTGGGGGTGGGAGGGAGTTGAACGCGATCGTTTCTTACTTGGTCGTGACTTTTTGAATAGGAGGGAGAAGCTCCTGTAACATTTGTATATGGGTCGGTTTTGGGCTATGATGAGTTGGCTTGGACTTGTTTGGTTGGGTGAATAATAGTTTATTTATTTTCTTATATTATATAAACTATGTGTGTTAGATTTAAAATGTCATATCTTGGTCATTTGAAATCCAATTGACCCGTGGATTTTTGCATTATGCTCGTATTGATGAGTATAACACTATGTATAAATAATTGGTAATTTTAGTAGAGTACAGATTTATGATACAACAACAGTGGTTAGATTTTAATTATGTTATTTTAAATAATAACGTGGTTAAATTAATTATACTTCATTTGTGATATCTATTTGGCCAAATAAAATAACATTCTATTAAATTAATTTACTCAGATTATTTTGGACACTTGTTCACTATTCTGTTAAATTAATCAACTTAGATTATTTTGGACAGTTGTTAACATAATAAATCCTCATTTTGCTATAATTAAATTGAATAAATTATTGATGGCATCTGTTTAGCAGAATAAACCTCTATTCTACTATTATACTAATTTGGATATTTATTCATATATAGGTTAATTAATATGTGGATTAATTAATATGGGATAAGCAATGGATTAGCTAGTGATTGTAAATTTTTGATATATATATATATATGTATGCTTGCTTATGTAAATACTAGTGATATGACTTGGAAAGTTAAATTGAATTAAATGGTAATTTGATTTAGTACCATTATGGTTGCTAAGCCTCTTTTCGAATTTGTAAAGTTAAGGATTTAAATTAATTTCAATTTTATAACAATTTGAGGTTAATGTTTGTAAATGACATTTGAAACTAAGTTATTTAATTATATTATTAAAGATGTTTTAAAGTTACTTAATTATATTATTGTTGTTGTTTTAAGTTAACTAGTAATTTAATAACGGTTTAAGTTAATGAATTGATTTAATTAATGATGGGTTAAGTTAACAAATTATTTTATTAAGAATGTTTTAAAGTTAATTAATTATTTTATTAACGATGTTTAAAGTTAATTTATTTATTTTATTAATGCTAATTTAAAGTTAATTTATTATTTATTTATGATTTTTAAAAGTAATTAGTTAATTTAATAAAGGTATTTATAAATAACAATTTGTTTTATAAAAAGGATTTTACTAAATAAAAGAATTCATTTAAAGGAGATTTACAAATGATATTTATAAAGGATTTTTATAAAGTTATAAAGGAAGATTTTTGAAAGATTTTTATAAGTAGGAAAGAGTTTTATAAATAGAAAGAATTTTATAGAGATTCATAAAAGAAGTTTTATAAATTAATTTGGAGATTTATATAAGGATTTGTAGACTTGTAGTTATGGAATGGGTTTATAAAAATAGAATTTTATAAAAGGAATTAGATTTGATTTTGATTAATAATCCTTCTTAATTATGGTGGTATGGAAGCATTCTTTCCATACTTAACCCTTAAGGAAAATTGGTTTGAGTTTAGAGTAAGCAATGTTTTAAATAATATTTGTTTTTGGCGCATTTAAATATGAATTTGGAAAAGTGGAAATCTTCCCTAAGTTTTGTTAATATACTTATACCGTTGAGATAAGTATATAGATATATTTTCTAAGTATTGAAAGTATAATGGTTTATGAATATACTTATACCGGTGGGATAAGCATATGAATGTTTTTCCATGTATTGAAAAGAATATAAGGGTTTCGTGAACATTATCTTTTATGAAGGTATTTCAAATCAAATAACTTTAAAGAGATTTAATTAATGAAAGATTAATTAATAGAGGCTTAGTAGATCCCACGTGGAATTAAATCTATGTTTGATTGTTTGTTTATATTGATAGTTAAATAACCAACTATTAAACCTTGGCCAAAATATAACTCTATGAATATCTCGGAGAAACACAGGAGTTATGTGGCACAATCATCTTCGATGATGTTGTGTTGTGTGTATAAATCTCATTTTTTTTCTCTTAGGACAAATGTTAAGAAAATCTGTCCACTTAAAAGGTTAGGAGGTGATCTCCACTCTTATGTATTGTTTGATTATTTCCAAAAGAACCAAAGTTGAGTTTATCCGAAATATCGATTGGCTTTGGAGCGACCGGTAAGCGAGGGAGTGTACTTATATGAGATAACTCGAAATTGTAACCACTCCAAAACTATTTACGTATTCGATGCTTTAGAAAAGGTTCAAGATTGGTTCGAGATGATTGAAGATGGAGTTCTTTGACATGCAAGGGCTACTTGCTACTAATCCCAAGGGTGATTCCAAAATGGATGTAATAGAAGTAGTGACTTCAGTTTGTTCTTATCCTGAACAACTTGCATGGACGAATAATGACATTGCATTGTGCCTGGAAGGCAGTGTTAACATTCCAAATGGGATTTGCTAAGAGAGGAAAAAGGCAATCATGACCTCACAAGCCTCACAACCCGGTAATGACTAAAACAGGGGATTTACTTGAAAGCTATGTGGTTCGCTACCATTAGGAGTAGTCATTCCTCGATCTACAATCGATATTTATGGATTTGATATGCGTGCATATGGGAAGAGTGGGGCCATGGCTAGTGCACATATTTTGTAGCCTTGGTGCTCGGGGAATGATGTATTCCAACTTGTCATGTTTGAGGGGCAGGCCGACTCTGATTCTTAGGGGGTTCATGTGAGGCCCTCGGTATATTGTCTAGAGAAGTACTATCGCATGCGGTACCCCAGTAGCCTTGTTATTGATGGAAATCCAATCTTCAATACATGCCCTATAGTATTGGTTGTAGAACCTAGTATTGTTGAATGTAATTAGGGGTAACCATTCCAGATATTTTATATTTATTATTTTAAACCCCTAGATATTATTATAATATCAGAAGATTTTCTATGAAATGATTTGGTTATGATAAGGTAAAAACCTAACTGTTTTTTTGTGTGAAACATGGTTTTATGAGATACCTTTATTTTGAAAGTTTTTTTTAAAATATTAAAAATCCATTTGATTGTGTTTCTCATGCTGGTTTACCAAACTGATCCGGACGTTATTTTCTCATAATGCTCAAGTCAGCCCGAGCATATTTTCCACATTTAGCCGGCCACTTTGGAGCTTCAAGAGACGAGTTGGATGCCTCCAAGGCATATTCATGTATTTTATCTTCCACTGTTTTGTTCTAGTTTGTAATTATTAGCAATTGTAAGGACAGGTTGTTGTAATTGTTCAGGCTGATGATAGGTTAGTTTTTTTTGGCTCTAATGATAGTATATATATTAAAGTTCTTTCTTTTTTGTCAAGGTCATTGGTATATTATATATTACTCATCACGCATTGAGATTCTGTTCTATCTTTCTTTCTTTCACCTTAACGATCCATCTTTTCAGCACTTGGATGTTCGGCACGTGAATACCGTGGATGTATTAATGTCGACTTTTGAGGATCGAATCTGCGGATTATTACGGTAAACCTTAGGTGTTAGGAGTAATTCCATGTGCCAAAAGGAATATTTTCTAATGCTTGATCCATTCACGTACTAGTTCCTAATCACTAGTTTGAGGACAGGGTTTCTAGGTGATTTGCACTAGTTAGGCAAGGGATTTCACTCGACTCTTAGAGGCAAGCACTTGAGTCGAAGGCGACTGAGAGATTTTCGAAGCATGACTCTGGTTAAGAGAGGAAATTTTAGTGGTCCAACCAAGGAACCAGATTGGAGTTCGCATGAGAGGAGTCAAGTAGCTAACCCTAGTTTAACAAAGAAATTATGCGAGAGAGCGAAGGATTAGATTGGGTATCATATATTATTTTGGATGATATTTATTCATTGTAAAGTTATATATAGTATAGTATAATTTAGAATGCTTGTGATAGCTTGGGGAAGGACTTCTCAACTAGTTTTGTGGCGATTTGGATAATCTTCTAAGTAGCGATATGATACTTGCCTAGGTGCGCGCCATTGCACTTAGTATATTATCCTTATCAACATTGTGCGGTTGAGATGAGTTTGAACCCAAACGAACCCAGGCATTTTTAGATCATCGTTAAATAATGATTTAATTAGTAAAATTTTCTCTTTTGGAGAATGAGTTCTGTTTGGAATGGAAGAAATATTGAGACTTAGTTCGTTGGATTTATTTGAGAGTATTGAGACTCGGTTATCCTACATATTGTGTAAGTTTTCCTTTCCATGGTTGGAGGTGTAATAGCCTTTTGTCAATCGTACTCGCAAAAGGGATTACACCACATGAACATTTTGTCCATCTTGGATGTCGGACAGACTCATTGGAGTTTATAGTTTGCCATGCACATTTCGACTATTGTTGGTCATCCTACATGTCGGTATAGACTCTTTGGTATGTTTCATTGTTTTGTATACTTATTGTTTGTTGTTGATTGATTTTGTAAATTTATTGTTGTTTCTTATTTGGTATGATTGGTAGTTTGTATGCTAGTTATTATTGCTTGTTGATTGTTTATTGTTGCTTATTGTTGATTGCTTGTTGTTGCTTATCGTTGTTTACTGTTGCTTGCTATTGTTTGATTAATATTTGCTATTAATTTTCATTGATAATTGTTGCCTGCTTTGTATATTTGGTACTATGTTTGTAAATTATTGTTTTATGTTGCTACTTATTGTGTGCAGTTGCTTGTACCTTAGATTAAATTTCCTATTAAACTGTTTCAAAGAGAGATAGCGATAGCTATCTAAAATAGATGGAATAGATCATTCCATCCAAGGCTATTGTAGAGGTCGAGATGAGATCTATATCGGTCTATTGCCTATATATGTGACTCAGAGTCAATGGTATATTTAAATATCGACTTATTTGAGGTTACTCTCCAATTGATAGTCATGTATGGTTGTGATAGTATCGGTTACTACATTGAAACTATGCATGTTTAAAATTTTTGGTTGTTGCATTAGAAGTGTAAGTTACATGGTTTGATATAGCATATTCACTTGAGATGATTACTATAAATGATTTATCATGCATAAATCCATGGTTAATATTGCAATTGAGTTTAATCCTCTTTATTGAGTACATGATTAGGTATGTGGAAGCAACTATGCACTACTGGGATGCTTATTCGCATATATTGGCACCTAAATGGCATATGCTTGCTAATAAAAATGGTACGTAGGATCTATAGCGTAAATTTGGATATATATGCTTGTATGTCCTTAGAAATGAGATGCATCAGATATGAGATGCCTCAAATATGAGATATATATATATCTATGTTGTTTTGGGATTTCTTTTAGACCTAACCGTGCAAAGGAGGTGTTACTTAATTTTTTCGAAACAAGAGGAGTTTTGAAAGCCTAAGGGTTGGAAGATATTTTCTTACTTTGCGAATTTCGAGGATGAAATTCTTTTAAGGAGACGAGAATGTAACAACCCAAATTTTTAAAGATGGGATATTTAAATTAATCAATTTAAATATTGAATCAATATTGAATTGACAGTCCAAAAATATGACTTTCCATATACGGTCGAATCAGAACTTGAGACCACTTCCATTGAATCCAGATCGACATATAAATATTGTTGTATTTGGAATATGGCGATCTGATGGCCAATACAGCCTTGAGATGCGTGAAATTATCATCCTGGAGCGCTATCTCGGATAACGACGAAATTTATACCATTGAGACTGAAAAAATGAGGTGATATGCACTGACGATTTTTTTCGCAATAAGATGTGTTGTGTGACTATACGAGCTCGGAACATGTGGTGATTTATTTGAGAAATCAAATTATATATATATATATATAATCCCCACATGGAAACTATTCTCCTCGCTTTTCTCTTTTTCTTCTTTTCATTTTCTTTCCTCCTTCTAGTAACTCAAGAACGAATATGGCCACCCCTTCATAAAATTAAATAGAGAGCTTCGGTCCATGAAAATTGACAAGGTTGGATCCACTGAGATCGTGGTGGAGAGAGCTTCAAATCTACATGAGATTGGGGGGTACTGGCGATGCTTGGCCGAGTGCTATTTTCTTGATGTTGAACTAGGGTTCGACCATGATGGAGCTAGGTGGGGAGTTCGGCAAAATCGAGACTGCCATTATTCTTCCCTTCGTGACACTCACCTTCGTGCACGGTTAACTGGAGCTCCGACCATCCCAAGCGAGTCATGACATTATATGGCGGTAGGGGACGCAGCAGGTTACAAAATGGGGGAGAGGGCTTGACATGTTACACTTGGTGCCATCGTGAAGATCTCGAGTAGTGCAGTGAGATGGAGGTGGTCATTAGTTGATTTTTCGAGTGTGGAGCAAGAAATATAAGAGAGAAGGAGGGGAAGGTGGGTTGTATACACGTTTTGTGGACAGAGTGCATAGTAGAGGCAATTAAATAATAGGGGGAGATGGATTAATGAAGGCAATTAGTGATCTAATTATAATTAATTAATTATCTCGTTCCTTATTTATTTCCTATTTCTTACATATAAGGTCCAATCGAGACACGATCTTTGTCATTGCGCTTGTAGTGAGATTATCTACGACATGGTATGAGTTTGGACTGGATTCAGACACTTGAGAATTTACGAGCGGAATTATAACTCTGAATTTATATTTCAATGCAAATCTTTGTAATTTTATATATTGAAAATCTTACCTAGTAGAGGTAGAAGATAAATACATATGAAATTATTTCTCCGTTTGTTTGGATTTTTTTGAGTAGATATTCGGGATAGTTGATTAAAATCCCATGTATTTACATTGTGTTCTATTCATATTAAATAGAGCTAGATAGCAATGATATTAGCTTATAGCATGATTCTAAATTAATTAAACTCTAATTTGTCTTTATATTAGCGATAGAAATATTATTATATATTTTATTAACTAACCAAAAGTTAAGGGTATGACTTTTAAAAATAAACTAGAAGGCTTTAAAATTATTTGTAAGCTAACGATGTATTTTATAAAATAATGAAATGATTTTATAAAATAAAAGAAGGAGATTTGACTTTTATTTAAAATATTTTAGTAAATAAAAAGACTTGATTTAAGAAATAATTTAATTACTTACTTGAATATACATGTACATATATGTACATGAGCGCACCTACGTGTATTCGAGATTATATAACAATCAATACAATCCTTGTATTATAGCTAGAATTGTTGAATAATTTGGATTGTTGATAATGTTTTTTAATTGTATGGAAATATCCATATGTATATATAATCAAGTTGCAAGCAATCTTATGTAGCCATAGCGACCACTGGGTCGTTAAATTGCATAAGAGAGTACCAGGTCGACTAATCGCTCCAGAAAAGCTCGAAATGTGATTCGTAAGGTTTTAGGTGTTTGCAAATATGTGTGTGCATATGCGTGCACGAGCGGGTGTATTGACATACGTGTGAGCATTGCGTGAGGCTAGAATGTTGGTTGAGTCCATTTTGGCATGTTAGAGGAGATGGGTCTCTACATTCGCCAATTGTACTCTACACGTGCAAAGACTAGATTTCGTGTCAAAATCGGTGTTCGAACACATAAGGAACGATTTATAAAATATAAACCAATAGACTCCAAAAGGGGTCTGATGCGGTGAAGGCATGCTACAGGAGCTAGGCGACTCATTGGGTGAAGCAACAGAGAAGATAGGGCTCGAATATAGGAGCGGTGGCCGACTTGGTTCATTGACCTAGGCTTACTGCCTAGGAATTTCTAGTCTTGGTTGACCGGTGTGTGCCACCAATCGACCCGAGGCCAGTTGATTGGGAAGGTTCCTAGTCGAATAAAGGTGTACTTGCCTGGGAAATAAGCTCAAGTCAGGGGTAAGGCTTTGGGGATTTTTCCCTGTCTCGTGTGCGGTTCTTCATGAGGCTTTGTCACAGTTTTGGGAAGACTTTGGCCTACTCGGGGGAGTGGAGGGGGATTTAAGGCGAAGCTCGAGATCCAAACGCGAATGTTAAACGATTCCTATGGGATCAACAATGATCAGGCATAGGATCGGTACGATGGTTGGTCACACGATCACGTTCGACGAGCGTGTACGATCGAATGAAGTAAATCCATACCTTTGGGCTTTGACTCGGGGTATGTATAGTTTAATAAACGGTACCAGTCTAATATTAATGACCGTATATAGTATTGATCTTACATTGGTGATCATACATCGTATTGGCCTTATATTAGTGGCCAAGCAGGTTATTTCTCTTTCAGTAGTGACCACCCATATAGACAGACGATGACGAGATATTGGTCTTCGTTTATGATAGGCATATTTGACTACACAATGTTATATTTTGATACACACACACATAAATACATACATACATACATACATGGAATCGGTGTTCCTTTATGGTCCCGATGGCATATTATACGAGATGATCATTTTTGTTTGACATTACTTTGCTAAGAAATCATTGATGTCCTGGAGGGGGATGATGACAATCATCTACTATGGGATCATATAACACTTATGCTTGCTTCAGAGGGTATGGTGTGATCCGCAATGTCTTAGGTATTTAGAGTAGATTGAAAATCACTAATACTTACTTCCGAGGGTATGGTGGCTCTACTTACTATTAGGACTAGGTTTCAAGTATATAGAGTTGGTTAGATATCATATATGCTTGCTTCAAAGGGTAAGGTGAGGCCTACACGAGACCCATCTTTCATGATGTGGCTCGGGGTCTATGGTACAATTCGAATCTAACCCTATCTATCTTGAACTCTCGAAGGGAATCATTGGATCACGATAGATGTATGTGGTTGACTGTACCCATCAGTAATTATGGGTATTGATTTGTATTCCTTTGTTATGTTGTGCATGTTATTAGTTGGTTGTTGTTGTCGATTGCTGCATTTACTATCATTATGTACTCCGCAATAGAATTATATTATGATCACCCTACTTTTGGATGTTGGGTTACCTTTATCATAGTATGTTGTTACGTTTCAGTCATGTTATATTTGTTGTGTTGACTGGTTGATTACAGGAGAAGAGCGAGTTATGGTATGATTTCCTATCTTTTGGATAGGTTTACTTTACTTATTTATAGACAGTTCGGATTACCCCTGAGCCATGATTGTGGAGAACGCTGGTTGTGCCTCAACGGTTCATGTTTATTGTATATAGTTTTAATATGCGGTATTTTAGATAGTTTCCTTCACACCAGGCTTTATGTCTGACCCTTGTTTTATCTTTGTCTGCATATATCATGACAACTCTCAAGTACTCAATTGAGTAGTCTGGGAGTCAGTTGCTTTTGGGGATATGCTTTTAGAACGGTCGAAGCATTATATGGAGACGAGGTAATACTTCGTATATATAATTGATATTGTAGTAGTATATGACAGATGTTATTTATATATGAGACATATTGTATCAAAGGTTTTATTCTGAATCTGTATTGATCCTTACTTATTGGTTACTTCTGTTAGTACAGTCTCTTATATATATTGTATTCTTGTTCTGTTCATATATATTTAGTATATTATATATTATCATTTCGATGTGAATTTCTATCGATATGCATTAGTATCATGTTTGTTTTAAATTTTGTTTCCCAACAGTTTGTCTTTTGTGGTATTCGGAAGTCATATGTTTTCATTCGCTACTAATTTTAGGATATTAGAGGGGCGGGTTATTACATTATCTTTTGCTGATTACAATCGATAAAAATTAGATTTCTAACCATGGTGTACTACCCCTGATCGTGTTTATAAAAAGGCCACTTTCAAAATTTCGATTACATCATTTATAATTTGATTTAAGATCATAAGGAGTGAATTATTACGTCTTATCAATATATATATATACAAATATGATAAATCCCACTCATCGGTTAGTCGTGCATCAACTTTGATTCGAGGTGAAATCTCCTCCTTGTTCACTGTCCAAAAGTTTCCCATCTTGAAAATGCAAAATCTCTCAATAGCTTTAATTTAATTTTGTAGCTCCCTTCACGATGATCGATTTTCTATATAAATTTGTTTAATCTGGATTTGATTTCGTCGATTAGGAATTGAGTTAGCGACTAGGATCTTATAAGTGTAGAGCAAATGAATAGGATTAGATATCTATGTAAAAACCGGAAAATATATTATCTAGCCTAAAATCTCAAAATTAATATACTACAAAAATGCCATTGGGTTTGACTTCTTCTAATTTCTAGCCCGTTCAACCAAATTCAGCAAGTTATATATGTTTTCTGACTGCAAACAATATTCTGGATGCAATGGAATACATTTCAAAGGCTAATTCCAAATCCTATAGAAGTTTACTATTTTACCCTTTATGTAAAATTAGGATTATGCCCGTTCTAATTTAATTATTTAATTTCATAAAATTACGGGGTGTTAATTCTCCCCTCCTTAAAAGAATTTCATCTCCGAAGTTCCATAAGATGGACTATGCAACTCTCATTCTATCGTACAATCATATAAAATAGAAATAGCTACATCCATCTAACAACCATTATACAACATAAGCGAAAACATAACCAAAAATGTATAATACATAAAATATGATATGAGATGAATGTAAATGCAACTAAGTCAACCACCTAATTGAATGCCTATGCAGTGCAACCAATATGTATGTAATCATCCTAGTATATGCAAATATATATATGTGTGTGTGTGTGTGTACGTACGTATGTATATGTATGTGTGTGTGTGTGTTGGCAATGGTTGGTTACACCTCAATTTCACTACACCTTGTTTCCTCCCTTGATTTTCACCACAAGTTATGATTTAAATAATAATAATTTCTATAGGGTAAGAAATTGTTATCATTTAAATTTATGGTGGAAATCAAGGAGGATTAGAGGTGCAGCAAAATTGAGGTGTAGCCGCTCCTTGCCCATACACACACACACACACACATCTATATGCAACATCCATTTCAAAGTGCAAGTAAACTGTAACGAGTCGGATTTTTCGCGTTCGAAAATCCACATCCGTACTTCACATTGTACTAGAATGCCGTAGATTCGACCGTTCAAATCCGATTCGCCGGAGCTTATAACAACATTAAGTATAACAACACAGCGGAAGAAAAAGAATATATCAATATATATAACATTGATACAATGACAGATACAAAAATATGATACAATATGATACAATAGAATGATACAACAGATATCAATATACATCAGAGATATGATACAAGAAATAGCAGCGGAAAGAAAATAGATAACACCAGCAGCGGATATAATATCACCAATAGAATGCTCCAATCCATAGCTAGCGTAAAACAAGGTCAATCGTCCAAGGACTGACTAGCTCCAGATAATCTACTCAACCTGAATATCTGAGAAACCCAACTCTAGACTGCCCGTGTGGAAAATGGTGGGCACCCAGCGTTTAGGAAGGGAACAATAAACTCCGGATCAGTCATGGGACTGGTGTGAGCAACAAAAACAGTTTATCTTTAAAATAAACACAAAGGATCTTTAAACATTGAAACCCGTAATGCTTTTGGAAAATGAAACTACCATAAGGCCTCTCGCACACACACACAATGCAAACGCAGAATCGGAGGAGATTTCTCTTAATGATAGTCAAAGATGCTTACTACGCAAAACAAATCATTGGATATTATTATTAGTGCATAGTGCAGAAAACATTTCGAAAGTATAATATTAATCTTAGCCAGCATAGACATTTCGAACTATGCCTACTATAGCTACCATCTAAACAGTGGGGCGCCGCCATAAGTAAATGGCAGGTTCTACAACTAATACCGTACAAGTTCCGTATTGGGAAATGGATTTCCAACAAATGGTCAGGCTAAGGAACTTCCTTTCCAACTGCCGAATGGGATCGCCTCTGGTTGGACGTCCCGAGAGACAAACTGCTCTCTGCCAACACAAGGCCGGGTTACCCCTGTAACTAGGTAACTCATGACTATGCCATCCCCCGGTCCTTTGGGACCTTTATCCGAGCGCTCGGTAACAACATCACACATAATAAATAAAGTGTGTCCACATGAGTAAGTATCTGGGCTCCATACCATGATACCACCCCTTTCCAGAAGGAAATGACATACCCTAAAGGGCGCGACCCTCATAACCTTGCCGCAACATTCCTGTTTCGACCATTTCCGGGTTGTGAGGCCCTGACGAAGTCTCGTCCACAAAGCTACGCTTTGGCACAAAGCCATGCTTTGGGTCAACAGATGGTCAAAGTAATGATCACAAAGATAAATGATCACACAAATGATCATATCACAAATGATCAAACAATGATCATCACACAGCAACACTCAGCATGCCACATTACCAAATTGGGAATATATCACTGATAAATTTCAACTACATAACCTCTGAGCTCGTACGTCTCAGAGAAGGGTGTTAAGCTAAGAGAATAAATTCTCCGCCACTAATAGAAATGTATTTGAAAGAAATCAGCTTTATATCTCAAAATGTAATGTCAGACATGTAACCATACAAGTCTGTTCCGGGTTCGAACAGAACCGAAGGCACTTCCGAAGAAGCCCTTGCAAATCCGGGTATTCACAATCCCGATCGGACTTCCCATCACTTAGGGAATCTCTATACCGGGCGCTACTCGGTGCAGAGACAATCGATAGGTCATCCTATCGTTCTCGCAAATACCCGGTCTACACCACCGGCCTTCAATTGCTATCCATATACGCCGTATCACTATTCGGAATGGGTTATATGACACAAAGGTCCTCTCCCGGCTAACTCGAATAGTGCGCAATATTTTAAAAACATATGGATATTGGGATTTCAATTAAGTCACAACTTATTACCCAAAACTTTTCTTTCAAATGGTTTAAACACGTTACCATTTTCAAATCTTTAAACAAAAAGATTCATTTTAACAACCTTCAACGGTTTAAACAATTTCCACACTTTAATCTTTTAAACAAAAGATTCAATCACAGATTTTCCAAATTAATTCCCATTTCAATTGATTAACTCGTTAAATTTTTAAATCAAAGATTTAACTTATAGCTTTCAAAAACAATTCCATTTCAAATGGTTTAAACAAACCATCATTTTAAATCTGTTAAAAATAAACAGATTTAATTCATAGCTTTCAAAAAGAATTCATTCATAACTTGGAAAACCATTTTTCAATTCAATCTTGAAATTCCTTTAATTAAACTGGAATTTCTTTTCTTATTTGAAAGCTATTATTCTTTTAAAACAAATAGTTTTCATTTTGGAAATCTGATTCATTTATACGAGTTAAGGTTCTTGGGTTAAATCCAAATTCTCAAACTAATATTTTAAAATGGTTCAAATTCATATAAACACCTTTATAACATTTTAACCAAAATTTCCAATCATAGGATTCAATTCCAAATTTTGAATTCAAATTAAAATTAAATTATTTAAATTGGAAATTTTACCAAGTTATTCAAAATAGCTTTTATCTTTGAAAACACCTTTTCAAAAGCTTTAATATCCAACCCAAATCCATTTCCAAAATCAATTCAATGTAAAATTTCAATTTCAAAAATATTACATTTTAAATTATCTGTGACTTAGCTGATTTCCTCGTGAAATCCATATTTGTGTGTGTATGCAGGCCCGGCACGATGCAGTTGGTTGCCCAAGGCAAAGCAGAAAAGTTAAAAAATACAAAGGACAAAAAATGAGAAAGATCGGAATCGAACTTGGGATGCTTGCTTAAAAGCTGAAACCAAACACCACTGAGACACATTACCATTTGATTTATTTATATTGTAAATCCTTATTAGTTATCGAAAAGCAAAAAATGTTGCCCTCCCCTCCATATTGTTGCCCCCTTCCTTCCCGTTGCCCTAGGCGGCCGGCTTGCCAGCCTTACCCTAGGGCCGGGCCTGTGTGTATGGTGTAGTCCAGGGGTTTCACACAGTAGTGAAACATCATTCAATCATCACAGATCAGAATACATAAATATAAATGATAAGCGATATAAATATAACGCTTATATCTCCTTTACAGATCACAGATATATAAATTACGGGTAATATATTACATTCATCCCAGATAAATGAACTACAGTACAGATTACACACAAATCAGAATATATCACAAAGCATCACAGATCAGGGAATATCAAACAATTCAATCATTCAGTTAAGTCCAAACATTCACAAGTGAGTTTATTAATCAGCTGATTATTTAAATCAGATGTTTCACTTATTAATCCGGGTTGATTATCATGTTTTAATTACAAATTATTTGAAATAAATCTTCCTTTCAAATTTTATTAGTTAATCTTGTACTTATAATTCATCAACCTTTAATTATTAAATACTTAACCTTTAATTGTTTAATTCACCATTTAATTAATTATCTTCAATTTATAAATTAACCTTTAACTAATTAATTACCATTTAATTAATTGTCCTTGATTAATTACATTGGTTAATTAACCATTAATTAATAAATTAATCACATTAATCAATTTAATCACCTTGATTTAATAACATTAAGTAATTAACTATCCTTTAATTACTCCTATTAATTAATCAACCCTTAATTACATTAAAGTGATTAACTTTTAAAACCTTTTATCCTTCTTAATTAACCACTAAATCACATTATTAAGTTTATTTAAAATAAACTTTTAAAATAAGGGTTATATGTATCTTAAACACTTTTAAACTTAATTAATTTAAAATAATTTTATTTAAAAACTTTTTAACCAATCCAAAACTTGGATAACATCTACTATTTACAAAAGAATTAGTTTTAACAAAATTTGTTTTCAATAAAACTTGATTTGTTTTTAAAGTTTAAAAACTGTTTTATATAAAAACTACAGACCCGAGCAAAACAGCAAAAACCTCGAGCTCTACTTCGAGTTTCTTTCCGCCTCACCCGTCTTCGAGTCCACACGATAATGTTCCCGAGACCAACCCGAGACCTTCGCTTCTTCCCCAAACCATCACAAACCCAGATGCACGAAACCTCACTCGTGCACGTGCACGGTCAGACCACCAACCTCCGACCATCTCCACGATCATCGGCAAATCGACCTCAACCTCGACAGCTAACATCACAATCCAGAGATCAAAGTTCGAGAGTAATTCAAAATAGTGATACTTGGTCGAAAGTCTGGAACAACATTCGATCACAATCACTTTGCCAACGATAAACTAGGCCACCGGAGCACTCGCCATCCATACCAAAGATGCATCACGGCCTCCTCGCCACATTCCCCCACCTGCGATCGCCTGAATCGGCATATCGAAGATGAAAATAACTCGCGACTACCACGTACGAAACGCAGGCTTAAACCCTAAACAAAATTAAATCTCCAACCTCGATGAAAAAAAATTACCTTATATTTTTCCTATGTTCTACGATGCTTCAACTACCACCATGTCAAGTTTCAATCTCTGAAAGTTAGCCGATCACCAGAAACTCACGAAAACCCATTTTCAGTTCAACTCCAAACTGCTACTTCATTTCTTAACTAAAAATAATAATTCTTGTTTCAAAAATCAAGTTTAATTGTTAGCTTTTAATTCATATACCTGAATTTGTAAATTGACAGGTTCGAATTTTTGATAAAATTTGAGTGGTGCTCAGGTTTTCTTGATTTCCAGAAACTAGATGAAGTTGTTTTAACTCAAATTGATTTTTAAACCTTACTATATACCATAACATACAAATCTTGTTTTGATCTCAAGTTAAATCAGTAAGTAGAACAAATAGAAAAGATTTTTTTTTTTAAATAAAGGATCTTGTGTTTAGAAGTTAAAACAGAGAACATATATGAGTATCTTCCTGAACCCAAATTCATTTCCTTGGTTCTAGTACTGTTGTTTGCATTTGATGCTTCTAAATGATTTTAAAATTTGAGTCAGGTAAATACAACCAAATTTTATTTAAGGATCATTACTCAAATCTTTTTATATTTTGAGATAAGAATTTTTCTTTCTGGAATTTGGCTAACCTATTGTTAAACAGAGGTAGATCTGTATATACACAGACATACATTCAACCATTTACACACATATATATATACATAAATACCAGCAGATATATTCACACCCATTAACATTATCATCGCAGGCATAAGATTCAAAAGAAACTAGTTTAAACAATAGAGTTTGCTCACCGTTGTTTTCCAGGGAAGAAAGAACAGAGCTTGATAATGTTGAACGGCTTTGAAATTTGCAAGCTGAAAACCCTTTTTGTTTTCTTTGAGTTAAATGATGTTTTGAGTTTGTAGATGATGATGTCTATATTTTCTTTTTTGGTTTTGCTTAACTTTTCACTTTATGAACGAGCAAGGACTAGATGTATACATATAAAGGGAAACAGTGTTGTATAGGGAGAGGTTCTAACTGGAACATACTTTTCTTTTCTTTTGACTAAAGATATTATTTTATAAACTGAAATGAAGTGATCCATTTCGGCTGAGAAGATTGTTTTGTGCTTAAGAAGATGGGGCATTAAATGCAATGTCCTATTTTGTTTCCAACTATGCTATTTAAATCATGTATATACCGTTTTGTTTGTACATTTTCTGTTTACAGCCTCTTCCTTATATGTACTTAGTTTGTAGATATTTGTTTTGTCTTGGTCTTGCATGAATTAATCCCCAGGCTCTTGTATTTGAATCTGAATTTTTTTCTTTGCTTTGTACATAAACACTTTTGCAGGCTTTGATTCTTTTGATACTTAGATATTTTGTTATTCCTTGCTTCTTCATTTTGCAAGTGTACATGTTTAAACTTCTTTGCTTTGACTATAGATCTTAATTTCTGTTTATAGTTTGATTTTCAAACATTACATTTATAACATATATTTTTCTTTTATATCTTACACTTACATTTTTATATTGAAAGGATAAAATTTTATACTTCTTATAACTTCATAAAGAAAAACGAATTAAAAATACAATCTATACATTTAATAAATAATTATACATATTTTATTTTATTTTTCCCAGTATAACCTTTTAAAGAAAATGCATTTTGAATTTCCAAATCAAAAACTTATTTATATCCAATTTAATTTGAAAATATTCAATTCGAGTTCCAAATCCAAAAATTCAAATAAATCCACAATTTAACCCAAAATTTTAATCTAATTACAAATTAAATTCGTCTTTAAAATTGGGATCGTTACAGACTTCCCCCTTAAAAGAATTTCGTCCTCGAAATTGCCAAGGAGACACAGAGATAGATGAAAAATGTTTCATTAAATCAAACTGAACGTTTATTCTGCATTTGGCTTACCAAATCAGAATATCAATAACAGATACAAGAACGAATCTGTTTAACACTTCACAAGATACTCGGGTTATCCAGATCTACGAAGTATGTAGTGGCATCGGTTAGTTCGAAGTGATAACTAACAATTCGTAGAATATATCCGGACCCAAAGAATAGGTAGGTATATGGATACAATTTCAAAGCTTTTAGTTTAGAAACCAAATTACACCTATTTACCATAACAAACAAAGCAAACAATTCATCCAACAAACAATTTTGGTCCATCCGGAGTTTATGTCCCATATTAATATAGCAAATCTTCTTCCTGGATCTACCAGAAACTATTGAAGAATTGAGAAAAGATGACGAACAAAGAGATGGATAGAGAAAAGATTGCTTCCTCGTTGTTACAGAGTATTGACCATTTATAGTCGTATTTCCCTGTCCCCTATCTCATCCTCTTCTTGCACTCATACTTACTATCAGTGGATAGCAAGAGAATTTACTGAGGCATACGGACGGATATCAGAGAATTACTCATTCTAGGGTATACTTCACCCTATCTCTAATGAGTTACTTAATGTGTTATACTCCTGAGCTAAAGTTCAACCTTCAGCTCTGATACCAAATGTAACGAGTCGGATTTTTCGCGTTCGAAAATCCACATCCGTACTTCACATTGTACTAGAATGCCGCAGATTCGACCGTTCAAATCCGATTCGCCGGAGCTTATAACAACATTAAGTATAACAACACAACGAAAGAAAAAGAATATATCAATATATATAACATTGATACAATGACAGATACAAAAATCTGATACAATATGATACAACAGAATGATAAAACATATATCAATATACATCAGAGATATGATACAAGAAATAGCAGCGGAAAGAAAATAGATAACACCGGCAGCGGATATAATATCACCAATAGAATGCTCCAATCCATAGCTAGCGTAAAACAAGGTCAATCGTCCAAGGACTGACTAGCTTCAGATAATCTACTCAACCTAAATATCTGAGAAACCCAACTCTAGACTGCCCATGTGGAAAATGGTGGGCACCCAGAGTTTAGGAAGGGAACAATAAACTTTGGATCAGTCATGGGACTGGTGTGAGCAACAAAAACATTTTATCTTTAAAATAAACACAAAAGATCTTTAAACATTGAAACCCGCAATGCTTTTGGAAAATGAAACTACCATAAGGCCTCCCGCGCACACACACAATGCAAATGCAGAATCGGAGGAGATTTCTCCTTATGATAGTCAAAGATGCTTACTACGCAAAACAAATCATTGGATATTATTATTAGTGCATAGTGCAGAAAACATTTCGAAAGTATAATATTAATCTTAGCCAGCATAGACATTTCGAACTATGCCTAATATAACAACCATCTAAACAGTGGGGCGCCACCATAAGTAAATGGCAGGTTCTACAACTAATACCGTACAAGTTCCGTATTGGGAAATGGATTTCCAACAAATGGTCAGGCTAAGGAACTTCCTTTCCTACTGCCGAATGAGATCGCCTCTGGCTGGACGTCCCGAGAGACAAACTTCTCTCTGCCAACACAAGGCCGGGTTACCCCTGTAACTAGGTAACTCACGACTATGTCATCCCCCGGTCCTTTGGGACCTTTATCCGATCGCTCGGTAACAACATCACACATAATAAATAAAGTGTGTCCACATGAGTAAGTATATGGGCTCCATACCATGATACCACCCCTTTCCAGAAGGAAATGACATACCCTAAAGGGCGCGACCCTCATAACCTTGCCGCAATATTCCTGTTTCGACCATTTCCAAGTTGTGAGGCCCTGACGAAGTCTCGTCTACAAAGCTACGCTTTGGCACAAAGCCATGCTTTGGGTCAACAGATGGTCAAAGTAATGATTACAAAGATAAATGATCACACAAATGATCATATCACAAATGATCAAACAATGATCATCACACAGCAACACTCAGCATGCCACATTACCAAATTGGGAATATACCGCTGATAAATTTCAACTACATAACCTCTGAGCTCGTACGTCTCAGAGAAGGGTGTTAAGCTAAGAGAATAAATTCTCTGCCACTAACAGAAATGTATTTGAAAGAAATCAGCTTTATATCTCAAAATGTAATGTCATACATGTAACCATACAAGTCTGTTCCAGGTTCGAACAAAACCGAAGGCACTTCCGAAGAAGCCCTTGCAAATCCGGGTATTCACAATCCCGATCGGACTTCCCATCACTTAGGGAATCTCTATACCGGGCGCTACTCGGTGCAGAGACAATCGATAGGTCATCCTATCATTCTCGCAAATACCCGGTCTTCACCACCAGTCTTCAATTGCTATCCATATACGTCGTATCACTATTCGGAATGGGTTATATGACACAAAGGTCCTCTCCCGGCTAACCCGAATAGTGCGCAATATTTTAAAAACATATGGATATTGGGATTTCAATTAAGTCACAACTTATTACCCAAAACTTTTCTTTCAAATGGTTTAAACACGTTACCATTTTCAAATCTTTAAACAAAAAATTCATTTAACAACCTTCAACGGTTTAAACAATTTCCACACTTTAATCTTTTAAACAAAAGATTCATTCACAGATTATCCAAATTAATTCCCATTTCAATTGATTAACTCGTTAAATCTTTAAATCAAAGATTTAACTTATAGCTTTCAAAAACAATTCCATTTCAAATGGTTTAAACGAACCATCATTTTAAATCTGTTAAAAATAAACAGATTTAATTCATAGCTTTCAAAAAGAATTCATTCATAACTTGGAAAACCATTTTTCAATTCAATCTTGAAATTCCTTTAATTAAACTAGAATTTCTTTTCTTATCTGAAAGCTATTATTCTTTTAAAACAAACAGTTTTCATTTTGGAAATCTGATTCATTTATACGAGTTAAGGTTCTTGGGTTAAATCCAAATTCTCAAACTAATATTTTAAAATGGTTCAAATTCATATAAACACCTTTATAACATTTTAACCAAAATTTCCAATCATAGGATTCAATTCCAAATTTTGAATTCAAATTCAAATTAAATTATTTAAATTGGAAATTTTACCAAGTTATACAAAATAGCTTTTATCTTTGAAAACACCTTTTCAAAAGCTTTAATATCCAACCCAAATCCATTTCCAAAATCAATTGAAATTAAAATTTCAATTTCAAAAATATTACATTTTAAATTATCTGTGACTTAACCGATTTCCTCGTGAAATCCATATTTGTGTGTGTATGGTGTAGTCCAGGGGTTTCACACAGTAGTGCAACATCATTCAATCATCATAGATCAGAATACATAAATATAGATGATAAGCGACATAAATATAACGCTTATATCTCCTTTACAGATCACAGATATATAAATTACGGGTAATATATTACATTCATCCTAGATAAATGAACTACAGTACAGATTACACACAAATCAGAATATATCACAAAGCATCACAGATCAGGGAATATCAAACAATTCAATCATTCAGTTAAGTCCAAACATTCACAAGTGAGTTTATTAATCAACTGATTATTTAAATCAGATGTTTCACTTATTAATCCGGGTTAATTATCATGTTTTAATTACAAATTATTTGAAATAAATATTCCTTTCAAATTTTATTAGTTAATCTTTAACTTATAATTCATCAACCTTTAATTATTAAATACTTAACCTTTAATTTTTTAATTCACCATTTAATTAATTATCTTCAATTTATAAATTAACCTTTAACTAATTAATTACCATTTAATTAATTGTCCTTGATTAATTGCATTGGTTAATTAACCATTAATTAATAAATTAATCACATTAATCAATTTAATCACCTTGATTTAATAACATTAAGTAATTAACTATCCTTTGATTACTCCTATTAATTAATCAACCCTTAATTACATTAAAGTGATTAACTTTTAAAACCTTTTATCCTTCTTAATTAACCACTAAATCACATTATTAAGTTTATTTAAAATAAACTTTTAAAATAAGGGTTATATGTATCTTAAACACTTTTAAACTTAATTAATTTAAAATAATTTTATTCAAAAACTTTTTAACCAATTCAAAACTTGGATAACATATACTATTTACAAAAGAATTAGTTTTAACAAAATTTGTTTTCAATAAAACTTGATTTGTTTTTAAAGTTTAAAAACTGTTTTATATAAAAACTACAGACCCGAGCAAAACAGCAAAAACCCCGAGCTCTACTTCGAGTTTCTTTCCGCCTCACTCGTCTTCGAGTCCACGCGATAATGTTCCCGAAACCAACCCGAGACCTTCGCTTCTTCCCCAAACCATCACAAACCCAGATGCACGAAACCTCACTCGTGCACGTGCATGGTCAGACCACCAACCTCCGACCATCTCCACGATCATCAGCAAATCGACCTCAACCTCGACAGCTAACATCACAATCCAGAGATCAAAGTTCGAGAGTAATTCAAAATAGTGATACTTGGTCGAAAGTCTAGAACAACATTCGATCACAATCACTTTGCCAATGATAAACTAGGCCACCGGAGCACTCGCCATCCATACCAAAGATGCATCACGGCCTCCTCGCCATATTCCCCCACCTGCGATCGCCTGAATCGGCATATCGAAGATGAAAATAACTCGCGACTACCACGTACGAAACGCAGGCTTAAACCCTAAACAAAATTAAATCTCCAACCTCGATGAAAAAAAATTACCTTATATTTTTCCTATGTTCTACGATGCTTCAACTACCACCATGTCAAGTTTCAATCTCTGAAAGTTAGCCGATCACTAGAAACTCACGAAAACCCATTTCAGTTCAACTCCAAACTGCTACTTCATTTCTTAACTAAAAATAATAATTCTTGTTTCAAAAATCAAGTTTAATTGTTAGCTTTTAATTCATATACCTGAATTTGTAAATTGACAGGTTCGAATTTTTGACAAAATTTGAGTGGTGCTCAGGTTTTCTTGATTTCCAGAAACAAGATGAAGTTGTTTTAACTCAAATTGATTTTTAAACCTTACTATATACCATAACATACAAATCTTGTTTTGATCTCAAGTTAAATCAGTAAGTAGAACAAGTAGAAAAGTTTTTTTTTTAAATAAAGGATCTTGTGTTTAGAAGTTAAAACAGAGAACATATATGAGTATCTTCCTGAACCCAAATTCATTTCCTTGGTTCTAGTATTGTTGTTTGCATTTGATGCTTCTAAATGATTTTAAAATTTGAGTCAGGTAAATACAACCAAATTTTATTTAAGGATCATTACTCAAATCTTTTTATATTTTGAGATAAGAATTTTTCTTTCTGGAATTTGGCTAACCTATTGTTAAACAGAGGTAGATCTGTATATACACAGACATACATTCAACCATTTACACACATATATATACATAAATACCAGCAGATATATTCACACCCATTAACATTATCATCGCAGGCATAAGATTCAAAAGAAACTAGTTTAAACAATAGAGTTTGCTCACCGTTGTTTTCCTGGGAAGAAAGAACAGAGCTTGATAATGTTGAACGACTTTGAAATTTGCAAGCTGAAAACCCTTTTTGTTTTCTTTGAGTTAAATGATGTTTTGAGTTTGTAGATGATGATGTCTATATTTTCTTTTCTGGTTTTGCTTAACTTTTCACTTTATGAACGAGCAAGGACTAGATGTATACATATAAAGGGAAACAGTGTTGTATAGGGAGAGGTTCTAACTGGAACATACTTTTCTTTTCTTTTGACTAAAGATATTATTTTATAAACTGAAATGAAGTGATCCATTTCGGCTGAGAAGATTGTTTTGTGCTTAAGAAGATGGGGCATTAAATGCAATGTCCTATTTTGTTTCCAACTATGCTATTTAAATCATGTATATACAGTTTTGTTTGTACATTTTCTGTTTACAGCCTCTTCCTTATATGTACTTAGTTTGTAGATATTTGTTTTGTCTTGGTCTTGCATGAATTAATCCCCAGGCTCTTGTATTTGAATCTGAATTTTTTTCTTTGCTTTGTACATAAACACTTTTGCAGGCTTTGATTCTTTTGATACTTAGATATTTTGTTATTCCTTGCTTCTTCATTTTGCAAGTGTACATGTTTAAACTTCTTTGCTTTGACTATAGATCTTAATTTCTGTTTATAGTTTGATTTTCAAACATTACATTTATAACATATATTTTTCTTTTATATCTTACACTTACATTTTTATATTGAAAGGATAAAATTTTATACTTCTTATAACTTCATAAAGAAAAACGGATTAAAAATACAATTTATACATTTAATAAATAATTATACATATTTTATTTTATTTTTCCCAGTATAACCTTTTAAAGAAAATGCATTTTGAATTTCCAAATCAAAAACTTATTTATATCCAATTTAATTTGAAAATATTCAATTCGAGTTCCAAATCCAAAAATTCAAATAAATCCACAATTTAACCCAAAATTTTAATCTAATTACAAATTAAATTCGTCTTTAAAACTGGGATCGTTACATAAACAACCACATCCACAAACAAAATCGATAAACACATATATAAACAAATAGTAAATAACATATATAATTATATAACATAAATTTGAACACCTAACTATAGGTATCTATCCTAGATTGGAATGTATATACATACAAGCCAAATGGTAAAAACTAAATTGGTATTACTCAAACAAAGCAACCATAGCAACCAAAACACATCATAAGGACATGCATCAACCAACCCAAACAGTCATACATCCATGCCCACATCAACTAGCTAGCTAAAGCAACTATGCAAACAAAGAATAACCTAACGAGTAAACTAACTTACAAACTAACTAAAAGAATAACTTATTGGAAGAAAGCTCCTGATAGGAAACTTCAATACTCTCCTTAAGTTCCACGTACTATCGTTTAAATCTTTTCATCACCATACTTGGACTAACTTCATTTCCTCGTTTTTCTTCTGTTGTATTACATCATGTCCTAAGATGTGAATACACTTACAGAGTATTCTAGACTCTGTATGCACATTCACCTCATAAGCTAACTAGTCTCTACCTTAACCCTAAATCGTTCAATGTATGTTTGTAAATGGGATAAATATAAAACATGTGAACACCCAACAAATTTTAAAGAAACCCACTCAAACATGCCGACTTCCCTACTCCCTATAAAATCGAGAAAGGCCTAGCAACTTATGGCGCTATCATTTCCTAATAACATATCTTAATAGCGAGTGCTTTACCTATCTAGCTACCTACCGTAAACTCTTTATGCGTGCCTATCATATGTGGTTTCTGTCCCTTAGCAAATCATTGAGGTGTCTCTAATCATATAATGTCCAAGTATAGCTTAAATTTAAATAGGTTGCATTTTTTGCATATCTCCATCGTCCAATACCTTTTATAACATACTTCGCCAATTGCTTCTTCATCTCTTGACATACCTTACTAAATTCCTTCTTTAAGTTCATATGAATGACAACACGATAACCGACGGTGTCTTACCATTGAGTGGAAAAACATTTAGGATTCATAGGTAAACCCCATACTCCATCATCATTTAATTTATAGATATCACAAGTGGATGATCCCTTATTTTCGGTGAACACGATATTACTTTAACAAATTCAAATTCAAAATTTTATTAATTTAAAAATAGTTCAAAAATCATTTTTCTAGTTATAAATTTCCATAGAATTCTTTTTCCAAAAATTTAAGTATAAGTATCCTCTTCCTTCTTCAAATCCAAATAACTTGAATAAAATTCAAGATTTATAATTAAAATGTCCTTTATAATTAAAGTCTTCATTCAAATCAAAACCATATTTGTTTTAAACCCCATAAAATATTAATATCAAAATTCCAAGTTCAAAATCCATGAAATTCCTTTTCAAAGAATTATAATATTAAAACCCCTTTTCTTCAAATTTGAATATAAATTTACTAAAAAACTTAAAAAATTCAAACTTCATGCTTTTTAAAATATCATTTAAAAGTTCTCAAATTATTTTATAAAGTCTAACCATAGATTTTGAGTATTTTATAAAGTTCTCAAATAATTGATTTTGATGACAAACACCATTGTCCCAGTGGTTAAGTGATTCGACTTTTGTGCGAGAGGTCACAATTTTGAAACTTGCATAGCGTGATTCGAGCATATATTGACAAGTGATTTATGATATATTGTCCCAGTGCCATGTTGTATTGAAGTACCAATTCAAAATAAACCATAGATTTTGATACAAGCTTATGAAGTATCCTTTTCATATTAAATACTAAAAACCATTTCAAACAGTTTCAAAATAACAACTAATCGAGTTAATGATTAGATAAAACACATATTCATACAACTTCTAAGCAAGCAACACAATCCATATCACTTGTTAGATTAAATAAACTTAGATTAAATACACTTTTTAGATTAAATAACTAACTTCTAACATCTCAAAATAGTATATGCATATTTATTTTCTCAAATCGATAATATACTTCGAAAATTATTTGTTTCCGTCGCATTACTTTAAATTTCTCAAACATCTTTATTTAATCCAAAACCAATATTTCCATCAAATTTACTTCAAATTAATATTATTATCATTTTACGTCAAAATAATAATATTTATTTAAATCATTATGTTTTTCACAACCGCTTTATGATTATATCTCTCGCTTTATGATTATGTATCATTCAACAATAATAACATCTACATTAAATTCGAAAAATCTATTTTTATTGTTATTTACATCAAAAATGGTAATAATTTATTCTAAAAATAACTCTTTATTGATATTATATTTATCAAAATACCTCTTATTTTTATTAAATAATAATAATAATTTTTCATAAACTTCGTTAAATAATTTTATTATTATTATTTGTTCAAAATGTAGATAAACTTCCAAAAATCATATTACTTTTATTTAAATTCCACCATGCTTTATAAATAACAGTAAATTCTTTATTCAAATTTGATCTTTTGTTATTGTTTTAAAATTTTACCTTTTTCCAAGATTCTTAAATAATATCCTTAAAAATTTTAGTATAAATCCCTAAACCACAAATCCATAACATTCATTTCCAGTTAGTTCTAAGTACAATGACATATTGACTATACTAGCTAGTTCACCTTAATCGATTTAAATTTTATAGGTTGTGTAATTCTTTTATAGTTCCACTCAAATTTCAACAAAAATATAAAAAACTTTTCAGTTCAGTTTTTAAATCAAAATTGTTAATCTCAAATCTTATTCTTCACATAATTAGTAAGAATTTAAAACTGTATGATTTTCTGTTAACATAAACCAACGTTTAGTTTCGGTCATCATAATTTTTTTCTCAAAATAAATTCTTTACATTCTACTAAAACAAATTTCAGGAAGCTCTACTTTAGACGTTTCATATTAAATTATTGCATATAAAACCATAAACTAATTTTATTTCAATTTAATCATTTCATATATATATATATATATATATGTTCATAAGTCTCACTAGAAAAGTTAATATAATTTCAATTTACAAAGCTAATTTCATTTCAATAATTCTTAAAAATATCATTACCTAAAACATTTAGCTTCCAAAACTCAATTCTTTATGCTTTTACTAACTCAATAATAATTACTCAAAATATAATTAGAACTGAAATAACCTCGGTTATTTTCTGAAATTCACATACTTTATTTTTAAAACATTATTTCATATAATTTTTTTTAGTTCATGTTATATAATTTATAATTAATTTATCATATATAAGTGCATATCATTTTACTTAATAATAAGCCAATCTCAATCATCAGTAGACAATAACTAATGTCTATACAAAAAATCATATTTTTAAATTCATTTTGTTTTATAAGTAGTCAATTTCCAACACTTTTAACTAATACATCATATATATATACATAAAAATATATTATTTGAAATTAATTTTTTCTTTTCACTAACTACATCATAACGAATTCGAAAATAATTTCCAAAATTTAAACCCTTTATTAATGTATATTTTCAAGATTTTATATCATAAAACTTTAATTTCCATTCAAAATTCATATGCATTAAAATAGAAATTTTCAAAAATAATATTTTTTTCAATTTAAATTCTATCCAAATGGTTCGAATTTGACTTAGAGAAATAAATAGATAATATGCACCATCTAAAATTTTGCCTTTATAGATTACAAATTTTCACAGAAGTATAATATTTTTTTTTCTTCAAAGTGTAACCAAAGTATTTATATATAAAATAAAAGAAGTTCAAAAAGATTTGTCTTTACTTGTTAAATTGCTTTTTTTAAAGTTTCTTTATCAAAGAAAAGCACAAAGAAAGGTATAAAGTCAACAATGCGCCTTGCATGAATTTTTTTCAAAAACAATGGCTTTAAAGTATTTATGGAAAATTTTCTTTACTAAATTTTCTCATGTTTAAAACTTAAGATGAGTAGTTATTATTTCAACATTTGAAATAAACTTCAACTTCTACATTTTTTTCAAAAATCTCAAACGTTATTTCTTTTAACTTTTAAGTAAAATGTTTCAATTAATTTAAATACTTTAATTGGAGTATATCATAACTTATTCAAGTCCAACTATAATAAAAAAGGTTAAGTACCCTCATTACACCATATAAACATCACGTTATATCCTATGAACTTAAGGATACACTCTCCTTCTTATTCGTCCCTAATCATACAATTTACTCCGCTGCTACTTGGCATATAAACCCTATTTTAGCGCTATTCTATGGAGTAAATTAAAACAAATGTGATGGATTTATCTACCATCCCACTATTAAAATATTAATATTTGTTTAACTCATAGTTCTTTGCTTCAATAAGGAATAAGCCTACAATAGCATCTACAAGTCAAAATACATTGGGTGTGGTAATACATATATTTATATATGTATGCATGTGTGTATATATATAATAATTTTTTTAGATACGCTCTCTCGTACACCCTAATTTATGCCTAACCTAAGCTTCGATATCAAATATAACAACCCGCCATCTACGACGTCCCGTCCCACATCTAAAGATGGCACTGGCGTCGCGGAACTCATAGACAGTAGATCGCTTTTAAATAAATTATAAAATAGACCACATAGAGCTATCTACAATATTCTACACTTTCTGAAACTCACAGCAGAAGGAATAAAATATAATAATCAGTACAGTAATCAATAATATAATAATCTCAGAAGAACAAAATAATACAGTATCTAATAAACTTCGCTTACAACATTTCTCTATACTAGTAAAATAATCAGTCTAATGTATGTGAATAACCATGATAAAATAGTTGATGGCTAATATATAAATAAATGTGCATCTCTGTCTTCCCATCATGCCTCCAAGTCATCACATGTCCTCTCTATCGATCTATCACAGTATAGCTAAAAAGAAGAAAATGGTAGAGGGAGTCAAACCACTATTGTAAAAACCCTTCTAGGCCTCCGTCTAGACTTCGCCTAGGCGCTAGCCTACGCATACCGCCTAACAATTTTCCTAGGGCCGCCTAAATAAGGTTTATCATCTCATGTAAGAATTAATACATGTATTTAGGTATTGGTTAGACATTATTTAAGGTTAGATGCCTCATATAAGCATCAATATGCTAGTTTTTGGCAATCTTGCCTCCTTGACTATTCCTAAGCACATTTAAAATCCCAAAATTTAAATTTACAA